>CM070621.1:14933815-16171296 GCA_036346255.1 Ampelocalamus luodianensis | reverse complement strand
GTCGCTAGAGCCGATTGGCAGCCCCTACAACAATCCCGATGCTTTATAGGCATTTGTTTTTAGGATTTTGGTTGTCTCACATTGCCTGCTTGCTTCCTAACTATCGTTGAACTACTAATATTGCATTGTGAATTTGAACCTCTTTGACCATATTGTTACGGGAAATGCTTGTTCCATATACATAGCCGTTTTGAGAAGTAAATAAACCTTATGTCATAGTTGAGTTGTATGTTCAGGATACTGTGGATGGCAATGACTACTCGGACTACGGCGAATTCGTGGCTTCAATGATCCACCTGCAGACGTTGTCCAGTGAGGAGCACCTTGTCACCGTTACCACAGTCTACGTTCTACTTCTTCAACAAAGGCATCAGTGGCTACATTGAATGCGACAAGTTGTTGGACACATTAGCTGATGAGTCCTGCCAAACGAACAACGTTGTGCTGAGCAATGTTTTGTAGGAGATTAACATACACAAGTTACTATATATACTCCAGTTATGTGCAATCTAAATATGTGATTACTGACTGGATGGTTGGATGAGTTTATATGAGTTAGTGAAGATAAAAAAAAAACAACTCACTGGATGAAATAATGGCGCCAATACTCAAGGTTGAGGAGCGGTTCAAGACAATAATCAATAGTATGATAAAGTAACTTTAGAAAAGATATTAAATTGTTTAGTTTTTCAGCCAAAGTATATTGACATTGTTATTTTAGAGTTGTGTGAAAAATAATTCAGATTGTTTTTCAAGTTCATTCCAGCGTTATATGCTTTCTTTTTTTTTACTTCAAGCCAACTGGTTTGGATTTTTATTTTGTATGGAAATTTCAGCTCATGTTCATAATCATGGTATGTTGGTACTCAATAACTAGTCGAATGTTTGGAGTAATAGCCGAATGCATGTTCGTAGGAACGGAAATCAAGTAGATGATTCATTATACCATAAGTTCTAAACTCTAAAAACAAAATAGTGCGAGTTTAGAACATGTGACATCACATTATTACTGAATTTGCTAATGATTGGATTAAGTCATTGCAGATATGCTATCTGGAAATGATAGAAACTTTACCGACAATGTTGGCCTAAAGTTTTGATAAATTATCATGTAAAGCAAAAGAAAACTGTGCCTATATAGTATTTTATGTTGATTGCAACGCACGACTACTCTTGCAAATAGTGAAATACACCGCTCATCCACTCGTGATAAAAGTGGAGCGTTGCACCGTACCTGAAATCAGCCCAAACGCACGCTGCCCACGCCATCCGACGAGGCCCAACACCGCCGAGTAGCAGCGTCACCGGCTCATGAGCGCGCAGCCTAAGCAGGCTGCAGACCAAATATTACGGCCCATATCATTATCAAGTGTCGTTACCCAAGGCCTTCTTCTGTTTGCACGCCACAGCTCAAACCGCGACTAAACTGTTGAGGAACCGTCGCTGGCAAGTCCAGTCCGAGCGATTACCTCGTATACAAAATCAGAATCGTAAGAACGATGCAAGAACACAAGAACACAACAATAGATGAAAACACGTATGAGAGGATTGCAGTGCTCTTTATTGCTCTTCCAATAATGAATTGTGTACTGATTGGGGGTCCCCTCCTATATATAGTCTACGGTGGATGAGGTGCCCACCGGACCGGACTCTGGCGGGCCGGTTTCCTAATCTCCCCTGGGCTCTCATCCTTCATGTTCATGCCTCGCTAAAACTCCATAAAACCCGTGGGAAAAATTTGGAGAAAGAGTACATGTATCATGTTACGCTATGTCGCATTTAATTGCCTCATTAAAACCTTAACAGAAACTTGGGAAAAACTCGTCAAGGAAAAAGAGTACAATTCACCCAATTTATTTAATCTTCAAGATTTATTCTTTGGGTACTCGACCTTCGTGATCAAGCTTTAGTAATGAGTTCGTGAAGGTTCTCCCCCTGAATTTTGCACTTCTCTAAGTCTTATCATTCCAATTCCACGCACGCACCTTTCAAAGCTAGATCTCTGGAAGTGACTTAGTGAACAAATCTGCAAGATTTTCACATGACTTAGTATCTGATACCTTAATTTCGTCCATCTTTTGCATTTCATGAGCATAGAAGAATTTGGGGTTGATATGCTTTGTGAGAGGACTCTTCACATAACCCATCTGTACTTGTGCAACACAAGCTGCATTATCTTCATAGATAATAGTGGGGGTTTGTGCGGTATTCAATCCACATGACTGCTGGATGTGGTGAATCATCCGCCGAAGCCAAGAGCATTCCGTGCGGCCTCGTCATGATGCTATAATTTACGAATGGTTCGTCGAAGTTGAAACCAAACTCGCTTAGATGATTTCCATGAAATTGCGGTTCCACCACGAAATACATAGCTTTGTTTGCGACTTAGTCAGATGCGGTCAGCAGTGCCGGCATCTGCATAGCGATCATTGTAAGGTCTGGTTCTTTCGTAGAAACGGGCCAAGATCTTTACTTCCTTGGAGGTATCGGAAGACGTCCTTTATTCCTCGCCAATGCCTTTTGGTAGGTTCTGCACTATACCTTGCTAAAAGATTCACTGCAAAGCAATGTCAGGTCTAGTGCGGTTTGCTAAATACATGAGTGCTCCAAGCTGCGCTCAAGTATGGGAATTCTGGTCCCGTGACTTCCTCCCCTCTTCTTTAGGTCCGAGCGGGTCCTTGTCTTGCTGCAAGGATCTTAGATCATTGGCACTTTTGAAGGATATGCCTTTTCAAAGCCGAACCTTTCCAACACCTTCGAGTGTAGGTTGGTGATGTACTAAAATTCCTTGGGTATGCTCAAGTCGCAAGCCTAAGCAATATTTGGTTTTACCCAAATCTTTCATTTGAACTCAGACTCAAGTAAGAGCTTGCTTTTCAATATCTTCCAAAGTCCCGATGATATTCGGATCATCTACATATCTTGAGATTATCTGAGAATCCATCCGGGATCGCCAGTATAAAAACACAGGGACAATCCTCACTGTTCGTGTAGCCTTTCTTGCAGAAAAGTCGCTTAGGCGATTATACCACATCTGCTGATTGCTTGATCCATACATGACTTTACGAGTTGCACATCATATAGATTGCTTTTGCTCTATCTTGGTTGATGCAGGATACCTTGGTACCTTCATATAAATTTCGAATCAAGTTCCCATAAAGGTATCTGATTACCACATCCATCAATTTCATTTCCAAATTCAGATTTCTCGCCATTGAGATTAAATATCTAAAGGTAGTTCCGCCCATGACTGGGAATAGGTTTCTTCATAATCGACTCTGGTCTTTGAGTGAAACCTTGTGCAACAAGCCTTGCTTTGTATCGACAACTTCATTTCTTTCATTTCTCTTTCGAACAAATACCCATTTATGCCCTACGAGGTGCACATGGGGAGGTGTGCGCTTCTGAGCCCAAACACCTCTCTTTTATTCGAGATATTAATTTCGCTTCTATTGCCTTTTCCAATCTTTCCAATATGATCTCTTCTTGCATTCAATGACGATGCGAGCTCGGATCAAGATCAATAATTGTGGCAATTTTCTTTGCAAAATAAATGTCGACATTAGTCATTGCTCTATTCATAGATTCTCCGTGGTCACATAATTTATAGCTATTTCTTCATAAGGCGGTTCTTCTAATGCTTCTACTTGCTCACCGCCGCTTTCAATTGCGGGCAAGTCCTTTAGTTTTTCAGCTCAGTGTGTGCGCACACATCCATGCCGATGTCTCCTCCGTGGGAATATTCAAATCTGGTATGTCTTTTCTGAAGGTTCCATACCAGTGCAGTCTCAAGCGCTCCCTTCATTTGTGGGAACTTGGTGATCGGTGTGACAAGTCCTTCTTATCCTTTTCGCGAGCGTCCCAGGTTACTTGGGATTCGAGGGAGTTCTCGTCCTTTTATTCGAGGCCTCGGGCGGGATTAGGGATACCTTCTATTTTCTTTGGTATTTCAACCCTCTCCGTGGCACATGCAGGCACACGAAATCTTCGGATTCGGAAATTCTTTACATTAATATTATGTCCACGAGAATTGTTAATTATATTTCTCATCATTCTAAGACCGGGTGGCCTAATCTATCATGCCGAGAGAGAAAAGTTCGAGCTTCTAAAAGATGTTTCGGGACAGTATAGATAGTGCAGTGCCTTAATATGAGTGTAGTATAGCCCGATTCATATGAAGGAAGTCGTTCTAATACCCTTTTCCCATTCTCTTCACGCTTTGTAATGAGCGGTATTCCTTACCATACTCTTCTTGATCTCTACATGGAGACCGTTAGCGAATATCTTTAAAACTTAAGAGAGTTCTAGTCGATTAAGGTACAACAAGGCTTCTTCAATGACCAATGTCGTGCCCATTGGGAGTATAATTGTGGCTCTTCACGAGCCTATTACACAAGTATCATTGCGGCGATTGTCGTAAGACTACCAAAGATTCTTCTTCGATCGATTGGAAAAATTTCGTCTCTCTTAGTATGGTATTCGTTGTGCCGCTATCCGCTAGACACACTTCCTCCATAGGGCGCCACACGCGTTCTGATATATAAAGTATTTATTAATATGGAGCAAAACAGTCCACACATAAACATACTTCAAAACAGAACAAAAACTTGCTTTATTAATACGGGAAAAGTCTTGCTGGACACATCATAAGAATTTATTGCAAATGCTCTTCTAGAGCTTACAACCTTTATTCAATAAAATCCTAACATAAACTGCAAATGACTGTAAAACTAAGTGCCTTGCATGCACTAAATTGAATCAGCGAAGTAAGAATTAACTTCTGCTTGAATCTCATCTACTTCTATTTTTTCTTCTTCGGCAACTACGGCTGCGGCCGCTGCAATGTCCAAAGAAGGAGTGGTAGGGTTTGCTGCAGGGATGTCCACATCCATAGGTGCAGCCAATGACTGTGGATCTTCAATGCCTGCAATGGCGAGGTGCGCTTCATGTTGTCCTTTGCCCTTCTTCTTTGCCTTGAAAGCATCGATCACGTGCTGCGGTTCACGGCGAGACACGTGACCAATGTCCCAAGTGCCACATTTGTAGCGCTTTTGGTCCTGCGACCATAGGGCTTCTCATCGCGCTTCTTTTGGTCGCCTTTCTTGACTTGAGCATTCTGCTTAGTCTTGTGACTCGTGACCTTACCCTTCTTGCCTCTCTTCTTCGGGTGAGGCTTTCTCACCTGTAGCGCTAGCGTTGACTTCATGGCCAACTTTGCTACTAGGTGGTGCGAGATGTAGTTCTTTCTGAGAACCTCATCTTGAGCTTCCGCAACTTGCATAATATCAATCAGTTCGGCGTACTCCTTGTAGCCGTCCTGACGGTAGTTGCGTGCGGATTGCACCGCATTTGGGTGAAAGGTAGATAGGGTTTTCTCAATCCTCTCTGCATCTGTGATTACTTTACCACAAAGCTGGAGATTTGTACAAATTCTGTGCAAAGCAGAGTTGTACTCCCCCACGGTCTTATAGTCAGCAAAACGTAGTCGAGTCCATTCCTGCTCTGCCCGGGGCAGGATGGTGTACTTTAGTTTCTCGAACCGCTTCTTCAGGGCGGTCCATAAAGCCAGTGCGCTTTTCTCTGCCATATACTCATTCTTGAGAGTTAGACAAAGATGATGTCTGAGGAAATGAAGTGCCTGATCATTTTCCTCAGCAGTTGGAACGGCATTTTGCAAGGCGCCGAGTCCATAGCGACCGCGAGCTTCTTGGCTCAAATGCGATCTCAACATCGATGCCCAAGTCGATAGTTACGCCATCTTTGGGCGACTCCTCGAACTCGGTTCGTAATTCGATCATCTGCATATTCATGCAAGAGGTGCATAAGATTACTGCTTGGTAATGTACATAAAAGGTTGCAAGAATTCCCATAATGTTCCGTATTTTTCACGCATTTTCAAGATTCTTGCTATTTTCAATGATTAAAAGCAATATAAATAATTACGATAATCAAAGCAAGAAATACAATAATAAATTGCATAGAAATAGCAATAGCAAGAATGAATATGCTTCAAATTTCAAAATATACAAAAATTGATTCAGAGGCCTTTTCTTTGGAAAAGTTACTTTTAAGTAGCGCAAGTTCGAGGTTAAAACACGAAATCTCGCTTACGAGAAAATTTGCGCGTAAATTTTATATTTTAGGGGTTTTCTGCAAAATTTCATTATATCGAAAACTTGCTCATAATTACGAAAAACTTCAAGGCTTTTTCTCAAAAATTTGATTTTAGTAAGCCCTCATTTTGAGAGGTTGTTGCCTTTGTTGGCCCAATTTGCACCGCCCACAAAGCCCGCCTGCAATAATAGGGGCCGGAGCTAGGGTTTCCCAGCTCTGTGAGGCTTGTGGCGGTGCTCCATGGGCGGCGGCGTGCGATGCTGGGTCGGCGCGCGGCGTTACTGCGCGGCCACGGCGGTTACCTTGCTCTCGCCACGGCGCGGCGATCGGCGTTAAGCGCGACCACGGCGCTACCGGCGGCTTCGGCTTCGGCGCGAGGCGGCTTCGGCGCTTCGAGCGCGCATGCGGCGGCGGCTTCAAAGTGGCGGCGACCGGTGGCGGTGTTTCTTGCGTCTGGCGGCGGGTGGCGGTGGCCGGCGGCTCGGCCAGCGCGATGGATGCAATGCTCGGCGCGCACAAAAGAGGAGGAGGCGGCGGCCGCCATCAGGCGGCGGCGCATGCCGTTGCCGGGTCCTTGCCGCCGCGGCGCGCCTTCTTTTTCTCCTTTGCTTTCCGGCGCCTCGCCTCTCTTCTTGGATGATGATCGCCAGGCCGCTACGGGCGGCGGCGAGGTGGCTCGGCGACCAGCGGTGGCGGCCGGCGAAGCGGCGCTCTGTGGCGCCGAGTGGCTTCACGCCGGGCGGCGCTCCATCGGTACCAGCGGCCGGGCGGGCGGTGCTCCCTGCGGCGGCGCTCATGCGGCCGGCGCTTCGGCCGGAGTGGGGCGTGGGGCTAGCGCGTGCGGCGCGCCATGCGGAGCAACCAGTGAGGCGGTGGCGCGCTTCAAGCGCGGTTGCATAGCTTCAGAGCCTACGTCGCCACGCAATGCGGCCGCGTCGCGATTTTTTTTTTTCGAGTTTACTATTCATGCAATATATCTGTTCATGCGATGATCTATGGTGCAATCAACATCGACTCTTTCATACAATCCAACCGATCGGCTTGGCGCGACTTCAAGTCGGCTCGCGGTAGATTAGAGAGGATTTGCAATGAGAACAATCTAGAAAGCAACAATTGAAGAATTGGCGATCTAGAAAACGATTCAATCTACGAGTGTCGTTCATCGGCGGTTACCTTTTCGATCACGAGGAGAGTCGATCGTCGCGATAACGTGTTGAGGAACCGTCATTGGCAAGTCGGTCAAGCGATTACCTCGTATACAAAATCGAATCGTAAGAACGATGCAAGAACACAAGAACACAACAATAGATGAAAACACGGTATGAGAGGGACTGCGGTGCTCTTTATTGCTCTTCCAATAATGAATTGTGTGCACGATTGGGGGTCACTCCCATATATACGGTGGATGAGGTCCACGGACCGGACTCTGGCGGGCCCGGTTTCCTAATATAAACCAGTCCAAGATGGCCTCGCGCTCTCGCGCAACGTCGGGCCGGTCTATCTGTTCGTTACCGTGTCCACTCGCCGCAGGCCTCGCTATGGAGTAGCCCAAATTTTCGCACGTCTAATACCCAAGCTACCCTCAAATAAACTCGGGTATCTCTCTCTCCGTCTCTCATCTCACATTCTCTTTCTCACCACGAGTCGGAGTGGGGAAGAGAGAGAGAGAGAGAGAGAGAGAGTCCAAAACCCCAATCCCCGCAGGCGCAGCCACCGAAACCAACCACTTCCGTCTTCCGCCACCACCGCGTCGGAATTTTTAGCTACCTGCCTCTGCACTCGGATTCGCCTCATCTCCAGGTTGTTTGTTGCTATCGGTTTGCTCCTGAAAGATTCCCTCTCCTTGTAATTTCTTTCCTCTTTGCCGTTCCTACTTGAGGTTTGATGCGATGTTTAGGGATATGCATGTATACGGGTGCAGCACAACTTGGTATTTTAGGACGAGGAGTTAAGAATCTCTTGTTCTTGGATTTGCCCCTAGAGCATATTTGGGTTGTTTGTGTAGTACTGACTAGAAATTAGAATATTTACCACTAATAATACCTGTGTGTTGTTTCGTTTTGAGATGGGTGGGGAAACAGCGCTATGCTTAATTTGATCAAAACTTTGGATAGGATTTCAGCACCATCTGCAAAAAAAAAAAAAAAAAAACTTGCCTGATCGTTATCATCTCAGTCTGATATTACCAAGGCTTAGGTGGGCAACATTGAGATTTACTGTTCTCCACGACTTCTTGGGTTCTCCATTGGTTGGTTCTGGAGACAAACAATTAGCCAGGTTTAGGTTCCTCATGCTTGATTGAAAGAAAATTTACACTACATTGTTTGGGGCTAGCTGTAGATGACTTTGATTTTGGATCTTAGGTTTACTCAAAGGCCCGTACATTTTGTTTCCATTATTGATTCTGTGATGATGTTACACTTGGGCCAGCATGTTTGTTGCCTATTATTGTCAATTGGCATTAGTTCTGATGCCTCCATCGTGGTGAAAAATTTGTTGCAACAATTTGACATCTCTGCTGGTGTAGTTTGCAGGAAGAAGAACCACATGGTGCGGAACACTGTTCATGCCTTGATCCTGTGATTTTGCTAAGTCAGATAGTTTAGGATCTCATTATTCTTGACGAAGTTCCTGGATGAGGCAAAATGAGTGGAAGAACACAGAGTGAAAAGGATTCTGGTAGAACCACAAGTGGGACAGCTGCCCGCACAAGGCCTTTGAGCATTCAGGACATCATGTTGCGACGTGAAAAGAAGGCTGCCTCAGAAGCTAAGAAGACCAAGGAAGGGCTCCAAGACAATGATAAGGGTAAATCTAATCACCTGGAACCAGGAAGAGGAAACAAAAGCAGAAAGGATCTCAAAGATATGCCTGTGGAAGGTTCCAAAAAGGAGAACATCAGATATACACCAAGGGAAGACTCCAAGAAGGATGATATGATACGTACACCATGGGAAGGGCCCAAAAAGGAGAACACGAGACATACATCAAGGGAGGTCTCCAAGAAGGACAACTTGAAAGATAGGCCAAAAGATGGTTCCAAGATGGATGGCTTGAAAGATACACTGAAGGTCCCAAGGAAGGATGACCAAAGAGATGCACAAAAGAAGGGCTCCAAGAAAGGAGGCCCTCCATAAGAGATGATAGTCACTTAGTTGACAAAGACAAAGACACTCGTAGTTCACATAAACTTAGCACAAGCATGAGTGGCTGGGCTGATGAAAGCAAAGATGGAAACCATGGTGAGATCAGAGAAAGAAATGGTGATGCAGCAATATCTGAATCTCTGAAGAGACCTGGGAAAAGATGGAATGATGAAACTGTTGATAATGATAGAATAAAGGAGAGGGGCGAGAAGCTGCAAAATGAGACAAAGAGAAAAGGCCGTGGCTTTGACGACGAAAAGAGTTTAGAGATTGATCGACCGGTGCTGAAGAAACATGATTCTGCGCGATTCCAAGATTCCAAACACTCTGACAGAAATGATGGGAGGAAAGAGTATGCCAAACCATACCACGAAGAGCCTAGGTCAAAAAGGAGAAGGTCTAGAAGCAGGGATCATGATCGAGAAAGACCTGGCAGATCTGGCTCATTATCACCAAGGGAACAAAGGCATAGCTACCGTGGACATGATCATGATAATTATCCTCCATACTACTTAATGGACAAATCAAGAAGGAAGTATGCTGAAACTGACAGACATATAACATCTGGAAATGGTGGATACAGTGGTGGGTCTTACCGGAAATATGGAGGTTGGCTCGGTGGATACTCACCAAGGAAAAGGAAAACAGTGCCAAAGGAAGAACAGGCAACTACCAAGACTGCTTCTCCGGTCGTTCGATCCCCTGAAAAGAAATCAGCCACGTGGGATCAGCCTCCTGCAAAAGCAGACCAATCTAATTTCTTTACCAGTTTGCAGCCAACTGTTAGTCAAATGGCTTCTTCTGTTCCAGTCAGTTTTACTGCATCAAAGCAGAACCCTGCCTCTTCACTTGAGACTATATTGGCAGGGAAAAGTTTGTCTGTTGATTCTGTCCATCTAACACAAGCAACTCGCCCACTCAGGAGGCTGTACATTGAAAATTTACCCAGTTCAGCGACAGAGGATATGTTGCTTGACTGCTTGAATGACTTCTTGCTGTCATCTGGTGTTCACCATATCCAGAGGTCTAAACAACCATGCCTCAGTTGTACGGTGAGCGAACTACCACCTCACTTACATCCAAACACCCCCCCCCACCTCACCTCTTGGTACTGCTTTGCCAAATTTTCTTTACAGCATTTATCGATACCTGACATTCCTTCAATGCAGATAAACAAGGAAAAGTGCCAGGCCTTTGTTGAATTTCTTACACCAGAGGATGCTACAGCAGCTCTTTCTTTTGATGGAAGATCTTTCAATGGGCGTGCTTTGAAAATTAGACGCCCCAAAGAATATGTTGAAATGGCTGTAAGATTTCCATCCCTTTCACATCTTTTCTTGTTAAGTACATGATTTTACCTTTTCTACTATTTCCTTGCTTGTTGTTTTGATCTTGATGATTCTCAATTGAAAAAAAATTCTATTGGTCATTGCTGCAACAATCTCTTGGTTGTTCCATTTTCCCATTCTGTTTTTGCAATTTGACAAATTGACAGTAACTTCAGATAATATCAACTTGACAAGGCATTTATAACATCTGTGGAGATTGGGATTTTATTGTTAGCTGTTGTTTTAAAAAAAACATGGGCTGAAGAAACATCTCAGCATTACTACGATTTATCAGGATATAATCATTCTGCATACGTGGAGCTCTAATTGGGTGACTACAAATCTGGCGATGTACTGTATAGCATGCTTAACACATTTTCTGGATACAAGAGTGGTCTTGTTGTTCCACCTATTTAGTTTCTATATTTTTTTCCTGTGTGCGTTGCATGACCTAGTCAGCTTGGGATTGAGGATCTGGTTCTGCCTGTAACTACTTGACCTTCCTGATATCAACCCTCGCTCTCTCGTATGGCAGCCTACTGAATGTTTGACTTAGTTTATCATCAAACTTCCACATGTCTCGAATTATTGTTAATAGCTTTCTGGATATTTGATTGACCTCAATCTAGAGTGCATTTATATTTGTTTTTTAATAGGCAAAATTGGCTACAGTACACCCAACCTTTTGTAACATTTGCTCTAGGACACTGACTTTTTGTGTATTTGTTGAAAGACACTAAAATTTTGTGACTCTTTGTCGTAAGACATTTTGCCCATTAAAATATAATATTCAGCTGAGAGAAGAGAGAGAAGGTGGATGAAAAGCATAGTTATGAAGTCGTCAAGTCGAGTCGAGTCGCCATAGGGGCGACTTGTCGACTTACCGACTTGTGCGACTAGTCAGTCGACTAGTCCACAACTTGTCTCGACTGGACACCAGAAATTCCAGCAGACCAGCACACTATGTTGTTGTAAGTTCTAGGCTTGTAGCAACAATTAAAAACATGTATATGTAATGTTTTGTATCAAATAAAGAGAACACGTATGCAAGGTAATGTGCTGATTTCTTACCTTTTTTGAGCCCAAAATCTCTTTCTTGGCGAATCCATTTCTTTGAAATTGAGTGGCAATATCCCAATTTCCTGTGGAAATAGCCCTCTCCATACCAGAGGTTATGGTATCCAGCTGTATCAACTGCACAAATAGGAAGGAATTTACATAGCTGAGATACCATGTCTGAGCATCCCAAAGTGATTTACACATATGGTTAAAGATGTTACAACATATTCTTCAGACTTCAGACAAATAAATGCTATAAAAAAAGAGATGGTTACTTCAAGCTATACATTATTATGCAAGGACTAAACAGCACGAACACATTACTAAGTATGAATTTGTGGCTTTGTAAAAAGAGCAACCAGTAATGAAGCTGAACAAGCTTCTGTTGCAAGTCACAGCAATTCAGATCTTCAAAAAAATGTGTACCCAACAGAACATAAAATTTAACTACATGCAAAGCCCACTAAAGTCCTCAAACCTCCCGTTTTAAGAGCAGACAAGAAAGTCATTTCTTTTGAAATGGTAAAATATTTTGCGGATCTGCTTGACAAACTTGTAGTTTTCAAGGCACTTCCAGATGTGAAGTTGAGTTTAGCGTAATTTTCATAGAAAAGATACTTCTTCACTTAGTCAGCTCACAGTAACATAAGCTAACAACAACAGCTATATAAAATTGGATCAGACACAACCATTCAAAGAAAATAACGCAACAAGAATTTGAGTGCACTGTCAAAGAGCGACGTTACAGAAACAATCATTGCGGTAAAATGCATAAAGGAGGATCAAATGAACTTCCATAAATATGCACCGGATTTTCATTACCTTGGTAAAATCCAAAGGACTAGAATGGGTCTTGTCGCTATTTTTGTTCATACGCTCTACAGCATTTGAATTCATTGTTTTGAACAAATCCTTCATAAAGAAACACCATAAGAGACATAATACATAACATCTAATAAAATGTTAAGAGAAAATAAACACGTTAGAAAGCAGGGATATTAGTTGACTGGACAGCTCCAGCCTCTTATTTCCTACATAATCCTGGAATAAATTCAACAAAAAATGTCAAGAGGGTGGTAAACATGAAATTTTGATGTATCAGATGATTCACATATCTAAATCTGCTCTTATAGTATCACCTCTATATGGGCCAAGCCCAACTAAGCAATTTTTCTGTCCAGCCCAAACCAAAAATTCCCCAGTCGCTCGACTAGCCGCTGCAAGTCGAGGACTAGTCGTCGCAAGTCGTCACCAAATCGACTAGTCACCCGACTAGCTAAACAAGTCGAGTCGAGGTGCTCAAGTCGTGATCCCTGGCCGACTTACCGATTAATCGCGACTAATCGTGCGATTTAATAACTATGGTGAAAAGTCTATTTTGCCCCTGACCCTTTGGAAATTTTTGGGCTGGCACGGGAGCTCACCGTCAACGGTAGCGGTGCGAGAGGAGCTTGAGGCTTGGCAGGAGAAAATGAGGAGGGAGAGAGGAGGAAGAAGAAGGGGTCAGGGGCAAATTAGACTTTTCACCCACGTTCTCTCTTCTCTCTCAGTCTGATATTATATTTTAATGGACGGAGTATCCTACGATAAAGAGTCACCAAAGTTTAGTGTCTTTCAGGTTTCAGCAAAGACACAAAAGCTAGTGTCCTGGAGCAAATACCACAAAAGTTGGGTGTCTTGTAGCCAATTTTGCTTTTTAAATATGTAGTTGTGTGATGCTGAATGTTCCAATGGATGGGCTTGTAATGTTAGCTATGTTCCCCTAGTTTATATTTGATACATCATGTGTGTGCACCCTTCTCTCGTTTGTATATAGGATTTTTAAATATTTCGAAGGCTTCCTGTATATATGGAATTTATTTTGTAGCTAATAATAGTTCCTCTTTTGAAGTGACTTCCTCAGGAGAAATGATTGGCAATAATAATAGTTCCTCTTTTGAACTTGGACATGTTTTTTCCGTTTTATGCTTGGATACTGTTTTTTTAATGGCTAAGCGCTTACATTTCAAGCACCACTCTTGTAATAAATGCTAGGATTTCATAGGGCAGAAACTCTCTGCTCCACTCATAAATTCTATCACTTGAAGCTAATGGCTCAGTAATGAGAATCATAGCAAAAAAACATGATGTCTACACCTTGCTCTGACATTTGTGTGTTTTGTATTTTGGAGTCCATAATCTGTGTTATTCTTTAGATAGAATACTATGCTTAATGCTGTTATGGTCAACTTGATCAAATGCTTTAATGAATTATTGCAACTGAGAATTGCTGAATAAGTTGGTTATCAAATGTTATGTTCATTTCTATTTGCACGCTGAACCTTGAAATATACGTGTTTTGTTGTATCTTTTGTAAGCAAAAGTATTTGAGATTAGTTATTTCAGATTTATTCATGGTGCAGTAATTATTCTAGAGTTGCTGTTTCGGATTTATTCATGGCATATGTTTGTATCCTTCGAGAAGTTCTTGTCTGACGGTCGTGTTGGAATCTCTTAAATAGGGTATTTTTATTGGGTGTGTCATAATTCACGTTCAGGATCATGAAGCAAAGGAATTGTAAAGCAGGCTTCCAGGTGTAGTGCCAGTATTATGTGACTGCTGCATCTTCCAGAAATCATTGGTTGCTGATTACAGTGCTGGCAGAGTCCTTATGGTGGTCAGTTTACGGAAAAATTAGGAAGACAGCTTGTACAACATGGTTCAAGTAAATGTATTATTAGTGAAGATTTGAACATGATGATTGCTAAGCATAACCATCCAATCTTGGTTCCAAACATTTATAATCTTAATTCATGACAGTATGACTGCAATGTGGTAGCATGAGCTGATTCTGCATGTAGTTTAAAGCATCATTTAAACTTTGGCTTTATTGTTCTCGTCTTCATTGCATCCGTATGATTTTCCTGTTCAACATATTTCACGGAGCAGATAATGGCATATTTAGTCCTCCAACTCTTTCTCTGGGTTTCATTTGGTTTCTTTACTTTCAAAAAGACCTGATAAGTCTGTCTATATATACAATTGATATGGTTAGTTCTTCCCTTCATAATCATGACTGAGAAGATACATGGCAAACTATTGCTACTGAGATGGAAGTAGAGGGATAACTTTGGGGTTCGACGCAGGTGCTGATTTGACTTCGGCAGTAAAAAAGACATTTGCCCTAAATGACAAGGATTAAGGTGTTAGGAAGTGGTCGTTGGTCTTTTTATTTCTCCCAGATGCCTCCTCTGCCATTGACCTGTATATAAGCTCTGGCCCAACACTCACAGCGCAAGAAGGGTAGGGAAAAAAAAGGAAATTCCAATTCCATTTCAGGTGAGATGTAAGCAAGAAGAAAAAGGAAACTAATAAATCCCAAAGCCAACTCAACATTAACTTATTTCAGCCTACTTTTGAACAGTTGGAACCGCAGATTGAATTGCCAATCAATCCCTCTCCAGAACTCACTTAGCCAGCCTAGTTTAGAGTTGCTGCTCTCCCGCTTCCACTTTCCCTAATTACAATGATTGGTTGCCTGGGCGCAGCTCTCTCCAAGTCTCATTTCAAGGGGTCATCAGGTCTAATGAGGGGATCAGTCTAGTGCCGCTCAGAGGCTGCACGGCTAGGTGGCCTTGCTTGGGGATGTGTTTGTTTGGCCTTTTAGGGTAGAGTTGGTAAATTGCGAATGTGCTATATCACCATGCCAACATGACTCCAACTGGACAATACAACCATGCGGTTGTGCCACAACATATCTCCCCATTAGGACTAGAATTGAAGTCTAACAGAGGGACTAAACATATCCAATTTTATAAGTAGATGAGCTAATTACCCTTTTTTAGAAGTACAGGGATCAAGGCGAGCCACTAGAGGGACCAAATATGCCATTAACACCTTATTTTATATTTCTTTCTTTCTTTGCTGTCTCATTGTTAGAAAACTTATGAGTAGTAAGATGTCAAACACATTACTTTGTTGAAAGTTAACTTGGCATCCAGCGTGATTTGTGTGAGACAGATATTAAACGGCTTCACCGATGATTTTCTTATTGTCACACATTTTTTTAGTTCAGAGGGATTGTTCTCTGTTATTATTCTCAATGCACTTTGCTTTGCTTATGAAGTTATGATGTCTATGAGTCCTCTCATTGTTTCACTATTCTTGGCTAGTCTGGTTCTGAAGTTGAATATTATAATGAGTATATTGCTCGGAACATATTCACATTTTCAAGTTTTTTACATGGCCATTCTGTGGCATACATGTTCTTTGGATTTTCTACACCTCTACAACAGTCCACAGTGATTTTTTTATAATCCATTTGATTATTGAAGGGTGAAAAAAACCGTAGTATTACCTTCAGTCACCCTTAACCGTCCATAGTGTCAAGGATCACATTGCTATTTACACATTTACAATATGTTTGCTACTTGACAGCAGAAGGAACCAAGCTTGATTAATGATTATTGTGTTATAATATGAGTTTTCACTATCCTTGTCTTAAACCATGGTCATAATTGTTAGCAATTATGTATTCCCTCCGTTCAGAAATGTATGATGTTTTAAAATGCATGCAATCAAACTTCTCTAACTTTGACTAATAATATATGAAAAACTATTTAGATTGCTCATGAGATAATAGTATCATTAGATTTGCCATGATAAATAGTTTTATAATATAATAATTTTATAATTTTTTACTAACATAATAATATGAAATAAATGGTCAAATTTGGATACTAGAGACTGTGCCGATGTCCAAAACGTTGTATATTTTTTAACAGAGAGAGTATTAAAGACAAAGTATTGTTCAAAACTCATTCAGTACTGTTGAGAAAATTTGATATTATTTTGACCCACAAGTTAGGTATGGCTCATTGCACTGGACAGCAGAACTATATCACTATAAGCAAAACATCACAATCACAAAAAGAGAACCTAAGAGCAAATAGAAACGAGAAACCACATTTGGGTTATATTTGCATGCTATAAACTGCATCTGATTCTACTGAACCGTCTTTCACAAATCAGTTGTACTTCTTTTTATTGCAAATCCTTTTATTGTGAAGAAGTGCCAGATTGCTTACTCCTGAAATTCATATGTTTGCTATTTTTAATATTTATTTGACACTCTTCGTTTGATTTGTTACTTGTAAAAGTGCCTGCCAAATGAAGAATGAACACTATTCAGTGGCAGTTATCTGATGCCACGAAGACTAATTTGTTTTGATTGTCGATGACTATAACACCGTCAAGTGTCACAAATAAAGCAATGCAAAACACGCTTCCCCTAGACACTGCAGTATTTGAAGAAAGATGCATGTTTGATCAAACACAAGGATTTGGTTCTAGTTCTTATACATGTCCTAACATTTGTTGATGCCAACTCCTGTGTTGAGGATTGTGGAAATCATTGTTGTTCAGTCGCACAACTAGTCACGACCACACTGCCTCCGACTAGAGTCATCGACTCGACTAGGAGGGCTAGTCGGGCGACTTGCCTACTAATCGGCGGCTAGTCGCGACTAGTCGACCAGTGCTAGCCGCGTGACTGGTGGCCCACAGTAAGCCAACTTGAGAGGGGAAGGTAAGAGAAGAGACTTACCTGCGAGTAGAGGCGACGGCGGCCATGGCAGAGCCAAGGGGCAAGGGACGGCGGCGGCGGACTCCCACACAGCCGTCGCTGGTTATCTTCCCCTCCCCTGCCGCCGCTGCTTCTTCCCCTGCCCTTCCCTGCCGCTGCCGCTTCTTCCCCTCCCCTTCGCCGTCGGCTGCTTCTTCCCCTCCCCTCCCCTCCCCTGTCGCTGTCGCTTCTTCCCCTGCCCTCCCCTGCCGCCGCTGCTTCTTCCCCGGCCCTCCCCTGCCGCCGCTTCTTCCCGGCCCTCCCCTGCCAACACCGATTCTTCCCCTCCCCTTCGCCGTCGGCTACCATCCTCACATTCCCTTGTTGTAGTGGTAAGCAACAGTAGCAGTAGGCCAGTAGTGCTAGTACTAGTAGTAGTTAGTTCTTAGTAATAGGAATAGCAGACTAGTTAGCAACTTAGTAATTAGTCATGCGCCTAGTCGCGACCAATCGGTCGACCAAGTCGACCAAGTCGCCCCTCTTGCGACTCGACTCGACTTTACGACTTAATAACCTTGGTGGAAATGCCTTCTCTAATGTTATATAGTAGGATATATACATTTACTCGGGCCATGCACTTGAGCAAGGACTAAATAATGATGAAGTTACCATTAAGGTGCTGGACTGACATGATGTTATTTAGCTTTTCATGTACATAATTTTGTGCTGCACTTTGACTATCTATATGATTTTTATAGCTTTGGAATATATTATACTTTACAAAATCTTTGGTTATTGTGTTTTTAATGTTAAGACACATGCTTTGTTCCGTGCAGAATGTTGCTCCTAAGAAGCCTGCTGAAGAGATTAAATCAATATCTGATGTTGTTGCAGATTCACAACACAAGGTAACTTACAGTGTTAGAGAGGTTTCTTTCTGTTTTCAACTCGGATTATATGTACAAAGAGAAAGGTGGCTAAAAATGCTTGCAATTTTTTCCTGGTCGATCGACGTGCTTACTTTCCTCACCAAATATTTGATACATGTATCTAAAACTTGTATCAGCTATTTTCAAATTAGTAGAACATAAGACTTGACTGGTGATTATTTTTAACAACATTTTCATTTGCTGTCTCACCTTTTGAATTTTGCAGATTTTCGTCGCTGGGATTTCTGGAGTTATTTCATCTGAGATGGTAATACAATTGTGGTCATCAGTATATGTGCATTATATGTTGCTAATCCAGTAATCATGTTCTGCATGGGGCCATTAAAGTTTATGTTCCTGACAGTTTTATTGTGTTTTCCACTCTTTCAGCTCATGGAAATCGTCAGTGCATTTGGCCAATTGGCTGCATACCGCTTTATTTTTAATGAGGACCTTGGTGGGCGATGTGCATTTCTTGAGGTATGGAATTCCTGTTACACCTAAACTAGTGCATATGAATGTAAGATCAGCATACTCACTTGTGCCAATTTGATGTGGACAGTACATCGATCACTCCATTACACCCAAGGCATGTGCTGGCCTCAATGGAATGAAGCTTGGTGGATGCATCCTGACCGCTGTTCAGGTGTTTCCTAATCCTCCCGAGGTACAAGTACAACCATTTCCAGGCCCATACATGTACTGTATTGTGTCCATTTCATTACTTGAATTAAGTCATACTCTGTTCCATTTGAATTTCCAGATTGCCAACGAAGCTTCCCCATTTTATGGTATTCCTGACAGTGCCAAATTGCTTCTTGAAGAACCAACAAAGGTCCTGGAGCTAAAAAATGTGGTATGCCTCAATTTAAGCTGTGTTTGCTTTTAATTTTCTCGGCAAATAAACAATTATCCTCGTATCAAAACCTTTAGGGACTTATTTTTCTCCATACTAGAGTGACTTGGTCATTGTTATAGCACATGGGTTCCAACCAAAATTTTCTTTTCCATTTTGTGGGCTATTTTGTGATCACATGCCATGGATTCAAATGATACAGCACTCCGTCCTGTCATTAATGTGTGACATTGTATTAGTCACTAAACAAAAGTATCAACCCATTACTTGATTTTCACATTTCTGAAATTTGTGAACTTTGTAGCTTGACCGTGAAGAGTATTTGCTACTTTCAAAATCCGAGTTGGAGGAAATATTGGAAGATGTGCGCATGGAGTGTGCAAGGTACTAAAGATTTTGTTACATTCATATTGTATTTCTCATTATGGTGGCTAGCAGCTTACATTATGGACAAGATTCGCAGGTTTGGAGCAGTCAAATCCATAAATGTTGTAGCGTATCCTGCTAGCAGTGACAACACTATAGAGGATACCATAGTTGAACTTGAGCCCAAAGATGGATCAGTCAATATTGAGCTCACTGAACGTGGTGCCAATGATAACTGTACGGAGACTGGAACAGGATGCTCTGCACCAAATCAGAGTAGAGATGTTGCCGGTTATTCTGACCCTACTGAAACTAAAGATGCAGATCCTATTTCTGAGGGCCAGGATCACAAAGAGCTTGACACACTTTGTGAGTGTAATGCGCCTGCAGCAGCAGATCAGCACACCGACCTAGATGACATCCACGCTAGAGCTGGTGTCCCCACATTGGATCAACACGCAGAAGCTGATCATATGGATTCTGTGGAAGCTGATCATCATGCTACTGCAGTGGTTGATGGCGCAGTGGAAAAAGGACATGCGTCAGAAATCTGTAGTTGTACTGCACCTGGAGATGTGGCGGAGCAATCTGAAAGGGAGAACGAGCAACAAGGTGCCAATGACGTGACTGAAAGTAGTGCAGAAAATGTACCCGCAGTTGACACCATTGACGACGCTTTGGTTCAAGACACCAATGTGCTCGAAGCCGGCTCTATACTTGTGGAGTTCATGCGGAAGGAGGCTGCATGCATGGCCGCGCATTCATTACATGGACGGCGTTTTGGCAACAGAACTGTCTCTGCTGGTTATGCTCTGCATGATCTCTACATACAGAGATTTCCAAGGTAATTTCCGCTGCGATGAGATTCTGATGACATATTGACAGCTAAAGCTTGCGTATGTATTAGAAGGAACATGTCTTGTAGTTTTGAGGTTTTGGCTGCATAGGTTAATTGTCAGTCAGCTAGTCTCCAATCAGGATGATGTACTGTTAGTTGAAGGAAATTTAGTAGATCAATAGTATCTTTGGGCTGAAAACAATAGGACACCAGTGATCATTAACCATTTTTCTGAACTTGCTGCATGTATTTTTGCGATCAGGGGAACCTGAACATTGCCTTGTAATCGTTGTTAACTTGGATCGTATAGTTATAAGCTCTTTTTTTTTTAATCGTTGCTCACTTGGATCGTATAGTTATAAGCTCTTTTTTTTAAACAAAGAAATATATGTGCTTCTTAGTTCTTAGCTTTCGCTGTACTTGTTTTTTTTTTTTTGGGCACAAGTCAGCATCGTGAATTCGTGGTTTTGTTGATGCGGACGCCACGCAGGCATGGGCCCCTAGTGCACCTGACCACCTGCAGGCTGCAGCGCTCGATGAGCACTGCCGCGCGCGTGGTTGCTCCAGACTCCAGCGACCCACACCGCGCGGTTGTGGGTGTAGCGCCTTGTGCGGTTCTGCTTAACTCAAGCGGCCAGGCCGTGCGCGCGCACGTGCCGGCGTGCGTCCCGCAACGCCTGCGGCTTGGCCGGCACGAGGCTGTGCCGCGCGGGCGTGGTTTGCTCCTGTGCTGCTGTGCTGTGCCCCAGTGATTTCACGCGACCGTGCGCCTTTGCGCGCGGCTGCACCCGAACGGCTGGTCCGGCACGAGCCCGAGCTGCAGCGCTTGCGCTCTCGGCCTCTCGTGCGTGCGTCGGTTGCCTGTGCCGCGCCTCTCGTGGAGTGCGCGCGGCGCCATGCTAGGACGTCCATTTGGGAGCGGGTGACGGGCCACGGGAGAAGGCAAGGAGCTGACCTGTAAGCATGCATGCCTAGACTAGGGATTGCCGTAGCTTAAGAAGGCATTTGGGGATTAGCATCGGTGTAACACGAAGCAGAGTAAGATAATATAGCGCGATATGTGGTCGATCTTCAAGGGGGTAAAATCTGTAGCCCGCAAGAACCGACCTGACAAAATCAATCACAAAACAATGCTTTCAATGAACTGGGCACTGTAGCACTGGAATCTGAACAATGGATGGGTACCCAGATGTTACATGTTCGCATTGATACATCTTTACTACTAAAATGTAATGAAATTCATTGATATTTACAACATTAGCTTTGCCGTCTTTCAAAACCACAATCAACATGGCTAATCCACTAAAAAGTAAAATCACAAAAGCAAAACATCCTGTCTCAACATATAAAGAATGTTGGTAAAAACAGTGACTATGATACATGTGTTTGTATTTTATGCACTTTACATACACTTCTTTTCCACAATCCATTACTCATCCTAAACATGGGAGTGGGATAGGGTGTGTGTGGAGCAGGGGATGTAGCGTGAAGAAAAAGTTGAGAAACTTTTTCACGGCTTATAAAAGGCTTATAAAAGAAGGGGTTTACCTCTCCGCGGCGGGAAATCGTCCCACCCTTTCCTCCCCGGTGACTCGCGAGTGCGTCCATGCCCTTTCACAACCACCAAAATTAATGCCGCCCCACTTCTTCTTTACATGCATACACTGAAATTCATCGTCGTCCCACTCCTTCCCATCTCGCGCTTACCCCCTTGGGCTGCAACTCACCAAGTAGCGGGGGAGGAGAGGCGGCGGCGCAGGGAGGCGACGTCGGGGAAGGGAGAAGACACCGGGAGGGAAGGGAGGAGAGGAGGAGAAGCGGTGGCACCGGGGAAGGGAAGGGAAGTAGCGACAACGCATGAGGTAACTCCGTCTCTGTTCCTCGAAATGGAGCAAAACCAAAAGTAGAGCAAGCCCCACCCCCCGACCTGGTGTATGGATATTGCCCTGAAAACAGATGGATGATGGACTAAATTATCGATATATACGGAGTAGTGAGATACCTTGGAGGAGAAGCGGCGATGCCGGGGGAGGTAGCGACGGTGCACGAGGAAGAGGCAGAGACTGATGTATCCTTCCCTCACCGCGTTGCCGTCTCGAGTTCACCACAATGCATCTTCTTCATTCTAATCCTCCCTTGCGCCACTGCGGCCTCCTCACTTACCATCATAACGACGCCACTACCTCCTCCCTGGGTCTCCCACCTTCTCGTTGCGATGTGCGTGACGAGGACTGCAGAGGCCAATGACTGTGAGAACCGACTCGCGACTTGGGTTCAGGGTGGAAGAAGGTGGCCATCGACGCATAGCCCTCTTCCTTGCCAGTCGACAATGGTTGGAAATGGGCAACGCGTCGGGAAGGAAAGTTGGCACCAACTTCAACTTCCAAAGGTAAGCAATTTATAAGCTCAAAATTTTAATTTCCGGGTTATAGTAGTAGCAAGTGATGCGATATGCGTACTTAATGTTTTTGTTTATATATGTGTCAAAGAAAACTGGTATTTATTATGAAGTTTAGGATCCCGTCTGCTTATATGTATCACTCTCTTTTGGGGTTCCGTTGCAACATATGAGCACCCTACTAGTGTTTTAAATGTTGTCTGTAGCCATTCCCGTAAAACATTTGATTGATGTATAACTGCTTACAGTTTGTGTCCCTCAAAAAACGTTTGCTGTCATCTGAAAGGTTCTGCTGGGGTAGTTTCTTCAAGAAGAGCATTAGCCTGAAAACATTCAGTGGCTTCAAATGATGAACTAGCCCCTTCATCTTCGTAGAGTAAGCCAAGGTTTAACCATGCAACATGATTTGTTCTGTCTAGTCTCAACGCATCAGTTAGGAAGCACCTTATAGCAGGCAAGGGCCTCTCGCCAAGGTGTCGAAGAACAATAGCAGTTGATATCAAACTTGATACATGTTTCGGTTCGAGGTCTAAAGCTGTTGAGAATGCTTGAAGAGCTTCTTTTAGAAAACCCTTCGCTTCATGTAGCTTTCCTGCATGGTAAACATCTTCATAAATATTAAGAATGAAGAGTTTGTCCAGTAAAGAATATTATCTCCTCGTGAACTATTGAAAAAGATTCGGTATTAACACAATGCAAGGATTCTAAAAATGGGGAACCTCGTGATAAATAGAACATGCACCTGTAGCATGACAAACCAAGGGAGAATATGGACTGATAGCTTTTATCTTTGATATGCAAAGCTCTGAATCCCTCCACTGTGACATACTCAGGTACAAAAGGGCCAGATCATACCATGTCTCTATTTCCATACTTCTATCATCCTTAGTGCCCTGCAAATAGTAGAACAAGTGTATCAGAGGGCTGCCTTTTTTTCAAATGGAAATCCAAAACCTACATGTAACTAACAGAATTTGTTCTCCCTTTCATTTCAAAAACTATATTTTCAACATGAATATTGCAATTTATTATTTAAATTGAATGTCCATGCCTTAAAATCCTTATAGGATGCACGTCATTCCAACTGCCATGAGTCAGGAGAAGATAAAAGATGCTTTGTCTAACAGATATGAATTTTTTTCTTCAGTTTGATGATAAATTGATAATATGCAAATAGATTTGGTATATGCAATACAAGATAAGATTATAAAAATATCAAGCACATCAAGCGTTTGCTTTTTAAAATCCCTCCAAAGTAGATTAAAAAAAAGTCACCTGTAATACTGAAATCCCAGCACTGAAACTTTTCATCCTAAGTTGGATGACAACAAGAAGCTGGGTATACGTTTCAACTGCCCTCTTAAATTGCCCCTTTGCAGACTGGATTTTGGCTTTGGTTTGCAATAGATCTCCTTGACACCACTTCCCAGTCTGATCCAGGGCAACATTTACAATGGATTCAGCATCTTCAAACCGTTTTTGAGCACTAATTATTCGAGCTATTAGGAACCAACTCTTCAATTCTGATCCAGCCTCCAATTTCAACAGCTCCTTCGCATAAAGAGCTGTTATATCTAATTTCCTCTGTACAACATTTTCAAGGCTGAGATTGTACATTACCCTAAAATCTGCCATGCGTCTTCTTTCCAGCAATACCATGCACCTCCAATGCTTCACGCTGCTGAGAAGCTCTCTGTGTCAGTCATAGCATATCTAGCTCGAATGGAAAGGGAAATTCCAAGCAAAAGGTTTGCGACAACCTCTATTTGGTCACAACCTCCATGTAGATTAGCAAGGGCTCTGCGTGCATACAAGGCACCTTCTTCAGCATGTGCACTGTTCGCACTGCAAAATTTTGAAGCTAGGAGAAGTTCTTTGAGACAATTGGAATCCTCTCCAGACTTCAATATCCTTTTGAGCAGATTGAGAGCAGTTAGATCATCTTTTTCTGCTAGGTAGCACAATGCAACATTATACAACCACTCTGCTGTGTAATACACCAGGTAATAGTTCTTCAAACTGACCAGCTAGAGGTTTTAGCTGCCCTGATATGGACAGTGCAAGCGTCAGGTGATGCATTGAAGAATATAGACCTGTCATTATGAGTTAATGAAGTATTTTGATGATTAATGATAAATCTATACGTGAGACTAACACTTTTATTGATATACCTATTATTTAGTTTTATTTAGATAAAAGATGAAAATTATAGAGGTATGCATTTGACATCATATTCTTACATCTTGTTGCATTCCTCGGATCCAAAATATAGATTGAACTCCACCAAAAGTCTAACTTGAACATATGCATATATTTTTATTACACACTCGTGTATGCACACATTTACGGGGAGTTCACTCTATGTTTTGTGGTTTCATTAGTATTGATTCATATTTCTTTATCCACATATATTGAGGATCTCTACTTTGAAACATATTCTTTGAGTATATGAAACTTGTGTAGTTCATATATACTCATATAACTTTATACTCAATTATTTGTAATTATGTTATGGGACTAATGTGTGTGCTAAGTTATTTTAAAGGCTTAGTCCCGGTTTATAGATGGCGATATGAAAATAGCAATACAAAGACAACAGAAAGATCGTGACTAGTAGCTTGAGGATCTTTTTATGTACCATCTTGATCAATTAGGAGTCATGTATTGCATTTGTTTTTGCTTTATGTGCCACCTTCAGTCACAAAAGTGACCTTTTCCCCACTTTTTAAAGTCAATAAAATAGCATTTTGACCCCTAAATCTTATTACCATGTATTCAATTTTTTATATATAAAAGTGCAATGTTATCGGATGATTTTTATGACAAAATTATTTATAATTTGTATATATCCAAGCTAAATATTCTAGACAATGTCTTTGATCAAAATTGGTATAATTTGACTGGCCGCATTCAAGAGCATCACTCTTTTTTTTTATAGGAGGAAGTACCATATAACAGCTGAGTATGCAGTGCCATCACACACTGTAGAAATATCACACCACTCTTATGCCCGCTAGGATTAAAAAAAGGGAGGGAGATTTGAAACCCCTGCAGGCTGCAGCCCCTCTGAAAAAAGATTTTGAATGTACCCGTGAATGATGATTGATCGGTACACGAGGAGAGGAGGCACGCAGCCTTGAGGACAATCAGACAGCGCAGCAAATGTAACAATCAATGGGTGTACTTCAGGACAGGCGCCCCTGCCCACCATCCTGCCGATCCCTCCATGGCCATGGCCGCCATGCTTCTCCTTTCAAAAACCACCGGGCTGCTACTACACTCCACGGCGGGAACCGGGTAAAAGATGGTCATTTACTGCAGACATGCTGAATAGCTGATGCTTGATGGAGTGGTAGACTGGCAGTACTTTCTTCCCATCACAATGTCCTTTTCCTTTTCCCAGAACTCATCTGCCATAGGCATTCATGTCATGTACGCTAGGATAGTAGTAGATGGTATACATGGCCACATGGTTCTTGCAGTATCTCCTCACAATCCATCCCGAGTAATGTCATGCATTGATAGTTCTATACTGCAAATCTGCAATGCAGGTGAAAGGACGATTCCGTGCAATGTTGCTGTCGTCACCTAGTTTCTTTCAGAATCCTTGAGCAGATAAACACTACTAGCATTGGTCTAGGAAAACACTAGAACACGTACAAGAGAAACTTTGGGAAGGGCTCCAGCCGAGAGAAACCCTAGCCTCCAGCTACGGATCGGCCAATGGCGGCGACTTGACTTCTTCTTCTTGGTAATGACGTTTGATTTACATTATATTCTCGACGCCCGATGTTTGTCCGTCGATTTTCAACGGTGTGAACTTTCGTCGAGATTGGATCCGGGTCCTTCTCCGTCGGCTTGTCTTCGGCATGGTGATCCGGAGCCCTTCTCCGTCGGCTTCTTCCAGCGGCGCGGCTTCGTCGATGGCATGACGACGGAGGTGGCGTGGTGTAGATCCAGCTTTAGCGCAGTTGATACAGATCGCGATAGCCCGGTGGCGGTGGCTTGTGCGGCGCTCGACTCCTCCCGTGAGCGGTTGTTAACCGACCGCGCGTGTCTTCGCGGTGGACATTGCCTTCCTTTGATGTCGGCGGTTGGTCATTGGGGATGTTGTGGATATCCTGTCATTAATGTGTGACATTGTATTAGTCACTAAACAAAAGTATCAACCCATTACTTGATTTTCACATTTCTGAAATTTGTGAACTTTGTAGCTTGACCGTGAAGAGTATTTGCTACTTTCAAAATCCGAGTTGGAGGAAATATTGGAAGATGTGCGCATGGAGTGTGCAAGGTACTAAAGATTTTGTTACATTCATATTGTATTTCTCATTATGGTGCCTAGCAGCTTACATTATGGACAAGATTCGCAGGTTTGGAGCAGTCAAATCCATAAATGTTGTAGCGTATCCTGCTAGCAGTGACAACACTATAGAGGATACCATAGTTGAACTTGAGCCCAAAGATGGATCAGTCAATATTGAGCTCACTGAACGTGGTGCCAATGATAACTGTACGGAGACTGGAACAGGATGCTCTGCACCAAATCAGAGTAGAGATGTTGCCGGTCATTCTGACCCTACTGAAACTAAAGATGCAGATCCTATTTCTGAGGGCCAGGATCACAAAGAGCTTGACACACTTTGTGAGTGTAATGCGCCTGCAGCAGCAGATCAGCACACCGACCTAGATGACATCCACGCTAGAGCTGGTGTCCCCACATTGGATCAACACGCAGAAGCTGATCATATGGATTCTGTGGAAGCTGATCATCATGCTACTGCAGTGGTTGATGGCGCAGTGGAAAAAGGACATGCGTCAGAAATCTGTAGTTGTACTGCACCTGGAGATGTGGCGGAGCAATCTGAAAGGGAGAACGAGCAACAAGGTGCCAATGACGTGAGTGAAAGTAGTGCAGAAAATGTACCCGCAGTTGACACCATTGACGACGCTTTGGTTCAAGACACCAATGTGCTCGAAGCCGGCTCTATACTTGTGGAGTTCATGCGGAAGGAGGCTGCATGCATGGCCGCGCATTCATTACATGGACGGCGTTTTGGCAACAGAACTGTCTCTGCTGGTTATGCTCTGCATGATCTCTACATACAGAGATTTCCAAGGTAATTTCCGCTGCGATGAGATTCTGATGACATATTGACAGCTAAAGCTTGCGTATGTATTAGAAGGAACATGTCTTGTAGTTTTGAGGTTTTGGCTGCATGGGTTAATTGTCAGTCAGCTAGTCTCCAATCAGGATGATGTACTGTTAGTTGAAGGAAATTTAGTAGATCAATAGTATCTTTGGGCTGAAAACAATAGGACACCAGTGATCATTAACCATTTTTCTGAACTTGCTGCATGTATTTTTGCGATCAGGGGAACCTGAACATTGCCTTGTAATCGTTGTTAACTTGGATCGTATAGTTATAAGCTCTTTTTTTTTTAATCGTTGCTCACTTGGATCGTATAGTTATAAGCTCTTTTTTTTAAACAAAGAAATATATGTGCTTCTTAGTTCTTAGCTTTCGCTGTACTTGTTTTTTTTTGGGGCACAAGTCAGCATCGTGAATTCGTGGTTTTGTTGATGCGGACGCCACGCAGGCATGGGCCCCTAGTGCACCTGACCACCTGCAGGCTGCAGCGCTCGATGAGCACTGCCGCGCGCGTGGTTGCTCCAGACTCCAGCGACCCACACCGCGCGGTTGTGGGTGTAGCGCCTTGTGCGGTTCTGCTTAACTCAAGCAGCCAGGCCGTGCGCGCGCACGTGCCGGCGTGCGTCCCGCAACGCCTGCGGCTTGGCCGGCACGAGGCTGTGCCGCGCGGGCGTGGTTTGCTCCTGTGCTGCTGTGCTGTGCCCCAGTGATTTCACGCGACCGTGCGCCTTTGCGCGCGGCTGCACCGAACGGCTGGTCCGGCACGAGCCCGAGCTGCAGCGCTTGCGCTCTCGGCCTCTCGTGCGTGCGTCGGTTGCCTGTGCCGCGCCTCTCGTGGAGTGCGCGCGGCGCCATGCTCGGACGTCCATTTGGGAGCGGGTGACGGGCCACGGGAGAAGGCAAGGAGCTGACCTGTAAGCATGCATGCCTAGACTAGGGATTGCCGTAGCTTAAGAAGGCATTTGGGGATTAGCATCGGTGTAACACGAAGCAGAGTAAGATAATATAGCGCGATATGTGGTCGATCTTCAAGGGGGTAAAATCTGTAGCCCGCAAGAACCGACCTGACAAAATCAATCACAAAACAATGCTTTCAATGAACTGGGCACTGTAGCACTGGAATCTGAACAATGGATGGGTACCCAGATGTTACATGTTCGCATTGATACATCTTTACTACTAAAATGTAATGAAATTCATTGATATTTACAACATTAGCTTTGCCGTCTTTCAAAACCACAATCAACATGGCTAATCCACTAAAAAGTAAAATCACAAAAGCAAAACATCCTGTCTCAACATATAAAGAATGTTGGTAAAAACAGTGACTATGATACATGTGTTTGTATTTTATGCACTTTACATACACTTCTTTTCCACAATCCACTACTCATCCTAAACATGGGAGTGGGATAGGGTGTGTGTGGAGCAGGGGATGTAGCGTGAAGAAAAAGTTGAGAAACCTTTTCACGGCTTATAAAAGGCTTATAAAAGAAGGGGTTTACCTCTCCGCGGCGGGAAATCGTCCCACCCTTTCCTCCCCGGTGACTCGCGAGTGCGTCCATGCCCTTTCACAACCACCAAAATTAATGCCGCCCCACTTCTTCTTTACATGCATACACTGAAATTCATCGTCGTCCCACTCCTTCCCATCTCGCGCTTACCCCTTTGGGCTGCAACTCACCAAGTAGCGGGGGAGGAGAGGCGGCGGCGCAGGGAGGCGACGTCGGGGAAGGGAGAAGACACTAGGAGGGAAGGGAGGAGAGGAGGAGAAGCGGTGGCACCGGGGAAGGGAAGGGAAGTAGCGACGACGCATGAGGTAACTCCGTCTCTGTTCCTCGAAATGGAGCAAAACCAAAAGTAGAGCAAGCCCCACCCCCCGACCTGGTGTATGGATATTGCCCTGAAAACAGATGGATGATGGACTAAATTATCGATATATACGGAGTAGTGAGATACCTTGGAGGAGAAGCGGCGATGCCGGGGGAGGTAGCGACGGTGCACGAGGAAGAGGCAGAGACTGATGTATCCTTCCCTCACCGCGTTGCCGTCTCGAGTTCACCACAATGCATCTTCTTCATTCTAATCCTCCCTTGCGCCACTGCGGCCTCCTCACTTACCGTCAT
This sequence comes from Ampelocalamus luodianensis, assembly GCA_036346255.1. Classification (NCBI taxonomy): domain Eukaryota; kingdom Viridiplantae; phylum Streptophyta; class Magnoliopsida; order Poales; family Poaceae; genus Ampelocalamus; species Ampelocalamus luodianensis. The sequence continues at coordinate 16,141,440 of CM070621.1, read as the reverse complement.
AACGACGCCACTACCTCCTCCCCGGGTCTCCCACCTTCTCGTTGCGATGTGCCTGACGAGGGCTGCAGAGGCCAATGACCGTGAGAACCGACTCGCGGCTTGGGTTCAGGGTGGAAGAAGGTGGCCATCGACGCATAGCCCTCTTCCTTGCCAGTCGACAATGGTTGGAAATGGGCAACGCGTCGGGAAGGAAAGTTGGCACCAACTTCAACTTCCAAAGGTAAGCAATTTATAAGCTCAAAATTTTAATTTCCGGGTTATAGTAGTAGCAAGTGATGCGATATGCGTACTTAATGTTTTTGTTTATATATGTGTCAAAGAAAACTGGTATTTATTATGAAGTTTAGGATCCCGTCGCTTATATGTATCACTCTCTTTGGGGTTCCGTTGCAACATATGAGCACCCTACTAGTGTTTTAAATGTTGTCTGTAGCCATTCCGTAAAACATTTGATTGATGTATAACTGCTTACAGTTTGTGTCCCTCAAAAAACGTTTGCTGTCATCTGAAAGGTTCTGCTGGGGTAGTTTCTTCAAGAAGAGCATCAGCCTGAAAACATTCAGTGGCTTCAAATGATGAACTAGCCCCTTCATCTTCGTAGAGTAAGCCAAGGTTTAACCATGCAACATGATTTGTTCTGTCTAGTCTCAACGCATCAGTTAGGAAGCACCTTATAGCAGGCAAGGGCCTCTCGCCAAGGTGTCGAAGAACAATAGCAGTTGATATCAAACTTGATACATGTTTCGGTTCGAGGTCTAAAGCTGTTGAGAATGCTTGAAGAGCTTCTTTTAGAAAACCCTTCGCTTCATGTAGCTTTCCTGCATGGTAAACATCTTCATAAATATTAAGAATGAAGAGTTTGTCCAGTAAAGAATATTATCTCCTCGTGAACTATTGAAAAGATTCGGTATTAACACAATGCAAGGATTCTAAAAATGGGAACCTCGTGATAAATAGAACATGCACCTGTAGCATGACAAACCAAGGAGAATATGGACTGATAGCTTTTATCTTTGATATGCAAAGCTCTGAATCCCTCCACTGTGACATACTCAGGTACAAAGGGCCAGATCATACCATGTCTCTATTTCCATACTTCTATCATCCTTAGTGCCCTGCAAATAGTAGAACAAGTGTATCAGAGGGCTGCCTTTTTCAAATGGAAATCCAAAACCTACATGTAACTAACAGAATTTGTTCTCCTTTCATTTCAAAAACTATATTTTCAACATGAATATTGCAATTTATTATTTAAATTGAATGTCCATGCCTTAAAATCCTTATAGGATGCACGTCATTCCAACTGCCATGAGTCAGGAGAAGATAAAAGATGCTTTGTCTAACAGATATGAATTTTTTTCTTCAGTTTGATGATAAATTGATAATATGCAAATAGATTTGGTATATGCAATACAAGATAAGATTATAAAAATATCAAGCACATCAAGCGTTTGCTTTTAAAATCCCTCCAAAGTAGATTAAAAAAGTCACCTGTAATACTGAAATCCCAGCACTGAAACTTTTCATCCTAAGTTGGATGACAACAAGAAGCTGGGTATACGTTTCAACTGCCCTCTTAAATTGCCCCTTTGCAGACTGGATTTTGGCTTTGGTTTGCAATAGATCTCCTTGACACCACTTCCCAGTCTGATCCAGGGCAACATTTACAATGGATTCAGCATCTTCAAACCGTTTTGAGCACTAATTATTCGAGCTATTAGGAACCAACTCTTCAATTCTGATCCAGCCTCCAATTTCAACAGCTCCTTCGCATAAAGAGCTGTTATATCTAATTTCCTCTGTACAACATTTTCAAGGCTGAGATTGTACATTACCTAAAATCTGCCATGCGTCTTCTTTCCAGCAATACCATGCACCTCCAATGCTTCACGCTGCTGAGAAGCTCTCTGTGTCAGTCATAGCATATCTAGCTCGAATGGAAAGGGAAATTCCAAGCAAAAGGTTTGCGACAACCTCTATTTGGTCACAACCTCCATGTAGATTAGCAAGGGCTCTGCGTGCATACAAGGCACCTTCTTCAGCATGTGCACTGTTCGCACTGCAAAATTTTGAAGCTAGGAGAAGTTCTTTGAGACAATTGGAATCCTCTCCAGACTTCAATATCCTTTTGAGCAGATTGAGAGCAGTTAGATCATCTTTTTCTGCTAGGTAGCACAATGCAACATTATACAACCACTCTGCTGTGTAATACACCAGGTAATAGTTCTTCAAACTGACCAGCTAGAGGTTTTAGCTGCCCTGATATGGACAGTGCAAGCGTCAGGTGATGCATTGAAGAATATAGACCTGTCATTATGAGTTAATGAAGTATTTTGATGATTAATGACAAATCTATACGTGAGACTAACACTTTTATTGATATACCTATTATTTAGTTTTATTTGGATAAAAGATGAAAATTATAGAGGTATGCATTTGACATCATATTCTTACATCTTGTTGCATTCCTCGGATCCAAAATATAGATTGAACTCCACCAAAAGTCTAACTTGAACATATGCACATATTTTTATTACACACTCGTGTATGCACACATTTACGGGGAGTTCACTCTATGTTTTGTGGTTTCATTAGTATTGATTCATATTTCTTTATCCACATATATTGGGGATCTCTACTTTGAAACATATTCTTTGAGTATATGAAACTTGTGTAGTTCATATATACTCATATAGCTTTATACTCAATTATTTGTAATTATGTTATGGGACTAATGTGTGTGCTAAGTTATTTTAAAGGCTTAGTCCCGGTTTATAGATGGCGATATGAAAATAGCAATACAAAGACAACAGAAAGATCGTGACTAGTAGCTTGAGGATCTTTTTATGTACCATCTTGATCAATTAGGAGTCATGTATTGCATTTGTTTTTGCTTTATGTGCCACCTTCAGTCACAAAAGTGACCTTTTCCCCACTTTTTAAAGTCAATAAAATAGCATTTTGACCCCTAAATCTTATTACCATGTATTCAATTTTTTATATATAAAAGTGCAATGTTATCGGATGATTTTTATGACAAAATTATTTATAATTTGTATATATCCAAGCTAAATATTCTAGACAATGTCTTTGATCAAAATTGGTATAATTTGACTGGCCGCATTCAAGAGCATCACTCTTTTTTTTTATAGGAGGAAGTACCATATAACAGCTGAGTATGCAGTGCCATCACACACTGTAGAAATATCACACCACTCTTATGCCCGCTAGGATTAAAAAAGGAGGAGATTTGAAACCCTGCAGGCTGCAGCCCCTCTGAAAAAAGATTTTGAATGTACCCGTGAATGATGATTGATCGGTACACGAGGAGAGGAGGCACGCAGCCTTGAGGACAATCAGACAGCGCAGCAAATGTAACAATCAATGGGTGTACTTCAGGACAGGCGCCCCTGCCCACCATCCTGCCGATCCCTCCATGGCCATGGCCGCCATGCTTCTCCTTTCAAAAACCACCGGGCTGCTACTACACTCCACGGCGGGAACCGGGTAAAAGATGGTCATTTACTGCAGACATGCTGAATAGCTGATGCTTGATGGAGTGGTAGACTGGCAGTACTTTCTTCCCATCACAATGTCCTTTTCCTTTTCCCAGAACTCATCTGCCATAGGCATTCATGTCATGTACGCTAGGATAGTAGTAGATGGTATACATGGCCACATGGTTCTTGCAGTATCTCCTCACAATCCATCCCGAGTAATGTCATGCATTGATAGTTCTATACTGCAAATCTGCAATGCAGGTGAAAGGACGATTCCGTGCAATGTTGCTGTCGTCACCTAGTTTCTTTCAGAATCCTTGAGCAGATAAACACTACTAGCATTGGTCTAGGAAAACACTAGAACACGTACAAGAGAAACTTTGGGAAGGGCTCCAGCCGAGAGAAACCCTAGCCTCCAGCTACGGATCGGCCAATGGCGGCGACTTGACTTCTTCTTCTTGGTAATGACGTTTGATTTACATTATATTCTCGACGCTCGATGTTTGTCCGTCGATTTTCAACGGTGTGAACTTTCGTCGAGATTGGATCTGGGGTCCTTCTCCGTCGGCTTGTCTTCGGGCATGGTGATCCGGAGCCCTTCTCCGTCGGCTTCTTCCAGCGGCGCGGCTTCGTCGATGGCATGACGACGGAGGTGGCGTGGTGTAGATCCAGCTTTAGCGCAGTTGATACAGATCGCGATAGCCCGGTGGCGGTGGCTTGTGCGGCGCTCGACTCCTCCCCGGTAGACGGTTGTTAACCGACCGGCGCGTGTGCTGCGGTGGACATTGCCTTCCTTTGATGCTGGCGGCGGTTGGTCATTGGGGATGTTGTGGATATCATCTTGGCGATCTGGTCTTTGGAGCACTGGTACCTTCGATCTAGGGTGAAAACTCTTGATCTGGCATTCACGTTGGATCCGGCAACGATGTCGACCTGAGCGGCGTTACCTTCTTGAAGGCGTTGCTTTGGAGAACCGGTACTTGAGCTCTGGAGTGGAAACTTCTGATCTGACTTTTGCTAGTTGGATCCAGCGACGACGACGTGAGTCGTATCCCTTCTTGGAGGCGTCGCTACGAAGACTGGCCATCATCACGTCTTTGCTGCGCAGCTGCTGTTCACATGTGGACAATCTCCTAGTTAATCCTAGAGGCGGGGCTAGGTTGTTTTTTTAGGTTAGCCTTTGCATGTCAATTTATTTGTCATTGTTGACTTTTTTGGTCGTTTTTTGTTTTAAGTTTTAATCTTTTAGTTGATAGTGATGTAATGGTTGTGTACATTCTTAGTTAGTGCAGAGATCGGAAATTGCACTTTCATTATCTAAAATAAAGATAAACACTACTTATTAGTTTATTAATATAAGCAATTTTTCTTGTTGATTCTTCAGACGGTTGTGTTTTGTGTCTGTCTAAACTTTGATGAGACGTGCTCAACTGTGCAAATACAGTATTCTCTTGGTTAGAACATGCATGCATCCCTCTTTTTTTCTTGTTGTAAACCTTTGTTTTGAGGATTATTTGGAGGGCAAGGTAAATGCTGAATAATTCTCCTTGATCGTGGTATATGCACACTTGGTACATAAATGTTTAGTATTCTCCCTCCACTGCTCATCTGAAGGTTGTGTTTAATACTTCAGTACCTCTTCCTGTCAGGATATGATATCTCAGGTCTTCATTGCAGAAGAGCCCAGTAGGATCTTTCAAGTCGTACTGTGTCATGGCCTCATGGGTAAAATTTTTGTACTGAAAGACGTACTGTGTCATGGCCTCATGGGTCAAAATTTTTGTACCGAAAGACGTACTGTGTCATGGCCTCATGGGTCAAATTTTTTGTACTGAAGCATCCGTTCCCCCCTTGTTGTAAAGTGTAAAGATCCCTCAAATATTTTGACAAAATAAAAAACAAATTGCATCTTGCTGCCATGATACTCCTCGAGTTCTACACTTTCCCCTTTTCTTTTTAATAAGATGAGCCATGGACATCTGAAAAGAAGATTGAGCGAGTGTTTGATATATCTGTACCTTGTTCTATTGTGAGAACCTATTTATTCAATGCAGAACATCTGAAGACCACCAGAGGAGTGCTAAAGCTCATAACAGCTTCACCATAAGTATGTATATTTCTTTCTTACTGGAGATCTTGCCAAATGACTCTGTTGGATTGATACTATTTTTATCAGATTGCTGATGCTTCACTGGGTTTCAGGTTTTAATTTCTATGACACCAATCAGTGTCCTATGTTTCTTCGAAATTTTGTAGTAACATATGAACACAAGAGTCAAATGAATCAAACTGTAGGCCCTTGGTGCAAATGTGATGGGACCTTTGCATGAGTGTTCTAAATGATGATCAGTCTGCTCTACCAGGAGGGAACAGTCTGAAATCGTAACTTTGCTTACAGTATGACTTTCAAAGGTAGCAACGTACACCTTTTTTGAGAAAATAAATCTAGCAAGTACAGATACCTCAGAGGTGCAGAAGGCATCGGCAACCTTTGCGCCAGTAGGACAGCTGTTGCATACAAGTTTGAATCTTTGAGACCATTGTCTGAACAGTATTGAGTTGAACACAGAAAAGAATCCAATGACGAGGTGATTTCAAATACTACTACAACAATAATAAAACCTTTGATCCCAAACAAATTAGAGTAGACTAGAAATGAAATCTCTTTAAAGTTAAAGAGACGAGAGCCTTGCAAATAAAATAAAATAGAACAAAATATAATAATAATAATTATAAAAAAAACATACAAGGCTAAAACCCTAAGCTGTACATCCCGTCATCCGAGCCGAGAGCATAAAACACAGCCCCCAAACCTTCTTATGGTTCCGGTACGTGAATCGCTAACTTCCATGCGCTCCTATCCAAAACTAATTCTTTAGGTACATTCCAATCCCTCAAATCTCTTTTAACTGCTTCCTCGTACGTTAGTCTTTGTCGACCTCTGCCTCTTCTTACGTTTTCGGTACGTCTTAAAATTTCACTACGTATCGGTGCCTCGGAAGGCTTCCGTTGGAGATGTCCAAACCATCTCAAACGATGTTGGACAAGCTTCTCCTCAATTGGTGCTACCCCCACCCTGTCACGTATATCCTCATTGCGGATTCGATCTCGCCTTGTGTGACCACATATCCACCGTTGCATCCTCATCTCCGATACACTCATCTTCTGTATATGTTGTCTTTTAGTCGCCCAACATTCTGCTTCATATAGCATCGCAGGTCTAATCGTCGTCCTACAGAACTTACCCTTTAACTTTTGAGGAACTCTTTTGTCACACAAAACACCCGAAGCTTGGCGCCAATTTACCCACCCCGCTCTAATTCTGTGGCTCACGTCTTCATCAATCTCTCTGTCTCGCTGTAGCATCGATCCCAAATATCGAAACGTGTCCTTCCTAGGCACTACTTGTCCGTCCAGCCTAACATCTCGATCATCTCGCCCCAGCACGGCTGAAATCACACTTCATATACTCAATTTTAGTCCTACTCAGTCTAAAGTCCTTCGATTTTAGGGTCTTCCTCCATATCTCCAGCTTACTATCGATATCTATCCTACTCTCATCAACTAACACTACATCATCAGCGAAAAACATACACCAAGAGATATCTTCTTGTATGTCTTACGTGACCTCGTCCATCACAAGGGCAAAAATGCAAAGGCTCAACGCTAACCCTTGGTGTAGTCCTATCTTAATAGGGAAATCACTAGTATCACCACCACATATTCTGACATTAGTCACAATATCTTGGTACATATCCTTAATTAGGGTGACATAGTTTGTTGGGACTTTTTTCCTTTAAAGCGTTCACCACATGACCCTTCTTGGTACTTTGTCATAAGCTTTCTCCAAGTCAATAAACATCATGTGAAGATCCTTCTTTTGCTCCCTATACCTCTCCATCAACTGCCGTGTCAAGAAAATCGCTTCCGTGGTCGACCTCCTAGGCATAAAATCAAATTGGTTTGTCGTCACACTAGTCACTCTTCTTAAATGGTGCTCGATCACACGCTCCCAAAGCTTTATTGTGTGGCTCATGAGCTTAATTCCTCTATAATTAGTATAACTTTGAATGTCTCCCTTATTTTTGAAAATTGGTACTAATGTGCTCCTCCGCCACTCGTTAGGCATCTTGTTCGATCTAAAAATGCTATTGAACAAATTAGTTAGCCAAACGATCGTCACTTCTCCCAAGCATTTTCACACCTCGATTGGAATGTTATCAGGCCCTAACGCCTTACCCACTTTCATCCTTTTTAAGACCTCTCTTACTTCTGACTTCTGGATTCTTCGAACAAACTGCCTATCGGTGTCATCAAAAGCATCATCCAGTTCGACCATACTATCGTCATTGTCATGATTGAACAACTCATCAAAGTAATCTCTCCACCTATCTTTGATCTCATCGTCTTTCACCAAAAGTCTATTAGTACCGTGTTTGATGCATTTAACTTGGTTGAAATCTCTCGTCTTCTTTTCCCGAAGTTTAGCCATCTTGTAAACATCCTTCTCGCCCTCCTTTGTACTCAACTTCTGGTAAATTTCCTCATAGGCCTTACCTCGTGCCCCACTCACCGCTTTCTTTGCCTTCTTTTTTGCTGCTTTGTATTTCTGTACGTTGTCGTCGCTCCTATCATGATGCATATGCTTGTAGCATGTCTTCTTCTCCTCAATAGCCTTTTGCACTTCCTCGTTCCACCACCACGTATCTTTAGGTTCGCATCTTATCGCTCGGGTCACTCCAAGCACCTCCGTAGCCACCTTCCTAATGCGAGATGCTATCTCTATCCACATACTATTCGCTTCTCCCATGTTTTATTTCCCTTTCGCGATCATCCTCTCCTTAAACTCCTGCAAGGTGTCCCCTTTGAGTTTCTACCACTTCGTCCTCGTGGCTCTAGCGACCTTAGCCTGTTGAACTCGTGTCCTAAAACGAAAGTCGGAGACTACCAACTTATGTTGCTGGACAACACACTCTCCAGGTATAACCTTACAGTCTATGCAGACTTATTTGTCCTCCCTCCTAACAAGCACAAAATCGATCTGACTAGAATGCTGACCACTACTAAAGGTAACTAGATGAGAATCTCTCTTTCTAAAAAAGGTGTTAGCTATCATGAGATCATAGGCTACGACAAAGTTTAAGATATCTTCTCCCTTTTGGTTCCTTTCGCCATAACCAAAGCCCCATGCACCCTTTGAAACCCCCTACTAGTTGTACCAACATGACTATTGAAATCGCCTCCTAAGAAAAGCTTCTCACCATTAGGCACACTTCTAACCATATCATTTAGATCTTCCCAAAATTGCCTCTTAGCAGCCTCATCTAGACCTACTTGTGGAGCATAAGCGCTAACAACATTCAAAACCAAGTCACCAAAGATTAGCTTGACTAGGATAATCCTATCCCCCTGTCTCATCACGTCGACAACTCCGCTCTTAAGACGCTTATCAATTAAGATACCCACTCCATTCCTGTTTCGTTCTGTTCCAGTATACAACAACTTAAAGCCAGTATGCTCCACCTTCTTCGCCTTATGACCCATCCATTTAATCTCTTGAACGCACAAGATATTTACACGTCTCTTAATCGCCGTATCAACTGACTCTCTTAACTTACCTGTTAAGGATCCTACATTTCAACCGCCCAAACGGACCCTACTCTCCTCGGCTAGCTTCCTTGCCCCTCGCACTCGTCAAGTAAAGTGCGAAGACCCTTGCACATTTTCCACTACATCCAGGCGACGACATAGCGCGTCACTAAGGGAGTGACGTCCCGACCCTTGCTTATTTATCACCACATCCGGGTTCCAATATGGCGCGTCGCTGAGAGGGTTACGCCCCAACGAATTATCAATTTTAGGTTTCATTCCATGAAAAGATGGCTTGATTTTTAAGTTGACTCGCCGGACCTAACACAACTCTCCTCCTTTTTCCTGACTTGGGACAGGCTGCGTAGAAAAACTACACAGGCGGAGTTGACGAGGTGACTTCAAATCTCAGAAAATAATGTGTGAATTGGAGTACTTGTTTAGATCAGAAAGACATAATTTTTATGTTTAGATCAAAAAACACAATACTTATTGTAACACCATGCGGCCAACAATTCGCTAATGGCCTGGCGCTCACGCCGGGCAGGCATGAATGCGTAGCCTCTCTTAGGCTAGCATTCTCGCTTCATCTAAAAGGGTTAATCCAGAAGTAATATGATTTAGGCGAACAAGTATTATATACTAGTGTAACTCAATGTAAAGTATCAACGTGATACTAAAGAGCAAAGTGTTATATTTATATTATGTTCCACAGCGCAGCACGAAGATAGATAGCTTTAGTTAGCTTTGGTTGATATCGCAATCACGCAGGACGAAAGCGCATGCAGCAAATATGAGCTTGATAGGCGAGTCATAACTAGATACACTTTTACCTCCCATTGTCTTCTGCTGTGTTGGAGCAGCAGAGAAAAGGAAGATTCCACGTTTGTCATGTCAACAAGAACTCACCAATGTTCTGCCCAATCCGTTACAACTAGCCCATTAACATTTGCAACAACATACTCATGAAAGTTCACGATTAACTAAGCTGCAATAATCGGTAACAATGCCTTCAGTAGTTCAGTGATCCCCATTAAACAATGCCTGTTACACTCTAGGGGAGCTGTGCAAAGATCATCAGACTGCCTGAAACTCCAGAGCTGCTGTTGCTTCTCAGTTCTTATCACATTATCAACGATTAGCCCCACAGCACTCGGTTGGCACCCAAAAGGGGAGCAGCTCCAGCTGTGAACTTTCTCATCATCTGATTACATAAACAACAACTTGCAGTGGGATTCCCCATGGGTTGGCACAGCATCTCAAACAAAGGACTGTTTCTGATAACAACACAACAGGATTGATGCCTGATGCATACAAAATCCAAATGTCCTAGCTCAATTGTTTGTGCTGGTAGTACATGCATGACAGACCAACTTGAGAGAAATGGATTGGCGTAATCTTCCCAGTAAGGAACTGTTTCAGATAACAGTTGAACAGGGTTGCATTGCATCTTTCAGAATCAAATGTCTCCAAGTGATGCAGTCCGCATGTTCTGCTGATACGTACACAGACATACATGGCAAGCCACCGGCATGGAAAGCCGTGTAATCAGATCAAAGCATGCTTATATTTCCAGATGAGCTACAGAAATGGTTACTTTACTAAAGAGAAAAAAATGTATTCGGCTCCAGATTTGGGAAGCTCGTTACAAATCATAGCAGAATGGCTAACTTTGGCAACTTTCTCACTGAAAAGCAATACAATTATGCAGATAAGCAATGACCTGCATATTGCTAGCTTGAAGTGTGTTATAGCAGAATAAACAACAGGGAGCACATCTGCTTGCACCTTGGATACTTTATCATTATCGATGTTCTTGGAAACTTGCGCATCTTTTGGCGCCAGACACCAATTTGCAAGTCCACTGCAGAAAGGGTTACAAAGCCAATATAAGCAAGCAGGACAAAATTAAGCATCCACTAGTAGCAGTATTACCTTAAAAGTCAGTCAGACAGAACAAATTACCCGCAACCAGCAGCAATTCCAGGCAGCAATGCTGCGTGCCAACTTTGATTAAACAAGAAGAAAAGCGGAAAAGGGGAAGTGAAAAGGACATTGGCCGTGAGGTAAGGGACCCCAAAAAACAGGTAAAAGAGCAGGCTGGAAAACCTCCCAGTCCCACTGGCCTAGTTGACTGAAAAGAGGAACTTTACCGGTTTACCCCGGTAGTAAAACAGAGAAATTTTACTGTATATTCTATCGGTAATATATGGTGGTAACTGGTAGTATAGATTAAATATGATCATTGATTTGTTAAATGTATAATAAATCTTTCTTTGTATTTATAATTTTTTCATAAGGATATTACGGACTTTTTCAACTCTTGTGTCATATGATCTCCATATGATCAATTACAATTCTACCTTTTTAGAATTCTACCCCTCATACTACCAAATATAGTATAACTAAATACTAACTAATTGGAATCATTAGATCAAAAAAATAGACTCGTATTAAATTGAGTGTACCGTAAAAGAACTCAAAAAACAGCAACCGCCTGCAGTATATTTGAAAAATGATTCATCACACAGTTCATTGGCTGCTCACGAGAGTCATTGGCTGCTCACGAGAAGACCATGATGAGCATCATCCAGTCACAATAGTAACCACGAAGCACTCTGAAAGTTCCATGAAGTTGTGTTCATGGGTGACCCGGCCCGGCGGCCTGATCCGAGCCTGACCTAGTCCGAGCCAAGTCTGAGACTCCATTTTCGGTCTAAAGGCCCAGCCCGAAAGCCCACAGACCCAACAAAATAAAAAAACCTTTTATTTATAAAATGAATTAAATATTATTTTTTATTCCAAAAAAGCATTAATATAGCAGTTTTTCCTGAAAAACAGCAATTTCAGGCCGGGCTCGGGCCTGCCCGTTCACGGTGGCCCGAAGCCTGATCCGGCCCGGCATTTGAACATGTCATTCACACGACGGAGCTCCGAGTGGAATTCAAGCTCGCATCAACTTGCGATTAAAAAGGAGAGCATAAATACAGAATACAGCAAATGCAAATCAGCATAGCAGTCTAGTGAATTAGTGGCCTCATCAGCTTCAGACAAGAACGCAAGTTTCCCATAGACAAATGGCAGCACCTCCGGTGCGGTACTGCAATACGAAGTAGCAACTAGGAAACTACATTAGAGAACATAGGGCAACTGCCAGAGAAAATCTAACTCTAATTCATTAAATCAAGAACTGAGAACAGATAATTAAGCTAAGCCTACAGGAGATGGTCCGTTACAGAATGAGATGTTAACGGTTACAGTGAGGTTGGGGGATCAGGGTGTAACTTCTGTTCGTTACACAAGATCATTGAGCTACAAGCTAACACTAAATTTTTACAACAGAGAAGAAACATAATGCAATTGCATTGCGCCTCTGCCACGATGCCAGTCATTGGTGTAGAGAGATCAATGGAGCTATTGTGAGGAAAACCTAGCAGTCTAGCCTCGCCCATTCGTATCGTCCAGGAAGTGGGTAGTCGTTCACAGGACAAAAGTTATACCTGATGAGAACAGAACAATTAAGTGTTAGCTAACACATCGCCATGTTTTTAGATTACGGCATTAATATATCATAATAAGCACATCTCCCTACAATATCTCGAACAAGAAACAAATTAGCAGCATGGTTTAAGTGATAAAGAAAAAGAAGCGAGTTCTTACTTCTCCCTGAAAGTCTGCTGTTGCTGTTGTTCAGCAGCTGCGAAGAACTCTTCCATCTCAAGAGAACTCGGAATATAATGACAGATTGGGGTTTCCATTCTGCAACGGGTACTCATCGAGTAGCTGGTTCTAGTTGTGGAGCCAGGGGTGCTTATCGTTTCTGAGCTCTTAATCAAACTGCATGGCGTTGTCTCCCTGGTACTCCTGCAAGCAACAACAGAATATGAAAAACAACTCACAAGAGAAAGTTCTGAGCTAGAAATGCATAAGAAATCTTGGACAGTACATTTCCCTTCTGATAATTTAGTTCACATGGAACCAAAGGGCCAGTAGAAACCAAAACAGTCCCAACAAAAATAAGGAAATGGTGAACGCTAGAGAACGCCAACTTAAGTCACATGAGTAAAGCAGGCTCCTAACCATGAAAGCAGTTAAAAAGAAGCTCTACATTTTGAAATCCCATGAAGCTGTCCACAAGCAGTGGGAGTAGAACAATTAAGCCCGGCCTCTGCACCTCAAGGAGGGCCAACGATCATAGAAGACTAATAAAACATCAGTCCACCATGAATTACTATTCAACCTTTTTTTGGTTCAGACTTGGACGACACTAAATGCGGAATTGTACCTACAGGCAAACAGATTTGCTCCAAGATTGTGCCATCATCCCCTACAGCAAGAGCGTCAAAGCTCATAACGTGGCACTTGAAAGATGCAAGCTGGATTGGTGAATTGAGATGAAACCAAATGACAAAGTAATTGAGCATAATAGTTCATTTCTCATATAGCATGCCATTGTCCATTCCTAGCAAGTGCCCCCACAATGAGGTACTTGATTGTTGGTCCAACACACTAAATACTGACAAACAACAACTGGGCCTAACAGAGACAAGTGAACTAAATAGGGTGTTCAACATGCATATGACGGAGAAAGGGCCCACATCTACTAGATGATACGACTAAAATAGTTAGAATCCAAACAGTTAATATAGTTCTATAGTACTGAATTTTTTTCGAAAGAATTAGAGAGGCTAGAACACAACATTAAACTGCAAATACTAGTGAAATCGTGTTCTTTGCCCCTCCATGTAAAGCTTGCACTAAGATAATTTCTAGCGTTTGATGCATCAAACAAAGGAAGGGAGGTAACACCCTTTCACTTCAACATTTCAAGAAAGGTGGTCCATACGAGGTCCTATGATCCCAGGCAGCTACCAATCCGGAAGCATTCAATGGTGGTGACACTCTGGTACACGGCTAATGATGAGCAGTTTGCCAATGCCATTATGCCATATGACATTTACTTGGCGGTGGAGTGTGAGCAGCAAGCCAGCAACCATGCAAGAAATGGGATCTTGAGTGCGACAGGAGTGATGCTTTTGGGGATGGGGGGCTGAAATTTCTTGCAAAAGGGGAGAAGGGGCTTTTGATTGCTAAAAGATTGGGAGGTCCCTGCCAACCCCACCACCAACCAAGCCCAACCTAGATAGCACAGTGGACAGTGCCAATGCAAAAAACAAAGGGCGGCCATGGGGTGGGGGTGAAGAAGGGGAAAGGAGGAAACTTTTCCCTCCCACTAAGGAAAAGGACGAGGCCACGGCTACTATGGGAGACTCCACTAAGCGAGCCATCAAGTGCAGCAGTACTTCAATTGGGCCTTGAATGCAACTATGGACGCATTCGAGGTGCACCTTATTGCAGATTACCTGTTTCTTGAACAAAAAAATTAGGCCTTTCACCAGGTACACATGTGTTGTATACTTGCATGTAAACAAGTGATTCTTAGAATCTTTTCGGCAGTGCTTGCTGCCACGAATTTTAGCTCCAACCATTAGAATACCGTCTGAAAGTGAGGAGCATTTTTTTTTTCAAGGGAAGAAAGTGAAGAAGCGTGGCTCCAATGATTAACCCTTCGGAATATTTAAGCGAAATAGGTCGCCGCGAGTGATTATTGAAGCATCAATGCGCTACAACGAACCCAAGAAACGAGCAAAAGGCGTGGTTTTTGCCGCGCTTCAATCGTTAGAAGCCGAAGCACCCAAGAAGAATCCACCAAACGAGTGTGTGCATCACTCAATTAGCCAGCCAAAGCCAAAGGGTGGATTTTTAAGCCTCCAAGATTTTCACACGAAAGCACCCAAATATTCCAAGCGCTCATTCAACACCAAGAGACGGCGCTAATGGAGTAGAATCAAGAGCGTAGCGTGGATTAACAATAAACACGGTACAAGATACACCCTAAACCCCAATCCCCGCGGCGCAAGAAGGAAACTGGAGAATATATAACAAAGAACGGAGACGAGGCGAGGGGAAATATTATTCTTACCTCTCCATGGCGTCCAAATCGAGAACGTTGTCCCCGAAGGACACCTCGAGCTCGGCCTCGAACTCCTCGGCCGCCGCCGTCTTCCTCCCGGCGGCGGCCGACGCCTCCTTCTCCTTGGGCGGCGGCGGGTGCGGCTTCTCGAGCCTCCGGCTCCTGAGTTCGAGGTAGTCCGCCGCCCCCGGCTCCGGCTCCGGCTCCTCCTCCCCCTTCCCCGGCGGCCTCTGCATCCGCTGCAGCGCTAGCGTGCGGGAGCGCGTGCGGACGCCGAGCAGCGCGCCGGCGACCTCCATGACGGCCACCTCGCCCGAGACCTTGCCTTTGCGCATGTACTTGCCCATGGCCCCCCCTTCTTGCCTTCTCGGGTCGGCGCGACTGCGGCTGCGCTTGGTTGGTGGTTGGGGCGCTCGCAGAAGCAGCGGCGCAGGGGAATCCCGGGAATAATGGGGAGGGAAGACGAGAGGGAGGAAGCCTTGCGGTGCGTTGCGGTGTCTAGTGGGAAAAGACGCTTGCGAGGGATGGATGGCCTTGCCTTGGGCGGGTATTTAGAGAGAGAGAGAGGCGGGCGGCTTAGGAGAGAGAGAAAAGAAATACTTCTTGGGAGCAAGACCAGCGCCCGGACTCATCTCACTCAGCGGTCAGACTTCATTTAGTGGACCATGACCAAAAAAAAAAAAACTTCTATTCGGTGCAACAAAAAATCATGAACCATACCAATTATATGATTACAACAAAATTCACGATCCGATGCAATAAGCACAAACACAAACTAAAAAATTATGCAACAAATGAGAACAACTGTGGCAACAAATACAAGAATCTATTACAACAAATTTGAAACATTGTTGCAACAAAAAATAAAAAATCATTAAATTAGCCCCAATATTTTGAAGAGAGTACTGCAACATTCAAAAATAACCACAGCAACAACTGAAGTTACCATGCCAACATTTTATATGTGCTCGGAAGAGGAGGCAGCCAACCCACACCACCACCTCACCACCGGCCAAATCTAGCAGCCCCGGCACCATATCCCGGTCGGCCTCTCGCAATCGCAGTAGCTTCCTTCGTGGCACCACTGTCTCCTCCGCCCCAATTGCGCCATCCTCTTCGACCATGGTCCAACCAAATCCGACGAGCTCCGTCCACAGACAGCTTTCCGGCGAATCGCATCTGTGTGCGTAGGCAGTGATGAGGAGCACGCGATTGGGCGCTGAAACAGTGAAGGAGAGATAGAGACACCTTGGAAGTGGTGTGTTGATTGTTGAGCCTTGGAAGGATAAAGGTGGAGCTATGTGGAATGGAAGCGGAAGGCGTCCAATGTTTTTCCCTCGTACCAGACGCCCGGGCACAAGCATTACCCATACTTATAAAGATTTCATATTCGGTCACAATATTCCCTTTGCATCCGTGTCTTAACCCAACTCAATCTAATCCGAGTCCACAAATCAATTCTGAACCCAGCCAACGTGTGATATCCTTATGCAAGCGTGTCGGATGAGCAGGAGTTAGAGCGGTGTGGGCGGTGGTAGCGACAACTACGAGTGACTTCGACCAGCAACGACGATGGTGTCTTCAACAAGCAAACGCCGCGGACTTCAACAATTGCTGACGATGACGGTCTCGATAGGCGACCACGACTTCAACAAATGATGTGCAAGAGTGTCATTGAGCCAAGTGCACAGAGATGTGGATCGAGAAGACAGAGAAGCTACTGTGAATTTGAGGCCATACTCCTTCGGCTTCTCTCGATCATAAGCCAAGCCAAACAAAGCCTTACTACACGACCAAACATCAATGTTTCCCAAATTTTCTTTTAAGGAATAACAGTAGGAAAGGATTCTACCGTTAATTTGTGTTGCATTTCATACACTAAGACCTTATTTGGTTAGACCAAAATCTCTACTCATCTACATGGATGGACCGAGATTTGAATTCAAATTCTCAACCCATCCGTATAGATTTCGGTCGGAAATAAACTTCCAAGCAAACCCTAAGGAGGGATGATCTTAGGACGTTAGCATGACTCGGTCCATAGTTCAGGGGGTAAAATGGACTTATTCTTTTTTTTTTATGATCATCACTTTGCCAGTAAAATCTAGATCTATAAAAATCCAGTCTTTTGAGAGATCCATATAGATCCCGGTCAGGAATAAATTTCCCAAGCAAACCCTAAGGAGGGAGGATCTTAGGACGTTAGTATGAGCGCTATAGTACAAGGAGAATTTCCCTCCAGATCAAAAACAAACAAATAGGTAGCAACAGTGTTCTAATATGAGCGCTACAGTACAAGGAGAATTTCCCTCCAGATCAAAAACAAACAAGTAGATAGCAACAGCGTTCTGAATGGACCATAATTGAACCTTTCCTTTCGCACCAGTGCCCCGATTTCAATTCCATGATATGATGCCTGGGCAGCTAGCTGCTGGCTACCCTACCGCCCCTCTTCCTCTCACTGCCATGCATTTCCCCTCTCATAACTCCTGCGGCTTAGTAGACCTAGAAAGAGCACTGCTGCTGCTGCTGCTGCTGCCTGCGCATGCATGGCATGGCATGAGTACACCACGTACGCTCGATTCAATTCAATTGGCCTCGTCCTCTCGCGCGAGCGCGGAGATCCCATGCAGGCCAGGGAAAGGGTTCGATCGATCGGGCCCCGGTCGAGTTGCCCTTGATTGAATTTGCTGTTTTTGCACGGTGCAACGTGCGCGCGCGGCCGTGGGATCGCATCGATTTCTCTCGGTGTCCCGCCGGGACGCAAGCTCCACGCAGAGGGTTGGACACCGGCATGAAAAGGGAATCTTGTTGCTCGTGCGTGCGTGCACGATCGTTGCCTACAGTAAATTTCCGGGTGTGATTTGGGGGCCCGGTTTCTTTAAAACCACTCGTGCTCGCCTGAGAGGCTGAGACCGAGAGTCTACTCTAGCTATAGCTCGAGCGTACGTGAAAGGTTTCCAAGTGGCTAGTAGTATTTATTATTATTATTTTCATAAATCGATCTCAGATATAGTTTGGTGGGTTTTGTTTACTTTCGCGCGTGATTTGACAATCTAAATCTGCTGTATTTAGTATTATAGGTTTGCATTCATAACGACAAGTGCCGTCTGAAACAAACGCATAGGAATACAAGTGTAAAGCACTTGGGGTAAGACTCTCTAATTAAAAAAAACAATGGGTAAGAAGACGTAGGAATCCCAAATTAAAGATCCTTTAAGCTACAAAATCATCCAATTTCCCTCCATTCCAGAGGTGAGAAAAGTCGGTCTCAACTTCTCAGCTTTCCAATACAAAAACGGAGTTTAAACATGTCCAAAGTACCAGTGTTGCTTCAATGACACCGTACGTCTCCGGCCGGCAATACTGAAACTCGTACTGCACCTGTAAACTCCAATTCAATAGCATACTAATGCATGCATGCCTGCCGCCACTCTTTATTTGCACACGGTACTCCATATCTTTCCCGTACCGACACGACGGTACGCTCATTATTTCCACAGGACACGTTTATCCCCAAAAAAATTTGTGTTTCATTTGCTGGAAGCGAGCAATCCATACGTTTGGCCTCGATCGCCAGCGTACGGCGTAATAGCACTCGAAGATAAAGGGTAACTTAAATAGAGAAGATACGGCACTCAAACTGGAGTAGTTTCTTTTTCGAAAACACTACTAAAATCAAGTGTTTATACAGCAGCAGTAGCCGAGCACTGTAGCAGTAGAAGAAAGAGAAGAACGGCCGGCAGTAGCTAGTGTCCCGGCAGAAGCGAGAATAGTTAATGCGCAGGTCTTAATTGCACTGCGCGCAGCGATTTCGCTGATTCGTTATTCGCCGCCGGCGGGCTTGCACAGTGAACCGCCTTGAATTCAGCTGCTACTGCTACGAGCACCAGCGCTGCGTCAAACTAGGCGGATTCTGTTCTGCGTGTATCAAAGTTCGGTGATGATTTGTCATATAAAAGATGTGCATACGATATGATTTGTCAATTTATATCTCATGTCAATAATATGAGACATGCAACATCTTTTGTTATGACAAATCATCAAATCCCCATACAATTTTGTGGAGTACATACATACACACATGCATGCGGCAATGTTGGAGCTAGGAGAACAGTACAGCCACTCACGTCTAGGTAACCGTGGCTAAACTAAACCAATGATCTGCAACTTCACCGGTCAAACAACACAATTTACAAACACTAGTTTTGCATTTGACAGGTAGGAGTAGGGTTGAAAACGGAACGGATACAGACAGATAATGGCCCTGTCATATTTGTTTTTATTTTTTTCTCGGATATAAATAATATCGAATACGAATATGGTCACGGATATTAAATTATATGCCAGAGATTTACGAAAATATATAACTAGTTTATTTGATGCAAACATTCATAAATGACTAAGCATAATACATTACCCATATTGGAAATAAAATATGTTCAACTAAAATTAATAAATCTATGGTGTTTAAGGATACATATCAATAGCAATTCTTCAAGGTGGCATAATGTCGAATAGGACTTTAACTATTTCCAAAGCAGTTATTATAGAATTAGCAATGTATGTTGATATAAAATAATATAATTTTTATAAAATATGTACGACATGATCAAAGGTCTACGACTGTCTTCGTTGAAGATTTGAGTTGCTTCGGCAGACGGGTCCAAGAATTCTTCGGAAACCCGGAATCTATACGCGCGAAAAGAGCCAAATAAATACAATAATTTCAAATAAAATTAAAAAATTATCAAATTAGAACCAAAAGAAAGGTACTGGATTTAGATGAATTTAGAAACAAGAATCGACGGAATCAAAGTTCGTATGAGGGAGAACGAACGTCGTAAAGGTTGCCAGTTGGGTTGGTATTCTAGATATCCGGACTGCATACTATCCGGATAATCCGTATTCAACGGATACCAGAGCCACTGTATTCGTATTCGTTTCTAACAAAAAAATCGTATTTGTTTCCGATCCAAAATAATCCGAATCTGTTTTCGTCCAAATCAACCGAAAACCATCCGATCTATTTTCACCCTTAGTCAGGAGGAGTATGTAAGCTTACGCGCATGTGCTCTGTCCAGGCTCCGTGCATGTACGATGCTCGTTGCTAGACAGGATGGACTGGGATCGGGTGCGGTTACTGTTATAACTGCAACTTCAGCAGTAGCAGCATCTAAGGCTGTTGAAAAGCAATCCAACGTCGACTGAGAATAAGGCAAGCGCACCTTCTCCTATTCATCTTCCTTAATCCCCACCAAGCTAGTGACCCCGTCCATGGCAAGGAGAGACAGCAGGGTGTGTGGCCAACTTCGGGCTAGCCATCGGACCTGGCTGGAAGCACATGGAAGCCAACCGCGACCCTCGACGGTTTCCTATCGCCGGCAATGCGAGTATTCATGTGCCAACAACCTTTCAAGTCTCGTTATTACTCCGACTACCGGCGACGGTGAAGTGTTACACCGATACCATCAAGATTTGAAGCATATATATTCCCGTATGTGACTGGGGTGTGCAACCTGTGGACCAGCAAGGAGTTTGGAGAGCTTAATGCTGTTAATTTGTTTTTTCTCGTGCTTCAGTGATTAGTGAGATCACTAGTTTTCATGGAACATGTACATTGTCTCAAGAATGTACTAGTTCACCGTTGCAACAAACAGAGTGTGGTTGTGTTTGAAAAATGTATTATCAAATCATTTGAGTTGGAATTTTGTGCCTCCAGCCGGAGCCGATGTTTTGGCTGGGCTGCCCCGGCGGAAGTTGGCAGCGCATCAAGCACCTTTCTCCTTGCCATTGACGAGATGGGGTAGACTTGGGTTTGCCCCGCCTATTTAGGCTTTTTATTATATTTCCAAAAGTGGCTTTTCGTCAAAACTAATTGCAAAAATAGCTCTTTTTCAGCACCATCGCGAACGACGAGGTTTAACGTCATTAATATTGAAGAACGTAGTAGTCGTAGGAATTCAATCAACCAATCATCATACAATAGAGGGAATCTCTTTATTAATAGATTGATATATTTCTGTGTACGAGGAGGACAGATTTAAAGACTAAAATCCACCGGTGGTAGTTTCGATATAATACTCATCAACCATTAATCCAGAGTTTCTCAACACTCTCCCTCAGGCGAATACCACGTCATGTACATGTCTCATTAAAAATTCCTCCTAAAAACCTAGTGGGAAAAAAGGATCGGAGAAAAGAGTACATTGCATCCGCAAACTGTATTGCATCGTTAAAAACATTTATGCGAGAAATCTTCAGGAAAAACTCACAACAAAAAAATACAACCTCTTTACCTTTTGGACTAATCTTTAAGATTAAGGTAAACTTTAGGACCTTAAGTGGATTATGATTCGGGGATCCTCCCGATCCCTGCAACTCTCCAAGCCACTTTATTCCAATACCACGAACACATCGTTGGAAATTGGATGTAGGCAAAGACTTAGTGAATAAATCAACCAGATTTTCACAAGATCTAGTTTTATAAGATCTCCACCTCATGATTCTTCTAGAGTTCATGAGGATAGAAAATTTGGAAGTAATATGTTGCGTGATATTACTTTTAACATAATCCATTTGTATTTGTACAACACGAGTAGCATTATCTTCATAGATAATAGTGGAGATATCAACGATGTTAACGCCACATGACTTCTGGATATGGCTAATCATACGTCTGAGCCAAACACATTCATGTGAGGCTTCATATAGTGCAATAATTTCTGAGTGGTTGTTAGAAGTAGCTACCAAAGTCCGCTTAAATGATCGTCAAGAGATGGTTGCACCAACACATAGAAATACAAACCTAGACTGAGATTTGGCACCGTGGGGATCAGACAGATATCCAGCATCAATATTGGTTCTTCCGAAAAAAACAAGGCAAGATCTTGTGTACCTTAGAGGTATCTTGTGTACCTTAATGCCAGTCCAATGCTTTTTGGTTGGAGTTGCACTGTGTCTAGCCAATAAATTTTATTATTTTAATTAATGACTTTACGAGGCCATTTTGAGTGTGGACATGTGGTACTTAATGCTCTATTTTAATGCCCAGAGCCATACAATAATCATTAAATACCTTTTGAGGTAAACTCACCAGTATTATCCATCCAAATGGACTTAATCTATGCATCTGGAAAATTGGCTCTTAATCTAATTATTTGGACAATTAATTTTGCAAAAGCAGGGTTCTATGGAGACAACAGGCAAACATGGGACCATCTAGCAGAGGCATCTAACAGGACCATAAAATATCTAAAAGGGCCTGATAGGGGTTGGATAGGTCAACAAATATCACCTTGAATTCTCTCTAGGAAATTATATCTTAATTTCAGATAAGAGAGTCTAGTAATCAATTTTTCTTTGCACAAGTAGGCCACATGAAATCTTCAGGTCTAGAAAAGTCTGTAGTTTTTATGTTATGGCCAATATAATTATTAATAACTTTTTGTATCATACTCAAACCAGGATGACCAAGATGATCATACCAGATCTTAAAAATTTCTAGGTGTTTAACAATTGTTTTCGTCGCAACATAAACTTTATATTTTATATAAGTGTAGTACAATTTTGATGAGAAAGAGGGGAGTTTATTGACCACTTGCTTCTGGCATCCACTAGACTTAGTCATGAGTATGTATTCTGTACCATTCTCATAATCGGTTTCTACGTGAAATCCGTTCAGACGAATGTCTTTAAAACTAAGGAGTGTATGCTTAGATTTGCGATATAGAAGAGCATCCTAGGCCGTTATACCTGTACCCACAAGGAGAACTATGACAACACTTCCAGTGCCGAATATGAGAGCATCACTTCCAGCGATGGTCATGATATTCCCAATTTTCTTACTTAATGTCTGTAAGTATTTAGTTTCCCTAAAAATCACAAGTAACTACTCCCGGGAGTAGAAAAAGGCTTTATATATATATATATATATATATATATATATATATTATTCGTAGTCTCTTGATCTAAGTTCTATGGTGACTTGACATTAAGGAATGGTTGGTTGCTGATACATGAAGCCATTTCCCAGTCGGATTACCTGCGCATCAATGTCACTTTCTGAATATAGCAACGTCCAATTACCTATCAACGACATCTAGGTAATTGCATGTTCTGACGCTCTCCTGGCAGCCATACTTTTTGAATTTGCAGGAGCTCGATAAAGTTGCCCGTGGCTGCTGTCCTCCCCCCTGCTGCGTGGACGACCCTCCGAAAGTGGCTGAGAGACTACGAACAACAACTGCTTAGAGACTTTATAGAGAAAAGCCATCACTGACGGTTTCAACTACAAACCGTCTGTGATAGATCCCTATCACAGGCGTTTATGAGTTAATAACCGTTTGTGACAGTATGCATAACCGTCTGTGATGACCTCATGTTATCACTGACCTTTAAACTCAGATGGCTCACGAAATCGTCTGTAATAACGTTTTTGAACCGTCTGTGAAGTCTTTTCTGTAGTAGTAACTGTTCTGATCATGACTCGTAATACAGACAAGAGCTTATGCTAGAACTACACTACTGGAAAACATTACCTATATATGTACTCATATCAACTAATCAATCGTTTTATTCAGTGTGCGAGGCTCGTACAAGTCATAACCATAGGATTCTTTTTGTCCTTCAAACCACAAACTTCCATTACCACACGGGTGTGAATACTGAACTGTGATCATCAAATCCACCCGTTGCAAGCTAGCTCTGACTTCCGTACGTATTGGAACATTTAAGGCATCTCATCTTGGGCCCAGCAACCTTTCTGTAGGAGTAGAAAATTAAGTCTGATGGAACCATGCATCCCCATGGGGATTACACACGGGCCAAACAGATTAGCGCGATCGCAGCTCGCAGAGCAGTGGAGTAGAATAGCCAAGGGAGTAGGATAACGATTTCTCTCTCTCTCTCTCTAAATAATCATTTTAAAAATAATTTTCTAAAAACAACACATATTTTATTTTATTTTTACATAAATAACCATCGGTCGTTGGCCTACCAGGTGACTAGGCCCAATCACACAGTGAGCCAGCAATTTGAACCCAGACGGCCCATACTTGCTGCGCTCGTCACGCGACTTAGGCCTGTGGACACTCAGTCGCCCGACGAGCAAACGACGCGGAGCCACGTCGCACAGTGGCACCACCCTCGCACAACTGGTAGCTACCTGACACTAGTCGCACCATGTTGTCGTGACTGGGGCCCGATATAGTTGGTTGATTTTAATATGAATCCACTCGCACGACAGAAAGAGGCGAAGGGAGGAGAGCGCGGCGACAGAGAAGAAGAGATGGGAGGAGAATAAGGAATAGAAGAGGAGACTCTGCCCTCGGTTCAGCATGCCTTCGTATACTTGTTCTTTTGCAATCAGTTCGTCTTGCTCATGTAATTTGTTGGTCACTTTGATGAAAATATGTTAGGTTAGCAACAATAAACATAACATAGTAGTAGATTTGGTTTCCGTTAGACTCGATGTAGCATACTTAATTAGCATCCGTTCTAAAAATCTTGAGTCGTGTGAGAGGTATGTCAGGTCAACGATTTTTCATAGTATTTTACAGCAAGAAGAAGTTAGTGTCATGTGGGGTTGATTTGAGTAGTTTTTGTAAACCACAATGTATCACCCAAACCTAGATAGTCTTAAAATTTGGGAGGTGTTGCGTTTGTTAACATAGAGCTTCTTGCTAGATCCAGCATTGTAATGGTGTCATCGTGAGATACTTGTGGAGCCGTTCACCAGAAATAGTCCGTTGAGAGTTAAGGTTGATAGAGCGAATAAAGTCATGGCAAATCTGATTAGAATAGTATAAACTTTCAATTGAGTGTTGTTGGTGCAAACGTGTCCTAGTATACTTGGCGGTACCCGTGACATGAGAGAGAGCGTGCGGATATGCATATAAAAGTTGAGAATGGTCGGAAAGACGACGGTTTGCGCGCGGCCTCGGCCGTGGCCGTGGCGACACGGGCCACGCGCAGCATCCCAATCTCTGTAGTGCGCAGTGACTGGGTAATTATTGTCTCGCCACGTACACGCCTCCCCACGTACGTAGTTAGACGTCAAAAGTTGAATGAACCCAGCCCATCCTTCCCTTGACGTCACCACGTGCGGCCTCTCGTCAGGGTATCCAATGACACTGCCTACGGTCTGGTCGCATGAACATGAGCGTTTTTTCTTTCCCATTTTCAACGTGCAACCATACGTCCGACCTAGTTTATGCTATTCGTACTGCTCACTCCCAGTAGCAAAAGCAAGCGTTCTCAGAGTTCATGTAAAAATTATGGAGCAGTATGGATTTCAGATAACGTTTGGTTACAAATTAATACAATGAAATGATGCCAGTCTCTTAAAAGAAATGAGATAATGATCCTAGCCCCAGTGAGTTTCGCATTTTACATCCCTGCGCTAGCTTGAGCCTTGATGTAGACGCAGCAAGGAACGAAATCTCTTTGCAGGGAAGGGAAAAAACTTGTAATCCTCATGCACGCAACGTTGCATGAGGAGAGGGGAATATTGGTGAGTCGTACACACCTACATTCCATCACCATCGTGGCATGACCTGCGTCCTACTGGAATGAATGATGCAACTCTCTCTAGAGATTGCTCCAGATGTTTGCATGCCATCTTCTAACTACTCCCCCGGTCACAAATTCATAACGTTTTGGGAATATATATTTTTAACTTTTGCTATCAATGTATTTTTAAATATTTATGTTGGATATATATATCACACGTATAGATTTATCTCGAAAAGTATTTTCATAATATTACACTTTTATTGAGTGTTATAACTATATACTCCCTGTAGTTCATAAAACAAGACATTTTAGAATGGTGCAGTCAAGCATCGAAAACTTTGGCTATTGATATATTTTTAAATATCTAGATTAGATACATAAAAATCATATGTGTAGATTCATCTCAAAAAATACTTTTATAATACTATAACTTTATCGGATTTTACAAATATTTCACAATAGTAATTAGCGATCAAAGTTACATATTGAAAACCATGTCGATGTCTAAAACAACCTATTTTGTGCACTAGAGAGAGAAACAATAGAAATTAGTGATAAAAAATTATGTTTTAGAGACTGTACCAATGTCTAAAACAACATGTATTTCCAACTGGAGCAAGTACTCGCAAAGTGGGATGGATTGTTGAAAGAATTTCCGAAAAAAACTTATTAAAAATTTCCCCCTTTCGAACGGAGGTAGCTATTCGCCTGTTCCATGGTGTCACCTGCCAATCTCCCAGTCCCAGTTCCCATGCAGAAGCTGGAATACGCCTCTTTCTTGGACCAGCCGAAAGGAATGAACTGGCATACTTATGTTGATCTGTCCTCTTGACTGATCGGACCTGCAGGGAATGAATTGACACATACTTCGATCTCTCTTTCCCAGTTTCCGCAGTCATTAATTTGCAGCAACCAGCCAGCTCCTCGATCTCAATATCGATACTACTGGTACGTTCTTTGAGCATTGACCACTTCATTGATACAGAAAATCAAAGGCTCGAACCAAAGCTTGTGTTCTTGAAGCCCGGAACGGCAGAGCGGCCCACAGTGCATGCATGATCAGGTATGGCCTCGAGCTGGCGCACCTGCTAATGCTAGCTGTTGACCTTGCGCATCCGCCGGCCCTACTCTCTCTGAATACCACTGTTAGTCTTTGTTTGTTCCATGTTTAAAAGTTGTAATCTTTCGCGTTTGAGCTGAACCCCCCGTGCGCAGAAAAGACGCCTTTTCGCGCTTCGCTTGCTAGTTACTACTGCGCTTCGTTCGTGCTTTCGATTGTGTTTTTGCTAACCTGGTTTATGCCTCTGGTAAATGTGTCAGCTTCTGCAGACGGCAGGCTTTGTATATGGCATCCAATGCAAGCAGCAACGGTAAGTACTGGAGGAGGAGGAGTATCCACCAAGCATTATATTTTTTACAGTATGGCACGCATTAACTAGTAAATGGTCAGTTGGACAGGGAATCAAAAATGGCCATGGAAAAGGCTGATCGCTTTTACACGTCCGTTTGTGATACTGTAGTACTGTACGTAAGTAGATGCCTCGTAACTTATATCTCAAAAATCAAAATGTACAAGCATGTGGATACGATATCTCTCAAACATACGTACCCACGTCATGGCTACATCATACTGCTTGCAGCTAGTATAGGTAGAAGTAGAAGTAGAACGCAGCATGATAAGATATATAGGACTAGGAGTACCAATCTGCAGGTAGTGAAACTCTACAATGATGAAATTTACAGGAGAGGCGACGTAAAAAGTGAGAGAGAGAAATAGAGAGAGGCTCAGAGGCCTTAACGGGAGAGAATCTTTGCACTGTAGTATATTCGGGCCCTGGACTCAAACCGCCAAAACCGAAACCTCCCGCCAAAATTTCGCGCCAAGGCGCAGCGACCCGCCGGGCACGTGCGGCGCCGGAAGGGCGAGCCGAATCGGTCAAACGCCCCACTCATTGCTCCCCCACCAACCCAACACTGGCTCCAAACCCTGGACCATCACTGACTCGTGGGCCACCAAATCCGCTCGCGACCATGGCGGGGTAGTTTTTTTTGCGTGTCCGGTAGCATAGCAGCGCCACCTGCCTCGCTCGCCTGGAGCCGTCAGTGCGTCGGTCGGGCCCACGCGGCAGGCGGAGGAGGAAGACCACGGCGCAACGCAACAAAGAACACCGAATTGCTCGAGAAGCTAAAAGAAATCCACTGTGGCGGAGTGCTGTACCCTGTAGCTCCTCGTCTAACGGGCAGGGGTAGTATTTTTTTCAGCATCCAAGGAGGAACAGCCTAGTGCCTCACTGTATTCCACGTGTACGTGCACCCCCTGTGCCACCTCCGAGAAATAGTCGTACGCTTAGACTTCGGCTCAAACTTCTCTGATCGTGAAATGATGGGCCGCGTTTCCTACTCCAATGAGTTGCATTTGCATTGCAGCTTGGTTCTCGCGTGGTTCAACTGTGCGCATCCACCGCAGCTACAGTAAAAATACGCGTCCGAGAGTCCCCTTTTTGTTCGAGCCGAGGGACCGAAGGAGGATGGATGGATCGATCATAGTTTAGCGTGCACGATTTTTGGCCTCGGAGTGCGTGGAATCTAGGGGCGGCGCCGTACGTGCGCGCGGGCGTAAAATAGTGGCCGAATGGCCCCCAATCGATCGTGCGCCGTGACCCTACGGCTCGGGCTCGGGACGCCATTCGTGTTAGCTTCATCTGTAATGCTGATCAAATGAAGTGTCTCCAATTATGGAGAAAAAGACAGAGGCACTGAGACAGTACCGATCCTCTACTACTAATGCTTTTGATCATGGTATCAGGCTATCAGCGCATTTGAGCCTGTTTCGGTGCACCACCAAATTCCGCTGCACACCACTTCCGGGAGAGATGGTGTAATCTACTGGGGGCTATGCATTGTAGATAGAGTCTTCCTCTCCGATCAAATATATCGATATCTTTTTCTTCGATTTCTTTAGCCTCTTCTCCACCTTTCTTTCTTTTCTTTTTTGCGTACACGTCTGTTGCATGGCTGCATGCACATACACACGTCCTATGCCAATGATACTCTTCTCTTCATCGTAACTCTCGATTGTGTCGTGCACCCCGCTAATGTCTACCACTGAATTTCTTCCTCGCGGTCTTTCCTCCCTTTCTTCGCCGCTACCAGTGCGTGACTCACGCTTGGCTCCCTACTGTCGGCTTCTATAATATCTGCACCATCGATAATCCTCTTTATCGTCGTCTCCAGTTGTTCTCAATGGTCAACACAGATTTACCTTCAGTGTCTCTCTTTTTTTTTGTTGCATGCGTGCACCACCTGTCTAGTACTTCGGCAACCACCCGTGCTGCACGGCCCTGTCCTTGCACCGGTCTACGCACCACCGCGTCGTTGAGTCCTCCCACTACTGCTGCTCCTGCATCTTCCTTGACATTGGTGACCAATCTATGCTTCCCCGATTACGGCTACCTTCCTCAACACCAACTTCTCGATACACAATGTTCTCTTTGTCTGCTGTGACCTCCCACGACTTCTTCGTCAACGATGTCACTTTTCATCATCGGCAATCTTACCTCAATGATTACCTCGACAACAGACAACTTCACCAACGGCTCTTCGCATGACATTCCTCGCTGGTTTCTACTCTAGCCTAAGCGTCCGCGACGCTCCCGCTCGGATGCAGGGGGATGTTAGAGTACATATATGACAAGATTATAAGAGATATAATAAAATCAATTAGGATGATTTGTATCCGATATGGTTCTTTCCATATCTCTAGTAAATTGACTTGATCTCTAAGTCATCATGTACTATATATATATATATATATATATATATATATATAAGAGAGAGAGAGAGAGAGAGAGGAATAATACTATCTACTCTTAGGTGTAGTTACTCCCTCTCCATCCATCCTTTAATCCTTGATAAGATCCGTGTGTCTTGCCGAGCCTAACGGATATGAAAATCACGGATTGGAGAGAGACCGGATCCAATACCTATCTAGCGTTACGCTAGTGATCCAACCTTTAATCCTGGCTCACAAATTCCTCAACCGAGCATGCCTTTGAGACCTTCTTGGATTTTTGGGATTTTGGTAATTGATACTTTCCTTGTCGCCGCCCCCATTCCTCAACAGACCAAGATCTTGCATTCGAGATACCTTGTGCGATTTTGGTAATTGATTCCTCAACCGAACATTCATGGTATATAGTATGTAGTATGTACCATTATTTCAAAGATACTCCCTTACGACCATTCATGGTATGCAGTATGTAGTATGTACCATTATTTCAAAAATCTTAATCGCTTGATTTGCCTTGTACTCTTTTTTTGGGGATGTTAATGATCTCATACGCCCATTCATGGTATATAGTATGTAGTATGTACCGTTGTTTCAAAGATACTACCTTACGGCCAAACCGTAAAATGACTCATGGGTTAAACTTGCTAGATACCAGCTGACAAGTATGAATCGGTTAAAATGTCTCATGGGTTAAAATGATCTCATACTCCCAAATCTCGCTTCAGAAAGAAAGTCCAGCGGAGCAGCAAACAAACACCGACGTTAACGGTATCGGTTGGCAAAAGCAAAAGTCAATTACGCAGTACACGGGAGTTGTATATTAATTTTGATTTCCTTTTTGCTACCAACTGTTATGTATTGCGGGGTATTACGTAGTATGTATTGTGGGTTGCTAGCGATTGTTATGGAGTGATATCTGACCCAATAATCCAATCAATGATGAGGCATCCAAGACAGATAGAGGATAGATACAATAGGAGTAGCAAAAAAGCTTTATATATAACTATCTACTCTCAGGTGTAGTTACTCCCTCTTCATCCATCGTGTAATCCTTGATGCCTCCAAGGCTCGAGCAATACAATCAACAATTAGTATCTTCCTTCATATATGAAGCAATCCAGGAAGCAGCAACATGGTATGACCCGTTCCAAATTGAACAAAACACTACGTCAAAAAAATTGAACCAAACAGGACACTGCCTGGCCACTGCTGCTCCTTTCATCCCTAAGGTCCCGTAGAAAAATTTATCAATTCCATGGATACTGAACTATTTCATGTAAATTTCATGCATTCTAGGCAGAGCCTAAACGTTGACTCAACTATCACGATTGTTGTTGGTCATCCTTTAATCCCGCGCGCTGATCGTCGTCGCTCCTGCAGCCGGCGTTGCCCTTGTTGCCTCGCTGGGATGGAATCCGACGGAATCCCCGTTTTTAGCATTTCACAACAATTCAGCAACAAACCTTGGCTCAAACAAGCACTTGTGTTCCATTTCGACAATTAAACCCCAAGTGGCTACTATGGGGTAGCATCATCATCATTTCTTTTGCCACTCGATCGCTGCACGGCCATAACAATTATGGTCGTGGAGTTCGACGATTGCAAAGCTCGAGGAACTGCCCGGCGGCCAAGATGCATGTATACGTCCTCCTACCAACGAATGTTGCTTGCCGCCGCGGGCCCGAGCCGCTTGTACAATCAGCAGCGAGGAGCAATGATTTGTGTCGCCTGCCCTGCGTCGCTGCCACGACTGCAACTTCAGAAGACGGCCACTGAAAGCATCATAGCATTTTGTTGGCATTCTAATGCAGCTGGCTCTGAAATCTGAAGTTTCAGAATCTTTATCGTCTGAAGGGGAATTGATTCAACCTGCAGCCTAAATGACCGAAACGACTGAAGGTATCCAGAGTTTCAATCACGTAGGGTTCTTTGGTTCTTGTCACTATGATAAATTGTCAGAAAGGAGTTAGTAGAACCAGGTTGTCCAAGTTATAGACAACTGGAGCGCTCTAAATCAGAAAACTCTGAAACGTGTAGTGGTACTGAAGAATTTTTGGCACTGCAAAATGTGATCTGTGTGCTACTCATAGTACTACTAGACAACAATTGGAATGTTGGTTTTTGAATACTGAAGCGTGTCACGGTGCCAGTGACATGATAGCATGATACACCGTTGTAGGATCAAGGATAACCGACTAGAGGGGGGTGAATAGGAGGTTTTTAAACTTTTAAACAAATTTACGAGATAAGCTAATTAATAACTTAGTCTAAACAAATTATACTTCTAGCTAAGCAATACAAGCACAAAGATCAAGCTAGAAATATAAATGCGGAAGAGTAAAGACTAGGAATAACCACAATGAGACAACGATGTTTTCCCGTGGTATCGAAGACTTGCCGGTCTTCACTAGTCCACGTTGAGGGAGCTTGAACCAATCAAGCCGGCTCCACGTATTAAGCCTTTCCTCAATCACTATTGGTTGTTCTTCCTCCACTCCGGAGATGGTGAACACCAAACCACTCACAATATGGGCACCGGGCCTCTTCACAATCTTCTTGAAGAGATCACCGTGCAATCACCGCCAAGCCGTCTAGGAGTTCGGCAAAACTTCAAGAGTAACAAACCAAGACCTCCGCTTGACGACACTCAAGTGCAATAGGATCAACTAGAATGATGAATGCACTTTGAATGAGCTCAACAACCTCTCAAAGAGTGAACAAATGAATTTGATGAGTTGAATGAATGCACAAGGCTCTAAGGATGTTAAATGTGGTCTAGCTACCAGTCCTTGAGCAGGTGGGGGGGGGGGTATAAATACCACCCACCAACAAATAGAGCCGTGGAGAGGAAAACCCCGAAAAAAATAATCGCGGTACTACCGCCAAGTATATGCGGTACTACCGCACTTTACCTACTTAGCACGATGAACGGCTAGAAGTGAAGATAATAAATGTAACCGACATAGCCGTTAGAAATGCAGAGCGGTACTACGCCACGAACATGCGGTACTACCGCTTTCCGGTCATACCGCGAAGGCGTGCAGTACTACTGCTCCACGAAAACCAATGCGCATTGCTTCGGAAAAACGCATCGTCGAAGAGTCGGTACTACCGGGGTGAGCCGTAGTTCCGTGTTTGCACGGCGGTACTACCGCTTTGAGGGGTGACTCCAAGACACCCCAAGACATGTTCTTCGGAAAACGCGTCACGTTACTAAGTCGGTACTCATCGCGGGTTTGCGGTAGTTCCGCTTTTCAACAATGGTACTACCGTGATGAGAAATTTGCACCGAGACCGGACAACATGCTCTCGGAAAAACCATACCGTCTTTTATGCGAACGACCGGGGCGTGTAGTACCGCACTACAATCCCGGTTGTCAGGTTGTCCGTGTGAGTTCCGTGATCACGCCGATACTACCGGATAACTAGACAATGCAATGGATGCTTTTCAGGAGAAAACAATTTCATGCATGATTCTAAA
Source organism: Ampelocalamus luodianensis (assembly GCA_036346255.1). NCBI lineage: Eukaryota > Viridiplantae > Streptophyta > Magnoliopsida > Poales > Poaceae > Ampelocalamus > Ampelocalamus luodianensis. The sequence goes on along the minus strand of CM070621.1, from coordinate 16,108,591 downwards.
TTGATCCACAAAGCACATGAATGGCTATCAAGTTATTTGGACATGATCCCTCTTAATAGTACGGTATTTATCCTATAATCCGGTCTTCCAACCATATCTCCTAAGACCGGTAAAAGGTAAAAGAATTTTTTAATCTACTAGTACCTTGTCTTTGAACTAATTTGATCTTCACGGTATCCTTTAGCATGCATCTTCAATATCGTACTTACCATTTGGACTTAACCTTCTACATACTAAACAAACACATAAGTCCATTTAACACATATCATCATTAATTACCAAAACCAGATTTTAGGGGCCTAGATGCTTTCAATCTCCCCCTTTTTGGTAATTGATGACAACATAACAAATGTTTGAGGAAGATTGATTTGAATATACTCCTTGTGTGAAACAGGTATATATTCTATTTCTAACTTAACAAAATTCTAAACTGAGTTGAAGTAGAGTTTTATTCTTGTTAAGTTGGAATAAAGAAAGCTCCCCCTAAACATGTGCATATAAGGTATGGACGAGCTTTGCAAGCACAACAATTTTAAGAATTTTAGCAGAGTTTCTTTAACATGTTAGATTTTGAGGAAAATGCAAGTAATAAGAAAAGCTTAACTGACAATTGCATTTCAAGAGTGAGAAAACATAGATAATAATCAACAAGTGTGCAACAGATAATTAACAATACACACTGAAAAACACAACGATAAAATAGGTTCAAACAAGCTCCTTACAATACTATTTCTACTTCTACTTCTCCCCCTTTGGCATCAAAGTACCAAAACAAATATCAAGCGTTTGGATCTCGAGGGGAAAAGGCGGGATCTGAGAGGCAGGAGTCAGCACTGAGCTGAGAGACTGGAGCACCGGTGGAGTACGAGTGCGACACGCGCGGAACCGTATTGGAGACGAAGGACGTGGAAGAGGTGGAAGACGCTGTTCCATAGAGTCAACCGTCTCACGGCAGACGGTAAGTCTGTTGTTAGTCTCATTCGAAAATCAGAAGAGCTGTCCTCATCTCCGCTGAGTGACCTTAATCTGCATCAGATATTAAGAATGAGAGTCCGAGTGGTAAGAATCGAGCGAGTGGCTTGGCTCAGAGCCTTCTGCACCCTCCTGGGGCAACATGTTCTCGGTGAGCCACTGGCTCTTCTTTGTATAGACCGAACAGGAGGTCCTTCTCTTGGCTTGTAGGCTTTATGAGCAGTGCCTAAACCTCCTTGGTACTCAATTTTCTTTGAGTATTAGGCCATGATAAAGGAGCATGATAAATCCTTTTACCTGTCATCTTTTGAAGAAGCGATACTTGATTATGACATCTGCTACATCAAATTTCTTCCTCTTGGAGATGGTTACGTTAAGTCGTATTCTTTGCCGGCGTTGCAATGGGAGCCATTGGCGGCGGCGGCAAGATGCCCTCCTTCTCATCGGCGTCCTCCAGCGCTTCGCTCCGTCGCGCTTCCCTCCTCCCGGGCCGCCCCTCGTGTCGGCGCACCGTAACCAACAAGAGCGAAGAAGGGCGTCGTCCACCCGACTATGGCTGCGATGGACCGGCGGGGTGGTGCGTGAGATGTTAAAAATAGGCCGACTAAGCTACAATTATCGAATTTTTTAAAATCTAGTCGTTTTCTTTGATACGTTGAATCACCATCTAAATGATTTCTGTTTTTTTATATTGAAAAATTCTAAGCTATACAAAAGTAAATACAGGTGAACCATACAAATACAAAAACAAAACTAAAAAAATCTAAATTAGATAAAAGTAAATCTAAATGAACCCTACAAAAACAAAAGAGTAAATATCAGAGAACCCCAGGTTTTGGGGTATTTCTAACGCAAAACCCCAGTTTTTTTTTTCTTTTTCCCCGTTTTCCCCCTCATCTCCTCTCCTCCACTCCCCAGGCAGCAAACGGCCAGGCTCCATCTTCACGAGCTCGGCCATCTCCCTCCACCACGTGGCCTCCACCTCAGGTCATCCTGTGCCCTCCCGACCGCATCAGGCGCATCCCAGGCCTCCTCTCCTCCCCCTCCATTCATCCCCTTGCCACCAGAGGCCCCACCGCCATGAGCTCCTCCGCCGGCCATGGCCTCAGTTGCGCAGCCTCCTGAGCCCTTCACAGGCTTCCCAGACCCCACCTCAGCATCCCCGACCGGGAGCGCTCGTGCTGCCTTGGCTCCTCCCTATGTAACCTAGTCGCCGGCACCATGCGCGGCCGTGTGCTCACCGCCGCGCAAGGCAGAGAGGAGGAAGCAAGGTGGGGAGGAAAAGTGGTCTGGGCTACTTGGTTGGGAGGAGAAGGAGGTCTGAGGCTACTTAGCCATGCGAGGAGACAACAAATCACCGTAGCGCACAAACGCCGCTCCGCCGTTGGCGCGCGCCGTGCCACCATTCCGGTGAGCTCCTGCCGGGCAACCCCATCACCACATGCCCCGGCCAGAAGCTTACCCCCACCTCCCTTTGTCCTCTCTGCCGCCGAGGACCTCCACCGCCAGCGCCCCTTCTCTTCCGCCCCTAGCCGCCGCCGTCGGACCGCCTCGACCGCCCCCAAGCTACCCGGACCACCCCGCCGGCTTCCCCATGCTCGCGCGCAACTCATGCGCGCCCTACCTCCCTTGGCGCTCCACTCCACCGCTGGTGCCGCCGCATAGCCCAAGTGCCCGTGGCGCCCGCCGCCGCCTTTGGCCGTCGCTTGCCATCGCCGAGCCCTCTCGGTCTGCCGCCTGCCCAAGGGGTCCCCACCCTCGGGGGAAACCCATTCCGCCCACTCACCGTCCTCCTCGCTCCAAGCTCTGACGTAACCAAACTCAACGGAACCGTCGGGGAAAACGGGAAAAACATAAAAACTAGGGTTTTGCGTTAGAAATGCCCCAAAACCTTGGGTTCTCTGATATAAAACTCAAAAACTGGTGTTTTGCGTTACAACTACCCCAAAACCTGGGGTTCTCTGATATTTACTCAAAACAAAAACAAAAACAAAAACAAAACAAAAAAAATCATAAACTGGCACTGCTACAAAACAGGCTATAGAAGACACCCCATCACAGACGGGTTAATTTGAATCCGTGCGTGTTGGGTCTGTTAGCGCAGACATTTGCTTTCTTGGTCTATCACGAGGCGGTTCTTACTAGTAACAAATGCGTGATATATGATTATCCTGAGCGGTTTATATAAAAGCGTCAGCGAAATATCCTGACGATTCTATTTATGAGCGTGCGTGATAATCCCCATATCACGAGCGGTTTATTAATAGAGCGTGCAGTGATATGTCCTGAACGATTTTGTATATAAATAAATGCGCGATAATCCTCAATATCACTGACGGTTCATAAAAGCAAATGTCACGTGACATATCACTGACGGTTTTATTTATAAACGAAATGCGTGATATATACCTATCATGACGATTCATATTTGGAACGTGCAGCGATATCCTCATTATAAATACCTTGAGTACCCCCTGCCCATTCCCATTTGAGCGCCACCCGGATAAAACCCGCTGCGCCAAGCGAGAGAGAGAGAGGGAGGAGAAGGAGAGGAGAAAGGGAGGAGAAGGAGAGGAGAAAGGGAAGGAGAAGAGAAGAGAGGAGAAAGGGAGGGAGAAGGAGAGGAGAAAGGAGGAGGCACAATCGGAATAGATCGATTTGGTATTTTTAAGTGCGTGAGCTACGAGGTAACATTCTTTATAACCCAATCGAGATATGGTAGAATATGCTAAGCATCGCGTGTATAAAGTCGAAGTGGGAGTAAACTTTTGTATCCGATGTAAGGAATAGAATAATATTTTCATTTGGTAGTTGGAATAATATTAAAGTTTTTATGAGGAAGGAAATGGAGAGAGAGAGCGGTTGAGAGAGATTTTATTAATCTAATTTGACACTATATATTTTGTTACATGTGTAGCGTAGATGGACGGCCCGGATGTATGGTGTGAACCGTGTGAGTCAAGAGTACATTAATGGCGTGGTTGCTTTTAGAAGAGCCACGAGCGAGGATATGTTGAAAAAGGGGATAAAATATATATCTTGTCCATGCATTGATTGCGATAATCGAAGATGTTTACCAACTCGGCGCGAATAGAAGCACACTTGATTGAAGGGTTTCAAAAAGGGTATACATGTTGGACGATCCGGTGAAGAGCGACATGAAGTTAGTAATAGCGACATCGCGAGGAAGTCAACGATATGCGGATGTCAGCGATATGCGGATGTAGATGTGCTTTTGATGAGGATAGGTCACACGATAACAATGGATCGGATGCTCACGCGATGCTGAAGAGAACTACTGATGAGAGAGTTTTGTAAATTCGGCGCTTAATGGAGGACTCGGTGAGACCTTTGTTCCCTAATTTGCAAGCGGAATATACAAGGTTGTCAACCGTGATTGAGCTGCTTAAATTAAAAGCAAGCAATGGTTGAGTGCGATAAGAGTTTCACGGCGTTGTTAGGTCTCCTAGCGGACATTCTTCAGGAGAAGCGTGTTGCCCAACACCACCTACCAAGCAAAGAAGGTTCTTTGTCCATTGGGAATGGAAGTAGAAAGAATACATGCATGTCAGAGCGATTGTATCCTCTATCGTAAAGTATGCGACATGCATGTATGTCCGTGTGCAAAGCATCCGATACAAGCGTCGAAATACTTCTAGGTTGAAGCAAGGACCTCCTGCTAAGATGTTGTGGTATCTGCTGTGATCCCACGTTTGAAGCGTTTATTGCGAACTCAAAGAGGCAAGATTGGTGCGTTGGCACTCGGAGGACCGTAAGAAAGATGGAAAGCTAAGACACCTGCTGATTACGCTCGGTGGAGAAACTTGATCGGAGGTTGAAGAGTTCGGTCGAGAACCAAGGAACATAAGGTTAGGGTTGAGTCTGGATGGAATGAATCCTTTCGGTAACATGAGCGATCGACATAGCACTTTGGCACGTGAATCTATGCATGTACAACCTTCCTCCTTGGTACGTGTATGAAGCGGAAGTACATTTTGATGTCACTACTTATCCAAGGCCGAAACAACTGGGAATGATATTGATGTGTACCTAGCACCATTCTTTGGAAGATCTTGTGACCTTTGTGGAGCGAAGAAGTGCAGGTATGGGATGCGTACAAGCGAGAGAACTTCACTTTACCGCCATGTTGTTACACCATCAATGATTTTCACACTGCAGGTAACTGTCGGGCTTGGTACAAAGAGCCAAAGCTTGTCACTTTTGCTTAGATGCTCTGAGTATATGGCTAAACAACTCCATAAAAGCTGTGTATCACAGCGTCACGTAGGTTCCTTCGAAGTCACCCATCTGGAAGATGAAGAAACAATTCGCGGAAATAAGGAGGGCGGTTCGGCTCAAGGGCTTTTAGAGGAAAGATGTCTATGATATGGTTAAGGATATCGATGTTGTGCTTGGGAAGGGCGTCAATTAGAACCAGTCGGAAGAACATCGGAAGAAGCGGTCAATTTTTGGGACTTGCCTTATTGGGAGCACTTAGAAGTTCGCCACTGCATCGGCGTCATGCATGTGGAGAAGAATGTATGTGATAACTTGATTGGTCTCTTCTACGAACATTAGTGGCAAAACAAAGGATGGTGTTAGCATGCGGAGAGACTTGGTCGATATGAACATAAGGACCGAGTTAGCACATGAGGCGTCTGAGACGAGCGTACCTCCCACGACTTGCTACACTCTGTCCAAGGCCGAGAGATATGGCGTGCAAGAGCTTGCATGGTGTGAAAGTCCGTCTGGTTACTCTGCTAACATTAAGAAACTTGTTTCTATGCAAGATTTGAAATTAATTGGTATGAAGTCGCATGATTGTCATGTCTTGATGACACAAATGCTTCTGTTGCAATTAGGAGTATCTTCTTAGAACAAGGTCAGAGTAGCAATCTTGAGGTGTGTTATTTCTTCAACTCAATTGCTCGAGAGGTCATCGATCCCCAAGGACTAGATGCTCTGAGGCGAGGTGGTGGCGACTCCATGTCATCTTGAGATGTATTTCCCTCCGTCATTTTTGATATCATGGTCCATCTCATTGTTCACCTTGTGAAAGAGATAAAGATATGCGGCCTGTGTTCCTCGTTATATGTACGTTCGAGAGGTACATGGGAATTCTCAAGTCCTACGTGCGGAATCAATCTCGGCCGGAGGGCGACATCATCGAAGGTTATGCAACGGAAGAGGTCATTGAGTTACGTATGCGACTATATGGCTCGGTGGATCAGATAGGTGTGCCTCTTTCTCGTCATGAGGGGAGACTTGATGGTATCGGGACCATCGGAAGGAAATCAATCACTCCGATCTGGATACATACGCTCAAGCCCATTTCATGGTCTTGCAACACATGACCGAAGTGTCCGTACATCGGCGAGCACAAAGACATGGTGCATGCCAGAATCCAAACGGTCGGAGGTTTGGATCATGAAAAACACAACCGTCGGTTCAACGGATGGTTAAAGGTGCGAATCAGCGGGGAGGTCATCAAGTGATGATACATTGCTATGGTTGGCACAAGGCCACAATTTACAATTGTCACATGGCAAGGATATGACATAAATGGGTACACATTTTATCGGACATTTCGGGATAGGAAGAGCCACGATCGAGCAGCGGTGTCGCATAGATGCATTCGATGCCGAGTAAGTGAGAGCTCGTACTATGGGCAAATAGAGGAGATATGGGAGCTCGACTCGTGCTTTTCAAGATCCCCTATTTGGTGCGTTGGTCCATCTCCACGGTGAAGGTTGACAAATGCGGCGTCACTCACAGTGGACCTTGAGCGTGTCGGATACAAAGGCGAACCATTAAATCTTGGCTAATCAAGTTGTTCAAGTATTCTATGTAACCGACCGGCAAATAAGAAAGCCACGTAGTTCTTCATGGAAAAAGAAGGATTGTCGGAGTTGAGAATGTAGTGGGCGAGGAAGAATACAATCAATTTGACGAGTTGCCTCCTTTCGGAGATGGCATCGGGCTCGACGAAGAACCGATGAGGAAGCTAGCTATATGCTTGCCGATCATCATGAGAGCTATATTTTCATTAAGATTTTAATCCATTGTAATTAATTTATTCTATAACATCATGTGTTATGGACTTGTAATCTCTCATATATTTTGATATTGATGTCAATGTGGGCGTTCATCGTGCAAACAATTGGTTTTGAAGTAAAATGTGTTATGAGCTTGTCTTCATATATACTTGTCACGAGTTTTGTCATCTCTCATATATGTGGATATTGATGTTCATTGTCACCGAGTTCATTGTAATTGATAATTGTGCGGAGCTATCACGAGCGGTTCTATTATATAACAATGCGTGATAATGAATCCTGAACGATTCTAATATAGAGCAAATGCGCGATATGAGATTATCTCGAGCGGTTGTATTTAAGAACAAATGCGTGATATCCACAACATGAGGCAGTTCTAGACACAAACGTGCGATATCCCCAACTACGATCGGTTTAAATAAGGCCGTGTGATATGGAGCGTATCTAGCGGTTATTAGATAGAGCGTCTATGATTACCTATCAAAGGCGGTTTTATTAAATAACCGTGCGTGATAGCCTCTTATAAGGTGAAAGCGCTGGGGTTTCCTCACTCGTCCCTTCCTCTCCCGCACCCAGGTTGCTCGCGCTCCTTTGCCTCCTCTGGGCTCCGTTCACGCCGCCTCAGACCTCGACACGCCGCTCCCGACCTCGGCGCGCGCTCCCGACCTGGCACCCAGACCTCGGCGCCCCGGCCTCGGCGCCCCACCGCGCCCCAGGCACACGCCGCCTCAGGCCTCGGCGGCCAGGCACTGGGTTGTGCTCTTACTCGTCACCTCCTCTCCCTCGCACCTCCCTTGCTCTGTGATGGGTTGATGCTCTGTGATGGGCTCTGTGATGGGTCAGACCTCGGCGGCCGACACTAGGTTGTGCTCTTACTCGTCACCTCCTCTCCCTCGCACCTCCCTTGCTCTGTGATGGGTTCTGATCATGCCTTGTTGATGCTCTGTGATGGGCTCTGTTGATGCTCTGTGATGGTTCTGATGATGCCTTGTTCATGCTCTGTGATGATCTCTGTTGATGCTCTGTGATGGGTTTGATGCTCTGTGATGAGTTACGATGATGCCTTGTTGATGCTCGTGATGTAGTCAAAATCAGAAATCATATAGATATTTACAAAGCAGACTTGAGCTCTTGTACTCTTTGTTTTGCGATTATAGCGGAATTAAGATCGACTTGTATGTTTTACGTGATGATAGCGAAATCTGAAATCAAATAGATGATTAGAAAGCAGGACTTGAGCTTAAGCATATTTTATTCTCAATCATCAATTAGGCTTATTGTTGATATAAATTTGTGAATTATTACGAAGATATATGATTAGATGTTACTGTTTATAGAATGCTTTATGTGTTGTAGTTTGAGCTCAAGATCTGTTTGTAATTATCTAAATTGATTGGTGAAGAGATTTTGTGAGAGGACTAAGATTGCAAAGACTATGTCTTATGCAATTTGTCAGCGAGCAATTTGTCGACAAAAATGCATTTGAGGTTCGTTTTGATTGCCATGGCATCTTAAGCGCAATTGTATGTGATCTTTGAGGTTCATTTAGCTTGTAATTGCTGTGATCTTTGTAATAACTTATGTGTTTAGTCGCTCAATTATGCTCATTTGAGGATGCAACATTGTGCCCATACATTAATATTAATTGTTTTCATGGAGAAATCATCTTTGTTAGGAAGCAATGTGGTGTCGGTGTGTTGAATTTTTATCAATAGGTGACCTCTTTTGTTGTCATTTGCAAAGCATCTAGTTGTTGAACATTGCTTTAGAAATTCTTTGTTGAGTTATTACACTAGATCATTCCATTGTTTGCATTAATAAGAAAAGAATGCTCGATCACATCTTTTGGTATCAATCGGTTTGTTTTCTTGATTGTGCTTAACCTCGGCCTGGCACGGGTAGTAATATATCTCAAACTAATTATATAGATAGCAAGTAAGCGAGATGGCGAGGCACCATCTTCCCATGTCGCCGCGCCCGCGGTGCGAAGCACCATCTTCCCCAGTCGCGAGCCGCGATCGACAATGACACAGCGAGATGGCGAGAGGAGAATCGAAGATGCTGTGGGTGGCCCGGTCATCACGGAGGTTAGTCGGTTTGGGGTCCCTCTGCGTCCCAAGAGCTCGTGGCGGTCCGGACCATGTGCGGGATACTTGCAAGGAAGCGGTCCCCATCACCACACCAAGGTGGAAGGATCGGCGAAAGAAGCGAGAGAGCGCGCGTGGGCGAGAACTATTACAAAAGTTCACTATCGAAGCGGACATGGCGCGTGGAGCGGGCGGCGATGCTCACGATCGATAAATCGTGGAAGTCGTTCAGAGCATTCTTGTCACGAAATGCGTGAACACGGTTGGGCGCCCTTCGCGATCTGATTCTTGGCGCGAGAAACATGGGACTCCTTTGTTGCTATGAAGATGGCGCTTTGAATTTGCGAGCAAAGTCGCGGCACACAAAGCTCTCGGACACGAAACACTCATCGCCTGGACTCGGCACGTGGATCGCGAGAAAATATGATGAATGGGCGGCGGAGGACAATGCGTTTCTGATGTCACGGACCGCGTTCCCTAGCACAGTTAAGCGAGGCAAAAGTCTCGTCTTGAGAAGCATCTCTTTCACAAACCCGTGAGACGAGAAAGTGTCTCAACGTTTGGTAAGTATGTCGAACTACCTAGTTAATAACTCCATATATAACTTCATAGTATCTATAATAACATGATGACTTCTTGCGGCGTAGATAAATGCCCCCAAACTTCCAAGGCTCCTTCCATGTAGATAGGGAGAAGGATATACTCTCTCTGACCAGGAAACAAGAACACGGGTCGCACCACGAGTCTTGGGGTTCTGTACCATGGAGTCATGGATTCGCGAGCGACTCGCACGTGCGGAGGTAGGAAGAGATCTAAGGCGGCGTGAGGCCGGTTAAATCAGGATGATTGAACATTTTGAAGGAAAGCGGCGGCATTGCGGGATCAATTGAATCAACTCCTCGGCCAGCGGCGATGCAAGCGCCTGATAATTTGGGGCGAGTCTGCTGCGACATCGAATGGCGTCGCGTCCGCATAATTCGGACATGGCGATGTCCAATTCCGATAAACGAGATCAAGGTAATGTACATGTATGGAATCGGCAAAGATAGACCTATAGGACACTTTAGCTAATTGCGTATCGTTTTGTAAGCCGGCGGCTGCAAGCTCGTAGTGAGGTTAGTTGGGTCCATTTCTGTTGAGGCGCGAGGATGGTGCATCCATACGAGGAAGAGCGATCGCGACCGCGGTGTCGGTGGCGCGAGGTTACGCCGAGTGGAAGTGGACATGGTACATGAACATTTCATGGCCGTCCGCCGGAGTCGCCGAATGAAGAGATCACAACACTAGGGGATCGGTACGCGATTTTATCGGTGGCCCAGAAGGACATCGTCCTTGACCCAGCGATCGCGATCTCAACACGACCATTCCTCTCAGCAGGACCCTCTATGACTCCACCTCATATTTCGCCTCGAAGGCCACCTTTTGGTTCCCTTGGAGAAGACATCGAAGGAACAAGAAAAGTGTGTCACATGTCGGGTCCCGAGTCGTCTCATGAAAACAGCCAATGCTTAAGACCAAATCGGCGCCCCTCAAGTCGGCAAGTCGGGAATATCCATGAAGTACATCCTCGGAAAACGTTGTGCTCCCATGATGATTAGGGCGTCTTTGGATATGCTATCGGGCTTTGCATGCAGGTACTTGGATAGGACCCAAAGGAGAGTGCGATCTGGAATCACACTCGTGATGAGAAATTTGCACCGAGACCCGCATACAACATGCTCTCGGAAAACCATACCGTCTTTTATGCGGAACGATAGGGGCGGTAGTACCACACTACAATCCGGTTGTACCGTTGTCCGATAGTTCCGCGTGATCACGCGGTACTACTGGATAACTAGACAATGCAATGGATGCTTTTCAGAGAAAACAATTTCATGCATGATTCTAAATTGATCCACAAAGCACATGAATGGCTATCAAGTTATTTGGACATGATCCCTCTTAATAGTACGGTATTTATCCTATAATCCGGTCTTCCAACCATATCTCCTAAGACGGGTAAAAGGTAAAAGAATTTTTTAATCTACTAGTACCTTGTCTTTGAACTAATTTGATCTTCACGGTATCCTTTAGCATGCATCTTCAAGATCGTACTTACCATTTGGACTTAACCTTGTACATACTAAACAAACACATAAGTCCATTTAACACATATCATCATTAATTACCAAAACCAGATTTTAGGGGCCTAGATGCTTTCAACCGTGCAGTTACGGTGCAAAGTATATGCGACCGTTCGACCTTAGAAAACGCTCCGTGGGATGTGGGCCGGTGAACGGTAATGGGCTTGATAGCAAAAGTTACCGTGTAGTTTCAGGAGTAAACCCAAGCGGAGGCCTCGACGGCTTTGCCGGCCGCGCCAACCGCCCGCGCGTGACCTAACCTCTCGCTGTCGGCTCTCTCCGTGACTCCGCCGACGGCGACTCCACCCAGCTCCCCGCACCGTCCAAATCCCCTATCGCTGCCTCTCTGCCCTCTCTCCGCTATGGTTACGTTCGTCGTGTTGCTGCCGGCGTTACAATGGGGAGGCCATTGGGCGGCTGGCGGCAAGATGCCCTCCTTCTCATCGACGTCCTCCAAGCGCTTGCGCTCCGTCCGCCGCTTCCCCTCCCTCCCCAGGCCGCCCCTCGCGCCGCTGGCACCCGTAACCAACAAGAACAGGAAGAGGACATCGTCCACCCGACTATGGCTGCGATGGACCGGCGGGGTGGCTGTGAGATGTTAAAAAATAGGGGCCGACTAAGCTACAATTGTCTGATTTTTTTAAAAAATTTAGTCACTTTCTTTGATACATTGAATCACCATCTAAATGATTTCTGTTTTTTTATATTGAAAAATTCTAAGCTATACAAAGGTAAATACAGGCGAACCATACAAATACAAAAACAAAACTAAAAAAAATCTAAATTAGATAAAAGTAAATCTAAATGAACCCTACAAAAACAAAAGAGTAAATATCAGAGAACCCCAGGTTTTGGGGCAGTTGTAACGCAAAACACCAGTTTTTGAGTTTTATATCATAGAACCCTAGGTTTTGCGGCATTTCTAACTGCAAAACCCCAGTTTTTTCTTTTTTCCCATTTTCCCCCTCACCTCCTCACCTCCCCTCCCCTGGAGCCGCGCCAAACAGCCCAAGCTCCATCTTCCCGAGCTCCGGCCATCTCCCTCCACCACGTGACCTCCACCTCCGGTCATCCCTGTGCCCTCCCGACCGCATCATGGCGTATCCCCAGGCCTCCTCTCCCTCCCCCTCCATTCATCCCCTTGACCACCAAGGAGCCCCACCGCCGCGAGCTCCCTCCCGCCGGCTATGGCCTCCGTTGCGTCGCCTCCTGGGCCCTTCCCTGGCTTCCCCGACCTCACCTACAGCATCCCCATGACCAGGCGCCGCTCGTGCTCGCCTTGGCTCCCTCCCTATGTAACCTAGTCACCGGCACCATGCGCGGCCGTGTGCTCACCGCCGCCGCAAGGGCCGAGAGGGAGGAAGCAAGGTGGGGAGGGAGAAGGTGGTCCTGGGCTACTTGGTTGGGAGGGAGAAGGAGGTCCTGGGCTACTTGTAGCCATGCGAGTAGGCAACCAAATCACCCGCACGCACAAACCGCCGCTCCCACCGTTGGCCGCACCGCCTTACTGCTGTGCCACCATTCCGGTGTGCTCCTCGCCCGGGCAACCCCGTCACCACATGCCCCCGGCGCCGAGGAAGCTTACCCCCACCTCCCTTTGTCCTATCTGCCGCCGAGGACCTCCACTGCCGGCGCCGCTTCTCTTCCGCCCCTAGCCGCCGCCGTCGGACCGCCTCGACTGCCCCCAAGCTACCCGGACCACCCCGTCGGCTTCCCCACGCTCGCGCGCAGCTCATGCGCGCCCTACCTCCCTCGGTGTGCCACTCCACCGCTGGTACCGCCGCATAGCCCGAGTGCCCGTGGCGCCCGCCGCTGCCTTTGGCCGCGCCGCCAATGCGCCAGGCCCTCTCCGGTGCCGCTGGCTCTGCCCATGGGGTCCCCACCCTCGGGGGAAACCCATTCCGCCCACTCACCGTCCTCCTCGCGCGCGCACGGCACCTCCACGCCCAAGCTCGACGTAACCAAACTCAACGGAACTGTGGGAAAACGGAAAACGTAAAACTAGGGTTTTGCGTTAGAAATGCCCCCAAAACCTTGGGTTTTCTGATATAAAACTAAAAAACTGGTGTTTTGCGTTACAACTGCCCCAAAACCTGGGGTTCTCTGATATTTACTTAAAACAAAAACAAAAACATAACAAAAAAAATCATAAACTAGACAAAAGTAAATGTAGGAGAACCCTACAAATACAAAAATAAATAGAACTAAAAGTTACAGTAAAGCTGTGCTAAAATTGCACGTCACTTGGTTATATAATTTTAAACTTAGTACTGTGCAATTGTAGGTGATTGGGTTTTAAAAAAAATTCAGACGACTGGGAGCTAGCAAAAGAATTTAAAAAATATATCTGTTGCAAAGTCCAGATCTTCACCGAAGTATTCGTTAGAGATAAGAAGTGCCAGTTGTAACCGCATTGTAGATGTCTGTTATCGATACTATAGCGCGCACGAGACAAAATCTGTTTTATAGATAGAACAAAGTTTTGATCTCCTCATTTGATTGTAACTAATTTGTATTATCTCTTGCAACAATTCTGAGTATAAATACATGAAGAACTCAATTGAGTTCATTGCGGCAAAACATAAAGTTTTTCATGGTATTAGAGCATGTTCTGATCAAGCCATGATAACTTCATCCAACAATTCCTTCTCTGCTTCCTTGTCCGTGACTTCAATGTCGATAGGCATTCTCCTCACACCGTCGTTCAACCAGTTCACCACAGTGCATCTCAACAGAGACGACTTCCTTCTCTGGAAAGCATATATCGTGTCGTATCTACGCAGCCAATGATTGTTAGGCTATGTAGAGGGATTTGTGACAACTCCTTCGCCTCTTGTTGTTGAAAGCACTAGAACTGGAGCGCGCCAAATCCCAAATCGTGGGTACACCTTGTGTTTTCAACAGGATCAGTTGGTGCTTAGCGCGCTCCTGTCTTCGCTTACTGAAGAAATTCTTAGTCATGTTCTCTTCACGACGAAGTGTGGGTGGCGTTAGAGTGCATGTTTGCCTCACACTGGCATGCACGACTCATGTCGATCATATTCCAACTTGCCAATCTACATTAGAGGGATCTCACAACTTCTGAATACTTCCACAAGATGAAGAATCTGGCAGACATGATAGCATCTATTGGTCATCCACTTCATGAAGAAGAAATTGTGTCGTACATCCTAGTCGGTCTTGGAGATGATTATGACTCCTTTGTCACCTGCATTACAAGCCGCTCAGATGAGGTCACTCTGACCGATTTGTATGTGCATCTTGTTAGCTGTGAGGTGCGGAAGGAACATAAGAATGTTGAAGTTCAAGTTGTATCATCTGCCAACAATGCCACCCGAGGAGGTCGCAATGATGGACGTGGTCGGGGCTATGGCCGGAACAATGGCAATAGCTACAATGGTGGCAACGGCGGCAACAACTACAATGGAGGGAACCAATCTTCAAATCGATCTAGCAACAACAGTAGTTCTGGCAAGCCAACTTATCAGGTTTTGTGGCAAGCATGGACACGATGCTCTTCACTGTTACCACCTCTTCGATCACTCATACCAGTATGAAGATCAACCACGTATGGCAGCAACTGCCTCCAGGGAACATACAAGGTTGACACAAACTGATACGTGGATAGTGGTGCTACTGATCACATCACAAGTGATCTGGACAGACTCTCAATTTAGGACTCATACAAGGGTGGAGATCAAATCCAAGATACAAATGAAGCAGGTTTATCTTATCTCATATTGGTCAATCTACTGTTTATGGTCATGGCCATACTCCTCTTTATCGAAAAACATTCTCCATGTTCCCAAAATAAAGAAAAATCTTCTCTCAGTTCATAGGTTTGCCCTTGATAATGATGCATTTTTTAATTTCATCCAAATCACTTTTGTGTCAAGGACCAAGTCACAAAGAAAATCTTGCTCTACGACAAATGTGAGCATGGGCTCTACTCTTTGGCATATGTTCGACAGCCCAGTCAGAGTCATCATCTGTTTTCAAGTGTAAAGCTTACACGGAGCAGTGGCATCGAAGCTTGGGCATCCTGCATCTTCAGTAGTTCAAACCATCATTAATTCAAACAATTTAGATTGTGATTCAAATAAGAACAACATTGTGTGTGATGCCTGTTAACAGGCTAAAATTCACCAACTGCCCTATAGTTCCTCCACTCGTGTGTCTGGCTTTCCCCTTTAACTTGTACACTCTGATGTTTGGGGCCCTGCACCTAAATCAATAAGTGGTTTTCGGTATTATGTCAGCCGTTGATGATTATAGTAAATTCTATTGGATCTATCTCCTAAAACACAAATCAGATGTCGAAAGAGTCTTTTTCCAGTTTCAGAAACACTATGAACTCCTCCTTAGCAGAAAGATACAAGCTCTCCAATCTGATTGGGGAGGAGAATATAAAAAAATTGAGCGATTCTTCCTGTTAGTAGGGATTACTTATTGTATCTCTTGTCCACATTCACACCAGCAAAAGGGTACTGCCGAGAGGAAACATAGGCATATCGTTGATACAGGTCTTGCCCTGCTAGCCCAGTCGTCAATGCCTGTGCGCTTCTGGGATGAGGCTTTCCTCACCGCCACTTATCTCATAAATCGTCTTACCGAGTCGAGTCATTGACAACTTTACACCTATTTCTTGTCTCTTAGACATAAATCCTAACTATTCTATACTGAAAACCTTTGAGTGTGCCCGTTGGCTGAACCTAAGACCATACAATGCAAGAAAGCTATCTTTTCACTCCAAACAATGTGTGTTCTTAGGGTACAGCACAATGCATAAAAGCTATAAGTGTCTACATCACTATTCGAGTCGGATTTACATCTCTCATGATGTAATTTTTTATGAGGGTGTTTTTCCCTTTGTGGTTTAGTTAGACAACACAGTTACCAGTCTGATAAATTCATCTCTAAACTCTCTGTCAACTTTGCATCTTGTTGTTTTCCCCTCTACTCTCGTACCGACCAATGCACCATCAGTGGATGTTGATCAGTATGAGGTAGATATTGACGATGCTCCTGCAGCTAATCCACCTCTTGCAGAATCTAGTCCTCAGCCCGCCAGTGCGTCAGATCCTGCTCGAAGAGAAGAACAATAGCAACAACTGTGTATGCGGACTCGGCTACAGAACAACATTACTCAACCAAAAGTATATACTGATGGTTCGACGCGCTATCCTTTAAATCGCCGTGCATTTCAAGCTACATTTGTTGTGCCATCGTCTCATGTTCAAGCGCTTGGGCATCCACAATGGAAGGCAGCCATAGACAGTGAATATCAAGCTCTGTTGAGAAACAAAACCTGGGGTTTAGTTCCTCCTCGGAAAGGCGGGGATGCTATTGATTCAAAGTGGGTGTTTAAACTCAAATTTAAACCAAATGGTTCAATTGGCAGATATAAGCGCGACTCATAGCAAAAGGGTTCAAGCAAAGGAATGGTTTGGATTATGAGACTTTTAGTCCAATGATCAAACCAACTACTATGCGATTGATCCTTACTATTGCAGTATCTCGAGGGTGGCAGTTACGTCAAATTGAAGTTAACAATGCGTTTTTACATGGAGTTCTTCAGGAAGAAGTATATATGAGGCAACCTCCTGGCTATTCAGATCCAATATTTTCTCAATTTCAGTGTAAGTTGAATAAGCGATCTATGGACTAAAACAGGCTCCAAGGGCTTGGTATTCAAGACTGAGCATCGAACCGCAGATGCTTGGTTTCATTCCCTCCAAAGCAGACACATCTCTGTTCATTTTCAATAGGACAGGAGTTACAATTTGCATGCTTGTTTATGTCGATGATATTATCATTGCTAGTTCTTCACCTGCAACAACTGAAAAACTTATCAATGAGTTGACTGCAGACTTTGCAATAAAGGATCTAGGTAATCTTGGCTATTTCAATGGCATTGAAGTGAATACTGATAAGCCAGGTCTGCTATTGTCATAGAGGAAGTATGCATAGGATCTGTTGTTGAGGGTAAATATGCAGCATTGCGAACTTGCTTCAACTCCTATGGCGTCTATTGAGAAGTTGTCTGAGGAAGGAGGAAATCAGCTCTCAGCAGAAAGTGTTTTTCGTTACAGAAGTGCAGTAGGAGCATTGCAATACCTCACTTTGACACGACTAAATATAGCTTATTCAGTTAATAAGGTATGCCAGTTCTTACAAACTCCTACTGATGTGCATTGGGCTGTTGTGAAAAGAGTATTGAGGTATATTAAAGCCACTGTTGGAGTTGAACTGAAAATTCAACGATCCTCATCATTTCTGTTGAGTGCATTCTCAGATGCAGACTGGGTGGGATCGCCTGATGATCGTCGCTCACAGAATGGATATGCAATATTCTTTGGACCTAATTTGGTGTCTTGGAGCTCGAAGAAACAATTGACGGTGTCGTGGTCTAGCACTGAGGTGAATACAAGGCAGTAGCTAACGCAACGAGCGGAGATGATTTGGATACAATCGCTATTGAAAGAATTGGGTGTGTTTAAGAATAGACCACCGGTTATGTGGTGTGATAATCTTGGAGCAACTTATCTGACTGCGAATCCTATCTTTCATGCACACACAAAGCATATAGGAGTGGATTTTTATTTTGTCAGACAAAGAGTTGCATCTCGATTGTTAGATGTTCGATTCATATCTTCCGCTGATCAAGTTACGGATGTTTTTACAAAAGCGTTGGTTCGTCAGTTGTTTGAAAGACAATGTCACAATCTCAACCTTGACATACTGGGTTGTGATTGAGGGAGAATGTTAAGAAATATATCTGTTGCAAAGTCCAGATCTTCACTGAAGTCTTCGTCATAGATAAACTCAGAAGTTCAAAGATAAGAAGCGCTAGCTGTAACTGCACTGTAGATGTCTGTTTATACTGTAGCGCTTACGAGACAAAATCTATTTTACAGATAGAACATGTTAGCAAGCTTCAAGATCACACTTGCCTTGCATGGCGCTGCATGCAAGCCCAGTGCCGGTCTTTACACGTGTGCGTTAATCAGCCGATCCTTTGTTTCTCTCGGCTTGGGCTATATATTGTAACGTATACCTTTGAGTAATACATTGAAAACTATTACGCGTGAATTATTTGTCTATCATGGTATCAGAAGATTTCTTTTCCTATGACCTATCGATTCCGCTACACAAATCCTAACAGCAGCCGGTGCTCCCATCCATGACCGATCCCGCCACCTCTGCTGTCGCTGTCTCTGACGGCGAGCGTGTCGCTGCCCTCGCGCGTGAATGCGCCACCACCTAGCAGCGCGAGGCTGCCGCTGCCAAGGAACGCGAAGCCGCTGCTGCCCGAGATCATGATCGGGAGACTGACACCGATAAAGATCATGAACGCACGATCCTCACCAGCGCCGCCGCCGCCAAGGCGGCCTCTGACGCCTAGGCATGTGTGCATGCCGCCGCCACCGCTCTTGAACGCGAGTGCGAGGCCGCCACCACCCTGGAGCGCGAGGCCGCTGCAGCGCGCCTGCCTCGGGAACGGCGCCCTGCTCTTCAATGACGACCCTCCTGAGGACGCCGCCTCCGCATCCTATGAGGCCATCGCTGTGGCCAACATCCATGCTCAGGCCGCCGGCGTCCAGAACATCCAGGCCCTTGTGCTTGTTGTGCTTGACTTGACGTCAACCCACTACAACAAATGGCGTGATCTAGTTCTCCTCACCCTCGGCCGTTACTCCCTCACCGATCACATGACATTCGATGCCGCCTTCCCCGACGACCCCGCCTGGCACCGCATGGACTGTGTTGTGCTATCCTGGATCTACGGCACCGTCTCCCCGAGCTTATGGAGGTCGTCCGCATTCGTGGCAACACCATGCGCGCACTGCGTGGCTCGACATCGAGCATCAGTTCCTGGGTAATCGTGAAACCCGAGCCTTATATCTCGACGCCGAATTTTGCACCTTCATGCAGGGCGATCTCTCCGTTATGGATTACTGTCGCAAAATGAAGAGCATGGCGGACGCGCTTGCCGACCTCGGCGAGTACATTCCTGACCGCACGCTGGTCTTGAATGTCCTCCGCGGGTTGAGCGGCAAATTCGCCTACGTGACCCCTCACTTCAAGCGGCAACGTCCGTTCCCGACCTTCAACGAGGTCCGCGCTGATCTTCTCCTCGAGGAGTTGACGGGGTCAGCCACGTCTTCCACGTCATCCACCGCCCTAGTCGCCATGGCGCCCGGTGATGCCAAGGGCGCCGAAGGCCCTGGCGGTCCTTCTGGCCCGAAGGGGGGCTCCTCGGGCTCCTCCACGCAGCCTGGCTCGGGCTCCGGGTATGGACACCGCCGTCGCCGCGGCAGTGGCAATGCCGAGGGAAGAATGCTTGCCAGTGCACCACCGGCCAGTCCGCTCCACCCTGGTCGTCCTTCTACAACCCATGGACCGGCACCATTCAGATGTGGCCTGGTCCACCGGCTGCTCCCGGCGGGTCGTAGCCCCGTGCTCGGTCGCTCGTGCCCGCTGGCATTGGCATCCAGTCGTCGCATGCACTTGTTGTTGCTGCGCCTGGGCCCTATGACTATCCCCAGTCTTGTGCGAGCGCAGCCAGGCTACCCCTCCCGCACCGGCTACCTCGCCGGCCACCGCCCCGCCCTCGGGGTTTCTTCGGGATCGATGGCGCTTGCCAATGCGTTCAGCACCATGTCCCTCAACTCTCCCTCTACCAATGAGTGGGTTATGGACTCCGGAGCTTCCTCGCATATGACGCCCGACACCGGTAACATATCCTTGTTTTGCCCACCACGTTCCACACTTCCTTCATCTATCATTGTGGGCAACAGGTCCTCTTTACATGTCACGCACACTGGTCACACAGTCTTTCCTAGTCTCTTTTATCTTAACAATGTTCTAGTTGCTCCGAACATTATTAAGTCACTTATCTCTGTTTGCCAGTTCACCACTGACAATAATTGTTCTGTTGAGTTTAACCCGTTTGGCCTCTCTGTGAAGGATCTTCGTTCCAGGAACGTGATCGCCAGGTGAAATAGTTCCAACCCCCTATACTCCTTGCACCTTCCTGCGCCACGGCAATCATCATGCGCCCTCCTCGCTGGTATCACCTCCACCGTTTGGCATCGCTGTCTTGGACATCCTGGCCACGAGGTGTTCTCCAAACTTGCAAGTGTGTCTGCTATTTCGTGTAATAAAAATACTTGCGACACCATTTGCCATGCATGTCAGTTTGGTCGCCACATTCGCTTGCCTTTTGCTAGTTCATCTTCTTGGGCTCTCAAGAATTTTGATCTTATTCATTGTGATCTTTGGACCTCTCTTGTCATGAGTGTGTCCGGTTATAAATACTATTCGGTCATTCTTGATTGTTGCTCGCACTTTGTTTGGACGTTCCCTTTACATCTCAAATCCGATACTTTTTCACACTAGCTCACTTTTTTTCCTATGTGGCAACTCAGTTTTCTTGCCCAATCAAGGGTGTCCAGTGTGACAACGGACGCGAATTTGACAAATCCACCGCTCCAACTTCTTCCTCACGCATGGCGTTGTTCTCCGCATGTCTTGCCCCTACACATCCCAACAGAACGGTAAAGCTGAGCACACTCTCCGTTCCCTTAACAACATTGTGCGCTCGCTTCTGTTCCAGGTGTCCCTTCCTCCATCCAATTGGGTCGAGGGTCTCCACACAGCCACATATCCTTTTAACCGTCTGCCATCCAAGACCCTCCCTCTGGAACCCCCTTCTTTGTCCTGTACAGTACTCATCCCTCATATTCCCACCTCCGCGTGTTTGGTTGTGCTTGCTACCCCAACCTCTCCTCCACTGCACCTCACAAACTCGCGCCCCGTTCCTCTCTTTGCATGTTTTTGGGCTACTCAAACGAGCATAAGGGTTACCGGTGTCTCGATCTTGCTTCTAACAAGGTCGTTATCTCCCGACATGTCACCTTTGACGAGTCCCTGTTTCCCTTCTCCAACACCCAGAAATCGGCCATCGGTGATCTTGATTTTCTCACTGACTTTGCGGTCCAACCGGTGCCCATTGTCC
This sequence comes from Ampelocalamus luodianensis, assembly GCA_036346255.1. Classification (NCBI taxonomy): domain Eukaryota; kingdom Viridiplantae; phylum Streptophyta; class Magnoliopsida; order Poales; family Poaceae; genus Ampelocalamus; species Ampelocalamus luodianensis. The sequence continues at coordinate 16,087,332 of CM070621.1, read as the reverse complement.
CACCTAGCTCGCTCTCTCTTGTAGGTACTCGACATTTTGCGCCAGCGACGCCTGATGTTGTGCCACCCGTGGTCGCTGCGGCCTCTCCAGCCGCGCCCACCGTGGCACCTCAGTGCCTGTCCACGCCACGCATGGCAACGTCGACCCCGCGCCACACGCGGCCACGACGCCCTCGAGCTCTTCAGCCTGCGCACCACGCACTGCCACGGCTATTGCGCCTTCACCCACCGCGCCACGCACGGCCACATCGACCCGCGCGGCCACGCCACCCTCGGTGCATGCGCTGGGCCATGCCAACGCGCCACGCGTGGCCACGGCGCCACCACTGCCCGCTCCCGTGGTGCCTGCGTCCGTGGCAGTCTCGGAGGCCAACCCGTCGGCACCACCTCCCCAGATCGTCGCCACCCGCACGGGCTCCCGCGCAGTCACCACCGTCCCGCCCGTCACCAATGCTCATCGCATGGTCACGCGTGGGAAAGCGGGGTTCCGTGTGGATTCTGATTCGCTGACTCTTCACGCGGATGTCATGTCGCCGCTCCCGAAGACATACCGCAACGCCCTTGCCGATGTTAATTGGCGCGCTGCGATGACCGAGGAGTTCGACGCCCTTCAGGCAAACTGCACCTGGATCTTGTCCCTCGACCTCCTGGCGTCAACATTGTGACCGGAAAATGGATCTTCAGGCACAAGTTCAATGCGAGGCTCGCTAGGTTCTCCGCGACTTCACACAGCGCCCAGGCATCGACTATGATGAGACTTTCAGCCCAGTCGTGAAGCCCGCGACAGTCCGTACTGTGCTCTCCCTCACTTTGTCTCGCGACTGGCCTGTCCATCAGCTTGATGTCAAGAACGCCTTCTTGCACGACACTCTGCAAGAGACAGTTTACTGCTCCCAGCCGACCGGTTTCACTAATTCCTCCCATCTTGATTGGGTCTGCCGTCTCAACAAGTCCCTGTATGGCCTCAAGCGGCCCCGTGCATGGTACAGCCGCTTTGCCACCTACTTGATCACCGGGTTTTGTGGAGGCCAAGTCTGACACCTCACTATTTATTTTTCGGCGAGGCGCTGACACAGTATATTTGCTGTTCTACGTGGACAACATAGTCTTGACTGCATCCTCCCTAGCTTTGCTACGTCAGACTATCACCGCCCTTCAGCACGAGTTTGCCATGAAGGATCTTGGTGAATTGCACCATTTCTTGGGAGTTTCTGTTCAGCGGTGCTCGGCTTGCATTGGTTGTTCCTCTCACAACGGCAATATGCACTGGATATTTTGGAGCGCACAGGCATGGCTGATTGCAAGCTTTGCAACACGCCCATTGACACTCAGCCCAAGATGTCTGGTTCTGTCGGCTCCTCAGTTAGTGATCCTACTCACTACCGCAGCCTGGCTGGTGCACTGCATATCTGACCTTCACTCGACCTGATATTTCCTATGCCGTTCAGCAGGTGTGCCTTTACATGCATGACCCACGACTGTTGTGAAGCGCATCCTGCGCTACATCCGAGGGACTCTTGACCATGGCATACTTCTACGCCGCTCTGCGCCATCGGAACTTGTTGTCTACTCGGATGTCGACTGGGTCGGGTGCCCCGACACACGCAAATCCACTTTGGGCTATGCTGTCTTTTTGGGCGCCAACCTGGTTTCCTGGTCTTCAAAGTGGCAACAGACTGTCTCCCGATCAAGTGCAGAGGCCGAGTATCGCGCTGTGGCCAATGGTGTTGCTGAGGCCGCCTGGCTACGACAACTCCTTCAGGAGCTCCACAGTCCCCTACCTCGGGCTACACTCGTCTACTGCGACAACGTCAGCGCCGTGTACCTTTCGACGAACCCCGTCCAGCACCAACGCACCAAGCACGTGGAGATTGATCTTCACTTCGTCTGCGAGCGGGTTGCTGTCGGTGACGTCCGGGTTCTACATGTGCCGACCACATCCCAGTTCGCCGATATCTTCACCAAGGGGCTGCCGATGCCTGTCTTCACCGAGTTCGGTCGGTCAACGTCTCACGTGCCGACGCGTCGATCGCTGCGGGTGTTAGCAAGCTTGACTCCTGCGTCTCAGTTAGGCATCTCCGGATTTCTCTCCCGGCCAGGATCGCACTTGCCTTGCATGGCGCTGCATGCAAGCCCAGTGCCGGTCTTCACGCGTGTGCGTTAATCAGCCGATCTTTTGTTTCTCTCGGCTTGGGCTATATATTGTAACGTATACCTTTGATTATTACATTGAAAACTATTACTCGTGAATTATTTCTCTATCAGAACAGAGTTTTGATCTCCACGTTTCATTGTGACCGATTTGTATTATCTCTTGTAAAAATTCTGAGTATAAATACATGAAGAACTCAATTGAGTTCATTGCGGCAAAACATAAAGTTTTTCGCGAGATACTCATGTGCGACAAGGCCTTCGTCGCCACCGCTCCCCCAGCATCCTCGGTGAGCTGACGCTGTGAAATTTCGATCCCTGTGACTTTGTCCATTCAAGTGCATGTAAATAATGATCCACCAGGACCACCACTAGAACATGCGGTACCAACGCATCAGTCTAATATTTGCTTACATTTCTGGTTTTGTTTTCTAGCAAGGGAGAAGGCTATGGTAATCAATCTGGAGTTTGTAAGAGCAATCGTGACTCCTGAACCAGCCGCCCCTACAAATAATTTACAATTTTTTTAAATCATGAAATCTTTGAACAGAGTTATGGAAAATGATGTCAAATGAAAAGGATGTAAAAATAAAAGTTGTAGAACTCATCAAAATATACAACTTTGGTTCTGGACATTTTCTCCAAACACACTCCATGCATGCTGAACACACATACATACATACATACATATATATATATATATATATATATATATATACATATATATATATATATACATATATATATATATATATATACATATATATATATATATATATATATATACATATATATATATATATATATATATATATATATATATATAGTACCACAGATACACACACCATGCATCAAACTTGAACAACTAGCTCAGAACAAGTTTCCCTTGGCACATTTTCGTTCCCATGGCGGTATGTCTTTGGGCAAGTTCTTTTCACGACACCGATCTTCTTAGGAAAGTCGGTGAATAGTTGCATTCATCGTAGTTATTGTACTCATCAACATCATCCACTCCGTCTACTCCGATAATAGTTTGTTTCCCGAAGGCAACCACATGCTTTGTCTTCTTTTTTGGGGGTAGGTTAGTTTTCGGGTCACGTAAATATAAAACTTGTGTGACACGTGAAGCGAGCACCAAGGGTCATCTGCAGATCCGATATTCTCGAGGTCCACGATCGTGAACCCGATCTCATTCACTTGGTGTTGTTTGACCCAATGCATCTAAACATGGCCATCTCAGATACCCATTCCATAGTCAAGTTCCCATATATCATCTATGATGCCAAAGTATGGGGTCTTTTGCCCCATTCCGTTGATGGCTTCTATTCGAACGCTGCTATTTTGGTTCACACAATTACTATCCTTTGCGCTGGTATAGTACGTGTACCCATTGATGTCGTAAACTTGCCATGATGTCACTTGTCTCGATGGGCCCCACCAACCTTCGATGGTAATATCATCTCTGGTTTCCCCATTCGGTAGGTTTTGCTCCTTCAACCATGTAGTGAATCGATGCTTGTCTTTGTTTCATGACCCAATCGTCAGAGCGGCCATTACTCTCCGCCTAATGACATCCAAGTGTTCATCAATGTACGGTTGCATCGATTCTACGTACTGCAAGACACTATAATGAGCTCGACTAACTTCGTTGAAATCCTTGTCGATGAAGACTTTTCTCCTTGGTGCCCTTCCCACGACCTACCCTTGTGACAAGAATCGAGTTTACCAATCCTCTTTGTACTTTTAGGTACTCTTGACAAAGACTCGGCGACTTCTTCGGTATTGTAACCCTATCATGGAGCCCTCGGGCATGCTCGACATGCACGTATCGGTTAAGAACCGACATGAACCGTTCGTAGGACCACATTTCATGTAAGTAGCAAGGGCCCGGTGCGATCTCGATGAACCATGTGAATCATGAGATGTGGCATTATATCAAAAAGCGGAGGTAAACACATCTCTAGTTGGTTTATTGTCTCCACCACGAATTCATGTAGGTCACGGCTCATTTTCACCAATCGTCTTCGTGAGATCTTGAAAAGAAGTAACACATGCGGTGATGGCCATTTTCAAGAACTCGCTCTATAGCCCCGATTGCAATAGGTAGGAACAATGTGAGCATCACATGACAATCGTGAGCCTTGAAGCGTGTTATTGACAGTCCTTCATTGACACTAGCTTCTTCACGTTGGTGGAAACCAGTGGGAACTTTTACCCTCTCAAGAAATTGCGGATCGCCCTCCTCTCATCCGAGTCGTTGAAACTAGCTGCGGTAGGAGGTATTTTCCATTACCTCGAGGTATCGGGTGAAGCTCAGCTTCACATTTAGCTGCACCATGTCTTTCCGTGATCTTAGACCATCCTTTGTCTTGCCCGTGTCCATCAAGGTAGCAATGAGACTCTCAAATACATTCTTCTGTAAGTGCATAGAATCAATGGCATGGGGGACCTCCAAGTCCACCAATAAGGCAGATACTTAAAGAAGATCGACTTTTTCTTAAAAGGTACACCGGGGACAGGAGGTGTGCTTCTATCTCTCTTTGTCCCATCCGCATTCTTCTTTCCAAAATCGACATGTATGTGTTTCACCATTTCGAACACATGTTGCCCGTTTTGACGTCTCTCTGGAGGGGATTCGGTCTCTGGTTTGTTGTCATAAAATTTGAAGAACAACTTGCTGCGGTATCTGTGAGTTGTCTTTAAGAATCGTCGGTACCTTAGGTAAACTGTCTTCTTGAATGCATCCAGGAACACCCATGTAGTACCATCCAAGCATACTAAGCATCCCGTCTTCCCTTTGATCTGTCCAGACAAAGCAAGCAATATGAGGTAATCATTGGTAGTGACAAAGATAATGGCTCTACATATGAAGTCCTCCTTTCTCAGGCGTCGACATCGGCTCTCCATACCGCCATAGCCTCTCCATTTCTTGCATCAAAGGCTCGAGGAACACATCTATATCAATGCACGGTTGTTTGGGACCTTGAATGAGAATAGTGAGGAGAAGATATTTTCTCTTACGACACAACCACGTTGGGATGTTGTACATGGTTAAGATCACGGCCATGTACTATGCTCATTGGTTCTCTCATTGAAGGATTCATTCCATACGTGCTAAGGCCAAACCGTACATTCCTTGGGTCTTTGCTAAATTCTTGGTATTTCGCATCAAAGCGTTGCCACTGGGTAGCATCGGTAGGTGTCCAATCTTACCATCACCCACCTTGCGTTCATCATCCCACCATGTCATGAGTGAAGCTTCCTTAGGGTTTAGGAACATACGCCTCAAGCGATCGACGATCGGTAGGTACCACATTACCAAGGCGAGGATTCTTCTCGCTTTGCATCGATGCCTAATGGAGTGTTCTCTTTGGGTTGAGAATCTTGTACCACCTTTTCCCACCTTTCTTCCTCTTCTTCCCGTGGAGGCTTCTTCCCGTTGTAAAGGTCATTGTTCTTGTAACGACTAGTGCCACACGGGGCATTTATCTAGTGACTTGAACGTATCGCCACGATAAAGGATACAATGGTTAGGGCATGCATGGATTTTTCAACCCCATTGTCAATGGACTTATAACCTTCTTCGCCGTATGTGTTGGCGGAACCGAGTTTGGTGTGTGGCGAAGAACCAAGACAGAGACGAATGATCATTGAAACTACTGATCGACCAACCGTGACTTAGCCTTCGGGATGAGTAGCTCAAGCACAAAACGTAGCATCGCTTCAGTGTGTCGGACAACCCTTTTCAACACCATACAAAGTCTCCTTCGAGGCTTTTTAACCCTTTCCAAATTTTCTAGACCTTTCGGCTCTTTAGTAAAATCTACGGTCCAATGGCCCAAGCATTTCCTCCAAATAATCACCGTCATCTTCATCCCGACACGTCCTCCGCCATCATTGCCACCACCGTCGTTATGACCACCACTACCTTCTTCTTCACGGTCTATTTCGCATCATATTCACTACATATTGGTCCATGCAATCTAGGTAATCGTCGTCGTCTTCTTACGGATCAACGTTGTTAATAACCGCTTCACCATGATGATTCCAAACGTGTAGTCTTTAACAAATCCTCGCATAATCAAGTGTGATCTAATGATAGTCACATCTTTCCATGCGAGATAGTTCTTGCAATCGCTACACGGACAAAGAATTTCACCACTATTATTGCTCGACATTGCATGGCTCTCTGCGGCTTGAAGAAATTTATCCACTTCATCACGAAAACTTGGCTCCCACCTTTGTTTACCATACATCCAAGAGTTCCTATCGTCCATCTTTATTTCAATATAGAAAACAAAGATAAGAATTAATAGGACTAATTAATACTTCACAAATTAATTATTACTTCAAAAAATATACATAGAAATTTTATGGAAGGATATTCTAAATTCGATTAATAATTCTAAATGTATGGTGCAATGTAAATAGCAATTGTAAATATATTCCACTAAATTAATAACAATGTAATTAGTAAAAAAACAAACCCTAGTTCTAGGTATCTAGATCTAGATGTAGCTCAAACATCCATAAAACTAATTAATAGTCTACTAAAATCAAGGAAGAATGACTAAATAAGGGTATGACATTATTCCCATAACTAATTTAGCCTAGCATATTCAAAATTTTAACCTCATTTGCTCCATAAATTACTCAAACACCATAGAAGAGAGAAAATCAAAACTCTAATTAAGCAATAACCCACCATTAAAACTTCAAAAGATGTATGGAAAACCATTTTCTTACCTCCAACAACCTCTCCACCAAAGGAATTTAACTCAAAACCTTCCCCTCAAAATAGCAATTTTTGGGAGGTGCCCAGGCCTCCTTCCTTCCTCTCTCGGGTTGCAATCATGCACTCGAGGAGGAAGAAGGGTCTGTACTATATGTTTGATCGATTTGTAGGGCGGCTAGTTATCCACCGCCCCTACAAATGAACCGATGAGGCGGCCGGACCACCGCCTCTACAAATCAAACGAGAGGCGGCTAGTATTTCCGGCCGCCTTGGTATAGTGGGCGAGCTCACCACCGTGAGGCGCTTGGTAAGTGAGCCGCCTCTCCTGTGAAATAGGTGGTGTTGCTACAAATCATTTTTGTAGTAGTGTGATGAGGTGCTGTTGCTGGAGCCTCTTGTTCAGGAGGTTCTCCCTTCCGTCGAGAAATTGAGGCGGCACTTCCCACTGAAGAGTCTGGACGTTGATGTCGGCGCTGGCATGTTTAATAAACATGACAAGCTTGCTGAACATGCTCCTCGTGTAAATGAGGCAGCTGGTGCTGAGAGTGAGCTTCCATTCGAGTTTCAGGTGTTGGATCTCGCACTAGAAGCTGTGCGCTTGTCGTACAACTCCACTGTATCTGATCTTAATAGGTATGCCATTTCTGTGCTGGATGATCTGACCAAGAATGTGAGCACTAGGAATCTCGAGCGCGTCCGGAGCATGAAAAGTAGCCTCATTTGTCTGCTTGCAGGTGTGCAGAAGATACATCTTTGATCCCTTGATGTCTCTTAAGCATTACTCACATCGCCTGTTTATTATTTGCAAACAAATGGTAGAACAAAATCCTTTTACTGACCAATCTTGATGTGAATTTCTGACGAATAAAATATGCAATATGTCTGCTGTATCATAGCAAGTACTAAACGAGTGGTTGTTTAGATGTTTGAAAGGGCATGTAAAAACATAAACCATACATGATATACTTGCATTAAGTTTTCTCATATCCCACAAAGCCCGCCATTTTTTTGTTTAATTGTATTGACTAACACTCTTATTAAACCTTGATGATGATACATCTGATGTATTAAGGCACTTCTTTTTACAATATTTGTTATTGGTGTTTTAAAATCCTGGTCAGAGATGAAGTAGAGCATCTTTTGGACGATAGTGAAAGCATGGCGCAATTATATCTATCAAGGAAGCAAACAAAAAGTCAGCTGGATGAAGCTCTAATGGCTTCTGTTGCTTCAAATAACATTTTCCCTTCAGAAACAAACCTGACTAGACCAAACTCTAGTATTCAGCAAAGCATGGGCATTGCTACAAGTGCACCTTTGGATAGTGATGTGGAAAACCTAGATATGTTACTTGAAGCCTATTTCATGCAGCTGGATGGAATTCACAACATAATTTTGTTGGTTCGTATTTTCTTTCCTATTCTCTTAAATCTGAATAAAATGCATAATATCCTCTCCAAGTATTCCTTCGCATCATATGTATGCTCATATGAATTGTCTTCTTTTTTTTCCTTATAAAAGTAGTTTGTGCTTGTTCAACATTGTAGGATTATCATTCAGAAGGTTTTTATTCTTGTTAACCTTGTGGAGCAAATTAGCAAAGTTGGAAAGTTCTAATGGTAGTTCCTATGTCATACATCACGCTTATCATGCAGATAATTCTCCTTTGGAAAATAACAGGTCCGGCAGTATATTGTTAACACAGAAGACTATGGCAACATCCAACTTGACAACAAACGGAATGAACTCATTCGGCTCCAGCTTACACCGACGGTCGCATCCTTTGGCAAAACCATCAACACCTTCATAGCTGCGGCTTTTGCGATGAACATTCCTCACAACGGGCGCCATGATCTCGCTGCTGGAGGCCCCTTTGGGTCATTTGATGGGGCCACCTCCCTTCGCCATGTCAAACATCTTGTCCACTGATTTTCTCGCCAATGAAAAAAAATCTGCTAAAGTTTTAGGCTTTCAAAGTTAAAACAATGAACTAGGCACGCTACTCCCACGATAGAACAAACATGTTCCATCTCGCATGTGCAGTTGCTTCAGCTAGAAGCCTAGATCGAACAGGCCGACCGGCGTGCGCTAATATGCTGCTTTGCCTCAACAAGCGTCTAAGTTCTATTGTTGTGCTTGAGCAACCCACCCGGGGGAGCTTATATTGTTGTGTCCAATTCTTTGTTCAGCATCTCAATTGCTAACCGTGTGGCTAAGGTAAATTTCACAGAAATGAGTTGAAAAGACGATAATGCATGGGATCTTATATCGCTGTCCATACCATAAGTTTGGCAGGCATTAAAAGCTTGAAAACCATAAAGCAGAGGCACAAAAATTGTGAGAGCATAGTGAGATTAGGAGACATCAGGTTGGTGCCTAATAAGAGTTCATTTAGTCGTACTACATGACCAATATTGTATTGTCCACCTGATCTAAAACATCTCTTTCAATTTGCGATATAAAAATTCACATAATAATCTGTGAACAAAACCTAACAATTATATTATTAATTAATCAAGGAAAAAAGAGAAAGGAGTACACCGTTTATTCTTGTGGGGCTAGATTATAATGGTGTAGAATAATCTATATTTATATAATAAATACAAACAATGAGTGAGATTCAAGACACCTCTTTCGTTTTGAGGGCAAGAAAACCCTACAATAATCTTTAAAAAAGCATAGAAATTCTCTCATTAATCGAAAGAGAAAGAGAAAGAGAAAGATCTACACCGCTTATTTTGGTGAGGTCAAATTATTACGGTGCAGGTTAATAAATATATAAATATTAGAGTTTATAACAAAGAAAATTTTGTTATTATTCAGAAAAAACTGTAAATAATATCTAGCCGTGCAATTGCGCTGGTAATTCCGCTAGTTAGATTATAACAGATGTGTTTTCTTGCCTTTCAGGATTACAAATGTCTGTTATGTTAGTCTTATCTTATAGTCATACAGCATTGTGCATGTTTTATTTTTAGTCTTATTCCTTTCCTGCTTTGTTCAGGTGACACTGTGACAGACATGATGCCTCTAGCCGTCTACAATAATATGCAAGTGCAAGAGCAATTTCATAAGGTACAGTTGACTACAGTTGCTAACAAAGACAAGGACAAAGGGAAATGAATTTGCTGTCTCTTTCATTATTTTGATTTATAACGGGATGTCTCCTGTGAAAATACTAGAAGAGAGTGTTTTCTTTGAGAAGTAATCACGCAGAAACAAACCCCAAGTGTTCTAGCCACAAGCTAAAAACTGAGGCCAAGCTGCAGCCCGAATGCTGCATGGATTAGAAACAGAGTCATGATGCCGCTGCCAAGTAGGCCATGTATAGTCCTAAGCCCAGGATTTCCCTGACAATGAAACATAACAAGTTCAATATATTCTTATTCACGTGAACCATTGTTATACATGAGTCTTCCGTGTTTTCGATGTCTTAAGTTACCTCAAACAATGTTGGCAGAATAGACTGAATGGTCAGGAGTGCGAGACCAATGATTCCAGTCACTGCATGAGGACTGCAAAGCCATTGCCAACAGATCAGAGGTTGAAGTCAGCTAAGTCTTAGCCGCTTAAATTCTGATTGAGCTAACTTTGCCATGGGACAAAACAGCCTTGTGAATTCTGAGGGTAGTACCTTTCAAAGATTGGTTTGTCCGACGTCAGAAGAGCAGTGATTCCGCCAGTGGCACCGAGGGCGAAGAAGAAGAACATGCCGGCGAGGAGCTTTGGGTGGAGATCTTTGGCTTTGGCCTTCTCTTCCTGTATGCATGTGTCAGGTCCGAATTACAAGTGTTCCCAGTGGAAGGCAAAGTTCATCAGCAGAAAAAGGTTTGTTTCTAAATATGCCCATGCCATACGGGCTGGGCAAGGCAATACTACTTACAGGATCATCTGATAGTTTGATCCTAAAGCCCAGGTACGTTCCATACCCACCCATTGCAAAGAGCACCACAGCCTGAAAGAAAGAACAGGGAGTTAAGAAAGATAGCATTAACGATGAACCAAGCTAATCTATGGAGAAGACAATGAAGTGCAGTGGTAGAGTACCATGTTGCCGGGGTGGCCCCAGTGCACGAGCCAGCCAGGGAGGTCCCACGTCTTCACCAGCTCCACGAACGGCTCGAACACGGCCCGCACCGGCTCAGCTCCGGGCAGCAGCGCCGCGAGGAGGAGAGGGCACGGCGCCAGCGAGTAGATCCGCGTCGTCACGGCGGCCGGCTGCTGCCTCCGCTCCTCCTCGCTCATTGCCGAAGTAATCCCCCGCGGGGTGGGCAATGCCATTGCCCGGCGCGTAGCCGCTTCGCGAGGACGAGGAGGGGACGGATGAAGCCTGTGCGACGGCGCGCGCGGCCGGAGAATAACGGAGCTCGCCATTGTCAGGGCCCCCATCCCTCTCACTGGATCTTTGACTTTAGTGTGGGCGGGGGTGGCTTGTGTGATTGAAGCACGGGAGGGAGGAATAGGATAGAGTTGGAGACGTCGAGAAAGGGGCAGGAGACGGGGGAGCGTGGAGAGAGCCGGGCCAAGTGAGGAGACGAGACCACACGCGCACGCACTCTTAGCAGTGGAAATGGTAGGTGGAGAGTGGTGACCGACCGGCCGTTCGAGCGTGAGCGTGCTTAGAAACCCGACAAGCCAGGGTGAGCTTGCTGCTCGCTCTGCCTTTGCCGCCCAGTCCCCGCACTACCACAAGCAGAGAACTACTACACGGCTACGCCCACACACATCTGGAACGCCGGGATTCACGATAGGCTCCCATCTCCGATTCCCGGTGAACTTGTTAGTAGCACAGCATTTCCAAAGTAGATCACAGCATCATAAACTTACAATAACATAATAATTTCTAAAGCGTTTATGGGTGGCAATTCTTATGTGGAGTCTCTGACTACATTGGACACGAAAAATGTGTTGATGCATTGAAAGATAACAAAGGGAGATGGCATTGGACATGACAAGATGCATCACAGAAAAATGCGGGTCTTAAAAACATATTCTTCCAACTCTCAGCTGCTCAGCAACAAGCTAACAATGGTCTTCTTTCCATGAGATTCTTCTAATAGTCCGCGTGACTAGTTTGAAGGTGTAAAGTGAACACTGAATCACTTCGTGGAGCAGCAAAAGAGTAAAGCTATTGTGCTAATACAAACCTCTGTATATTTTCAATTCTCAGTGTGAAGTTGGCTAATGGAAGCATTCCACAAAACTAAGTCCCAACTCCCAAGACAATGTTTCTTTGGCCAAGATTGTTACCAAAAGGGCAAAAAAATGATCGGAGCTTTGGCAAGTATGGCTCCAATGCATATGGGAATGAAAGGAGTATGTAACACTTGTACTGTTGTACAGGAGGCGATCCAACCCATCAAGGCTTAAGAGCTATGGCCACGCCAAATCTTGAAGGCGAACTTACCACTTTGGGGTCATACTCAGCAGAAAGAGTAACAAACGACTTGGGCCTCCACTCATGCTGACAGAGAAGCCCAACTTTCCCACTATTGCTAAATCTTGTCTTCAGCAATGTGGAAGAATCAAGAGTATGAGAGCTCCCAATGGTGAAATAATTATCCTTTGTTTTTAACTTGTGTTTTACCTCAGCCGCCACTGCAGATCCATTGGTTGGGTTGAACAAGTGAATATAAGAAGCTTTTAAAGTCTCCCCTTTATCAGCCCTATGTAACAAAAATTTTGCAAGATTTGTTAGTGCAGGGGTAAAAGAGGTTACTTAAGGAAAATGTGCTATACTATATTCTTTTAACTAGCTACCACTCGATAAGATCAACTTAACTTGGAGCTTCTGCTTTGGAAGTTTGAATCTATTAAGTGCAGAACTTGAGTTCTTCTATGTTATATTTCAAGTATAACAGAACAAACATATGGATTAACCTTTGCAAGCAGAGATCAAAGATGTAATTGACTACGATATTGTAACAACGCGTGCATGCAGGTTGTCGTATGTCTAAACAAAGCAGAAACTTGCAAAACTTACAATAGTAAGGCAGCAGAGAAACCATGTTTGTTATAGCTGATCCCTGAGTTGTACTTAGTAACAGAAGCTGAAGTACTGTCAAATCCAACCTCAGCACCAGCACTAAATTCCTTTGTGCCGACAGTTGCTGCCAGCTCGACCGAAGGTGTCGATGTCAAACCAATGGTAGAATTCAGTGCAAAGCGATCATGAAGATATTGCAAATCAAGCTGTCAATGAACAGTAGTAAGTACTAGCAGAACATTCAAAAGTTTAAAATACTACAGAAAATTAGTGGATGAAAATGTTGGCTCTAAGCCATTGAGGTGATCAGCAAACATAACATGAGAAAGCGACAAATATAGTTCACCTAGACATGCTGAACTTATTACACTACTAACCAAGGATCAAAATCCCGGCGGTTACCGGTTTTACCGGTGGGGACCGGGATCCTAAAAACCGGCCGGAATCTTTCAAATTCAAAATCCCGGTGATTACATCCCGAATTCAAATTCCATTCTTCGAAATTCAGCCGGGTTTTTTCCGGGATTTCCGGTTACCAGCCGGTAACGGAGAAATGGCGCCAAGTGGTATTGTCTCCGGTACCGGGATTTTGATCCTTGCTACTAACCACCATGTTTCAGTAAAACTAATATTCCTCCTTTACGTTGAAAAAAAAGATTCGAAGTATACCAACCTTCCCTGACTTTTGATCAGGAACCCTGAAGCTGAATGAAGTCTTCAAACCAGTGAGTACTTCATCAACAGTGACTGTGGTTGACACCTGCAAAAGAGGCGACTCTAGTAAGGTACACAAAACGATGTCCAACTCTGACATGAGACATGACATAAATTAGGAAGATCAAGGATTAAATCAAAAGCAGAAATGCAGCACTGAGTTATTATGGATGCACAAGTGCAGCTGTATAGACATGGTGTAGCAACCAGCATGTGTCTAAATCTCACATTCAGAAATCCACTGACTGGTTAAGTCGGCAAATCCTTTATAGCCTAAAAATGAAAAGCCATTCAGTTTAATATATATTCATTAATTTCAGATGTCTTAACACCAGCTAAATTAAAACATATGCCCTACTTGTGGAATGTTTTAGCACTGTAATTGCTGCTTACTATCTTCTCCTATAAATGCATCCCTAGTTCCTTACAATATGGCAAGTAATCTCCTTATGCCAAGATATGTAATGATAACAGTACTAAAACTAACAGTCCCTGTTCCAGAAAACAATCATTCATGCCATAATGTAGGCTTTGCGCATAAATAAAACCAGGCTCACAAAGAAAACCAAAGGTACAGAACACAAATTTACAAGGATCTTACTTTAGAATCACTGTCAATTTTAACATCAACAGTGGTTCTACCGCTTTTATGTTGTGTCTTTATGTCACCAATGAAGAGTTCATCGATCTTCACACCAGTGGCTGTGAGACCCTATGATAAAAATACAGGTTGTGAGCACATATCTTCATAAAATTTCTGGAAGGAGTTACATGATACATAAAAGCATGAATGTCTTACCAAACCAGAATTGGTAGATGTCGACAAAGAAAACTTTTGGTCAAAATTGTAGTCCTTGTACAAAAGATCTGTAAGGAGTAATAAACAAATGGGTTATCAGGAAGTGTAAAATAGATTAAGGTGACACAAAAATAGAACCAAACGAAAGCTTGGTAACACAGAAAACCAGGCTTAACATTTATCCGCATTTCTGCACTTGTCAAACCACATAAGATAAAAGCGCAAAATAGTAATTATTCCAAATAAATATGAAACAATGGAGATACTTCAATAGATGTGTGTAAAAGTATATAAAGTTAAGCAATAGGCATCCCACCCTTATAATGTTCAGTGATTGATAGGGCTCGCTCAGAAATGAGCTGTTGTTTCTCTGTCCATAATCAATCCATGCGGATCACAGCAATGACATTACAATTTATAGTTGGCAGTTCTCTGTGGGACTACACACGAAATACATGTAACAACTGAAAAGAAAACTGAGAGCATCAGGCATCCAATGATGATCATATAAATCCACTGACACCCAGCCAAGCCATTTAAGTGCACTGGATTCTAAGCCCTACAGTCTAAGAAGGAAGATATCAAGAACTCCGTACCAAGAAATACACTGCATTCTCATGACCAGTCACAACAAAATCGATACCAAGGCACGCAGCAGATCAGAAAATGATAGGCAAAATGCATAACATGGCATGCAGTATGACAAATTGACAACAAAGAACTATGGGCTGCAAATACTTTTGAGAGGAAGGTGATTGCTAGCCTTTTGCTCTCTTCCCAATGTTAAGGAATGGAACTGATCCTTTGCTCATCCTTCCTGAATGTAGCAATTCGACGTCCAATCTGCGAAGAAAAACATTAATACCATGGTCAATCAACGGGAGGAGTGATGGCATGGTGAACTGGCTACCACCTCTAACTGTCAAGAAACTAGTATTCGACACAAGACACTTTGAGAAACTAGATTTGGATTCGGTTGCTCACGGAAAAGACCAAAGGAAACTAGATCAAAGTGGAATCAATCCAAGCAGGTTAGGGCTTACCAACAAAACGAATCAGTCCGGATGGATATCCACTCGACGTCGAACCAGTACAGGGGAGGAGGAGGAGGAAGAAGAGAGAGGAATTCACGGAGGCGTGGTTCGGCTTCGGCGGCGGCTCCGAAGATTCTCGAGGGTTCGGCGGCGGCTTGGGATTTGGAGGAGGGGATTCGATGGAGGGAGCCGGGAGATGGAGGGAGGGCCAATAGGAGGAATGGATTATTTACCTTGGCTTATATGCGTTTCAACGTTATACTCCTATTCTCAGTGTAATTGTTTTTTTTTTTACACTCCCGTTTGGTTTGTTCTTTTTAAAAAATATCCTGTTTTGATTATTTTAATAATATCCGACAGTTTTTGATGTTATAGTCACGTAAAAAGACAATATTGCCCTTGCCCGATCCCGTTTTCGTTTCCGCCCAACGCGCGGCTTGATCGCACCTTAGTCTGTTTCCGCCCGACGCAGCTCGATCACACCTAACCCCTCGGCCCGAACTCGTCTCTTCCCATTCCCTTCTCTACTCCCTCGCCCTAGGGTTCACTCGACACTAAGTAAAGGCGGCGGCTGAAAGCATCTAGACCCCTAAAAAGTGTTTTGGTATTTAATGACAATATGTTCTATGGGACTAATGTGATTATTGAGTGTTTAAAAAGGTTTAGTCCCAGTGATGAACACATCTATATGGAAATGCATGCTTGAAGACAACATGAAGATCAATATGGCCCGAAGACAAGGTACAAAGTAATTTATGATATTTTTCTGTTTACCGGTCTCAGGAGAATTGGTTGGAAGACTGGATTATAGGTAAATTTCTGTACTATTAAGAGGGATCATAATTTGTAGCTTGATAACATGTTCCTAAGCACAATGGATTAATCTAGGATCATGCATACTTTTGAGATTGTGTTGAAAAAGAATCTCTTGTGTTTTTCAAAGTAAAACGATAGTACCAAAACTTACCTAGCGTTCGCTACCGCTTAAACGGTAGTACCGCAGTGAACTTGGCGGAACTACCGCTCAATGGTAGTACCGCAAATTTGTAACAGCCCTAACTTAGGGTTTGTATTTCAAATGTAAAATTTTGAGGAGAAATAAAAACTTTTGTTGTCTCATCAAATCATTTGAAAGTTTCTACATTTTTCCCTAGCAATTTCCATTTTCTAGAATTAAATTCTTGTGAATGGAAATTGTTGTCAGCACATTCTTAGCCTTCAAACTTGTGATCATCCCCTAGGAATATTTTTCCTGTCATCTTGATCATCCTATCTACCTCCCTGAATTATTTCACAATTTTTAGATTTTATTTGCTATTTCAAATACCCAAGTCAAACCAGTTTAGAAACCTGGTCAAACCTCTGGACAGCAGCTTGTGAATTTTGTTGGGAGAAATATAGTGCATAAAAACTCCTGGAAAAATTTCACAAGGTTTTCCTTTGTCCCTAGTAGCTACCATAAAAATTTCGAAATTTTTGGAGCTCAGGAGCTACCTCTAAAAATTCTCCAAACTCTCTCACCTTTTAAAACTCCAAATCGGTGATTTATCGTTCCTCGCTCGAACCGAGCCCGACTCGAGTCCGACCGCGCCACTTGGTTCCGCCGAGCCGCTTAGCTGCACCGCCTGAGCCCGATGGTGTCGATCCGTCCGATGGAGATCGAACGGTCCACGTTGCTTGTCTCGTCGACTGTCAGAATGCATACATCAATCTCGGCCGTTCATCTTAGATCCAACGGCCGATACATTCTTGATCGAGTCTAACCAATCGATCGCGTCGCACCAAACCCCGACTCGCACCGCTTTGTCGCGCCTCTCGACATGTGGGTCCCACTGTCGATGACGCCTCGCCTTCTCCGCGACTCACCGGAGCTCGCGCTGCTCGCGCGCAGGTGCCACGTACCACCGCGCCACCTATATGCCCTCGTGTCCGTCTTTGGTGCATCGCCAGTCTTCTTTACCTCACCGCGACCGCTCATCCTCGTTTTCCCGCTCGTAGCTCTCTCCGCCTTTCTTGATTTCGCCGGAGAAGAACCTGGCGGCCGCCGTGTTAGCGCCGCCCTTGATTCCGCAACCACGCCATCGTGATCTACTCTCTTCGCGCTTCCATTTTGCCCATCCGGATCCTTGGCGTCCAATGAATCACCGAGGCGATGATCGTCGTCTCGCCTCCGGCGATCTCGGTCCCGTGAGCTCGTTTGCGATCGGTGAGTCTCTAGCCTCGTCACTTGGTCCCTTAGGATCGCATCGATGCATCGAGTCTAACGGCGGATTGTTTCGCCTTTTGTGCATCGTTGTGGGCATGCGACCAATTCTTCTCAAGCTCGGTTTTCATGCCGTGAAATTCCGGCCGTTTCAGGCCTTCTTCGTCGGCGTTATCGTGTGCTTCTTGCTCCTGGTGTTGAAGCGAAGCTTAAGCACACCTTCCGGGGTCTTCTCGAAGCTCGCAGCGTCTTCTCCGCGAGCACCGTGTCTTCTTCTCCGCCTCCGTTCGCCGCCAGCTCGCCGCCGGCATCCCCGTGGGTCCGCGTCGCCGTCATCGAGTTCGCGAGATCGTTGCGAACCTGAAGGTATATCTCACTCACCCTGAGACCTCCTGGTTCGCAAGAACAGTTGCGCGGCCGCGCCGCCGTCCCAGTGCGCGCCGGTGAGCCGCCGGTGGAGTTAGTTTAGCGCTAATCTTGTTTAGTCTGAGTCTCTGACTTGTGGGCCCTATTGGCTAAACCCGTTTAGAGAACCTTTAATCCAGCCCGTTATTTGTTCTCTGAGTCGCTGCCATGTGGGTCCATGCTGTCAGTTAGGGTTGTGTAGCTCTGCATGCGCGTTTTCTCGCTTAGCGTATTTCTCGTGAGAGTATGTTAGGTTGCACTTTGGTAGTCAAGACGTATATTAGAATACGCCTTGACGTCACCTTCTGCGCGCAACTGCTTGCAGTCGGCACCTTTACATTGGGCCACATCGATGTGAGGGCTAGCTGGCTGTGGGTGCGAAATGGAATTAGTGCATTATAGATTTCGGTAATGATTTAGTATTTCTGGTTTATGTTTTCTGTTGAGCTGTTAATTCAATTAAACTTGTAAAATGCATAACTAATTCAATTTTCTCCAAATCACATGAAACCAGTCTTTTAATTTTCATTTTAATTGTACTATTTACTAAAATGAGTTTCAACCTTGTATCTGTAGCTAAAATCTGTTAATTAATTTAATGTTGTAGATTGTAATCTCCAAATTAGAAAATGCATATCTCTTTCAATAATTGTCCAAATTCAATGAACCCAATTCTGTAAAATTTCATTTTCAGTATACTAATTATTAGGATAGGTTTTACACACTGTTTCTGTTCATGAAAATTTGTTAAGTAATTAACAAGTGTTTTGATGTATTTCTAGCTTAGGAAATTCATAGAAAATTCTTAATAACTTAAAATGAATTGTTCTCTGTTTCTAAAATTTTGTTATGTCATGCTTAGGCTGCTGTGGGAGTTATGGCATGTTTTGATGAAATTGTATGTTTGAGTTTTGTCGGTGTTATTCGTTCTTATTCGCTGTTTTGTTCAAATCGTTAGGTTTCGATATTTGCGGCAACCCTGAGAACGACCCTCCGCAACAAATTGAGCAACAGCAGCCAGGCAAGCAGTTTGATCATGATAACCCCAGTATTTTAAAATCTAATATTTTGTTTCAGCTGTATGTATGCATTGCTTAATTTGTGTTAAATTGATTAGTTAAATCCGTAGTGCATATCCCGTAGACAAAATATTGATCTCTACTACCGAGCCTAGGTTATTTCTTTGTGATTAGAGGTCATTGGATGATCTCTTGTCACTTAGTAGATCCGGTCAACTTGCTTAGACATGCTTAGCTATCGGTAGAATCAAGCGGTTATCGACCTTAGTCGGTAACCTTAATCACACAAAATTTTCTATAACTTTATATTTCAGATTACTGCTATGTCTAATTGCAAAACTAAAAATGAAAACAAAATGATTTAGACGCGCACAATGGTAAGATTGGTGTGATCTTTTGGTGTGATCGAAAGGTGCCGGTCAATTAAGGACCGAACATCTTGTGAGTGAATTTTTATCCAGCATTTCGTGCTAACCACACTAGAGTATATGGGACCTCTCTTGACCTAGTACTTTGGCGTGTATTGGCTCGGGTCGCAGGAGGTCGCAGGAGGATGGAGGTGGGAGCATGGTAGTTGTCCAAAAGCTTTATCCTGAGTGGGTAGTTGTCTTTCGGCTTTACCATGTAAGCGTATGGATTTCTATCCATACGAGCGGCTCGTAGTTAATACACAATATTGGAAAAGTCTCGTGAGGACTTAGTGTGTTGCATACCTTCTAAGTGTGCTTTGGCTTAAAGGCGATCCAAGTGTGGATGCATGGTACACCTGCTGCAGGTTAAAAACTATTCGAATAGTCTCGTCCTAGGTGATGGACACGCTTGGGTAAGCTTTTCAAGAGTTAGACTACAACCTTTTAAATTAAAACTTGCAGGGTGGTACGAATATGGGGATCCGTACTATGTTGTGGTGACTATTGGGATAGTCACTTCTAGGTGGTTACTTGTATCTATCTTTATTCCGCTGTTATTTCAACATTAAAAATGAATTGCAAACTTGCCTTTAAACTGTATTACATTATTGCAAATAAAGTTGGCTTTATGCAAATGAAACATATGGCCTCCACCAAATAAGCCTGCATGTAGCATATGAACAGGTCTGCTAGTTCACACGTCAGTCTTGCGGGTACAAAGACAATCTTTGTACTCAGGTGCTTTGCTTAATGTTTTTGTTGCAGAGGAAGAAGGTGAGCCCCAAGGGCCTCACTACGTGAGTTGTGTTGCTTAGTTTCGTGACGACTAGACTTGGCGGTCCTGTCCGATGCCTTGTGGGTTGGAGGCACGATTGGCTTTGTTTATAGCCATCTTATGGCACTTTTGCTTCATTGTCGTTCTTGTTTATTTGTGTATCTTGGCACATCGGCCTTTGTGCGTAATAACTCTACTATTTGTTTATCTTCCGTTTGGTAGTGTGGTGTTTGGACTCTATGTTTGGAATGGAGTTGATGTCTAATTTTGTAACGGGTGTGTATTATGCTTCTGTGGGAAGTATACATATCTCGAGGATCAATTTATTTGATTTGTGATGCTAGGACCAGGTGGTTGGTTAAGCATTACAAGTCAAATAAATTGGGGTCCTCACAAAATCCCTTTAAGAATCTACCGTAAAGTTTTTGAGTATTTGAGAAGTGTTTCAAGTCTTGATCAAAACCCTTATTCCATAAAAGTTAAAATGCTTTTGGGGTTTACTTGGATATTTTCTTTGAGAGCTGTTATGTGTATTTTAAATGTGCGGTTGTACCGACGTTCAAATTGCGGAACTACCGCTTGGCGGTAGTACCGATCCTTTGTGCGGTACGTTTTTTCCAGAACACCTGTTTTTAGAAGTTTGTTGCTCTCTCAAGGAACAATAGTACCGCAGTGCTTCTAGAGGAACTACCGTATCTCCGGTACATCCTATAGTTAAGTGGCGGTACGTTTTTTACAGAACGTGTGTTTTTGGAGTTGTTTTGATCGTTTTAGGAACAGTAGTACTAGAGCTCAACTCGCGGAACTACCGCATTCCCAGTTCTTCCGTTTGTTAAATGGCGGTACGTAATTTTCAGTACTGATATTTTTGGAACTTAAGGAAAACGGAAGTACCTGCTCTTAACGGAACCTCCGCTAAAACGGAACTACCGCTTTTTAGTTGGCGGTAGTACCGCGCCGAATTTCTAACGGCTTTGTCAGAGCATTTAATGATTTGTCTGTTCTAACCGTTACAGACCGTTTTGGGATGGTGCGGTAGTATCGAACGTTCAATAGCGGCACTACCGTTTGTGTTGTTTTTCTTTGAAATTTGGTCCCAACGGTTGTATTGGTTGTGGGGGGGGCTATAAATACCCCTCCATCTGCTCTTGGACAGAATAAGTGCTTACACATTTATTCTTGAGCTAAGAGCATTTACTCCACACCTCATTTACACTTGTGCATTCATTGTGAGGTTGTTGAGCAAAACTTCAAGTGCGTTCATTCTAGTTTGATCTATTGCACTTGAGTGCTGTCAAGTAAAGATTGTGATCTGTTACTCTTGGTGCTATTAGCACCTAGATGGCTTGACGAGAGTTTGCACGTGATCTCTTCAAAGAAGATTGTGAAGAGACTCGGTGCCAATTGTGAGTGGTTTGATGTTCACCATCTCCGGAGTGGAGAAAGAACAACCACCAGTGAAATCGAGGGAATGCTTAATTTGTGGAGCTGGCTTGATTGGTTCAAGCTTCCCCAACGTGGACTAGTGAAGACTTAGGTCTTCGATACCACGGGAAAAACATCCTTGTCTCCACTGTGGTTATCTCTTGTCTTTACTTTTTGCATTTACATTACAGCTTAACCCTGTGATTTACTTGTTTAGCTAGTCTGTAACTTGCATTGCCTTTGCTTCACTGTCCTAAGTAGATATTTATTTCTACATTCTTGTTTCTAGATTACTCTGTTAAAACTGTGTTGCTGAAAGTTTAATTTTGGTTGATTAAATTTAGAAACCTCCTATTCACCCCCTCTAGTCGGTTATCCTTGATCCTACAGCGGCACGACGGAGCTGGATGTACCGGGGGTGCGGCAGCAGAGGAAGTTAGTAGGCGCACCATGGATCCAAAGCAGATATCAGTCGGGTATGTTACATCCTTGACCTCTAGCCTTTGCTGTTTTTGTGGATGTGTAGGAACACCATAGTTTGCAATAATTTAGTAGCGGCGCTAACCAAGTTAGTCAGAGTCGAGATCCTGAGTCGGATCGATTTGCCTCCGGTAGAATCGAATCGTAGAATCGGCGATTCTACGGATTTGTAAAAATACATATATTTATCATCTATACTATAAGTTTGTATGATTCTTATAAGATTTACCACTTACTTATTACCAAAAACGGGGCAAAACACTTCTTATCACACAACAGAAAAGCATAATGGTTCTGACATGATGGGTGATATAGTTCAACTACAGAGAACAACATTACCACACTGATATAATATTTTGCATGCTCCTTGCTTATTTATAGTTTCATTCTAAAAAATTAATATCAACAAATTTTGCTCTAAAACAAAATATCGAAGAAATCGGCCTCTAAAAAATTGCAAAATTTTTTTGCCCTAAGACTCTACTTAGTAGGATCGACGTAAGACTTGGATCGACGGGCTGTCGTGGGTTCGTAGAATCGTAAGACTCTAAGAGTTGGATCGCGATCCTAACTACCTTGGCGCTAACTCAAAATTTATTTTTTCTCTCTTGCAATTCCGGTAAGATTGATCCCGAAAGAGCGTTTAGGATAAACGTTAGAGTTGGGGACTACATTGTAAGGTTAACAATGGTAGCACGACGCCTATGCAGTGTAGAGATTTGGAGTGGATAGTGGATATTAAGGGTTACACGATTGATAGGTTTTATTATGATCTTAGATAAAGGATTATTTGGGGATCTTCTCAGGAAGCATTTGCTTACGAAGTTGACAAGATAACCAATGAACATGTCAAGTTCATGTACACACATGAGTTGCAGGAGGCATTAATGGATCGCTGGAACCTTAAATACTTGTTCTTGTTTGTAGACGTTGTCAACAAACCTAAATATCAGTACAGTCAGTCAAGTATTACCGACCTTGGTGAAGTTGTTGGAGGTAATGACGAATTGCAGCAAGCATTGACCTTGATGGACCTTGTGCCTCCAATGCACCACATTCTCCTACTCTCATTGTTGTATCAGAACCCATTGAGGGTACTTCCAACAATTCCTCCAACATTTTGGTATCAGAATGCATATTTGATTGGACAACTCTTGAAATTACACAAGGTGCTCCATCTGATGAGGATGATAGAGATGTTACTATGGGTGAGGATGAGATGTATGAGTTACTTGGCTTGAGTGCTGATGATGCCAGGGTTAATTCTAGAATGAGATCACCAATGGTTAGTCATCTTCCTACTGGAATTGAGGAGGATAGGCAGCAATTGCAATTGATAATAACATTCCTAGAGAGTCTGGGAATGTGATCGATTAGGATAATCCAACAATGAGTGTTGGCGACACCTTCCCAACCATGAATGCATTCAGGCTGACAGTAAGAAAGTTTGCAATTAATGGACAATTTGGCATCCACACCATTCAATATGACCAAACAAGGTTTAAGGGCAAATACAACGATGTTTGCTGCCCATGGACAATTAATGCTCGTAGAAATAAGCAAGGCGAGACCATCAAGGTACTGACCATCGTTGCTAACTATATTTGATAACTAATACATATAGCTTGTAGCTAACTATCATTTTTGTATTTGCAGGTGACTAAGAAGTTATTTGAGCACACGTGTTCATCAACTAGTAGGATGAAGACCAGTATGCCATCTCAAGCCTGGGTGGCTGACAGGGTTATGGGCACCTTGAGGAAGAACCCCCGTCTAGGGGCCAAAGAGATCCAGGAGAGGTTGCAGGATGAGTACAAAGTCGCTCTGCAATATGACACAATGTGAGCCTGTAGGCATAGAGTAGTTGATAGGATATTTGGTTCCTAGGAGGACAGTTTTGAAGAGTTGTATCGATTCAAGGCAGAGATTGATATGAGGTCACCTAGTAGTGTTCTTGTGATAGCAAATAGGCAAATTGGTGACAAGATATACTTTCATAGGTTTTTCGTTGCTCTGAAACAATGCGTTGATGGGTTTTTGAATGGCTGCAGATCATACTTGAGTGTTGACTCGACAACACTCAATGGCAAATGGAATGGATAGCTAGTTGCAGTGACGGCTTTAGATGGACATAACTGGATGTTCTAAGTTGCATTTGGTTTTATAGACTCCGAGACAACTAACAACTGGACTTGGTTCATGTAGCAGTTGAAGAAAGCAATAGGTAATCCTCCCACCCTTGGTATATGCTCTGATGCTTGTAAAGGTCTAGAAAAGGCTGTGTAGAAGGTATTCCCTTCAACTAAGCGAGAGAGTGCTTTAGGTACCTTATGCAGAACTTTGTCAAGAAATTTCATAGCCCTGTCTTTGGTAACATGTATCCAGCTGCTAGGACACACAGAGCAGATAGGTTTGACCATTACTTGGGTAAAATACTTGAAGCAAGTCCTGAAGTGGGAGACTACTTGAAGAAGCACCACATGTATGAATCAATAGCCCAGAGCTAACCTCGGCTTTAAGTTGCTTCCACCACTTGGGAAGAGATCAGTTGGAAGACCTCAGAAGAGTAGGTTTTCATCATTCCTAGAGAAGGAGAAAGCTAGTACAAGCAGAAAGCAGTGCAAATGCAAGAGCTTGGCCATTGTGCTAACGGCTGCCATATGAATGGAAACAAAAAAGGTAACGTCAAATTGCATGCATGTATATTATTTGCATTATTTGTTTCCTTATTTTCTTGTGTAACTACTCTATACATTAGGAAGAGAAAGTCAAATAAGAAGAAAGGAACTGCATATGTATCTGTTGGTACACCAACAAGACCCTCTCTCACATTGTCAGCATCTGTGAACAACAGCCCTGGACCTGTCACTTGGAGGTAATATGTTTGTAGACAAGTTACACTTTGATTGTTTGTAGGCAGCTAGCATCTGACAATAGATGTAATATGTTTGCAAGCGGCTAGCATTGGCAATGGGAGGAGTTGACAGCCGAGCCCCAACAATAGTCCTAGCAAAGACTACTCCCGGGAAGAAGTTGATACCAATCAAAATGAAAAAAAATGAGAAAAACCACCAGTGACTGTTACATGTGTCATCTTTTGTGTTCTACATGTCTAGTCCTAGTGTTATGTATTTTGTGTCCTAGCAAAGACTACTCCCTATATGCCAAGTTCAAGTGTTCTGTATTATGAATTTGACAAAGTTGGAGGTATTATGTAATGATTACCAATGGTTTGGATCATGTCCTGAAACTTGAATTGTTACTAATCAATTAGTATGTATGAATGTCCTAGAACTTGAATTATTACTAATCAGTATGTATGAATGTCCTAGTATCTTGAACTGGAAATGTATGTATGCTTGTTTACTTGTACAAAATGATCCACATACTGCTTGTCAAAAATCTCATCATACCAACACAAATGAAATCAGCACAAGCACCATATATCAACACAGATATACAAAATGAACTACATACTGCTTGTCAAAAATTTGATCATGTCAACACAAATGAAATCAGCACAAGCAACATATACCAACACAGATATACAAAATGATCCACATACTGCTTGTTAAAATCTGATCATATCAATACAAATGAAATCAACACAAGCACTATAGATCAACACAGATATACAAAATGATCCACATACTGATTGCCATCTTTACACAAATGAAATAAGCGCAGTCACCATGTATTACACATCATGTTGCTATTTTCGTACAAAATGATCCACACCTAGATGAAACCAACCAACTAACATCTTAATACTAACTAATCCAACTTAGTATTACACATCAAGTTGCCATTTCTATACAAAATGATCCACACCTTGATAAAACCAACCAACTACCAGGTTTCAATACATACTACTTCCCTAGTACAACAATGACATCCATAATAAATAAAGCAACCACCAACAAGTTCAAAGCACCAGTGGTCATAGAAACTCTCCCTTGCTTCAACACCTTGCACATGGTGGCATCAATGTTACTATTGCAAGCCTTCAGCTCGGCAAGCTCTGACTATTGCAAGCCTTCAGCTCGGCAAGCTCTGTTGTCATGGACTCAAACCTAGTCTTCAATGTGGATGTCGCATCAACTAAATATGGAATTGAATCTTCAGGGCAATTGGGGTCCTCTTGAATCGCTCCCTACTCGGTCAGGTACTCCACATACTCTATGGTCCATACGAAGAACGAGCAAGTAGTTAGGTCCTACAGCAAACAAAACCACAAATGAACCAACTTCCAAATCGGCCAAACCAAACCCTATTTGCAAAGCCCCAAATTAACAGAAACCCTAGACTTACATTCTGCTGGTTCATAGGGCACTTTTGGAACTGCTTCCCCATTTGGCCCCTTCCTGCACGTGAGTTCGAGCAATGCAGCCTTCCTGCAGGTCAGACACTCGATAAGGGGAAGTTCGGTGTTGCCTCGAAGAGAATGGGACAACATGTTCATCATCGATGAACCCAGGAAGTGTACATGGGACCATCCCTTCGAACACGAGGAGGAACAGCTAGATTGAGACATGTCGTCCTTATCAACTCGCCGCCACCGGTGGTGCTTGCGCTAGATGAATTGCTGAAGAAAGAAGAGAGAGAGAGAGAGAGAGAGAGAGAGAGAGAGAGAGAGAGAGAGTGGGAGGAGTGAGGAGATGAGTCAGGTGCGATCGAGCGCACGCTGCGAAACGAAACGGGCGGGCAAGGGCAATATTATCTTTTTCGCGTGGCTATAATGGCAAAATCCGATAGATGTTATTAAAATAATCAAAATGGGATATTTAATCAAGGAACAAATAAGCGAGGGTAAAAACAATTACATCGGAGATGAGGGTATAATCTTAAAACGCATCTAAGCAATGGGTAAATAATCAATTCCCACGGACCAATATGGTAGCTCTACCATGGAACGAGGGAGCCAAATTTCATGTGAAATTGTTGGGCTCGAGCCCAAGTTTTTGGCCCTAGGCCCGAAACAAAAAAAAACAATAGAAATAATAGAATAGTTGAAAATATAATATTTTATTATGAAAATAATTAACAATGATATTGTATTCGTAAAACAATAAAAGTTATCAAAAATGCATTTTTGGCCTTGTTGATCCGAGCCGAGAGGCTGACCCCGGGTCTTGAACAACCCTAACTATCATTGGACTAATATTTTAAGGAAAAAACAATCGATTGTTGTTAGGGCATGTACAATAGTACGGACTGTTGTTATCTGTAGTACTCTCTATGTCATCTATAAACAGAACTAAAGACAACCCATACAATATGTTGTCTCTAAGTTGATATCACAATTTCCTCATCCACATCATAAAACATACTATATAACAAGGATTACAGACGATTGGTGTCAACCTATTGTACATGCTCTTAGGGAACAAATAGCAAAGCACGAGGGGGTTACATTGGTAGTGTTTCTGATTCTTGCAATTCTATCAGAACTGGAGTTGGATTATTATTTGAATTTTATTGTTTGGTTGGCACATGGACTGTTAGCTGGAAATAGTTTCTTATGCAAATTTTCAAATCCTTTTTGGATGTGCCTTTTGCAAAATTAACACTGCACTGTCTGAAGATGGTGTAAAAGACATTCACCAAAACCTTGGAAATACAAATTGAATTGAGCCAGAGAGGACACAGGTCCAGAGGACCACCGAGGCACCGACGCCAAAGGGAAGCCGCCAAAACCCTAGCAGAGGAGCGGGGATAATGGGAATGGGAATGGAATAGCGATTGGAGAGAAGAATCGGAATCGGAATCGGAATCGGAATCGGAATCGGAATCCCGCACGTTGAGTGGCTGCAGCTCTCGCAGCGTCGCTGGCCCACTACGGCCCACAAGGGCCACCCTTCCAGATCCGTATCTCCCGCGGATTCCTGAGGGTCACACTCGCATCATTCACATATCACAATCTCGATTTTTTTGGGCTACAGAAACAAGAGGCATAATAAATCCAAGACGTTCAGACGTTGAAATGTTGAATCTCTTGAACACCTTGATCAAGCTACAGAAACCACTGTCTCGACCGCTTCTCCTCTCTTACGAAGAAGACTGCACTACAACCGGTGCCAACACAGAACAAGTGAAAAGATAAAGCACAAGAATGGCATTCATAATAAGTTTACTGCAGCGCCCTTAAAAAAAACTTTACAACAGCGAGCAGGTTACTGACAGCTGCTAAATACAGCAAACACTACATAAAGATTAGGAATTAAACGCATCTGCAATGTATTGTTCCAACTCCAATGAAAACATACTGGATGGACTTCACTACATGCAAACAGTATACAAATCAGGTGCAGGATGCCCTAAGGTTGGTCAAGCTGCATGATATCAGATTCGGCATTGTATCATCTTCTCATACCTCTCATAACCAAAAGAGGCAAATAAGACACAAATATCAATTCGCAATATATCCATCGTGGCGAAAGCATCAATACACAATAGAACGCAGGGAAAAAGGAGTGGACTGTGGTCTGCAGATCCACAGCAAATTACCAAACGACCAAACATACAAATGAGAAAAGATAAAGAAAAGGGGAAGCCTAGAACTGGGATATAAAAAAATATGATATATCAGTACCCTTTATTTGTTCTACATGCTACTAATGATTTGGGAAGCTAAATCAAAACTTCAAAAGTTATGATATAGTTTGCCTGTCACAACTCACGACACAGGGCAGTTTTTCAGTAGCAAAAATTCTCTTAAATCTCAAACATACAGATAGGTCTCTTCTAGACACCTTTATTTATAATTGGAAATTTCTACCACATAGAAGATGAGAAGAATAAATCTGGCATGCATTGATATATCTGCTGGTAATAGGGGCACTTGCATTAGATGGAGGTAATCACAAAAAGCCTCAAGAAGATGAATGGATCGTGTAGGGCAAATGTTTAGTATTTTCTTCTTGTGGAATTTTAGATAAAAACCTTCATGATCTAAACAGTAAGTGCTTGTAATTTCCAACAAAAGAAATCCAGCTAGAAGAAAAAAAGGTGTTAACCTACAGAACTGTACAAAAAGGATGAGAGTGGTACATTGAGAAGCTCAGTGATACTAGATGACCTTGTAATGAAACAAGTGTGTATTGACCTGAGTTTTTCTTCAGGATTGATAAAGATTCCAATCCAGGTTAGGTTGTGAAAAAACTTCATAATCCGTTGGACCATCTACAAAGCTATTAACTGTCTGCATCCCTTCCAACAAGGACGGCTGGAAGCGATCACTTCTAGAGGGCAGCAACTTATAGAACACTAACAGCCCAAGAGTACATATAGCCTGTAGCTTCATGGAATCACCCTGGACAGCGAAGAAGAGCAACATTGCAGCAAGGAAGAAGATAACACAGAATTGCATGATGCACAGCACCCTGTCCATCAGCTTCCCATCATTGCCTGCAGGAAATCCTCTAACTCTGTACACGAACAGGAAATTGTACTTGTCCACAAGGTAACGGTAGCCAAAGTATACTGCGCCAACAGGAACCACAAGCGGAGCAAACAGTGAGTAGATCATTGTGAGTGCAAATATCGTAATGTCAAATGCATAGTATTGCGCAAAGTCAAACTTCTGCTTTGGCATGTGGAAGCTCCGGTTTATTGGGTACAAGGAAAGATCGTGCCCCTCAATACCATTCAGAATGCCACTGTCTTCTCTCTCAGACATTAGAGGTGCTGTCAAATTATTTGTTTCTTCACCATTATGCATCATTTGGTAGTCCTCATTTTCTTCAGGGACCAATTGGACCATATCATTCTTTCTAAATTTCTTCAGTATATGCTTTATCCAAGGAATTGGAGCCAACAGATCAAAAGATATTCCCAGAAAGGTGCTTGTAATCAAGAATGCCAGGGAAGAAAGTGATGATCTTGACAAAAGTGATGGGCTTAAGTATTGTTCAATCTGCTTGCAATCGGCACCATCTAAGTAGCACCGCCCCATGCTAAGTATCCAACTTTCAAGCGACGATTCCACCAACGCACGCAACAGAATAAGATTAACAAGGAAGAAGCAGACCATCTTCAGCAATGCAGCTCTCTGCTCCCCTGACACTGTCAGATGGCACTCAAACTTGGAAAAGTACGACAATACTGATGGGATGATAATATACATGCTCACGAAAATGAGGACATTAGGAAGAAACTGAAATATTATGGTCCAAAACCAGCTTGAGCCTTGAAGCCAGACAAGCCATGATTTGGCATGATCCATAGCCTCCACATTGATGATTCGCGCCGCGCTTTGCATCCCACTAATGATTGCCAAGGGTGAACTAAAGAATAGGAGCATTAAAATGAGGCAGGTGTTGACTGCAATTCGCCGCAACCCTAGTGAGGTCTTGCTCAGCCCTAGATGATTCCAGTAGATATCTGATGCCGGGGGTGCCCTCTCAACAGTCCATCGGCTTCTCTCAAGCTGGAGCTCCATCACTGGGAAGAACCTGCCAATCGGTGTCTTCTTCCTTTCCATCCGAAAATCCCTCACAGCCTTGTTTGCCGTGTACACATCCTTAAAAACCACGAAAGCTATGCCAGCACCGGGTGCACGCCCTTCCTTATAATCCGACAACCTGCTCCCAAGCACAAGCTTCTTAGTCTGCAACTTCCTTAGCCTTTTCTCATCAGTAAACCCAAACCTCTCCGCCGCCACTGCCCACAGCTCTTTGCATCTCCTCACAAACCAATGCGCTTCTGATTGTGTTGTTTCATCATGCACAAATTCATCAAACAGGTTGCGGGCGTCCATTCTTGCCTCCAGCCAAGAAATATTGTTTCGGACCTTTCCCCACTCCTCCGCAAGATACTCCAGCGTGCAGAGGTCGAAGGGCACGATGGCACGGTACACCTTCCCAGGGTACTTGTGCTCAAAGTAATCCTTGAGCGGGGTCTTGTCGGCCGCCAGCGTCTTGGGGATGCCCTGGATCATGATGGTGAATACGGCGACGGAGCTGGAGTTGGGGTCGCTGGGGTTGCCGTTGCCGTCCCGGAAGCGGGTGATGCGAAGAGCGTCCTCCATGCGAGAGATGCTAAGATGGGCGATGGCAACGACGGCAGCGGTGAGGAGGAGGTGGAGCCATAGGAGCGGGGAGGACTTGGGGATGTGGGAGATGGTCGTCGCCGCGAACTGGTCGGCGATGGCGGCGTCCCCGGCGAGGAGGTTGAGCGGAAGGGCCGCCGCGACGGCCGCGGCGGCGACTGCGGCGAGGACGAGGAAGGAGGCGCGCTCGAAGAGGAGGAACTGGGCGGCGTCGGCGCCGCAGTGGAGCGCGATCTGCGGCGCGGTGGCGTGGTAGACGGCGAGGAGCTTGGCGGCGAGGGCGGAGGGGCCCGGGATGCGGCGGTGGTCGAAGCGGAGCTTGACGAGGAGGAAGAGGAGCACGCAGGAGGCGGCGCCGACGGCGGAGATGTTGACGAGGTACTGGATGCTGCCGTACCACGCCTCCGGCTCCCCGCCGGCGACGTCCGGCGGCGGCGCGGACGGGCCCATCGGGGAGCGGGCACGACACGGGAGCGAAACCCTAGCTTTTTGGCCGCGAAATATGCCGACGAGATGCCGTGCCGCGGTCGTGGTTGGTCGTGGGGGACGGCACGGCTGCGCGGACGGACGGGTGGGGCTGGGCCACTGGGCCGGCTGGCTGGCTAGATCACGGGAGGAGGTGGCCGGGCCGTGTCGTGGTGCGTGTCGCTGCGAAGTGGGGACGGCGGAAGGGTGGTTTTCTTTTTATTTTCGGGGAAGCGGTGGGGTAGCAACAGTTTTTACCTGGAGGCCAAGGACTTGCAAAACTTCCTGGAGTGGAAGGTGATCAGGACTCATTAGCTGCGGTCCACTGAGTTTAGCTTTATTTAATGATGATGATGATGATGATTCTTTTCGTGGCATTAAGGTTAGAAGTAAATCCTTTTCAGCTATGGTAATATCGGAAAAGCACTTCTCAACATACTCCATCCGTCCATAAATAGATTTCATTATATGATTTTGCACAACAAACAAGATATATAACCTTCTTTATTTGGTATCGACTAAAGTATCTGCTTCGGTTTTTATGCGCTAGAACTTCAACTCGTATACATAAAGTATGATACAAACTTTTGGACTAACTATTGGTTAATTGTAGATTTGACACAGGTGCTTGGGATATTTGGTGCCGAAGGAATTTGATTCCAATGTTGTTTGTTGTACACCATAGGTATATATTCGAGCCAATTTTCTCAAGCAAAAAAGTGAACACCTGATTAGATGTTTTTGTTTCGAGGAGAGAGACATATGTCCTAGGCACTTTCTCCTGAAAAAAAAAGGATGAGAACATCCAATTAGCTTTTATTTCGAGGAGACAGATAAATACATCTCCTTTTTCATTACATCACATCTTCTTTAGGCAGGCTTAGCTTCCGATAAACTAGTTTATATAATTATATATAGAGTGTTTTCAACTTATCGATATAAATATAACTTACGGTTCTCTAAAAAAGCCTAACATATTGTCCCGTTCGGTAGCCACAGCTCTTGTTGGGTGGCTTAATTAAGATGAGCTAAACCTATCTAAACAAGACCTTAAATTGCACATACTTTTGGAAACATATTGCTTAGCTACTTCTAACTTCAAAATGGACCACTGAGGAAGCTGGATTGATTCATGAGGTAGACATCAGCAACAGTGAAGAAATAACAATATCTTTGACAAAGAGAATCAAGTTTTGTTTGGGTGGCTAGTGGAGGTGGTTGTACCCCTAGCCCACCAGGGTTTAAACCACAAGTTTAGCCCTGCGTGTCTTATTTAGGAGGATTTTTGTTAAGTGTGAGGCGTCAGCGGTGACTTCATCATTTTTTCTCCAAACTCCGCTCGTTCAGTCTTCTGTAAGCGTCGCGTGTGTGAGTACGTGCATATGTGTGTGCGTCTATGTGTTGTACCGGGTGATTCGAAAAAAAAACAATATCCTTGACAAAAAGAGACTGCCATAGCGCCACGTGAATGTTGCCTCAGAGGAGTACAAGATTAAGATTGCTTGAAAAATACACTACAATGCGTTGCAGATAAAAGGCAACAATTAACAGGTCCAGTCATCAAAGTGGTGTAAGAATACATAGTTCTCCTACTACCGTTTTGCTTATGTTTGTAGACTACAGTATGTTGCGACTACACAGACACATGACGACGACATTTAAGTTTTGCCATGCGTACACGCTAAGCAAAGCATACATTTTGAGTTTCCCTTTTCAACTTTAATCTAAAGATGTGCCAATTGTAAAAAAAAATAAAAATACAACATGCAAATAAAACCCACACACCGTTGTACTCCGCTATTTATGAAGAATTATCATATAGGGAGAAACATATGACATAGTTGAATATAAAACTACGTGATAACACTAAACAAATTGATGGTTCTATATTATAATCATCTTTAGATAAATGCAAGGGGAAAAGTCAAATAAAACCGTTTGAGAAGCTCATCCATTAGAAAATGGCCTCCTCCAAAAGGAGAAAAAAAAAGGGCCCAAAATTGTGTCCGAAAACCCCCGGCCCAAAGCCGAAGGCCGAATCACCCTTAAAAAATCTTAACGCCACCATCCGCGAACACCAGAAGCCGACGCACACAGCAACAGCGCACACACAGGCTCCAAGCGAGCGCAGCCAAAGAAAATGGCCACGGCCACGGCCCTCTCCCTGAGCGGCGGCGGCGGCGGGTCCCTCCTCCGCAAGTGCCCCGCCCCTGCCGCCTACTCCGGGGCGCGGTGCTGCGCCGCCGTCCCCCGCTCGCGGCGTCGGCCGCCTCGGCGCCTGGCGGCGTCGCGCGCGGACGACTCGTCGCCGGCGCCGTTCGAGATGACGGTGGAGAGCGCGCTGAAGCTGCTCGGCGTCGCGGAGGGCGCGTCCTTCGACGACATACTGCGCGCCAAGAACGCCGTCCTCGCCTCCTGCAGCAAGGACGACCAGGACGCCGTCGCCCAGGTCCCGGAAACTTCTGCTCCACTCCTTATTGTTCCTTTCGCGCTCGCCTTTACCTGGAATCAGGGGAAAGGGCGATTCTTTAAAGGGGCCTTGGTAATTCCGATGAGTTGCTAATTTATTACGAGAAGCCGCCTTAATCAAACAGTAGTGCAAGAAACGATGTGAATTGTGGTGATGTATCTTACTTTTCAACTTTGAAGTCCAGAAGCAAAATCTGTTTATAATCTAGTTCTTTATATTGTTTTTTCTCTCTTCCAAAGTCGAGTTCCTTATATTGTAAAAAGTTATGCCTTTAGGTAGATCATTAATTTGGACCGTTTGGTGGTGGATTGGCTGATCGTTGTTTCCATGCGAATCGGGGCTGTTAAAATAATCTAGGTTTGATATGCAGTGCGTTAGCCTAAAGAGGTGACGTTGTTTGTATATCCATGGACCGTGGTGGAGGTGATCATATCGTAATAGGAAAATTTGATCATATACCCTCCCCTTAGATGGAAATTCAGGATTTACCCTCCTGGCCCACATGTCATTGAGGGTAAATCCTGAAATCCTGAAATTCAGGGAGGGTATATGATCCAATCCCCCATCGTAATATGTATTGCCATTTTTGGACTAGTCACTCGGTTCGTAGGAAGGAAAGGAGTGTAAACTTCTGTATCTTCGTGTCTACAAGTTTCTACTGCTGAATTTTTTTACGTAACTTAACCGTGAATTTGTGGCCTTTGTAGCCTTTCTTGTTCCAGAGAACCAGTTGCAATTCATTCTTGTTTTCTTGTGCAAGTCGTCCTCTTGATAAGTACTCTTGCTTGCGGCTGTTACTCATGTCCTTGCCCAATTTCTGACCTGTCTTTTTCAAGACGGTTTCACAGGCTGCTAAGTTGTTGGCAGCATCTGTTATAGATGTTCCAACAAATGTTCTAACATCCAATCTCAAACTCATCCCTGATGCCATGTTTGACTCCGTTTCTTGTTTCATTTCAGGTTGAGGCTGCCTATGACATGCTGCTTATGCAGAGCTTATCGCAGCGGAGGTCTGGCAAGGTTGTTGATAGCAGCATCCGCTTCGCTGATGTTAAACCTGTAAAAAGTGCAGGAACAGGCACTGTCCCGCAGTGGATGCAGGCAACCATGAAGAATGTGCCTGTGACATTTGAGACTCCATCTTCGAGCAGCTTGGGCATCCAGTCATGTGTTTATGGTGCACTCATGGTTTTCACTTATGCTAGTGGAAGCTCAACATCTTTACCATCAGCGTACACTGGCCCTGATGTGCCTGGATTTATATTAGCAACAGGATTTGGTGCTTCATTGTATTTCCTGACAAAGAAAAATATGAACTTAGGTAAGAAAAATATGAACTTAGGTAAATTGCTCCTTCCTCAATTTTATTTTGTATGATGTTTTACATTTAGTACATTTTGAACATGTTGTTCTTAGTTTCTGTAAAGCACTGCTTTAAATCCTGTTTGATTTCTATAGGAAAGACATAGGAACACTATTCTAAACTAGTTTTGAATTCGCAATGTGTCCTATATGACCAGCGATATTATCAATTACAATATTAAGCTTTTTGGTAAAGTGTTATGGTCTATGATTTTGTGTCGGAGGTTGTATGTGTGATGAATGGGAGGGCACTCCCCAGGTCCCCGACAGCGCTTGGGCACTAGCCAAAGGCTGGAGGGAGGTACGCCGGCTGTGCAGAAGGAGGGAGAAGAAAGCTTCTGTTATTTCCTACCCCTTTGATGATCCGGCCAAATCCTTAAATAGGATGGCCCCCTAACAAGATTATCTCTAAAGAAGGAAGCAATATCTCTAAAGAAGGAAATCATATCTCTAAAGAAGGAAACAAATAAGCAATGACTAATCTCCTGCTGTTGCCACACCCTTGGGCCGGTTCCTCCTTTGATACGTGAGCCCAGCCATAACATAAAGCTAGTTTTTTTCACCTCGGTGCAATAGTCATTTAACATAAACCAGTCTGTTGTTGTTATATCCAGAGCCTTTATTATTTTCTATCTTTTTAAAGCAATCTTGGCATGGTAGTTTTCTTAAGAACTACCCCAAATGCTTTGCTCAGAAGAAGTATGGTATGGAATAGAACATGTAATTTCATCATATAGATATTTGAGATATTTGTTCAAGAATAGAGAAACAGAAAGAAACAAGAGATTTCACTGCTCATATATACTAAGGTCCTTGATCCGCTGCCATTTAATCCTTGTTGGCTGTAATGATGATTAAGCAGATATTACTATCATCAGGTTCTGCTGGCCAATAAGGTGGATTGTATTGTTGTCATTATTCAATGCCAGTACGTCTCATGCAATATCAGCATTTTAGATAAGGTACCCGGGTTTCCCAAGATATACATGAGAAGCCAGGCCAAACATGCTGTGTCATCCTTTTGCATGGTTAATTGTCCTTTAGTGTGTGCCTTCGAATTGTGTTGCATATGGACCATTGCATGGGCTTCAGGTGAAAATAAAAGTTGGTTCAGAGACACACAGGCTCCAGTGAAAGTAAAAGTTTGTGCAAACTTTAAAGAGACACATAGTGTTTGTCCATCAGAAACAAATTCAGTGCTTCATTTATTGTATTAACAAATGAAGTAGATTCTACTAACTTGGGTGTTGTACACACTTCTGAGTGAAAACATAATAAGTCAAAACAATGATTTGTTCTTTCAGAGTAGCTCTAGAGATGAGCATGCTTAAAGATCCAAAATCCTTTACGATTGTAGTTCATGTGAGATGAGCATGCTCTGATATCCACCATCCTTTACTTTGAAGAGTTATAGTTTTGTAGTTAATTGACTTGATCTTGCAGCTATTTAATCTCTGTACTACCTTTGGTCTTGAATTGCTTGCCTACAAAGTTGCTAGTGAGTGAGCATGTGGGGATCTGGCTGACATAAGTCCACAAACCTCCTACCTGCTTTTGTGCTTGTTATGACACTGTTTACTTGCGGGAGGAAACCTGGTCCAATACCTTTGATTACTGCTGCTCTTGTGCCAATCTTCCTGCTTCGATTTAGAATGGCATGAACATTTGTGGTCCATTGTGCAGGTAAGGCTGCATTGATTACCGTTGGAGGACTTGCAGTCGGTGCGACAGTTGGATCTGCTGTGGAGAATTGGCTGCAGGTGGATATCGTGCCCTTTCTAGGCATCCACTCCCCCGCTGTTGTTGTCAGTGAATTTATTCTGTTCTCCCAATTGTTGGTATCGCTGTTTGTTAGGTAGGATCTAAGAACAATCTGTCAGCCTGGCCTGTAATTAACTGGAATGGATTAGCTCTAAGGAGTCAGGGAAATGCATCTTTTCCACAAAAGATGGGAAGCAGCTGTGTATAGCAAACAATACATCAACATCTACATCCTTCATACTTTAAAGATCACTTGTATCTACTCTTCTTGATCTCAATTTCGCTCTCCCTTTTTATTCACTTGTATGGATTGTGGAATGTGGATTGTGAATTTCACTTTCTGACATAAAACTACACCATTAATCCTTTGCAATGTAGTAAAGGGCCTAAAGGTATCAAACTACATCAAACAAGTGCTGGTTTCCTAGCTGAAGATCTTTGTCATCTGACCAACACCTTACAATGAACTTTGTGTACAGCTGCAGTTCTGTCAGTAAGTTGAATCTGACAATTTTACTCTTTAGTCTATCAGGATTCCAATGGCTTAAAAATTAAAATGATGAGGTTGGATGGTATTTGTAGTATCTACTTCTGTTTGGATTGCTTTGTATATATGTGATAATGCTTTTTAGAAATCCTTTGTATAAAACAAGCTTAACTCTTTGACAATCATCCTTGTCTTGAGGTTGGAATTTGGATGTGAGCTAAGCTAAACCTACTTTTGTGGATCGCTGCCCCAACTGGGCAATTCCTGATCCAGCTCACCGCATCAGTCAGTCGTGCTGCTCCGCTGTTCCATCTTCCTGCGAAGAGCCTTCAGGGTCACAAAATACGTGTAATGTCCGTTTCATGTCAGTAAAATGACGCTGATTGCTGTTTCAGAGAAACCATGAACCTGATCAACCTCGAGAGGTCAAGTCATGCGCCCAGATTTTTAAACCGAAGTTGCTGCTCGGTACCTACCTTAAGAGCAACCTGCTACAAATCATTAAAAGTTTAGATCTTAACAAGTCAAGTCATGCGCCCAACATTATCTTGAAGCCTTCATATCAACACGAAAAAAGGGGGACATGATGGGCAATTACGAAAAGATGTTCTGGACAATTTACAACCACCTGTTCTCTCATGGGTGAAGAGAAAGGATAAGAATAAAAGGAAAGGGGGAAAAGGATTGCGTTGCTAAGGAATAAACTAATCTTATACCTCGCTATCAGTACACTAATTACCAGGTGAAATCTAAACAGTTTTACAAGAGCAACACAGAAGGAATACACTACACTGGATCACGGCAGCTGCTTTCATCTCCATCTGCATTGCGCTCTGTAGATGTTCATGTTCTTTTCAGTATAGCTTCTTCAATAGGTGCTGCTTAACACTGTGGGAGCCGAGAAAGGCGCAAGGGAATTTGCAGGGAGGCTGACACCACCCCCTCGGAGTGAAACTGAAGGGCTTTTACTCCAGCTAGCTTTGCTTGTGGCATTCGAATCAAGAAATACCACAATGACGGTTATATCGTCGTGGAAATGACGCCTCACCCCACGATCAATTTTCTTGAGGTCTGAATATCTCATCTCCCTCTTCTTGGCTGCTTCTTGCATCGCGGCTTTAACTAGTCTTCGAGCAATCCCCTGGTGAAAAGAAATTACATATTTTTCAGGAAAGGATGGAAATAATCTCACTCCAAAAGTTGGCAGAGTTTAAGAAAAGTAGTAGTCTAGAGATGACATGCAGCTTAAGTTTTGTTTAACGATACCAGGTTGCACTACCGTTGCTTGAAATACCACTTGGAATTCAAAATAACATGACAATTTTGAGTGAATGAGAATACTTGATAACATGACAATTTTGAGTGAATGAGAATACTCTATGCCAAGTGAACACACAGGCATCCACATAAAAGTGCAACACTCTGAAACGTATGACATACCAATACTACAGTGAATAGCTTATGACATTTTTTGAAACAAGAATATCTTAGGAGTTAGGACATGAATATATGTAAACAAATTGTCAGAGGAAAGATGTACTCTGTAAGTGGCAGAACAGCCGAGCTATTGTCAAAATTATTAAGACTTTCTAACCATTTTTGTGTTCTAACACTTGGGGAATAAAACAATCGCAAGTTTAGCCTGTTCATACAATTGTAACCTTTCAACAATCTAATCTGTTTTCTGTACATATATTTTGCATTCTTGCACAAAATTTATCACATTGTGAATAGCATACCCTGGAACTTCAAGTTTCAAAGATTATCGAAGTTATTGCCCTTTTTACCCTCTTAAGTGAAAAATGCACATCCATGGAAACTTGGAAACTGGAGTGTAGGAGAAGAACACATACATTACGAGGATTACTTTGGACAAGGTCAACTGCTTCCTGATTGCTGAGGTGCTCCCATAGCCCATCAGAAGCAAATATAACAAATTGATCATTCGGTTGTATTTGGTGTGCAGCAATTGCAGGTTCAGAACTAAGAATAGGCTTCTTGAAGGTTTTCCGAAGCCGAAACTTGCTATGAAGAGGTTCTCTGTTATACTCCGGTCTTTTTAGATATACATCTCCGATAGATCTTGAGATCTGCAGAATAGCATCTTACCTCATAAGTTGTATTTTTAAGAAAAACGCTAGGAGAGTATCCTACTGTATATATATTAAGTAATATAAAAGAGGGGATTATTTACAAGGACCTCATAAGTTGTATTGTGCATACAAAGTAATATGATATGACCAAAATCCCCGATAGACAGTAATTGATGGTGTTAATTAGCACGGCAGTTAAGTGAAAAAAATACATATTAATGAAGAGGAACATGCGTGCCTGCAGAATGCATTGATTTCTCCTGTATATTGCTGGCATGCTTCCCTTTTACAGAAAGCATAAACGTTAAGCTAATATGGCCATATGGGAGGAGGACAAGAGGTATCAGTCATCACGATAACATTTATACTGCCCTCCAAGTTATATCTTACCATTCACTTTTTTTTTGAGATATAGGGAAATCATGTTACTTATACTGCCCTCCAAGTTATATCTTACCATTCACTTTTTTTTTGAGATATAGGAAAATCATGTTACATTATGATGACGTAACTATAATGAGTGCAGATAGCTTTAGCTCTGAGAATGAGGACTTACCTAATACCTAACTTGTAAGAAATAATGCAAATACAAAAGTAATTATCCATGCCCCCCACAATGAGAAAAGTGGAATTATGATGACAGCAATAGATTATGTCAAAAGTGTGATGACTTTCAAAAACAAATTAAATGTCTAGACAAGTCTAAACTCTAAGTGGCAAACTAGCAACTTGATCTTCTGTGTATCACAGACTTCACAGGGCAGAATTTTGGCTACCTGGATGAGACCTTTCACACGCCAAACGTTGTGTTTTAGAACCACAATACGTGGATCATCAGGATGTGATGACTGCAGCTCTTGCCTAACTTCCTCATAGCACACATTGTGCTCTGATGATAACTGCATGGCCAGAACCTCACCAGTTGCCTTGACAAGCCTTCCAAGAACCGCACGCGAGTCACCAAGGTTCGCAACATAGAGAGTCCCAGAGCAAATTACACCAACCAGGCAACAAGAGCCTACTGCTGCAATCTGAGGCTTCAAATGCCATTCCTTGCTGACTAGAGAAAGGAAGCCTTCTTCAGTTGCTTGGAAAGATTTCCGGATCACATCTGCTGACATGCACTTGTGCTCAGTTGCATATCCTGCAAAGGAAACAGTTTATCATACACTGACACAGATAAACAAGGCTAATAATAAGTAACACAACACAGTCATGAAGACATCATCAGAAGAAAGAAGCAAATACAAGATACTTTTTTTGGGAATCTAGCTCGCTTTCACTCACCACACGATATCCGATGCAAATTTACAAATCAGATCTACTGAACCAATGATGATTTTTTTTTTGCGAGCAATGAATACTAATGCACTACCTTTTTTATGAGAGAACAATTAGCGTTGTCATCATCACAATCATACTCATAGTCTCATACTCATGCAAATGCAGCACATGATCAAAGTAACACAGCAAAAGGTTGGCATTTGATCATTGCATCATCATCACTGCCTCCAAAACTTGAAGAAAAGCGAATAATCTAATAACTTTCACATATAGAGCCCTTACTCCTGAGATGGTGGAACATGTGGTTATTGACGAACCGGGAAGTCTCTGGGCCGCCATGCCCATCATAGACGCCAACGAAGGTACCTTGCGGGCCAGGCTCGGCCATGGAGAGCGGGCCGGACTCCACCTGGCTCTGGTCCTCCAGCAGGCTATTGGCCTGCACCACCGCCATGGAGAACTCCCCAGTGGCTAGCTGGCCGGCGTCCTTGTACCACAGCAGCCCGTCCTGCCGACCGGCCACGTCCGAGCCCTTGCCCCGGTGCCCGGCCCGAGACCGCAGGCCCCAGCAGGACCTGAAGTAGTCCATCACCGCGGCCAGCATCCCTCATCTCACCCTCTCCTCCACGCAGTTTCTTGACGGCATCCCGAGACCCAGCTCTCTTATCTCCACCGTCTTGCTCAACTTTTTATCCTCTCTGCAATTGAAGCCAAACAGAATCAACATGAGTTAGATCAATTTACGCACAGGAACTGGACCGCAGGTAAGGATCAAGAAGTTGCATCCATCCCATTATCCCATATGCATCAGGAATCATCCAGTGTAGAGTACTAAATCAGATCAAGAAAGAACAATTGAAGCTACCGATCAGATTAAGGCCAAGAAGACACGTACGGGTTTGCTTAGTTTGCAGTTTGGCAATGGTGGATGAGGAAGGGGAAGAAAAAATATTCACCTTTTCTCTAAGAACTCCCTGTCGAGTTCGTGCTCGGATTCTTGGAATCTACCGGGCAAGTGCCTCAGATCTGGATTGCTATAAACTCAGGCACACGAACAGCAAGGATTGGTTGGACTGGTGGCTGCTCTCCGCGATCAAATAGAATCAAGCAAGGAACTTGACCAAAAAAGTTCTTTCTATAGCTCTCTTTTACTCTCTCAGTAGCTCTGCCCAATCTTGAAGACTTGAAGAAACAGCTCAGAGGTCCCTTCTCTCTCTCTTCTCTCTCATGCAGAGAACTACACAGCCAGGTGAGCACAAAGCACAAATCCAAGGAGACAAAAAACCATTAAAAGAAGCAACGAGAGAGAGCTCAGGGCCAGCAAGGCAGGGCTCAGAGATGGGCTCTACCAATCGTCCAATCCTAATTGAGTAATTGTTGTGACTGGTGGTGGTGTAGGGCTTTGTTCCCTTGAATCAGTTTCCCCCTTCACTCACCTCACCTTGCAAGAAAAGCACCTTTTATAATGGTCTTCTTAGCTTACGAAAAAAATGGCCTTCTTTTTATATTAATTTGCATTGACATAATACTACTGCTTTTTCCCTTTTCATTGTTGTTAGCGTTCCCTTGAATCCATCAGCTTTTGTTTCACCTAGTCAAACTTTTCGGGTCATTTTTTGCTCTACAAAAGTACACATGAGAGGATCTTTTATCAGTTTTAAAAGGTGATACATGTTGCTATGAACAAAAGGTCTAAGGAGTGCTTATGTGTTTATCAAATGTAGTGCATCAATTGAAAGGCCAAAGGAATTGCTTTTTTGTTTATCGATCAAAATTTTTCATCGACTCTGAAATGACTGTCACAAACTCACATTTGATGAAGGCAACATTTCCGGTGAAATAGAGCGAATTGTGTAACCAGTGCAACACACCGTCCGATCTGGCTTCGATGGCTAGGATGCAGGCGGAATGGAACCTCAGCTCCCCCCCTCACCCTTACCGAAGAATCCCCAAATCGCCGCTAGTGCTTTTGGACGCCGCCCTCCGCGACTCCATCATCTGCCACCCGTGTCCGCACCCGTCGCAGGCACGCAGCTCCTCTGGGACGTGACCTGGACGCGATGAGCCGCATCAACCACACCGCCTCCCCGGTCGAGCTCCTGCGCCTCTCCCGTCGGCCGCGATGCGACGCCCATCGGACACGCCGTGGCCCCCAACGGCCCTGTCTGCCTCGCTGCCCACTCCGGAGTCCACCCCAGAAGTTGATGTTGATGTGAAGCAAGAACACCAAGAACCCGTGTGCTTAGTTGGTGAATTGATGGATGTAAGAAATTGTACATGAACGTATCTCTACTCTGCAATTTTGTTTGTGAATGGAAGCCTCTATGTGAATTTCATATGTGGAATTCTGAGAATTTGCCAAGCGAAACCTGACAATTCTGTGCTGTTGAGACATGCTGCAACCATTTGAGAGAGAGGAGCATCAATGTTGAACTTGCTTGCTGTAAAAAAGTTACATGCTTCCATTGGATTGCGTAGCCATGCGAATGAGATGTCAAACTTGTTGAGAACGAGATGGTAAAAAAATTCTGTACTTTCAGTCGATTACGCCAGGGAGCAGCACGGGCGTCGCATCGTGGCCAACGGGGGAGGCGGC
Source organism: Ampelocalamus luodianensis (assembly GCA_036346255.1). Classification (NCBI taxonomy): domain Eukaryota; kingdom Viridiplantae; phylum Streptophyta; class Magnoliopsida; order Poales; family Poaceae; genus Ampelocalamus; species Ampelocalamus luodianensis. Next base: position 16,043,630 of record CM070621.1, on the reverse strand, counting down.
GTAGTCGATGCGGGGTAGAAGCCAAACCAAATCGGGATGAGAGGAGTTGCAGCGGACGCTGGTGGCGGATGACGGAGTCGCGGAGGAGCGCGGCGGCGAGGGGCGGCGGCGTCCAAAAGCCCTACCGATTTGGGGATTTCTTCATTTGGGGGAGGGCGACAGAAGTGTGAGGGAGGCTGGACGCGCTGGTGGCATGGAGGCGGGGGTATTTTCGCAATGTGGGACAGCTCTGCGGGGGGTTTCATGCAAGATTGCCATGAAGTGGGCTAAGTTTCATCCCTCTTGTATCCTAGCCATCTCGGGCGGATCGGCTGGCATGTTGCACTGGTTGCACAGCAGGCTGTTTTCACTGGATATGTTGCTATTGCTGAACCATTTCACTGGATATGTTGCTATTGCTGAATTACGGGACTTCACACTGTGAAAGAGAATAACCCCGAATCCTAGTGAACCGCACTACTCCATTTTAGACTGCAAAAGAATGGAAAAAAAAAAGAAGACAACGTAACATCATTGACACGAGTGAGTAATGCATCAATGGCGGATCCACCATAGAACGTGAGGAGCTATAGCACTGGCTCTACTCATCACATTCTTGGTATCCTCCTAATCCCTCTGATATTATTTACATAAATCTAGTTATTTTTATTATTAAGATTACTACTTGTGCATATTATTAAGATATTATATTAATGTATTTCTCATTTTAACTTTGTTTTTTCATAATTTATATATCAATTTATATTGCATATGATATTTAACTCGATCCGCACTGATACCCCTCTATTTTTACCCCGCGCACGCCACCGTAATGCATTGTGGCGTTCTGAAACAGGACGAGCTTGGATGGTTCGGCCCAGGTTATGGGTCCCTACCTCATCCCCTTTGATGCTCGTGTGCGTTTTTTAGTTGAGAAAAATGGCTAAAAACCAAGCAAAAATCATTTGGAAGCAGAGTATTCTACGTTCACATGCACTTCATGATTCGCTGAGATTTGAGAGCCAGTCCTAACCTGCTCGATCGGTTACTACCTAGTATCATATGACGAGACAATCTTCTGCATGGGAAATTCTAAAAAAAATGCTTTCAAGTGTGTACTTGCATAATAGAGAACATTTTGGAGAGATAAATTCAGGAGCATGGTCCTTGAACTTCTGCAGTATCTAAAGACAGTGACGAAGATGTACGCTTGATTAATCCAACGGACATGAGCCGACAGTCAGATGAAGTAACAACAAATTCTAGTAACTTGTACGCTTGATTAATCATTTAATCCAACGGACATGGGCCGACAGTCAGATGAATTAACAACAAATTCTAGTAGTATCAGTAGCATTCTTTTTTCGGGAGTGCCCACGGTGAGATCTGAGATGTGATGTATGGCTTGTTTCTGTTTTATTTCCGACCATGTATTTTTAAGATGGCATGACGACGTTTGGAGAGAATTCTAGAAGATGGGCGTTATTATTTCTGAAAACAACCAAGCGCATCGCAAAAACAATAGATGTGCCCTAGTGCATGGCGTTATAGCCATGGAAACTATGTATGCTCAAAAGTTCCAAATAGTATAGTACCAGTTCTTTCGACATTCTACCAGTTCTTTCATATAGTACTGCTATAGTATTGTGGTTTTTATATATATAAAACGAACTAGTATTATAGTACAGCAAGACACGTGAGAACCCACTCTTGACAGCACCCCGCATTGTTTGAGAGGATCAAACTGCCGGCTGCTTTAATTGGACAAATCAGTGTGATATTCTACCGCACGCGAAAATTTGGTCAAGGACCGGAAAGCTAACCAAATCCAGTACGTCCGCACAAGAAAATTTGTGACCAAGAGTGAGCTAGCACAACTGTAACCAATCAAGCACGATCTTGCGTTTGCTCTGCAAGCCGTTGCGCGGGGTAGCTAGATCGGTTACGCACTACCTAGTCCCAGCAGCGTGGGTGGCTGGGTGCCGGCCTCGCGGGGGTCAAATGGGAAATGCGATTTGATGGCGAGAGCGACCAGATTAGGTCGTGACAATGCGACGTGGTCCACCCCACCCACTCATGGATGGAACACCAGCGCTGCGTACGCTTGCCGAGGGAGGACTTCCTGCGTGCGAGGAGAGCGCTTGCGTTGCGCTGTGGGCGTGCTGCTGGTGCGATGGTGTCTGTCACGCCCTCCCGGACCCAGCAGCGCGGCAAATGGGCGGACGGTTGGGCTACCTAATCGCCCAACTATGGGTGCGTCGGCCCGACCGGCCGGGTGGCGCCGCGCGTGCCGCCCTGCCGTGCCGCGGTGGTCGTTTTCCCTTTCTCTCTCCGTTTCCGCGATCCCCTGCGCGCGTTGGAGTGGATTTGGAGGCAGCGCGCGGTCAATCGCCGCTCGCCATGCACCGCGTCGCATCATTGCATTGCATGGCCATGGCCTATCGGTGTCGCTACTCGCTGGGCTAGGCTACTAGAGTGCGCCGCCGACTGGTCAACACGAAAAGGGCTTCGTCGATCGACCACATGATTCATCGTACTACAGCCTACAGCCTCGGTTGGTCTATGTAAAACGTACTACAGTGCTAGTACTACTGCTCTGGAGTCTGCACGCGAAGGAGGTTGTGCCGTGCTGTTTCAATTCCTTTCACAAATCGGTGGCACGATCCGCACAAACCGCTCGCGTGCATCTGCGGCACAAACGATGCGAGCACGCTTGATTGGCAATAAGATGTGACACTTGGCGTTTTAACTACAAATCACCGATCGGTGTATGCATATTTCACCTTGCCGTGTTCGCCAGTTTGGAAGACAGGAAGAGCGAGTAGCGATCCATCATCGATCGAAGCGATGCAGGGCTGGACGTTGCAGAGAAAAGAGCACGCGGCTCAATAATTGGACCGGAAGTCCTGCAGAAAACTACCGCTCCTTCGTCCATGGCTCCGTGCTACTGGCCCCTTACTGTAGTTTCGGCCATCCGATCCGTCCAAAACCTGGCCCACTTGTGATCTGAGCCGCCTGGCAATCGCTAGCTGTTACTAGCACGACTAGCCATCTTTTGTCGTCTCCTATTCAATCCGGTTTTTGCGCATGTGCTCCTAAAAGCACGGGTGTCGGTTTTACGTTGCTGTCGTAATGGATTGGAGTAATTCGTAAGAGTAAACTAACGTACGTCGTCTTATTCATGTAGAGCTGGGACTTAGGCCGTGCTTTTTCGGACCGACTCAAAGCACGGGCGGCACGGCACGGTCTAAGCACGACATGACACGGTACGTGGTGGGCGGCCGGGCGCGAGAATGCGCTGTTAGGCGGCAGACGCGCGATCGGTTGGCGTGTTTGGGCCGGCCCAGCACGAAATATGCCCAACCTTCCCGTTCTAGCCCAATCCCTCCCTCTCTCGGCCTGGCTCAATCACTCCTTCATCTCGGTTTGGCCCAACCAATAACTCTCCTCTGCCACCCGGTCTAGCTAACCAATAACCCCTCTCGCCACCCTGGTCTAGCCCAACATCCCTATTGAGCTCCCTAACCCCATCCCCAACCCCTTCTCCGAGCCTCGGCTCCCAAATTCTCAATCCCTAATCACATTCTCCGATTCCCTCCTCCAGGCTCCAACCACCTCCTCCCCATGCGCTGCCGATCGCGCCTCCTCCCCGTGCCGTCTGTCGCCACCCCTCCTCCACTCCTCCAACCACCTCCTCTCACTCCCTCTCCTTCCCACCCGCCACTCTATAGTTACTTAGGTCGAGCTTGAGGCACACGCACGACGACCGCACGACGGGCTTTGGCCGTGCACGGCTCGGCCGGCGAGAGACGGCGACGCGACGCGACAATGGAGTGATGATCCGAGCGGTACCGCACGACGCGCGGCCGGCTGCACGACGTGCAGGCGGGCCGGCACGGCACAGCCCAATGCCCAGCTCTATATTCATGTGGTAGACGGAGAAGTATCGAAGTTCTTGAGTCAGCCATGGAATTGATATGGGCTATGTGACATTCTGACAAGTCAATTTCGTAGGTTCGTTCAATCCTTCTTTTCCTCGGGTTATTTATTGCTACTTCGCACGCCTCCGAAGAAAATTTATTGGTCACCCTCACAATCGGTCTTCTATAGTGGGTTTTCTCAAATAAACAACGGGGAGCAATTAAAAAGGTACATGGAAAATCTCAGGTCTGGTTGACTTTTTACAATGAGGAAGAGCACATGGATCTAGTTAGATAGCTATAGTTTCTTAACCGGTTGACTTGGTGAGTTGGCTCTAATCAATCATCAAATCAGAAAGTCGTCAGCAATGAGCAACCGAGGAGTTGATTCGGGTGCATTCTCATCTACACACCATTGAAAAGTGGAAAGACATCTTCTGCCATTTTATTTGGGGATGTCACGAATAAATAGTGTCATAACATTTGACAAACTGAAACATGCGATCTAAAAGAACTGCGTGAGAGCAATCGCTACGGTACATTGCGGTTCAGAACGATGTTGATGCTACTGATGATCGCGCGGCCGTTTTAAATCTTGATCTCGTCCGTTGCTTTCTTATACGACGATTGCTACACAATGTCATGGTGTATAGCAACATTAGAGGATGCGCGTCCGTCGAAAGCGGTGAGACACTGCTCCGAGCATTTTCTACGCATGTACCGGCACGGCGGGAACGGATGGGCGGATGAATAAACTTTGACAATGCACCACGCAACTAAATTGACCTACTACACAAGCGCTATGGACAAACAGGGTCATGAGTCGTGACTTTCCTATGATGAATTCCCACGTGTTTTCCATAAGGCCAGCGCAACTGTAGAGTCTCACCAACCAAATGCCAATAGCACACATAATTGCAGGGTGGGAAAGTTTAAAACCCATATTCTCGGGCCCGAGGCCATGTGATTTAACCTGGGTCTTTCCTAAGGGTACTCTCAGCAGTTATTTGTGTTTGGTACTATAGCTACATCCTGTTAGATTTTTGATAAGGTGAAAAGAGACGGAACGAGTTTGATACTCATACAAGTATCAAAATTTTTTACAAAACCAAAAAAATAGTAGTAACAAATGGTGCATTGGATGGACTTAGTACTATTTTTGTGGGCCATCCCTCTCTCCAGATATGAGAGATCCATACAAAAATACGGGTCCCTTTAGAATTAACGTTTAATATCAAACTATTAGGGTTGTTGTTTCTAAAAGCTTACCTAATCATTCTCTCCTATAGTATCAAACTATTGTGAGTGCCTAGGACGATTAATAAGGCATCACGACAATCAAATTCTGCCAACAACTAACACGTGCTCATTTGAAGAAAAGTGAAATTTAAGACATAATCCACTAGTCATATTATTTGTAAACATGCAAGAGAATTATCTTCACCGCTACAAGACGTGGTGAATTATGCAGTTCACCATGAGATAGTACTATCACTATGTTTCACGAATTTTGTTGCTCCCACTGAGAGAGCACTGACCTGTAGCTACAGCAATCAGATGGTACGAATTGTTCCAGTGTCGAGCATATCCACTCGCTTCCAGCGCGCACCGATCCGACCTGTCGCACTGTTGCATGCACAGTACCTGTTCATTTTTTCACAACGTAGCTCTTGAGCATATGTGGACAAATGGGCGGTCCGGTTCGGTATTGGGTCCATTTAGGCACAATCCGGTTAGTCCAGCTGCCTAAACAGGTTGTGTCGTGTCAGCTCGTGAACTCGACCACCGATCCAGATATAACATATCAAGCTCATGGACCATACCATGCCGACTCGAACATGATTAGTTCGACGGGCTGGGTAGGCCCGTGTAGCCTGGGTTGAGCCATGTCAGGCACATTATTGTGTATGCTAGGCCGGGCCGCTATAGATCGCGACCCAAGCGTAGCACAGTGTGTCTAGTTGTCGGGCCGTACCATGCCTCGGACTGGCTCAATAGACACGATTCATTTGGCTACCTCTACTCATGAGATTTATCTAGTACTCCATGTATGTATGGACACCAGATTTTCGTAATATATAGCACTAGATCATATATGAACTTTACAAACTACCATGCGTACAACGTTAATTACCGTACTAGTCAATGATCCGGGATGGGAAAAGGGTGTGATCAACTGATGATTTGATAGCAGCCAAAACCAAAATCTGGCTACTATACTACTGTTGTGGATTAGGCGCCACGCCATCTACATGCATGTATAGAGATCTTGTCTTCTCCTTAGCCTCTCCTGGCAGCAGTGTGAGTGTAGTCACCGTCGATGTAGCTTGCAGCCTTCCAGACTGGAGATGATGTCGAGAAAGCGAGAAGGCCTCTTCCCCAGCTGCATGCTTGCTTACTGCCTCCCGGCACCAACACTCGTCGACCGTACGTACCTGTGTGGTGCGCTACGTCCAGCTTGCAAATAGAGCAGGACAGTGACATAACCCTGCGTTTGTACACCACCTGGGAGGGAGTTGGGTCCATCCGCTAGCTGCGGTCATATTCGTTGCAGCATTGCATGAGAAATCACGCGTCTAATTAGCTTGTCTGGTATATTGACAAATTACTATTTTGCAGATCGGGCGATCGATCACAAGCTAGCGTTGATTTCTCGTCGGTTTACGACCGCAACCGCAACCGCAGGCAGCAGTCCGAATCCCATGCGTCGTCCCACTCCCAGATGCTGGAACAACAACCGTGTGCTCCGGCCGTGGTCCCGATCGATCGAGCGGTCAGTGCTCACTTGTTGTCAACAGGCAGGCAGAGAACAGCAAAGCGTGGCACAACGACGGCTGTTGCGACCGTCTTGTATTTTGGCATCCACTGACCTCGTCACCTGCCACTGCCAGTGTCGAGGCAAATCAAAGAGACCACGCAGGCGGCAGCTACATACACGCCGAGGCGGCTTCAGTTGGCGGATGGGCGGGGTACGTATCACAAGCCATGCATGGCATGGCCTAGCGTTCTTTGTTTTCTTACTGGGTACTTGCGCTACCTTTGGCTGCTAAAGTACTAATCGTTCGTAGTACATACAGACAGCAGCACACAAGTTTGCCTCAACAAACTAAGGTTTTAGACCTAATAAAATACACCGACGATTTATGGGCTATGAACTATATATGTACATTTGTCCCTTTTTTTAGAAGAGCTATTCGCTAGTTTAGTTATTTTAAGACTCATAATCCGCATATCGACCAATCATGAAAAAAAATTCACACAAATAACCCATCCTACCAGAATTAGTGTAAGTCAAACGCTGCCATATATCGGACTATACAACAGTACGCTGTACGCTCGCCGGCCGGCTTGTGTGTCGCGCGGACCGCTTCACCTTCCGGTACATCTGCCGCCTTTACCCTGTTCCATTCCACGACCGGAAGATGACACGCTTCGTGTACAGCTCCACATATCACACCGGCAGGCAGGCCGGCGATGTTCACATTTGTCACGCGCGCGCGCTCGTACCGGCCACGCATTCGATCATTGTATAGCGCAAGTGGGCGGTAATAGAATGACGACGTACGTGCGTGCGTGCGTGCTTATCTGTTCATGTGTTGGTGACTCGATCGGTGATAAGGAACCCTGCCTGGCTAGCTACAGGGGTTGATGGATCACGCGTGCAGCTCGACTACGGATAAGAAGACCAACATATATATATATATATGTACGTAGTAGTGTAGACTTTGATTAACTCGTAGGAGCGAGTTGGCAACTGTAGTTCTAGTATATACTACCAGCTGCTTGTTTTGTCTAGCTTAGCCGCGTAGATAAGCTACGTCGTTGTCTGCTTAGCAAACGATTTCGGCTGCTAATCTAAACGCCACTCGCCGTTTTCATTGCATAGGTTTTCATCATTGAACCTGGGTTAGGAGCTACGTGCTCCAACTCTCCCACCGCTGGGAATTAACCCATCCCACAACTAAAAATCCGAAACTGAAATCAAAATAAACTCTTGATCTGCATTCTATTTTGATATAAAAAAAGGACCTATTTATGATCAAATCTACAGAAAGTCCAATACTGATGCAGACATGTATAATGCGTTGAGCAGATAGAATGTACTACCATGAGCGCTTGCTTGGTCTAGAAAGAGAAGAAACATAGAAGTGATATTCATATCCTCCCTTTATACTTTACAAGAATAAATATTGAAGCATATATGCTATGCATATATATTAATTGGCGCTGTCTTGCCTGCCGCCGCTACGGGCCAAAGGAAAATGGACCGAGAAGTCTTAATTTCGGCATAGATTTCAAGATCTCAACTAACTCCATCGATGATCGATCTCATGGATGGCAGTAAGCCTTGAATCATCTCTCCAAATTCTCTAGTATGTGTACACCAGCGACAGGTGCCACGTCTGCTGCAAGTGCCAACTTCCTCGAACAAGCCATGCATCCCCAGTGCCTTCCAAAATTTCAGTCATATTCTCTCCTTCCCTTCACATCTACTCCTACTACTAAGCTTCCATCATTTGCTCTTATTTGTTTTATCTTAGACGAGTACTTACACAAACAAGAGATAATTAGTCATATAGATGGCAGCATGCCCCTTTTGACTACCACTTGTAGAGTAATTATCTGCGGCAGGTGCATCCATCGTTGCATACTTGCGTGTATGAATCAATCATCGAAGTATCGTTCGAGTTGGACCGGCGAGCTAGCCTAATTTACTGCTCCGGCAGGCCATCGATCGTTGGCTATTGCGAATCTAGCCAAGTGAGGCGATGAGAGCTGGCCCCACTGGTGCCGACCAATCATGCATGGACGCCCACTGGGGAGACGACGACAAAACAAGTGGCCATCTCGCCCAAAGAAGCAAAGCCGAACATCTCCGCGAATCAACGCATGCAACGCTCGCCAATTTTTCTAAGGCAAGTGCCAATAATTTAGCCGTTCAGGGCAGTGTTATTTGGGGACAAGTCCCAATTAACATTTCCAGGATTGATGACCACGTCCCCTTCTCTGCTTGAATACTCCGGGAGCCTCACGTTAAACAACTAGCTAGGGCTTCCATTTGCAAGGTTTGATTTGATCAGTTTTGCCTGTCCGTGCCACACATGGAGTAGTGAACTGGTCGAACCAGAGGTTAATAATAGTATATGTAGTATATAAGCAAGCTCTCTCTCTCTCTCTGTGATGTTGATAAGTTGATGAGAGTGTTGTGACAGGCAGGCTCGTCTCGTGGGCAGGATAAGTTTGATAATTTCAAGAGGGAGAAAGGGAAGGAAATGAGGCCACATGATTCTTCACTGCATGTCCCTGCACCAGATGATAAAGAGCCTGGAGTCAATTATCTGTAGCTGAACAGTGAAGCGTCCACGTCAGTTGAGAGGATTCCTGTCTCGGCTTCCGTTCTACTAATTTTATGCAGAGGTTTGGACCAAGATGGCCCCAGTCTGTAGAAAATGGCAAGTGGTCTTCTTCTACTGTTTGAGCAATGGAGGGAGAAGCATAACACCAAGAAAATAACAAGGAGGGAAGAGAAGTGGTCATCATTGGAGGAGACTAGAGGAGCCCATGGATGCGTAATCTGGTTTATGGGCCAAAACGTGACACTGGAAGAGCAGGTTGCAGGCCTGCCCAATTGCACAAAGCTGCTTCTTGCGTTGCCGAATTGACAAAGTTGGTGTAGGCCCAATATAAATTCACAACATATGATATGAGCCAATCGCAGAAAAATCATAGGTTTAGAAAGGCAGGCCCTGAGACGACGGCCGAGGCGAAGAAATGTTGGACCAGATTATGCAACCTTCCGAATTTGGAGATTGCAGCTTATGGCTGACTTTTCCAAACCAGAATGTCAGAGAAACGAAAGGACAGCGCACGAGTCCAAGGCCTGTGGCCGTTAAAATTGCAACGTAGAAGAAGCGAAATAAGCTTTGCTCTCCCCTGTTTTTCTTATGCAATCTGAAGGGAAGCACCATTTGTCTTCCAAGAACAAATAATGCAGGAATCTTTTCGTAAGAAATATTATATTTGTAAACTATGTGTTCACGCAAGTTTGGTTAAGCTGAATCAGAATAACCTATCATGGAGCAAATATTAATGCATACAAGTACATAACCCTTTTTTTCTTCTATTGTTGCAACATCAATGCGTTTGTTTTTTTGCTCTCATGTACTCCGTTTACTCGAGATCGATAGGTCGTTTGGGCAACAAATGTGTCCCGATGGCGTTTGTTAAGACCGGATTTAAGTATACTTACGCTTGATCAAGTTTGTGCTTGAGCAACAAGGAAGCCGTTTGTGTTTCACTGTGAGAAATCCGAGCAAATCAAAGAAGACAGGGTACAACTAACGCCCGCACATACGATGATAAACTTCTCATCGTTTCTCGTCGTACACTCCGGTGCAACATCGGCAACCAACATATGCAACAATTATGATAGACTTGTGTAATAAAAATGCAAATAACAGTACAGTGTCCAGAAAAAGGGGATGTCATCTTATCATATTGAAAATGGATGAACCCATTGATACTGAACTTATATACGTTTTAAAATTAGTTCAAATATCGCAATCAAAACAGATATATGATGTTACAAAACTGCAACATTTGAAACTAACAGCAACATTCGAAAATAATTATTGCAATATTTTTGTAACAAAGATGCAACAGCCGAGACAAATCTAGTTCAAATATCCCAATCAAAACAAATATATGATGTTACAAAACTGCAACATTTGAAACTAACAACGACAGCATTAAAAAATAATTGTTGTAACATTTTGTAACAAAGACGCAACAACCAAGACAAATCTGCACACAAATAGGAAAAAAGGGCTAGAACAAACTAGGAGACATCATGCAACAAATAGAGAAAGGGGCTGCAACATAAATGAAAAATGCATGCAACAATCTACTGGAGCAAGGATGCTTGGGGGGGGGGGCGGTGAGGACCTAAGCTCGAAGAGGAGGAGACGCGATGTCTATTCTTCCGGCGAGTCTTGATCTAACGGCAAGGTGCACACGACGGAGTTGTAGTGGCATTCGCGGAGGCTATTGTTGATGGCAGAGCTCGGGATGCCGCAACATTTTTTAAGCCCACAGTCGCTCGGGGCGATAGAGCTCAGCTGACCCTGGGGGGATGGGCGTAGGGGATGGGATCAAGCTCGAGATGTCAGAGCACCTCATGAAGACCGCGGTCGCCCGTGACGGCGGACCTTGGCTGACCCGACGAGGAAGGGGCATGTGATGGAAACGTCAAGGGAGAGGAGCACTTGAGAGGAAGGTCAAACGGCCTTGGGGGTGGGTCATCGGTGACCTCATCTTGGTGTGCGGACGTGAGTTCATTCTATTATCTATAGGTAGAACGAGAACGATCTGATTCAGGTCCAGACTGTACAGGCAAGAAGCATTTATGTGTATTGCAAGTGGTTGAATCCACATGGATTGGTGGGTTCCACCGTTCGATGGGAGATGTCCAAATCTGACGCACGAACTGAAACATTACCCAAGAAGATAATATAAAGCACGGTATTACGTACATGCACGTGGAACATACGTGGGACGGCAGCACCATTTGCCTACATGCACCCTTTTTATTGCACCAAGATGATAGAATTCTATAAACTAGCATTGATTCTTGTTTTGCTTTTCTGTAGTTTTTGTTCTTCTTGCATCCTATAGTTTACTTGTTTAACTCGTGGACCAAATTCTTAAACACACATCTAAATGTTAATAGTAGTTAGCTACATGAGAATAACAATAAATCTAGTATTCAAAACAATACTGACACGCATAATTATACCGGTACGACTAACATGGTACTACAATTGTACTATCCAATAATTCTGTGATAAATAAATAAAATAAATAATATATAAATGCAATAAGTACATAATATAACCACAACAAACACTTTACATCACTCGACTGCCTTGAAATAGAAAAAATGGTGCGATCAAGCAGAAGATGCAAGAAGAAAAGGGAGTGACTAGAGCCCGGATGTGCGATGGGAGCTTTCCCATCGGACACTCCTCTCTATCGTCCGATATGGGAGCCTATCGTCCATTGCCCGATCCCCCTGTCAGGCGTAACAAAAATCAACCCCTCGCAACAAAAAAACGTTGCATACAACAATATAATACATCCCTACAACAAGACACTAGTGTTTTTCTTCCTCAGTTGTGTGCATCAAACCAACACCTGAGCAAACATCACATATAATAGAGAGAAAACCCTCATTGTAGACATAACATTTGAAAACAATATCCCTCATTGTAGACATAACATTTGAAAACAACTTATGAAATATATTGATTTCATGTGTGCATCAATAATCAACAAAATAGTTGCAACATCGAGAAATTATTGAAGAAAAATACAATTTCAAGAAATTCTTGCAACAATTGCAGAATATCATCACCAGAACTAAAATCACCCAATGCAACAATAACAAAAAAAATCTTATAGCTGCAACAAACACATAACTCATCACTCTCGGCCTCGGCGGCGGCAGCGGCGCGCTCAGCAGTCAATGTATGCACAAGGCGATGCACCACAACGTCGTACACGCATTGTGGTCTTTGCGGCGGGTACATGAGGGGTAATAGTAGAGTAGATGATGCTCTTGGGGACCACATGATGGCCGCCCTTGTGTGGTGCAGCTGGGATATCCTCCGCCATGGTGGGAAGAGATCTCTAGAGTGGAGGGAGAGAGAGAGAGAGAGAGAGAGGGGAAGACATAAATGGAATGAGAGAGTAGTGTGTGGGATCCCCTTCTTTTCTCAGGATTACCTCTTATTAGGGGGTTTGCTATGCTTTGATTTTGGAGAGGTTCAATCATTTGTCACTGTCTAAACATGCGTAATTTAGGATTTGCCACTGATGTGAGTATGACACGTGGATCCTGGGACCACATATCATACTCACATGCAGTAGTAAATCCTAAAATTCACTCTTAGATCTTAGACAGTGGCAAATAATTAATTATCTCTTGATTTTGCCCCTTGCTTTTGAGAACAAGAGCAATAACTAGATTTGAGGGAAGGGAGCCAAACATGAGTGGGAATGTGGGATCAAAAGAAGAGAAGCAGCAAGGGAGTGGCTCCTGCCCACGGTGCAACTCAGAGGGAAGAAAACCAGGAGAAAACCATCGAAACTCACTTCACCGTTCTCAAGCCCTGATAAGCGCCGTCGGTGGCGTTGGCAATATACCATGTCATTTGTCAACATTCGTGAGATATGAATCCTGCCGTGTGGGGCTCGCGTTGCGACCGGACGATATTCCCGGCTTCCCGCAATCGCGCTGGCTGATTGGCCCCGGCTCCAAGAAACATCGGAGAGAAGCTTCATCTTCGCTGTCCATCGCGGCGGCGGCGGGGGCTTGATGACCCGTCCAACCCGCAAAGCCAACCCCGTCTCGGCAACCCTACCGGCCACTCGCGCCGCGCCTGCCCACCACGCGTCTCCCTCCCCCTCCCAAAATTCGCGGCCGTCTACATAAACAACCCCCCCCCCCTCCCCCACCACTTGCTCCCCCCTGCTGCTTCGTAGCCATGCCTCCCCTCACGAGCTCCCTCCTCTCCCGCTCCACCACCGGCTCCTCCTCCACCCGCATCTCCGCCGCCGCCGCCGCCGCGATCTCCAAGCCCGCCGCGGACGCCGCCCCGTCCTCCTCGCCTCCTCCCGCCCGCCCGAGCCCGCGGCCAAAGCCGGCATCTCCCTTCGCGTCCGGACTCTCTGGCCGCCTCTTCGGCGGGCACCGCGCCGCCGCCCGCTCCTCATCGTCCGCCGCCGCCGTCTTCGAGCGCCGCTTCGCCTCCGCGGGTAAGGATTCCGACCGGCTCTAATTATCGCGTCGCGTTTTGGTCGCTCTCTCTGATGGGGTATCTGTTTCCTCTGTTTTTTTTGGCAGCGACCAGGAACTCGTACGATGAAATCCTGACGAGCCTCGCGAAGCCGGGGGGCGGAGCGGAGTTTGGGAAGTACTACAGCCTGCCGGCGCTCTCCGATTCGCGGATTGGTGAGTTGTTTTACGGTTTTCCAACTTTTTTGGATGCCCTGATCCACTATTTTGGTGTGGGATGTGTGTGATGTGGCTTGATTCTTAGTTTGTGGTGGGTGGATTGAGAATTCAACGAGGGTTTGGACGCTTTGATCTCTTCGGTCGGTCAATTGTGTGTTAGGCTATGAAGTGGATGAATCGTTTGGTTCTGTCCGGAGGCTCGGAGGCTCTGATCTGTTTTTGTGTTGGATAGTGTGTAATGTAGGTGGTCAAATTTGGAGGCTTCGACGTGTTTTCATGTGTGACTTTCTGGATGGATTGGAAAGTTTTCCTATGTAATATTTTTTGCAGGTTTTAATCTGCTTCTATTGCTGAATTATGTGAAATAATGAAGATTTGATCCATGTTTTTGGTGTTTTTTTTTTATCAGATCGGCTCCCCTACTCGATAAGGATTCTTCTCGAGTCTGCAATCAGAAACTGTGATGAGTTCCAAGTCACGGGGAAGGACGTTGAGAAGATCATAGACTGGGAGAACAGCGCACCAAAGCAAGTCGAAATCCCGTTCAAGCCAGCCCGTGTCCTCCTCCAGGTACCGATTCTGCCATCATCCCTATTTTTTTGTTCCATTTTGTCCAATTGCTGTGGATAGAATAAGTGTGAGCTGGAAAGATTCGAGTCAACAGCTTTTGATGGAGGAATATTGGATTTGGAGTTCCACTTTCCTATCCTTTCAAGAAAAGTGGAGTTCCCTATGGCTTATTTTTTGCCCATTTTATGATGTATGATTGCTACTGTCTGTTGAGTTGTTTAATGATAGATATGGACATCAGAAGGTGCAGGTGTCTGTATAAAATTACCTGCATTCCCATCTTGTATTCTTACTCTTACGAGATAAAAGTCAAAACACTTTCTATTTTAGTATGTCAAGTGCTAGTGGAAGCTAGATATTTTACTTATTTAAATCCGATGTCACTTTTCCAATGAGGTGTTGTTGATGGGAATATTTGTTCTGTTAATTGTGTTGTTGAGGCTAGTTTGCTGATAACTCAGTCCGTTCAGTTTGACCTGTTGTCTAAATTATAGGATTTCACTGGTGTCCCAGCAGTTGTTGATCTCGCGTGCATGAGGGATGCTATGAGCAAACTTGGCAGCGACCCATACAAAATTAACCCTCTGGTGAGTTCATAGTCCAATTCCAGCATTCACTACCATTTTGTCTTGATGATTGCTCGAATATATATTTGATTGGCATGTGCGTTTGATGTACTGCACAGCTTATCCATCATTATGTCATCCTTTGGTATGCAATGTTACAAATTTCTTTAGTTAAATGATGAAGCCTATGTTTTCATATAGTTGATACCCGAATTTGGACCTTACAGGTTATATAAATTGATATGCGCTAATTGAGAAATTCTCCCTTCTAGTATGCCTTTTTTTGGCCCTTGACACTATTCACTATTCAGAAAAAAATATGCCTTCATTATTATTACAATTAACAA
This sequence comes from Ampelocalamus luodianensis, assembly GCA_036346255.1. NCBI lineage: Eukaryota > Viridiplantae > Streptophyta > Magnoliopsida > Poales > Poaceae > Ampelocalamus > Ampelocalamus luodianensis. The sequence continues at coordinate 16,028,233 of CM070621.1, read as the reverse complement.
CATTTGGTGTCATCTTGTGTAACGAATACTGAAGTACAAAATGGTACAGTATGGTTGTGGTGTATTTCAAACAAATATACTTTATTGTCCATTCTTTCTTGATGTTTTTGTGGCAGTCTTTAAATCTTGAGGTTAGCCTCTGAGCCTATTATATCATTCTGGTTAGTCCAAGTCTGGTATCATCTGTTCTAGTGAGAGTTTCTTTTGAACTGGATGAATCCAACTTCTTATTGTTGAATTGATTCAAGCAGAGTTTTCAAAAGCTAATCCTATGAAACCTTTTCCTCTCAAAATGATTTGCTAGTGTGGTCTACACTGCTCTCTTTGTCAACTCATCCCGATAGGGTAGCTTCTTGTGTCTTTGTGCTTTTGCTGGTATTGCTGGATGCCTGGATGTATTATATTTCATATATTTCTTTTGCAGGTACCTGTAGACCTTGTTATTGATCATTCAGTACAAGTCGATGTGGCAAGATCACAAAATGCTGTTCAGGCCAATATGGAGCTTGAGTTCCATCGTAACAAGGAGCGGTTTGGGTTTTTGAAATGGGGTTCCTCCGCATTCCGTAACATGCTTGTTGTTCCACCTGGATCTGGAATTGTCCACCAGGTATATCAACGAAACATCCATTTTGATATCTTCTCAAATATTCCAGCTGAATTATTTCATACATTTGAAAACACTAATCACTACATTTTGTTTTTAGGTGAATCTTGAATATCTGGCCAGGGTTGTGTTTAACAATGGTGGGATCCTTTACCCTGACAGTGTTGTCGGAACAGACTCTCATACAACTATGATAGATGGTCTTGGTGTTGCTGGATGGGGAGTTGGTGGTATAGAAGCAGAAGCTGCAATGCTTGGCCAGGTGAAGTTAATTTCTATAGCCAACAAGTTTTAACCTCTGAGTTCTAAATTCAACGAATGCCTACATCAACATACCATGCACTGAAACCTTTTTAAAGCTAAACAGTGGGATAATATTAGCTTTGGTTTATGTTGATTGATCATCCACTTATGCCAAATTGCCAATTATCCGTTTTAAATGTGGTTTCTTTCTGCAGCCAATGAGCATGGTCTTGCCAGGAGTTGTTGGTTTCAAGTTAACAGGGAAGCTTAGGAATGGAGTTACAGCCACAGATTTGGTTCTAACAGTAACTCAAATGCTTCGGAAACATGGTGTTGTTGGGAAGTTTGTTGAATTTTATGGTACTCTTCATGCTTTTGTTTTTTAATACGTGCTCTTTCTTTTAAGAGCTTCTCTAATGCTACTTACTACTCAATTCCAGGGGGAGGTATGAGTAAATTATCACTGGCTGATAGGGCTACTATTGCAAACATGTCACCAGAATATGGTGCAACTATGGGTTTCTTCCCAGTTGACGGAAAGACATTGGACTACTTGAAGCTAACTGGCAGAAGTGATGATACTGTATGTTCTAGGCAGTGATTGTATTGGATTTGCATCTTAAGTGCTACTTGTTTCTAGATTTAACCCTTTCATAATATAGGTGGCCATGATAGAGTCTTACCTGCGTGCCAATAAGATGTTCGTCGACTACAACCAGGTGATTTCATCTTTTATCTGAAAAGTGGGTTATGTTTTTTACTTTTTTTTTTACTGATGCTTTTTCCTGTCTGTAGGTTGAAGCTGAAAGAGTGTATTCATCTTATCTGGAACTTAATTTGGAAGAGGTAGAACCATGTCTGTCCGGACCAAAGCGGTAATGTACCTGGATAATTCATATTCTTGGCATATGTTTATAGCCTCATTCAGCACTAAACTAAAATGATATACTCAACAGGCCTCATGATCGAGTGATATTGAAGAACATGAAGTCAGATTGGCTTTCTTGCTTAGACAACGATGTAGGTTTCAAGGTAAGGGTTTACTCTGTAGATCGCAACATTATTCTCAAACTGTGCTTGTCGTGTTATGTGCTACCATTTGTTGTTTATTTATTGATATCAGATGACATTGGTGAAACTCTCATTTAAGTTACTCATTCTTGGACACATCAGGGAAATATCATGTTAAAGAAATGACTGGAGTTCTATATTTCTAACATTGCACGGAATACATATCCGAACAGTTTATACTTAACATTTTCCTGTACTCTATTTCCCCTTTTCCTTTTTATATGCTCACTACAACATTTTTTTGCAGGGTTTTGCTGTCCCCAAAGAATCACAGGGTAAAGTTGCTGGGTTTTCGTTCCATGGGACGCCGGCTAAGATAAAGCATGGTGATGTTGTAATTGCGGCTATCACCAGTTGCACTAACACATCAAATCCTAATGTAATGCTGGGAGCTGCTTTGGTTGCCAAAAAAGCTTGTGAATTGGGCCTCGAGGTTCAGCCCTTGACTCTCTCCAATTTGATGTCTGCTTAGACTTAAATGTCCTTGCTCATTTTGTGTCAATATTGATATGCTATTTCAAAACAAAAGAGGAACTCCATCTCTGTTTGTTAATTTATGCCTTATGTGCAATGGATTCCTATTAAGAGTCAAAATTATTTCAGTTTTTCTGTTATTCTCAGTGAAATCTAAGATTGAATGTGGTCTTTTCTCTGCCTGTGTTCTGAAACTTTAGACAATCAACGGTTGCTTTAGTTTAACATTTGTTGGTGTTAATCAGGTAAAACCATGGATTAAGACAAGTCTTGCGCCAGGTTCTGGAGTTGTGAAGAAGTACTTGGACAAGAGGTAGCTCTCGGTTCCTTAAACTCCAAATCTTTCCTTGTTTTTGGCAGTCTTGGTGATTCTTTCTTCATTTTCCTTTGCAGTGGTTTGCAGAAATATCTAGACCAGCTGGGCTTCAATATTGTTGGATATGGTTGTACAACCTGCATAGGAAATTCCGGAGAACTTGATGAATCCGTATCTACTGCAATTTCTGAAAACGGTGAATTTTACATCATTGGATAAGAAAGGTGTATAAAGTTGTGAAATATTGTACATTTACTTATTTCCTGTTTCTTTCAGATATTGTCGCTGCTGCTGTGTTGTCCGGAAACAGGAATTTTGAAGGACGTGTACATCCATTAACCAGAGCAAATTATCTTGCTTCTCCTCCATTGGTTGTGGCTTATGCCCTCGCTGGCACGGTAAGAGAACATACACTTTTTAAGCATGTAACGTCAAACTAAACAGTGGAACTACTGGATCTATATTAGCCTTACACTCCTGAAGCGAATCAAGAATGTGATTGGTTTATATATTGCTACTACCTTGATGCATCAATGCGATTCATTATCGTGAGGAGGGCCCTGAATTACTAAGTCAACTAGTTCAAACTCCTGCCCAATTATTCTTGTGATTTTCTTTTCTGAACTGTTCAATATGCTGCAGGTTAATATTGATTTTGAGAAAGAACCAATAGGCATCTCGAAAGATGGGAAAGAGGTTTACTTCAGGGATATCTGGCCTTCCACTGAAGAGATCGCTGAGGTCAGCACTGCAACTTTGATTGTATTTCCTTGTCATATTGATCTTCACTCGCGCTTTGGAAATATATTAGATTCAGGATGTGCTTCATGCTGGTGCTATTATATCTTTTAGGTTGTTAAGTCAAGCGTGCTTCCTGACATGTTTAAGAGCACATACGAGGCGATCACCAAAGGAAATCCTATGTGGAATGAGCTGCCCGTATCATCAAGCACACTCTACCCATGGGATCCATCATCTACCTACATCCATGAGCCTCCTTATTTCAAGGATATGACAATGTCCCCTCCTGGCCCACGGCCTGTGAAGGATGCGTATTGTCTTCTGAACTTTGGTGACAGCATCACAACTGATCACATCTCCCCTGCTGGAAGCATCCACCCAGACAGCCCAGCGGCCAAATATCTGATGGAGCGTGGTGTTGAAAGGAAGGACTTCAATTCATATGGTAGTCGGCGAGGAAACGATGAGATCATGGCTAGGGGAACTTTTGCCAACATTCGCCTTGTGAACAAGTTCTTGAAGGAAGAGGTTGGCCCAAAAACCTTCCATATCCCATCAGGGGAGAAGCTTTCTGTTTTTGATGCTGCTATGGTAATGTACTCAAACTTATTCAAATCCAAAATTTTCATTCCAGTGATACCAGGCTATATAATAACGGCGTTCAAATCTGATTTAATGATTTTCATTGATTTATTTATTGGTACTTTTGACAGAAATACAAGAATGAAGGGCATGACACTATTATCCTGGCTGGTGCCGAGTATGGCAGTGGAAGCTCTCGGGATTGGGCTGCGAAGGGTCCAATGCTGCAGGTAACAATGCTTCCACCATAATTTCTTCAGCTAGACCATTACCCAACTTCTCACTAATGGGTGCACTCTCACTTGGTGACTGCAGGGAGTCAAGGCTGTGATAGCAAAGAGTTTTGAAAGGATTCACCGTAGCAATCTTGCTGGCATGGGTATCATCCCTCTATGCTTCAAGGTAGGGGAGGATGCCGACACCCTTGGCTTGACTGGCCATGAGCGCTACACGGTCCACCTTCCGGCGAATGTGAATGACATCAAGCCTGGCCAAGATGTTACTGTGACAACTGATAATGGAAAGTCATTCACTTGCACACTTCGGTTTGACACTGAGGTATGAACGTTCTTTCCTGCGCATTCCAGACTAATTTTGATCGTCTATATTGGTTGCTGATGTTGCATTTGTTGGTTACTGTTCAGGTGGAGCTTGCGTACTATGACAACGGTGGCATTTTACCATATGTCATCAGAAAGATCGCCGAACAGTAGATTGCATCCTCGAGATGATTGCGATGAGGCGAATCGTATTTGTTGTAACAGTTTGTTTAGCACATCCCATTTTTGAAGAATACCTCTTCAAATAACATCTGAGATACTCCCAGAGAACTCAGAAATTTTGAGCTACTATACAAGAAATGCAGCGCTCATTGACGGTAGAGGATCATCTCCCGGTTTTCATTTTAAGACACGCTGTTAATAATATTCCAACTATTACAATTGATGAGTATACATTTGCTACATCATGTCGCATGTTGTAACTAACATTTGTCTTATTTTGAAATTGCCAATGTTGATGCAGTTCAAAATTGTTAGCTTATTGCTTTCCCGAATGGTCTGGTCAATACCTATGGAACAGTAATGAATTTTTTTTGGGACTGTCTATTTATAAGTGACTGTAATTTTTTTAAGTATAAATCATCTTTTTTATCCATTAGATCAATATTCAATCATATGTCACATCAATCTCTAAACAAATCTAATGATTACAACAAGTGATTTACATTTAAGAAAATTTAAGATGACTTAAAAGTAGTAAGACTGATTTTTTTTGTGGTCTGATCTGTATCTGATACATTTATTAGTACAACTTAAAACAAGTAGGGTTGCTGCTGTAATGAAATGGAACTCGCATGGAAGTCACCAAACTGTGCTGTTACAGTGAAGATCGTGATGTTGGATTTAAAATCTAGCTCGGGAGCGGTCCGCTTCAACGCCAAAACTTACCCTTACTCGTTTTCTATGCTGAAAAATAATAATTTCGAACTTTTGCCAAAAGAAAACTGACCAGAAACCGGCAATCGCTCCTGGTTAAAACAGTTTTCCAAACCTTGTCGTAGTTGCTTATAGCAACTTTCTTTTGAATTTGAACTCTGGCCATCGTCGGAGCAACTAAACCCCTTGCCAATTGCAACGGACAACAATTTGTTTTTCCACAGAATACAAAACAACATGCACATGCACTATCTTAACCCTCAAAAACGCCCCAAGATTCATGCAAGAGATATTCAATTATTAGAAGATGGGACGGTGGTTTAAATTTTAAAGTTTACATCAATCTCGATGTACATTTGACGATGGTGATAGTACATGTACCTAAATATATATATGTGGAAAAAAACATATTTGTCTAATATTTCTATCCGTATAAAGTTTGTGTATGCACCACTACCGATATATTCTTCAACAAATCATGTGGAATTGATCTATACCTATTCATATGCATTTTCCCCTCCACTTAACCCGAAAAGCCACAAACTCACAAATCTTTATCCAGAGGAGAGGGATTGGAAATTTGTCATTGGATTAAGGACATCTACAATGTTGGTGCTAAGTTTTCACGTCACTGTCGGTGAGGTACTAAGTTTAATTTTCTTTCTGCTACCGCACTTCTTTTGACACACACTCTTCCTCCCCATTTCACTCATATGTGAGGCTAATTTTTTCCTCGGAATCGGAGCAAACTGACTCGCCGATGCAAGCCATTCCACTCTAGTGTGCAGAATGGGTACTAAGCATACCAAATAAGTTTGGTACCAGTGCCTCAGGGCGCCTTTCTTTGTTGATGCCTATATCCCCCGTCTCTTGATTGGAAGACGATGTGTGAAATCTTCGTTCTCTTGACTTAGTTCTTTTTCACATCTCTAGGCCTATTGTTAGAGCTTGCCAAATGGGCGGCACGGACCCATACCAGTACGACCCGTTTATATATAAACAAATCCTAGAAAAAATATATAATTTTTAAAAATCAAAATAAATTTATATATACTTATAAAATGAACTGTATAAAATTTAAAAACTAGAAAATAAAACAATATAAGTATTAAAAATTGAAAATAAAATCATATATCGACCGGACCCAGACTCCGTACCGGGGTGGCGGCCCAGACACGGCCCAGACATAGCCTGGACCAACAGTGCCGTGTCTCATGCGAGCCTAGTCGGCACAGCCCATTTGGCCAGCTCTACCTATTGTTATTGAACTCATCGACTTCTTGCTTCCAGTAGTATTCCAACTTCTTTGTATTACCATCAATGGGATCAATGGACTTCTTCAATCAAGAACTCGCAAGCCGCAGGTTCTCCTCCTCGGTCCAATTGTTGTGCACCCCTCTCCTCCTTTCATATGCACTACTATCACTTGACTTTTTGATGTGAAGCGGTTGTTGTTCATGCTGTCTTCCGGATTGCGGAGTTGCTGACTCTGATCCATGCGAAGATGTGTTGCTGACGATTCCAACCACAGGGTCAGGTTGAAACAGCGATGAACACCTTGTGGTGAGTGCACCAAATTTCCTTACTATTGTAGGCCCTAAAAGCTTCCTGGAGGTTTGGCATATTGTTGATAGTTGTTTGGAACACCGAAAGGATGGAAATTTTTGCAAGAAATGGGGTGGTGGAAAGTTTTGGCTATATGGAGATTGGGGAAATTTTGAGGTGGTTGGAAGTTTTGACTATATTGGAAATTTGCATTTTTCGGAAGTGGATTTGGGGAGTCTGGACTCGCAAAATTTCTGTTTGAGGGATCCATTTGATGAACTAGTGTTTCAAGAATTGATGAACTTGTGTTTGGAGAAGAAGAACTGATGAGTTCCTTCTCTGTTTTTGTAGACAGCGCACCTTGGAGCTTCAAGGCAGCATGCACCATCTACTTGGCTAAACTCAAAACGTGTATTTTAGTTGTATGGTGCAGTGCTCCAACAGAAGTTATTGTTTTTTAATTTCTTGTGGACGGCTCACAAGCTTCTGGTTAGTTTTTTTTCTTCACCTTACGCAGTTACGCTTGTTGCTCCTTCCCCCAGTGCTTCTGGCGAGAGTAAGAAATTCAAATGATTTTTGCCAAAAAAAAAAAAAAGCTTAGTGTTGTAGAGAATCTTGTATGTAAATAGATATCGATCTTAGTATTTTTGCAATCCGTTTTCAAGATGGATACCAAATGTTACATGGAACTAGAAGGTATATTTCTAGCTTTTCGGTAAAATCATATACTCTGTTAAACTAAAAACGCAGCACTAAAACACACACAACTACATCTGACGGGTGAGAGGTGCCGAATAGAGCAACTACTTGGGCGTTGTTTCACCAATTCGTGCTCGTCACCCATGGCGGCGATGGGGCAGGAGGAGGATATCGACCACTACGAGGTGCTCTGCCTCCCGTCCGGCGAGGAAGGCGCGGCGCTGTCTATCGAGCAGATCGAGAAAGCTTACCGAACCCAATCCCGGCTTCGTCATCCCGACAAACGCCCCGACGACCCCAACGCCACCGCCGACTTCCAGCTCCTCGCAAGCTCCTACAAACTCCTTCGAGACGAATCCCTCCGCCGGCAGTTCGACGCGCGCCTCCGCGCCCGCCGCGAGGCCGTCGCCCGCGCCGCCGCCACAGGCGTCAAGCGACGGAAGGCCGTCTCCGACCTAGAGGAGCGCGAGCGCGCCGCCGCCGCGGGCCTGGCCGTCGACCCAGCCGAGGCCGCCAGGCGCGAGGATAAGCGGAAGGCCGCCGACGTCAATCGTGAGCTCGAGGAGTTCTTCGCCGCCAAGCAGTCCGCCGCCTCAGGCGCCGCTTCCACTTCGGTAAGGGTTTGAGCCTCTCTCTCGATCTGATATCTAACTATTCTATGGAATCTATTCAATTAGGTTGTTTCTTCGGTTAGGATTTTTCAATTGTTCTTCGGGTAGGATTCGTAGCGTTGTGTCATGCTATTCTGGCTGCAATTACAATTGCTGCCTTTGGGGGTTATGAATGTTGGGGAATTTTGTAAATTATGTGATGTTCTTTAGCTTTTAGAGGTAAAATACAGATGCCTTAAATCTAGATACTTTTAAGTTATTGCTGATTGGTGATCATTGATCAGAGGGGATAGTGTCTGTACTCTGTAATTGTATCCTACAAATGAAGGTGGAACAGTATTGAATTGATTGCTTGTAGCATCCAGTAAATTTAAGATTTTGCAAGAGATTGGTTGATCCATGTGTTGTTGGAAATTAGTAGTTATCTGTTGGTAGTGACCACAACTTGGTTATTTTTCTTTCTAGGCACATGGAGATAAGAAGGGTGGAACTCCACAAGGAGCAAAAACGGACAAGGGTAAAATCTTGAAGGTTTCATGGGAAGGTGGTGCAGATTACTATACTGCAGCAAAGCTGGAGGAGATCTTTAAGCAATTTGGCAAAGTTGAAGACATTGTGATCAAGACAAGGAAATCAAGGAGTAGGGGTTCAGCAATCGTTGTTATGGCCTCCAAAGAGGCAGCAGTAAGTCTTGTTTCTCTACTCTTGTAGTTTTGAATAGTTTTTCAAAGTTGACCTTGATGAATAGTTTTTGACATGCATCTTCCAATCATGAAATCTCAATTTTCATCTTAGTGTCTCGTCCAATTTTTATTTGTCAAGCAGTAGGGGCAAATAATAGATATGAGTTCATAAGCATGCCTGTGTTTTATCGTGCATGGCTTGTTAGTTGCTTTCTCTCTTTATGGTTTAAAATTGATGTCATTTGATTCATTTTCATATCATCTTTGGGATCTTTGCCAAGCTGTGTTCCCTTTCTTGAAACTGTATATAATGTTCCGTTTCATGATGCCTCTAACCAATACTTGTTGCTCTTTTGACAGCAATCAGCATTAGAAAACCATTCTGTGTATAATGTTTCTTCGGTCCCATTAAGTGTTGCTCCTGTTCAAGAATCGGGCGGTTTACCAGCAAGGTCAACTCAAACACCTGAACCAAGGGCAAGCAATATTGATGGAACTGGATTCAGTGATTTGGAAGCGTCGGTATTCCGGAAACTTCAAGAGGTAATTAACTGTTATATATGACTTCAAGTTTCAACACTAACGTTTTTGTTGAGAAGGATTCAGTTTGCTTTAGGTTTACATTTTTTACTCTGTTAGTTACACAATATTTATGTGTGTCGCGTTTGATGAGCAATGAACAATCCAATTTAGTTTGTTACCTATCTTCTTTTACATGGTAGTTTTGCATTTGCGTTGTGTGATATAATGTGTAGCGTAGAATGTGTCGAATCGATGAAACTAACGGATGGCTGTTTATTTTGCAGGCCCAGAAAAGGAAGCAATGTGGATGATTGGGGATGATTGGCGCTTCCCGAAACATGAGCTATTAACTTTTCAGAGGGCATCTCCCGTCACATCGGAGGATAACTGGGACAATTAATTTGCAAAATCAGAACATGTTTGTAGTTTCTGTTGCTGATAAGTCTATGTGAGTCATGCACATGGTGGGCCTAATTTTTATCCAATTACTACCATGTATTTTTGTACTTTTGAATAGTTTGTATTCTTAATGGTATACTTGAAGTATTTGGTATCTAAGATGCTAAAGACATTTTTTGTTAGGAAGTGAAAAGAGAGCAATATTCCAATATCCCTCCCCTAATGCACTTGCATTTGAGCTTGCATTTTGCATTGCGCACTTCTCTGAGTTACACTGTTGAAGATGTGATATAGTTCGCAATCTAGAGCTCAGATGTTTGATTTCAGACGAAGCAGCAGCAAACACGGTCGCGCCATTTGAACAGTGCAAATCCCAGTGACACATTACTTCCCTCCACCTCCGCCCCACCCATGCCCACGCCGCTTGTCCTCCCCTCTCGGCCCCGTGCACGCCACCACCGCCTACGCCTCCCAGCACCTCAACGCGGCCACCTCCAAGGAGCCCCCATCTCGCCTCCGGCCCCAAGTCCCTCGTCCTCTCCCACGCCACCGTGGGCCGCATGGACGAGGCCTTTGCGGCCATCATGAGCCCCGACGCGTTCCTCCACAACGCTATGATCCGCAGCTTCGCCAACGCGGGCCTCCCAGGCGAGGTGCTTGTGGCCTACCGCGTCATGCTCATGGCCGACGCCCCCTCCCCCGCCGACCGCTTCACCTTCCCTGTCGCTGTCAAGTGCTGTGCGCGCATCGGCGAGGGCTGCGCGGCGGTGATCAAGCTCGGCCTGGAGCCTGACGTGTACACCGGTGTCACACCTCCACCAAGCATGCTGGGCGAGGGTGAAGGCGGCCATGGAAATGACAAGGCAAGCAGCGCTGGCATGAAGGCCTAGCTGTAAAGGTGCATGTGTTTGGCAGCAGTGTAGTCGTGGGGTTTGATGTTAGCAGGCCCACTGTCGATTGGTTGTAACCGGGGTTTAAATGGACTGTAGCAAAAACGACAAGACTCAGAAAAGAAATGAACTCACTTTTCCCCATCTCCTTCTCTCTAATTTCTCATCTCCTGCTTTCCCCAATCTTACGTTTTCATCTACCAAATCCTATCGAAATTTGTGAGACCTGTTCGGCATCGATCGGGTCATCACAATCTGGTATCAGAGCCATTCTCCGCCTCCGTCGCGCGATCGGTAGCCCAGAGGGAAGGTGTTCACGACGACGCCACCAAAGACCAATGTGTAGACTCGCCGGTTGCTCATGGCGATGGACAATCAGGCAAAGCAAATGCACAAGAAACTCTTCGAGACCAGGCGACGAAGATCAATAGACTGGGGCAAGATATGCATAAACTTGGGCAACAAGTGGAGATCACAAAAGAGGCGATGGATGAACTAAAGAAAAAGCAATCGGAGTGGAATCCAGCTCCACATCCACCCCCTTTGCCATCCCTTTGGCCATCGGCATAGCACACAGGCCTACCGCTAGAAGCGGTCTTATGCCTACCGTGACTACCTCAGGTAGGTTGGCAAACTACCGACCACCGCTTCTCGCTCAACCCCTTGCTCCAAATTCCACCTACCAAGTGATGACTGCCTTGGCCACAGTCACGGATGAAGAAAGGTTTTCCAGGCCGCCTCGACATGATTTTCCAAAGTTTCAAGGAGAGAACCCAATACTATGGTTGGATCGCTGTCGTACTGATTCCGAGATGTACCGTGTGCCCGTAACGCAGTGGGTCTCCACGGCGACGCTATACATGGAAGGTCATGCGGCCCTCGGCTACAAGCTTTCAAGAGACATCATGTACTTGCGGGATGGGATATGTTTTGTCAAGCTATGGAAGAGGAATTCGGTCTGGATGAATATGATGCGCAGATGAATCGGTTGTTGCTGCTCAAACAAATGGGATCAATAGCAGAATACCGTGTGGCGTTTGAAGCATATATGTATCATCTGTTGGCATTGGACGCAACGTTGAACAACATTTTTTTATTGCACAATTTGTGATTGGGTTGCGGGATGAAATCCGAGCGGCGATACGTTTGCATGCTCCCACTAGTGTAACTAGAGCAGCTGTGCTGGCACGCATTCAGGAGGAAGAAGTGGATATCACCCGACCAAAACATCGATCTAGTTCAATGACGAAGATGTACCAACCTTCACTAAATGCACTCCAACAGCAACACCTCCGACAGAGCGAACAGAGGGCCCAAAGAGGCCAATGACTGATGACCTGTGGCGTGAACGTCAGTTAATAGAATATCGGCATTCCAATGGTCTTTGTTTTTAATGCGGCGACAAGTACTGTAAGGAACATACCTGCAAGAAACATGTTCAATTGTTGACAATTGAAATGGGAGAGTTTAGAGAGGTGTTATCGGAAGACACTGAATGCATTGGGAGGAGGTGATGTGCCAGCTCAACCACAACCTTAGCAAGAATGTTTCAGGATCTCTGTCCATGCTATGTCAGGCACCTAGGAAATCGAGATAGTTCGACTCCGAGCATTGATGGGGAATCAGATAATGTTGCTATTGGTAGATTTAGGCAGCACTCATAGTTTTGTCAACAAAAATTTGTCAATCACGCTCACTGCAAGACGGAGTCCATTCCTGCTGTTTCTGTCAGAATTGCAAATGGAGAAATTATGCACTACTCTAGCCTAGTACCCAAATTGAATTGGTGGATACAAGGAGTGACGTTTCAAACTGATATGCACATTCTGGACTTAGGGGCATATGATGCATTTTTGGAATGGATTGGTTGGAAGTTGGAACAATTCAGTCCCATGGACTGTCATTGGACTAATAAAATGATGATATTTGAGTATGAAGGGCGTCGGGTTTGTTTACAAGGAGTCAGACCTTGCCAACTCACCTGTCAGAAATATCTGTGGATCAACTACAGAAATGGTACATGGGAAATGATGTTTGGGCTTTTGCTATTGTGAAGACTCGGCCGATTGCAGTGTCTGAAGACAGTTTTGAGCAGTTGACTGTAGCAGTTCAGACATTGATCGACAACTATGACCATTGAAAGACATTGACGCGTTTTGGGGCAGATTGGTTTGATGTTAGCAGGCCTACTGTCGGTTGGTTGTAACCGGGGTTTAAATGGACGGCAGCAAAAACGACAAGACTCAGAAAAAGAAATGAACTCAGTTTTCTCCATCTCCTTCGTCTCTGATTTCTCATCTCCTGCTTACCCCAATCTTACGATTGAGGCCGTGAGGGAGAGATTAGGAAGAAATAAAGAAGAGGACACCGATGGGAAGAAATACAACTGTGGATTTTAAATCTTTAATATTTTATGATTAATGTCTTGAATGTCTAATGACTTCTTGATCCTAGGAACTAGGAATTTAGGAAATGTTGTATTCTTGAATGTCTTTCACTTATGTGATTTATATATGTAGGACAAGTTGAATCATAGAAATGAAAAGAAATAGAGATATTATTTCTTTCTTCGAGATGGCAAGACACCAAGCCTAAAACACTGAAGCGTAAACTACTCAAGCTCAAGGAGGAGGAACTCAAGCAAGTAGAAATGAAAATGAATTAGCATCTACCAAGACCCGTTCGGCACCGATCGGGACATCACAACCGGCAACTCGCTAATCGCGTTCTACGCAAAGCTCGGCCTGGTCGGGGACGCCGAGAGGGTGTTCGACGGAATGCCGGTGAGGGACATCGTCACGTGGAACTCGATGGTGTATGTGTCGAACGGGCTGGGGGCACTGGCGTGCTTCAGGGAGATGCACGAGGCATTGGAAGTGCAGCATGACAGTGTTGGGATCATAGCCGCTCTTGCTCCTTGGAATCAGCATTGATGGAAGGGCGGGGATCCATGGATATGTGATCAGGCACGAGCTGGAGCAAGATGTCAAGGTGGGAACTTCTCTTCTTGACATGTACTGCAAATGCGGCGACATTGCTTCTGTCGAGAGCGTATTTGCAACAATGCCAATGAGGACATTGGTGACATGGAATTGTATGATAGGTGGGTATGCGCTTAGGTGGGTACGCGCTGAATGAACGTGAGGAGGCATTTGATTGCTTCATGCAAATGAAGGCAGAGGGCCTCCAGATGGAACTGGTCACCGCTATCAATTTGCTGGCTGCCTGTGGTCAAACTGAAAGCTCACTGTATGGAAGGAGTGTTAATGGTTATGTAATTCGAAGACAGTTTATTCTTCACGTGGTGCTTGAGACTGCTCTTCTGGAGATGTATGGCTAAGTTGGCAAAGTGGAATCATCTGAAAAGATATTTGGTCAGATGACGGACAAAAACTCTGGTATGATGGAATAATATGATTGCTGCCTACATGTACAAGGAGATGTACAGGGAAGCCATTGCATTGTTTCTGGAGTTACTGAATCAGCCTCTTTATCCTGATTATTTCACCATGTCGACAGTAGTACCGGCATTCGTCTTGCTGGGGTCACTGAGACAATGCAGGCAAATGCACAGCTACATTACCAGGTGAGGTTACGGAGACAACACTCATTATGAACAGAGTTATGCATATGTATGCGAGGTGTGGTGATGTTGTGGCCTCAAGGGAGATCTTTGACAAAATGGCAGACAAGGATGTCATCTCTTGGAACACAATGATTATGGGATATGTGATTCCTGGTCAGGGAAAGACTGCATTGGAAATGTTCTCTTGAGATGAAATGTAATGGCCTGCAACCAAATGAGAGTACCTTTGTCTCTGTGTTGACTGCTTGCAGTGTCTCAGGCTTGGCGGATGAGGGCTGGATGCAGTTCAATTCGATGCAACGTGAGTATGGTATGATCCCACAGATTGAACATAACGGATGCATGACCGATCTTCTGGGTCGGACAGGTGATCTTAGAGAGGTGCTGCGATTTATTGAAGACATGCCAATAGCTCCAACATTTAGGATTTGGGGCCCCTACTGACTGCAAGCAGAAACAGGAATGATATAGATGTTGCAGAATATGCAGCAGAAAGGATATTCCAACTGGAACATGATAACACAGGCTGCTATGTTGAGCTTCATGACAAGTCATGCAGTTTTGTCAACGGGGACATGTCTCACTGTCAGAGCAGGACGATTCATGAAGTGTCCGATATTCTGTGAAGAAAGATTAGGGAAACAGATAACCCAATGAATCGGCCTGATCCAGTCTCTTTTGCATCAAGGAGAACAACAATGCCTAACAAGCATAGTACAGGCTGGCTGCTGTCTTTAGTCTGATATCATCAGAGGTTGGAACCCCCATTCTTGTCAAGAAGAATGTGCGTATATGCAACCACTGCCATCATGCCCTTAAGTTGATATGAAACTATACAGGGCGGAGGATTGTTGTTGGTGACACAAAGATCTATCACGAATTCTCAGATGGCTCTTGTTGCTGTGGTGACTACTGGTGAATGGCTATGGTTGATGGCAATGCTTAAGTGTACTTCAGCAAAAGCAAGAGAACGCCTCGATGTATATATGGTTGTCATGACAAAATTCCACTATATGTCACAGATTCACAACACACACACACGGTATGATGCCATGCTACTACAGTACCAATACACTTTTCAGAACACATACATGAGAAATCAATTCCCACGTATACTCGTAGCAGTGGCTCGAAGAAAAAGGGGATGCCTTACTGCTGGTACTGGAGGTTACACATTGGATTGGAGCAAGCATCGCCTTTTGCAATTGACAATGACATGGTGTGCAAAGTCAATTCTTTTCAAGTGAAAATTTTGAATTGCAGGTAACTCAGTGTACCATACATCATACACGGATCAAATGCAAAATAAAAGTCGCTTTCCACTCAATTCTTGGCAAGACAGAATTAAGCAAGTCGAGGAAGAACTGCTTCATAAGCAAGGCCAATGCTTTACTCATTTTCTGTTACAATACATAAACGTTCGTGCATACTCCAATTACAGCAAAATTAGCCAACGTAAGCAGCAGAAACAAAAGGAAAAATTGTACGCATCGAGTTGGGGGCATCTGGCAGTGCATCTATGCTCCGCCGCGGCGCTTGGCCTCCTCGGCCTCGACCATGCGGCGGGACGCCTCGGCGAGGCGGTCGAGCGCCTGCTGCACGGCGTCGCGCCCGCCGATGAGGAGCCGCGCCACCACTTCCGGGTCGCGCTCGCCGCGGGCCTCCTCGAACTCGCGCCGCGCGTTGGCGCGCAGAACCTCGCGCCACGGCACGCCGCGCTCGTCGGGCCACGCGAACAGCCGCGTCGCCCGGAGGATGTCCCGGTACAGGCCCAGCGCCTCCCGCCGTGAGCTCGTCAGCCGCCGGCGCGCCTCGGCCTCCGCCGCGTCGTCGTCGAGGAGCGCCGCGGAGGAGGTGGGGGGCTTCTTGGAGAGGTGGCGGTCGAGGAGCTCGTCGATGGTGTCGGGGCCCTCGTGGATAGATCGGAGCGGCGGCCGCCTCGAGACGGCGAGGGCGCGGAGGGAGGGTGTGCGGGCGCGTGCGGCGACGGCCATGGTCGTCTGTTGCGATGTCCTGGAGGGGCTGGGTCGGTGGGTTCTTTGTGATTAGCGGGTGGACTTGGTTGGGTTGGGTCGGTTACGGCCTTACGGGTCGGAACAGGCGGACATCACGGGCGGGCACCGTGCTGCGGCGTGTCGCAACGCGGCCAAGATGCTGCCTGACTCGAGTAGTAGATTTTGGGACTCGAGTTGGAATTTGGATCAGAGGGACAATCCCTTTGATTTACCAAAGGGCTTTCTTCCATAGTATCCCAGTCAATCCATCTATTCCAATCCAAAGCATGATACACTATTCACAGCAAAGTTCATATGTTTAAATTTATTGCAACCAACGAACCAAGATGACAATACCACACGATTACAGGCACTAATCCAACATACTGCTTAAACACAAAACATGGCACACACAGTAGGCTTAAAACTGAAGCCCAAAATCACCATGGCCGTTTCAGCTTTCAGTACGCCGGGGCGACGGCAGAATTGGGCGCGGTGGCCGTGACGGCCTTGATCTTGATCCGGTACCTGGGGCGGCGAGGGATGACCTGGCTGGGGCCCATCCCGAACTGACCGGTGCCCTGCATGACCGGCGGCCCGTCGTCGTAGACGTAGCCGAGCAGGCAGGCGCAGGCGTCGCAGCTGATGCGCGTGCGCTTGCGCTGGATGCCCCAGTAGTTGACGGTCTCGAAGAAGGGGCGGATCCTGTCCTCCTCGGCGAACCGCAGCCGCGACTCGTCCACCCACGAGAAGGACAGCGTGCCCTTGTTGCCCGCCTCGAAGTACACGCCCGCCGGGTACAGGTGCGCCGCCGACAGGTTCAGGTCCGCGCCGCACGACGCGCACCGGTAGGTCGTCGAAGCCATCGCGGCCGCGAGCGCGAGCCAGCCGGCGTGGGAAATTCACTCAGATGGATTTGAGATGTTTTTTTTGGTTGGGTTTGCGGAATTGAGGTGCGGTTTCTTGGAAGGACGGCACGGCAGCTGCTTAGGATTTGGTGCCGCGGCCGCCGCGTTGGACAGTTGGACTGGCGTTTCCTTTGAGAAGCTTCTGTTTAGGTGTTCGGTCACAAGTCAACCAGGACGACGTGCCCGGTGGCGCGGATCAGGTCCAGTCCCTATAGCGACTGCAACGTTGGCAGTAGGCCTGATCCATAGCGTCCAAAGGGAATAGAACGGCCAGACTATGGCATGCCCAAGTTGGCACTTAGGATGCGAGAACTTGCATCGGCGGCGGTCAGATTGTGCGGCCGCACGCCGGGGCTGGACGAGTCGGCGGCGGCGCCAGACTGACAAAGAGAGAGGCCGGATGGCTGTTATGGACAGATGGAGTTGCTGCCTAGCACGGAGACCTTGGCAGCCCGACCGTGCTGCTGCTCGGCGCTCGCTGAGAGAGAGAGGCGGGAGGTCCAGCCCAATCATGCTGCTGCCTGCCGCCGCTGGGATGCTGGACACATCAGCTGGGAAGGTCGCGACGGTGGCGCAAGAAAGGGAGAGGATGCGGGGGGCGTCGTAAGAGTGCGGGCGCCCCGCGCTGCTCACCACCACGCTGGCCGTTGTAGTATCTCGCCGCCGCCGACGACGACGATGAGGAGGTCGGCTTGAGCCCGAGGCTTGACATCATGTCGTTGCGGCCACAACGAGACCGCCGCGGTGCTGAGGCGCAAGAGAACCGCGCCCCGTGCCCAGTGATGATGCGCCATGGTGTGCCGCTGAAATTGTAGGCGTACAAAACCTGCTCAGCCAACCCATCTCGTCGTCATCGCAAAAGAGGCCTTTCGCTTATCTAGAAAAAACGCTAGCCTAGCCTGGCCCAGCTCGTTGTTATATGTCAAATCTTGTAGCGAACCCCGGCCCATGATACCATTCCTTTCTCTTACAACTCTGTGCTTCACGCGATTTTTCGTGTTTCAGTTTTCAACACCGCTGAACGCTGATCAAACTGAATGTTCAGAGCAAAGGTTTGAGTTAACTATTTATCCACCACAAACGCCGTATCATGTGACACAAATGCCTCACAAGCAACAAGGGCCTACATGCTTGCACGCCTCGCCTCGTATTTACACAACGATATCTTAAAGGGACTGACTAGTTATAAGTTGTCTGAAATTTTGTTATTTATCAATCACTTTTTCTAACATTTAGATTTTCATCCAATGGTAAGGAAAATTTTGGTGCAAGTGCATGACAAAACAGATCTGGGATACAGTTGTCTGTCTTAACAGGTCCGAGTTTCAGAATTTGTACCCATTTTTTTGGCCCGTTTCTTTGTGGGCTGTTTTTTTTTGTAGCCCGTTTCTTTTTGTCTGCTTTTGCTTTGTTGTTGTTGGCACCACGCACATGGGTTGTGGGCTTGATTTTTACATCTGTGTACTAAAAAAACAAACCCCACTTATCAAACTTCTCCAGACAAGGAAAAGACCCCACATGTCAGGCTTTAACTCAGCCTTTAACTCTACAGCCTTGTCAAAGTAGGGTTTCTTCTCCTGTTCCAGATCAACAACACACATTATGTAGACATGAGCAACTACGCAATGCTGAGACATCAAAAATGGAATAGAAAAGGGAAATGAAGCAGTGCCACTGACTTCTTTCTATTTTGTTGTTGCTGTAGCAATCAAAGGCAATTCTATGCTCTCATCTCACGTATCTGCTTTTGTGCGTTATTATGTATGCGTGTTGTTGCAGTTGCAAAGGAACATACATAACAACGCACAAAGCGAATCGTGAGATGAGAGCATAGAATTGCCTTTGATTGCTACAACAACAACAAAATAGAAAGAAATGATCACATTTGACAACAGAAGGACACAGATCAAAATAGAAAGAAATTACTAAAAATTTATTGAATAACTGCAACATACATTTAAGTTGAAAGATCAACATAAAAATGTTGCAGGCAATGATGGTAGTGGCCAATAGAGGAATAGGTCAACCTACAACATTGAAAGATACAAAAACTACAAGATACAACAAGGCATTAAGGAGGGCTAAAAATATTCAATTCATAATGTAATTTATTTATGGATGATGTAACAACTAATGACTACATGTTAATTTATTACGTGTTACTCTTACTGTATTGAATGAAGTTTTAATATGCACACTGCTTAAAAAAAATAGTTTACGTTACTAGTTGCTATTGGCCGATGGTGGAGCGAACATCATGATTCCAGAACAAACATAATATAGAACAGAAAAAAATCTATCCTAGAAAAAAGTTCTATACTTGGTGAACCCTACAGAATACAAAAAACGAGTACAAAATACATGTATTTAAACATACTTGCGATTCTGTCCAGGGAAGAAACCATTAAAATAACTTTGCAACACAGACCAACATAAAATCAACCCAACCAATGTTTTTTCATGAATCGACCCAATGAATGCCTTTGGACTAGACATGGTTAACAAAAGCATGCAACAAAATGTGTTTTTATAATGGAAATAAAAATTTTGTACTAACTAATCCTCTATCAGGATGTCCAACTGAGATCACTGGAATGAGAATACAACTACCAGCACATAGCAAACTCATAATGCAGTGCAAACATAACATAAATACACAAGGTGCATGTCCTTATATTTACACAAAACTGAAAATGAATATGCCTCTTATTACATCTCACCACATTATAATTTGCGGTCAGTTTGTACTAAAATTGCATAAACTTGGGATTGCAAATTTAGTTCAAAAAGTATGCAACTTCTAAAGAATGTCTATATGTTATTTCACATTTCGTAATATCCATAATATTTAAAGAAAGACACAAATATAATAACAAAAAAATAATGTCTAACCTGATATATTCCCTATACATTGTGCAGTGCATGCTCTAGGCATGTCTAACATGATATATTCCTGAATATAGTCGACCTAAATAAGTTCAGCTTGCAACTCCTATCATTTGCCTATTCCTATCATTTGCCTGTAGAACAAATGCATCTGCAATAAACTTTGTTGTACGTGAGTGGTTTGTTTCATAGCATATGACACCAAAAAAGACAAAACTAATGCAAACTAATTCACTAAAGGAAAAATATAAAATGTTACTTTTTATCCAAATCAATGCAAATTCTTCAACCAACAAAATATCTTTGTCATGTTCTTTTGCCAAAAAAGACCCATCACATGTTCTGACAAAATTCATTCTCATGTTCTTCTACCAAAAATTATTACCTGGCCTTGTCCATGATCTACTAGAGACCTTTCTGATGGATGTTGGCAAGTAGCACACGCAACAAGGTATATTGATGCTTCTCTTATTGTAACCCTAAGCAAAAGGACAAAAACAAATTAAATTTATAATTTTCTAGAAAATATAAGATCTAAAACACAACAAATAATTTATAATTATTTGTGAACCCTTACGAAGGACTAAGACATACACATCAACTAAAATATATACATAAGATCTAATATTGGCATGGACAGTTTGATGCTTTCTTATACTGTTTTTTTAACAAATCATGGACACATAGTGACAAATATTAAAAATTGCACCCAATTTGAACCAAATTTGCACAATACATAGCGCTGAAAGTTTAATTAAAATTATATGCAAGTATTCATACTAACAAAGAAAGTCATATTCTAGACTAACACAACAAACAATTCATAAAACATATGGGCAGAAACATAATCTAACTAAACATACCGAGAGAAAAGCAAGTATTTGATAGTTCACTAATAAACCTAGGATGCATTCAAATACGAGATCTCTCATCTTGACAGTAATAAAATCTGTATGAAACATTTGTGATCTGAACTATGAAATTGACATTCACAAAAATTATTCTAATCAAGAACAATAAATATAAGTGACCCCCAACATAACACAGATGTCAAACAAAATATATGCTTGGTAAACCATTGATAATACAAAAAAAAAAGACACAAAATCAAGGAGGATCACCCTTATGCTTAGTCTAATACTAATGTGTATTGTTGATGTTCTGCTATACAAGTTCCCAAAAATATCAATGTATTCTACATAGAGGCAACTCTTGGAAAAATTGAAGGCCTTTAAAGAATAACAGAGGTAAACATTACACTTGATAGCATTGCTTTTCTAATAAAAAAAGAACTTAATAAATGTAGCCAAAATAGAAATTGCACTGACAAAATACTAAATTTGCATATTATATGGAAGTGAAATTTTAATTTAAATAGTGTGCAAGTTTTCACCTAATAGGTTAATTTCAATTTTTAATAGGTTAACTACATGTAATTGTCCCTATGTTATTTTCAATTTTTAATAGGCTACCTGAACCCAGGCCGAATAAATGATAAAATTGCGACTTCAACTTCTTTGAAAGACCATTTATACTCATGTGCCGGTAGCACGACAACATCATACCACCCTGAATGCATAAACCACAACTCAGTAAGGTGACTGCATTAAAATATGATACAACAAGGCATTTTCTATAATTGCTTTACAAAAGTGACATCAATAAAAATATTTGATGAGGATAGTAACATACCTCTTTCATGCCTATCCACAGTTTTCACACCACCATTACATGTGCATCCCTTGATACAGCCTCAAGACTCTCCTCAATTCCTCATAGGAACTATATAGCTGAGCTCAGCATTCCTCAAAAAGCAAAGGCTAAAAAGCTCTAATATACTCCTCAGCGGATTCCTCAAAAAAACAATGGTTTTGTTCATAAATCAAAACAAACATAGCAAAGAAATGCGAGCTAATATATATGTGCATAATATAAACCAAGAGATTAACATGGGCGCTGCGCAGGGTTTCATACATACACCTACAAAACACAAACCAAGAAAAAAGGCAGTAAACAATTAGGTTGGGTACAGTAACAGCTAGAGGTCAATAAAAAATTAAGGAAAAAAACAACAACACTTATGTACAACAAATTTAAAAACAGGGGATCATACTTACTCAGGGGACTAGTACAAAAGCGATTACAGTACTATTGAGATGCAAACAGTTACAAACAACACCTAATAGAACAAATAACAGTGTATACCAATTGAATACATCCAAATTTACAGAGCATTCTTCAAGATCCAAAAACAGGGGACAATTTATTACATATATTGCAACTACTAATGGCACATTCTACTACTACTACAAAAAAAGCACCCTTGGAAGAGCATTACATCCAGCTGTATATCACTGAGAAATATATGTGAGGGTAATACTGCGGGTCACATTTGCCCGGAGAATATACCATGTGCCTACATGAACAAATAAAGCAAAATAAACACAAAATCAGAAAAAGCAAACCAAATGCCAAATGTCAAACACAAAGAACAGCATAGTAGTCACATGATGAGTCCATTTACGTGATATCTGTTCAACACAGTACTGTCATTTGTAGAATTTTGCAAGGATATATACTTCAACAAGAATTTGGCGTATCGTCACAAGAAATTATATGACAGGAATAGGATTGGTTCTAAGATCCACCCCCATGTATAACATAGGACATTCATCCAACTGGCCATGCCCATGCTAAATACTTGTTAGAATTGTTATTGCAACATTTAAGTAACAGTATAATTAGGACAAATTAAAAGTACAAGTAGGATGAAGATTATAGTTGTACATCTCTTATCATCAAATAGGGGGGGGGGGAGGCACCTGCGCTAATGCATGACATTTCAAGATGCACAACATAATTTCATTAAATCCCTATTTTTTCGTTTGCAGTTCAAACACAAACAGTCATGTTGGTGTCATATGATTGTGTCTGTCCATGCAGCACTCACAAAATGTACTTATATTTGCAGAAGTTTGACACATGAAAACAAACAAACAAAAGAACCCTTGTTTTTTTCTTCTTGACATACTAAAAAGCTGTGCACGATAGGTATGCTTCCAACAATCCTTACAATGACTTACTACATTTGGTGCAACCCAACCTAGAGAAGCTGATAGAACTGTCATCACCTAAAATAATTAACTCAATCAGTTAACTAGGAAAAGAGAGAGAATATATTGTAGCACATAAAATTCTGAAAATACTCACTACTAATGCAGTCATACAACCTGCCAGGACGAGCTTCCGGGGATGGCACATGGCCAGAATCTTGTAAAGGTAAATGTTAAAAGGTGAGTAAACACAATGCTCAACCAATAGCCGTCCAAAGAAAAAAAAAGCAACAAAAGAACTTTCAAAGTGGAGAATATTGATGAGTGTGTTTCTAGAAAGAATTTATTTTGTCTTGCTAATCCAGACTCTTCAAACCCATCATCCCTGACGAGGTAACACTCCAGGTACTTTGTTTCTAAGGTTACTACCCTGTGATGAAAGTGAAACAATTCGGGTGGAAGATGACAAGCATCTCAACAAAACTAGTAACAGTCCTACAGAAAAGGAGTACCCAACTCATATGGCAGGTTAGCAAATTCGGCAAGCGCAACAGCTCCACCAAACCAAAGGCCTCTCTCTCCTGTGTGCCCACTTACATGGCATGGAACCCATGCATCCGAAAGCAGAGTGAGCAGGTGAGTTTCGATCGCGGACAAATTCATTCAAGAACACACCTAATTCCCGGCGATTTTCTCAATAGAGAGAGAACATAGAAAAGCTCCTCCTCCGTTCTCATTTCGCTGAGCGCTTTTGAAGATCTCATTCTTAGCTAGCTAATACTACGAGCTATTAATCCAAAATTGACTCCATAGCGCTCACCGCTCATCGCTCACGAAATCTACGACTCTTGCCGACTCCATCTACCACGACACAAAGAACCAATCACCGGGCGAGGTTACGCACGTCACATCGTCAAACACCTCGCTCACAAGACACACCAAGACGCGTCCGCCTCCGGCGAGCAAAGGCAAGAACAGGAAGAGGACAAAGGAAACCGGAAAGAGAAGGCGTTGGTCTCGGCGTTGTACCGCATGGCGGCGAAGAAGTATTTTCCCCGATCTCGGAGAGCACCGTCATGGCCAACGACTTGGTAAACCCCTGCACAGGAACCACAACGAAGAACCAGAAAAGCAAGAAGTCACCTCCACTGCACAAGCACAACAACACCCATAGCCAGAGACAGAGACAGAGAGATAGAGAGACAGAGAACACAAAATTATATAGCTAGAATGTACAAGAGCAGTGCTCCGATAGGCTACGATGGCATTCATATGTACAGAAAGGAAGATTTGCTGAAAGCAGGGATCTTATTCTCGTGCCTTGATGGCCTCCAAAACCATATGTACAGAAAGCAAGATTTGCTTGAGGCAGAAACAAATCCCCTAAAAAATGAGCTAAGCATTTCTATATTTTTCCAGAGTAATTTCAGCAAACATTAAAAATGTGCAACAAATTTGAAGAAACAAGTCTAATATCCTAAAAAAAAAAACAAATCTTAAGCCAACAAAATCGTCGAAAAAAACTAGATCAAAACATGGAAAACATCAAGTGCATCCACAAATTTGAAGGCAACAAAAAAAATCATAGATATTTGGACAACTAGTAGAAAGCCACTAACGAGGATACTATCTACAAGCAAACTCAAACATAGCAATCAGTAGGCATCATCAACGGCCATCACCGTCACCATGCGCCGCTGGCTGATCTGCCGCACCTCCTGCCGTCGCCGAGCGCCGCCGTAATGCCAGTAGCTATCGTCGAGCACCGCTGGTTAAGATGCCCTACCTCCCGCCTTCCTCAACCACCACCGCATCGCCGGTCGTCCCCGAGCTCAGATCCGGCCTGATCTGAGCGGCACTGGCTCGAGGGTGAGCATGAGAGGTGGTGGAGGATGGAGGAGCCCACGAATTTGGAGGAGGCGTCGCCTTCTAGAGAAGTGAGGAGGGATTGGGATTGAGAGGGTGGTGCAGTGTGGGAAGTGTGGGAATATGGTTGGGGAAAGTGAGGGGCAGAGTGATGCGTAGATGCTCTTGTTAATGGGTTCATTTCATGTGGATCCGATACTGAAAAGAAAATAGCAATCAAACATCTATTCGAGCCCAATAACCAAAACCATAACGCACAGATCTCAAAGAATATCCAAAGGCTGAAAAATCGACTGAAACAAAAGAAATTTTCAGGCGACTGAAAATTAGCAATCCCGTATCTTAAATATTGAATCGTATTTCATATACATACACGAGAGAAAATAATATGCTAACGGTGCACCGCATCAGCATGCATGCATATAGGCTAGTCTGAGACTCTGAGCCCGTCAAAATACATGTTGCTGGAAGTAGGGAGAAGACGTTGGCTTCCAAGGAATGAAGGACTGGGAGCCTAGAATATTCTCACCTCTCTTCCATATACATAACGGACAGACACTTGTCCTCAGCTCACTCGCAAAACCTAAACTTAAACAGCGCCATTTCAGAGATCGAAAGAGGAGCACTTTGACCGGACCGGCCAATGGCGGGCGAGCAGATACACGTGCTCTCGGCGCTGGACGGCGCCAAGACGCAATGGTACCACTTCACGGCCATCATCGTCGCCGGCATGGGCTTCTTCACCGACGCCTACGACCTCTTCTGCATCTCCCTCGTCACCAAGCTCATCGGTCGCGTCTACTACACCATCGAGGGATCGCCCCACCCCGGAAGCCTGCCGCCCAACGTCTCCGCGGCCGTGAACGGCGTGGCCTTCGTCGGCACGCTCTCGGGGCAGCTCTTCTTCGGATGGCTCGGCGACAGGGTCGGCCGGAAGAGCGTCTACGGCATGACGCTGCTGCTGATGATCATCTGCTCCGTGGCGTCGGGGCTGTCGTTCGGCCACACGCCGACGTGCGTCATGAGCACGCTCTGCTTCTTCCGCTTCTGGCTCGGCTTCGGCATCGGCGGCGACTACCCGCTGTCGGCCACAATTATGTCGGAGTACGCGAACAAGCGCACGCGGGGCGCGTTCATCGCCGCCGTGTTCGCAATGCAGGGGTTCGGCATCTTGGCCGGCGGTGCGGTGGCTATCGGGATCACCGCGCTGTTCAAGAGCCAGTTCCCCGCGCCGACGTACGCCGCAGATCCGGTGGCGTCCACCCCGCCGCAGGCGGACTACGTGTGGCGCATCATCCTCATGTTCGGCGCGCTACCTGCCGCGCTCACATTCTACTGGCGGATGAAGATGCCAGAGACCGCGCGGTACACGGCGCTCATTGCCAAGAACGCCGAACGCGCGGCATCCGACATGTCGAAGGTGCTGCAGGTCGAGATCACTAAGGAGCAGGCGGAGATCGCTCCGCAATCGTTGTACCCGCACTCGCCCTTGCCCTCCTCCCCGTCATTCGGCCTATTCTCCTCGGAGTTCGTGCACCGGCACGGGCTTCACCTCCTCGGCACGACGTCGACGTGGCTCCTCCTGGACATTGCCTACTACTCGCAGAACCTGTTCCAGAAGGACGTCTTCAGCGCGATCGGGTGGATCCCCGCGGCGCGGACGATGAGCGCGCTGGACGAGTTGTACCACATCGCGCGCGCGCAGACGCTGATCGCGCTGTGTGGCACGGTGCCGGGCTACTGGTTCACGGTGGCTTTTATCGACGTGATCGGGCGGTTCAAGATCCAGGCGGTGGGGTTCTTCATGATGACGGCGTTCATGCTGGGACTGGCCGTGCCGTACGAGCACTGGACGACCAAGGGCCACCACATCGATTTCGTGGTGATGTACGCGCTCACCTTCTTCTTCGCCAACTTCGGGCCCAACGCGACTACGTTCATCGTGCCGGCGGAGATATTCCCGGCGCGGCTCCGGGCGACGTGCCACGGGATATCGGCGGCGTCGGGGAAGGTGGGCGCCATCATCGGGTCGTTCGGCTTTCTGTACCTAGCTCAAAGCCAGGATCCGACCAAGACGGCGCACGGGTACCGGCCGGGCATCGGCGTGCGCTACTCGCTCTTCGTGCTCGCCGGCTGCAGCTTCCTCGGCTTCCTGCTCACCTTCCTCGTGCCGGAGCCCAAGGGCAAGTCGCTGGAGGAGATGTCGCGCGAGACCGAGCCCTAGGACCGAATCGACTCGCGGAGATGCATGCATGCACGCAGTTCTCTACTGTACTAGCCTACTAGAGTTTTTTTTTGGGTTTGAATCAATTGGGAGTATGTGTTTGCATTTTAGAGTTGGGAATTAGGGGCGAGATGGTGAAATAATCGTCGCAATTGTTCATAGTAGTAGAGCTCAGTAGGCCAGTGGTTGTATGTCTGGAAAATGTTACAATTTTGTGCGCAAATAAGTAGTGCGGGTTCATGCAATTGTTGCGTCGTCGACGTCCGCTACTGCGAAGCAAGTACGCACGGTTCGTTGAGATCGACGGAGTTCTTTTTATTATTATAATAGATTTGCACCTTATTTCCATTAAAAGGAAACATATTACAAAAAATTAACAAACTGATTAAACTAAACAGGATTACATGTTTGGACTGCATCCACAACTACAGATGCATTAATCAAAAGGGAGCTCACGGTCCCAAACCAAAAGGGAGTATTAACAACCTCCATCACCCAATCTACTTGTCCATAGCGTCCATCTGCCTCTAGCTCCAAAAACTTCAGAAGCAACCTTCCCAATTGCTCTAACACCCTTGCGGAGCAGTTCCCGTTCTTCCTCCTTCTGTAAATGGGACCACAATTCAATCCAGTGACAAGAGGTATGAATAACTGAGATAGGTTCCATATGCCATTTTTTTTATTAAAACACGCTAAGTTGTGCACTTTTCAAATGCTCCATAAAATAGCTGCTACACCAACCACCACTAGCTTTCTAGTCTTTCTAGCAAACTTAACTACCCAACTAGAGAATAATTGGGTAATATCTGCTGGAGAGCTAGGCAGGCCAAAAAGTGCAGCTCACGATATTCCAAATGTATCTCGCTAAAGGACACTGCAGAAACAAATGAGTAATACTTTCTTCGGCCCCACAAAACATATATCCTTTGTCCCCCTCCTAACCCTGCGCATAAGATTGTCTTTGGTCAAGATGCTTTGCTTCAACACTAACCAAAGAGAGACCTTAATCTTTAGGGGTAGTTTTATAGACCAAATGAAGTTTTGTGGGAAGCAGGCCGAGTCCTGGTATGTGACAACTTTCTTGTTGGCCTCACCCAACTCTGCACGCCATAAGCCAGTTACTATTCCCGCCGTTGCGGCGTTTTCTGCGCCATCTGATGTAAGGCCCAGTGATCCATCGTACTCATTACTGACACTGCACTATGAGATGAGGCCTGGTATGGTCTAAAACCAAACCCATGGCAAGCCCGTGGATTGAACCCATATGAATCTGAAAATTTTGTACCTGCACCAAACCAATTCGATCTGTTTTCAGTGCAAAATCAACTTATCAGTCATCTAAACCCGTTTCCACCCACCCAAAGCCAACCCCGAAGTGAAACCCGACCTGTTTCGCCCTTTTTAATCCAACCCATTACTAGGTCTAATGGTGACAACTGCTAGCAATCATCGCCGCTCTTAACGAATCCAGATTTCCATTTCTCAACGAGAGCAATCAGTCCTGTTCAGGCAATCGTTCAGGATTCTCACTAGTAAGGTGTCCGTGCGTTGTAACAGATCTTAAATAAATAATATCACAAATGCTAAATTATTTCAATGTTGAGCCAGTCATGTCAAGATCGAATGGTATACCATTGGAATTTGGAAACATGCAAGGCTGCTCTCAAACATCTCCACTTTTACTACTCAATCTTTTTCTTTGCGTTATGTGTACCATAGATAGTTAACATCTAGAAATTTATCAGTTTATAGGAAGACCTTCAATGATAATTTTGCTCAAATTTATACAAAGATCACTTAATGAAATCATAGAATAATACCATAGTGACACAAGCCATTTCCTGACAAAATGACAAAATGCAGGACCACATTTCATTGATAGAATAGGGAATTCACAAGGTTTCAACTGGCTACAACTGAACAGAGCAAAAAATGAACAGATTGCTTATACCAAAGGATGAGGAATTAACTCAAAATCAACACCTTTTCCTAATTATACATTGTTAGAACTTGCATTCATTGAGCCCCAACATTTCTACACATATTGCCCCCACATCAATTTGGACTATAGTGACACAACTCATCAAAGTGCAATTTGGAGCGGAGTTCCTCCCCTTCAGTCATCTAACCGAAACAAATTATCTTGGGCTTTCCTCGAGAACCAGGCCCAACTAATTTCGTGATTTGAAAGTGATTAGTGCGTATTAAGTGATATTAGTGTATATTAAAGTGAATTAAGGCTTAATAAGATATGTAATGACTACCGGAGTATTTTAAGACAATTAGAAGCTTTGCTAATAACTTTTTTTCCACCTTCAAAGCATGCATCATGCATCATCAATGCAAACAACCAAACAACATCTCCATAGATACAGGTGATCACAATCAGACAACCAAACAACCCACACCAGCTTCCGAAGAGCTTAGTTTAGCCTAGCTTGATTTTCTTAGTCAGGCTAGGAGCATACACGTAACCAAACATGCCCTTAGACCTTAGTGTCTCAGCCGCGAGCGAGTAATTCCCTCCAGATCAGCACACTGTCACAGCCGAAAATGCTTCTATTTTACTCTTCAACAGGACACCCTGTTTACAGGACACATGGCACATGTTCTGCCGTGCCGTGAGAGTGAGACAGACCAACCAATCGAGCTGTAGCCTGCAACCAAGCTACGCAAGTACAGATAGTGCTAAACAGAACTCGAATCGCACTGCACCTCTACAGTTGCATTTGCTGAAATATCAGTACCATGGTTTTTTTTTTCTTACCATTGTTTAGCGTCACCATAATTCCATGAAAAAAATATACTACTCCATCTATTCAAGAATATACGATATTTTAGACATTGATACGGTCTTCAGCATGCAACTTTGTGTGTGTGGAATTTTTAAAATAACAATATTATTTTTTAAAAAATACAAAACTAAGTCGTCATCCAAAACAATTACAAAACTAGGTCCATGTTGTCAGTTGAAATAGCCACAAGCTCCTGTCGCCAGTTCAACTGGTGATATGGACGATGTTCATCTCATCATAATACAATACTATTTTTAGGAATTTTTAAATATAGAAGACGAGATTAAAAAATTATAAATTTTTTTGTGCAGCCTTCCGACACAGCTTGCTTACTTGTATAATTTTTTCATAATTTATCCATTCTTAATTGCTCTCTAATATTCATTTAATTATACTATTTGTACAGATTTCTAACTGTATTAAATGAGCTTCAAAAATTATGATTTTTTTTTGTGTAGGATCCTTACATAGTGGAATTAATTGTGTAATTTTTTCAAGATTTTATAGTATCTCTTACCTAGAGTATGCCATGGTGTTTGCTCGAGATAATTTCAGAATATATAAAATCATGAAAAAATTACACAATCAATTCCACTATACAAGGAGCCTTTACAAAAAAATCATAATTTTTGGAGCTCATTTTATACAGTTAGAAATTGTTACAAACAGTATAATTAAATAAATTTTAGAGAAAAATTCAGAACAAATAAAATTATGAAAAAATTGCAGAAGTAAGTAAAGTGTGTTACGAGGCTCCACAAAAAACTTCATGATTTTTTGGGCTTATTTGCTATATTTAAAAAAATTTAGAAACAATATTGTATTATGATAGGATGAACAGTATCATATCACCGTCGCTATTTAAATTGGCGACAGGGATCTAGTTTTGTAATTGTTTTTTTCGACTTTTTAAATTTGTATTTTTTTTAAAAAAATAAATATTATTTCTTATAGAAATAAAATATGTATATTAGTGGCTAAAGTAAAACACGTTTAACTGCATACTTTCTAAAATATCACATATTTCTATTTCTAAACGGAGGGAGTAGCATACCGTGTGTCAATGTCATACTAATAACACAGAAAGAAGATACGGATTAGAGATGCACTTGGCTCGTTCTTGAAAGAAAACAATATCTCGGTACAAACTAGACCAAGGCTCGGTCACTTCACTACTAGGCCTTAGCTTTGAGATTTGGGTCACACAAGCTGACAAGCAGGGACCATCCGGAACTGGACCACCATAACGAAACGAGCAGAGCAGAGCGTTGCCACCCACACTGCCACACAGCCCTCGACGCAACGCTACAAGAAGCCATTACATATCGCTTGCCACCACCCACCAACAGTCAACAAAACGAGTTCTCCGGCAAGAAACGAGAGCGAGGGCTTGGTGGCTCCATCTGGGGCTACGGTCGATCTCCTCCTGTAGCGCTCCGCTGCCCTGCTACGTCCAAATCGATGGCGATCCGGGAGAGTGTATCTACTAAATATCGGGGCGGCGGGGATCTCCTCCTTGGTTCATCCCCAACAGGATGGGGCTCGGTTGTCGGCGACTCATCGGTGTGATTTTCTAAGTGTTTGTTCGTACGCATAGCAGCTTGTACTGTAGCGTACAGACAAACAGGAGATACATACGTACCTACTCAGGTCCTCAGGTAAGCAGAGAATTTTTAGCGGTATTATCACATTTTCGTACCGTATGTACATAAATGGGTACACAGTTTTTGTTTTTATTTTTTGCAAATTTAGTCCCCGTCCGCACAGCCGCCGTGCAGCGGCGCTTCTCCGGCCACCACGTCGTCGCCGCCGCCGCACGACCGCCGTGCGATAGCGCCCTAGTGTCGCCACGTGACCAATGTTAGGGTTTAAGCTAACCGGGAAGTGCTTCTAACTCCACAGCTGCAGAAGCACATAGCATAGGCCTAGGCTAGGGGTACCACCGGTGCCGCACTGCGAAGCGTCGCACAACCCCGGTATGTGGTGTAAAGGACGGCTAACCCCAACTATACTGAGGCATCGACCCAACCCCCGTGTCAACCAGCGACTCGGCGAGGCGGACGTAGCTAGGGTAGCACCGATCGCCCCTATGTGGTTGGAAACAGGACCCAACCGAAGAGCTGAAGAAGGTAACCTACAAGGTGCATCCTAACGACCTCGTCAGGTGCACCCCTGCGGGCAATCATCGAACTGCCTCAGCCAAGCCCGGGGACGCCACGTGCACCCTCCGGGAGAGGTTGGTTGAACCGCTGCTCCAGCATGGCCTTCCAATGCACCGGCGAAGGGCCCAGAACAAATGGTTCACCCGGATCGGGAGACCGGTCAAGAGTGAGACGTCCTGCAGGGTGACCGTCATCTACCCCACTGAAAATGGAAGGTGTGTGTCTCGGACCTCCATTTGTTGACAAGTGCCGACAGCAGGCTGGCGTCTAGGAGGAACCGGCGTCCGAGGGACACTAGCCTCGCAAGGGGCAACAAGCCCGTGCCCTGGAGTACATAGCAACTAATTGCTTGCATGGTAACTAGTGCATGCTGTCATTATTTTGGTCAACCAGCATGTGCATGCATACTAGAATAACTAGCATGTCATTATGAACTTCCATGAAATAATTAGTTGCATGAATAACTAGCAGTGCATACTTTCATTAAGACAAATAAATTAACCTCGCCAGCAGTAAGTATGCAGTTAATAAATAATTTATGAAGAAGAAAAAAATCGACGGAGATAAAAAATACCTGCTAAATTGGCTTATAATGATGGCTAATAAGGCTAAAATGTCCCCAGAAATAAAATCAACAAAGAGAGCAACCGAAAGAAAGATCGAGTGAGCGAGCGAAAAAGCGAGTGAGTGAGCGAGCGACTGCGAAATGAAATCGCGCTCGTCGCTCACTAATTTATAGCTGAGAGGGAATCTTTCCTTGCGCACGATCGGTTTTAATTCGCATGCGACATACAACGATTAGACGGGATGATAAGATTGTTTGGTGGGATAGAAAGATATGATGGGATGATAAGATTGGTTGGCAGAGCTTTCAGTGGAAAAGAAATGCAGATTGATTGGTGAAGATTTAGGTGGAAAAGAAAGACGAAGGCGAAACTGAAACCCTAACAGGGGAGAGAGCACGTGACGGTTCTGGACAAATAAAATTACGATAAATTTACACAAGCAAGTACACAGTTTAGGAAGGCTCGACGTAAAATTTCATAATATTTTGAAATCGTTTGCGATATTTTAAAATTCAAATGAAAATAGTTGAAACCTAGCTTGAACCCTAACCCTAATCCGGCTAAAACCCCAATCTTAATCTAAATGGACACATGGCGGCAACGGCGACGTGGCGGCCAGAGAAGCGCCACCACATGACGGCCATGCTTTGCCAAAAAAAAAACTTTTATTTCTGTACATACGATGCAAAAACGTGACAATACCGCAAAAAATTCCAAAGCAGACAGTGACCCAAAGCTAATGCCTAATGCTATATCCAGTTGTAAGCATCTGACCAGAGAAACGGCATCTGCTCACGATCAGATCAAAGCTGCCATAAAAGATAGTGGAGTGACAGCTAGTTGAAATCCACTAATCGCGATACTTAATTCACGGCCAGGCAAAGGCAGAAAGGCACTCGAGAAAGGAGGTGTGCAGCCAGGCAAGATCCAGCGCATCAGCCGGCTCAGCTTGGACCATTTCATTTCGCTCGCAGCAGGAGCAGTACATCTGATGGAACTATTTAGTGCGCAAATCCTCCAAATCGCGGCGATCATTAAATACGTGATATTCCTCCATTGTGAAGGAATCCACACAAGCAGATATCCCCTCCCCGCTGCTCACGGGCCCTCTTTTAACAGGCCAAGCAGTCAGGCAAACGGCCACACGTGATTCACCACAGGGCACATCAGGATGCAGTAGTAATTAGTCTCCTCTTTTGGAAATTCAATTGCACGCAACTGCCTCTCTTTTGCCATTCAATTCAATTCAATTCAATGGACACCGCTGCCTTCTCGGGAACCAGTAGTACCCCTATAATCCTATTCGCTTCTCTGCTGTTTTTTTTAATAATTTAGCGGGTAGCTCTGGCATTTACCTAGGACGGAGATAGACACCTGGGCAATCCTAGGATTCGAACTCGTCCGGTGGGCAGGCAAAATCATAGGATTAATGTAGGAATCGGGTGGGCAAAATCATAGGATTCGAACTCGGGTGGACAGGCAAAATCATAGGATTAATCGTACGATTCGAACTCGGGTGGACAGGCAAAATCATAGGACAAGTAAACGACGCCACCTCTTTATCCGCTGGCCTCGGGTCGGTTCCTTCTGAGTTTTCAGTAAATGATTTCTCTTTTTTCGTTCAAAGTCATCAAATGGAATGGGAGAGAAAGCACATGCCATTAGAAAAATATAAGATTAATTTCCTATATGTCACTGAATATTTGCAAAATACTTTATTGTCTCACTGAATATCCACATCACATCGTAGTGTTAGAAAGTATTTTAATCCATAATTTATCTAGTGAATTGTACTGAGACCCTGAGAAAATCAAATTCCAAATTCTGATTTCTGAAGTTATACAGTACCGAGAAATCAAAATTGAAAATGGATATCTTGCTCCTGCGAATGCCAACATGCCACCGCACGGCACAAGTGGTCCCAGCTCTGACAGCGACCGATCCTGCAAGCCACTGACAGGAGAGGGCCCACCTGCCATCGACATGCTCCAACGGATATTTTCGACTAGTGGCGCGCGCACCAGGGGCCACGGCCACGCCCACGCAGAAAAGCAAATGCCAGGCAAGTGTCAGCTTTACGGCTCCTACAATGGCAGAAAAGAAAAGAGAAGGCGAAGGCGAAGGCGATGGCGATGCAAACATGGTGCGCATCGGCCTCCGTGACGCGCTCACATGCCCCCGCCCAGCTTGTCCCCATCGACCGACCCAAACCACCCCTTCAATTTATTTAAATTGCGCGGTTAACAAATCCCAGATCCGATCTCGGAGCCCACCTGCCATGGGGTCAAGGACTCTATTCTGCAGCTTGGAGCATGGGCCCTGGCCCTGCTACTCTACTAGTGCGTGGTAAAGCCTAGAGGCTAGGAAAGTTAACACTGACCTGGCTATATGCATCGAACCTTTGGAGGTTGGACCTCCTGGCTCCTGGGTCGTGGCCGGGTAAAATAGGTAAACGAGAAAAGCGAGAATGTTTGTCGTTTCTAACCTCTTTCACCGTGCCAGGCCGGCCCGGCCACAACACGAGCACTAGACAACGGGGATCGAGTGAACAGTGCGTTCCCCTCTGCAAATATCAGCAAACGAAGCGGACGGCAGTAATTACGGAATACAAAATTGATTCCCTAACAATTTCCGATTTGCAACAAGAGATTCCAGTCTTTTTTTTTTTGTTCCAGACAAAACATGGCTGATAGATAGATCTATCCACCGATCAAGCGTAAACAAATTTAAACCCAACCTCCAGCTCCTCCCCGATCCAAAATCCCTAACCCAAAAAATTGAAATTATAAGCTACGAACAAGAAAGAGTAACAAGAGGCATCGTCGTCCCTATTCTTCTCATCTAAAAGATAAAATTTCACTTAATTTAAGCACTCTCTTCGACCTCTCCAAGTAGTCTGCTCTTCTTACCTCTGCTCCGCGAAATTATTTCTTCTTCCCCTCCCTGTGGATGAGTAGATGAAGGTGTCGTCGTCTTACTCTATTTGCTCTCGGCTGCTTGGTCGGCGGCGGCGGCGGGCTTGCGGAGGAGCACCATGTGCATGGGCGTGAAGGTGCCGGTCTCGCCGCCGCGGGTGAGGTGCTGCGCGGTCTCGTAGAGCATCTCGTGCACCTCGGCCACGCCCTTGGGGGCTATCCGGAGCATGGTGAGCACGCGGACGACGAGGGAGTTGCGCCAGTAGGCGATGCGCCCCATCTTGAGCCGCGTCCACCACGGCAGCGCAGGCGGGAGGGCGAGGTCGTGCTCCTTGAGGACCTCGAAGCCGACCTCCCTAGCGATGGACGCGATCTCGTCCTGGCGGCGCAGACCCGGGAGCGCGTCGCCGCGCTCGATTCCGTGGATGGTCTCGACGTGCTCCGGGTCGTCGGCGCGGTAGAGGGAGGTGGTCACCCACTCGTAGGAGACGTAGAGGCCGCCCGGCTTGAGCACGCGGAAGACCTCGCCGTAGACGTCCTGCAGCTTGGGTGCGTGGCAGGTGGCCTCGATGGAGTACGCGCCGTCGAAGGAGGCGTCGGGGAAGGGCATGGAGAGGAAGTTGCCGCAGACGACCTCGCAGCGGGAGTCGAGGCCGGCCTTGCGGTTGTGCGCGCGGGCGCGCTTGACCTGGTACTCGTTGATGGTGATGCCGACGACGTTCGAGCCCGAGTGGGCGGCGATGGCGCGCATGGGCCCGCCGACGCCGCACCCGACGTCGAGGAGGCGGTGACCTGGCTTGGCGGCGAGGAGGTCGGCGACGCGCTCCTCGTGTACGCGCGTGGCGTCGCGGTGGGAGCGGCCGGGGAGTGAGGGAGAGAAGTGGAAGGACTGGCCCCAGCCCCACTCGTAGATGTCGGTGACGAGGTTGTAGAAGGTGTCGACGAAGGCCGGCACCTTCTCGGCGGAGGCCTCGGTGGTGGCCGTCTCCTTGGGGCGGCGGAAGAAGGACCAGTACTGCGTGTACTTGTCCTTGACCTTGTCGCTCGTGATGGATCCCATCTTGAGATCCACCGCCCGCTTGCCCTTCACCTCCGCCGCGCCCATCACCCACACGAACCAGTACAGCAGCCCCATCCCCACCACCACCGCCGTCCACGCCACCGTCGCCGCCTCCATCCCCCAACAGACACGAGCGCCCGTCTCTTCGACTCAACTCTTGACGAGCGGAGGGGAGGAAACGAACGGGAGGAGGTGGGGATTTGGGTGTGCTTTGGTATATAAGGAGGGGGGCCGCCGAACTTGCGATGCGATGCAGCTCGCAGCCTCGCACCGTTCCGCCCGGTGCGGTGCCGCTGCAGAGCTGGGCTGAGATCTGATCGGACGCCCCGGGCGCGATTAGGCTTTGGTTGGCGATTTGGGGCGTTGTTGCGGCCACTGGGTTTTAGCGGAAGGGGGCCGATTTCTTATGAGCCCGTCGCGTCGCTGCGTGCGCGCGTGGTGGAGGTGGAGGCGGGGTGGTAGGCTCCACCGTCCAGCGGGGAGCCGGAGACCAGCCAGCCATATTGTTTTTGGCACGATGTGGGGCGCGCTGGCACGGACGGCCGTATTTTTTCAATTTAACCCTTTTTCGTTAAAACTTCATTTATACCTGCTCGTCTTATTTCCGATTTTAGACCCGGGGGTGTGCCGTGACTCACGGCGCCGAGCTAACTGACTTCGGCGCCATGACTCATGGCGCCGAGGTACCGCCACGCAGCATGACTCACGCCGCCGCCACGCGTGGCGGTGCGGTATCTCGGCGCCATGAGTCATGGCGCCGGCGTGTTAGCTGTGGCCGTGAGTCACGGCGCCAGCCCCGGGTCCAAAATCGGAAATAAGGCGAGTAGGGGTATAAATGTGAGTTTTAACGAAAAAGGTTAAATTGAAAAATTCAAGACTGACGGTGATGCCATGTGTGGTGATGTGATTGGCTACGGGATCTTTTTATTAGGAACTGCCCGCCAGAGTCCGGTCGGGTGGCACCTCATCTATGTAGACTATAAATAGGAGGGACCCCAATCATGTACACAATTCATTATTGGAAGAGCGATAAAGAGCGACCGCAATCCTCTCATACCGTGTTTTCATCTATTGTTGTGTTCTTGTGTTCTTGCATCGTTCTTACGATTCGATTTTGTATACGAGGTAATCGCTCGGACTGGACTTGCCAGCGACGGTTCCTCAACACGTTATCAGCACGATCGACTCTCCTCGCATCGAAAAGGTAACCGTCGATGAACGACACTCGTAGATTGAATCGTTTTTCTAGATTGCTTTCAATTCTGCAAATTTGGCTTTCTAGATTGATTTCCTACTGTGCAAATTTGCTCTAATCATCGCGAGCGATTTGGAGTCGCGGACAATGCCGATCGACAGATTGCATGAAAGAGCGGATGTCGATTATGCAGTAGATTGAAAATTGTAAATCCGTTCTAACCTACCGCAAGCTGACTCGAAGTCGCCGGCAAAGCCGATCGGTGGTTGCATGAAAGAACCGATGTCAATTGCACTCTATTACATCGCATCGCATTGCATACACACATGCATAGATGAGCGATGTGATAATCTCGAAAAAAAATTGTCGGCCATGAAGAGTAGGAGTCGCCACGCCGCTCGTCGTGACCCGCTCATGCCGCGCGGCGGCCAGCCGATCATAGCCGGCGCCGTTGCGTGCCTAGCCCAAAGACGGCCACCACCGGACCAACGAGGGCAACGAAAAAGGGCGCCGCCGCCGCGCGCGCGGCCGGAGCACCACCGCGACAGGCGGCCGGCCGCCCACCGCCACCCCGTCGCCGCCATGGCGTTGCCGAGCAAGCGAGAGCCGCCTGCGCCCGTGTGGCCGGGCCGTCCGCCCGCCGCGCCGCCCTTGCTGCGCGTGTGGCCGTGCTGGTCCGATTTTCCACCGCCGCCGCGCCAGAAGGCCGCCATGCCTCCGGCAGCGGCCGCGCCGCCGCCGCCGCCGCCGCCGGCGAGAGC
Source organism: Ampelocalamus luodianensis (assembly GCA_036346255.1). Classification (NCBI taxonomy): domain Eukaryota; kingdom Viridiplantae; phylum Streptophyta; class Magnoliopsida; order Poales; family Poaceae; genus Ampelocalamus; species Ampelocalamus luodianensis. The sequence continues at coordinate 15,989,443 of CM070621.1, read as the reverse complement.
GACGGCTCTCCGCCTCCAGACGGGCATTTGTTTCTGGCCGGCCGCCACCTGACCCCATGGGAGCCGCCGGTGCAGCCGCTGCCTCGAAAAGCGATCGGTAGCCTCGCTCCTCGAGCCGCCGCCGTAGCCGCCGCCGTAGCGCCACCGTAGCCGCCTCGGTTTCCACTTGTTGGCCGCCGCCGGTTGTAGTTGGGGTGAAACCCTACCCCATGTTTTGAGCACTGGATAAGGCTACGTGGGTAGGATGGTATGGGCCATAAAGGCGACTTGTGGCCACCACCCCGTAATTAAAAAAAAAAAAAAGCAGCGGGTGGAAACTTTGCAAAAAGGCCCTCCGACTATATGAAAATTACGCGCAATTCTTCGCGGATAAGGAATTTTGCGGAAAACCCCTGGATTTGGGGAAATTTACGGAATTATGTATATTCTTGCAGAATAACCCCTCAGAAATCTGAAAATTACGCGAAATTTTCTCCGAGAACCGAATTTCGCGTTTTAAACCCCGAACTTGCGTTTTCGTAGAAAAGTTACTTTTCCAGCAGAAAAGGGCCTCGGGAATCCAAATTTTGGCATATTTTTTGCATTTGAAGCATGTTTATTCTTGTTATTGTGATTTCTATGCAATTTATTTCTGTATTTACTGTTTTGATTATCTGTAATTATTTATATTGCTTTTAATCATTGAATATAGCAGTAAATCTTGAAAAATGCGTAGAAAAATACGGGAACATTATGGGAATTCTTGCAACCTTTTATGTACATTACCAGCAGTAATCTTATGCACCTCTTGCATGAATATGCAGATGACTGGAATTACGAACCGAGTTCGGGGAGCCGACATGGCGTAACTATCGACTTGGGCATCAGATGTTGAGATCGTACTTGGAGCCAAGAAGCTCCGTGCTGCTATTGGACTCGGCGCCTTGCAGAATGCCGTTCCAACTGCTGAGGAAAATGATCAGGCACTTCATTTCCTCAGACATCATCTTTGTCTAACTCTCAAGAATGAGTATATGGCAGAGAAAAGCGCACTGGCTTTATGGACCGCCCTGAAGAAGCGGTTCGAGAAACTAAAGTACACCATCCTGCCCCGGGCAGAGCAGGAATGGACTCGACTACGTTTTGCTGACTATAAGACCGTGGGGGAGTACAACTCTGCTTTGCACAGAATTTGTACAAATCTCCAGCTTTGTGGTAAAGTAATCACAGATGCGAGAGGATTGAGAAACCCTATCTACCTTTCACCCAAATGCGGTGCAATCCGCACGCAACTGTCGGAGATCGGCTACAAGGAGTACGCGAACCGATTGATATTATGCAAGTTGCGGAAGCTCAAGATGAGGTTCTCGAAAGAACTACATCTCGCACCACCTAGTAGCAAAGTTGGCCATGAAGTCAACGCTAGCGCCACAAGGTGAAAGCCTCACCCGGCGAGAGAGGCAAGAAGGGTAAGGTCACGAGTCACAAGACTAAGCGAGAATGCTCAAGTCAAGAAAGGCGACCAAAAGAAGCGCGATGAGAAGCCCTATGGTCGCGGGACCAAAGCCTACAAATGTGGCACTTGGGGACATTGGTCACGTGTCTGCCGTGAACCGCAGCACGTGATCGATGCTTTCAAGGCAAAGAAGAAGGGCAAAGGACAACATGAAGCGCACCTCGCCATTGCAGGCATTGAAGATCCACAGTCATTGGCTGCACCTATGGATGTGGACATCCCTGCAGCAAACCCTACCACTCCTTCTTTGGACATTGCAGCGCCGCAATAGTAGTTGCCAAGAAGAAAAATAAGTAGATGAGATTCAAGCAGAAGTTAATTCTTACTTCGCTGATTCGATTTAGTGCATGCAAGGCACTTAGTTTTACAGTCATTTGCAGTTTATGTTAGGATTTTATTGAATAAAGGTTGTAAGCTCTAGAAGAGCATTAGCATTAAATTCTTATGATGGGTCCAGCAAGACTTTTCCCGTATTAATAAAGCAAGTTTTGTTCTGTTTTGAAGTATGTTTTATGTGTGGATTGTTTTGCTCCATATTGATAAATACTTTATATATCAGAACGCGTGTGGCGCCCTATGGAGGAAGTGTGTCTAGCGGATAGCGGCACAACGAATACCATACTAAGAGAGACAAAATTTTTCGATCGATCGGCAAGAATCTTTGGTAGTCTTACGACAATCGCCAGCAGCGATACTTGTATAATAGGCTCAGGAAGAGCCACAATTATACTTCCAATGGGCACGACATTGGTCATTGAAGAAGCCTTGTTGTACCCGGAATCGACTAGAACTCTCGGTTAAGGTTTTTAATGAGGCAATTCGTGCGACATAGCAGAACATGATACATGTACTCTTTCTCCAAATTTTTTCCACTGGGTTTTTATGGAGTTTTAGCGAGGCATGAACATAAAGGATGAGAGCCCAAGGGGGAGTATTAGGAAACCGGCCCGACCAGAGTCCGGTCCGTGGGCACCTCATCTACATGTAGACTATAAATAGGAGAGGGACCCCCAATCATGTACACAATTCATTATTGAAGAGCAATAAAGAGCACTGCAGTCCCTCTCATACTGTGTTTTCATCTATTGTTGTGTTCTTGTGTTCTTGCATCGTTCTTACGATTACGATTTTGTATACGAGGTAATCGCTCTGACCGACTTGCAATGACGGTTCCTCAACACTTTTGTTCTCCTGTATGATGCTCTTTTGACCATTAAATCTATTATCATATATTCATAAAAAAGTAAAAGTGAAATGTTTTCAAAGTATTTGTACAAGTACAAACGTTTTGAAAGTGTTTGATTGCACTCATTCTAGTGGTCATTCTTTTGTTAGGGGGGGGTGGGTGGGTATTTTTTTCTCTCACACTCGCAAATGAGTTTTTTTATTAATTTTTTTTCTACAAAGTTAGTAATCTGACTTGATTTGAACTAGCTTTGTTCTGTTGGGAAACAGGGCCCAGGACCGGGAGTCCTGGCCCAAGGTGGGCTCCTCATCCCAAACCCTAGAAGGGTCGTAGCCTATAAATAGGGGGTGCTATTCATTGTAATTGATTGATCGTTGGATGAAGGAATAAAGAGAAGCAAGAAGTCCCTTACATCTCTGTGTTCATCTCTTATTCTGTTCTTGTTGTTCATGCATTGTTCTTACGATTCTACGCTTGTCTACGAGGTAATCGCTCGGACTGGACTCGCCAGCGACGGTTCCTCAACACGTTATTAGCACGATCGACTCTCCTCGCATCGAAAAGGTAACCGTCGATGAACGACACTCGTAGATTGAGTCGTTTTTCTAGATTGCTTTCAATTCTGCAAATTTGGCTTTCTAGATTGGTTTTCTACGGTGCAAATCCGCTCTAACCTACCGCGAGCCGACTTGAAGTCGCCGGCCAAGCCGATCGGTGGGTTGCATGAAAGAGTAGATGATGATTGTACCGTAGGTTGTATATGCAGTCGCATGAAAGGCATCATGTGCACGACACGCGCTGCAGCGGTGTCACTACCTCGCGATCGTTACGGTCGGCATAGTCCGCCATCACGTATCGCCACGGAGGCAACGAGCAGGCCACCCGCTAGCACGCGCAAGCACGCATATATCGGCATGAAGCGCGCCTCATTGCAATCTCATACTATATTATATTGCATCGCATACATGAACAAACAAAAAGGGACGGCCGACGGCCACAGAGCCGCGTCGCCGTCGATTTTGGTGTCACACCGCCACCAAGATGGCACCGCCACGCGCAAGACGGCACGAGGCGGCGGCGCTTGCGCCCTCGCGAAACAAAGCACCGCGATTGATGAGCAATGTACGCCGTGGTGAATAGTACCCACGCGATTGAACAAGATCGCCGCGGATGAGCGATGCGCCCGCATGAACGAGCAGTGTCGCAGATGAACGATGCGCTTCGTATGAACAAGTGTTTTGCGGATGAACGATCGCGTGTGGTGAATACCCTACTATGAACGATGCCGCATGAAGCGATGTTTCACGGATGAACAGTACACCGCATGAATGATGTCCGTCCGAATAAGATGCGGCGCATGAACGATGTTTTGCGAACGAACGATGCGCGCGCATGAACGATGTTCGTGTGAACGATGTCCGGCCATGAACGATGTTCGCATGAACGGTGATTTTCGGATGAGCGGTGTGCGAAGAATTTTGCTACGCCCGCGACGGGCTTCGCCGAACATAACCGCCGCCGCCACGCGCACTCCCGCCGATCGCCGCTCGCACGGTTCCGCATCGCCGCACGTGCGCCCCTCACCTTCGGCTCGAACCGGCCATCGCCGCACCGCGAGATCACGCACCGCCGCCGCCCTCCGTGCCCATCGTATGCGTTTTCCGACTGTTGCCATCTTGTATCGCACGCCACCTCGTAGTGGAAGACCGCCATCGCTCGCAGCCGTGACGATCGCCTCGCGCGCCCTCGGCCACGCATGGCCACACCGGCCCTCGGTTTTGCGTGGCGAGCCACCACCGCCGCCGCTCGAATGGCCTTGCGCCACCGCTTGAACCCACCGCAAACGAAAAAAAGGGAGGCGGTGGAGAAAATTCAAATTTGCGTAATTTGTCGAAAGTCATTTTCCTAGCAGAAAGAGCCTCGAGAATTCAATTTTTGAATCGGTTTTGCATTTGAAGCATGTTTATTTTTGTTATTATTATTTCTATGCAATTTATTTATCAGATTCTTCGCTTTGATTATCTCGTAATTGTTTATATTGCTTTTAATCATTGAAAATAGCAGAAATCGTGAAAATGCGAGAAAAATACGAATACTTAACTCGGAGTTCGATGAACATTATGAGAATTTTGCAACCATTTTATGCAGATTACTAGCAGTAATCCTTTGAACTTTTTGCATGAATAGGAATATGACTGGCATCACGAACCAGTAGTTCGAAGAACTGACCCAGTATGACCAGAATTTGTATAGAATTTATATCAGTCTCCAATTCTGTGGTAATGTGATCACGGATGAGCAGACGATTGGGAAGACCCTCGCTACCTTGCGGTACAATCCGTACGCAACTATCGTTAAGACGGCTACATGAAGTATGCCGAATTAATACATCATGCAAGTTGCGAAAGCTCAAGGTGATGTTCTAGGAAAGAACTTCATCTTGCAGCCACCTAATAGCAATGTTGGCCATGAAGCCACTGTTAGCAGCTACAAGGTGATGAAGTCTCTCACAAATGAGAGGAGCAAGAAGGGTAAGGTCGTGCGTCGCACATTATTGATGCTTTACAGTCTAAGAAGAAGGGCAAATGATAGCATGAGGCATACCTCGCCATTGCAGTACAGAGGATCCACATCCATTAATCGCACTTATGAATGTGAACGACCCGATGCGTTTACCCATCATCCTCCTTTGGACATCGCGGCGACCACACCGTAGTGCGCCAGAGAGAAGATCGCGCATGGAGCCGATTTAGCGAAGTTCTGAATATTCGCTTATTAGATCCAAAGCACGCATTGCACTCGGACCTTTATAGAAACTTGCGCTTGTAATTGAAGTAGAATTTTAAATTATTGAATAATGGTTGCAAGCTATAGGAGAGCAAAGCATTAAATTCTTATTATGAGTCCCGCAAGACTTATTTTCCGCTTTTATAATAGCAAGTTACGTTCGATATCCAAGTATTTTATTTATGTGTTGCTTTCTTTCGCTACATATTAATAAATTACATTATATTAGAACGCGTGTGGCGCCTATGGAGGAAGTGTGCTTAGCATGTAGCGGCAACGAATACCATCCCGAGAGAAACATAATTTTTTTGATCGATCGGCAGGAATGCTTGGTAGTCTTACGACGATCGCAGACAATGATACTTGTATAATAAGCTCGGAAGGGCCATAATTATACTCCCAACGGCACAACTTTGGTCATTAAAGAAGACTTGTTGTACCTGAATCGACTAGAACTCTCAAGGATATTTGCGCTAACAGTTTCCATGTAGAGATCAAGAAGAGTATGGTACAGAATACCGCTCATTACAAAGCGTGAAGAAAGTGAAAATAGCATTAGAATATCTTCCTTCATATGAAATTGGGCTATACTACACTAATATTAAGGCACTGCAAATTATACCGCCTTGAAAACCGTATTTAGAAGCTCCAACTTTTCTATCTCTAGCATGATAGATTATCTCGCTAGGTCTTAGGCTAATGAGAGATATAATTAACAATTCACAGGACATAATATGAATATAAAGAATTTCTCGAATCTGAAGATTTTGTGTGCCCGCATGTGCCACCGTAAAATTAATTATTAGACCTTTGCTCAAAGCGAAGGATGAAGTCCTCGCATTCTGGACCGTATCCGGGAGACTTTGCGGTCCTATACACCTCGTAAGGGTCATTTAGGTATTTTATGGTGCTCATCGATGCTTCCTGAATGGTCGCACATATGTTTATTGTCTATGAGAAACCATGCTTTTGCAAAGCTAAATCTCGCAGATAATTAACAATTGAAAAAATTCCCGATCATCATGTGAAGTCCTCGAATGGACAACGCCGAGAATGTACTCGAAGGCATCGATGATTATTGTATGAAAATGGGAATTAAAGTTGAGCATTCTATACCGCACATCCGCACCTGAATGGACTAGCGTAACTTTGAAGAATTGTAATTTACCAACTATACGTTGGGGACACGCAATCCGCTCGTAGCGACTCTCATCAATTTTAGACCGTCGACATAACATCCATCCAACTATGCAACTAGCGCAAGGGTCAAGACTAAAATTCCTCATCTTCGCAGTTTGGTTGCAAGGGTTATATACCTATACCACCACCGCAAATAACCGAAATGGGTCTTCTCAAAGTCTCGATATACGTTGGCTATGAGACAAGATCCATAATCAAGTATTTAGACCATATGATCGGAGATTTGTATAATGCCCGATTCGCTGATAGTACATTAGATGAGGTTAGTTTCCCGTCATTAGGGGGAGGAAATCAACCCTTGATAATAATGTCGGGAAACAATTGAAGTCTAGAAGACAATTGAAATCCAGAAGATAATTGAAATCTATGCATATGACCCGCGCAGTAGTAAAGCAAATAGAGAAGTCCAGAAGATAATTGCAGTCCAGAAGACAATTGAATTGAAGTTTAGAAGACAATTGAAGTCCAGAAGACAATTGATTTGCAAGTATTAGCGAATCAACTGCCAGACTACTTTAGTGATTAGAAGAGCGTGAATAAGTAGCATTTGCCTGCAAGCAATGCACCGGAGAGGGTTGAAATACCATTGAAGGTATCCCTAATCCCGTCCAGAGGCCTCAGAACAAAAGGACGAGAACTCCGGTCCCTCGAATCCGAAGTAACCGGGGACGCCTGGTGAAAAAGGATAAGACGGACTTGACACAGCCGATCACCGAAGTGCCCCGAACCAGAAGGGGAGCCAGTTGAGACCTGACATCGGTATGGAACCTTCAGAAAAGGCATACCAGAATTGAACATCCCCATGAAGGGAGACATCAGCATGGATGTGTGCGCACACATCGGAGCTGAAAAACTAAAGGGACTTGCCCCGCAATTGGAAGCAGCGGTGAGCAAGTAGAAGCATTAGAAGAATCGCCCTTTGAAGAAATAGTTATAAACTTTATGACCTCGGGAGAACCTTTGAATATGACAACAGCTAATGTTGACATTTACTTTGCAAAGAAACTTGCCACAATCATCAATCTTAATTCAGAGCCTGCATCGCTCGCTGAATGAAAGAAAAGATCAGATTGAGAATATTGAGAGAAGGCAATAGAAACTGTATTATTCTCTCCGAATAAAAGAAAGACGTTTGGACCTGTAAGCCGCACGTCTCCCCCCTGTGCACCCCGTAGGGTATAAGTGGGTATTTGTTCGAAAGAGAAATAAAAAGAAGCAATGCTTGTTGCACAAGTTTTCACTGAACATCCAGAGATGATTATGAAGAAACATATTCCCGGTCATGGGCGGAACTCCTGTAAATATTTATCTCAATGGCGATGAACTTGAAGTTAGAAGTGAAATTGATGGATAGGGTACCAAAGATACCTTTATGAAATATTGGATTCAGACATTTATATGAAGATACCAATGTATCAACGTCCGAACCAAAATAGAGCAAATAGAAATATATACAGTGTGAAACACATAAAGTCATTGTACGAACTTAAGCAATCAGGCAGAATGTGGTATAATCGTTTGAAGCGACTTTCTATGCAAGAAAGGCTACACAAACAATGAGAATAATCTCTGTGTATTTATACGACGATCCCAGAATGGATTTTGTATAATCTCAGTGTATGAAGATGATCCGAATATTATCGAACCTCAAGGATATTAAGAAAGCAAACTCTTACAGGTTGGAGTCGAAATGAAAGGTTTGGGTAAAACCAAATATTGCTTAGGCTTGCAGTTTGAGCATGCCCCTGAAGGAACATTATTGCATCAGTCCACCTACACTCAGAAGGTGTTAGAAAGGTTCGACTTGGCAAAGGCATACCCTTTGAAAGTGCCAATGGTCGAAAGATTTTTGCAGCAAGACAAAGACTCATACAGACCTAAAGAAGAGGGAGGAAGTCCGGGACCGAATTCCACACTTAAGTGTAATAGAAACACTCATGTATTAAACAAATGTACTAGAACGGACATTGCATTTGCCGTGAACCTATTAGCAAGGTATAGTACGTAACCTACCAAAAGCATTGGCAGAAATAAAGGACATCTTCCGATACCTCCAAAGAAGCAAAGAACTTGGCCTATTCTACGTAAAGAATCAAGACTTAACTATGAATGGCAATGCGGATGACTGGCACTGTAGGACCCGTGATACGATAAATTGCAAACATGCTATGAATTCATATGTGGTGGAACCGCAATTCCATGAAAATCGTCTAAGCAGAGTCTTGTATCGACTTCACGAACCACTCGGGAATAATAGCATTGTATGAGGCCTCACGAGAATGTACTTGGCTTCGCGGATGAATCACTACATCTAGCGCTTATGTGGATTGAACACCGCACCAACCCCACTATTATCAATGAAGATAATGCGACTTGTGTTGCACAAGTGCAGATGGGTTATTGTGAAGAATCCTCTCACAAAGCATATCAACCCCAAGTTCTTCTATGCTCATGAATTGCAAAAGATGAACGTAATCAAAGCACTGCATACTAGGTCATGTGAGAATCGCGATTTATTCACTAAGTCACTTCCAAGATCTAGCTTTGAAAGGTGCGTGCGTGGAATTGGAATGATAAGACCTAGAGAAGTGCGAGTCGAGGAGAACCTTCACAAACTCATTACTAAAGCTTGATCACGAAGATCGAGTACCCAAAGAGCAAATCTGGAGATTAAATGAAATTGGGTGGATTGTACTCTTTTCCCTTGACGAGTTTTCTGAAGTTTCTCGGCTAAGGTTTTAATGAGGCAATTCGAGCAAGATAACGGAACATGATTCGTGTACTCTTTCTCCAAATTTTTCCCACTGGGTTTTTATGGAGTTTTGACGAGACATGGGCATGAAGGATGAGTGCCCAAGGGGAGTGTTAGAAACCGCCCAGGACCGGAGTCCCGCCCAAGGTGGGCTCCTCATCCCAAACCCTAGAAGGGTCGTAGCCTATAAATAGGGGGTGCTATTCATTGTAATTGATTGATCGTTGGATGAAGGAATAAAGAGAAGCAAGAAGTCCCCTACATCTCTGTGTTCATCTCTTATTCTGTTCTTGTTGTTCATGCATTGTTCTTACGATTCTACGCTTGTCTACGAGGTAATCGCTCGGACTGGACTCGCCAGCGACGGTTCCTCAACATATTCATTGGGGATAGGATGAGAAGGTGCAAACAAGGGTTGTTGGCTGGTTCCGTAAGGTGATGCATTCAAAGGTGTAGGTGATGTAATTTTTAACATAGAAACATATCAGCATTTTTTTAGATCCGCACTAGTACAATTAGTAGGGAAATAAATCATATGAGACCTCGTCTTTAGACCTTTTTAATATCATGACACATGACGGAAAATTAGACACATGTTATGGTTTGAAAGACTAAAGGTGATGAGGTCTTATAGGATTTTCTTTCCGGTGTGTTCGTGCATGTGTCTGTTTAGTATTCTCTCTAAAAAGTAGGTCTGAATCCACCTTAATCAGCTTTACTTTTTTCCCCCCCCGAAGATAATCAGCTTTACTTGACCTCTTAATGACTTTGTTAGCAGGGGCATCTTCATGGGAAAATCAAATCTAATCTTAGGATCATATGCGCCTATCATCTCCATGCTATCTTGATAAAATAAACGCTGATGGAATAAGGTCATGTTTAGAACGCGCGAATTTGGTAGGAATTTCATGTAAAAGGAAATGCATATTCTTACTATACGTATGGGTGCTTACAAAATTCTTTATGAAAACCCTGTTTTTCCAACGGAGGCGAAGACTATTTGCTGGTTTGTAATATAACATCAGCAGCAAGCAGATGTAACATAAAATTTTTTCATTCGGCGAGCACAAATTGTTAGAATTGTCGATGCTCCTTTCACTCATCTAATACTTGTATGAAAATCAAGCGGAACCGTGCCTTCGAGAGTTGAGGCTCGATATGACGTTAAGGAGGATTGCAAGTGGACACGGTCTTCTTTCGGCCGGAGATCACTCCGTAAAAGGCTCCCTCTGCCTTTTCTTCATTCGCCTTTTCCTCAAAGCTGCTTTGCTCTACTCTGTTCTAAAGTTTGAACGAACCTTTGCCGAAATGGTCCACCCTGCAAAAGTGCTTTAGGGTGCATTTGGTCCGTTTTGCTTAAGAGGACCTATAGTTCAGCTGGGCAAGCTAGCATACTTGAGCTAAGTCATCATTGTCAGGATTATTGTTTGATTGTTTTGCTTATTCAATATCGTGAGGAGGTTGTCTCGTCTCGTTTACCTGTTTCTCACGCAATGGAACCTTGCCGTCGAGGGAGAGCTGATTTGGCTTTCCCCCAGAGAGAGCGAGCATTTTCTAGCCCATTGCAGAGCCGAAGCCACCACCTAAACTGTACGAATCCCTAGTTCTTGCGCCCTACACCGCGGCACGTCACGCCTCGCGCACGCTGCAAATAACCCGACAATGAAGAGACAAGAGCCATTTGCCAAGAGAAAAGGGCTCCGCGGCACGAGCCAGAGATGCCACTGCCCGCCCGCCCGCCGCGTACCACCTGGCCACAAGTTTATGCCCGCCCTCGCGCGCGTGATCCCAGAAAAGAAGCGGCGGCCGCTTAACCTAGTCTCAATGGAGAGTTTTATAGCGTTGTTTCCAAAACTCCCATGTCATATGAAATGAAATGAAACTCGAATGAAATACCCACTCTCAATGGAGAGTTTCATTCTACAGTTTCATAGGCATTTAATTTCATGACTCAAAGGGAGTTGGTATTCGTGCTAAGAGAGTTTCATCTAGATGAAACCCATTTCTCCTCTCTCTTCTTAAATACACTGTCATGTCATCTAAAATGCCTATGTGGCAACACATTTAATGAGAATGAAACTCTAATGAAACTCCCACTGAGACCGGCCATTACGTTGCCTCTGCGACCGCACGGGCACGGCACAGCCGCACAGGCAAAGCCAGCGGTGCTGCTGCAGGCCGACGCCGACGCACGCACCCACACACCCCCGTGTTCCCCACCGCGCACGCACGCCTCTGCTCTGCGCCTCTCTAGTTTAGTTTTTCCCCACGGTCCGCCGCGCGCCCATCGCCACGAAATGCCGTGCTGCGCTCTAGAGCTTCACGGGCAACTCGTGATTAGCAGGCTCGCAGCTCGAACAGAGTATAAACTATGCCATTGGTCTGTTGGAATTTGAGAGGCTTTGGGCACAGCGCAGCAAACAATTCTGCAAAGCAGCAAACCACATTGCCCTCGATCTGCGTATGCAATGTTTTTCTCTGTTTGCAGTTGTGGCCTGCGGATGCGTCACGTCTAACTTGCGTACGCGACTGATTTAGAAAGAGCCAAGAAAGACTGTAGACGAAGTCTGGGATTATGGTAAGTAGTGTCACATCCCTAGTATAAGTAGTCGCGTGATGCGAGCGTTACACTGCTGCCCTGGGGAATGGTTCAAGAGTGCACAACTGGAATGGAGCTGTTCGTATGGTTATGATGCCAGCCACCGAAAGGCATGTCAAACGAAAATAAAAGGATAATAGCGTTAGCACTGGAGTCATTACAGAATGTGAATAACATCGACCAAATGCGAAGGGTAGCATTGATGCATTCTTCCGGTACGATGCTGGAACATAAATTTGATTCGAACTTTATAGACAAAACTCTCGAGAAAAACCAGGAGGCGCAGTTGATCTGAAAAGCTCGCAAGCTATTAAAACCAATATTTCGATTTCATATTTTCCAGGAAAACAACATAAATTATTCACTGTATGTGTACAAATTTGCATTTTCCTGCGAGATGAACGCTGGATCAATCGGCTGGACAGTCCCTGGCGCCCTCAGGTTTCTTCATTCTCATCAGAAAATAATTCTACACTGTTTACTGATGATTCCTCCTGTTCTGCATTTGCTTGTCAGAGGCAAATAGAAGTGCCAGATGTTGGTTTCTTCTCTTGCGAGTGAAAGTGACGAACAACATCAACAATGTCCACCAGGCCACCACCATGAAAATGAAATGTTTTGTTGCAGGAAAGATGTTTCAAGTCAAAGTTTTAGATATCAAATATTGAAAGGAAAATGGAGCCATATCATTCAGCCATACGATGTTATATCAATTCACCCACAAATGAAGAAGTGAATTAATATGAATGCCGCGATTGTGCAGAGGGCAGTCCACTGATGGCACTGATGTATAAATGACTCCACAAAATGAAATAAAAGCCAACTTTCTTGGCATCCCGCTGATCATTCAGTGAGATTACTGGTAGCATTATTTATCATGAAACTAACAAGCTAGTATTGCATTTAGAAAATTAAGTGATATATTGACTGAAAATTCAACAAGACACAATTGGCCTGAAAATATTACCGCCTCAATATTGACCACCGATGCTGGCTCTGTGGCAGTAGGAGTCCAAATATTCACATCGTTATCTATGCTTCTACCCGCAATCACAGGATCATAATGATGGGGCTCGATACAATTGACAACACACTGATCACCCTCCATTGCTTGAAGTAACTTTCCAACTCTCTTTTCCCAAAATTAAAAACCAACCACAGTCTGACCTACTAGCAACATATTCACGATTTGGCCTGAGGAATGACACACTCTTCACTGTTTTGCAACTCCGCAAAATGTATACCAGAGCTCCAGGTTGATCAACATTTTAGCCGATGCAACAAATTCAGAACTTTTGCTAGAGTCAATCCTGGTAGTTGAAGTTACAGACTTGGAAACAGGGTTAGTTCCCAACCCTATATATTTAGGGAAATTATAAATACTCTCATTTTTATAAGGTAAAAGCAGCTCGCCCTGTTATTAGAATGCTAAAACTGTTATTCCACAGGTCTTACTGCCTAAAGGTGGACGCAGCCAGACGGGTGACTAAAATCAGATGATCCATCCCACTTGTACTTGCGGATGTCGTAGAAATGACCATATCTGTTTCTTGCTGCAACTGCAAAGATGTTTGGGTTCCTTGAATCAACATGAGAGAAGAATCCTGATTCACTTAAAGGTCTGCGTACAACTAGTTTTCTGGCAGAATTTGTTCTCAAATCAAACTGTAAAATAAAATATACTGTATGATGGATTAGTTCGTAGTTTATACAGAGCTGACTATGAAGGAAGATGAGGGGGGAGATCTCACATGTTGAACAAGGCCGTCCTCGCCACATCTATAGAAAATAAGATCTTCCAGATTCTATAGCCAACTTATGAACTATTCCTTCATGTGCTCCTAGCAGCCGCCAATCCGGCATGCACATCTCCATTGTCTAGTATCTTTGCAAGTCTCACCTAATTGAAGCAATGCATTGTTCATTATTGTCAGCTAAAAATTTCATAAAATACAAAGTTGACTCCACACACCTCTCCATCAGCAGCACAAGTGACGCTAGTTCGACCGTTGGTTTACGGCATAAATTGCCTTGAAAACATTCCCACCATGGCCAGAATGGAACTGTAATATGACCACCGCAGCATCCCAATTCCACAGCAGCAGCATCTGAATATCAGATCATCAGACCCCCGATATGAGGGTGCCGTCACCTTATGCATTGAAGTTCACCGTGTTCATGCAACAAGTGTGCTTGTCACGTTTGCTGTGAATCTTGAGGCGCATTACGTGATCCTGCATGGTTATTTCATTGTCAACATATAACAAAGCTTAATATACACTAGCAACACATGCACAACAACATTTTAGTTTTTAGAGTCATGTTGAAGAACTATTCAAATGAAGGCAGCATCTAATTTCACATCATCAGGAGCAAATATAGGTTGGAAGGAGCCATCCCTCCATGTTCTAGAGAGAGAGAAAGACCAAAAACGTCTCTCCTCTCATATCTTTGGTGGGGACCCTATGCTTAGGCAAACTAGGCAAATTCCGTATTTGCACAGCTTAGATTTGTTTCGAAGTTTATATAAATGATTGAGAATATATTTGCATATCTTGTAGACTATTTAGATTTTTAAGATATCATAAACATTGAAAATAACAATAGAAGCTTAAAGAAAAATACAACCTAAGGACGTAATTGAAGTACGAGTTTTGATGGAAGAAAAACATTGAGCATAATAAGTTGTTTAGATTCTTAGAAACTAATTACTCTCCATCATGCATAAATTATATGGCTGCATGCCCCTATTCTTAATCTATTGGTAATTAGTTATATTTTTCCAAATTGTATGCATTCACAAGTACCTCTATTTAATTTCAAGCAATGCGTTGATTATGTGTGTGTCAAATTATCTTATTAGTTTATATGGTATTAGAGTATCATGCTCACGTATACACCGATGCACCATTGATGACCTATCTTGAACTTATCTTCCCTTACACATCAGCTGCCCATCTAATTGTGTGTCTTCTATCTCTTCTTATCGTCACAATTTTTTTTTGCTTTAACCTCCAACATTAAGCCCAAATCTTGATCGATCCTTCTCAGTTGCCACCCTTTTCAATGCAACACTTTATCATATAGTTATCTTCTACTTCCTGTAATTATTGCTTAATGCTAACCATTGTGACATCAACATGTATACACATATAACTGTCGTTGATCCTAGCTAGGTACACGTGTCACGCTCACTCTAATAACCCCGAGCCTATTCCCTACGACCGCGTCTCCTCTACTCTAAGCTTTTTGCTTCTCTGCCTCTGTATGTTTGCGTCTCTATTCGTACGGATGTATGCATGTACATATGAATGCATTATGTTATATATACTCGATGTCATCTTCTCTTGTGTCGGTCGTTCCTCTTCTTCAACGTTGGCCAACTCAACACTGTAACTTCCTCTAAGCTCGACAACCTCCCATATTCACTGATGTTGACATATCTGTTTTAGTCGTTGCCTAACGATATAGAGAATATTTTTACCATCGTCGGCGACGACGTGCCCCTCACCAGTGATGGCACGCTTCTAGCTACTTGATGATCACATATTGTTCATAGCTCATCTTCAATACAAATCTTAATCTCTTCTCTATCAGGGCTTCCCCGTCATCGAGCTTCTTTGGCCACTAACTTTTTCAACAATACCGACGCTCACCACGTGTCATTGCGGCCCTTGGCTCCTTCAACACTTGACTTTCTCTTCAATGGCTCTGTGCGAGCAACATGACATTGACCTTGTGGCCTCCTCCGATACCGTTTGTATCATCCTCGTTATAGCTTTTATTTTTTATTCAAAATTTCAGTTATTGTTTATTTATATTCCATAGGAAGCAACAATAGAAACACATGACCTTTACAGTGAATGTGGTGGTTTCTTTTGTGTCTCCTCTGACACTATTCGTGCTAATTACCAATCATTGTTTAATTTTTATTCCAAATTATAATTTTTAGAATTTATATCAAAACAAAATTGCTAATTTTATTTTATTTTTATTCTGAATTTTAGTGTTTTTGTTAGATTTTGTATACAAATCTAATTACAATTTTTGTTTTTTTTTCTAAATTATAATTATTTAGGGATTTTACTTAGGAATTTGTATGGAGGTTTCTTATTCTTGCTTAGTGTCTAATATCGTTATTATTGCCTTCTCTTATCGCTCCACCTTTCCTTGCTTGTCAGGTGAATATTTCACCTCTCCATGGTGAACAAGTATTTTAATGTGTTGCTTGAGATATATGCCCACTCCATGACACCGTTGTCCATACCTCAAATAAAGCAGATCTATTGATTTTCCCCTATCATCCAACTGTTACCATGCTTCTTGACCTGACAAGACACCCTCGTAGATCTAGCACCAACAAATGTGATAAATGTGATTCAAAATTCCAGATTTCTCTAGCATAAGAAAACTTATGCAAAGGCGTGGCAAATTTTGAGTGACCAATTTCATTGACAAGTTTCTTTAGCCACGACATTCAAGATTGTAGCTTGTCTTATGGCTATTGAGCAACCACGACATACAAATGCCATGGAAACCAAGATGGCATGGCTGGTGATTCATGACTGTTAGACTTGCTTACCGATACAAGTGATCCGACTAAATATTAAATAGAACAATGCAGTATGTTTCTCTTATGAAATCATGAAAACTACAAAATACTCACTTTGCATGGCATCGCTATGTGCAACCCATGTGTTCTCTTGAAATGAAAATTGTAGGAATTTTGGGAATAGTTGTGTGTTGACTCACATGACCCCCCACACTCTTCATTTATAGTCTCAAGATACAATCCGACTCTAATATAACTTCTATATTAAACTCTAATACGAACTTTCCAATACTCCACCTTAAGATGAGCATGAGATAACAATTATGCCCATCTTGTTATATATTGTAATACCATTACTAGACCTTACTAAACCTACCATCAAGTATATAGCTAATACTATCACAAAGATCAAAAGTTGCTCACCATCAATACCACCAGAGACGTCACCAAATCCATCTTCACCATCTACCAACTGCCCCGGCCTCAACCTCCTCTTCCTCTACTCTCGTGTCCTCAGCCACCCCCGGCCTCCATCTCTACCCTCACACCCCCAGTCTCGGCCTCTACTACCTCTACTTTTGCCACAAAATATTACGCTTGACTACAACCCTAATCCTCTTATCCCTTCTATCACTTCCCTGACTATGCAGTCTTCTCCTCTGTCATGGTTGTATTGGCCCTGGGGCCATCTCTTCCTCTTCCTCTATCTCCACCTTGATCTCCTACAACAGATCTATTATTCCCACCACCACCTCTACTAGGGCGAGATGCCTCACACTTGTAACACTCAGTCCTCCTTGCAAAGTTCGAGCTGCCGCATCTCTCATCATGACAAATACAATCACCCTCGCAACCTCCAGTTCGTGAGAGAGGACACATCCAACTTAGGTGTCTTATTTGCTTACAGTTGTAACACTCATTGTCATCAGCTATGGCGTACACTGATTTTATAGGATTGTTACCCACTATCACTCTCTGTCAAGTTTTCTTGACAACCATAGCTAAAATAGCCACCTCCATAGTTGGTAATGCCACCTGATGACATATTGAAGCCCTCATGCTCTCAAACTCATGGTTCAAACCTTTTAAGAAGTGAGTGATCCTCCTACGTTGCATTCACGACCTATCAAACTCAATATCACCAACACATGTCAGCTGCATCATCACATTGCTAGCCCTCGAGTATATTTTCCCCAGAGTCTTCCACATCACCGTTGCACTTGGG
This sequence comes from Ampelocalamus luodianensis, assembly GCA_036346255.1. Taxonomy (NCBI): domain Eukaryota; kingdom Viridiplantae; phylum Streptophyta; class Magnoliopsida; order Poales; family Poaceae; genus Ampelocalamus; species Ampelocalamus luodianensis. Next base: position 15,971,647 of record CM070621.1, on the reverse strand, counting down.
ATCGCCTTCACCATTGTAGCAATGGATAGAAACACTGAAGTCAACAACCATGCCACCACCATAGAGTTGGTGGTGTTCCACACCCTCCAATCAGTACCCCCTATCTGTAGACTTGATGCAGGTCTCCTGGAGATAGTGTTCTACCCCTTCGTCTTTAGAATTAACTGAGCCCTTCTACACCAACTCAGGTAATTCTTGCTCCCTTTCAACTTTACATCATTTGGCATTAACTCCAACTTTAATTTAGATGATCATGCACCAGCCCTTGGACCTATCAAAGACATCGCGATTAGGTCCTACAATATACCTCTTATCTTACCTTTTTATGACCAAAGATGATTCACCACTTCCTCCATCCATGATCATAATACTCTTCTCCGCAGTTTTTTGCGCAACTCTTCCTCAGCCTTTCTCGTAGCTTCAATCTCCTCAGGATTCATCTTCTACTTTCAACACCGGTTGCACACCTTTCGCCAAATTGTCCTCTCCTGCTAATTGTTGCTCGTATTGATGATCACGACAACCTCTTCACGCATCAACAGATCACGACTCCACGATCACAAAAACAATCGCCAAACACCTCTTGAACCATCCTCGAAACCAGTAGCCACACCATATCTTCCTCCACCCCACCAACACTCAAGCACAGCACCACACCAGATCTTCCTCCACCCTACCGACACTCAAGCACAACAGCCACACTAGATCTTCCTCCACCCCCACTGACACTCAAGCGCAGACTTCTTCCTCCCGAGCCTGCAGCCTTCCCGCAACCTTCTTCCTCCTGAGCCCACAACCTTCCTCCTCCTGAGCACACCTCTTCAGCCCTTCCTCTCCCCCGAAAGCACCAAAATCCTCCTCCACACCCGAAGCTCTCCACCCCCGAAGCACCTTCCTCCACCCCTGATTCTCCTTCTCCACCTCTGGCCTGAGCAGAGAGCGGTGGTGGCCCGTGCGGCTTGGCGGCGCGGCCTGAGCGGTGGTTGACGGTGAATCTTGATGGGGTGGTGACTAATCTAGATCCAAGGTAAGTTTTTTTTCGCTCGGGTTAAGGGATAGATTATGGTTATATCTGATACCATTTATGATTTTTGGGAATAGTTGTGTGTTGTCCCACAGGACCCCAACACCTATTATTTATAGTCTCAAGATACAATCCAACTCTAATATAACTTCTATATTAGACTCTAATACGAACTCTCCAACAGAGACCGAGAGTGTTTTTTTTAAAAAAAAAGTGATTTAGTATGTATTTCTATAATAATTCACAATTTTAGTGAATATTATAAATCTTATATAAAATTTCAACTCAATTTTTTTTAAAAAATACAGTGAACTCAATTTTAATCTGAATCAAGGAAAATCCCACTTCTTTTTCATATCATATCATATCTTATTTTCTTTCTTCTTTATTTTTTTATTCAATCCTTTTTCTTTTCTTATATTTCCTTTCTCTCTCTATCTTTTTCTACTCATTTTCTTTTTCTCTTCCTTGCGCCCCCTTTTCTTTTGTTCCCCTTCCTCTTCACAACATCCTCATTATCTATATGCCACATTCTTAAATTTGATCCACCAAGGCACCAATTTGTCAATAAGTTAGCGTGACACTAAGTATATCGTTGCATGTAACCCCTTGTGATTTTTTGGCAGTCGGGCTGTAGGATAATCATAATATACTACCGATAGTCTCATGGCTAAATTGTGGACATTCCATTTTGATCATCTCTTGTTTTTTTTTTGTCTATATTATTGTTTTTGCCATTTAGCATCTTGCAACATTCTTAAAGTATCACTATTATGTATTATCTTTTTAGACTTACTAAGTAATTACGCGATAGCGTCGTGGTGAGACTGACTCTATAAGTAACCTTTTGAAAATTTATGATAGCGTGATATTATGTGTCATCGCTGCGTGTTACCACTTCCTTTTTTCCCTTTAAAAACAAATAGAACTGAGAATGCGAACTCAATTTAGAAAGCAATGACAATGATCAATGTGTTGATATCGAAATTGTGATGGCCAATGTAAATTATTGTAAACTAGTAGGGTGGTCCGCGTATTTGCGTGGCTAGATTTTTTTACATATCGTTCACATATTCAATATTGGTATTTATCGGTGTTGGTTGTTTGATCTTTCTCCTAATTATAAGTCGATTTTACTGACCAATTATGCTTTTGTTTCAACCTCCAATAGCAAACTCAATTTTTTTTTTATCGATCCCTCTCATACATCTTCCAATGAAATACTCTAGCACATAATTATATTCTACTTGCCTTCAATTATTGCTTAATGCTGACTGCTGCGATATCAAACACTCACACACGTGCAACCCTCGTCGATCCCTACCGACGGACACCCGTCACGCTCTCCAGTGGCCTCGGGTCTATTCCCAACAACTGCATCATCTCTACTCTTAGCTCTTTGTTCCTTTGATTCTGTACATCTGTGCTTCTATTTGTATAGATGCATGCATGTATATACACAAGATGTTATACGTTCTCAATGTCCTCTTCTCTCATATCAGCCACTCCTCTTCTTCGACGTTAGCCAACTCAACATTGTGGCTTCCTCACTAACCGCGATGACCTCTGATCTTCACTGATGTCTTTAGTCACTGTCAAACGATACAAAGAATCTTCTTGATATTGCCGGTGACGTCGTGCCCCTCACTAGCGATGGCACACTCCTAGCTACTCGATGGCTCCATATCGTCCATAGCTCATCTTCGATGCAAAGTTTTATCTCCTCTCTATCAGGGATTCGTCACCATCGAGCTTCTTTGGCCACTGACTTCTTCAACAACGTTGACACTCACCACTCGTTGTCGCAGCCCTTGGCTCCTTCGATTCTAGCATTTATCTTCAATGGCTTTAGCGAGCAACACGATATTGTCCTCGTTGAACGACTAAGGTGAGCAGCACAACATTGTCCTCATCTCCACCGCCTCGGCTCTTCACTTACTTGTGGGTCAATGTCCTTATTGCAGGACAAATCAACACCATTGCATTCCTTCGTGGTCTCCTCTGACACCATTCATGCTATCCTCGTTATAACTTTTATTTTCAATCAAAATTTTAGTTATTTTTTTTATTGAAGTTTGTATACAATTCAATTTGCTATTATTATTTTTTATTCCGAATTACATTTATTTATGGATTTTACTTTTGACTTTGTTTCAAAATAAAATTGATTATTTTATTTTATTTTATTTTTATTCCCAATTTCAGTTATTTTCGGTTGGAATCCGTATACAATTCATTGCTATTTTTTTAATTTTTATTCCAAATTATATTTATTTCAGCATTTTACTTAGGAAGTCGTATGGTTTTTATTCCGAATTTTTGCTTTTTTTTGGATTTCGTATACAAATCCAATTGTATTTTTTTGTATAATTTTTATTTTGAATTATATTTATTTAGATAATTTACTTAGGAATTCTTATGGAATCAAATTACTGATTTTATTTTATTTTTATTCCAATTTTATTCCATTTTTAGCTATTTTTTATTGGGATTTGTATACAAATCCAATTGCTATTTTTTAATTTTTATTCTGAATTATTTTATTTAGGATTTTACTTAGGAATTCACATGGAAATCGACTTGCTAATTTTGTTTTATTTTTATTTTGAGGATGGTAAGGTTTGTTATACAAGTGCTTGCTTACTCTCAATTGGATTTCTCTGAAGTTACCTGACTGGCATGCCAATATTTTTTAGGGCAGATACTGTGGCATTGAACAATGGAGGGAAGCTGGTGCCTCTGTTGACTGAGTCTGGAGCAATCGCCAGTTCTGCTGCGAGGACAACTAGCACTGCTTAGTTCGACCTGAGAGTTGTCCCGTGTTATGAAATAAATAAAAAAGGTAGACGTTTCGCAAGTTCAGAACTTGCTGCTGTCTAGCATCCTAGTTCAGAACTTGCTATCTAGTATCCTGAAGTAATTGTTCAGTCTCCGTGTGAAACTCCTTAGACATCAATCAAATCATCTTCGTGCTATCAGTGTTTGGCACCCAAATGATTGCTGTTCTTCTCGATAAATACAATCCGAGAAGCCAAAATGCAACAGATATATCAGAATCTGCAGAACAATTTCTGGTACGAAACAACAATTGAATGTAAATACTCAAAACAATTCCTACTTCACCGTCTGGTCGTCCTCCCGGTACGGAACACGCGGCGGTAACCCACGTCCCTGCGCTTATGCCCACATAGTTGTGGGCTAGTGGCCGCCGTTTATGCCCACGTAATGCTCGGCGGGCCGCCGTATTTGCCTGTGTAACACTAGACGGGCGGTGCGAAAACCGCAACTTATCCCACTTGCACCCTGACCGGGAGATAGGGAAAATACATCATTTCGTTGGATCACACTACAAGTGGTCCCACATGTTAGTGTAACTCGTCACCGTGAGACGTTCGATCACGATTATACGGCTCAGATTGAGTACGAAAACTCAATGGAGGACTGTTTTCCCAAAGGATCCATACATTGTTATTGTTGAATTATCCGACGCCCTTATGGTTCGGATCGACAAGTGGTCCCACATTGAGACGTAACTATTGTCACCGTCCCATCCCATATTTGGATTGCGCAGGATATTAACGACGGTTGGCCGTCCTATCATTGTTGTGCGGATCAAATTGAGACAACTCGTCACCGTGAGACGTTCGATCACGATTATACGGCTAGTACGAAAACTCAATGGAGGGCTGTTTTCCCAAAGGATCCATACATTGTTATTGTTCGGAATTATCCGTTCACGCCCTTATGGTTCGGATCACGGAAGATATCTGAGATTGTGGACCATCTAATCAATGTTGTGCGGGTCAGATTGAGACGTAACTATTGTGTCCGGAGAACTTTTATGCACAGAACCCTCCATTTGCACCGTCCCATCCCATATTTGGATTGCGCAGGATATTAACGACGGTTGGCCGTCCTATCATTGTTGTGCGGATCAAATTGAGACGGAACTAATATGCCATGGTCCAAATTTTACACATGTGACCCTCGTAATGTTCGTCGTTATCCCTTTGCACTGCCCCAGATTCGGATCGCGGGGGATATTAGCGACCCTGAATCGTCCGATCAACAACGTGCGGATAAGACTGAGGCAGAAATAATGTGTCTTTGTGGCACTCTTGCATGTAGGTCCACCTTGCAGGCTTGCAATATTATCGAGAGGCCTCAATGCCTCACATGACTGCCACCACCACGGCGCCGCTGGCTTCTCCGGTCACCTCTCGATTCGTCTCCCATGGTTCGCCGCCTCCGCTTCGGCCGTTCCATTCTCATTTGGTTTTGGGCGTGTGGGTGGTTCTTACTCGTTTCGGACATCCGTGCAGGCGAATCGGCTCGTCGCAGGTAAAACCCTAGGTCTTCTTCGCTTCGTGCGGTCGTTGGCTTGTTGCAATAGACGCTGATTCGTACTGTGACGAGGATTTTATATTATATCAACTGGTTTAACTGGCTGATTATATCAGCTGGTTTAATTGGCTGATTTTATTTTATTTTTTGACCAGAATCAGTTGGAGGGGTTCCTACTGCGGTATTTTGTAATAAACAGAAGTTTATGTACAAGAAAGGTAGGAAGGAATGCACAGCAAAATAACTATGAAATAGTCTCTAGCGAATTAAACAGAAAGCTTTAAAATTCCTCTTTCACCCTATGCACATGCAGGGTGACATCCTGTTTAAAATTCCTGAGCCATGCCTTGCTAGGTTCTTGATTTTGAAAGACTTTGCTGTTGCGTTGATTCCATATATTCTAAGCAGCAATGATGAATATTTCAGTGAAAAGAGTGCCGTGGAACACTTCTTTAGCTTGAGAAATCAGCCGTACTGTGGCGCCATGAATTTGTCACTGGATACCAATAATTGGCTGATTTTATCAAAAAAAACTAAACTGATTTGAATCACAGATTTAGTTAATGCGAGTTTCACAAATGCTGATGACCCGTACAAGCGGTACTCAAGCAAACATTGTTCTTTATGATCTATTAGCATGGAATAACATGAAGGTTGAAGTTTGGATTTGCCAAGGTAGATGCGGCAGCTGCCATGCTCCACTCTTTTCTTCTTCATTTCATCATGAGTTGCAGTTTGTCGTATTACATGAGTTTGTGCAACCCTGCAGCATTATAATCACCTCTTGCCATGTTCCTTTCTTTTATTCTTCCTTTCATCATGAGTTGAAATTTGTCGTATTACATGAATTTGTGCCCCCCTGAAGCATTATATTCACCTCTTGCCATGCTCCCCTCTTTTTTTCGTCCTTTCATCATGAATTGCAATATGTCGTATACATGAATTCGTGCCCCCTTTAAGCATTATTATCACTTGACATCTCGTAGATATTGGCTCTCTGTTCCTCTTGATAACATATCTTTGTGTGTTATGTTCTTCTCCTGTATATTCTGCTTAGTGTTTGTGCATGCATGCAAAAGGAAAATGAGCTTTAGAGGAAAAAAGGGATCCAAATTTACACCGCAAAATTTGGTCAATACACAGCACTCAGGCAATAATGTTTTTAACCATGGAGGATTGATTTTACTTTTTTTTCTTATGGTGAACGTGAGGGAGGTTGTTTTGAAAAGAAGGAATGGATTAAGGACAATGTCTTATCAGTTTTTCTGTATAATACATGAACAGCATTGAAATCTAAACCATTATTTTTCTGTGGGTATGTGATGGGATCCTTCGACCACACTTCCTTTTCTTCATGCTTTTAGCATAGTTGTGTTTGTTATTACGGGTAGTCGGGTACATATTTCTCCCGTCCTAGATCTAGGCTTAGTGGTCGTGGTAGTCTTGCTATTCCAGGTTGTGCAGTAGAGTATGCAACTTTTGATGGCAAGTTTTAGAATTATGGTGTTTGATTCCAGGCTTCCAGCATGAGAACTAACTTTGTTGGTATTAACGTTATCAGTAACAACTAATTCCAACACTTATAATGGAAATAGTTTTGGGTGTTGATGTGTAAGGTGATGTGAATTTTCTGCTTCCCCTGGGAGGCTGGGAGTCAATCTCGTTCTGAGTGTTTGGCAAGAATTTTGACCAGGTAGGTTAGTTTGCCTGGTTGCCCCCTGCAAATAGTAGTTTTCATAGTTCAGACTTCAGACCATACCAAATAGCTGTAAATATCCTAGCGTAACCTATACCTTATTCATTAAAACATGGGGTTTGAATTACAGCTACAAACTAGTTAAATTTAATTAACTGTTTGTGACTAATGCGAATGGTAATCCTCTGTTCATGGAAATCAATCACAGTCGGGGTCATGCTCAGTCAAGATCCCCTTTGCCAATTCCGAGACCACGGTCTCAATTACGATCTAGAAGCTCCGAAAGGTATGGATGTTTATCCTCTCTTTTTTTTTGCAACTGGCATTCTCAATCTACAATTTCTGCATGATTTGATGTGGCACTAAAATTTTTACAACAAGACCACAGATCAGAATTCAGATGCATCAAATCCTGGAAATACTGTATATGTAACTGGTCTGTCAAGTAGAGTTACAGATAGGGATCTGAAGGCTCATTTCTCAAAAGATGGCAAGGTTTGCCTTTTTTGTATCATCACATTTTGATTTATTCCATATCGTGAAGAACTAACCTCGTCCAGCACTTTCTTTCTGGGCGACGGATTGTTTTTTGGTGGTTCAGCATGTATTTCTTGTCGTTTTGCATTTGTCGCAATGGATACAGTTGAAAATGCAAATCGTTGCATTAAATATCTAATCAGTCAGTTATGGAGGGTCACTGTATAAGTGTTGAAAAGGTGACACTCTATTTACTTGTTTATGACTCCCTGGTTGAACGATGTTGTTTACATGTTTTATCCTCCTTTCTGATCTTTTTTGTTGTATATTCAGAAGACATTTTATCAGCTATGGCAGCAGTCAAAGTTGAGGACATCACAAATCTCAACTCTATCCGACCAGCTTGATGAATGGCCAACAATTTTTGCTTGTTAACTTAATTAGCGTAGGGTAGCCAGCTCAACTGAACATCCTCAGCACTCACCTTCAACTCTCTCAAAGATTAATCAACAGGCAGTACCAACTCTTAAACAGGAAAAACGGTGTTCTGGTTTAGAATTTGTCTAGAGATGTTTTCTTTTGATAATTATCTGCTAGTCTATTTCACTTCAGTTCTTATGATATTGACTGTGGTTTTCTTACATTGTTCCCATTCTGGCAATACAATTAATTTTTATTGCCGTAGTCAATTTTTACTTTCTTTCATATACAGTCAAATAGCATATATATTGCTGCAGAAAATAACGGTGTCTTTAATTGATACAATCACAGCGGAAGCATGCAGGGACACCGACACCTGGGAACTATCTTGGTTTGAAAAACATTCGAGACACTAGTGAGCTTCTATTGTCCTACTATATCTTTTGAGTCCTTTCAATAATCTTTTTCCTTCTATCCTAGGCATTTGAATGCTTTGCTTTTTTATTATTTACTTCTTATTCTGGGCATCTTTCCTCCATTTTATTTCTGTGGGTGATGTTATGACTTATGACCATGGTGGCAGGTATCATGGAGGTTATGGTCATGAGGACTTTGGAGGCTTCAACCGATCTCCAAGACGGTCGCCTTACAGGGGCGGACCGGTTGGTCGAGAATATTCTCCTTGCAGGTCGCTGTATGTTGGTAGGGCGAGAAGGGACCATACAAGGTCTCTCTATTCACTGTACCGAAGCTCTAGCAGGGGCTACAGTCATCATGATGTGTACGCCAGATAGGTTCAGGAATATGCTCTGATCTTCTTACTGGAGTGTGGGGGCATTTTCACCCAAATAGCTTTGTGGGTTGTGCTATTTGTCACTGGAAAGATTGGACTATTTCTGCATGTTCTCTCTCTAAAATCTTCAGTATCCAGGTGTCCTAAAACTTCATGATAGCACCACCTTGGCAGCTTGGTTTGAATTTCACTGTTAGAAGTTGTATTTTTGACATCAGTAAAAAGAGATCTTTCAGGACAATCTTTGATGCTTATTCCTTTCGTGTGAAGTGACCAAGGTAGAGTTGTTTGATTGAATATTTATGGCACTTCATTGTAACATTGAAACCAGGAGTGTATCCTATCAATGTATGTCGTGCTCTCGTGTGTTTTGACTTTAATCTCTTTGTGCATGATGATTACTTTGATGGTGTGGTGCGCATCATCGTAGTATATTTAATGGCACGTCTACCTGATGATTACGGTGTTGGACCGTGCGGCAATCTGTGACTAATGCTCGATTGCATATACACTTCGTTTTGGTCATGACGTGGCAATTCGGATTGTTTCTAAACTCTGAAATTTTGGATGTCCTTAGTAATAATACATGTGAACATCCTGATAATGGCTTTAAGCCAGTGATGCTTTGTTGTTGATCCAGCATTTTTGTCTTTCTGTATAAAATTGTCGATTGCTGCACACATTAATGTACTCTTTTCTGAAAAGCACTATTCTCTGTTTCTCGTAGGGTGTACATCTCTGTTTCTTGGCTAGGCCATTGCTTTATGAATCCATTACTTGTCTGTTAACGAGCACGGTACGCTGGTTTTGCCGTTGTGTTTGGCAATGCAAGGCTGAATGATGCCATCGAGTACCCGCTACCAATGTCGTTTGTTTGATTAGGAATTGAGCCATTGAGATGATGCCTTTCCTGTTGGGAGTCTCTAGGGAAACTATTGTACCGAGGACTGAGCAGAAGACACCGTTGCCATTTGACCATTTATACTTCATGAGAAATTGGATTCCTTTGCAGCAGCATTGAAATCTCTGCAAAATATGAAAGGGAAAGGGAAGAACCTGCACAAGGAGATTCTTGTAGGACAGTCTTGAGGTTGAATTTCTCTCTAGGCAATGAGTCGTGCGCAGAAGGCTTCACAGAATCCGAATCCATCTTTCAGGCTGGAAGCGTTTCGAGTGGTTCTGATGTCGGCATCTAGGTAGGCCTCCTGGCAACCCCGGAGGCAAAGCAGAGCAGTTTTCAGCTCCTCGTATGACTATCGAGCCGTGGAATCCATCCATCCGCACTGTAGGGGATTGGTGAAAAATGACGTGGGTCACGGAACAGCGCCGATGGACTGATGGATTGGCAAATGGCAACATGCCATTCCCTGTGCTGCTTTCGATCGAATGCAAGTTCGTGTGCTAGTGTGCAATGTGAAGCTTGGCTCTTGAATTGAGATGTTGTATTCAATCTCGTTCCAGGAATTTCGAAAGCTTGGCTAAACAATGTCAAACGCAAATCGTATTGTCAGATCCTTTACTAGGAAAAAAGTGAGGTTTTTATCACTCATTGCACTTGTCAGCAGAGAATCAGGGTTTGTTTGGGAAGTCCATTCCCGACCGAGATCTATGTGAATGAGCCGAGAATTTGAACTAAAATCTCAGTTCATCCATATGGATAAGCAGAAATTTGGACCTAACCAAACAAGACCTCAATGAGATTTAGATCCCCTTCCACGCTGTATATATAGCACTACTACACAAGGCAAGGGATACGGCACTACGCCCTTTGAACTTGTCCATCTAGCTGAAAATCATATACGATCAAGAATTAGGAGTATTAGTGTTTCTAGAGAAATACTATAGAATGCTATAGTGTTCTATCCCGTATTGACGGTACACTATCTAACCGTTCGTCAACACGTATCTAAGAGCACGCCTGGGCAACCGCTTTCGCTCTCTCTCGGTCCCCACTTCTCCATCTAGGCAGTAATTCCCCTTTCTCTCGCTCTCATTCCTAATCATCTCCATATCGATCTGCATCTCGGCGCTAGGGGTTCGGTGCGACGAGGATTCTGGTGGACGGCCGCAGCGATGAGGGTTCCGGCGTATGGCTGCAGTACGTGGTCCGCCACCGCATGGAGCCTCCAACGCTATCTTCGATACCTTCTCTGCCATTGGGATGCTTCATCTCAGCGGCCGTATCTAGGTGGTACAATGACCAGAGTGTGTTTGTGCCAAGAGTTCTCCTCCCTCGCACGCTCATCCTTCTCTACTCGGCGTGGTCTTGCCGGTGTCCATATCTAGGCGCACGGTGACCGGTGCGCAGGTGCTACACCGTGTATTGAAAATACGGTACTACGTAGATCATCACCACAAGAAATAAATAATAACAGTTGATATAAAATCCAAGTAAATTTTAAACTTTAATATCTTGAAATAGTTCATCAATAAACAGTTCAATAATAACAATGTCACTGCTAGGAAGAACGTGTGTCACCCATGACCCCAATGCTCATACGAAAGTTACGGAAGAAATAAATAGTTTGACACAAGTTTAGTCTCGGCTTGGATATAAAAGCAAAAATCAAAGGTATGTATTCATTAATGACAAATCGGACGGTTCAAAGCTAATTAAAATCACAAATGAAATAACTAAAGGCAACGCCACGATGCTAGGAAGAACGTGTGTCACCCATGACCCCAATGCTCATACGAAAGTTACTCAACTGACTTTTACCTAGAACGGAAAGAACAAGTGTGAGATTGAAAAAATATCAGCAAGTGTACCCAACAACAACAATGGTAAATAAACATAATGGGAACAAATAATAGGCACAAGGTGTTCCAGACAGCCATAGACAAGTGTGACTACGGTAAGAAGATAAGGAAGGAATATCATAATGTGGGAAATAAAATTGTAAAGTGTAATAACGAAAATGTGGAATAGCGAAACGAGAGTAATGATAAGGTATTCAGGTTAGTCATTGAGAGAGCAAGTATGACACTGATTTGATCATTCCCATACCAAGTAATACAAAAATAGTCAAGCACCTTCCTCGATTGTATACTTGTGGCTGAGTGTTATTATCTCAACTACGGAATTGTACAACCCCCGTAGGTTGTTGAGCGGTAGCTGGAATACCCATATATGTGACACTAGATGGAATAGTTGAAACATAATTACAATGTGTGTGTGTATAGTAAAATGGTATGGTACTCCTAGGAGCATATACTCACACTTCTCATATATCACCTAAATCGTACGATGATACCACTTTAACAATTTGAACATACTCTAATAGTGATTATAAGATACCCCAAAGTGAGTTCTATGAATTTTTTTATTAAAATGTACTTTTAAAGCAAAATTTGTGTATATACTTCTTTTTATATATGAAAAAAGGTATATAGAAAAAAAATAAAAGGCTCCAATGAAGTTTTTTCAATCAAGTCACATTAGAGTACCTTATAATTGGCATTTAAGTATACTGAAAGTGATAAAGAAGTATAATATATTCATTTAAGTGGTATATTGAAGTGAGAGTACATACTCCTAGGAGTATGAAACGAGTGTCCTATATACACACACATACGATATGGTAATTGACAATTGATTGGTGACATAGTTAATTAGATAGGAAACTGGAAATTGATAAAAAAAATGTTACTTAGTGCTTAATAGGGAGATGTTATAGAACATGTCAATACAAAGTCAGGGTTGATTCCGCATGAAATGATTAACAGAAGGTAATAGGATATGTACTTATGCAATTTGAGATTGAGATTAACTATGTCCTAGCAAGAGCCTATAATCCAAAGTATTTATCATAATCGCTAAAGTGTAATCATGGCAAAAGAAACTAGGGATATCATCATAAATTTTCAGAATGGCAACGTCTAATCCGGATTTAACATATACAGTGACAATCAACATATGACCTCCACTAGGACTTGTTAATTAAATAATCCAAATGTTGCTATTAGCACCCGATTGCCATTTGATATGCACTAACAATACCCTATAGAATACACTCTAATAATCAACCATCAATTAATTAATTGTAACCATCCACAAGTGATTAAGCCACGGATCACAAGGAACATATCAGACATCACTAATTAACAATTTATAGATTAGCATTGCTAATTGATCAAGTAACCATGCAAAGGTAATTAGTGATTGATAGGCGATAATTGTTGGGAAGTAGATTGCTGTGAGGTAACATGCTAGTCAAAAGCTTGGCAGTTCGGCTACACAACGGATCATAAATCTATAGACGATTGAACCTCCCTTCTAACCCCACGTGTGAACCTACAATACAGTGGATTAATTAGGGATGCAATTAACAGGAGAGATGAGTAAATAAAACAAGCACACAAGCCATTGAGTGGCTTGGTGACGCAGGACAAGATGGTTAGGTTGCAACTAACCGATTAGATGCAAGCGAAAGCATTAGCGAAATTGAGTAAAATAATACAGAATGACAAAACAACTAAAATAAATAGAGAAACTATGAAAACCCAAGATATGACAGAGGTAGTAGGCATACTACTCTTGGAATTCGTTTGTGCTTAGATCATGCAACTAGAATAAAATGAATCTTAAGATCTCACACGGATAAATTATACCAAATGTCTTGTATTGAATTACCACTAGGTTTGCACCTACTGAGATATTCCTAACTAAAATTCTATGCGACAGTTTGCAATAGGAGTAGCTAGCCTAAGCAATCCTATATGACAGGCACAAATGACACACAAAACCAAAAGCTCCAAAAGTTGCATGGAAAAGTAAGGCAAAGGAAATAATTCAAAGAAAGAATGATGGTACCCGGTAAATAGACATAATCCAAGTTTGGGATTGGAACGACGACCAAGCGATTCAACAAAAGTCTGGGACTGGAACCCACAACCCGTCGAAAAGATTCAAGTTTGGGATTGGAACCCACAACCTAACGAAGTTTGGGACTAAAACCCACAACTCCTAATTTCTCTTGGAAGAAAACTTTATATATGTCTTAACCTGTCCATCTCCCTATATATCTCTCTCTCTCAATAGCTTAGAGCCCTACGTTGTTTATATTGAGCTCAATACATGACCTAAGGACTTGGACGTACAATATGGTACAAAACATAGATCCTATCCTTTGAGAGAGGAAGAGTTCTAGTTGAATTCATCCTCCGACAACTTTCTAAAACCATGACAAATTCTAATTGAATTCGAACTCCTTATTACAACTCATATCCGCTAATTTCCAACTAGCATGGTATAATTCAAATTGAATTCGAACTCTAGGTTACATAGTAAAGATAAGAAAATTCCAAATTGAATTGAAACTCTTCTTAACAACTCATACTAAGCTATATGCCAACTCAACTTATGAAGAGTTCAACTTGATCTTTACTTTACGTTGAGTCCAGAACCATCTTGGTTATCCATGAATCCATGAAACAATCCAATTAAGCCATTATTCCAAAAGTTGATGTTGGCTTTGACTTTTCTTCTTCTTCTTCTTAAAAGCAATGTTATGATCGGGAGAATAGAACAATATGTGTTTGATATATGTAAGCTCAATTATGGCATGAGCTCTTGAAGAGTTCTTGTACCCGATTCCTATCACTCGGCTAGCTCCATGCGTGCGGCTGCCTGTGCAGTGCATGCATGATTAGGGCACAAGGCATCTGGTTGACGACGAGCATGACCAACAGCAGGGTGCAACACCGCAGGAGGAAGGAAGGATTACGATGCCAGACAACGTGCACGCCTCCCAGAGTCATCCATGACGTGGCGACGTCCTGGCATGCTCAACACGGGGAAACCGATGGTGCGAGTTGCAGCAGCGACCCATCACACCGGCACGAAGGAGAAGGCGACACCCTTGGCGGTGCACCCTTGCGACGGCTCGTCCGTTGGTGCCATGGCGCCCAAACCCTAGATGGGGTTTGAAGAGAGATAGAGAAAGGTATTTCTTTTTACCTTTTGGAAAATGCATGGAGATTGGTTTTGGAATTTCTGGATTTGTGGAGAATATATAGGCAAAGGTTAGATCAGAAATTTATGGGATTTTTGTTGGGATAATCCTTTGCATTTTCGGATTTTGAGAAATGAAGGGTGTTAAGTGTGCGCATGACGCAGAATGACAATGAGGAGGTGGTTCGTGCGCGCCCAGCCATACAACGATTGAGGATGGCAGGGAGCTGGCGCGCGTGCTCCCGCATGTGTGATGGAGAAGGACGGTGGGGAGGTGGCTCGCACACTCCCACACGCGCGACAGAGAAGGGTGGTCAGCGCGACGGAGAAGGGTGGTCGAAGGGCGGTGTGGTTTGTAGCGACCGCTTCACTGCTTCTTCCTTGCTCGTTCTGACCAAGTGATTTGAGGATATGCGAGGCGCCTCGTCCGATTGAAGATTATGATCCAAACGGTCAGATGCTATACAGTCGGAAGGGCCACCTGGCGGTATAGAGCGATGCAGCCATGTCCATATTTTTAACTAGGGTATTTTTCACCCCTATGAAGGTGGGCATCAAACCTAGTAATTATGTTACCGGGCCCTTGGAGCGAGCTAACTTGCACTTTGTACATAGGTGAATTTAAATTAGTAACCCTTATTTTTAACTTCTATTTTTTGAGAGGAAATAATAGATGCAAATTAGGTGAAAGATATAACCTCCAAATTTTTGTTTTCCTTACCAGACAATTTGGTGTTGCCATGGGTTTGATTTATTTTTTAGGGAACACCTAAAGTTAACGATGGATGCCCTTTTCTAAGGGGGGAGAGGATGATTATAATTTTGAGAAAATTGCACTGTATGTTCCCGAACTTGCGAGGTTGTGTTACTTAGGTCTCTGAACTTACATTTTACTTTCTCAGCCCCCTGAACTTACGAGGTTATTCCACTTAGCTCTTTGAACTTGTATTTTACTTTCTCAGCCCCCTGAACTTGCGAGGTTGTATCACTTAGCTCTCTGAACTTGCATTGAAGCGAAATTCGTCGAATGCGATGCCGCCCTGTTCCAGCCGTATTCATCGTCCCCGTCACCTCGCGCCCAGAAAAATAGATTCTTCAGTTCCGGGAATGCACTGTGCTCGCGTCTTCGTCAGAGCTCCACCGTCGCAGCTTGTCGTTGCCCTCGCCTCCTCTGAGTCTATTGTGTGAGAGAGAAGTACATTCCCAATACCAGAGTAGGGGCACAATACTTCTCTCTCACAGTGATTCGCCAGCTCAGACAGCCTTTTCTGTTAGCAAACAACCAAATGGACTTCTTGTAGGGAGAGTAGCTTCTGCTCTGGCACTGGGAATGTATTTCTCTCTCTCACGGCCGACTTAGAGGAGACAAGGTCGAAGGTGGCGGTAAACTGCGACGGTGGAGCTCTTGGGCCCGAAGAATCTGTTTTTATCGGTGTAAGGTGACGAGGACGATGAGCACGACCGGAACGGGGCGGTGCCAAGTCCACCGGACTCTGAGGGGACGAAGTCGCCGACATCGCATCCAATGAACTTCGATTCAACACAAGTTCAGAGAGCTAAGTAGCACAACCTCGCAAGTTCAGAGAGCTAAGAAAGTAAAATACAAGTTCAGAGAGTTAAGTGACACAACTTCGCAAGTTCAAAGACCTACAGTGCAATTTTCTCTATAATTTTTGCCACATGGTAATCAGCTGATACCAAAGGGATCACAATCCCAAAGTATCCGACTACCCAAAACCAAGAGCCTCTAACTACCCAAAACATGCAGACCATTAGCCTGCAAACACCTTCAGCCACGCTTCAACCCGGGAAATCACATCATCAATCGTCTGCCGGTCCTCCCCCCTGAGTAGAATCTTCCACCTCTGCAAACAAGATAGTGATTTGAAAAAACAAGATGTCAATTGTTTAGGAAAACTCTTCTCAATAGCCATTTTATTGCGGACTTTCCATTGACCAAACAAGAGTCAAAAACTAAAAAGAGAAATTTGATAAGTGTGAGTTCCCTATTATCCAACCAAAATTGCTTGAAAATCATCTAAAGAAGTCGAATCCTCTCGCCAATCCAAACACCCCTTAACACAAGTCCAAATGAAAGAAGCTAAAACACAAGTAAAGAAAAGATGGTTAGAATCCTCCCTAACTCCACAAAGAATACAATTTTCATTACCCTTCCACCTTCTTTTTGAGATTATCTCTATCTTGAAAGAGTAACCAAAGAAAGATTTTCACTTTTAAAGGGATTTTGCTTCTCCAAAGCTTCCGAGTCCACTAAGAGTCTCTCCCAAACGACATGAAACGAGCAGAGGCGATTTCACGGAAAAGACGCCCGACTTCTCCAACCCCCAAAACACCTTATCATCCTCCTCATTCGGACTCACCTCTCTAACTCATGTTTCAATAACATCCAGAATCAAACTCCACAGCCAAAGCCGAACAAAAGCAATGTCCCAAATATCATTTGCCAAACCATCACCACTTATCGGGATTATCACAATCTTGAATAAACGATCATAGCTAATCATGAGAGGACAATTACTCATCTTTCCAAAAAAGTATTCTTCCCATCCCCAATCCTATGAATGACTAAGACCTTCTCTTTTTGAGATTATCTCAATCTCATGTAATCTCCATCTTACCAATTCAATCATGAAAGCAGTAACATTTGCAAACCATCACCAGATTTATTTAAAGGGATTTTGCTTCTCCAAAGCTTGAGTACGACTAAGAATCTGAATAAACGACATAGCTTAGAGCGATAGTCCACCGGACTCAACCGAGGGGAAGACTCAGACAACTATTCACTAAAATCAGTCTCCCTCCGTAGAAAGAAGATGACTTTTCCAATTATCCAACTTGTTATTCATCGTACTTTCTTATCTCCAATCTCAATCCCTAGACATCGCATCCAATGAACTTCGATTCAACACAAGTTCTCATCTCATGTAAGATCTCATGTAGAGATAACACGCCATCCAAAATATTCCGCCCCTTAATGAAGGCGGTTTGACTACCACTAATCACCGAATTAGCAATGTCACCCAGAGCTAAACTGAAGCACAACCTCGCAAGTTCCATTTCTCATGCCCTCTGCTGCCAATGTCTTTCTTCAAAGCCAAAAATCTCCTCGAGAGCTAAGAAAGTAAAAAAACAAGTTCGACCCCAGAGTTAAGTTGACACAACTTCGCAAGTTCAAAGACCACCCTCTTAATCATCAAGCAATTTTTAAACCGATCTCTATAATTTTTGCCACATGGTAATCAGCTGATGAAGTATGTATCTTTCAACTCCCGGGGATTATAGAATGCCTAACTGGTGTTCGCCCTGTTCGTGCCTTCAAGTTGATATGGTGTGATTGCGATGGTACCTGGAAGGGTGATTGACTCAATAGCTCGTCACAGGTGCAATACCTCGTGGTGTATTGCCTCATCGTCAGGTCGCGTGATGATAGTTGTAAAAAACTAAAAATGTGAAGATCATTCGTGACGATCATGCCACAACAAGCGCTCACACATATTTCCGTACGCGTGCGCAAATAATTTTGCTCGTAATAGGAGGTTATGCTTAATTTGTAGAATGCATGGCTGTAAATGAGTTGATCAATTCCATGTACAAATTTCTGAATTTCTTGTTTGCATTTGTCGCAATTAACCATGTATATATCGATTCTGTTTTTGATTGGCAGTACTCAATTCCCGAAACAGCACCGCACAACATCTGTGTTCCATCGGACGGTTCAGATGCACCCTTGCATGCCGTTCCAAACGTAGGGACCCAGACAACCTATATGCACGGCCAAGCACGCCCTCGGTCCATGGGCGCGACACCGCGGCAAAAATCCCAACGACGAACTGACGCAGCCAAGCCAACACACGCATGCACTGATGCACGCGTAGCTAGCTAGCCACGGTGCACAGATTACCACAGTTAAAAGCTTACAGCACGCACGTGAAGCGGAACGGTTGGTCGATCGATCGGTCCATAGCCTCACACACGGCGTCACGGCCACAGTTGAAAGGGGGGAAACGAAAACGTCGAAAAGAAGAGACCCCGCGCAAGTGCCAACGCACGCCGATCCACCCCCTCGTCTAGCTACTTGCCCCCAGCAACGCTCCATCGTAGCGGTAGTACTGGCAGGTGCGTGCGTCCAGCCGCGGACACCGCCGCTGTTTGCGGGGCGGCACCGCGCCCGTGCGCGCGGCACGAGCCGTCGATCCAACACGCCGCGCGGACGTGCAGCTGATCCGTCGATCGGGCGCGGTCGTAGGGATCCGCGCGCGGACGCGACGGACGGACGTGCCGGCCGCGCGCGTAGGCCACGGCCCTGCCCTGTCACCTCCAACTGTCGCAAGCTGCCGGCCGCGCCCGTGAGCCGACCGCGCTGTACGCCCGGCCGCTTGCGCCGTGCGGACCCTTTGTTTCCGCGCGCGGCCTGTGAGCTGTTGCTGCGTACATAGAGATCCAGAGATCCATCGGGCGCGGGGTGTCGATGAATGGCAGGCAGGGCCTTGGCGTGCATATACACCAACAGCTTTTGGAATTTGGATCCTGTGCGCGTACGTAAGCAAAGCTTTGTCGGATGCTGCAGTACGTACCTCAGGTCAGTGCCATGGCATGTGGTGAACTGCATCACGCTGCACTGAACTGGTTTGTGCAGGGACCAGACTGGAGGCATTACTGCCACGGTATCGATCGATCGGTCCATGGCGCTATCGATTATCAAGTAGAGATACGTGTACATTTGTAAGATTTTTTTGGCTAATCTAGGGCGTTTGCGTTTTGTATTTGTAAATCTAACCATGCGAAAATCGTATTTACAAAAATAACACCGTCACCGTGCGCCAACAGCTGTCGTGCCGATACGTGGTGCGCCAACGTCCCTCAAACCGCCACGTGGCGCGTTGGTGCACAGTGGCAACACGCCAACGCCCATTGCGCTGACATGTGTCGCTGAAGAATGAGTTTTGAGCTGAAAAAATAAATTAAATTGAATTTGAGTGCATACATGTCGGCGCACGGGGTGTTGGCGCGTTGCCACCATGCGCCAACGCGCTACGTGGCGGCGTGAGGGGCGTTGGTGCACGGTGACCGAGCGCCAACGCCACGTGTCGGCATGACAGTCGTTGGCGCATGGTGACCGTGTGTCGACGGTGTCATTTTTGCAAATACGATTTTCGTGTGGTTAGTTTTACAAATATGGGAAGTAAACGCGCTAGATTAGCAAAAAAAACTCCATTTGTAAAGGCCTAACCTGAATTATGGTGAAAATATATTGCGTGTATGACAAGAAAAATCCCATGCGTTTCACGAGCTAGGCCACAAACCAGTTTATTCGATCTCAGACGCGCAATCGCGCATCGATCACTACTCACAAACACACGCAACTAAGCGACATGATTAATCGCATTCGTAACCATTGCTTGCTGCATCGCCAGCAGACCACCAAGTCGACAGCCGATCTGACTCGTCGACAGCGACATGGCTGCTCCTACACTCCGATGATTCGAAAACGAATCAAATTAAGCCGGCGAAACACCGGCCGCGCACGCGACGTCTCCACATCACCAGCAAAGCAATTGGCGCACGTAGTCCAAAGGCATCCTAGCTCACCGTGGGCCGGTGGATCGAGCGGCCGCGGGCGCCACCGCGCCGAGTCGCCAAACGGCAAAGGAATCTTCCATTAAACAACAACCGATTAGCCCATACATTTTGACGCCGGGGTGGCTCTCGCTCCCCTCCTGTAGGCGGCCGTGACGACTCCCCCCTATATGAACGTACACCGATTAGGGGTATAAAGTATGCGCGCCCAAATTCTTTTTGCTCCGGAAGGGGTCATCAAACCTCGATCGCCGCCAGCGAGCCACATGAGTTTTTTAAAAAGCCCTTGGCCGCGAGATTGCAGATTTCAGGCGAAAACGACGTCGATGTTGAAACCAAACTTATTAATACCATTTCGGTATCGATCGGTATGTACCATTCCACCGTCTCAAATGATACATAGCAGTCATGCGTTACGTACCGACATCGATATTGACCATACCAGCCTCGATACCGAACAATATTGGCCATACCGATATAATTGATAATACCATTTATTAAATTTATTGAAGTTTATGTTATATTTAATTCTACTAATATATATTTCGAGTAATATTACAAGTAAAATTTAATATATATATATATATATAATTAAGTATATATATAAATAAATATATATTATTATATTAAAGGAATAAGTCCATATTACACCCCTGATCTTTACGCCGAGTTCAAAATACCCCCTGAACTTCAAAATCGTCTGATTTGCAACCTCGAACTGCCTATACCGTTTAGTTTACACCCCTCGGGCCGAAAACAGGTAGTTTTGGATGACGTGACATCACTAATATTTTGATTTTCTTGATTTTCAAACTTCCGGAGGCCATATCTTTTTCGTTCGAACTCCGATTCGAGCGATTCAAATTTATAAATTCCTATAAATTCCTTACCTTGCTGTTAGTATTTATTTGGTAATTTTTTTGGATTTTATTTGGAGTTTTTTTATTTATTTAGCAAACAAAGCCAAATAAATAAAACAACTCCAAATAAAATCCCAAAAAATTTACAAATAAATACTAACAGCAAGAAAGGAATTTAGAGGAATTTAGAAATTTTAATCGCTCAAATCGGAGTTTGAACGAAGAAGATATGACCTCCGGAAGTTTGAAAATCAAGAAAATCAAAATATTAGTGATGCCATGTCATCCAAAACCACCTGTTTTCGGCCCGAGGGATGTAAACCAAACGGTATGAGCAGTTCGAGGGTGCAAATCAGACGATTTTAGAGTTTAGAAGGTATTTTAGACTCGATGTAAAATTCAGAGATGTAATATGGACTTATTCCTATATTAAACTGTAGAAATAGAACACCGGTACGGACCGGTGTAGCCTCCGTTCCAAGAGGCAAACCGGTATGGTTGAAACGGCTTGTAGTTAGGGGATTAAACAAATGGAGAGATTCCATTCCATTGTCAGGGTGCTTGCCACTTTGCGAGTGCGCGAGCGTGCCGTGGGCATACCCACACAGACCGATATACCTTAACATGCGCACACCATACTAAACTACCACTCCTAGCAGCTGCTGCACTTAATTCCGTAGGAATAATTGTCGCTTGGCGTTTAGTTCCCAGGTTGCTTCCGTGCTCGCTTCCTCACTGCTCACCGTTCCCTGCACTGCCACTGGCCGCTGCAAGTTGGACTTGTTGTAGTGCTAGCTACCGACCGCGTTGATATAAGCGTGAGGGTTTGAGCAAGCCAGGAGAGCAAGGAAAGGAAGTATCTGTCTGAGAAAGGAGTTTTAGTTAGGGATGGAGCTTGACGAGGAGTCGTTCTTGGACGAGCTCATGTCTTTGCGGTGGGAGTCGTCTGCAGCGCCATGGCAGGCGTACCCGGGCGGCGGCGGCATGATGAGCGACCTCCTCTTCTACGGCGGCGAGGGCGCAGAGACGAGGACCGGCATGGACGTGTCGCCGTTCCAAGAGCTGGCGCCTATGCCGCCGGCCGCGCCCCCGCCCCCGCACCCGCACGAGGAGTTCAACTTCGACTGCTTAAGCGAAGTGTGCAACCTTTACAGGAGCTGCGTCATCGTCCCTGAGGAGGGGGCCGGCCAGACACTAACTCCTCTCCATGATGCCACGGTGGAGGAGGAGACGAGCGGTGATAAGCTTCACCATGGTGGTGGGTCCCCGACGTTGATGGTCGGGGGAGGCGCCGGCGAGAGCTCGGAGATGGCCAGCACGAGGAGCGTCGGCGGCGCCCACCCGAGGAGCAAGCTCCACGGCACGCCGTCAAAGAACCTCATGGCCGAGAGGCGGAGGCGGAAGCGGCTCAACGACCGGCTCTCCATGCTCCGGTCCATCGTGCCCAAGATTAGCAAGGTGACACATTGTCTTCTGACCTAATTAACCTAGCTTCTTTCCATCGACATCTTTATGTGAATTAAGGACCAAAATTAATCGAACTGCAGATGGATAGGACTTCGATCCTTGGGGACACCATCGACTACGTGAAGGAGCTGACGGAGAGGATCAAAATCCTCGAGGAGGAGATCGGCGCCACGCCGGAGGAGCTGAACCTGCTGAACACGATGAATAAGGATTCGTCTAGTGGTAACAACGAGATGCTGGTGAGGAGTTCCACCAAGGTACGCTCGCGCGCAGGCACAGATCACATACGCGACGCATCGAAATTAATAAACTTGTATTTCTTGTGCGCGCGGCTGAACTGATTTTGATCCATGGGTGGCGTGCGCAGTTCGACGTCGAGAGGCGGGGCAACGGTAGCACGAGGATCGAGATCTGCTGCCCGGCAAACCCTGGGGTGCTGCTGTCGACGGTGAGCGCGCTGGAGGTGCTGGGACTGGAGATCGAGCAGTGTGTGGTGAGCTGCTTCGGTGACTTTGGCATGCAGGTCTCCTGCTTACAAGTAAGTGATTATTGAGGGGTTTCTGAACATTGCTCTTAATCTGCCCTTAATTTCTTACTTTAATCTATGTTTTGGTAAACTCTGTTATGAATGGGTTATTCGATCGTCAATGCATGTTAGGAGGAAGAGAAGAGGCGAGTAATAAACACTGACGAGATCAAGCAGGCATTGTTTAGGAGTGCAGGCTATGGAGGGAGGTGTCTCTAGCACTATCTAGCAAGCTAGAGAACCCATTAGGCAGTACAAGTTATATTGCGTGATCATCATCATCGATGCTAGCTTTCCATGGCTTCGCTCCAGGAATTACTATATAGAGTACGAGTTTATTTCTGAGTCCAGTACATCATCTGAAGACCAGAAAATCGAAGATTTGTTCTGTATTATAAGTTTAGCTGCTGTGACCTGATTGTATCATTGGGTATGGGGTGTGTGATACTGTGATGTATGGAACACAGGATTT
The DNA here is from genome assembly GCA_036346255.1 of Ampelocalamus luodianensis. Classification (NCBI taxonomy): domain Eukaryota; kingdom Viridiplantae; phylum Streptophyta; class Magnoliopsida; order Poales; family Poaceae; genus Ampelocalamus; species Ampelocalamus luodianensis. The sequence continues at coordinate 15,948,017 of CM070621.1, read as the reverse complement.
GGATTAAATGCCAAGGTACCAATTGTTGTATGCGGTTGCATATGTACTGCTATAGCTTCTTGTTTCTTCTGTAAGTTTAGCTGTGGTTTTTATTCTTGTCCTGACAGAAATGGTTCATCCGGTTTTGTCCTGAGCTATCATATGGGCATATGAACAAACAGTGTTAAAGAATTGCTTTATTCCTTTCCCTTGGTTTTTAATTGACAAGAACTGTAGGATCAGACTAAGACCTGCAAAGTAGCAGGCACACTTGATTTGAAGGAGAACGTACTGGGTGATCCCCCGTTCCATGCATGTTAATTGAATGGTCCCCGCAGGAGGAAGAACAACGCTATATGCATTTTACATCATGACATATATATATATGTGTGTGTGGAATGATTCGTTATTTTATGGTCTATCTTAAATTCTAGAGCCAAACATGCGCGAGTTATATGCAAAATTTACAATCAGTGCGAACCAATCAATATATATATCAGAGATGAATTGACTTGATTTTCATTGCGAACACTCTAAATATAAATATATATAGGACGTTTGTTTGGTACTCCCGGGATTACATACTCCCACCCTTCCCTATTGTTGATCAGCTTTGAGATATCAACCAGCTAACGGATGCTTCCGCATTGGATATGGGCCAGGAACCTCCTGCGCCACACGCCATGCATATCGGAAGTAAAACGTTGCGTGTGTAACAGTAAACAAACATCATTTTACTATTAGATTACCACGTAGGAGTCTGACCCTTTTTATTCGAGTAGCTAACAACAGGTGTTTGGTAGTAAAACATGCAAAGGGAGCAAAGTAATCTTGTTTCCCTTTTATACAGCCGGACCATACATGTGGACAAGTTGTCGATCGACGGTAAAAGTTTGTGACAAAAACAGTAAAAGGTAGCTTACTGTAAGGTAAGTGTGTTATATTTGCTTACTGAGTAGGTCTAACACAGTAAATGGTTATTTGTTGGACAGTAAAAGTGAATGTGTTTATAAGTAAATATGTTTATAATATTTTACTGAGATTGTATATATCGAAGGTAGTAATTACAAACATGCAATCCAATAAATATTGGCATCATAAATAGTAAATAGAAGTCCAAAGCAGATCTTCATTGTATTTCTCTATGGCCAGGTAGCGTGGCCAATCACTTTTTACAAAAGATAAAAAAAGTTGACAGCTAAAAGACGAAGATTCTAGTGGCTGATGTAGGATCCGCCCGCCTCGAAGGCTATGCCTCGGCAGGTGGGCCCGCATCAACGATGTCGCCCTGACGGGCTCTCGCTATGGCGTGTCGCCTGTGTCGAAGGCCATGCCTCAGTAGGCGACCCCATGTTCACGGTCTCGCTAGGACACGCCGCCTGCTTCAAAGGTGATGCCTCGGCGGGCTGCCCCATGTCGACGACTTCGCCCTGACGGACCTCGCTCGACGACGCGCCACCAGCCTTGAAGGCCATGCCTTGGCGGGTGGCCCAGCGTCGACGTTCTCGCCCTAACGGACCTCGCTATGATGCGCTGCCCACCTTGAAGGTCATGCCTCGGCGTAGCGGCCCAACGTCGACGACTTCGCCCTAACGGGCCTCACTACGACGCGAACCCACCTCAAAGGCCATGTCTCGATGGGCAACCCATGTCAACGACCTCACCCTGATGGGCCTCCCTAGGACACGCTGCCCACTTTGAATGCCATGCCTCGGCAAGCGGTTCCGCGTCGACGACTTCGCCTTGACGGACTTCGCTACGACATGCTGCTCGCCTCAAAGGCTATGTCTCGACGTGGCGGCCCCGTGTTGACGATTTCGCCCTAAGGCTACCTCGAAAGTTCCCCTGCGAGAAGACCCAGGGTATTCGACTCCCGAGGGGCCAGAGGTGAAAGCTTATTGCGTCTGCTCACCCCTCGGAACTTGCCTTTAGGACCTCGGTACTTGCCTTCAGGACCTTGTCACTTGCAGACGAGGGAGTACCGTCGTAAGAGTGTCCCACCCCGTAGGGTCGTCATGAATTCTTAGTATGCTCTAGGGAATATGAATATGTATATAGGCTAGACATATGGCTGTACCCACAGAAATATACCAAAATACCACTTTCTCCACCGTTGTAAGATTGGGGCAAGAAGGGTAATGTCCCTCTCACTCCTCTATAAATATGATCCCAAAGGCATGTACAGGGGACTCATTCTCTCATTCACTCATTACTCCCTCGATACAACTAATTCCTTTGGCTCCTCTCACTCGATCATGTCATGACAAAGGGTATTCGCTATCCACTGTTTAGTCTTCGATGCTACAACAAGTTCATATGCCGATGAGATAGTTTTTGACCGTTGGATCAAGTCCCTTATCAACCGTTCGATCTAACAATTCCACAGTACATCATTCACCTCCCTCTCTCTCTCCACTTATCATCTTCCTCCTGACACACCCTCCCCAATTCTCTCTTACTTTCCTGCGGATTGCATCCATCTCAACGAACCGGAAGGGTCACGTCGAGGGCGCTCTCTTGTGGAAGGGGACTAGGACGAGCGCGCCCAAGGTGTCCTCGGCACAGATGCAGATGTCGATGTGCATACGAGGGTAGGAGAAGAGCGTGATCAACCTGCGTAATTTCACGCCGTCGTTGCACTCCGCTTGTTACGCATCGAGCGCCTCGCCGATGAGCTTGCGCATCTCGGACACCTCGTCGACGACCGTGACGCCGTCGAAGCCCCACAAGCCCTTGATGATCAAGCTACGACATCTTGAGAGATTGAAGGGGATGCGAATACGTCGAGGACCACGGCAACCGGCGTCGTTCTCTCGATCTCAGCAGATTAGGATACGCGGCGTTACTTTCTCTCGCGCGAGCAGGCAACTGAAATGAGATATTGAGATACGCGCGCATCTGAACAGGATAATAGCGATCGTTGTGGGCTGTTGGGACGAGGATTGAGGAAACTCGTTTTGACAAAAACAACATCCACTGGTTTTTTTCCGAAAACATGAAATTCTGGTTTTATGGAAAACGCATCTTGCTTATCGACAGGGTTAGTTATGAGATCCAAACGAAGTTTTCCTAAAATCGATCGGGCTAAAACTAGTTCAGCCAGTGGCGGAACCAGGAATTCTAAAGACCCGGGGCGAACTTGTAGTACAAAAAATACCGAGACATAATGTGATTCAATAGTCAATATAACTAATAATGTCAAATACGTTCAAATTGTCAAGATCTAACCGATACAACCAGACATCAACATTTACTAAAATTGAACTAACTGATATAACTAATGATGGCATTAGATGTTTCAACCGCTTTGCTAGAACTTGGGAATTATCATCTCATGCTATGCGGTTCTAAAATAAGTCAGATTGATTTCATTTTCTTAATAGAATTCCTACAAGACATCAACATTTACTAAAATTGAATCAAAATGCTAAACAATGCTTAACAGCTCAACTCAATTTACTCAAGGGCTCAAGCCTCGGTGCCTCAATCGTGGCTCACCACTCACCGCCGCGACACCGCAGTTGGTCGCGAGTCTGCGACGCCCCGCCGGCCGGCACCGCCGCTCGCTTTGACTCGAGGCTCGAGCTCGTTCGCGCGCCCCGCCACGCGCCGCGCGCACCCCCGAGTGACGCAGCTCGCAACCCCGAGAGCCGTAGTCGCGCGACGCCGCAGCAGATGCCCGACAACGATCGGCCGACAGAGGATCCGAGGATCGGAGGATGACCAAAGAGCCGAGATCGGAAGATGGGAATGGGAAATTTAGGGTTGTCTGCGATTGTCTGGTGCTGTGCACTTGTGCAGCAGCTGGTCTCATTGCCTTCATGCGTTGGGCCTTTGCAACTTCACTTGGGCCTTGGCTGCTGGACTCGCCCACGCCTCGTGGGCATGCTCCTGCCGCCGCGGCAGCTCGCTCATGCCGCTCATGGAGAATCGAGATCGTGGAGATGGAGTCATGGTGTTGGCCGGGGACGCCGGGGGGTGGGGTTCGCCAACCGGAGACCGGGCACGCCGCCCGCTTGCTCTACGATGGTTCCGCCACTGAGTTCAGCGAATTCCAGTTTTCACTTAATTTATACGAAGAAGTTGAAGGCCCTTTCTATCGGTCTCTCAAGATGCAATTCCACGTTATATATATTTAGTTGCTAGTGTCTTTTTGAGAGGTTGAGTTGCTAGTGTCAACACCATAGGCACGCGTGTGTATCGAAATGATTGTTTATGCATTTAATTACCATGTACGAAGGTGTGACAGGAAATCCTAAATAATGACGATATGCTATGTACACTCTACTTTTGCAATTAACCCATGCATAACTTTTCCCGTAACTACAATCTACAAATAAAAATGTCCAAAAACTCTATAATACCATGGCAATATATCTTGTGCACAAGGCTATATTCATGAACATATGCACAAACTCAACCAGATCCATCCGATCGGAAATCGGCGACCGAAATCGCTGGTGGAGCACCCCATTCCACTTGTGCATTTTTACGTTTTACCCCGCGCCCTCTCCCGGCAATTCGCGAAAACCACCCGGCGCGTCGTCATCCCAGTCTTTCGTTCCCCATCCCCATCGCCCAGAGCTACTCGTCCCCCCAAATCGCGAGCTAGGGCTTGGTTCCACGCCGGCGCCACACCGGCGCTCACCAAGTCTCTGTATCTCCTCCTCCTCCAAGTAGCCTCCTCCCTATCGCTGGGATGCTCTACCGCCACCAATCCACGACGAGTTCGCCACCCTCTCCTCCCCATAGAAAAGAAGAAGGCCATCGCTGCCGGCTGCGCAGCCAACGGTACGAGCCCAACGAGCTAGAGCGGCATGTGGCGCCTTCGATGTGGAAGCTGATGCTTGAGCTGTTCGATGACACGCTCATGCGCATCCTGCTTGAAACAGGAATGAAGTCTTCCAGTCCTTTCAATGGAAATATTCGAAATATTTTGATTCTATATTTTATTACGAGGTAAAGATCATAAAAAATTAGAAATACATAAAACAATGCTGACAGTAGATAGCAAATTATACTTCTAAACGTACGCAATAATATGATTATAATAGAGTAGTATGGTCGCTCTAACAACTTACAGTAGGGCTTGATACAGAACAAGAAGCAACACAAACTTGATGCAGTGCAAAACGTAGATGAAGTAGCGAATTAAGTGATTATACAGATGCGTTGCCCAGAAACCTTATTGTCATCCCGTGCAGGTGAACTTTGCGAGAATGGTTCGAAGATACCTGCTTAACCTCCTTCCCGGTGCACGCCGAGGAGAATAAATAGCTTAATTCAACAGCACAACACACCAACACAGTTGAATAAAGAGAAAGCTTAAGAATGGAAGAAATTCTCGATTGTTATATGGTCTGGACATCTCAGAACATCTTAAGGCCGAGACAATTACTCTGCAGTAACTGCCTAATAAAGCTCATATTAAACCACTGATAACTACTAATTCAAAATCAATTAATAGTAATTAAGCAATGTTTATCAGCTTCTGACTACACCCTGGTCTACGGTTTTGACCAGTGTTTTTCAACCACATACTGGTGTGCAGCTCTGACCAGTGTATTTCGATCACTGGTCTATGGCTTTAATCACTTCATTTCGACCACACTGGTCTTCTAACGACACTGGTCTATAGCTTCGACCACTGTATTCCGACCATGCTGGTCTACAGCTCCGACTAATGTAGTTCGACCAGGGTAAGGAGAGAGAGAGAGAGAGAGAGAGAGAGAGAGAGAGAGAAAGAAAGTTACAAGTCACATGATTTTCACGTGAATTAGCGTGTGCATGTATACGTATTGACTTTAGTTATAATCCTCCTCATGTCACTATATATCATGTGTCACATGTTTCAAGGGATGACAAAGATTTTACCTTATAAATTACTCCAACACCACTTAACTAGATAATATAGAACTAAACTATATATGTTTTGGAATTTTAGGAGTGAACGAACCTTTTGCCTAATTCTAACAATGGATGCCTCCAAGCTAACAGAAAGCACCACTGGACGTTCAGAACCGAAACATTTTTAACCATATGCACGTTAGAACTCGACAATTCTCAACCTGAAGCATTTTCAAGCTTTACAACTGGATCAACACCGAGCCACACATTAAAGTTGAAGCATTTATAATTTTGCAAATAGCACTCCTACAAACAAAACAAACAATCCAGTGATTACCATGTTCAGCTAGTTCTCTCTATTCAACTGTGTTGGTGTGTTGTGCTGTCGAATCTAGCCGTCTCTTCTCCTTGGCGTGCACTGGGAAGGAGGGTGGGCGGATATCTCCGAACCTTTGTCGCAGAGTTCACCTGCACGGCGCGACAATAAGGTCTCTAGGTAGCGCATCTACATTTTGCACTGCATCGAGTCTGTGCTGCTTTTTGTTCTTCATCAAGCCCGGTTGTAAGTTGGTTGTATGACAAAACTATTATGTTATAATCATATTATTGTGTATGTTTAGAAGTATGATGAGCTGCCTGCTATTAGTATTGCTTTATGCATTTCTAGTTATTTGTGATATTTATCTTATAACAAAATCTTGAATTAAAATATTGTCCATATTTCCAACAGGAGCGTAGCTAGGGGAGGAATCCATGGGGATGGGGCGTCGGGTTGGGAGAGCTGTGTGTGTGTGGGGGGGGGGGGGGGCGGAAAATAACGAGCGAGGGTGTTGGGTAAATCGCAAAATTGCATAAGTGGGATGGGGTACACCCTCCTGCGATCTCGGCCGCCGCCGAGTTCGGCACATATGACCTTGTGTGCGAGATATGTTTACTCACAATTTTTTTTTATACTAAACCTTGATACTATAGTAGAGAGAGTGGTTATGTGAGATTTTAGAAACAACCATCACAATGATTTGATACTAAAGCTTGATACCATAGGGCCCATTTGTTGCATGGATATCTCACAAATTGATACTACATTGTCCGTAAATTTGGTAACAAACTCTCCAATACGTTTCCTAAAAAAAACTTCATAAGTATCAAGCTCTTCTCTCTCTTCCCCCTCTAGTACCATATGCCTTAACACATAGCGCAGCGGTGCTAAACTAAGATATAGAGAGAGCATATTAGCTTCCATAGTTCCATTACTTCCATATACTTGCATGGTTGAACCGTAGTCACTACAAGAAATTTGTTTTCGAAAAACAAATCCTCCTCGACTCCTCCGCACTTGTTCTTTGGGCCCGCCATGGAGGCTTCTCGCACGTCCATTGAAAACCTGGGCTCCTTTTGGCCCTAACCAGCTACTTCAAAGCCCATAAGAGCGGAGTCCAGCTTAAATGGTCAGTTACACCGGCCAATCCGCTCGACTTCCGGCACAGCGCGGGACGACGCCAACGCGATGCCTCCCTCCCTCCCGCTCCTCCTCCGCCACCACCTCCTCCCCTTCCCTTCCCCAACCCAAGCGCTAAACCCTCTCTCCGCCTCCTGTCCTCGCCTCCACCGACCTAGCAAATCCCTTGCACTATCTCTGTTCCCCCGACCACTCGTCTCCTCCTCTTCCTTTTCGTTCGCTGTCGCCGCGGTCGACGACGACGACGAGGATGTCGTCCTCGGCGACTGCATCGTGTTCGAGGACGATGCCTTCGAGGCCCCGGACCTCGACCTCCCGTCGCCGTCGTCGCCGCCGACCACCTCTCGCCCCAGCCGGAAGCTAGCGGCGGGGGAAGCCGGCGGCGGGGAGAGCTTGGTGCCGGAGAGGTGGAGGGACGCGGCGGAGGAGGTCAACCTGACGAAGAAGGATAAGCGCCGCATCGCACACGGGCTGCGCTTCGGGAGCCGGCTCGAGCGGCGGCCGCCTCCCGCCGTGGCCGCCACCGATGAATACCGCGCGTACCGCGAGGGGAGGCTGGACGCGGAGCTTGGACACGCCGCGCGCGACTACGTGGAGCCGCTCGACATGCCCGGCGCACCGGAGAAGGTGGAGGCTCCGCTGCCCCCCGAGCCTTGCACACGAGTGGCGCCCAGGAATCCGAGGATGGAGATGGAAGTGGGCAGCCTAGAGGACATTGCGGAGTTGTTTAGCAGCAGGGGGTATGTGCCAGGCGAGATGGAGGATGGCAAGAGCCCGAGAAGTGAGTTCTGGAACTTTTGTTTTGATATACTGAATTGTCATTCAGACTGCATTATATTGAATTAAACAAATCACCGTTGTTGTTGGTAAGGCGGGTAGGTTGAAATGGTTTCTTCCTCCGAACATGCGAGCTAGGGTTGAATTGTAGTTGAAATGCAAAATCTTTGCATGATAGTGTAGCAACTACACATTCCGGTGCTAAAAACAAAGCTGAATAAAGTAAAAGTCACGCTGTTTTGCCGATTGACAATTCATTCTGCTCCACCAATGCCACAATAATAAATAGAATCAGAGAAGTTGCTCAACTTATTTGGAAGTGTGCAGTTTGTTGGCCTTGAATCATTATGTGGCAAATCCATCCTTGCATTGCTAATCCATCATGGCGTATCTCTGTTGACTCCCAATGCTATGTTATGAAATTGTTGTTATTGACTTTGATGATAAATATTACAAAGTAATTCAGCTTACATTAATGGCCAAATGTATAATGAAAATAAGGATTACTAATATTTTTGGTATGGTTTCTGTGATGCACTGATGCTCACTATTCCACTATATAACCATGACTGGTAGTTAGATGATAGTCCTACTTTTTTGAGAGAAAATGTCAACTTGTCTGAAAATCTATATCACTTCTAGATATGTTTAGTCTATCAGACGAAACATTAGTTTGATGTGTTCCTGAGTCCTGACTAAGTACCGGCGCAACTTCTTTACGGTGTATGTTTCTTTTATTGCTGCCCTTTTACATTTGAATAATCTGTTCTATACTTTAGGCTGCCGGAAGCTGTTCACAGATGAGGAAAAGGTTCTTCTGAACAAGAGAGTACCTGATCTGGAAGCTGCTACTTCTGTAAGTGATCTCTGTTCAGAGCGGTTCAATTGTTATCAAGTCAAATTGTGAAGTTTCATAGACTCATAATAGCTACTTTCTGAGTCATGGAGTGCATCTTCTGCCTGTGTGGATGATGTTTGTTACTTCCATTTTAGCATCTTGTGCAATATCTGTTCATTGACAGTTGACACATCTTATATTTTTTCCTTGTAGAGTAAGTGGCTGCCACTTCACACCCTTGCTGCATCAGGAGACTTCTATCTTTTGGACAATCTTCTAAAACATAATGTTGACATAAATGCTCTTGATAAGGTGATTGCTACTGTAAATGTTGAGCTATCTCATCTAAACATATATATGCCTAAAAAGCTTGGTGGTGTTTGTGATATCATTATCGTTCATTGGGCCTTTTTCTGGTTTCCTCAGGATGGTTTGCCAGCAATTCATAAAGCAATTCTTTCCAAGAAGCATGCTATTATCAACTATCTCTTAAGGAATTTAGCAAATCCATTTATCCATGATAAAGTGAGTATGCCCTATGTTTAAAAAGCTCAGAAACAACTTTTATTAAGCATTGAATGATAATTTGAAGTTACTTGGCTTCAATCTTGTTCGTCGAGTATTTGCATTGGCTATTTTATTTATGTTCAGATACATCACCACTGATAGGAATTGTTGCGGTGGATTGCATTTCTTGATTCCTTCTGGTTCTATGCTGTCGTAGCTAAAAGATCAGATAGTAAAAGGAGGGGGACCCCTGATGCCTGAGAACGACTAGGGGATCCTCAGAGAGGGGACTAGATGCCAGGAGAAGTGTGTGTATTAATTGCCCTGAAAATTCGGTCTGAGCTATTACATGAGGAAGGTGGCTATTTATAGCCTTACAAGAGGGGATAGGAGATTACGAGTCTACTCCTAAAAGGTCCTATTCTCGTAGGGGCTGCAGGGTTTCTCCTGCTGACTCCCCTGGACCTGATCTACCTGGTTGGTGCGCCTAGTCCAGCGGCGCTCTTTGGCCCTTCGCTCCTTATGAGGCAGCCATGCAGTCTTCTATTTTGTACTGTTTACACAGATGTTTTCTTTGGGTTAATTGTGTTGATTTAATTCAAACAACCAACAATGCAATTTTCGTGATACAGGATGGTGCAACCCTAATGCATTATGCCGTCCAAACAGCATGCAGTCAGACTATAAAGACTCTCTTGCTGTACAATGTTGACATCAATCGCCCAGATGATGTATGTTAAGCTTTCGAATTGTGTTGCTTTATTTTATTTTTCTGATTGATTAACTTCTTAGCTAGTTCAACTTGCAGCATGTCTGGACACCATTGCATCTAGCTGTGCAAACGCAGAGAACCGATATTGTGAAGCTACTCTTAGTAAAGGGTGCTGATAGAACTTTGAAAACTCAAGTAAGTAATGCTTATTTGCTAGTGGTTCTCAAATGATCCATTAAAAACACATTTATGGATTGGCTGAGTGCTTGTAAGCTTGTTTCACATAAATTACCCATTCAAGTATTTCTCTAGCAATATCATGTTCTCAGCTCAGTTTTGTCATTGTTTGTTATTTATATGTATGAGTACAAGTATGAACAAAATCGTATTCCTGCAAAAAAAAAAATATTAAACAAGACTTCTACTAAATGAGAGTAATTTTGTTTCATACTTACTACAGGGTGGATTGACCCCTTTGGAGTTGTGCCTCTGGTTGGGTCATCATGCGCGGACATATGAGCTTATCAAATTACTCAAGAGCTTTTGACTACCAAAGCAACATGACTCAGTTTAGCACTCGGGAAGTGTATGACCCTGTCAAAGTCACTGAAGTTTATTCGTAGAGCTTAGACTTGCTGGGAGGCAACCTTTTTCAGTGCATGACGGATCTAGTTCCTGATAGGTGCAGTTTGGTTACATTGTTTTTAAGCGTGTCTGATATTTCGTTGACCTCACTGGAAGCAACTGCTGACAGAAAGCGGATCCTCCTGGAAGGAAATGAACAAATCAGGTTATGGCCTGACCATGAGAACGGGAAGGCAAACCTTCCATAAGGTCAATTCTGTACACTTTTTGGAGGTGACACACCGAGTCGTCACAAATTCTAGATATTCAAATCACTTGCACATGTATATGTTTTGAATGGCATTATCTTCTTTTTCTGGCCCATTGAAGTAGTGTTAGGTGATATTCCTAGCATCTTATCACAAGAAGAAATTGTGTTGTCCCCTTTTATGTCCAGATTATTAGTATATCTTTCACCGCTTAGGTAGAATAAAACTTCAATTTTCCTCGCAGTATGTAAAGGGGCCAAAGGTGTACTTATCCCTATATTCGTCAACCTAATTTGCTGGTAACGCAAGGGGTTTTACATGTTAATTTGTGAATTGTGATATACATTGGGGAATTCTCTTATCAAATAGAGGTTCTGTTATTTTCTTGGTGCAATGGAATTTACCATGTTTGTTTTTTTGGCGCTCAGATATTATCCATGCTTGATGTTTCATAGACTATTAGCTGATTTGATACATGTCGCCTGGAAACAGAGCTGTTCCAACTGCATGCTTCCAGTGGAGCTATACTTGAAGTCGCCGTCCCTTGGCTTGTAGAGAAGTGGGAAAATACGCACTTAAGTGCATCTCACTACTTGATCATTAACCGGTAATTTGCCTTAAAATACCGTCAGAATTGCATCTCAGTCAGACAGTCACTGGTAATTTGCCTTAAATACCTTCAGAAATGCATGCATGATGCATCCTTATTTTTTAGTCAAGCCAGAGAGATAGTTGTTAGTCCGACGTTGTCATCAAAGATATCAGATAAAAGACATGCCAGTTCTTTTAACTTTTAATGAGTGTCTTACGTGCGTGGACCGTTCTTTGGTCCCTGTCAACCTTTGTGGGCAATGACATGCATCAATTAAATTCCATTTGTACAGATCTTTTAGGTGGCCCATGCCCAACGTCTTATAGCCCTCCTTATTTGCTTCTCTTTGAATTGCCTGCACTTTCCTTCAAACATTTCAGAGTATAGTAGGGATGCCATCAGAGCGGATACAGACGAATATCGCTCATCTCTTATTCACTTTTTCTCAGAATTGAAGTTGGACACGGACTATGTCGAATGCGAATATGAATGCAGATTGTCTTGGTTATGAATACGGAGCGAATACATATCGGGCCGAATGCAAATAGTTGGTCACGAATATTTAGTCGGACCCTGTGCGAAAACAGAAACTATATATGCCGCACATGTAAGGATCAAACCAACTATACTATATGTCAAAAATGCAACTATATTAGCAATTCAACAAGCAAATTTGACTACATCACACTATCACAACAGCTAGTTAAAGAAGTAGTAACTAGCAAGTAGCAATTGATAGTGATAGCAATAAAAAAATGTATAAAATGTAACTAGCCAACTACATAACATGACAATACATCAGATACAAAGCTTACAGACCAGTAGTAATAACCAGTTTGGGATACATAGAACGTTGACTGGTAGCAAGTGTGTAGTATCCCAATTTTTGAGTTTTTCAAAATATTTATTTAAAATAAGGTTTTATAAAATTTTCATGATTTTCAGAATTTAACAAAGCTTAAATGGAATTTTTAGAAATGTTAATGATTCAATATGAATAAATCAAACATCCATTAAATTCAAAAGCATTTTTTATCTAAGTTCCTTATGTTCAAAGCATTTTTAAAAATTTTCTAGATTTTTTTTTTGAATTAATTTGCTATTTTTCTAAGTTTACTTGGATATCTTGTATTTTCTAATAAATAAAAACTAATTTCAATATTGGAGAAGCCTCGTGGGCTGATTACTCTCTCCGACTCACTCCACGCAAGTGAGAGGTAAGTCATGTACTCATGGGCCCATGACCTCATGGGCTAATTGGCTAAGGCATGACTCATGAGCTTAGAATTTACCGAATAGCTTCGAATCCGACGAATATCCCTCTCCTGAATTCCATCCCATATTAGAGACAAACTATCTAGCTCCGATTCCAAAATTCAAGAAAAATATGGGTATCCGATTTCACGCTCTGAATTCATTCGGACGATCGGGAACTATTCGCTCCGTTTGCACCCTTAAGTGTAACATCCCGTTTTCGAAAACTTCCTGCTTCCTTAAGCTCGGATTTGCACTTCAAAACTCCTTGCAATTCTCGAATTCAAAATTCAAGTTTGAATTCTCCTTTTCGAATTTGGGCCTTTTCTCAATTTCATTTCTCTCCTTCTTGGGCTCAGCCCGCAGCCTTCCTTGGGCTCAGCCCAGCGCCTCCTCGGCCCATTTCTCCCACCCGGCCCCTTCTTCCTTGACCTGCTCGGCCCAGCTGCCACTCTCGGATTTCTCCTTCACTCGCCCGAGCCGCTCATGCCTTCTCCTTCTCTCCCGTGACGCCATCGCCACGAGCTCCCTCTACCGCCTCCTACTCCCGCGTGCTCCCCGACACCGTCGCTCCTTGGCCACGTGCACTCTCGTGCACCTGCGCCCGCTGCCGTTAGCGCTCCGCCCCAACCTCCCCCGGCCTTCACCGAGCCGCTCGCCTACGCCCAGGACGTTGCCTCGCCACCTACTCGCTGCGCGAGTTCGTCGCCGGGCAGAGCACCCTGTAGCTTTCATCTACTTGTCCTCGAGCCGTCCTCGCCGCGTCACCCCGCTACAGCCCACCCCGTGCGCCCGCGTTGCCACGCTACGTCGCCTACACCATGTCCCCCACCTCATGCGCCCCTGATGCACCCGCGCTGCGTCACTCACTCCGCACGCCCGTGCACCCGGTCAACTGACTCATTGCCACACGCATGCTCGCGACTGGTCCGAGCCTTGCCCACCGTGCGTGCCGGCGCCGCGCCCTCGCTTTGCCCGGTCCAAACTGTGCTCCGCTCCCTGTCGCTTCCACTTGCCCGTCCTCGGCTGGCCCCATCACCCGCACGGCTACACGACGCTGCCCGCGCAAGTCATCGCTCGCGTCCCGTCCCTCCGTCCTTCGTGTCCTCACCACCCTTGACCGAAGCCGCCCGGTCCAAGCCGTGCGCCCCGCGCCTCCTTGACCCCCTTTCCAGCTATAAAGCCCCCATCCCCCCCCGCGCGTTCGACTCTTCCCCTCTTTCCCCCTCCCTTCTTCCCGAGCAAGAAGAACTGAGCAAAGGCGAAGCCACAAAAAAGGGGGACTCACCTTGGCCGCACCGCCGCCACTCCCTCCTGTCGCGCCCGAGCTGCCAGGGTCGCCCTCTTCATCTTCTCCGGCCGCTGCTCGCCGCCGGCCAAGACCGCCTCCCCGCGCCGTCGCTCGGCGCCGCCGCGCCCCTGAGCCTCCTTCTTCCCCGTGCGCCGCCGCCGCTCCATCTCCCCCTCTCCCTTTTCGCTCTGGCCCAAGCACCCCCTTTCCCTTTTTTTCCTTTAGGCAGCCGGCCCCATGGGCCACGTGCGTCGTTTTGGCCAGGCCTTGGGCTGGGCCCAAACCCCAGCGTCGTGGGCCGCCGGCCTCTTTTCTTTTCTTTTCTGTTCTTCTTTGTTTTTATTTCAAAAGTGTGACTTCAAAAATTCGTATCTCCCTCGTCGTAACTCCTAAAATTATGAATTAAAATTTTAAATTTCTATAAATTCAAGATCTTGCTAATGGCATAGGTCTTGTTTAAATTGGAGTTCATTTATTATTTCATTTGTATTTATTTGTTCTATTTGCTTGTTTGTGTCTTTTTCTGGTGCGTTCGTCCGAGTAGGATTCGAGGACGCAAAGGATCTCCACTTCGATCAAGCACAAGACTACCAAGACCCTCTTACCTTTAATCTACCCGAGTCAATACTTTGATCTTATTGAGCCTACATTTTATGCAAATTATATTATTTTAAAATAGCAAATTGCATGCTTTAATTCTTTAAGCAAATGTATGTTAAAACTTAAGGTAGTTACATACCTATTTGATGATTAATTAATTATAATGACAACCCTTGTTAATTGAATCCATTATTCCTTATCACCCTAGTAACTATGTGGTAATACTAGCTATAGGTTGTACTTAAGCGACATGCTAATCTTGCTTAAGTACCGGGACATTAAAATATCCTAATCATCATCTCTTTAAACATGAAATGGTTTGGGCAGTCATTGGTGGTCCATGACTGAAGAAAATGAGATAAATTGGTTTTACTTCTCAAAACCCTAAATTGCTATTACCCTGTCTGGGTGGACGATAAGGTGGATGGTACGACAGTGGGTGCTAATGTAGCCCAAGGATTGTTGTTTTGTGGATTGGAATGCGGACTGAACCGCCCAAACAACCTTAAGGACCTAATATTGTCACGACCTCCTCTGTAAAACAAGTGCAACCACAAGTCTGTAAAATACAACCTGGCTAAATAATTTGTATCCACCAGTAGAGTTGCATCAGATAGATGATCTGCGACGTCGTAAGCCTTTGTGGCGAAGGGTGTCGGGGTGCGCGACGTAAGTCGTTCGATGGCGCAAGAGGGGGTCTGTGTAAGGGTTAACGGATCTAAAAAGAGTGTAACCTTTCGTGGACGAAACCTTAGCAAAGTGTAACTAATATTGAGGGATGCATTGTAAAGGCCTTGTGATGATCTCCCATTGATTCACATGTCTACGGAAACGTGTGTACATATCAAGACGATTATCTCTTGTGGGTAAAGTGTACAACCTCTGCAGAGTATTAAACTGTTTAAACAGTCGTGCCTACGGTCAAAAGCGGACGTGGGAACTTAACTTGAGTTAGTTCTATTTTTAAAAAACTGTTGTGGGTGGTATGAAAATGTGGTGGGCTCACCTAGCCCTGGGTTAGATTTTCTATGAGTTTTCAGACCTAGTGATGTTAATATTGGGGTTAGCCCCTAGTCAAATAAGCATCAGGTAGAGTTTCCGATGGAGGGAACCTCTGCTGTTATTAAATATTGCATAATTACTTTATTTAGCAAAATACAATTTGGTTAAAATGCTAAGTGATATGAATTTGTAATTATGATAATTGAAAACATTGCTTTAGCAAATAAAAGAGCCCGAGCCATCCTTGTTAAGCCTTGCATGTATATTATTGCATTGTGTATTGGCTCGCGAGCACGGAAGTTGTGCTCATCCTCGCTCTCTCCCCCAAAACAGGGACGGAGGTTAGTTAGAGCCAAGGTGGGCTCTAGCCCCCCCAACAATTTGTTAAAAAATAGACTAACATTGAGTATGTAGTAGCATTTAGGTCCATCAATTACTTAATCCTTCAAATGATTATCATGTTGTCTGCACGTCCAAAAATCACATTAAGTTCGAACCAATCTACTTTATCTTCTTCCTCACTAGGCCATGAATCACTGACCTAATTTTATTTTCCTACTCTAGAACAAGTTAGCCAAATAGTTTTAGTCGTTCACTCATTTTAGTAGCTCAGTTTAGTCAGTAACTAACACCCATCACCACTACTTTACTTTCTATTTTTTACTCGTCATCTTCGGCTCATATTGCGGCAAAGTGTGAGCGGCAAAGCCACAAGACAACTAGATGAGACATTGCGACGGCCGACGGAGCACGAAACATCCCTACGCAACTAAAGTTTGGAGTGGTCAAGTAATATGGCCATCAACCTAAGAAGTAGTTGCTGCTTTATGGCGTCATAAATTTCTTCCTTTCTTCCTCCGTTTTTTTACAGTGTGTGTATATATATATATATATTGCTGAGACAAGACAGTTTATAACCAAAATACGGACAAGATCTACCTAAAAATTTTCGATGATTATAAATTCTACCATGTTGTAGTAACATGATTTAGCATTGACCTTCGGCCCTCCTTGAGATTTAGCTCAAGCTCCGTCACTGCCCCAAAACCCTCAGAAGCAGAAAATTCTGGAGATTACGACTACTACGAGGATCCAGAAGTTGGAGACCTAGGAGATGATGAAGCGTAGTGTAGTCTTTAGTTGTTCTAGTCTCACCTCAATCCAGCTGACTCCGTTGGTTCTTGCGTGCATTTAATATTATCCAAGTATTTGGTTAATATCGGACGCACACGGGTTTCCCCAGTCGCTTGCCTGTGGAGAAATATGCTCTCACCCTTTTGCTTCCGTTGTCGCTTCCGCTTTGTACTGTAATCAGTTTGGCCTGTTCGGCTCTTATTATAAAAAGCCTGACCTGATGCGGTCTATGTAGGCTCTGATATGTTAAATTAATAAATGGTATGGTTCTACGCCATGTATGAATTGATTCAGTGATGTATCTGTGAGTGCTATCTACTAATCTATGGAATAACACAATGATCTGGGTCCGACATTAAGTACAGGCCGTCTTTGTAGCAGTAGCATGTTTACACGACCAAAACATGCTAGTACTAGTAATACACATTACATAAGCTAGTTAAACAGTTAAAAGAAAATGGCATGCTCAAACCTAAAAGCAAATCCAAAAGGCAAACAGCTAGCTGAACTAGTCAACTGATCTAGTCTATGTAGATGACATGCCTTTGTTTCAACAAGAGAAATACTCTCCCGTTCAAAAATATATGATGTTTTGAACATCGACATGGTCTTCAATATGTTATTTTGATATTTACTTTTATATGAATATATCCATTAAATAATATAAAAATTATGATATTATGAAAATATTTTTTCATGACTAATATAATGATATAATTTTTATGTGATCAATACAAATAGTTTATATATATATATATATATATATATATATATATATATATATATATATATATATATATATATATATATATAAAAGTAGTCAAAGTTAAGCAAATTTGACTATACGTTTTCTAAATCGTAGGGAGTAGTATTCAACAGTGGTAGCACTACCATGGAAGGATTTGAACACAGTGGTAGCACTACCATGGAAGGATTTGAACTGATTTTTCTCACAGCACAGAGAGAGCTCACCTCACCGGCAAATCAACTCACAGCATGGTGACCAGACTGGCAAAGCAACTCTTCACAGCAAAGCTCCATGCATGCATGTGGCAGTGCGGCATCACTCTTCTTCGATCAAACATTGAAGTAGAGGAGGTGACAGTTAGCCAAGGGGGCTGGGGCTGGGCCTGGGAGGGGGTTGGAGCCTTGGAGGAGTGAATGAGGGAATCTTTGTCTGACGATATAGAGGGCAGGCCCGGGCACCGTGCATCTGATATATCCATGCTATGCGTGTAAATGCAGGGCAGGCCCTGACCAAAGTGGCCATGACCCATATTCTCTACCTGCTGTCTCTTTTGATGCTTTTCCCTGCCATCTCATTTATGCTCATATCATTACTTCCGTAGTTACTCCATCGCAAGTCCCAACTACCCATGAGAACTTTACCCTTTTGATTTATGGTGCGCTGTACCGGCTACTAGTAATCGGAATAGCTCCTTTACTATGCCACGGGAAGTAGCAGCTAGTAATGTCACCTTACTCTGTCGCAAGTCCCGATCCTATCAGATGTTAGGGCATATACAGAGGTACAGACAGTTTCTATCTGTAGTAACTTTTATATCACCTGTAGACAACACTAAAGATAACTCATATAATGATTATGGTGATATAGTCGGCTATAAGATTGTAAACAACACACAATTTTTTTAATGTTTTTCTGGTTTATAGTGCTACAATCGACTACAGAATTGTAAACAATATTTTTCTCTCTCTTCATTCTCTTTTATCCACGTCAACAAAAATCCTACATAACAAAGACTATAAACAGCCGACATAACCCCATTGTACATGCTCTTATCTTTCACGATATCCAGCTAACTACCCTTCACAAATCCATCCTACTGCCGAAAATTGTCGTTTCAAACCCTCCAGTAGTCCAGTTCGATGTACTACTAGTACTACACTTCCTGAAAGATCGTCGGAAGAAAAGATGGAATAAGTAGCAATGATCGATTATATATCGAATTTCATTTCATCCTGACTTCTTATCGAGATCTTGTTATTAGTTCCTCTGAATATGATCGACAGTCAAACCACCGGGGCAAGCAGCATGGAGCAAAGAGGGCACCCATTCATAGCTGCTTGCCTATGCCAGCACCATTGGTGGGCTCAGTAGCGGGTGCGGCGAAGGGACAGCATGCACTGCTGCTCCTACGTGATGCTTGCTCTCTCTACCTGTATCAGTGGTCGTGCTTGGTTCATTCTGAGGTGCGTATGATAGCTCGGTCACCACGGTGATGGCACGATGTTTTCCCGACAAATTATGATCGGTATTCTATCAATTGATTTATGTCTGTCTGTGAGCGGTTCTCTGACTATAAGAACGTTAGGGACTCCCAATGATCCACCAGGTATGTCTATAAAATTAATTAACCATCCACCTAGGATAAGAGATGGTGTGACTTAGAGTTAAGGAATAGAGAGAGGAAAGCCATGTCTTACATGAGACATTGCATGGGCACACAATTCAATAATTAAGAAACAAGAAAATCTTGTATTGGGGAGGAGAGTAGTGTCTATGTACATTATTTGTTGGGCTACTGCATTAAACGGTGTCATGCCCTTATCATCATCGTGCGATCGAGCTACCTGACACCATGCTTGCCGCCTGGTGGTGCCCCACCGCAGCCCCTTGTTGAGGCTGCCGCCACGTCATGGCTACCTCGGCAAGGATGTCTCAGATCCGACCAGATTTGGGTGCTAGCGGTGCAGATCCGGTTAGATCTGGGAGGACGGGGCAGCCCATGTTGGTCAGGTTGGGCAGGGTGGACGAAGAGGGAGAAGAGAGAGAGAGGTGGTGGCAGGAGGCTATTGGTGGCCGTTGGGGGGCGGAGGGGATCACCGATGAGTGGGGAGGCGAGGGTGATGGGTGAGGGAAGAGAGTGGGGAGAGAGAAACGTGGGAGAAGATGTCAATTTATTGATTGGGCCTACGATAGATATGACATATTGAGGGTAATATCTATAGTTGTTTTTAGACGGGATATAGACATAGTATATCAATGTCTTTCACCGGGAATGCCTTTAGAGCAAGCTGGACATCATGAACT
The DNA here is from genome assembly GCA_036346255.1 of Ampelocalamus luodianensis. Classification (NCBI taxonomy): domain Eukaryota; kingdom Viridiplantae; phylum Streptophyta; class Magnoliopsida; order Poales; family Poaceae; genus Ampelocalamus; species Ampelocalamus luodianensis. The sequence goes on along the minus strand of CM070621.1, from coordinate 15,928,140 downwards.
ACTAGTACTTGTCTTCCTCTCTCTTCCTTTCTTTAATTTTGATTTCGAATTGAATGAAATACAACAAGTATACAGCACAGAGACATCATTGAGTAAGAGGCAGAGGGAGAGGAGCTGGAGCATTTACATTTGGTAGTGGAAGTTGGAAGCTGCACTACAGTACTGCGTAATTAATACACAGAGAGATCCATCAGAGCATAAGCCTCATGATGACCACTTGAATTAATTCCATTTTCTGTGTACCAAAGATCATTTGAAAATAGAAGGAAAAACCAGAGACCCTAAGAAGAGTAAATCGCATGAAAATACACCTACACTTTACGCGTACCTGAAGTTGAGTTGTAGTATGTTAGTACTTCAGATTTTGTATGTACATGCTACACCTAACAGAGGATTCAGTCATGGACTTTGACCAGTTTGCATGAACGCGGATGTTTACAGGCATATGAACGCAAATTATCTAGCTTAGCTTCTATGGAAGACAAGGAGCGTGTAGAAACATTGGCGCACGCACGCATGCATGTTTTCAGAATACTTCAGTGTTAGCATTCATCCAGAGTGCATTCATCTGGAAGGCCTCAAAACAAAACTGAATTTTCTGACGGAGCATCTTCAGGATACTTAACAGTAGCTACCACCTCTTGCATAAGTACTACAATTTTTATGGTTCCAGTGGGCAGAGCAGAAGCAGTGAAGTTAATTTGGTGTACCATTTCTCCGAGTTCACGTCTTTCTTCTGAGAGCGTATACCTCCGAGCTCAGATGATAAAATCATGTGTGATTATGACATGGAAATGCGCAAGATATACCGGAACCATTCTGTTAACATTATGTAGCAGTATTAGTTGTAGCAGTACGAGTATCTGCCTGTTGCAAAGCATTACTCCACCTTAAGCTAGTTAAGCAATTGGCGGGTATACATTCCCCTTATATGACATTTGACAAGAGATCAGACATATTGATGCAGTTACATACTTTACATTAACAAGTAACAACATATGTTCCTACGTTCATTCTCCAGGAGTCCTTTTTACCCACCATCGCTGCAACAGAACTAGCTGTTAGAGGTGACTTTTTTTTTTTTTTTGTAAATGCATTTTTTCGCCTCTAGGCAGTTTCTACGGAATATAGTTCTTTTTAGACTCGTGGCATCCACATCAACCTCACAACTTCACGTGTTTAGTTGTGTGTTGCAATTTTTTTATGTAATTCTTTTAACACATATCAACCACCAAAAAATCGCCTCGAGAGTTGAAAAGCGTATAAAAATATTTTTACATAGCATAAACTTTAGGCGAATTAAAGAGCGTCTAAAAAACGTTTCTATGAGATAAAATTTTGTATGTGTCTTCAAAACATCTCAAAACAATCTCTCTAGTATACAAAATTTTGAGGTGATTTTTTAAGTGTCTCTAAAAAACACGTCGAGACTATAAAACTCCTTATTTTAGAGACATATTAAAAAAAACTCCTGTTGGAGGGATTTTCTCGTAGTGCATATACATGCACATACTTTCCTGTTTCTCGCGTTACAACATGCTACATGTGGTATTTTTGGAGCTGCAAGGTAGGGTACTAGGGTATGCTTAATTCAAATGCCTAAAAACTCGTATGCATGATCTAATATAGATGATCTGTGGCGAATTACCGGCCATTTCTTGAAACTGTCCAATATGACAGTACGCACACCAGGCAACGACGGATCGATGGTAACCCTAGCATGGCTGTTATACGATGCATGCACTTGCTAGTTGCTAAGCAGTGCACCGACCGGGATGGAACCACATACAACATGATGCACGCATGCATGCATGTTCGTAGTCCATACTACTATATGTATGGTATGGCTCTGTCATACCTGCAAGAATGCAAGTGAAGACGCGCGTACCGGCGCCATGGCAGTGGAGACGGTACGTGCAACCGCATAAACATGAAAGAGCACTAAGATATTGGCACGGCTCAATCAGAAACGCCGGTGAGCTAGCTAGCATCACGCACGCATGCATCGCTCCGATGTCGTCTGAGTGAGCCGAGCCAACATCACAGTTACTATTTCATTCTCTTCAATTTCCTCTCTGGCACAGAGAAGGTAGAGGAAGATCGAATGCATGCATGGATCCATCTCTCTGGCCTCAGATCCATGACTAGATGGATGGCCGCCATGCATGCATGGATGGATCCATCTCTCTGGCCTCAACGGAATGCATGTAGCGAGAGATGGAGAAGAAAGCAACTGTACTGCACTAGAGTTTGTGTGAAGGGATGAGCTTGGAGAATGGAGTGACTTGGATAATGGAGTGAAGAGGCCTCCAACTTATGCACCTCTTTGCGTGGGTGGGCATTCAAGTCCCCCCGGCTACCAAATGAGTAAGACAGGCTGCAGCATTAATGGAAACCCGGCCTCTCTCTCTCTCTCTCTACATATGGAGGAGTACATAGATGCATATGTAGGTGCAATGACATAAATGAGATTCCCCAGCATTCCCTGAGAGAGAGAGAGAGATGCATGTGTATTTGTGTGTGCAAGGGGGCCAGCAACATGAATTATGTGTGTCACTCATCAAGGGCCCTAGAGAGAGAATGGGAGAGAGAGTCGGAGAGCAGTAGCTAGGAGGATACTCCATGGTGGAATGGCTTTCTTTACCACCGGAGGCAGACATAACTGCTGATGGGGAGAAGAACATGAAGAGGCAGCGAGAAGGGGAGGGGGAGGCCGGAGGCATGAGGAAGGGAACATGCTACCATGTTGTAGGGGAGAATAAATGTCTGTAGGAGTATGCGACGGACGCGATGCGATCGGGACGTGCTCGCGTTTAATCTCTCTTCAGTAATTCCATCGGTCTCTGAGCTGTCAGCCGGAGACGGAGAGGGACGGATGAGGATGATTTCGGGCTTTGATTGATCTGCCGGGTGAGATGTGGATGCATGCATGGTTACAGCTTACAGCATGCATTTACGAAAGGTACGTGCACGGCCCAAACTTACATGAGCCCATGCTATCACAAGGCAGTATAAAAAGGGAGGAACAGTGCTTGACAGCTAGCTATAAGGAGATGATCAAACCTGCTGCGCAAAACATTCTGCTACTCCGAAGAGCGATATTTGCATCGAGGTCGACGGTGCTGAGAATTGGGACATGGAGTATCGTGAAAGAAGCACCCATTTTAGGTGATTCGTGGTGCTTTAATTTCTCTTCTTTGGAGAGTGATTAGGTGACCATCTTGGGGCAGATATGAACGTTGGACCAGGACAATTACTAATGTAATCATGATGCCGAGGTGCCGGGGGGTGACACGCGTTAGCTGGAATGCTGGATCGCTCATTAGATGAACCATGCATCCATTCAAGATTATGCTTATTGTGTGTACTTGTAGTAGTGGAGTATTCATCGGCCTCTTACTTACCCAAGGAGTAAGCAGTACTGTACGATTCGTAGTTTACTGTTTGTACTACTACTACGGTTACTACTACAAAACATGCTATATTGGACGCCTCATCATAGACATCGTCAGTGTTGTGATTATCACAGACAATTTTACAAGCGTGACCGTTTATGTTATTAGTGATGGCTAGAACCATCTGTGATACATCATTATCACAGACGGTTCGGCGAGGAGACGTAGCCGACGAGGAGGAGGAGGAGGATATACGCGTAGGAGCTCCATGTCTGCCGCGGGAGGCCGACACGCATCCGCCACCTGCTGTTTCACGGCGTCTTCGGTGAGCGGGACGCTGCGGCTCGACCAATACCATTAGATCTGGCCACCCCCTATCTTGACCTCAGGTGAGCACGAAGTTTGCCCCAAATCCCCGCAAATTGATCTAACTTTTGATTCGTCGTCCAAACTTCGTGAAACTTGACACACACCTTCCTAAGGATGTCGGGAACCTATTCCAAGCAACGATCGTGAAGATCCTTGCCAAAGTTGAGACCTTTTCCCGTTTGAGTGAAGGTGGGTCAAAACCGAGTCAAGACGAAATATGATCTAGAAACTTGCTCGTGGGTGATTGATGACTAAGTTGACCTAGATGGGTTCCCACATGTTGCGACAAGTTAGATTATAGCAAGAAACCAACCAAAACTCGCGGATCAAAGAAAGACTCAAAATCACCAAATAGAGAAAGAAGGCAAATGAACTCATCTTTGAGAGAACTTTCTTTGGATTGATTTGATATGGTATTGGTTTACCTTGGCAGCACTCGCTTGCTCATACGTGTAGGTTGATCCAACGGCTCTCATCATGTCGGCAAGTCTCTCCCATCCGGCTCCCACCAAAACCACCATGGCACTTGCACCGCCCGCGCCAGCAGTCCAACGATCGCGCGCCAGCGCGGTTCGGTCACCTTTGTCCATCTTGCACCATACTTGAGTCCAATGACTTCACGGCATCGTCGATCGTTACGAACCTCGCTCTCCAAGCCTAGTCCGATCATCCTCGCCGTTGACCGTCGTTGACCACCAAGCAACTTTGCACAACAATAGACAAGCAAATCGAAGCGGGAACAAGTTCTTCACAACTTGACCCACGTTAGTCAAAACATGCATCATGCAACACATATGCTGAAACCCATGAGATTGACCTAACAAGCAACCATCGCGCCACGGGCGGCGAGTTAAGTGGCAAATCGGCCGATCGCCACCCTTGGTCGATCACGCCCTTATCGGCCCGACCGCCAAGACGATGGCGGCCGCCACCAGGACTTAGCCAAAATTTCAACTCGAAATCCGCAACCTCTCTGGAAATTTCAAGCGAATAGAACTTTGTGCGGAGACTCCAAAATTATGGGACCAAGAGTAGTAGAACCTTCTCTCTTGCCTACACCCTCTATTTTGGCCTAGCTCCAAAATCCAAACTTCACTTAATGGCCAGTCGATCATTGCTTCGGTGACCGGTCGGACACCTGGCCGGTCAAGCCGCCTCTGGGCGGTCGGGCCGCCACGCTTACAACAAAACGACCAAAGGCGGGGCCGGTCGGCCACACATAGCCGGTCGACCAGCTGACTTACAGAAGCGAACTTTGCGAAAACTTGTGTTTCGCAAACCTTCAATGTCATTGCCAATTGTCACATCATCCTAAGATCATGAGCATATCCCCATGATATCCACAATCTCCCTTGATGAACACATTGGCAATTTCCAACAAATGCAAATTTTGAGGTTTGAAAAGTAAAAACTACGCGTTTTACGCAAAGGCACAAACTTGGTCCATATGCAGAGAAAGCAATGGAAATGACCAAGTGGCTTGAATAGTATAGGCAAGTGAGATAAGGTAAAGAAAGCGAAAGCTTCATTTTCGAGAAAGAGTTAAAATCTCACTTAAGGTCCATATGAAAGAACAATTGTTCGATATGACCTTTGATCATCGTGAGGCTCAAGAATTGCAATTCACGTTCGAAATGGCAATCGATCAAGCGAATGCAAATAAAACTCCCCTCACAATGATCCTCAAATTTGAAAATTTCAAATTCTCCAATTTTCTCCCCTTTTAATACTTTTAAATCTTCTCCCTTTACACATCTCGAAATATCTTCTCCCCTTTGACAATGGGTCATCAAGGAATCACGCCTTCCTCTCGTCCGGAGATAACAAGTGCGAGAATGAGGAAAAAGCATAAGGCGGAGCATGCATGAAATGCAATGGGTGGCTTCATATTTTGAATTTTTCAATTTTTGATTACAAGAAGCTTTGGAGATTACCCAAGAAGAGTAAGCTAGCATTTCTAATCACCTCAATACACATCAAGCCTATCAGCGCTAGCAAGATCATGTTAAGACATATATAACAAAGCTAAGCAAGAAGGCTTAAGGTAAAGCAATGAATTTTATCATTTTAAGCAAAGTTTCAAATCTAGCAAGTTCATCAACAGGGATCCTAAGATGATACTGGCCATGTCAAAATGTCAATGTGAGATCAAGAAGCTAACAATGACCACATTAAGAGACAAACAGTCTGAATTGAATCATTTTGCTCAAGTTTTCTCAAGCGCCCATTTTTCAACAGTTTTCATTTTCAATGAATATTGAAGTTGATTAAAGGTATATCTTAGTGAAGAAGATCTGGACTAGGAGCCATCCACAAACTCTTCCTAAGCTTCTACAGGCGACAAATCTTGAGGTTCATGTCAATTGTGACAAGCAATCCCCATGAGATCGTCATCGGATCATCAAACTATCTCCAAGTTCATGTCTATGACATGCGTCTCGAAGAATAGTTTGGCACATTTCACGCACAAGACAATCTTTAAATTTGATTTTCATTTTCCACAAAGCGATTTAGATTCTTAAAGAACAAGAAGCTCAAGCAATGCACGTTATCCAGTTTTCCTCCTCACTCTGATTTTGTCCTCTCCATCCTGTCAGATTTCGTTCATTGTAATCGAAGAAAAGAACCAACCAATTCTGAGCGGTAGTTGGACGGAGAGTCGCAAGAAAACCAACCAACACTGTGCACAATTAAGAAGTTGCATGCCTATATACGTAACATATACACGTGCAGACATACACCACACCATGTCCTCCATGCGTGGCCTTCCCCGTACCTACGCATTGACGTTGATAGTCGATGCAGCAGGCCAGCAGCAGCAGTGGTACAAAACCGCGGATGCGCGAGTTGGTATTTCTCGATATCGTTTTGTCCTACGCATGGGATGGTTGTGGAGGCGGGTGGAGCACCACACTAGTGGCTGGGGGCAGGTCGCGGTTGCGCTTCACGGGCGTGAAGAGATGAGATTCAAGAGAGAGCGCATGAGGGAGGAGGACCGGAGGAGTTGCATTGAATTGGCGCGGTTGAATGAGGCAGAGACAAAAGAGACAAGGCGGGGTGTTGATTGGAGGGCATGGCAGACCGGACCGGAATGGTTCGTGCCTTGAATCCTGATGCTCACTTGCACTACGCCCAGACACATACAGGAGGCTGACGAGAGAGGGGGTCCGTGCCGTGCGTTGCGGTTGCGGTTGCAGGCGAGGGGTTAAATGCGAGGCCGGGGAATCTTGTCCTGGCACACCGGCTCCATTGGGCCCGTCCGCTGCGTAAATGCGTCGTCGCCGGACGGATGGGCATGCCATGCCATATTGCCATGCCCCGGTTTTTCCTGCGAGGGAGGCCGGATGGCTGATTGACCCGCATTCATTGGCGCGCGCGGCCTTGCCTCTGCCTTTGCACCATCCGCCAACTAATCCACCGTGCATGGATCGAGCCGCGGCCAGCTAGCTTGTTAATTAGTGCGCCGTTGGTGGTGTGAGCATGGCGTATACGACTGGACGAGTGAAATTTGATGCGATCGTATCTAGAGCTTAAAACCTTTCAAATAGTTGAGATGTGATTCGAGAGAGAACACGATGTCGGCCAGATGCGTCAACTGTGGCTGAAAGTTCTTCAACCCGGTTACTAGTGCATGCATCTCTCTCTCTCTTCCTGTACATGCGAGTTTCGGCCTTGTGGGAACAGAATCACCCCAACTGCCGTGCCGAGGCCGCCAATCGGCACAACCTATCCAAGCGCAAACCGTGCACGCCTCGCATCTGGACGGAAGCCTACGCTCAAGTCCCAACTCCACGACTTGGCGCCCCAGCTTTTCTCGCGGGATGGAACTACGGCACTGGCACAGCCGCCCGCTTCGACGCCCGTTCCACCGTGCCGCGGGCTAGTCTATCCCTGATTCAGCAACCATAGATTACTGCGAATGATCTCCAATCAGTGATGAGCAGAACCAAGATTCCAAAGAACAACGTTGTTTTTCTAGCCCAAACTTTGTCTGACCTGGTAATTATTGGGCTGTTTGTTTAGACCCCATGACTGAATCGACGAACTCTTGTGGGCTGGAAGAAAGATCATGCCGGCTGGTGCCGAAGCCCAGCTCGTCGACTTGCAAGGGCCTGCTTTGCTTTCGTTTTCATTTTCATTTTTTCCTCGAAAGCAGCTTTCCTCTTCTTATGTAGGATTTTCTACCTTGCATCCGTAATAGCTCCTTTTTAATACAGTAAGTACATATACAAAGTTTTATTTAAACATAACGTATACGACTTGAACATGTGTAGGTTCCCAGCAAAAAAGGAGACTTGAACATGTGTTTGTTGCGTTGACACAGAAATCCCCATAAAATTTTACAATACTTTCTCGACGACCGACGTACGTGTACAAACATTGTTGTCTGCGTGGACGTCGCCGAGAAGACGTATCGTACAGAAATATCCAAGCAGGCGAGCACTCAACTCAAGCATGTCATGTATCCCACGGTGTTTAGCATTCATTCGGACGGTACAAACAAAAACAATCCTTCGAGACAAACAAAGAAAACTGCGTACAAAATTAAAATTACGCTCGTAACTTCGCCGAACTTACCCGCCGAGGAGAAGAGGCCCAGAACAAAGATTACAGCGCTACCGAACGGTCAACCTGGGCCTCGGCCCGCGACGCTGTCGCTCGGCACACATGCCGTACCGGTACCGCACTAAGCGGGCGGGCGTGGGCCCCGTGATCCGAAACGAAGCTTCCGCGAAGCAGCAACGGTTCTGTCCTCGCTCCTAAAAAACCGCCATCTCTCTCTCCCATCGGGCCACCCACCATCTCCCCACCAATACCACCACCACCACCACCACCACCATGTCTCCGCCTCCCCCGCCAGATCCGATCGAGCCCCCCTCCCCGCCGGCGATGGACTCCGCGCTCCCCGCTGCCGTCGTCGCCACCATCCTCTCCAGCCTCGACGTCCGCTCCCTCCTCGCCGCCTCCGCCGCCTGCCGCTGCCTCCGCTCCTGCGCCTCCCACGCCCTCTCCTTCCTCCCCTCCTTCCACCTCCTCGTCCGTACCCGCGCGCCTTACTCACGCATCGCAGTATCGCACCACCACCGCGGCTCAGGATTATTGACGTGCTTTCGTTTCGTTTCTGTCTGTGATTGAAGGAGGTGGCGCTTACGTACGACCTGCTCCGGCCGCTGCTGCCGCCGAACCCGAGCCTGCGGAGCCTCCGCCTTGACTGCGCGAGGCTCGAGGACGCCGCCATCAGCTGCCTCGCCCGCCCCGGCCTGCACGAGCTGCTGCTCCTCAACTGCGAGAACATCAGCGGCCGCCTGCTCCGCGAGCTCGGCGCCACCTGCCGGGATCTCAGGTACTGTCGTGCTGCATACCCCAACTGCTCAGTTACCTCTGCATGGTGACGTTGCTGCGGTTGCCCCTGTACGCGTAACAGAAGTCACTTGGCATGGTTAATTACGGTATAAATCTGTGTGCTGCGTGAGGCTTGCTTACGAATTCTACTACTGTAGTATCAGCGACTTAGCGTCACCGTTTGCTTGCATTGCATCCGTTCTGCTTGGTTCTGTTGCGCAGTACGAAACTGATATGTATATCTTTTCTTTCACTTGGATGTAGGGTGCTTTCTCTGAACTCCCTTGCTGAGCGTAGGGGCCTGCCCATAAGCTTCTCTGATCTGGAGGAATTGCTAAATGGCTGTTCTCAGTTGGAGGTAGGTCAGGATCGGTTTGGTCCCAGTCACTGGTGTAACATGCTTTCCATTAATTGAAGACACCGTACAGCTCCAATCTGAGCATTTAATGGCGAATTAGTTAACTTAAACCAAGGGATGTTATCTTGTGCTGGTTTACTTTCCATTATGTGATCCTTCTTCATATACTAGCTTAAGTCAAAGTTGAAGCCTTGAAAGTTTTCACCATGGACCGTAGCTATAGGCATCACATAATGATTAGAGCAATTACTAATGAGCAGTTGTGTGATTTAACCTGTACTTTGATATTTGAATACCTTCACTAGTGTGGAATTAATCTGACAACTTTTGTACTTTCTTTTCAGTCTCTCAGCTTGGCACTTGATTTCTCAATGTTTGATGACCCCAATTTTAGCCATATGTGGGCATCTGTTTCGGAAGGCCTGTCCTCTCTTGAAATTGGTTATATTCCAATAACAATGTTACTTGAACTTCTGACTGCTGCTATGGAGTCACGACAATGCATGAATCATGTCAAGACACCAGCTTTCTTTCCTAGCCTCCAGAAGCTATGCCTCTCTGTTGACTTCATCACCAACCATTTGATTGCCTCCATATCAACTGCACTTCCATCATTGACACATCTAGACCTGCAGGATGCACCCATTATAGAACCTACATCGTCATCAGATCTCACCAATGATGGTCTTCAGAAGATCAATCCGAACGGTAAGCTGAAGCACATTTCTCTCATGAGAAGTCAGGAATTCCTATTCACCTCTTTTCGGCGAGTTAATGATCTGGGAATCCTTCTAATAGCTGAAAAGTGCTCAAATCTTGAGAGTGTCTGTCTTGGTGGTTTCTCCCGTGTGACAGACACGGGTTTCAGGGCTATCATTCACTCTTGCTCTGGTCTTCATAAGCTTAGGGTGTCCCATGGAAGCCAGCTCACTGATCTTGTTTTCCATGACATTATTGCCACTTCCCTTTGCCTAACACATGTGAGTCTGAGGTGGTGTAATCTCCTAACCGATGTTGGGATTGAGAGGTTGTCATTCAACAAGGATCTCAATGTATTGGATCTTAGGGACTGCAGGAGTCTGGGTGATGAAGCTGTACGAGCTCTGAGCTGCCTTCCCAAGTTGCAAACATTATTGTTGGACGGAACCGATATCAGTGATCAAGCATTGAAGTATCTGGGCCTTGGAACATGCCCGCTAGCTTCCTTATCTCTGAGGGGTTGCCGAAAGCTAACAAATGATTGCATACCCTCGTTGTTTGCTGGTTCTGTTAAACAGAGCTTACAGGTGTTGGATCTCTCAAGAATCCCAGGTATCACTAATGATGGTATCGTGTTGATAGCAAGGAGCCAAACTCCTCTTATTGAGCTCCGAATGCGGGAGAATCCGAAAATAGGGGATGCTGCTGTGATGGCTCTTGCATCCATGCAAGTCGATGGTGGAACTTATGGCAGCAGCTTGCAGCTGCTGGATCTTTACGACTGTGGTGGTATTACACCACTTGCAATCCGGTGCTTTAAGAAACCTTATTTCCCAAGATTGCGATGGCTAGGAGTAACTGGCAGCTTGAACAGGGTTATGGTGGATGCCCTGGTTCGAAGCCGCCCTTTCTTACACATGGCATGCCGTGGTGAAGAACTAGGGACTATATACTGGGACACATCCTCCGATTGGTATCGTCATGACGACGATGATCTTGATGAGCTTGAGCAGTGGCTTTTGGATGGTGAGCCAGTATCTGACGCTGAAACCATCACGGAAGAATAATGCGGCAACTAGGTAAGTTGTTGCCATGTGCCATGTTTTCTTGCTCCAAAATGATCACCAGGCTCTAATCAGACATCCGTTGATCTCTTGTTGTACCACCAGTTAAGATATTTTCTTGCTGTTACCTTTCCACATGTGGCCGTTCCGTATGCGTATGGCAACTTGTTTGTTGTTACATCATGCTATGTATGTTATATTCAGATTCTGGACGCTGTATATGGACATATTTGCTTTCTCACCTGACGACGTGGTTCCTGCATATTTCTATTGCCAGGTCTCATTTATTTCTTGACCTTGCCTCATATGATACGTTTTTGGTCGTTGAAATAGTAAAATCTAGGGCTTCTGCTTTTATCAAGTGAATATATCTACTCGTATTTATAAGCTTATCTTCCCCTGGTTATCCTCCAAATGAGCACTTTTTATGCTATGCTTATGGTGATACCGGTGAAAGAAATCAATCATACGTAAAGTATAAGCGACTTGCACTTCGTTGTGTAATGGACAATTGGACATTTCAGTCACATGGTTTCAAGGATGATTGCCACTTTGTAAAACGACGAGTTCCTCCCTTCTCACGCAACCTCTGCTCTTTTGTGGCAAAAGATGATTGCACGTGCCTCCATCTGATCAAGAAGGAAAAAACCTTTGGTTGGTTTGCCACGAACGTGCGATGCAATGTGTGATTGACACAATCGTGCTTAAATAAAGTGCCTGGTGTTACCGTGTTAGTACGACGATGTTACACCAATTTTGCCAAAAAGGGACAATTGAGAATTTGCATTCCATAGAGTGGTCTTCTCCGTTTGGTCATTACAGAGAATGCAATTGGCAATTTATCAATTTGTAGAAAATACAATTAATGATTTGTCATTTTCTCTATTTCTCCATATTTTCCCATTTTTCTGCCACGCGAAATGACCATACTACCCCTCTTCCTCTCTTCCTCTTTTATTTCTTCCTCCATAACCTCATCCGGTCTCTCATCGAGGCGTTGGAGCGGCAGTGGCTTAGCGCGCGGTGAGGGAGCAACTGTTGGCGCTCGGCGGCGACATGTGCGAGGTGAGCCCGAGGGCCGCGGTGGCGAGGAGGTGGAGCGGCGCGGCCGGTGGAGGTGTAGAGGCGCGGGACACAGCGATCGAGGGAGGCCCGAGCAATGCTGGCCGAGGCGCAGCGGCGCTGAGGCGAGGAAGACTAGCGGCGCGGCGGCGGCAGTGCGTGTGGTAGCGGCCCAGTCGGCGTGGGAGGCGGCGAGGCCGAGCGTCGATGGCAGTGGTGGCGGCCGGATTCGGTGGTCCCTAGCTGGATCCGGACCGGTTTGGCCTGGAGAGAGAGGAGAGGAGGAAGGGAGGAGCATTTGAAGGAAGTAGGGAGGAACAAAGCGAGCGGATGAAGGAGAGACTAGAGGAAGAGAGAAGATGGTAGTGTGGTCATTTTCGTGGCGAAAAAGTGGAAAACTGGGAGAAATAGCGAAAATGGTAAATCATTGATTGTATTTCCTACAAAATGGCAAATCGCGAATTGCATTATCTATAATGGCATAACGTAGAATTCCACTCTATAGAGTGGTAAATTCTCAATTGTCCCAAAAGGAAATTATACGTTTTGAGTTGAACATGTGAGTATGTGACCATTTTAGTGACATTTCATGCATTGTCTAAAAGTTTTTTTTCCAGAGTAGCAGTACTCGACATTTTTTACACAAGGATAAGGGATTTGTTTTTGAAAAGGTCTATTTTACAACCTTGAACCCTTCAAAAGTCCATAAAACAACCATGAACTATAAAACCGGACACTGATACTCCCCAACTATCAAAACCGTTCACTTTACCTCCCTCAACCCAAACTATAGTGGTTTTGTCTGACGTGGCTCAATCCAAAACGGTTTTGATTGACGTGGATGCCACATGTCATTGATTAAAATCTAATTAAATGGGGCCATATGTCATTGAATTATTATCAGGGCAATACAAAATAACTTAATTACACTGGCGGGATATGTGTCGTACAAAGAGAGGGAAGCAGAAAGAGAAGGGAACCACTACCCCTTCGTTTCAAAACAGAGGAGCACGGGAGGGTTGCCATGGAGGGGCTAGATGCCGATTGAGGAAAGCGACGAGACGATCGGCGAGGACAAAATGGATTGGGGGGCATCGAGGTGAGTTCGTGGGTGGCGGTGTCGCGGTCGAACACGCACCAGGGCGGGTGAGCAACAGCGCACAGCGGTCGGCGCGTGGGAAGACAAAGGGCGATGATGTCAGGGAGGGAGAAGGAAAGAAGGAAGGTGAGCACTAGCATCCACGGACAATGGGGTCTCACCAGCGTAGAATGGTGGAGATGTAGACAGGCCAAACCGAGGTGGACTTGCGGCGGTGACCTACCTACGGCCATCCCCGTGCCGGCCGACCCACTCCTCGCTCCAGCGCCCCTCGCAGCCGCGGCCGCCCAGTAGGAGGGCTACCCCGACCCGAGCCTAGCCTCGCACGTCCCTAACAGTAGCAGTCGCCCCCGACAAGGCCGCCCGCGCCCACGCCTCCGCCCTCGATGACCCCGGTAACCCCCCGCGCGGTTTTCAGCTCTAGCTCCGCCTCGTAGGCCCTAGCTGCGCCCCCTGAGACCCCCTTCGTGGGGCCACCGACTTCGCCCCTTGTCTGTTGGCCACCAAGGCTCGTCGTTCCCCTTCGTGCCCCCTAGGACCCCCTTAGGTCCCCTTCGTGGCCCGCCGGCTCCCCCCTCGTAGCCGCACCACCCCCTCGACCGCCTATGCAATGGGCCCAGTTGCGGCCTCCGCCCCCGCCTCCGCAATGGGAACCATCGCAACCGACTTGGGCCTTCTCGCGCACAGCATCGAAGGCTGTAGGCCGAGGCCGGAGCCGAACGCGGAGGCGGAAGCCGGAGACAAAGGGGCGGGCGAAGGTTGGAGCAGAGGTGGAGGAGGGAGAGGAGAAGAGAGAGGTGGTGTCGGACCCGGATTTCGTAATCCAGAATCCTCTGTGATAAAGCTGCGCTATTCCTGGATCGAGATAGCGCCACGACACATTCTGTGAATCATTTCATACATCGCGTAGACCAAATCATTCATTAATACAAGCATTAGAGTTCAAATAGACCACGCTCGGTCGAGTTTACAATAGGGCCGATCAGTCAAATGAGTTCATTACAAAATCTCGAGTACGTTAGCGGAAGCAAAGGGGTAGAGCAAGTCTCTCCACAGTAAGCGATCGGGTACTAGGTGTACGACCGATATTAGCCAAGGGCTTGGATAATATAGAGGTACACAAGTACCAACGAGCCAACCAGATCGAGGCGAGACCTAGACTACAAGAACTATACTACTCTCTTCATTTCCTTGCTCTTCTGGCCCAGTCCTCGTAGTAGGCGAAGTCTCCATGATCTCATGTTCGGGGTTGGGGAAAGAGCGAGGATGAGCACAACTATCAGTGCTCGCGAGCCAACACACAGATGCAACATTATACATGCAAGGCTTAACAAGGATGGCTCGGGTTCATTTATTTGCACAAAGCAATATTTTGAGTACCAATATTAAAAAGTCCTATCACTTAGCATTTTAACCAAATTGCATTTGTTAAAGAGATTACTTGTGCAATATTTATAACAAAGAGAGGTTACCTCCACCTCATGCTTATTTTTTTATAGCGGTTACATCCACCACTTAACATCACTGGGTACATCCACCTGTGGAAAACCAAAACTGTGGTCACAACGACCCAACACATTTTATCCCGCCCACAAGGTTTTATAAATGAACTAACTCATGTAAGTTCCCATGTCCGCCATGACCGTGGGCACGGCTATTCGAACAGCTTTATTACACTCTGCAGAGGTTGTACACTTTACCCACAAGAGACAATCATCTTGACATGTACACATGTTTCGTGAGACATGTGAGTCAAGGGAGATCGCCACAAGGCCTTTACAATGCATCCACCAAAGATTTGTTACACCCGCTAAGGTTTCACCCGAGAAGAGTTACGCTCACATAGACCCGTCAACTCTTTCCTGCACCCTCTTGCGCCACACGGCTTACGTTCACATAGACCCGTAAGTCGCACACCCCAACCCATAACCACAAAGGCTTATGGCGTAGCGGGTCATCTGCCTGGTGCAACTCATACTAACGGATACAAATTATTTAGCCAGGTCGACACCATTATAGACATGTGGTCGTACTGTTTTACATTGGGAGGTCATCACAGGATTAAGTCCTTAGGGACCATCTGGGCGGTTCATACCACATACCATCCACAAACCAACATTCCATGGGCTGCATTAGCACCCACCAACATACCATCCATCATACCACCCGCCCAGATGTGATAAGCAATTTTTTTGGGTTTTTAAGAGGTAGGAAAAATACAACATCATAACCATCTCAGTCATTTACACCCAATGACTGCCCAAAATCATGTTCATTTCAAAAGATGATGAATGGGGTAGATGATACCCCGATACTTAAGCAAGACTAGCATGGCGCTTAAGTATAGCCTAAACTAGTAAAGTTACCAAATAATTACTAGGGTGACAAAGGCTTAAGGTAATTCAATTATCAAGGGATGGTGTATTAATAATTAAACATCAAGTTGGCATTTAACTACCTTAGGATTTTTAACATACATTTGCATAACGAAATTAAGCATGCAATTTGATACTTTAAAAGGACATAATTTGCATAAAATGTAGGTTCAATATGATCAAAGTATTGACTCGCCTGGGTCTACGGCTAGATGATCTTGATACTCTTGAGCTTGATCGAAGTGGGGGTCTCCGGCTTCTCCAAACTCTACGCGATCGATCGTCCGGAAAAGAAACAAACGAGCAAACAAATTAAATAAATAACAAAACTCATCAAATGAACTCCAAAATAAACCAAACTAGCACCAACAGAAAGAGCTTGATTTTAGAAATTTTTAGAAACAAAAACCACAATTTTTGGAGCTAAAATGGGGGAGAAATAAACATTTCAAACCTCTCTTTAAATTAAAACAGAAAAGGAAAAGAAAAACACAAATAAAAGAAAACCGCAAGTGGCCCAAAGCCAACTTTTTCGCCCGCCCGGCTAGCGCGTGCGCGCGCGGCGCCGCATGTGGCGCGGCCGCGCTGGCGCGTTGCCGCGCCAAAAGAAAACGAGGAGGGCGCTAGGCGTAAGGGAAGAACGGGCAGGCGCGGCGGCGCGAGGGAGGGGCTCACGGCGGCGGCGACGGCAGCCGAGGGAGCGGCGGCGTACGGGGAGGCGACGACGACGGAGAAGAGGGCTCGGGGCGGCGACGGCGACCGGAGGAGGTAGGCTCGGCTCCCTCTTCTTCTTTCTTCCTCTGCTCTCTTGATCTTCTACCCCTTGTTTCTTCTTTGCTCGGGAACGGTAGAGGGTGAGGGAGATGGGGTTCAACCGGAAGGGGGGAGGCTTTATAGTCGAAGGGGGCTTGGATCCGGGGAGGGGGAAGGTGACCGTTGACGACGGCACGGCGCAAGAGCCGAGGGCGCGGCGGGGCTGCGCGGCAGTCGAGGCGGGGCAGAGGGGATGGGACGGGTCGAGGGCGCGCGGCCGGGCGTTGACGCGGCGGCGCGGCCGAGGCGCGCACGAGCGCGCACCGTGAAGAGGAACCGGGAGAGGCGCGCTTTCGGGCGTCGGCACGGCCCGCGAGGGCGGCGACGCAGGCATGGCGAAGCCGGGCTAGGGAGGGGTAGGGAGGAGGGCTAGGGGATTTGGGGGAAAGAAGAGCTCGGTGCTTTAGGGGGGGAATCGAATCTTTGAGCAAAACGGGAAAGCTTCGAAGTTGAGTTCTTGATCCTTGAACACATGAAGATTTTGCAAAACCGTGGATTCGGATGTTACAAAACCTACCCACCTTAAAGAGAATCTCGACCCCGAGATTCAAGCTACTCAGAGAACAGGTAGGGGTAATCCAACTTCAGCTGATCTTCACGCTCCCACGTGGCTTCTCTCTCCGAGTGGTTGCTCCATTGCACTTTGCACAAACGGATGATCGACGCCTTGTTTGCTTCTCCACGACATCGAGAATCTTGATCGATGTTCGGATACGACAAGTCTTTCTCGGAGTGCGATGGTTTCAATTGAGCTTGCTCTTCGGTACTCGAGGCATTTCTTGAGCCGAGAGACGGGAACACATTATGGACATCGACAAATTTTCTGTAATTCCAGCTGATATGCTACCTCTCACGCTTGGTGATTGGGAACGGGCCTATGTATCTTGGCGCAAGCTTGCCTTTCACTTTAAACCTCCGCATTCGCGAAGGTGACACTTTGAGATATACATGATCTCCAACTTCAAAGTTAACTCTCTACGACGGTTGTCGGCATAACTTTTCTGTCTGGATCGAGCGACTTGTAGACGATCTCGATCAATCGACTTTCTTCGCTGCTTGAGAGTATCCGGTCCAAGATATAACCTTCTCCCGATTCGACCAATGCAAGGGAGTTCTGCATTTTCTCCCATAGAGTGCTTCAAACGGGACATCTTCAAACCGGATTGGTAATCGTTGTTGTAGGCGACTGCATACGGTAGACATCTCTCCGCCTTACGGTAAACTCTAAAGCACAAGCCCAAGCATGTCTTCTAGAATCGATTTACTTTTTCTGGCTCATCCATCGACCGAGGATGATATGTTGATCAAGTTTAAGTGAGTTCCAAGTGCATCATGTAGACTAGCCTAAATGCGAGGTAAATCGAGAACCTCGATCCGAGACTATCCTCTTGGGTACTCCATGCGGATATACAATACGAGCCATGTATAACTCGGCTAATTTATCTCCCTTGTAGGTGGTCTTCACAGGATGAAATGGGCGACTTTGGTTAATCTGCGATTATGACCCATACGGAATCATATCCGGCCTTGGTTCTCGGCAGCCCCGTAATGAAATCCATTCCAATTTCTTCCCACTTCCACTGAGGGATTTGCAGTGGTTGCAGCAATCCTGCGGTCTCGATGTTCGCTTGATCCGTTGGCACACATCGCAACAAGCTACGAACTCGGCGATGTCTCTTTTCATTCGCGCCACCAATATAGAATCTTCATATCTTGATACATCTTGGTGCTTTGCCGGGTGTATGGTGTATGCTGAGCTATGGGCTTCTTTTAGAATCAATTCTTTGAGCTCCTTTTGGTGGGGAACAAAGAGACGTTTCCCATACCATAGGATACCTTGTTGGTCTTCAACCATCTTTGAGGCCTTTCCTTTGACCATGAGATGTTTAAATTTCTCAACCTGTGGTGTCCTTTCGAGCGGTCTTGACTTGTTCTTCTAAGGTTGGTTGAACTTCTATAGTCGCTAAGGTGCCTTGTTCTACTAACTCGAGGTTAAGTGCCTCTAATTCCTTGCAAAGCTCAAGTTGATACTCTTGAACCATAACATTATTGCAAGAGGACTTACGGCTTAATGCATCGCCACTACATTAGCCTTTCCAGATGATAATGAACATCCAAGTTGTAATCCTTAATCGCCTAACCATCTTCTCCGACGGAGGTTGAGGTCTGCTTTGGGTGAAGATGTACTTAAGACTCTTATGATCTCAGTATAGATATTGCAATGATTTCCAATCAAGTAATGCCGCCAAATCTTTAGGGCATGCACTACTACGCTAACTCCAAATCATGAGTTGGATAGTTGTCTTCATGTGGACGGAGTTGTTTGGATGCATATGCTACGACGTTTCCTCCTTGCATAAGCACGCAGCCAAGACCTTGGCGCGAAGCATCACAATAGACTTCAAAGTCCTTGTGTATGTCCGCAAGACTAACACCGTGCAATGAGTTAACTTCTTCTTCAACTCTTGGAAACTCTTTTCACGTGCTTCGTCCATTCGCATTTCTTTTCCTTCTTGAGCGGTGGGTCATTGGTCCGGATAGTTTGGAGAATCCTTCAATGAAGCGCCTCAGTAGTATCCAACCATTCCGAGAAAACTACGCGCTTCGGTCATCGAGGTTGGTTGTTTCCATCCCAACACCGCTTCTACTTTGATGGGTCAATCGCGACTCCTCCAATGGATACGATATGTCCGAGGAAATCGATCTCTTGAAGCCAAAATTCACACTTGCCGTGACTTGGCATACACACCGATGTTCTTTAAGCTTCTCCAGGACCAAATGCAGATGTTCCGCATGTTCCTCATTAGTCTTGGAGTAGATTAAGATGTCGTCTATGAACACGACAACAAACTTATCCAGATATTCCATGAATACTTTGTTCATAAGGTTCATGAAGTAGGCTGGCGCATTGGTCAAGCCAAACGACATAACCGTGAACTCATACAAGCCATACCGGGTGGTAAAAGCCTGTTTTAGGGATGTCCTCACCCTAATCTTAAGCTGATGGTATCCTGACCTTAGGTCTATCTTGGAGAACATCGTTGCTCTGATAATGATCGAATAGATCATCAATGCGGGCAAGGGATACTTGTTCTTGATGGTCACCTCATTGAGGGCTCAGAATCCACACACACCGGGCGGTGCCATCCTTTTCTTTACAAAAGTATCGCGAACCCTGGGGATGAGCTAGGTCTAATAAATCCTTTTTCTGTAATTCTTCCATTTGTACCTTAAGCTCTTCAAGCTCATCAACCGCCATCCTATATGGCCTCTTGGCAATTGGGGTGCTCTCGGCTTTAGGTTGATCACAAATTCTATGTCTCGATGCGTGGCATGCGAGCAATTCTTCCGAAAACTTCGGATAATCTTGAACTACAGGGTTGTTTCAGAGTCACCTTCTCGAGGTTATGGATTGTACGACCCAAACCCGAGGAGCGGTATACATTAACCTTTATTGTGGTGCCCGGTTTTGGTGAGTACCACCTTCTCATTGGCACAATCTATCATACCTTGGTATCGGGCCAACCAATCCATCCCTAGGATGATATCCGAGTTTGGGACTGAAGTACTAGAAGGTTTGCTAGGAATCCAATTTTCCATAGCAATCTCTACTCGGGACTTACTAAGATAGTAGTCAAGGGTCCCCGGTGAACTAAGTACCACGGGTTTCTTTAGCTTAAAGGTTGGCAACTTAAGCCTTTCAACAAATCTTCTTGATATAAAAGAATGCAAAGCTCGTAATCAAACAAAACTTGTCTGAATCGATTTAATAGAGAACGCACCCATTAGAACTCCTGTAGCTTCTCAACCTCCTCGGCCGTGACATGGTTCACATGGCCGCGTTTGGTGTTGAGGTAGATCTAGGCGCTATGGGGCTCGATGGTTCTCGCTGAGCCGATGTTTGACCTTGAGCCGTGCGACTCGAGTTGAACTTTGCGGAGTGTTCGACGTTGAGGGCATCGATTGGCGAAGTGTCCTCTCACCCACAGTGGAAACAATGGAGATGAGTCGCCGGGTTGCTTGTTGCAGTCGTCCGGCGGACGAAGGATGCGAGACCATTCCCATTGGTACGCTGGGTGGAGCTTGAGTTCCTTGTGGAGAAACTACACCGCTTAAAAGATGAGTTGCCGTGAATGTTGACTTATGAGGAAAGCCACCTTGCGGCTTCGAATACCATCTTTCTCTTACGGCTAACTTCCGCAATCTTCTTCTCGCTTTCTACGAGGGCTTTGTTGATCAAGTGGTGGAAACTAGGAAATCATGGAGGATAAGTCGGCTTCTCATGTCTCCACGCATTCCTTCCACAAAGCGGTCTATCTTCTTCTCGCATCGCCTACGCCACCGGAGCGAGCGAGCAAGTCAAGTTAAACTTGGTTAGATATTCATTGATCGTCATTTGACCTTGCTTGAGAGTTCTAAACTTATTCTTCTTAGCCTCATTGTACCGGCGGTACAAAATTAGTCTTGAAGGCGGTTTGAACTCGCTCAGAGATTGGTCGCCTCGCAGTGCGGTCTCATCCACCGTATTTCAGCAATTGCTTCGATAAAGGCGGGTCCTCGTTGATCTCCAATCGCGGATGCAATCGCTTCGCTTCTTCTTCTCCGCCACGGGCTTTCACCACCTTGAGCAATGAGGTAGTTTTCCCACCAAGCAATGGCGCCTTTCAACCGGTGAGTGGCAAAGTCCACCTTGTCTTCCTCGAGCATCGGGCAGGCGGCTTCTTCTCGCATCCCCGAGCCAATCTTCTCGCTCTGTGGGTTCATCTCACCGAGGCAAAGGTAAGAGGTCTTGTCTCGAGGAAATCGCCACTTAGAGTGGCGATCGTCGCTCTGCTTGTTGATTAGCGAGCAAGGCTTGAAGGATTTGGGCTTGTTGTTGCATAACTTGTGCCATTGTCGGTGCTCGCGCGGGAGGTAGGTCTTGTCCACGACCACGGCCATAGCCACGCCTCTTCCACGGCTCACGCGAAAGCACCACGATCGCAGCAGCTCTCTTGGTGCCATCTCAAGAAACGCTAAGGCTTAGAACTAGAGAGGGTGGTATATGAGGGTTCACTAGCCCTCTAAAGCACACACGTAAGAAAGAAATCAAATTGAACGAACAACACAAAGGCGATACAAAGCCCGAATGGCTGCAATTCATTAATATTAAGGGTAAGTGTTACATGACTCTAGGACACAAAGATATAGGCCATGCAAAGCCATGACACGAGATACAAAACACAACGCCTACAAAGGTGGATAAAGAAAGTGCTTGCAACCAAAAGACTACCTAGCAAGCAATCGCTAGTTAACCTAGCTATCCTCGACTACTCCTCCATCGGTGCTTACCACCGCAGTGGCACGCTTACCATCGGATCGGAACGGCCACGATCGATGGTCGGCGAGCAAGAACGATCGAGGTGGCGCCGCGGTCGAACTCGTCGAATCCAGCGGCGGATCGGGCCGCGCCCACGGCCGACTCTCAAGGCCGTCGGTCGGCGGTGGACGCACTTTCTTGCGCCCGTGAGCAGGTGCGGGTCCTCTGTGGAAAACGCGGCACCGCACCGGGTTGCCGAACGACGACGGTGCAGCAGAGCCGGGCGCAGAGGA
Source organism: Ampelocalamus luodianensis (assembly GCA_036346255.1). NCBI lineage: Eukaryota > Viridiplantae > Streptophyta > Magnoliopsida > Poales > Poaceae > Ampelocalamus > Ampelocalamus luodianensis. The sequence goes on along the minus strand of CM070621.1, from coordinate 15,905,971 downwards.
GCCGGCGGCGCCGCATGGCGGCTCGAGGCGGGCCAACTCGCAATAAAGCGGCGTCTCTCCCGCTCTACCTCGCGGTGAGCTTCATCATCTCTCAACATGTTGTCACGGAGGGTGTCGAGTGCTCGTAGGCTGCCGTGAGGAGGAATCGGCGTCCCGATCTCATCAACGGCGCATGGCGAGGCGATGGTCAAAGCTCGTGTGAGCTGGAGCCGATGTGACAGTGCGGGTCATCCGCCGACGTGGCGGATCACCGTAAAGCTCTCCCTCCGGAGAGTCGGATAGAAGCGTATGGCGAGCTCGTGCAGAAGGTCTCCATGCATCCGCACAAGCAAGACGCTAAGTCGTGCCACATCCTCGACAAAGATCCAAAGCACGGCTCTGGGGTGCTCACCTTGAAGGTGTGAGTATTGAACTCACCCTCCCTAGCATAGAGGAAAACCTCCATGCTCCAGTGTCTCTCGGTCCAGAACTCGAGTCATCCGGCCCATGAAGATAGGCGGATGGTAGTAACTCAGACATCGCATCACCGGCGAAGAATCCCCACGGCCTCCGAGGTCTTCTCCGTGAGAGAAAAGTCCCAAGAGCCACGAGCAACGGAGCGCCATCTAAAATTTTGAAAACAAGAGGAAGTCAAGAATAGAATAAATCCAAGTGAAGTAGGATGAGTACGTAACTAGGAATGACAAGTAAGAGCAGAGATACGCTATATTTTGGGCAAATGTTTTAGGTTTTTAAAATTAAGACACAAGTCCTACAGGTAACAACCCAACTACCCAAGGCTCCTACAATCGATGCTCGATACCACTCATTGGACCCGGATTTCGTAATCCGAATCCTCGTGATAAAGTCGCGCTATTCCTCGGATCGAGATAGCGCTCACAAGACACATTGTCGAATCATTTCATACATCGCGAGACCAAATCATTCATTAATACAAGCATTACAGTTCAAATAGACCACGCTGGTCGAAGTTTACAATAGGGCCGATCGTGCCAAATGAGTTCATTACAAAATCTCGAGCACGTTAGCGGAAGCAAAGGGGTAGAGCAAGTCTCTCCACAGTACAGCGATCGGGTACTAGGTGTACGACCGATATTAGCCAAGGGCTTGATAATATAGGAGGTACACAAGTACCAACGGAGCCAACCGCTTAAGGCGAGACCTAGACTACAAGAACTATACTACTCCTCTTCATTTCTTGCTCTTCGCGTCCTGTGTCCTCGTAGTAGGCGAAGTCTCCATGATCTGCGGGTTCGGGGTTGGGGAAAGAGCGAGGATGAGCACAACTATCGTGCTCGCGAGCCAACACACAGTATGCAACATTATACATGCAAGGCTTAACAAGGATGGCTCGGGTTCATTTATTTGCACAAAGCAATATTTTGAGTACCAATATTAAAAAGTCCTATCACTTAGCATTTTAACCAAATTGCATTTGTTAAAGAGATTACTTGTGCAATATTTATAACAGTAGAGGTTACCTCCACCTCATGCTTATTTTTTTTATAGCGGTTACATCCACCACTTAACATCACTGGGGTACATCCACCCAGGGAAAACCAAAACCAGGGTCACAACGACCCAACACATTTTATCCCGCCCACAAGGTTTTATAAATAGAACTAACTCATGTAAGTTCCCATGTCCGCCCATGACCGTGGGCACGCTATTCAACAGCTTTATTACACTCTGCAGAGGTTGTACACTTTACCCACAAGAGACAATCATCTTGACATGTACACATGTTTCCGTGAGACATGTGAGTCAAGGGAGATCACACAAGGCCTTTACAATGCATCCACCAAAGATTTGTTACACCCGCTAAGGTTTCACTCGAGAAGAGTTACGCTCACATAGACCCGTCAACTCTTTCCTGCACTCTCTTGCGCCACACGGCTACGCTCACATAGACCAGAAGTCGCACACCCCAACCCATAACCACAAAGGCTTATGGCGTGGCGGGTCATCCGCTCGTGCAACTCATACTAACGGATACAAATTATTTAGCCAGTCGACACCATTATAGACATGTGGTCGTCTTGCTTTTACATTGGGAGGTCATCACAGATTAAGTCCTTAGGGACCATCTCGGCGGTTCATACCACATACCATCCACAAACCAACATTCCATGGGTGCATTAGCACCCACCAACATACCATCCATCATACCACCCGCCTGATGTGATAAGCAATTTTTTGGGTTTTAAGAGGTAGGAAAAATACAACATCATAACCATCTCGCCATTTACACCCAATGATCGCCCAAAATCATGTTCATTTCAAAAGATGATGAATGGGGTAGATGATACCCCGATACTTAAGCAAGACTAGCATGACGCTTAAGTATAGCCTAAACTAGTAAAGTTACCAAATAATTACTAGGGTGACAAAGGCTTAAGGTAATTCAATTACCAAGGGATGGTGTATTAATAATTAAACATCAAGTTGGCATTTAACTACCTTAGGATTTTTAACATACATTTGCATAACGAAATTAAGCATGCAATTTGATACTTTAAAAGGACATAATTTGCATAAAATGTAGGTTCAATATGATCAAAGTATTGACTCGCCTGGGTCTACGGCTAGATGATCTTGATACTCTTGAGCTTGATCGAAGTGGGGGTCTCCGGCTTCTCCAAACTCTACGCGATCGATCGTACCGGAAAAGAAACAAACGAGCAAACAAATTAAATAAATAACAAAAACTCATCAAATGAACTCCAAAATAAACCAAACTAGCACCAACAGAAAGAGCTTGATTTTAGAAATTTTTAGAAACAAAAACCACAATTTTTGGAGCTAAAATGGGGGAGAAATAAACATTTGAAACCTCTCTTTTAAATTAAAAACAGAAAAGGAAAAGAAAAACACAAATAAAAGAAAACCGCAAGTGGCCCAAAGCCAACTTTTCGCCCGCCGCTAGCGCGCGCGCGCGTGCTGCCAGGCGTGGCGCGCCCGCGCGCCACGCTGGTCTTGCCGCCAAAAGAAAACGAGAGGCGCTAGGCGTAAGGGAAGAACGGGCGGGGCGCGCGCGCGAGGAGGGGCTCACGGCGGCGCGACGGCAAATGAGGAGCGCGGCAGACGGGAGGCGGCGGCGACGACGAGAAGAGGGCTCGGGCGCGACGGCGACGGAGGAGGTAGGCTCGCTCCTCTTCTTCTTTCTTCCTCCGCTTCTTGATCTTCTACCCTTGTTTCTTCTTTGCTCGAACGGTAGAGGTGAGGAGATGGGGTTCAACCGGAAGGGGAGGCTTTATAGTCGGCGGGGCTTGATCCGGGGAGGAAGGTGACCGATTGACGACGGCACGACGCAAGAGCCGAGGGCGCGGCTGGCGCGCGCAATGAGGCGGGCAGAGGGATGGGACGGGTCGAGGCGCGACGGCCGTGGCGTTGACGCGGCGGCGCGGCCGAGCAGGCGCGCACGGAGCGCACCCGTGAAGAGGGGAACCGGGAGAGGCGCGGCTTTCCTGAAGCCGCGACGGCCGGCGAGGGCGCGACGCAGGCATGGCGGCCGGCTAGGGAGGGTAGGGAGGAGGCTAGGATTTGGGGAAAGAAGAGCTCGGTGCTTTGGGAATCGAATCTTTGAGCAAAACGGGAAAGCTTCGAAGTTGAGTTCTTGATCCTTGAACACATGAAGATTTTGCAAAACCGTGGATTCGGATGTTACAGGTGGTGGCACTGGCGGAGCGTGGGAGGAGACGAGGGGAGAGGGGAGGAGAGGCGCGAGGAGGGGGATGGCGTGGAGAGTCCGGGAAGAGGCAGGAGCGGCGGGGAGGAGGCATAGATGGAGGAGGGAGAGAGAGAGAAGAGAGGAAAAAGATAAGTAGGAAGGAGGTGATTTGGCTGATGAGGTGGCAAAATATGACATGGGTGCTAACATAGATGTCACATTAGCAAAATTATGGTGGTTTTGGTCTCATAGGATAAATTGAACTATTTTGAGAGTTGGAGGTTGACGTATGCTCGATTTTATAGTTCAGAGTTCAACATTGTAAAATAGATTTTTTTTTCATTTGTTTTTAGATTTTGATGGTAAAAAGACCAACTTGCAGTTACAGTTGAGAAGACCAATCGTGCACAACCGTCAGAACAGAGAATGCAAACAAAAGATTGTCTTACATCCTATATGGGCAGTGGGCTGTCACTGTGCGGCAGCATCTGACTCTTCGCCGACCAGCGAGTGGCTACTTGCTAGTTCTTCCTATCCATCTGTTCTTCCGTTAGGTCTCTGCAGGATAGGCGATGGCGGCGCCTGTGACGGTGTACGGGCCGGTGATCTCGCCGGCGGTGGCGCGCGTGGCAGCCTGCCTCCTGGAGAAGGACGTGCCGTTCCAGCTCGAGCCGGTGGACATGTCCAAGGGCGAGCACAAGTCCCCGTCCTTCCTCAAGCTCCAGCCTTTCGGCCAGGTCCCCGCCTTCAAAGACCACCTCACCACCGTCTTTGGTACCTCCAACCTCCCAGTTCTACTACTTTTGTAGCTTCTCCAGTTTTTCCTTGTTGGTTTTATGTAATGATTCATCGCATTAGTATTTCGAGAGCCAAGAACATGTCCCCGCGGTTAGTTACTTCATTTTTTTTCGCTATTGTAAGTGTCGTTCATCAATAAAGATGGAAAACTTCCGTAGATCTGCATCTATAAAAGGCCATTGTCTTGATAAGTTATGTATTTCATCTTTGGCAGAGTCAAGGGCTATTTGCCGTTACATCTGTGACCAGTACGCAGACCGTGGTAACCAGACTCTCCTAGGCAGGAAAGAAGATGGCGCGGTAGGCCGTGCTGCTATTGAGCAATGGATAGAAGCTGAAGGCCAGAACTTTAACCCACCGAGTTTGGCAATTGCATTCCAGCTCGCATTTGCACCAATTATGGGTATTGCCACTGACATGGCCGCGGTTGAGCAGAATGAAGCAAAACTCGCTAAGGTGCTTGACGTGTATGAACAGCGGCTTGGGGAGAGCCAGTATTTTGCAGGCGACGAGTTCTCCCTGGCGGACCTTGTGCACATGCCCAACACTCATCTCCTTGTGAGCAAGACTAACAAGGCGGGGTTGATCACTGAGAGAAAGAATCTGGCGAGGTGGTGGGATGAGGTCTCGGTTCGTCCTGCATGGAAGAAGGTTGTTGAGTTGCAGAGTGCACCACGGCCCTCTTGAGGCTCCCTTCTTTTTTCTTTGAGCAGCTGTTGATGGCAGTAAATCACATTCTGTTTTGTTTTGTCATCACTGTTAGTTGTGTGAAAGACTCGGCCCTGTTTGTACTATTTCTTGTTATTTTGCTATCCATCTATGTGATATTGTTGGGTTTATGCATGATTGAATCTGTTCCTCTGGTCCTCTAGTTTTTCCATGTGGCAACAATTTTCCTTTTATGTTTAGATAACAAAGTAACCTGATGTCAATTGCAAATGCAGTGCTGTAGGAACTGGATTCTATCCTCCCTCGTCTCCCTAACATGCAGCTACTAAATTAGCACTATCCTGTTACTTTCAGTGGGCCATTCTAGCTACCTGTTGAAATTTAAGTTAATATAGTTCCAGGCTTTAAGCTGATCTTGGAGTTGAGTGCTACATGTGTAAGATGATGCAAGAGTGGAAATGTCTTGATTGATTTGTTGATCCACAGATTTTCTCACTGGCAGTGTTGGGATTGAGGTAGATGACAACATTTATGAACTGTCGTTTGCAGCATTTGGCTCTGTCATATATACGCAGAGAAACAACACTATCAATTGTACCAATTTGAAGTTATAACTGGCTAACTGCGATGAGTATCAACAAAGAAATATAGTCCTGGCATATTTAAGGCGGTACAAATGTCCAAAGCATTCTCTGATATGTTAGGCTGCTAGCATTACAGGCTGGACTGCAAGACAATTGACGGCGATTTCAATTGCTCAGAATGAGGTACCAATTATCACTTGGTTCAATGCATTTTCACACTTCTTTATGGTACCACTTTGTACTTTTATCAGTAATCTGGTGTAGAAAACTTCAGCAAAGGAGATCATCTTATCATTTTATAGGCAAATCAATTATGTTCTTCTAACAAGTAACAACTGAAATGCCTGGATGGAAACCTAAGCACATGCAGGCATGTCCTTTGTTCTATCTTAAAGACTAAGCACATGCTGAGATGTTCTTTGTTTTATCTTCCATCGGGTCAGCAGTTGGATTATATCTGACTCCACACTAGGGACACTGCTTTTTGTCAAAAAAATTATTCTTATACTCTGACATAAGTCACAAGATCTCTTTACTCCTGGTACTTGATTCCAATCTTCTTACTTATCCTAGCCAAATTCTCATAATCAATGATCTCAAACCTTCAATGCAACTTCACAAGCTCCTTCTCTATTGTTTTTTTTTCACTGAAGTGATGAAAGAATGAATTGAAAAATAAATAGTACTATTTTGCAGGGCTTGTTTGCTACTAGAGACACTATGATTGCTGCAAGAAAGAATCCAGATCTTCCCCTTTCTCTTTACACTTTCCCTTTTCCATTTCTGTTGGGCTAGGCAGCAAGGCAAGCATAGAATTTCGCTTTTTGTTTCTTTAAATACCTGCCATGGAAACCTGTTGCCGTCATCCCTCATCGCCATTTCACAGCTTGAGCAAGAGATCAAGCAAACCAAAAGAAAGGATGGCAGCAGGCTTGCAAGTGTTTGGCCAGCCAGCATCTACCGATGTTGCCAGGGTTCTGACATGTCTCTTTGAGAAGAATCTGGAATTTGAGCTTGTCCGCATTGACACATTCAAGAGGGAGCACAAGCTTCCTGAGTTCATTAAGCTGCGGGTGCGGTACTACTAGTTTCAAGTTTCTCAAATAAGTTCAAAACTGCACTAATTTTCCATTTGTGTTTTGCAGGATCCGAATGGGCAAGTGACGCTCAAGCATGGTGACAAAACTCTTGTTGGTAAGGAGAACACACAATGGCCACTTTACATTATTGGTTTCACTTTCTTGAGGATTAAAAAGCAATGTGAACCTTCTATGCAGATTCAAGGGCTATATGCCGGTATCTCTGTACCCAGTTTCCAAATGACGGAAACAAGGCCCTTTATGGAACTGGCTCCCTGGAACGGGCATCAATAGAACAGTGGCTTCAAGCAGAAGCTCAAAACTTTACCCCTCCCAGCTCTGCCCTCGTCTTTCATCTGGCATTTGCTCCTCAGCTGAACATTCCTCATGACAATTCAGTTATTGCAGAAAATGAGAAGAAACTCCAGCAAGTCCTCAATGTTTATGACGAAATACTCTCAAAGAATGAGTACCTGGCTGGCGATGAATTCACCTTGGCTGACCTTTCTCACCTTCCAAACTCACATTACATTGTGAACTCTGAAAGAGGAAAGAAGCTCTTCACTTCCAGGAAGAGTGTGGCAAGGTGGTATGACAAAATCTCGAAGCGCGAGGCATGGGGACAGGTAGTCAAGATGCAGATGGAGCATCCTGGTGCATTCGAGTAATGGTTTAATTGTGGTGAGCGGCGAGTTCATCTTGAATGGCTCCATTGTTGATCGATCTGGCTTCTACTGTCCTGTGTTCTTTCGTCATTGTTGCTACTTTCGTTGTTGTCAAAATCCCCGCCTACATTGTTGAGTGACCAAAATAATATGAAGCCTTCTTGTGATGTCTGCTGTACTTCTTGGCTTTAAAGTACTTCTTTGCTTTAAAAATGCTTTTGTCTTCATGTATTATTTACTAAATAAAATTGTTCATCTAGCTGCCAGTTTTACTTGTCTGTATTTCTCATCAACCAATTGGTTATCAGAAAGAAAACTTGATCTTCTTATCAGTTGTATATTCACTGGATTTTTTTTCAGTTAGTTTTAGTTTGCAAAGGTTGGCGTATTTATATGTTCTACCAACTGACATTATGGCTGCATACTTCCCGTGTTACTGAATACTGATGATGTTGCGAAATGAAACATCAAGTATTGAGTTGTATGCACCAATTAATTCACCCAAAAGTTTAGGTGGACAATTCACTTATACTTCAACACTCCCCCTCACGTGTAGGCGCCTTAGGTCTAAGATGTGAAATAGAAATGAGTTACATTTTTTTTCTTAATTGCGTCAGCTGAGTCTTGAACTCAAGACCTCTTGGCTCTGATACCATATTGAGTTGCATGCACCAACCAATTCACCAAAAAACTTAAGCTGATAAGAAAAGATGGACAATTCACTTATACTTCAAACACAAGGGCATTCCAACACTTATGAATTCCATTTTTTGACAGATCAAATGCTTCGTCTAAAGCCCGTGATATTGAGGGTCTTGGATTTGATAGAATGCCACAACACCAAGATTTGAGAACTTTTTTTCGGTTTCAAAGTACAAGAAGGATTTGAATTTGAATGTACAATTCCCCAAACTAGATAGGACAGAGTGCCAACTTGCGATGCTAAAAGATTGTACCAATTAACTCTTCAAAGTGCCAATTCAAAGTACAAGAAGAACCTTGCTGCCAATGTACTGACCAAGTTTCTGGAATGCTGACACTTCCAAATCGTTGTACACCGAATGATTTCCCAGAGCTGGCAGCTGACAAAGACAGAGAAGAATTGGTTAGAATCCTCAGGATGGACGGTTGCGCCGGGGTCGCCGCGCCGGGGCGTCATGTTAGGGTGTCCACCGCGCCCGGTGCGGTTGGGGTTGGCCGTCTCCATCTGCCCCACGGCACGGTGAGCCGCGCGCCCTTCTCGCCGAGCACCTATCGTCTATCGGATCGGCTGGTGCGGCGCAGCCATGCCCACGGGCACGACCCGGACAAGCCCCGGCTTAGGAGTTGCAGCCCAAGTGTTAGAAATAATGCACGGATCAACAGGGACAAGAGACACGAATTTTACGTGAAAAACCCTTGCGGGAAAAAACCACGGGCGTCAATCGGCGATGAACACTATATGTGGAGCGATTACAAAACGTCAGGGATTACAATGAGGTGTAAGGCGTCAACCCTCCCCGTACGGCTTACAAGAGGTATATAAAGGGGTAAAAGTAATTAGAGTCCAAGTAGGAAACTAATCCGCTAATATGGTAACTAATCCGGACACTTCCATATTAGAAATTCGGATCACAATATATCCCTTATTTCAACACCAAGAATAGTCAGGCTAGAGCGCGACGACCACCGCTGGGCCACTCCACTACTCCAGCCATCACAGCTCAAACTTAAGGACCTGTTTGGATGCATAGTTTTTTTGGAGTTTCAAGGGAATATCATGATTTTCGAAAAATACCATGGTATAGATTGAGGTAATTGTTGGAGCTTCCCTTCTATGCTTGCACTATTTCTGCTTCTTGCTGCAAAGAAATCGCTCACAATTTTCCTGGAGACCCACCGCTCTTTCCTTGACGTGACCCCTTTAAAGCAACCTCTCCGACTTCAGCTTCTCCACATGATAGCAGCGTCTCACGGTCTCGCTTTCTTTCCTGCAGCTAGAACAGACGACGCGAAACAAACCGAACACGAGCGGACTCAACGATTTGTTTCGGGAGCACTGCTCCTCTTTTTCTTTTCTATTTCCTCAACTCAACTCTTGCTTCACGCTCGATACATGGCGCTAGGCCAACTTATATACCCACACGCACAACTCGACTCAGACATGTATTCAAAAAACCATCTCCTACTCGGATACGGAAACAAAGCCAAAACGGACTCAAAAAACGAGATTAATTCTAACAATCACCCCCTTAATCTCGTTTCTTCACCTTGATCATGCTGATCTTCTCTCGTATTTGAACTTTCGAATCTTCCTCTTTTACCTGCACTCCCGTGCGCCGTTCCTTCCTGGGCCGATACCGCCCTATCGCCTGCACTTGCTCCATCCTGAGCCATACACAAACCAACGTTTGCCACATCTCGCATCTGGACTGAACCCGTCCTTCCTTGTACGCCCGCCTTGGCTGAAGCACCTGCTCCCACGGCCGTCTGGGCTTCATCATTGCTTGAGCATCTGTATTTGGGTACAACAAACTTCGTAGTTTTCTAAACCAGGATATACCCAATACCATGGTATTTTTAGAGTTTTTAAAAATCTACTCAATTCCTCTTTTTTAAAAAACCGAGCTCACGGCTCTCGTCGATCTTCGTGTCTATACATTTGCATCTGCGTATTTTTTTAATCTTTGTGCATCTATCTAGTACTCCTGAATATTTTATTTTCGTTCATGTGCTTCCACCGCAAGGTATGAACACGATGTTCTAGCATTTGATGAGATGTGTATCATGTGTTGCAGTGTACAGATCCAAACCTGTATGTTTAATGTAATTGGTCCATATAAAATCTACCCTGTAACAAAAATGCACGCCCAAATACGAGTAGCTATTTGTATATAGCTTTGATAAATTTTCGTAATAACAGCTAGTTAGCCGAAGAGAGTTAGTTTTTTAAACAAAATATTGTAGTAATACTGTAACTACCAAACTCCTCGTGGTTTTTCTTATACAGCGAAAAACTGTGGTATCCATAAACTATGTCTTTCACGCCTTGTAGTTCGAAGACTCTGGTTTTCAAGTACTTTAACATCCAAACATGCCCTAACTCTTGCTCGTTCATCTTCTCGTTCATCTTCTTGGGACGGATCTGGATTCTCACAGGACATGCACATGACACTGTATGAACAGTGTTTCATTATAGCACTGTAGCAAAAACATTGTCAACGACGGAAAACTACTGTAACGATTTTTACTGTAGCAAAAATATTGTAGTGACTGATCTCGGTGTGAGACCCGGACATTTAATACCTGAAATTCTCGTGTGTAACGTATTAGTACCATGATAAGTGACTATCACACACATCTACAACATTGCATACACATACATACACAATTACATATAACATGAAACAAATATAACACATAAATTTAAGCGATTACATAATTTACAATACAAGAGTTGACCAGCCAAATTAAAAGGTATGTATTAGAAGTAGCAGCGGAAATTTAATAAATTAAAAGCAAAAGCCCAACGGCATGCCCATCCAAACCCTTAGACAACCGACAAGGAGTAAACCCTAGAAAGACCCGTCCTCGTACCCCCGGTACCTGGACCGAAGAAGGCGTTGTCCGGCATGTGGTCATCCTCATCATCTGAGTAATAATTTAAGCAAGATTGAGTAAATTGCGTACCCAGCAAGACTTGTAGTGTATCACAAAATTTATATATATGCATGGCTAACAAGGGAGGATGCTCTATGCTACAAGTTGTTTTCAGCATTAAGCAAATTTTATTTGCAATATCAATACATAGTATTTTTTAACGAAAGTTTAAAAAGCAATTAAATAGATAAAGAATAAACATGCAAGTAACTTGTTAAATAACAAATCACAACCCTCCTTGGCTGCAACATGGCACTCAAATTAAATATCATAACAAATATCCAACTCAACTTTTCCAACAAAACCGTTTTTGTGAAAATAGAGACTATACCCGTTAAGACCACACTAAGCGCGCTCATAACCGCGAGCATGACTATTTAAATAGATTTAAACTCTGCAGAGGTGTACAACTTTACTCGTAGTATACGAATTCTCTAGTTTATTTGGCATCCGTCGATACCACCGCTCACGATCTTTTAGTAAGCAGTCTAGAGCACATATAATGAAGGCTTTACATCACCTAGTCCTAGCTTTGCACTAGCCCGGTAATGAAAACCCTCACTTCAATCTTGGGTACCTCCGATCAAAGTGAGGCATTAACCATTGTGTCGTAAGGCTTTGGTCCTAATGCCTTGGTGAAGGGAGCCCCTTGGAGCAACCCAACATGCTCGTACTACTACGACCTACCAACATGCAATGCTAGTTTTTGATAACTTAATTGGCTAAGGTCGTACCATACCAACATATGTGGTTGTACGCTTAGGCTTATATAGGACTTACCGGCGCTCGGTCCTTAATTGATCCAGGTGAGGATCTCTCCTAATTTAAATGTGAGAAACCCTTTCACATTTATCAGTTCATACTATAACTCGCTCGCGTCGCAATTTAGATTTTTTATTTTTATTTTTATACAAAATTAACAGAGGTAACTCCTCTGGACCATTATTTCAAAATCTGCCAAATCATATTCAATATTCCATCCACTTTCAAATTTTAGTAAAGACTAAAGCCCGACTAAGCATTTATGCGATATTCGTATTCGAAAAAACTAATTCAACATCATTTATTGCCTAAACCATAACCTAATAGTTACAACAGTAAGGATACCAATATTTTAAGGAGGATCATGCATTGAATAGGAATATAACTACCGCTATCCCCAAATATAGCAATTTTAAGTAAATACACACACATGCATAATGGATTTTGCAAAAAAATACAATAATTGAAATAGTAGGATCAACATGGTCAAAGGAGGTGCTTTCCTTGCTATGGTACCTCAGAGTACGAGGATGGAGGATCGTTGTAAATTTCGTTCAAAGTATCGACATCTATTCAAAAAGAGCCGATAGCAAATTAATAATTTTAAAAGCAACAAAATCCAAATATTTTTGCGTATTCAGATAGGGCAAATTAATAACTTACATGTGAGGCCTACTTATTAGTGACTCATATTTTTTCTTAATTTTATTTATAAAACTAAGGCGGTCGCACATGTCATAGACTCATTAATTATTAACTAACTGATTAAACCTATTTTTGATTTTTAATTTACTGACAGCTGGGGTCCACATATCAGTCTGTCGGTTTTAAAACATGTTTTTTAAAACCAAGAATAGTGAGTGGTCCCACACGTTAGTGACTCATTTACTAAATATGCTTTAAATTAGATTTCTGATTATCTTTTTGGATGGTCCCACATGTTATTGATTTAGTGTGTTTAAGCGCTGTCATTTAGCGCTAATTAGTCCTTAATCACTAGGGCTCACCGGTCAGTGAGAGAAGGAGAGAGGAGTAGAGCTGCGCAGCCAAAAGGCATGGAGCGCTCGCTGCTGGCGAACGACACGATGAGCGGCGACGTTGAGCGGCAGAATGGAAAGAGTGGAGTAGGGCGGAACTATGGGTGGTGGTGGCGGCGACAGAGATGGCTGGAGGTAGCATTATGACGGCAACAGACGGTGAGGAGCTTTGGGTCTGCGACACCTTTGGCAAAGAAGGCTTTCTCCGGACTAAAGGAGAGGCATACTGGACTTAGTGAGTCCAGGCAATGCTAACGGGCTAGGCGTAGGGACTTGGGGTCACCGGAGGCGAGCCAGCAGCATGCAACCGCGACAACACCATGGGTGGCTAAGGGGAAAGGGGCACTAGGGACTTGCCCTTTACAAAAATGATGCATGCATTAGGACCAGAGGCTCACCATGATCACGAGGGTGAAGAAGATGAGGCCGGGGAGGTTTTGGAACAGCTTGTCGACATTGAGCAGCGGCGGCGGTGATGAGATTCACGGTGATGGCGCGCTTCGAGGTTGAAGGTGCTACAAGCAAGGTAGTTAGGATCGCGATCCAACTCTTAGAGTCTTACGATTCTACGAACTCACGGCAGCCCGTCGATCCAAGTCTTACGTCGATCCTACTCGTAGAGTCTTAGGGCAGAAAAAAAAATTATAATTTTTTTAGAGGCTAGACTTTGCTGATATTTTGTTTTAAAGCAAAATTTGTTGATATTAATTTTTTAGAATGAAACTATAAATAAACAAGGAGCATGCAAAATGTTATATCAGAGTGTCAATGTTGTTCTCCTGTAGTTCAGAGCTATATCACCCATCATGTTAGAACCATTATGCTTTTCTGTTGTGTGATAATAAGTGTTTTGCCCCTTTTTTGGTAATAAGTAAGTGGTAAATCTTATAAGAATCATACAAACTTATAGTATAGATGGTAAATATGTGTATTTTTACAAATTCGTAGAATCACCAATTCTACGATTCGATACTACGATTCGATCCTACCGGAGGCAAATCGATCCGACTCGGGATCTCGACTCTGACTACCTTGGCTACAAGAAGGTGCGCGTTAGCTCACTGGTGCTCTATGGATGGTGTTGTTGTGAGGAATTGGACGAGGACTCACCGAGCTTCGAGGAAGATAAAAAATGGTGACGACAGTCAAGGATGAAGAAGATGGTGGGGCTCGGATTCACAACGAACTGGCTTGTGTTAAGTGAGGGGATTAGTTGTAGAGCTTCAAACCTTCTGGAGTGGCGGGAACGCGGTGGATCAGATTGGGTGCACACCGGAGCCAGGGACGAAGGAGAACATGATGAACTACGAGACTCCTGAAGCTGCATTGAGCAAAGGAGAGAGATGAGTGATGCATGAGGATCAAAATGACACAAATGTCGTGGGCGAGGAAGCTCACCAGAGCGGCGGAGTGGCAGAGGCATGTTCACCGGCGTCAAAGACGACACAACCATTCCCGCAAAACCAAAGAGCGATCAAGCTCAGGTTTATGTGAATGGAACGTGAGCGAACTAAGGATGTCAATGCGCGCTCTATTGCTTAAGCAGCTGGGATAAATGCACGAGAAGAACAACAAGACACCGGTGGTTGCGCGAGAAACTCGCGGGTGACCTCGGGTCTCTCCGTCTGTGCGGAAAAAGGCCTTCAATGGGGTGTATAGCATGGGAGAAAGCAGGCGGAGGTGACGGGGGTGGTCGAGCCTCAATTCTGTGGGCGGCGGTCTTGAACCATGGGCGAGCGACGGAGCAGGCGAGGCGAGCTAGCGCGCAAGCAAGAGGTGGACAAATGGTCCTAAGCGGGGGGGGGGGGGGGAGAGGCACTGGAGTGGGCTAGAGCAGGCGTGAGTGAAATGGGCTGAGCTGGGTTTTGGCCCAAAAATCCAGTGGGAATTCAAATTAGGTTTTTGAATTTTCAAACTAGCTGATTGTTGTTTGACTTTCTAACTATAGTAAATGGGCTCCAAAATTTATGAAAATATTTTTGGATGCTTATAACATAGTATGATTCCTTGTGTAAAATTTTCAGGATTTTATAAGTTCTGTGTTTTTCTAAAAAATTCTTCCAAGTTGTTGTTTTCATATAAATGCATTGTTGCAGGAGTTGGGCACGCATTGCAGCGACTACTGCAACGGCAACATCACTCTCTCACTCTGCAGCAAATCGAGCTTCATCAATCCTTTTCATTTGGTTGTGGAGGGTGTCGGAGTGGTCATAGCTGCTGGCGAGAAGCATCCGAAGCTGTCTAATCTTGTTCGTGGTGGTGTTGATGGTAACTATCATGGCCTGAGTGAGCTGCACCTAGTGGGTCTGGCGGGGATCATTGTCTCTGACGTCGAAGACCTCCGGGTAGCTCTCTCCCTCATTGAGAGTCAGGTAGAAGCAGAATAGAGATCTCAGCAGGAGGTCCTCGTCCATACAGCACAAGCGGGTGGAGGTGAAGCGTGCTGCGTCCTGAACTGCATGAGCATAGCTGCTTTGGGGGGTCTCAGATATGAAGGTGTGGGGGACGAACTTGCCAATCCTGGCGGAGAGGTATACCTCTATCGACCAAGACTCTTAACCCAGGTACTGCATGAGTTGGTGGAGGATATCCACGAACTCTCTGAAGTCTTCTTTGTGAGAGTGGAAGTTCCACGGGGCATCGGACGACGGTGTGACCATCTACAATTTGAAAACAAGAGAAGGTCAGTAAAACTCAACGAAAGTAAAGGTAAGTTTAGAACTAAGAGTGATGAGAAAGAGCAATAAAGTCGCTATATTTTTGTCAAAGATTTTCTTAGTTTTTTTTAAAAAACAAGACCCAAGTCCTAAGGCAATGACCAATCTAACTAAGGATCCCACACTGTATGCTCTGATACCAGCTCTGTCGGACCAGATTTTGAAATCCAGAATTTTCTGTGAAAAACACTGTGCTATTCCCTGGATCAGTAGATAGCACTCACAGATACATCACTGAATCATTTCATACACAACGTAAACTAAATCATTCATTATATTACAAACATTAGAGTCATATAGACCGCGTTGGGTTAAGTTTTACAATAAGGGCCAAACATGCTAAACGATTACATTACAAAAGTAGCGGAAATGACAGCGGAAGCAAAAGGGGTAGAGCACATCTCTCCACAGGCAAGCGACTGGGGTAGCTCGTGTACGACCCATATTACCCAAGAGCTTGGATAATATTGGTTGTACGCAAGCACCGATTGAGCCAGCTAGACTGAGGTGAGACCTAGACTAAAAGAAACTATGCTACTCTTCATCGTTGCCTTGTACGTCGACTTTGGGATCCTCGTAGTAAGCATAATCTCCTTGATCCGCAGGTTCTGAAGGTTTGGGGGGAAAGAGCGAGGATGAGCACAACTTCCGTGGTCGCAAGCCAACACACAAGACGCAATAATACACATGCAAGGCTTAACAAGGATTGTCTCGGGTTATTTATTCGTTAAAGCAATGTTTTCAATTATCAATATTATTAAATCCTATCACGTAGCATTTTAACCAAATTACATTTTATTAAAGAGAATAATTGTGCAATATTAAATACAACGAATGTTACCTCCACTTTATGCTTAATTTTAATTGTGGTTACATCCACCTATTAACAACACTGGATACGACTACCTAGGAAAAATCCAAATTCAGGGTTACATCAGCCCGATTCATCCCATCCACAAAGGTTTTTGAAATAGAACTAACTCTGGTAAGTTTCTATGTCCGCCTTTGATGTCGGCATGATTGTTTAAACAGTTTATACTCTACAGAGGTTGTACACTATACCCACAAGAGATAATCAACTCGTTGATCCATATGATTCCTTGGTCATGTCATTGCGAGATCATCACAGTAACCGTTCAAACTATCTCGCCGCTTCCATCATCTCACCCATATGGGCTACTTCTACACGTTGGGCACCATAAGTTGTGCGGATGTTCACCACAACGACTAGCGCAGCTGGCAACTTCACCTTGCATCGGTGTCCCATTTAAGCCGGAACGTATCCAATGCTTGCACTACCTCATTACCCCTCCAGCGAGATGACTTTTGGGGTTTGATAAACTTACTAAGCCAAGTTGTACTTTATAGACTTGTGATTGTATTTGTTGTACAATAGGAGGTCATCACAGAATTAAGTTCTTAATGTCATCCAAGCGGTTCATACCACATTCCCACCATTCTCGTGCTACGTCAGCACCCACTATCATACCATCGGCCCAGATATGGTAACAGCAGTGTCGACGATCAAGACGTCGATCTTACGAAAAAGAAAAGGAGAAAGTGATGTGGGAAATCTAGGGTAATAATGGGACTGCTCTTTTATTAGTATGAACTGGGTTTTACAGGGTATGTCTCCTGACTAGATGATAAACTACTCCTGTATACACTGAGAACACTGCTTGTTCCTTTACAATGTTAGACTTACAACACGAATCTAAGACTTGTGCTTTAGTCCGATGGCTCTATATCTTGCTCCATCCATGCTCCATCTTTAAATAGTCCTTGAAGATGTGGCAGTTACTTCTGGAGAAGACGTCTGATGTGAAGCGTTGCGACTGGTCGGAGTCAAGTGACGGTTGATAAGGAATCAACCGTTCGGCGGTTATTCATCAGTGCTTCTGGATAAGAAACGTCGTATGGTATGGAACATGCACGTGTTCCATTCATCACACGGTAGAGAATATACTTGGAATCAGTTTCAAGTATCAGTTCATACCTTTTACGAGCAGTTCTCCTGATCGGGAGCTTGGCTTAGGCCTTCATCTGACTAGGGTACCCATTATGTAACCTCTGAAATTTCTATGACCAGTGAGGTCGTGCACCTTAGGGGTTACGACTATGAAGACGTATGGTCTGCTATGTATTTAAAAATAATACACAGAGATTTTAATCCTCGTCAAGCAGCTTTTAGGGTTTTGAGAAGTAAAAACCACTAGGCAGTGATTACTATGCTACAGGTCCCACTAGGTAGTGATTCAAGGCGGTATTTAAGACAGCAATTAACCCAGCTAATAATTGGTTAGCGACAGTGATATGGGTGGGTTAATGGTGCACAGTGCCGCTCGGCGGTTCCGACAAGCAGAGGGGCTATGGCACGGCTTGGGCGCGGCTCGTCGCCAGTGGAGGCATTCACGGCGGCAGCCGACGAGGATAAAAATGGGACGGGCTCATCGAGGCGAAGGCGACGGTGGCGGTGGCGTGACCGGAGGATCACCGGAGCAGCGGCGAGGCGGTGGGAAAACGGTGGCAGTGCATGGCTTCAAAGCCAAACAAGAAAACCGGCAATGCTCCGAGTGGGGTAGTGAGAGCATGGGCAAGAGTACAGGATCGTTTTTGCGCCCTATTTTCCTTGTTGGAGACAACAAGTATATAGTTTTTGCACCGAGTTTAGAATTTTTTTTTGTATTTTTTTTGTAACATTTTTTTCGTGCTGTTAGGTAGAAATCTAAAGGTATGAACAAGTGACTAAAAAATAACAAATTTTCAGACAACTCAGACATAGCACAGTCCCTACTATCTTAATCAAAACGTACACTGGTTTGTTCAACAGCCCTGTTCAGTTATTCTTATACCCCGAGTTCCCGACACAAGTCACGAGGGACATCTTTACTGCTAAGTCCCTTGGCGCCAATTGCCAACCTAAACACCGCTTGCTCATCCTTGACAAATGACAAACACTTGTGACCGTACAAGGATCGCAACCGCTTGCTCATCCTTGACAAATGACAAACACTTGTGACCGTACAAGGATCGCAACCTCTTCTTTGCAATATTCAATTCGATCTCTCTGCAGTGTCCCTCGTATTGGTTACCCCATTGTTAAAGGATCACACCGGAGATTTATATATAGTTGCTCCAAGCAAGAATCCGGGCGCCTCTCTTTATCTTTGAGCTTTCTCTTTTCCCTGGCGTCCTGTAATCCCCATCAGCAAGGCAAGCATATAGTTCCCCCCCTATAAATACCGGTCGACGAATCCTCCGTCTTCATCAGCCACTCACTCACCTGCAGATCGCACACATTGCTCACTAAGGAAGAAATTACCAAGCACAAATTTGAGCAATGGCGGCAGGATTGCAGGTGTTCGGGCAGCCGGCGTCCACCGACGTCGCGAGGTCCTGACCTGCCTCTTCGAAAGAACCTGAGTTCGAGCTCGTCCGCATCGACACGTTCAAGAAGCAGCACAAGCTCCCGGAGTTCATCAAGCTACGGGTATGTCATTTCGATCCATTCACTTTCCTGGGGTTCTTCGAGATGAACTAGATAGAAAATTACGTTGGTTTCATTCCTGTCGCGTGTCTCTGCAGGATCCGACTGGGCAGGTGACTTTCAAGCACGGTGACAAAACTATTGTTGGTAAGACCACAATTCTAAACCAGCACAATTGTCTTATTTCAAATTTAACAGACTTCATTCAAAGACTGAAATGGGCGGCACTGTATACAAACTGTCAACATAAACACCTGACGATGGTTACTTGTTCTTGTTTCAGTAACTCTTAAATGGATCACTCAATTAATAGGTAATTAATGCGGTTCTTCTCTTGTGCCAGATTCAAGGGCTATTTGCCGGTACCTGTGCACTCAATTCCCAGAAGACGGCAACCGGACGATCTACGGCACGGGTTCGCTCGAGCGGGCATCGATCGAACAGTGGCTCCAAGCTGAAGCTCAGAGCTTCGATGCTCCTAGCTCTGAATTAGTCTTTCACCTCGCATTTGCGCCCGAGCTGAACATGACACCCGACGAGGCCCGCGTCACGGAGAACGAAAAGAAGCTCCAGCAGATGCTCAGCGTCTACGACGAGGTGCTGTCCAAGAACAAGTTCCTGGCTGGTGACGAGTTCACCCTGGCCGACCTGTCCCACCTCCCCAATTCCCATTACATCGTCAGTTCACCACGGGGCAAGAAGCTGTTCACTTCCAAGAAGCATGTGGCGAGGTGGTACGAGGCCATCTCGAGCCGTCAGTCGTGGAAGCAGGTGGTGAAGATGCAGAGCGAGCATCCTGGCGCGTTCGAGTGATCGATCGGTCCGATCGGTTGTGCGGCGAGCTCTTCATCGACGGCTTCGTCAGGCTTCATACCGTGATGTTGTTGTCAAGGTCCCTCGGCTACGTACGTTGTCGTGTCGGCTAAAATAATATGAAGCCTTCCCTGCGGTGTCCCATGTCTTCCTTTTTGAAACACTGTCTTTCCGGGAATAGTATTGATCAGTTACTTTCAATTCAATAAATAAATGTTCCCGAGCCGTTTTGCTCGTTTGCAGTACATCTGGCTTGTGAAAAATCAATTTGGGATAGCACAGCAAGTCTCGAATGGTCTAACTGTAATGTTGATTGGTCTAATGTCCACATGCCTAATTTCTTATGCAGTAGGTCGTTTATATATATATATATATATATATAAGGTAATGTCAATGAAGACAAGAACCACTGGTACTCTGGCAGTGACATCAACTGAAACTCTACCTTCACATCAACATTTGACTCACAGGGGGTAAACAGGTTATGTACAGGATGTCAGAGCAAAGAAGTTCTTATTGCTGTCTTCATTTTGTGTGCAACGCTGAAATACCGAAAAATGCAGATGTTGAGAGAAATGAACTCCATTTATTCTGGACAAACTATTAGAAGCCGTCATTTGAGTTACATGTTTTATCTTAAAGCTCCAGCTCACTTATTGGCATATACCTTTGCATGGTCTTATTATAGACTAAATGAAAATTTTGTGGGGGAAAAGCCTCTACATATGTTACTGATGTATCTAGCCATGTGAGGCATTTGAACCTACAAATTCGTTATTTGACAGTTCTACATGAATTCCTGAAAAACTTGGAGAACGTAACTGCAGGGCAGGTGTCATTATGTTTGAACTGTCATTGAGTCCGTTACATTGCTAGCTTGTGATTAATGAGAAGAAAATGACGCGAACATTGTATCATGATTGGTGGATCTCTTGTAATTCTTTTTTTTAATTTAAAAAACTCGGACAAAAGAAAAGGCAATATATCCTTTATTTAAGGCTACTCCCAGTGGGTGGTTTCTTATTGCAGTTTCTTATTGCATGAAAGACATTTAGATACCATCTTCCTAATGTATAGTATTTAAAGTGTTGAATCTTAGACCTTTGATATAGAGTATTTACTAGTATTTCTACCTAGGAAACTGTGTATGAGTGGTATCTAAATAAGATACAATCTGCTCTCTATCTTCCTTAATTGCAGTGCCACATCAGATTTTTGTCTACGTGGCAGCTTTAAGAAACTTGCCAAGGTGGAGCATTGGGAGCAGCCTAAGACTTAATAATATCTTGGTATGCTTAGTATATGATTACTGATTAGAGACACAGAGGGATGTTCTATGCATAGTTACAAGAAACGTGGTTTGTCCGATTCGCGATACGAGATTCGGGTTCGTAGTTCCCCACTTTTTCTTTCAATTTCCATTGCAAACACGAACGTTGTATCCTAAACCGGTTCGGGTTCGACGAATCGGGTTCGCGATTCATGGGGTTTTATAGCGAACCCGATAACTATGGTTCTTTGCCTTGTTGAACTCGTCTTCTTTTGCCTTCTGCTTAATTGAGATTGTTTGTGTCATGTGATGATTTTGATCTGACCATGCTAACCCCTGTTGATGGTGGAACGTTGGGATGAAGTCAAGGTTTGATTTTGCGAGTTCCATTGTTTCCGGTACCTTTTTGTACATTGCATGGTTTGCTGGAGGATCACTGATACCTATCTTTCAAGTTGAGCGTGTCCTTGAGTCTGCCAAAGCAGGATCAGGATTATTTAAAATATTATGAACTCGTTGCAGGTTTTGAATGGTTACCGAAGGCCTTAGAGGATTCCCGCTAACGGAGGTTCTTTGATGACTCAAATTTCCCTCCGACCTTCCGGTTTGTCCTGTCCGGCCCGTTATGCGTTGTGGGGTAGAAATCAGACGAATTAACTGATCGATGTCCATTAGTTCGATGACCTCCGCCATTTGGTGTTTTTCCACTCGTAAGTGGTGGCGGGTTAAGCTGTGGAGGACTGTGCACGACATCTTGATTTGTATCTCCGATTACGTTAACCTTGTGTCTTCAACAGTGATCTTCCGACGAGCTCCCGTCGTAGCTAAGGGAGTGCATTCGAGTGCTTCGACAAGAACTCTCCACGATGGAGAGCGGTCGGAGATTACCACCTCCGGTAGGCTTTGTGGTGGACTCAGCCTGATCCAGCAGATTGCTTGACCGTATGCTGAGTTTTATCATTCTCACTTGGCCTACGACTAGGGGTAACTTCATTGACACCCTCACCAGATGTCGGTTGGCCCCAAAATACATAGGAGCCGTTGGTGAATACTAGTCGTCCATGACCGTATCAAGAGTACATTGATCCCCCGATTGCAGCCTTGGGCTTTTGTCGCTATTTTCACCGGCCATAAGGACCGGGTTTGCAGAGGTATTTGGACATTCCGAACTGGTCGGAACGACCAACTCCTCTGGGAGTGCCATGAATGATGGCGGTGAATCCTCCTCCATCCAGTCGATCTCATTGGTCTCAGCGAGCGGCGAGCCGACAGCAGAAGAGGATGATGATGACATTGCGTTATCTTCCATGGCGCGTATGCATGCATCCATGTCGATGTCGGAGTAGTATGCCAAGTCGAACCAGTTCTCCTCGTCCCTAGTTCCTTCCATGATCGCATTAGAGATAACAGAACGAAGGGAGATTGAGGATTGCTAAGCGAAGAAGTCTTCGAGAACTGAAATGCCTTCATTCCCACAGACGGCATCAGCTGTCGATGATCGAGTCATTGATCTTATGAAATAAATATAGGAAAATAGCAAAGAGTTCTTGAGAGAGAATAAGACTGCTCTTTATTGTAATGAACTGGATCTTTATAGGGGCGCCTTGACTAAGGCTATAGACTAGCCCTAATTATACTTGGTGTATTGCTATACTAATGCTTTAGATGTCTTCGGATCACTGAGTCTTGTGTCCTTTTATGATCTATTGATTCTGGATGTCCCCGATCTCCTCCCTTGATCTTCCTTTAAATAACTAACAAAGTGGTGGCATTTAATCCTTGAAGAGGCGCCCTTTGAAAGTGTTGCGTCTGGTCAGAGAAAACGTGAGAGTTGGTAAAAGACCAACTGGCCGGCGGTTGATGTCAACGGGAGATACAACCATGTAGTAGTTATTGTCAGTGACTTAGGATTGTAAACATCGTGTGGCTTGGAGCAAATAAGCACATGTTCCATTCATCATCCAGAAGGAATATACTTGGAACGGATCTAAGTATCAGTTCATTACTTCTACGAGCAGTTATCTAGTCGAGGACTAGTTACATGACCTCGTCCGACCAGGATATCCATAATTTAACCTTTGGAATTCTCATGACCATAGGGATCGTTAGCCTTAGGGGTTACGACCACGGAGGTCGTGTGGTCTCTAATATTAAATAGATTAATATTTAGAGATTAATCCTTGTGAGCGAGCGACGAAGCGGGTGAGGCGAGCTAGTATGCTGGTGCGCGAGTGAGAGGTGGATGAAGGGTCTTGACGGTGGGGTCACCACGTCAGCGAGAGGGAAGAGAGGCACTGGAATGGGCTGGAGTAGGCACGAGCGAAGTGGTCCAAGTTGGGTTTCGGCCCAAAAGTCCGGCGGGGATTCAAATTAGGTTTTCAAATTTTCAATCTAGCCGATTATTGTTCGAATTTCTAACCATGGTAAATGGGCTACAAAATTTATTAAAATTTTGTGGAGGCTTATAACACGGTATGGTTACTTGTGTAAATTTTTCAGGATTTTATCAGTTCAGTGATTTTCTCGAAAATTCTTCCAAGTTGTTATTTTGATATAAATGCATTGTCGTTTTTAATGAAAAATTTTAGAATATGCTCAAATAAGTTTTCCCACATATAAACGTGCACAAAATTATTCCCCATTTATTTTTATTATATTTATCCAAAATTAGGACTTTTGGGATGTTACACTTGGCCTTCGCTTTTCGATCGGACGGTAGAGATCACTCCTAATACGTGTGCACTGTAGCATCTCAATGATGCAGAGGATCCCTGTCCTCTTGGCACATACCACAACTCCAACTTTAGCGCCAATCATCTGACCTGTTAGCAGCGAGATAGTTCAAAATAAATTTCTTGGACATATCAAATCAATTATTCTATATTTTATTCAACGGATTTGCTAAATTTCATCTGCCTAAAATTTTCTTATCCATCAGTTACCTACAGTTGCATAGTACTAACCCTAAAATTATAGTACCAAGTGATGTGCAATTTTAGCATAGCTCTACTGTAAATTTTAGTTCTTTTTCTTTTTGTATTTTTTCTTTTTCTTTTTGTATTTGTAGAGTTTACCTAAATATACTTTTGTCTACTTCAAATTATTTTTATCTTTCTTGTAACGTTTTTTTTTTCATAATGTTAGATGAAAATCTAAAGGTGAAACAAGTGACTGGAAAATAATAAATTTTCAGACAACTAACACATAAACAGTCCCTTTATTCAATATTTTAATCAAAACGTACACTGGTTTGTTCAACAGCCCTGTTCCGTTATTCTTACACCCCGAGTCCCCGACAGAAGTCCCTCGGCGCCAATTGCCAACCTTAGCACCGCTTGCTCATCCTTGACAAATGACAAACACTTGTGACCGTACAAGGATCGCAACCTCTTCTTTGCAATATTCAATTCGATCTCTCTGCAGTGTCCCTCGTATTGGTTACCCCATTGGTAAAGGATCACACCGGAGATTTATATATAGTTGCTCCAAGCAAGAATCCGGGCGCCTCTCTTTATCTTTGAGCTTTCTCTTTTCCCTGGCGTCCTGTAATCCTCATCAGCAAGGCAAGCATATAGTTCCCCCCCTATAAATACCGGTCGACGAATCCTCCGTCTTCATCAGCCACTCACTCACCTGCAGATCGCACACATTGCTCACTAAGGAAGAAATTACCAAGCACAAATTTGAGCAATGGCGGCAGGATTGCAGGTGTTCGGGCAGCCGGCGTCCACCGACGTCGCGAGGGTCCTGACCTGCCTCTTCGAGAAGAACCTTGAGTTCGAGCTCGTCCGCATCGACACGTTCAAGAAGCAGCACAAGCTCCCGGAGTTCATCACTGTGATGCCCCGTTTTTCCCCGAAGTCAACCCTCGCCGGGGCCCCCTTCGTCCTCCTCCCGTCAACCCCGGACCGGACCCCCCTTCCTCCCTTCCCCTCCCGCACGCCTCCCCGCCGCCATCATCACCCCGGCGCCGCACGCCGTCCTTCGCTCGCCGGACCCCCATTCCCCCGCTCCTCCGCCGGCTTTAAAGCCCTCCTCGGCCCCGACCCCCATCTCGCCTCCCACCTCAACCCCTTTCCCGAGCAAGAAGACGACCCGAGGAGGAAGAAGAAGCAAGAAAGAAAGAAGGAGAGGAGGCGACTTACCTCCGGCGTCGC
This sequence comes from Ampelocalamus luodianensis, assembly GCA_036346255.1. Taxonomy (NCBI): domain Eukaryota; kingdom Viridiplantae; phylum Streptophyta; class Magnoliopsida; order Poales; family Poaceae; genus Ampelocalamus; species Ampelocalamus luodianensis. The sequence goes on along the minus strand of CM070621.1, from coordinate 15,880,624 downwards.
GCCGCCACCGTGAGCCCCGAAGCCTCCCCTCCGGTTGTTCCCGCCGCTTCTTTCTCCCCGTGCGCCGTCGCCGCCACCCCTCCTTTCCCCTCCTCTCCGGCCGCCGCTTCTTTCTCCCCGTGCGCCGTCGCCGCCACCCCTCCTTTCCCCTCCTCCTCCGCCGCTTTCTCCCCTTCGCGCGATCGCCGCGCCTCGGGCTCCCTTCCTCCCGCGCCCCTCTGCCCTCCTAGGGCAGCATTCCCCCCGGGCCGCCTCCTTCTTTCCCCCTCCTGGGCCGCCTCCGCGCCGTGGGCCTCCTTCCCGCGCTGCCGCGCCCGTGGTGGGCCGGGCCGTTTCCAACTGTGGGCCAAATTGCGTTTTTCTTTTTTTTCTGTCGATTTCTTTTCCTTTTTCCATTTTAATTTATTTGAGAGGCTTCAAAATTAAATACCTCCCTCATTTTAGCTCCAAAAATTATGAAATAAATTTCTAAAAATTTCTAAAATCAAGATCTTGCTAATGGCATAGGTCTTGTTCAATTTGGAGTTCATTTGGTATTCTTGTGTATTTAATTGCTCTCGTTGCTTGTCGTTTATTTTTGCCGGTACCTCGCCCGCGTAGATTTTGGAGACGCCGGAGACCTCCACGTCGATCAAGGACAAGACTACCCGGACTCTCTCCCCTACAACCAAGGCGAGTCAATACTTTGATCATATTGAGCCTACATTTTATGCAAATTATATTCTTTTAAAATAGCAAAATGCATGCTTTAATTCTTTAAACAAATGTATGTTAAAGTTTAAGGTAGTTAATTACCCACTCGATGATTAACTAATTATTATGCCACCCTTGACAACTTGAATCCCCTAATTCCATTGTCACCCTAGTAACTATATGGTAACACTAGATACAGGTTGTACTTAGCGACATGCTAGCCACAAGTATACCGGACATTAAAATGTCCTAATCATCATCATTTCAAACATAAAATGATTTGGGCAGTCATTGCGGGTAAATGACTGAGTTGATTGAATTGTTGTATTTTACATCTCACAAACCCTAAACTGCTAATACCCGTCTGGACGGATGGTAAGATGGTGGGTGCGGATGTAGCACGAGAATGGTGGGAATGTGGTTGAGCCGTCCAGACAACCCTAAGGACTTAATCTTGTCACGACCTCCTGTGTATAACAAGTACAACCACAAGTCTGCAACAAACTGCGACTTGACTTAGTACATTTATCAAATCCTGAAAATCATCTCCTTTGGAGGGTTAAAGGAGGCACAAGCTCTGGGTATGTCGGGCTTGGATGGGACACCGAGTCCAGTGAAGTTCGCGATCGGCCGAGGTGTAGCCACGCTCGCCCGATCGCCGAGGTGGACATCCCGCGCAACGTATGGGCATAACCCCATATGGGTGAGACGAGGGAAGGGGCGAGATATTTAGAAAAGTTATTGTGACAACCTCTCGACTACACGACTACAGAATCGTGTAGGGCAACGAGTTAATTGTCTCTTGTGGGTAAAGTGTACAATCTCTGCAGAGTTATGAACTGTTTAAACAGCCGTGCCTACGGTCAAGGGCGGACATGGGAACTTAACTTGAGTTAGTTCTATTTAAAAATTTCCTTTGTGGGTGGTATGAAAATTGTGGCGGGCTCACCTAGCCCGGAGATTGGTTATTCCTGGGTCTTTGTACCCAGTGTCGTTTAGTGGTGGATGTAACCACAATCAAAATAAGCATGAAGGTGGAGGTAACCTCTGCTAATATAAATATTGCACAATTTCTCTCTTTAACTAAAATAAAGTTTGTTAAAAATGCTAAGTGCTAGGAATTTGTACTTATGATATTTGAAAGTATTGCTTTCGCAAATAAAAGAACCGAGCCATCCTTGTAAGCCTTGCATATATATCATTGCATTATGTATTGGCTCGCGAGCACGGTAGTTGTGCTCATCCTCGCTCTCCCCCAAACCCTTCAGATGACGCTGATGGAGGAGACTATGCTTACTACGAGGAACCAGAAGTTGATGGACAAGGAAACGACGAAGAGTAGTCTAGGATCTGTAGTCTAGGCCTCACGCGATCTAAGTTGACTCGTTGGTACTTGCATACAACCGATATTACCCGGTCCTTGGGTAATATCGATCGTACGTGGTGCCCGCTTGCTTACGTGAAGAGATGAACTCTACCCTTTGCTTCCGCTATCGCTTTGGTGTTCGTATTGTAATCAATTTGGCCGATCGCCCTGTTGTAAACTCGACCGACGTGGTCTATGTCACTCTGTTGATTGTAATAATGATACTTTAGTTCACGCCATGTATGAATGATTCAACAATGCTTGTGAGTGCTATCTATCGATCCAGGAATAGCACCGTTTTCACGAAAGATTCGGATTAGAAAATCCGGTCCGGCAGAGTGGTATCGAGCATACGATCAGAGTCTTAGTTAGATTGGTCGTTGCCTTAAGGACTTGGATCTTATTTTCGAAAACTAAGAAAAAGCTTTGCTAAAAATATAGAGTATTTATTGCTTCTACTCTTCACTCCTAGTCCTGTGCTTATCTTTACTTCACTTAAGTTTTACTTTGTGTCTGACCTTTTCCTGTTTTCAAAATTTGTAGATGGCTACCCCGTCGTCGGATGGCCCGTGGGATCTCCTCGTTCACGGAGAGAACGAGGAGGCTTCATGGACATACTTCGCCACCGATGTTTGTACCTTGGTTTTCCCGTCGGCCTACGTTCCGTGGTAGGATGACGAGGATCGAGACCCGCGAGTCCTGGTCGATGGAGGTGTACCTCTCCGCCAGGGTTGGCGAGTTCACTTCCTACCTCTTCAGGGCCGAGGCACCCCGGCGTAGCCGTCATGACGCCATTCAGGACGCCGCACGCGTCGCTTCCACCCGCTTGTGTTGGAAGTACGAGGATCTCTTGCTGAGGTCACCTTCCGCTTCTACCCGCACTCCTGCACGAGGAGCGTGTCCACCATTTTCGACACGGCGGCGACGACCCGCTTGACGCAGCGAGTCCGGCTACGCAGGCGATGATAGCCACCATCACCGCTGCCATGGATGAGATCAGGCAGCTGCGGACACTCCTCACCGGCAGCTATGCCCACTCCGACACCCTTCGGAGCAACATGATCAGGAGTGATGAAGCTCACTCCCGCCGCAAAGCAGAGAGAGGATGCTGCGGTGCGAGAGAGGGACGCCGCTCTTGCGAGTTGGCACGCCTCGAGCCGCCGCTACGTCCTCGCCCCACTCCGGTTGCACCTCTCGTCGCCCCGTCCTCCCAAAGGCCGAGCCGACGTTCCCCAGCCGGACCCGTCTCCGACTCACAAGACGCAAGAAGGTGCGCCGCGCCGTCCGGCTGCGTCGCTTAGGAGAGTCGGCCGTGACGCAGCCCGATCCACCACCGTGGTTTGACGAGTCGATCGTGGACGCCACCTCGGCCGTTCACGTTCTCGCTCCCGTTCGCGAGCTTCCGATCGAGCCGTTCGCTTCGCCCCGAACATCAGATCACTTTGTGGTCGGTCCCTGTGAGAGCAAACTATCGATTAGTTAGGTTAGCTAGCGCGCTTGCCGGCGCGCTTTTGGGTTGCAAGCACTTTTGTTTCTTTCTTTTGTAGACGATGTGTTTGTATTACGTGTCATGACTTAGCTTAGTGTATAAGCTTTGTTCGAGAGTCATGTAACACTTAACCCCTTATTATAGTATAGCCGCTCTAGGCTTTGTATTGTACTTGCTTCTCTTTTTGTTGGCTTTGTTCTTGTCATGTGTGCCTTAGAGGGCTAGTGAACCTCATATACTCCTCTAGTTCTAAGCTTCGAGTTCCTTGAGGATGCCGCCAAGAAGAGCCGCCCATCCGTGGAGCCTTCGCGCAGTCGAGGAAGAGGCCGTGGTCGTGGTCGTGGCCAAGGCCGGGACAGAACCGCCTCCTCCACCACCAAAGAAACCCGACAATGACCCAAGTCATGTTTCAGAGACTTCAGATTCTCGAGCATTAAACAATCGCAGATCAACCACCCAGTCGCAACTCCAAGCTGGCAGATTTTCTCAGGACCCGACCTCTCACCTTTGCTGCGGCCAATGAACCGCTAGAAGCTGAAGACTGGCTCAGGGACACTGAGAAGAAACTCCGTCTTGCCCGCTGCTCAAATGAAGACAAGGTGGATTTCGCCACCCATCACCGAAAGCGCCGCCACTCGGTGGGAGAATTACCTCGCCGCCCGAGGTGATGAGAATCTAGAGGAAGAAGAAGCCGGAATAGCGGAAGTCGTAGCATCTACGATTGGAGCCCCACAAGATCCCGCTGCCTCTGCGGCCGCAATGGAAGAAGTTGCGAAATACAACAAGTGAAGTTGAACCGCATGGCGCCGATTCTGCGGGAGGAATTCAAGGCCGCTGGGGCCAACTTCGTACCAGCTTGGAACAATGAGATTGAAGAAGAACGAATTCAGAGCTCTCAAGCAGGGTCAGATGTCAGTAAATGAGTATCTAACCAAGTTTAACCAGCTTGCTCGCTACGCCCCCAATGATGTAGCTGATGAAGAAGAGAAAATCGACCGCTTTGTTGAAGGAATGCGTGAAGACATGAGAGGACAGCTTATCCTCCATGATTACTCTAGCTTCCAGCAGTTAGTTAATAAAGCCCTCATTTGTGAAAATGAGAAGAAGACTGCGGAGATTAGCCGCAAAAGGAAGATGTCATTTCAGAGGCCACAAGGTAGCTATCCCCAGAAGCCTACATTCCAAGGCAGCTCATCTTTCAGATCATCTGCAGCCTCCTCTCAGAAAACTCAAGTTTCCACCCCGCGTCCCCAAGGAAGTGGATTCGGTGCTCTCCGCCACGGCAACCAACGCAGCGATCAACCCAAAGAAGAAACCTCCATCGCCGCTTTGTGGAAAAAGGACACTTCGCCAATCGTTGTCCTACCCGTCGAATGCTCGGCAAGACTCAACACGAGTAACGCCAGCTTCAAGGCGGACCCCACCCAAGCAAGAGTCACGGACTTCACAGGCATCAAGGTCTACACCAACGCAAAGCCATGGCCGTGTGAACCACGTCACAGCCGAGGAAGCTCAAGGTGCCTCAGGAGTACTAATGGGTACGTTCCCTGTTAATTCAGTACCCGCACAAGTTTTGTTTGATTCTGGAGCTTCGCACTCTTTTATTTCAAGAAAGTTTGTTGAAAGGCTTAAGTTGCCAACCTATAAGTTAAAGAAACCCGTGGTACTTAGCTCACCCGGGGGATCCCTTTATGCTACCTCAGTCAGTCCCAGGGTAGAAATTGCTATGGAACATTCCGGATTCCTAGCAAACCTTCTGGTGCTAGAATCTCAAACGCTGGATATCATCCTAGGGATGGATTGGTTGGCCAAATATCAGGGATTGATAGATTGTGCCAACAGAAAAGTGGTGCTCACCAAGAACCCAGAGACCACAATAAGAGTTAGTGTGGATCGTTCCTCTCCTTTGAATAGAACAATCCACCACATTGGAGAGTTGTCCCTAGAGACAACGCCTGTAGTTCAGGCTTACCCCGAGGTCTTCCCAGAAGAATTACTGGCATGCCACTGCATGAGATGTTGAGTTTGTCATCAACTTGAAGCCGTGGACAGCTCCAATTGCTAAGAGACCATACAGAATGGCAGTAAGCGAGCTTGAAGAACTTAAGACACAAATTGAAGACTTGCAAGACAAAGGTTTCGTTAGACCTAGTTCTTCTCCCTGGGGTTCGCCAGTTCTTTTTGTGAAGAAGAAAGATGGTACCGCCAGGTTGTGTGTGGACTACAGAGCACTCAATGATGTGACCATCAAGAACAAGTATCCCTTACCTCGCATTGATGACTGTTCGATCGGTTGACAGAGCATCGCTTTTCTCAAGATAGACTGAGGTCGGGATACCATCAGCTTAAGATCAGGAATGAGGATATTCCTAAGACGGCTTTTACCACCCGGTATGGCCTTTATGAGTTCACCGTCATGCCGTTTGGCTTGACCAACGCGCCAGCCTACTTCATGAACCTCATGAATAAAGTATTCATGGAATACTTAGACAAGTTTGTTGTCGTGTTCATAGACGACATCTTGATCTATTCAAAGACCGATGAAGAACATTCTGAACACTTGCAATTGGTCTTGGAAAAGCTTAAAGAGAATCATCTTTATGCCAAGTACAGTAAATGTGAATTTTGGCTTCATGAAATCAGTTTCCTCGGACACATTGTATCCGCTGGAGGAATCGCAGTTGATCCATCCAAAGTAGCAGCTATAATGGAATGGAAACAACCCACATCGGTGACGGAAGTGCGTAGTTTTCTCGGCTTGGCCGGATACTACAGACGCTTCATTGAAGGATTCTCTAAGCTTTCCAAACCAATGACCCATCTGCTTAAAAAGGAAAGGAAGTATGATTGACGAAAGCTTGTGAAAAGAGTTTTGGAATTGAAGAGGAAGTTAACTTCGCGGTATTAATCCCGCCGATATACATCAAGACTTGAAGTCTATTGTGATGCATCGCGCAAGGTCTTGGTTGTGTGCTCATGCAAGGAGGAAAAGTTGTAGCTTATGCTTCGGACAACTCCGTACTCACGAAGACAATTATCCAACCCATGATTTGGAGTTAGCAGTGAGTGCACGCCTAAAAATTTAGCGACACTATTTGATTGGAAATCACTGTAATATCTACACGGACCACAAGAGTCTCAAGTACATTTTCACCCAATCAGACCTCAACCTTCGACAAAGAAGATGGTTAGAATTAATAAAGGATTACAACTTGGATGTCCATTATCATCCTGGAAAGGCTAATGTAGTTGCCGATGCATTAAGCCGTAAATCCTACTGCAGTAATGTCATGACTCAAGAACATCAACCTGAGCTCTGCAAGGAATTTGAAGCCCTCAACCTTGAGTTAATAGAGCAAGGCACACTAGCCACAATAGAAGCGTATCCAACTCTAGAAGAGCAGATCAAGGCCGCTCAAGAGGGACATCACCGGAGTCGAGATTCAAGCATCTCATGGCAAAAGGAAAGGCCCCTAAGATGTCAGAAGATCAGCAGGGAACCCTATGGTATGGGAAACGTCTCTTTGTTCCCCACCAGAAGGAACTCAAAGATCTGATTTTAAAGGAAGCTCACAGTTCTGCTTACACCCTGCACCCAGGCAGCACCAAGATGTACCAAGACATGAAGATTTTGTATTGGTGGCCACGAATGAAAAGAGATATCGCCGAGTATGTAGCTTGTTGTGATGTATGTCGTGAATCAAGGTGAACATCAAAGACCAAACGGATTGCTACAACCCTTACAGATCCTCGGTGGAAATGGGAAGAAATCGGAATGGATTTCATTACGGTCTACCTCGAACTAAGTCCGGATGTGACTCGGTATGGGTTATAGTTGATGATTGACTAAAGTCGCCCACTTCATCCTGTGAAGACAACTTACAAGGAGACAAGTTAGCCGAGTTATACATGGCTCGTATCGTGTGTTTGCATGGAGTACCCAAGAGAATAGTCTCCGATCGAGGTTCTCAATTTACCTCGCATTTCTGGGCCAGTTTGCATGATGCCCTTGGAACACACCTTACCTTCAGCACAGCCTATCATCCGCAGACCGATGGTCAGACGGAAAGAACAAATCAAATCCTAGAAGACATGCTTCGAGCTTGTGCTTTGGAGTTTACCGTAGACTGGGAAAAATGTCTACCGTATGCCGAGTTTGCATACAATAATAGTTATCAGTCAAGTTTGAAAATGTCCCCATTTGAAGCACTATATGGAAGAAAATGCAGAACTCCTCTGCATTGGTCAGAATCAGGTGAAGGATATATCTTTGGACCAGATACTCTCAAGCAAGCTGAAGAGAAAGTTCGACTAATCGAGATCGCCTTCAGCGGCTCGGTCTAGACAGAAGAGTTATGCGACAACCGTCGAAGAGACTTAACCTTGAAGTTGGAGATCTTGTGTATCTCAAGGTATCACCACTCGTGGAACCCAAGATTCAAAGTTAAAGGCAAGCTCGCACCAAGATACATAGGCCTGCTCCGATCACCGCTAAGCGTGGAGAAGTTGCATATCGGCTAGAGCTACGAAAGTTTGTCGAGCCCACAACGTGTTCCATGTCTCTCAACTAAAGAAATGTCTCGAGTACCAAGAAGCGGACTCTGTCGGCCGTCGCACTTGATCGATTTAACCTATCGAGCACCCGATCAAGATCCTCGACGCCGTCGAGAAGCGGACAAGACGTCAAGTCATCCGCCTTTGCAAGGTTCGGTGGAGCCATCACTCACTAAAGAAGCCACCGGGCGCGAAGATCAACTTAAGCCGGATTTCCGCCCAATTCTCGGAAGTTCGAATCTCGGGTCGAGATTCCGTTTAAGGTGGGTAGGATTTGTGATGCCCGTTTTCCCGAAGTCAACCCTCGCGGGGCCCTTCGCCCTCCTCCCGTCAACCCCGGACCGGACCCCCTTCCTCCCTTCCTCCCGCACGCCTCCCGCCATCATCACCCGGCGCGCGCACGCCGCCTTCGCCGCCGACCCCATTCCCCGAGCTCCTCCCGGCTTTAAAGCCCTCCCGCGGCCCCGACCCCCATCTCGCCCCCACCTCAACCCCCTTTCCCGAGCAAGAAGACGACCCAGGAGGAAGAAGAAGCAAGAAAGAAAGAAGGAGAGGAGGCGACTTACCTCCGGCGTCGCGCCGCCACCGTGAGCCCCAAGCCTCCTCCGGTTGTTCCGCCGCTTCTTTCTCCCGTGCGCCCGTCGCCGCCACCCTCCTTTCCCCTCCTCTCGGCCGCTTCTTTCTCCCGTCGCCGCCGCCGCCACCCTCCTTTCCCTCCTCTCCGCCTTCTTTCTCCCCTCGCGCGCGATCGCGCGCCTCGGGCTCCCCTTCCTCTCGCGCCTCTGCCTCCTAGGCGGCATTCCCAGCCGCCTCCTTCTTTCCCCCTCTGGGCCGCCTCGCGCGTGGGCCTCCTTCATGACTGCGCAAGTGGTGGGCGGGCCGTTTCAACGTGGGCCAAATGCGTTTTCTTTTTACGTCGATTTCTTTTCCTTTTTCCATTTTAATTTATTTGAGAGGCTTCAAAATTAAATACCTCCCTCATTTTAGCTCCAAAAATTATGAAATAAATTTCTAAAAATTTCTAAAATCAAGATCTTGCTAATGGCATAGGTCTTGTTCAATTTGGAGTTCATTTGGTATTCTTGTGTATTTAATTGCTCTCGTTGCTTGTCGTTTATTTTTGCCGGTACCTCGCCCGCGTAGATTTTGGAGACGCCGGAGACCTCCACGTCGATCAAGGACAAGACTACCCGGACTCTCTCCCCTACAACCAAGGCGAGTCAATACTTTGATCATATTGAGCCTACATTTTATGCAAATTATATTCTTTTAAAATAGCAAAATGCATGCTTTAATTCTTTAAACAAATGTATGTTAAAGTTTAAGGTAGTTAATTACCCACTCGATGATTAACTAATTATTATGCCACCCTTGACAACTTGAATCCCCTAATTCCATTGTCACCCTAGTAACTATATGGTAACACTAGATACAGGTTGTACTTAAGCGACATGCTAGCTCATAAATACCGGGACATTAAAATGTCCTAATCATCATCATTTCAAACATAAATGATTTGGGCAGTCATTGCGGGTAAATGACTGAGTTGATTGAATTGTTGTATTTTACATCTCACAAACCCTAAACTGCTAATACCCGTCTGGACGGATGGTAAGATGGTGGGTGCGGATGTAGCACGAGAATGGTGGGAATGTGGTTGAGCCGTCCGGACAACCTAAGGACTTAATCTTGTCACGACCTCCTGTATAACAAGTACAACCACAAGTCCGCAACAAATCGCGACTTGGCTTAGTACATTTATCAAATCCTGAAAATCATCTCACTGGAGGGTTAAAGGAGGCACAAGCTCTGGGTATGTCGGGTTTGGATGGGACACCGAGTCAAGGGTGAAGTTCGCCAGTCGCTGAGGTGTAGCCACGCTACGCCAGTCGCTGAGGTGGACATCCCGCGCAACGTATGGGCATAACCCCATGGGTGAGACGAGGAAGGCGAGATATTTAGAAAAGTTATTGTGACAACCTCTCGACTACACGACTACGGAATCGTGTAGGGCAACGAGTTAATTGTCTCTTGTGGGTAAAGTGTACAATCTCTGCAGAGTTATGAACTGTTTAAACAGCCGTGCCTACGGTCAAGGGCGGACATGGGAACTTAACTTGAGTTAGTTCTATTTAAAAATTTCCTTTGTGGGTGGTATGAAAATTGTGGCGGCTCACCTGGCCTGGAGATTGGTTATTCTGGTCTTTGTACCAGTGTCGTTTAGTGGTGGATGTAACCACAATCAAAATAAGCATGAAGGTGGAGATAACCTCTGCTAATATAAATATTGCACAATTTCTCTCTTTAACTAAAATAAAGTTTGTTAAAAATGCTAAGTGCTAGGAATTTGTACTTATGATATTTAAAAGTATTGCTTTCGCAAATAAAAGAACCGAGCCATCCTTGTAAGCCTTGCATATATATCATTGCATTGTGTATTGGCTCGCGAGCACGGTAGTTGTGCTCATCCTCGCTCTCCCCAAACCCTTGGATGACTGATGGAGGAGACTATGCTTACTACGAGGAACCGAGGTTGATGGACAAGGAAACGCATTAAGAGTAGTCTAGGATCGTAGTCTAGGCCTCGACGCCTAAGTTGACTCGTTGGTACTTGCGTACAACCGATATTACCGGTCCTGGGTAATATCGATCATTACGGTGCCCGCCGCTGCTCGTGAAGAGATGAACTCTACCCTTTGCTTCGCTATCGCTTCGTGTTCGTATTGTAATCAATTTGGCCTGATCGGCCCCTGTTGTAAAACTCGACCCGACGTGGTCTATGTCACTCTGTTGATTGTAATAATGATACTTTAGTTCACGCCATGTATGAATGATTCAGCAATGCCTGTGAGTGCTATCTACTGATCCAGGGAATAGCACCGCGTTTTCACAGAAGATTCGGATTAGAAAATCCGGGTCCGACAATCACTCTACGGGTATGTCATTTCGATCCATTCACTTTCCTGGGGTTCGTCGAGATGAACTAGATAGAAAATTACGTTGGTTTCATTCCTGTCGCGTGTCTCTGCAGGATCCGACTGGCCAGGTGACTTTCAAGCACGGTGACAAAACTATTGTTGGTAAGACCACAATTCTAAACCAGCACAATTGTCTTATTTCAAATTTAACAGACTTCATTCAAAGACTGAAATGGGCGGCATTGTATACAAACTGTCAACATAAACACCTGACGATGGTTACTTGTTCTCGTTTCAGTAACTCTTAAATGGATCACTCAATTAATAGGTAATTAATGCGGTTCTTCTCTTGTGCCAGATTCAAGGGCTATTTGCCGGTACCTGTGCACTCAATTCCCAGAAGACGGCAACCGGACGATCTACGGCACGGGTTCGCTCGAGCGGGCATCGATCGAACAGTGGCTCCAAGCTGAAGCTCAGAGCTTCGATGCTCCTAGCTCTGAGTTAGTCTTTCACCTCGCATTTGCGCCCGAGCTGAACATGACACCCGACGAGGCCCGCGTCACGGAGAACGAAAAGAAGCTCCAGCAGATGCTCAGCGTCTACGACGAGGTGCTGTCCAAGAACAAGTTCCTGGCTGGTGACGAGTTCACCTGGCCGACCTGTCCCACCTCCCCAACTCCCATTACATCGTCAGTTCACCACGGGGCAAGAAGCTGTTCACTTCCAAGAAGCATGTGGCGAGGTGGTACGAGGCCATCTCGAGCCGTCAGTCGTGGAAGCAGGTGGTGAAGATGCAGAGCGAGCATCCTGGCGCGTTCGAGTGATCGATCGGCCCGATCGGTTGTGCGGCGAGCTCTTCGTCGACGGCTTCGTCAGGCTTCATACCGTGATGTTGTTGTCAAGGTCCCTCGGCTACGTACGTTGTCGTGTCGGCTAAAATAATATGAAGCCTTCCCTGCGGTGTCCCATGTCTTCCTTTTTGAAACGCTATGTCTTTCAATTCAATAAATAAATGTTCCCGAGCCGTTTTGCTCGTTTGCAGTACATCTGGCTTGTGAAAAATCAATTTGGATATAGCACAGCAAGTCTCGAATGGTCTAACTGTAATGTTGATTGGTCTAATGTCCACATGCTTAATTTCTTATGCAGTAGGTCGTTTTTTTTTATATATAAGAAAGGTAATGTCAACGAAGACAAGAATCACTGGTACTCTGGCAGTGACATCAACTGAAACTCTTACCTTCACATCAACATTTGACTCACAGGGAGTAAACAGGTTATGTACAGGATGTCAGAGCAAAGAAGTTCTTATTGCTGTCTTCATTTTGTGTGCAACGCTGAAATACCGAAAAATGCAGATGTTGAGAGAAATGAACATCATTTATTCTGTACAAACTATTAGAAGCCGTCATTTTTTTTTGAATGAAAACCGGCAGGAGGTTTGCCCGTTATATTAATAGAGGAGAAGCCGTCATTTGAGTTACATGTTGCATCTTAAAGCTCCAGCTCACTTATTGACATATACCTTTGCATGGTCTTATTATAGACTAAATGAAAATTTTGTGGGGGAAAAGCCTCTACATATGTTACTGATGTATCTAGCCATGTGAGGCATTTGAACCTACAAATTCGTTAGTTGACAGTTCTACATGAATTCCTGAAAAACTAGGAGAACGTTACTTTGCTAGCTTGTGATTAATGAGAAGAGAATGACGCGAACATTGTATCATGATTCGTGGATCTCTTGTAATTCTTTTTTTAATTTAAAAAACTCAGACAAAAGAAAAGGCAATATATCCTTTATTAAAGACTTAATAATATCTTGGTATGCTCAGTATATGATTACTGATTAGAGACAGAGGGATGTTCTATGCATAGTTACCAGAAATGCGGTTCGTCCGATTTGCGTTACGAGATTCGGGTTTGTAGTTCCCCACTTTTTCTTCCAATTTCCATTGCAAACACGAAACCTTCTTTAGGGAATATTTCTTCTGGATTCAAGACCAGATCCAACAAGCCAAGGTAGGTGAAAAGACAAAAGTGTAAGAACATCATTTACCTTTCGCTTTCTATAATTTGACATGCTTCCATTTTTGTGATCTTAGACCGACTCCTCCAGCTTCTAAGGATGCCTCTGTTGCGGAGCCCGCTGCCCCTTCTTCTGCAATCGAGGAAACGACAATGGGAGTTGTCGAGGGATCGACTACTGCTCCCATGGTGGAAGGAGTCGTTGCAGCCGGAGCTTTTGCACCCACTGAGGTGGTAGTTGCTTCTGAGGCGACTACGACCACTAAGGTGGTCGTTGCTGCTGAGACTACCACGACCACCAAGGTGGTTATGGAGGCAGAGGTGAGGATGGTGGAGGTAGAGGCGGAAGCTTCTGGACAAGGTGGTGGTGGTGAGTCATCCGATCACCGCGCCAAGAAGGAAGTCGTCGCAGACATACCCTAGTGCTCAAGGACAAGCCGTCATCAACCAAGAAGAAGAAGAAGAGTATAATAACTTCTTCCCAGGCTTCTTTGGCCCTGCAACCATCGTGGGTTCTTCTGCGTTCAAATCTCGTGATCGAGTCCCTCACCGTAAAGATATCCTAAACAGGGGGGATATCTTCGACGACGAGCGTCTTGAAAAGGCATGGTGGGACTGTCGTAGGGACGCCCCACCGGCCCCACGACCCGGCGAAGCACGGTTGCCCCGGAAGCTCTCCCCAAGAACTTACTTAGAAGGGTCCCGAAGACCCCTCGAAGGATCCCGAAGACCCTCTAGAAGTAGTCTCGAAGACCCCTCGAAGGATCCCGAAGACCCTTCGTAGTGGTCCCGAAGACCCTCCGAAGGATCCAGCAAAGGACCTCAAGAAGTCACCTCTGCGGAGGGCATAGGGGCTACAGGAATGGTGGACCAGGTGTATTCCCCCAATGGGCCACGTCCATGAAGACACACCGTGCACCGGAGGCTACACGTAGGGCGCAGAAAGGTCCCTGCAGCCCCTATGGTCATAATACTTTTCTAGGGATACAAATGTAAATTTAGATGCCATGCAGGGAGGCTATAAATAGCCCCCTCCACCATGTAATAGGGGAGAACTTTTCTTTAAGCAATACATTTACACACAGTAACTGAGCCTCTTTTAGAAGCCCCCCCCCGTCTTTGTAGTACGAGGGGTCTCCTCTTTTTACTGTCTAGTCTTCTCACTACGACAGTTGGCAGAGTCCCTCCGTAGCTTCTTCAGGAAGTTCGCAGAAGTGAAGTGCCAAATCAAAGGGGTCAACGAGACCACCATCATAAATACCGCAACTTGCGGCTTGCAAAAAGGCCCCCTGTCGGAGAAGCTGGCCCACAAACCAGCGCACACGGTCGCAGAGCTCTTCGACAAGATAGAAGAGTATGCCCAAGCGGAGGAAGACAATGAGGAGACGACGCGCCATCCTTGAATACCACCTCGTCGGACAGGCCACCCAAGGAAGATGTAACCACCATCCCAGCCACCAACAAGCCACACATTAACTTTCGACAAAAAGGACGAAACGTTTATCATGTGGACGAGGGACACACCCCCGAAGCCGGCAGGCGAGGCGGCTGAGCAAATTGCAGCCGAGGAAGGGGCCACAGCCGCCACGGTGGGCGACACCAGGACGCCCAAGGCGGAACAACAGCAACCCCGTTGTACTGTGACCTCCACGGCGAAGGGTCACACACAACAACGGATTGCCATACCATTGCGGTCATGCAGGACTACATGCACCGCAATCAACAGCCAATCGAGCATGAAGACCGGAAGGAGGTGGGCAATCTGTTGCTTGCTCCACCACTACGCCCGCGCATAGAAGGGGGCCATGGTGGACCACCCTAGAGGGTTATCAACATGATCACGAGGGGGGGTCCTCGTTGGGCATAACATCGAAGAGGCAACGCCGTGCATACGCCCGGCAAATCCACCACGTTGCCACACAGCCGGCTTCCCGACCACCCCGCTACTCCGAAGTACCCATAACCTTTGGACTTGAAGACGCGCGGGGGATACACTTCCCCCACCAGGACCCCCTCGTCATCTCCACCAGCATTGCCAGCTATGAGGTCAGGCGTGTCCTCGTAGATGGCGGGAGCTCGGCGGACCTCCTATTCGCAGAAGCCTTCGACAAGATGATGATCCCCAGAGATCGCATGTCTCCACGAGGCATACCAGTGGTGGGCTTCGGAGGCAGGCCCATGACGGCCCTAGGCCAAATCGCCCTACCCGTCATGTTTGGCGACAGCCGCACTTCTCACATGGAGATGGTGTGCCTGGACCTTCCAGGAGAACGGCGCGATTTCAGCCATGGCGAAGCAGGACCTCGACCGCGAGGGGCTTGCCATAGGGATGCCCCATCGGCCCCACGACCCGGCGAAGCACGGTTGCCCCGGAAGGTCTCCCCAAGAACTTACTCTGAAGGGTCCCGAAGACCCCTCGAAGGATCCCGAAGACCCTCCGAAAGTAGTCCTGAAGACCCCTCGAAGGGTCCTGAAGACCCTCCGGAGTAGTCCCGAAGGCCCTCCAAAGGAGCCAGCAAAGGACCTCAAGAAGTCACCTTTGCGGAGGGCGTAGGGGCTACAGGAACGGTGGACCAGGTGTATTCCCCCAATGGGCCACATCCATGAAGACACACCGTGCACTGGAGGCTATGCGTAGGGCGCAGAAAGGTCCCTGTAGCCCCTATAGTCACAATACTTTTCTAGGGATACAAATGTAAATTTAAAGGCCATGCAGGGAGGCTATAAATAGCCCCCTCCACCATGTAACAGGGGAGGACTTTTCTTTAAGCAATACATTTACACACAGTAACCGAGCCCCTTTTAGAAGCCTCCCATCTTTGTAGCACGAGGGGTCTCCTCTTTTTATTGTCTAGTCTTCTCACTACGACAGGGACCGAGTTCAAGAGATTGATGAACTGAAGGATCCCACGAGGGTATTCTTCATGTTTGCTCGAACGAGCATAAATGTAAGTATCTGATGTCAAACATTTACACATGCGGTTTTTCTCGCTTCTTACTGTTTTTTCTTTTTGCAGAAAGCTATAGAACAAATTGTCACTATTGTTGAATACAACCGACAATTTGTTAAGCTACGATAGGAGAAAATGAAACTCTGCGAGCAGCCAAAGAGATGGTAAGTTATTGCCACTCGTAGTCGTTTATGTTTCTACCACTTGTACAGTGCTCGTAGGGATTATAGTAGAAAAAATTACGGCTAGGTACTAGTCGTAAGAGGGCTTACGATCAGATGATAGCCGTAGAAGAACTTACGACCAGGTGGTTGTCGTAGAAGAACTTACGACTAGGTACTGGTCGTAGAATGTCTTACGACTGTAGGAATGGTCGTAGAAGAACTTATGATCACTTGACTAGTGCTCATGTCTACTCTTAACCTTTGCAGGTGAAGACACGATAATTGCTCACGCGAGTACCATTGGAGAACAAGTTGGGACTTTACAAGAGCTGGTGACCACTCTGAAAACCAATCAAGCTAACTCGATAAAGAAGGCGGTCGAAGGTACCGTAAGTTATGTTCTAGCAAAACTTAAGGCTCATGACCCCAACCTTAGTCTGCAGCCAAACGAAGCCGACTTCGACTGCACTGAAGTAGAAGCGGAGCGGTTAATTGAAGAGATGTAGTCGGTCAGCAAGAAGGTCACGGAAGAGATGCAAATATGATCTCCTTTGTCAGAGTAGTTTGTAATAGGAACCTGTAAGGACAAGTTTTTGTTGATATATAATCCTCCCTTTTTTCTGCAAATCATCTTGTCGAGTAGTTAGTAACTCATAAGATAATAAATAAAATTAAGACTAAGAATTGAAGTCATATTAATAACTTTATCCTAGCCCCAACTATTTGCGTAGTTTATTTAGATACACTAAGTAAATAGTGTTAAAAGGGTTTATGAAAAAAAGAGAGGTTTAGCTAACTTATAGTTTTTCATCACGATTATCATGCACTAGTCGTAAGAGTAGGAACGAGTCGACGCTAGGAAATTCCTTCTAGTGGGCGGGATCATGTGTAGAGAAGCAAGGTTTTGACTAGGTGATGTTACCCTCTCCGGCCAGATTAATCAAATCAAGAGCAGCAACTTGAGTTAGACAAACATCTTGAGTACTTAAAAATTTGTTCGACCTTTTCCAGTGTACTCGGTAGGTTTACCCTGGTAGCGAGAGTTAGAAATAGGATGACGCTAGAAAGTTCCTTCTAGTGGGTAGGACCACGTGCGGAGAGGAAAGGCTTTGACTAGGTGTTGTGTCTTCCTCCGACCAGTTGAAACGAACCAAGTTTACCAAAAGCTATTAAGAATTTTGTCAAAGTTGGTCATCCGAGTATGGCGTTATATGTTGTATCGAAATCGACCATATCAAAGGAGATTTTCTCTGTCCTGAAATTACTTGGAGAACCAAATGTTAAAGGAAGAGAAACTTGACCAATAGGTTTGGCCGAAGACCCGGTATGATCCCATGAAAAGAGTATCGTACCGGTCTTACCTTGGTACTGGGTGCTTGCATCTCATCCAGGGCACTTGTAAACAAGATGTTTAACGAGCTACCACCATCAATTAATACTCAATTTACTTGACAATTATTGATGGTGGGTTCGACCACGATCGAAAATTGACCTAGTCGAGTCGAAGGGATTAGACAGTCACCCTTCTCGAAGGAGATGGTGACTTCCGATCACCTCGGCAATTTATTGATAAAAGGAGGGTCAATGGAGTTTACCTTCAGCTCGACAGCCTTAAGCTGTCTTTTTGACTCGTATGCCCACGACCCGCATAGATGTGCTCAATGGTATGTTGCAAATCTTGGAACAACATCTCCTCATCATCGTCTAACTGCTTATCACCACTTGTTTGACCTACCTGCTCGAGAGTGGGAAGGGGTCCTTTGCTGGAGTAGTAGTCCTCGAGTTTTTATTAGAAAACTCGGTAGTTGCGAAGGTCGTGTCCTTCCTTTTTATAGAAAGGGCACCACTTAGGCTGGTCGTTCTTCCGCTCGAGGCGCTTACCTTTGCCTCGGTCAGAGTATTGCTTGGAACTTCATGGCTCCTCATCGCTCACGACCAAGACTTCCTTGGAACTGTTGGCTTGAGGCTTTTGTCCCTTCGCCTTGTTCTTGGATTTTTTTGGCCTTCTTATCCTTCTTCTTGCCACTTTCGCCTGTCTCTTGAAGAATTTTGTCATCTCGATCGACAGTTTTGTTCCACTCGACCGCTTCAGCAATAGTCGCATATCGATCGGCCATCTCGAAGAGTTCGGCGGTGGTAGTAGGAGGATTCAAAGCTATGTCCTCCGTAATTATACTACTGTGGACTCCCTGCTTAAAGGCTCTGATAATGGATGAGTTAGAAATCTCTCGAATTGAATTACGAACCTAACTAAAACGCCTAATGAATTGGCGTAAGGTCTCATCGCTATTTTGTCTCATTGTGTGTAGGTCCTCCTCCTTTCTAGGGCGATTGTAGGTGCCCTAAAAATTAGCTAGCAGAAGATCGCAGAGGTGTTGCCACGAATAAATTAACTTGAGTGGTTGGTTTAGCAGCCACGATCGAGCGGACCCTTCGAGCACAGCTGGAAGGTAATTCGTCATAATGCGTTCTCCTTCCTCGGCTGCTCGGATAGTAGTCGTGTATATTTGAAGAAATTCGATGGGATTTTGAGACCTATCAAACTTCTCCATGTTCACTGGTCGAAACCGAGGCGGCCAGCTAACTGCTCGGAGGTTGGGTGAGAACGTCCAACATCCGGTAATAACTTCCTGACGCCTTCTTTGCAGGAAAGAAGGATTGATATCACCGGGTGATCGTACATGACGATACCTGGTCGTGGGTAAACCCGACATATTGTAGGTCTCAGCCCTACAAGGGAAATACTCCTCGTTTTCCATCTGCCATTGCCGATTTCTTGGTTCAGGTGGTGAACGATCACTTCCTCTGGGAACTTGTGGATCGTCAGCTGTTCGAGGAACTCTTTTTCAACTAGAGTCAAGGTTAGGGGAACGACGTAATCTGTTGTTGCGCCGATCTCCATGTGATGAGTTGTTCGAACGACTGGTAGCTGATGGAGCCATACCACTACGACTTCCGAAATGATGTCGACAAGGATGCTCGAGTCTGGCCATTGTGCTTCGAAGCCTTTGTGCGATCTCTTTGGCGAAGAGGTTGTAGCTTGGCGCTCGAGCAAGCTCTCGAGTTGGGTTCTCGAACAGATCATTGATGTGTTGGAGTTCCTGGGCCTCCTCCGACTGGTACTGAATGCGCCCAAGAAGATATCTCTGAGCCGTAATTCTTCTCAGTCAGGTTGTCTTAGGATCACCCACATCCGATCCTTGAGTTTGGCTCAATGGAGTGCGATTATGTTGAGGTTTTCCCTCACACTCATCAGAGTGTTGACACTGTTCATCACTGGAGGCGTCCTTATCATTGCCACGAGGGGGCACAGTGTGTGATCGGAGGGGAGCATCCTCAAGTTTGCCTCTTGGAGAGAGATCATTATCTGAGGGAAGGACGAAGACCTCCTGTTAATGATCTCCACTTGCGCTTGAGGCCTCCTCACTTGAGGAGTAGTCAAAAGACACCATCTGACGACTTAGAGTAAACCCTCCAGGAAGAGGAATTCCGGATCATAACCATCTCCGTCCGCAAGTGAGCCCTACGAAGGGATGGTCGAACTCGCGAGAAAAGCATGTTTGACCCCATCCTCTGTGGGGCTAACTGAAGAGAGAACCACTAGATGTTGATGAAGCTCCAGAATGATGGCTTCCAGAACTTATCTCGCCAGGTCGGTGAACTCAAACATTCGGAGGGAGAACCCTCATCCTGTTGTGAGCCTACCTTGGTGCAACCCGGATTGTGATCGGATAGACCCTTGCTCTCTAAGGAAACTAGTCCCTCAGTTGGACGCACCGTTGTGGGGGATAAGGATCCCTCCTCAACTCCATCGATGGCATGGTCTTCTGGATCTGGTGAAAGATCTCTGGAGGTGGAATCACCATCGGACGAGATACTCGGCTCATAGTCGAAATCGGCATCCACGTCAATATCTGTGTAATCGGCCAAGTCGAACAAGTTCTCCTCGTTCCATTGTCCTGCCATGGAAGCATTAAGAGAAAAGAGAACCTGTTGACAAGGAATTACCAGAAGATCCCCACAGTAGGCGCCAACTGTCGGTGTTTTAGATCCAATCTTACATTTGATTGTTTGATTCGGGGGGTCTCCACAATTGATCATGCAGAGAGAACAACACAAGAATTTTTATACAGGTTCAGGCCTTCTCCGGAGAGAATAACAACCCTAATCATGTGTGTATTGTATTGAGTATAGTGGTTACAATTAGGGGAAAGACTAAGACTTGTGTTATAGATCGTGCTTGTGGTCTTCCCGATTACCCATCTCTATTCCTATGCCTTTGTCATCTGACTGTAGCCTTTATATAGTGTGCGAAGGGGCAGCCGCTTCTCCAGGTCTAGAGACGCCTCATCATTTCATATAACTGGTGCATTGATGTTAGTAATCACCGGAGCAGTAACCCCTCAAGAACCATATGATGGCATATTTACCCATAATAGTAATTACAGATAAATAATAAAATAAGGATAATCAGATCCTCATCAGATCGCAACCTCTTCTTTGCAATATTCAATTCGATCTCTCTGCAGTGTCCCTTGTATTGGTTACCCCATTATTAAAGGATCACATCGGAAACACATGGGAGGATCATTTTTGCGCCCTATTTTCCTTACTGGAGACAACATATATAGGCCCTGTTTGGTAGAGCTTCAGATTCTTATTTTCTAGATTCTGCTCCTGATTATTTGAGAATCCACTTCTCAGAGAATTTGGAGCTGTCTGTTGGAAGCGTTTGGCTGGTAGGTTGGCTCCAAAAACTATATGAGGAAATATTAGAGGCAAATAGACCATGTTACCCTTAGTTATAATACTTCAATTGTATTTGTGTCTTTCTCCTATGTCTTTGTACAAAAATTATAGAATTTTCTCCCAAATTTATTTAGACCATATGAATGTATATCAGTTGTATTTGTACACAAAAAAAAATCACAAGTAGTGTGTCCATCATCTTGATTGAGCAATTGCACTTGCAAAGTCATCACAGAAACTATCCATGGATGTAGCACTCATTTACAACGTTGACGCATCCGATGCATCCTGAGAAATGACATATTTGTCATATCTTGATGGTATTGTGGGCACATAATTAGGATTCCGATCGAACCTATGAAAATGCATGTCTATCGAAGCATGTTCACGTATAAAGTTGTGGATTCCCATGGTTACTGCAACAATCATATTTTGCTTGGACATGTGAAAGCTCGGCATCTTAGGAATAATTCTCCATTTCATCTTCCACACACCAAAGGACCTCTCAATTACGTTGCGAACACTTGAGTGCAAATGGTTGAATTTCTCTTTCTCACCACTAGGAGCAACACCTCTTCGAAATTCTAGAACATGGTACCTTTGGCCCTTGTATGGCGCTAAGTATCCGGGCATGTTTGGATAACCAGCATCGACAAGATAATATTTACCTGCAAGATGAGACGATAAAAATCATGTATATCAATATCCAATGCCTGAACATTACAAGTACATTAATTCATAAATAATAGAAAACAAAGAAATTTACCCTGTGGAGGATGTGGAAAGACTTCCCTGTCTACATCCAATTCATGATAAAGAACATTAGTATCGTGCATAGCTGCTAGTTGTCCAATAGATGCGTATGTGAAGTTGTCCAATATATGCGTATGTGAAGTGCATATCAAAATCACATACCGCCATGACATTCTATGTTGCACTTCCTGATCTACCAATATATCTAATTAGATCTTCTAGAGCAACAATTGCAAGAATATGTGTACCATCGATAGCTCCAATACAGTCTTTGAAATGTGACCGTATCCTTCGATCATTTCTAATTCTACTATGAACCGTAGAGAAGTTTGGATCCTTTGGTCTCAAAAAATCTTTAGACATTCTGACCACACACTGCAAAACCTCATCAAACTTTCTGCTAATTGTCTCACCAGAATGTTTGAATCGATTATGCGCTCTTCGGTTAGATTCACAGCCACCACATATGTATAGGAAAAGAGCTAGTGCTTCAATTGAACTTGTATACGTAGTTGATTTCAAGTCATATATACTCACCAAAAGATCATGTAGACTGTGAAAGATTATAGCATTCATACGAAACATATCGTAGCTTTCTCCCATAATGGTCAAAGTTTCTTTCACCCAACCCATTCCACTAAGCCGTGAAGTCTAGGCCAGGGGTGGAGCCCAATAAACCCACCCGGTATCACAGGACACTGGGGTCAAAATTTTTAGTGGAGATCAACTATTTAGCACCATGTGTGCACCCCAAGCAAAAAATCTATGAACCCGAGCCTCTTCCAGCCCATGCGCTCCACACGCCAGCGGCCCAGACGCTCCACACGCGGCGCACCTCCACGCGCCAGCAGGCTCATGCAGACACACGAGCAAGCACCACACCAACAGGCCGAGCTCCACCAGCAGGCCGCATCATGCCCCATGGCTCCACGCGGCACACGCATGTGTAGCGCTAGCACAGACGCGGTAGAAGGCTGGGGCTGCAGGCCCACGTGGTCACGCGATCCTTCTGCTGCTTGTGTTGGTTGATTTGGATGTGTGGTTTAGCAGTATCTATTGCTTGTGACCTTGTTAGTAGTAGTTTACAAGTTTTTCCGACTTGTTAGTTTTGCTAATTTGGTTCTTTTCACTTTCGAAACGACATGTAGGGTCATTGGGCTCTGATTGAACAACTACTGTAGTAGAAGTGGACACATGTAAAGCATGTCACATCACATGCTTAACTAAATATGTTAATGTTGTTGAGGAATCGTCGTTGGCGAGTCCAGTCCATCACATGTAAAGCTATTTCAAGAGCTGATAGTTGCTTCAATGAGACAACTTCTAACTTGTTTGTTTGGTCGGTCGCTTTGAGTCCAAGAGACTCATTTCATGATTTCAATTTGGATAATTTAATGAGCATAGCTAAAGTTTATCACATTGATTTTGATTCTGGGGAATTGAGTGACCTTAACCATCACTTTTGCCTCTACATTGCCGATGTGCGAGTAGATGATAGATTCCCCAACATATAGACTATTGGCCAGCTTTCTCAAAAAATGGTGGAGACAAGGAAACATCTTTGCTATCCTTTGATTTATCCACTATTGAAGCTAGTACTAGTATTGCCTGTCACCACTGCCACTGTTGAGAGGTGCTTTTCAGATTTGAGAATTGTGAAAAATTATTTGCGCAATCGCATCAGTGATGACTTCATAAGTGATAACTTAATTTGCTATGTGGAGAAAAAATGAAAAAGTTACCAATGGCGTTGTTGTTCATCGTTTCATAAACTTAAAGAATGTAAATGCTAAAATGTATTGTATTTACTTTCATCCTATTATTCTATTTTTTTACTAGATAATTTTAATTCATTTTGTTCTTTTTTATAGGTCATTGAGACCGGATGGTGTATTTTGCCAATGTCGACTATCTTTATCCATGATTTCGCCCTTAGTTGCATCACTTTGCTACAATTAACAATATTATTAGTGAGTTCTTTATGTTGGTAAACATTTTGATCGCTACTTCTTTATCAGTGTACATTGCTATTTGTTATGTTGAAATATTGATGCTAAAATATAGGGCGAGTAAAGCATAAAAAACGAGCACCGATAGTAAGCATATTGATCGCTACTTCTTTATTATTGTACATTGCCGTCGATTATGTCGAATTATTGATGCTAAAAATTGGTGCACGCGTTACTATTTAGTATAATATCACTTGAAAAATTTATATGTTGCTATATGCATGGTAAAGTAGTGAACCCCGGTCAAATTCGTTCCAGCTCCACCCCTGGTCTAGGCTCATTCTTTTTCCTGTCTTTCTCTTCGTCTTTTGTTGATTCCTGATTTCTAGATTGGTAGTCATGGGATACAAAAGTTTCATGTTGAAAGATTAGCTACCGGTAGGAAGAGGCTCAACTTGGTACTATGACACGATTAAGAGTTAAAATGGTTTATTAGCAAAACAATTCGAACTTAACTGACATTAAACTACAATCTAGTCAATATGGCACTCTACTTCTTAAAACTAAAAGCTTATGATCATGTGACATGAATGCATTGCACAATAGCATGTAAAAGACTCATGCGATCGGTCTTCGACAATGACTCTAAATTTACGAAACTTCAACAATCAAATGCATTGCGAAGCGCGTTTATATGCACTCGAATTTACGATACTTCAACAATCAAGCAGATCAAACAATCAATCTGCTGCAAATATATTTCGAAACTTCAACAATCTAGTTGATGGTACATTCACGATTCGATGCAAGACCAGTTGCGGCTAAAGGCATCCAAAGTTCGATTTTCCACTCACGATGACATAGTTCCAGGTCTCATTGCTTCTAGTCTTGATGCATTGTTTTATCTTTGTAACACCCCTTTTCCGTCTTGGCCCCTCTCTCTTCCTCCTCTCTCCCTCCTGTTGACGCCGCCGGCGGCCCGTGCGAGGCCGTCGCCTCCCTCCATCTTCTCGTCCTCGCCGGGTCCCACCTCGCGAGTGCACGTCTCATCCCGCAAAGCCCGCGTCAACGCCTGTCACCATCGTGCGCATCCCATCCCGGTTTCCCCGCCGGCGCCTCATACCAACCCCACGCCCCCTTTCCCGGCCACCATGGAGCCCACAGCTCCTTTCTCCTTCTCGCCCGTCTATAAGAGATCCCCGCCTCGGCACCTCCCTTGCCCCTCTTCCCCCAACTCGTCCCCTTTCTTCCCCAATCAAAGGAGAAGCAAGAAGGAAGAAGAAGAAAGCCGGGGGACTCACCTCCGTGAAGACGCCGTTGCCGCCGTCGTCGCCGTTGCTCGACGAGCTTCGCCGCCGTCACCCCGAGCCTTGCCTCCGGTCGCTCCCGTCGCCGTCGTCGCCACCTCGGACCTTGCCGCCGCCGCGCGCGCCTCTGGATCCCCTCGTCTCCATTGTGCCGCGACCGTGAGCTCCTGGGCCCCCTTCTTCTCCCGTGCGCCGAAGCTCCCTCCGGTCGTCGTCGTCACCGCCGTGCCCCGAGCCCCGCCGCCCGCCTCCTCTCCCTCCCCGCACGCGCCGCCGCCGCGTCCCCTTTCCCCCTTCTGCCCTAGCGCCTCCTCTCTCACGTCGCTCGGGCGAGACCCAACCCCGCGCCCTCCCTTTCTTGGCGCGGCGCCGCGAGCCGCATGCGCCTTAGCTGCCAGCACGGGCAAAAGCGGCCGTGGGCCACTTTCGTTTTCTTTTTGTTGATTTTCTTTCCCTTTTCCATTTTAATTCAAAGAGAGACTTCAAATATTTATTTCTCCCTCATTTCAACTCCAAAAATTGTGAAGTTTGTTTCTAAAAATTTCTAAAATCAAGCTCTTTCTTTTGGTGCTAGTTTGGTTTATTTTGGAGTTCATTTGTTGAGTATTGTTATTTATTTAATTTGTTTGCTCGCGTGTTTCTTTTCCTGTACGATCGATCGCGTAGAGTTCGGAGACGCCGGAGATCCCCAAGTTGATCAAGCCCAAGATTATCAAGATCCTCTAGCCTATATCCCAGGCGAGTCAACACTTTGATCATATTGAACCTACGTTTTATGCTAATTATGTTCTTTTAAATATCAAATTGCATGCTTTAATTCCCTTATGCAAATGTATGTTAAATACCCTAAGGTAGTTAAATGCCAATTTGATGCTTAATTATTAATACACCATCCCTTGATAATTGAATTGCCATACACCTTTGTCACCCTAGTAAATATTTGGTAACTATACTAGTATAGGCTATACTTAAGCGCCATGCTAGCCTTGCTTAAGTATCGGGGTATTATCTACCCCATTCATCATCTTTTAAAAATGAATATGGTTTTTGGGCAGTCATTGGATGTAAATGACTGAGATGGTTGTGTTGATGCATTTTTCCTACCTCTCAAAAACCTTAAAAATTGCTTATTACATCTGGGTGGATGGTATGATGGATGGTATATTGGTGGGTGCTAATGCAGCCCAAGAAATGTTGGTTTGTGGATGGTATGTGGTATGGACCGCCCAGATGGTCCCTAAGGACTTAATCCTGTGACGACCTCCCAATGTAAAACAGTACAACCACATGTCTATAATGGTGTCGACCTGGCTAAATAATTTGTATCCGTTAGTATGAGTTGCACCAGGTAGATGACCCGCTACACCATAAGCCTTTGTGGCTATGGGTTGGGGTGTACGACTTACGGGTCTATGTGAGCGTAAGTCGTGTGGCGCAAGAGAAGTGCAGGAAAGGGTTGTGGGTCTATGTGAGCGTAACCCTTCTCAGGTGAAACCTTAGCGGGTGTAACAAATACTGGAGGATGCATTGTAAAGGCCTTGTGACGATCTCCCCTTGACTCACATGTCTACGGAAACATGTGTTCATGTCAAAATGATTGTCTCTTGTGGGTAAAGTGTACAAACTCTGCAGAGTGTAATAAACTGTTCGAATAGCCGTGCCCACGGTCAAGGGCGGACATGGGAACTTACATGAGTTAGTTCTATTTATAAAACTTTGTGGGTGGGATAAAAATGTGATGGGTCGTTGTGACCCTGGTTTTGGTTTTCCCTGGGTGGATGTACCCCAGTGATGTTAAGTGGTGGATGTAACCGCTATCAAAAATGAGCATGAGGTGGAGGTAACCTCTACTGTTATAAATATTGCACAAGTAATCTCTTTAACAAGATGCAATTTGGTTAAAATGCTAAGTGATAGGACTTTCTAATATTGGTACTCAAAATATTGCTTTGTGCAAATAAATGAACCCGAGCCATCCTTGTTAAGCCTTGCATGTATATTATTGCATACTGTGTGTTGGCTCGCGAGCACGGAAGTTGTGCTCATCCTCGCTCTTTCCCCAAAAACCTCAGAAGCAGGAAACCCTGGAGATTACGACTATTACGAGGATCCAGAAGTCGGAGGACCCGGAGATAATGAAGCGTAGTGTAGTCATTGGCCGTTCTAGTCTCGCCCCAGTCCAGCTGACTCCGTTGGTTCTTGCGTGCATCTTATATTATCTGAGTCTTTAGGTAATATCGGACGCACACGAGTTTTCCCCAGTCGCTTGCCTGTGGAGAGATGTGCTCTCACCCCTTTTGCTTCCGTTGTCGCTTCCGCTTTTGTATTGTAATCAATTTGGCCTGTTCAGCCCTATTGTAAAACTCGACCCGACGCGGTCTATGTAAACTCTGTTGTGTTGAATTAATGAATGGTACGGTTCTACGCCATGTATGAATTGATTCAGCGATGTATTCTGTGAGTGCTAGCTACTGATCCAGGGAATAACACAGTGTTTCACAGAGGATTCTGGATTAGGAAATCCGGGTCCGACATATGCTCACACATTGTTTGATGATTGGTCACATGAACTTTGTATTTGCTATGGTTGGGCTCATGTGTGAATCCTAATTTTAAGACATATCATATACATACATCTGAATTTATTTCCACTTTGAAGTAATTTTAAGATATAGCATATACATCTGATAAATCCTAGTTGGCAGCTATTAGAAAAAAGAAAGAAATAATATAATGACTTAGGAAGTAATTAGTTATTAAACTTAAAGTTTCGTTTGTCAAAAGATACTCCATTGATGCACTCGGATAGTACTTTCTGATTCTGGCGCTTGACCTCAACCTTTAATGTCGGCCCATTTCCACCTATTCCCTTTCTTTTTCTAGATTCAGTATAGCACTTGCCATTTTGTAGCTTGTTTCTGTTAAACTAAAAAGAGAATTCCTATAATTGTAATAGATCGGACAGCACAAGCAGTTCACAGAATGCAAAATTTATACTATACTCTGGCTATTTGTCAGTACAAAAGAAGTGAAATTTTCCAAGAGTCCAAGTATTACAAGAGAAGAATACAAATATGCAATTAGTCAAAATAAGCACTCTGCTAGTTCCGCTTAAGCGACCCTCCCAAGTCCCAACTATCCATACCAAACCGAAACGATCTTGTCGGATCAGTTCCAGTGACGCATTTCTGCATCCTTAAACACACAACATTCACAGATCGAACCAAAGGCAATGCGTAACATAAGAATGTCAAGTTCAGTAGTACATTCACAGTTCAGTACTACATTCACAGATCGAATCAAAGGCAATGCATAACATAAGAATGTCAAGTTCATTCACAATATTCACATACTCAATCACGGATTCAAACACAGATTCAATCACAGAATCACAGACAAAGGGAGGAGTAGAGAGGGCAAGGGGGACGGGGCGCGCGACGGAGGCCCGACCGTACCTTCACGAGAGCAGGCCGGTGGTGCTCGGAAATGCCAACGGCGAAAAAGATGGGGAACGGCGGCCTCTGGGGTTTTCGGGTCGGCGGCTGTCGTCATATCATGTTCGCGCACTTCGGATTCGGCGGCGGTGCAGTGGAGGACCGCCGGGGGTGCCCTCGGGGCCGGCGGGAGCACGGTGGCCCGGCAATGAATCGCCTTGGTCGCGGCGAGAGGACAAAACGCGAAGGGGTACAGCCTCGGGGGCTTCTCGCGATGCGGTGGAAGGGGGTAAGTAGATGGTATTTGCGGATAAATACACTCAATTTTAATGGGTATTTTGCTTCTACCAAATTGACTTTCTACGAGAATCCACGGAAAGGCCGTTTCTCGGGCCTTAGTTGCTCCAAGCATGAATCCGGACGCCTCTCTTTATCTTTGAGCTTTCTCTTTTCCCTGGCGTCCTGCAATCCTCATCAGCAAGGCAAGCATATGGTGCCCCACCCCTCTATAAATACCGGTCGACGAATCCTCCGTCTTCATCAGCCACTCACTCACTAGCAGATCGCACACATTGCTCACTAAGGAAGAAATTACCAAGCACAAATTTGAGCAATGGCGGCAGGATTGCAGGTGTTCGGGCAGCCGGCGTCCACCGACGTCGCGAGGGTCCTGACCTGCCTCTTCGAAAAGAACCTTGAGTTCGAGCTCGTCCGCATCGACACGTTCAAGAAGCAGCGCAAGCTCCCGGAGTTCATCAAGCTACGGGTATGTCATTTCGATCCATTCACTTTCCTGGGGTTCTTCGAGATGAGCTAGATAGAAAACTACGTTGGTTTCATTCCTGTCGCGTGTCTCTGCAGGACCCGACTGGGCAGGTGACTTTCAAGCACGGTGACAAAACTATTGTTGGTAAGACCACAATTCGAAACCAGCACAATTGTCTTATTTCAAATTTAACGGACTTCATTCAAAGACTGAAATGGGCGGCATTGTATACAAACTGTCAACATAAACACCTGACGATGGTTACTTGTTCTTGTTTCAGTAACTCTTAAATGGATCACTCAATTCATAGGTAATTAATGCGGTTCTTCTCTTGTGCCAGATTCAAGGGCTATTTGCCGGTACCTGTGCACTCAATTCCCAGAAGACGGCAACCGGACGATCTACGGCACGGGTTCGCTCGAGCGGGCATCGATCGAACAGTGGCTCCAAGCTGAAGCTCAGAGCTTCGATGCTCCTAGCTCTGAGTTAGTCTTTCACCTCGCATTTGCGCCCGAGCTGAACATGACACCCGACGAGGCCCGCGTCACGGAGAACGAGAAGAAGCTCCAGCAGATGCTCAGCGTCTACGACGAGATTCTGTCCAAGAACAAGTTCCTGGCTGGTGACGAGTTCACCCTGGCCGACCTGTCTCACCTCCCCAACTCCCATTACATCGTCAGTTCACCACGGGGCAAGAAGCTGTTCACTTCCAAGAAGCATGTGGCGAGGTGGTACGAGGCCATCTCGAGCCGTCAGTCGTGGAAGCAGGTGGGGAAGATGCAGAGCGAGCATCCTGGCGCATTCGAGTGATCGATCGGTCCGATCGGTTGTGCGGCGAGCACTTCGTCGACGGCTTCGTCAGGCTTCATACCGTGATGTTGTTGTCAAGGTCCCTCGGCTACGTACGTTGTCGTGTCGGCTAAAATAATATGAAGCCTTCCCTGCGGTGTCCCATGTCTTCCTTTTTGCAACGCTATGTCTTTCCGGGAGTAGTATTGATCAGTTACTTTCAATTCAATAAATAAATGTTCTCGAGCCGTTTTGCTCGTTTGCAGTACATTTGGCTTGTGAAAAATCAATTTGGATATAGCACAGCAAGTCTCGAATGGTCTAACTGTAATGTTGATTGGTCTAATGTCCACATGCTTAATTTCTTATGCAGTAGGTCGTTTTTTTATATATATATAAGAAAGGTAATGTCAACGAAGACAAGAATCACTGGTACTCTGGCAGTGACATCAACTGAAACTCTTACCTTCACATCAACATTTGACTCACAGGGAGTAAACAGGTTATGTACAGGATGTCAGAGCAAAGAAGTTCTTATTGCTGTCTTCATTTTCTGTGCTACGCTGAAACACCGAAAAATGCAGATGTTGAGAGAAATGAACATCATTTATTCTGTACAAACTATTAGAAGCCGACATTTGAGTTACATGTTGCATCTTAAAGCTCCAGCTCACTTATTGGCATATACCTTTGCATGGTCTTATTATAGACTAAATGAAATTTTGTGGGGAAAAACCTCTACATATGTTACTGATGTATTTAGCCATGTGAGGCATTTGAACCTACAAATTCGTTATTTGACAGTTCTACATGAATTCCTGAAAAACTAGGAGAACGTAACTGCAGGGCAGGTGTCATTATCTTTGAACTGTCATTAAGTCCGTTACTTTGCTAGCTTGTGATTAATGAGAAGAAAATGACGCGAATATTGTATCATGATTCATGGATCTCTTGTAATTCTTTTTTTAATTTAAAAAACTCAGACAAAAAAGAAAAGACAATATATCCTTTATTAAAGACTTAATAATATCTTGGTATGCTCAGTATATGATTACTGATTAGAGAGACAGAAGGATGTTCTATGCATAGTTACCAGAAACGCGGTTCGTCCAATTCGCGATATGAGATTCCCGTTCGTAGTTTCCCACTTTTTCTTCCAATTTTGTCGGACCCGGATTTCCTAATCCAGAATCCTCTATGAAACACTGTGTTTTTCTCTGAATCAGTAGCTAGCACTCACAGAATACATCGCTGAATCAATTCATACATGGTATAGAACCGTACCATTCATTAATTCAACACAACAGAGTTTATATAGACCACGTCGGGTCGAGTTTTACAATAGGGCCGAACATGCCAAATTGATTACATTACAAAAGCGGAAGCGACAACGGGAGCAAAAAGGGTGAGAGCTCATCTCTCCACAGGCAAACGACTGGGGAAACCCATGTACGCCTGATATTAACCAAGACTTGGATAATATTGGATGCACGCAAGTTCCGACGGAGTCAACTGGACTGAGGCGAGACTAGAACACCTAAAGACTACATTACGCTTCATCATCTCCTGGTCCTCCGACTTCTGGATCCTTGTAGTAGTCGTAATCTCCCGAATTTCTTGCTTCTGAGGGTTTTGGGGGAAAGAGCGAGAATGAGCACAACTTCCGTGTTTGCGAGCCAACACACAATACAATAATATACATGCAAGGCTTAACAAGGATGGCTCTAGTTCTTTTATTTGCTAAAGCAATGTTTTCAAGTATCATAATTACAAATTCCTAGCACTTAGCATTTTAACAAATTGCATTTTATTAAAGAGAGTATTTGTGCAATATTTAATAACAGCAGAGGTTTCCTCCATCGGAAACTCTACCGGATACTTATTTTGATTGGGGCTAACCCCACATATTAACATCACTGAGTCTGAAAACTCAGGGAAAATCCAACCTAGGGCTAGGTGAGCCCGCCATAATTTTCATACCACCCACAAAGGTTTTTGAAATAGAACTAACTCAAGTTAAGTTCTCATGTCCACCTTTTACCGTAGGCATTATTGTTTAAACAGTTTATAACTCTGCAGAGATTGTACACTTTACCCACAAGAGATAATCTTCTTGATATGTACACACGTTTCCATAGACATGTGAATCAAGGGGAGATCATCACAAGGCCTTTACAATGCATCCAGCAGTATTAGTTACACCCGCTAAGGTTTCGTCTTCGAAGGGTTACGTCCATTTAGATCCGTTAACCCTTACCCAGACCCCCTCTTGCGCCCTCTTAACGACTTACGTCGTGCGCTCCGACACCCTTCGCCACAGAGGCTTACGGCTTCATAGGACATCTACCTGGTGCAACTCGTATTGAGAGATACAAATTATTCAACCAGGTTTGTACTTTACAGACTTGTGGTTGTACTTGTTTTACACGGGAGGTCATGACAAGATTAAGTTCTTAGGGTTATCCAGGCGGTTCATTCCACATACCAACCACAACACAACAGTCCTTGGGCTACATTAGCACCCACTACCGTACCATCCATCACACCAGCCGCCCAGACAGGGTAATAGCAATTTAGGGTTTTGAGGAGTAGAACCAAATTACCACATTTATCTCAGTCATGGACCACCAATGACTGTCCAAACCATTTTCATGTTTGAAGAGATGATGATTGGGACATTTTAGTGTCCCGGTACTTAAGCAAGGTTAGCATGTCGCTCAAGTACAACCTATACTAATATTTACCATATAGTTACTAGGGTGACAAGGATTAAGGGATTCAAGTTGTCAAGGATGGCATAATAAATAATTAATCATCAAATGGGTATTTAACTACCTTAAGCTTTAACATATATTTGATTTAAAGAATTAAAGCATGCAATTTGCTATTTTAAAAGAATATAATTTGCATAAAATGTAGGCTTAATATGATCAAAGTATTGACTTACCTGGGTTATAGGTAAGAGGATCTTGATACACTTGGTCTTGATCAACTTGAGGATCTCCGGCGTCTTCAAATCCTACTCGAGCGAGAATACCGGAAAAGGCAAAATGACAAAAAGAGCAAATAAATACACAAGAATACACAAATGAACTCTAAATTGAACAAGACCGATGTCATTAGCCAGATCTTGAATTAACAAATTTTTAGAAATTTATTTCATAATTTTTGGAGCTATAACGGAGGAGATATGGAATTAACAAGGATTAAAAGAATTAAAAGAGAGAGGGAGGGGGGGGGAGTCCACAGCACAGTGCCATGGGCTGGGTCTACGAGCTCAAGGCGCTGATCCACGGCACAGGAAAAAGGGGTGGGGCCCACTGGTCAGCCGAAGGGGGAGGATAATCGGGTGGTTACTGTGGTGCGAGGCCCACAAGGTAGTGAGATCAAGGGGGCTTAAGACATCATTTAAACCCAAATGATTGCATTAGGGTCTTAAGGATAGTCGTTAAATGCTAATGACGAGCGCACATGGCGATCTGATGTGCCACAGCGCCGGGGCGGGGCTCTCGGCGCGGGCGGAGCTAGCTGCCGGCGAGGGCGGGCGCGGTGACGCGGGGGAGTGGCCAAAATGGGGAACTGGTGGTGCGAGGAAGCCGATGACACCGGTGGTGGCGCCGGAGAATGGCCGGGGCGGCGACGCGGAGGGGATGAGCGGCGGCGGAGGCATGACCATGGCGACGGAGGAGCTCCGGTGATGGCCCGATCCGGGGAAGGGGAGCACAGGGGAGAGCTCGGGGAGGCGGTCCTACCAGGTCAATAATGGGGGCCAGAGGGTGACGGTGGCCGGCGGCAGGTGGTGGAGAAGGTGGCGGCCGGAGGTGTTGAAGACGGCAAAATCCGACGGCGGGAGTGGACGATCTCCAAAAGGGTCTTGGGGGAAATGCTCCTGGAGGTTGGTGGCGCACGGTGACGGGGGTGGCGGCGTCGGAAGATGGCCGGAGCGGCTATTCGGTAGTGAGGTCGTCGTGACCGAAAAGGGGGAAACGATGGTTTTCTTTGGTGGGCTTACCGGGAGCTCCAAGGGGTGACGTGAGGGAGGTCAAGGGGCACAGGGGGCGTCTTATAGCCGAAGAAGGAGCCATTTGGGGGCTCGGCGCGCGCGGTGTCTGAGCGCGGCGGAGTAGCACAGGTGCACTACAGCGGCATAGGAGAGCTGAGGGGACAAGGCGAGAGGTAAGCTACTTGACGAGGCATGCGGCGTGCGCGCGTGCTATGTCCGAGCGGCGCAGAGGTGTGGGCGGAGCACGCGGGTGGTAGAGAGAGCAGGCGCTAGCCAGGGCGCGCGCGCGGGCGAGCGAGTGGGCGGGCGTGCGCGTGCGGGCGAGAGCGCACGGGGAGAGGGAGTGCTCACTGTTTGGCTTGGGAAGAAGAAAGCCAGAGGGGGGCCGGGTGGCTTGTTGGGCCGGGAGGAGGTAGGCCGAAAGAAGAAAGGGCCGGGGAGCGGGTGGGCTGAGAGGGCCGAAGGGAAAAGGCCAGGGGCCGAGAAAGAAAAACGGGCCGGCCCAAAAACTGAAAAGAGAGAACTCGAATTCAAATTTGAATTTTGGAATTGCCGAGAGTTTTGAAACACAAACCCGAGCTAGGAAGCCGAAAGAGATTTTGAAATTAGTTTGGTAATTTGAATTACGGCGAAGAACGAAAATCCAAAAAAAGTAAATACTATTTATCGTCTGAAAACGGGACGTTACAAATTTCCACAGGAAACACGAACCCCATACCCTAAACCGGTTTGGGTTCGATGAATCTGGTTCGCGATTCGCGGGGTTTTATAGGGAACCTGGTAACTATGGTTCTTTGCCTTGTTAAACTCGTCTTCTTTTGCCTTCTACTTAATTGAGATTGTGTAATATCCCGAATATCATTAGAGAGTGCAATTAAATTAGAGAGAGAATTAAAGGAACTAAAAGTGGAAATTCAGATTTTTGGGAGAGAAATGGGCCACTAAACCATTTTCAAGTGGGGGGGACCGATCATTGTTGTGTGATGATATTTGATGTTGAGAGGTAGAGATCGTGGTGTTAGCCATGGGCATGGCCAGGTTGTACCACCGTTTGGGGTATAAGAATAGTAGAGTGTTTATTTCAGGTAAACTAGTTTTAGGTGTTGAGGATGGGTTTCTTTGGGAATGTTATTATCTTCCTTGAGTTTGGATTGATTGTTCTTGTTCAGTTGCGGTTGATGAATTTTATTTGGCTAGTGGTTAAAATGTGTTTGATGGATTTCCATTCCTTATTCATTCTATAAAGTGATTATTTGTTCTCCCAGCGGTTGATCTGATGTTGTTTCTCGTGATCGTCAGTGATCATCAAGATTGATCTTTTCCTGGGATTTCTGTCTTTCTTATTGGAAAAGGCATCACTCATTTTTTCACTTGGTATTTTGGATAATGAAAGTTTTCTTGTTGCAAGTTCTTTATCATGTGGAGCTTTGACCTATGTACTTCTTTTGGGAGTAAATTGAGTGTTGTAGTTTAATACTTATTTTTTAGGAAAGAAAATGTCAAAACTCTTTTGTAACGTTTTATTGTGTTAAGTGAGAGGTTGCAAGCATGAAAGATAATAGACAATGTATGAGTTATCAAGTTAGGTCTGTAGCGTGGTGCATAATCAATCTTAACCAAGATCTTTGGAAGTAAAGGTAATTAATTTGTTGTTATCTTAAAATAATTACATGATGAACTTGATTAAAGGTATGTTTATACCTACTAGTAATTCGAGATTTATTAAGGAGTGTGAGATAATGATAAATTGGTCTGATCATTAATATTGTGGAATTTGGTAAATTTCTTGGATAATTAGGAGTAATGGGTCTCAATGGATTAATCTAACCATTAGTAATGGCTATGTTAAGGATGCATTTGAACGTTGCCTTAAAGGATATTAATCCAGAAATTATCGTAAATTGGCTACTTGATGATCTTACATAATTGCTAGATTTACTTAATTCCTGACATGCTAAAAATTGTTGAAAACATGTATATGGGATTAGATGAACGTTGAGGTAGTACTTTGTGAAACCCTGTTTTACAGGAGATTATGTTATTAAATCTTTAATTATATTTTGCCCTGTAGCGCCCCCTTTTCTTCTTCTCTCCCGGGGTCAATCCTCGCCGGACCCCCCTCCCCACACGTGCTCTGCCCCGCACATCGCCCTTTGGTCCTCTGTGCGCCGCTACCTACTCCCTTGCCCGGTCACTTCTCGGCTCCTCCTTGCTAGCGCCGTGTTCGCCGCGCCCGGTCAGAGCCGTGCGCACACACGCGCCAAAGCAGCGCCGCGCTCGCCTTGTCGCATCGCAAGGATGCCGCTACAGTCGTCTTCCCCCTCACCCGCCCTGTCATCTCTTAGCACGAAGCTACGCCACCGTAGCTCCATCATTACCCCGGCACCGCACGCCCACCCGGACCCCCTCCTCCCCCTCCTCCCCGAGCCTCCTCGCTCCTCCTCCCCCGGCCTATAAAGCCCAGCGCCTTCCCTTCCTCTTCCCCCACCCCTTCTCCCCCAAAGCAAGAACCCGAGAAGGAAGAAGATCAAGAAGCAAGAAGAAGAAGAGAGGCCGAAGCCGAAAGGCTTACCTCCATTGCCGCCCCAAGCCCTCCCCTCCGTCGCCGTCGTCGTCGCCGACGTTGCCGCCGCTTCCCCCCCAGCCCCGCTCCTCCTCTCCCCGCGCGCCGCCACCGCCGCCTTTTTTCTTCCCCCTCGCGCGCGCCGCTTCCCCTCTGCCGGCCGAGCCGCTCCCCCTTTCCGCCGCCGTGTGGCGCGCCCGCGTCTTGCGTAGTTTCGGCCCAAGGCTGTGGGTCGGGCCAATTTTTGTTTGTGGGTCGCGCCAGTTTTCTTTTTTTTGTTGATTTTCTTTTTCTATTTTAACTCAAAAGTGAGGTTTTAAAAATTAGTATTTCCCTCATTTCAACTCCAAAAATTGTAAAATAAATTTCTAAAAATTTGTAAAATCAAGATCTTGCTAATGGCATAGGTCTTGTTCAATTTGGAGTTCATCTGTGTAATCTCGTGTATTTATTTGCTCGTGTTGCTTGTTTATTTTTCCGGTACTTCGTCCTCGTAGAGTTCGAGGAATGTTGGAGATCTCCAGGGTGATCAAGAACAAGACTACCAGGACCCCCTTCCCTTCAATCAAGGCGAGTCAATACTTTGATCATATTGAGCCTACATTTTATGTAAACTATGTTCTTTTAAAAATAGCTAATTGCATGCTTTAATTCCTTAATCAAATGTATGTTAAAGCTTAAGGAGTTAAATACCCATTTGATGCTTAATTAATTATTATGCCATCCTTGACAATTGGAATCCAATAATCCTTGTCACCATAGTAACTATATGGTAATACTAGCTATAGGTTGTACTTAAGCGACATGCTAGACTTGCTTAAGTACCGGGATATTAAACCGTCCCAATCATCATCTCTTCAAACATAAAATGATTTGAGCAGTCATTGCGGGTAAATGACTGAGATGGTTGAGTTGTTGTACTTTACTTCTCAAAAACCCTAAATTGCTATTACCCTATCTGGGTGGATGGAGAGGTGGTTGGTATAACATTGGGTGCTAATGTAGCCCAAGAAATGTTATTTTGTGGTTGGTATGTGGAAGAACCGCCCAGATAACCCCTAAGGACTTAATCTTGTCACGACCTCTCGTATAAAACAAGTACAACCACAAGTCTGCAACAAACTGCGACTTGGCTTAGTAAATTTATCAAATCCTGAAAGTCATCTCCTTTGGTGGAGTAATGGGACGCGCAAGCTGCGGTACATCCGACAGCGGGGACACCGATACAAGGTGAAGTTGCCAGCCGTGGCTAGTTCAACTATGCGAGCGCTGGGTACAACATCCCTCGCGAACGTATAGGCATAACCCCATATGGGTGAGACGATGGAAAGGACAAGATATTTAGAAAGGTTATTGTGACAACCTCTCGACTACACGACCAAGGAATCGTGTAGGGCAACGAGTTAATTGTCTCTTGTAGGTAAAGTATGCAATCTCTTCAGAGATATAAATTGTTTAAACAACCGTGCCTACGGTCAAAGGCAGTTAATCTTCCTTTAAATAACTGACGAAGTGGTGGCAGTTAATGCTTGAAGAGGTGACCCTTTGGAAGTGTCGCGTCTGGTCGAAGAAACAGTGGCAGTTGGTAAAAGACCAATTGATCGGCGGTTGATGTCAGCGGGAGATATAACCATGTAGTGGTTATTGTCAGTGACTTAGGGCTGTAAACATCGTGTGGTTTAGAGCAAATAAGCATATGTTCTATTCATCATACGGAAGGAATATACTTGGAATGGATAGAAGTATCCGTTCATTACTTCTACGAGCAGTTATCTGGTCGAGGACTAGGTACAGAACCTCGTCCGACTAGGGTACCAATAATGTAACCTTTGGGATCCTCACGACCACGGGGTCGTTATCCTTAGGGGTTAAGACCACGGAGGTCGTGCGGTCTCTAATATTAAATAGATTAATATTTAGAGATTAATCCTCGTCAGCGAGCGACGGAGCGGGCGAGGTGAGCTAGTATGCTGGCGCGCGAGTGAGAGGTGGATGAAGGGTCCTGACTGGTGGGGTCACCACGTTAGCGAGAGGAAGAGAGGCACTTTGGAGCGGGCTAGAGCAGTAGGAGCGAAGTGAGTGCGAGTTGGGTTTCGCCCAAAAGTCCGTGAGAATTCAAATTAGGTTTTATAATTTTCAATCTAGCTTATTATTGTTCGAATTTCTAACCATAGCAAATATGCTACAAAATTTATGAAATTTTTTTGGAGGCTTATAACACAGTATGGTTCCTTGTGTAAATTTTTCAAGATTTTATCAGTTCAGTGATTTTCTCGAAAATTCTTCCAAGTTGTTATTTTCATATAAATGCGATGTCGCTTTTAATGAAATTTTTTAGAATATGCTTAAATAATGTTTCCCACACATAAATGTGCTCAAATTATTTCCCATTTGTTTTTATTATATTTTCCCAAAATTAGGATTTTTGGGATGTTACACTCGGCCTTCGTTTTTTGACCGAACGATAGAGATCAGTCCTAATACGTGTGCGCTGTAGCATCTCAATGATGCAAAGGATCCCTCTCCTCTTGGGACATACCGCAACTCCAACTTTAGCGCCAATTACCTAACCTGTTAGCACTGAGGTAGTTCGAAATAAATTTTTTGGACATATCAAATCAATTATTTTATATTTTATTCAACGGATTTGCTAATTTTCAGTTGTCTGAAATTTTCTTATCCATCAGTTACCTATAGTTGCACAGTACTAACCCTAAAATTGCAATACCAAGTGATGTGCGATTTTAGCATAACTCTACTATAACTTTTAGTTCTTTTTGTTTTTTTCTTTTTTCTTTGTATTTGTAGGGTTCACCTAGATATACTTTTATCTAGTTTAGAATTTTTTTTGTATTTTTTGTAATGTTTTTTTCGTGCTGTTAGATGAAAATCTAAAGGTAGAAACAAGTAACCAAAAAATAACAAATTTTTTTGGCAACTTACACTCCCTTTATTCAATATCTTAATCAAAGCATTACTGGTTTGTTCAATGTACTGTTCGATTACAAGGATCATAATCGTTGAGGAACCGTCGTTGTGAGTCGGTCGAGCGATTACCTCGTAGACATGCGTAGAATCATAAGAACAATGCATGAACACAAGAACAGAATAAAAGATAGAACACAGAGATGTAGGGAGACTTCTTGCTTCTCTTTATTCCTTCATTCATCGATCAGTCGTTTACAATGAATAGCACCCCCTATTTATAGCCTACGACCCTGCTAGGGTTTGGGATGGGGTGCCCACTAATGGGCCGATTGCAGGTCGGGCCCATGGTTTCCCAACACTCCCCCTTGGGCACCCATCCTTCATGTCTATGTCTCGTCAAAACTCCATAAAAACCCGTGGGAAAAATTTGGAGAAAGAGTACATGATACACGTTCTATTTGTGATGCAATTGCCTCATTAAAACCTTAGCGAGAAACTTGGGAAAATTCGACAAGGGAAAAGAGTACAATCCACCCAATTTCATTTAATCTCCTGGATTTATTCTTTGGGTACTCGATCTTCATGATCAAGCTTTAATAATGAGTTCGTGAAGGTTCTCCTCCTGAATTCTACACTTCTCTAAGTCTCATCATTCCAATTCACATATGCATCTTTCAAAGTTAGGCTATTGGAAGTGACTTCGTGAATAAATCGCAAGATTCTCACATGACTTAGTATGCAAGATGCTTTAAATATGTTCATCTTTTGCAATTCATGAGCATAGAAGAACTTGGGGTTGATATGCTTTGTGAGAGGATTCTTCACATAACCCATCTGTACTTGTGCAACACAAGCTACATTATCTTCATACAAAAAGTAGGGGTTTGCGCGGTATTCAATCCACACGACTGCTGGATGTGGTGAATCATCCGCTGACATGCTGCAAAGATCTCCCGACCATTGGCACTTTCAAAGGGTATGCCTTTGCAAAGTCGAACCTTTCTAACACCTTCTGAGTGTAGGTTGACTGATGTACTAATATTCCTTTAGGGACATGCTCAAGCTCCAAGCCTAGGCAATATTTGGTTTTCACCCAAATCTTTCATTTCGAACTCCGACTCCAGGTAAGAGCTTGCTTTCCTAATATCCTTCAGGGTTCCGATTATATTCAGATCATCTTCATACTCTAAGATTATACAAAATCTATTATGGGATCGTCGTATACATACACAGAGATTATTCTCATTGTTCGTGTAGCCTTTCTTGCATAGAAAGTCGCTTCAAGCGATTATACCACATTCTGCCTGATTGCTTAAGTTCGTACAATGACTTTCTGAGTTTCACACTGTACATATTTCTATTTGCTCTGTTTTGGTTCGGGACAGTGATACATTCAGGTATCTTCATATAAATGTTCGAATCTAATATTTCATAAAGGATTGCTGGTACCCCATCCATCAATTTCACTTCTAACTCCAAGTTCACTGCCATTGAGATAAATGTCTAAAGGGGGTTCCGCCCATGATCGGGGAATATGTTTCTTCATAATCATCTCCTTGATGTTCGGTGAAACCTTATACAACGAGCCTTGCTTCTTTTCATTTCTCTTTCGAACAAATACCCACTTATACCCTACGGGGTGCACAAGGGGAGGTGTGCGGCTTATAGGCCCAAACGTCTTTCTTTTATTCGGAGAGAATAATTCAGTTTCTATTGCCTTCTCCCAATCTTCTCAATCTGATATTTTCTTTCATTCAGCAAGCGATGCAGGCTCTGAATCAAGATTGATGATTGTGGCAAGTTTCTTTGCAAAGTAAATGTTGACATTGGATGTTGTCATATTCAAAGATTCTCCCGAGGTCATAAAGTTTATAGCTATTTCTTCAAGGGGCGATTCTTTTAATGCTTCTACTTGCTCACCGCTGCTTTCAATTGCGGGGCAAGTCCCTTTAGTTTTTCAGCTCCGATATGTGCGCACACATCCATGCTGATGTCTCCCTTCATGGGGATGTTCAATTCTGGTATGCCTTTCCTGAAGGTTCCATACCGATGCAGTCTCAACCGCTCCTTCCAGTTGGGGCACTTGGTGATCGGTGTGTCAAGTCCTTCTTATCCTTTTCACGGCGTCCCGGTTACTTCAGGATTCGAGGATCGGAGTTCGTCCTTTTATTCGAGGCCTCGGGCGGGATTAGGGATACCTTCAATGGTATTTCAACCCTCTCGGTGCATTGCTTGCGAGCAAATGCTACTTATTCACGCTCTTCAAATCACTAAAGTAGTACGGCGGTTGATTCGCTAATACTTGCGAATCAATTATCTTCTGGACTTCAATTGTCTTCAAGACTTCAATTCAATTATCTTCTGGACTGCAATTATCTTCTGGACTTCTCTATTTGCTTCACTAGTGCGCGGGTCATATGCATAGATTTCAATTATCTTCTGGACTTCAATTGTCTTCTAGACTTCAATTATTTCCCGACATTATTATCAAGGGTTGATTTCCTCCCCCTAATGACGGGAAACTAACCTCATCTAATGTACTATCAGCGAATCGGGCATTATACAAATCTCCAGTCATAGGGTCCAAATACTTGATTATGGATGTTGTCTCATAACCAACGTATATCCCAAACTTTCGGAGAAGACCCATTGTAGTTCGCTGTGGTGGTGGTATAGGTATATAACCCTTGCAACCAAACCTGCGAAGATGAGAAGTTTTCAGTGGTGACCCTTACGCTAGTTGCATAGGTAGATGGATGTTATAGGTCGACGGTCTAAAATTGATGAGAGCTGCTGCGAGCAAGACTGCGTGTCCCCAACATGTAGTTGGTAAATTACAATTCTTCAAAGTTCTGCTAATCCATTCTGGGTGTGGACATGCGGTACAGAATGCTCAACTTTTAATTCCCATTTTCATGCAATAATCATCAAATGTTGTCAAAGTAAATTCTCCGGCGTTGTCCATTCAGGTGGACTTCATATGATGATTAGGAAAAATATTTCTAATTTAGTTATCTACGAGATTGGCTTTGCAAAAGCATGATTATTCGTAGATAATAAACATACGTGCGACCATTCCGAGGAAGCATCGATGAGTACTATAAAATACCTAAATGACCCTTACAGGGGCTGTATAGGACCGCAAAATGTCTCCCTAGATACGATCCAGGAATGCAAGGACTTCATCCTTTGCTTTCAGAGCAAAAGGTCTAATAATTAATTTTCCGGTGGCACATGCGGGGCACACAAAATCTTCCTGATTCGGGAAATTCTTTTCATTCATATTATGTCCCTGTGAATTGTTAATTATATCTCTCATTATCCTAAGACCTAGGCGGCATAATCTATCATGCAGAGATAGAAAAGTTGAGCTTCTAAATACGGTTTTCGAGCGTTATAGATCGCAGTGCCTTAATATTAGTGTAGTATAGCGCAGTTTCATATGAAGGAAGACATTCTAATGCCATTGTTTCACTTTCTTCACGCTTTT
This sequence comes from Ampelocalamus luodianensis, assembly GCA_036346255.1. Taxonomy (NCBI): domain Eukaryota; kingdom Viridiplantae; phylum Streptophyta; class Magnoliopsida; order Poales; family Poaceae; genus Ampelocalamus; species Ampelocalamus luodianensis. The sequence goes on along the minus strand of CM070621.1, from coordinate 15,837,727 downwards.
CAATGAGCAGGCATTGCTTACCATACTCTTCTTCAGTCTCTACGTGGAAACCGTTAGCGCAAATATCCTTGAGAGTTCTAGTCGATTCTGGGTACAACAAGTCTTCTTCAATGACCAAAGTTGTGCCCATTGGGAGTATAATTATGGCCCTTCCTGAGCCTATTATACAAGTATCGCTGCATACGATTATCGTAAGACTACCAGCATTTTTGCTGATCGATTGGAAAAGTTTTCGTTTCTCAGGATGGTATTCGTTGTGCCACTACCTGCTAAGCACACTTCCTTCATAGGGTGCCACACGCGTTCTAATATAATGTACTTTATTAATATGTAGCAGAAAGCAAGCAACACATAAATAAAATACTTCAAATATCAGAACATAACTTGCTATTATAAAGACGGGAAAATAAGCCTTGTAGGACTCATAATAAGAATTTAATGCTTTGCTCTGCTAGAGCTTGCAACCATTATTCAATAATTCAAAATTCGCTTCAATTACAAAGCTGCAGTTACTATAAAGATTAGTGCAAGGCGTGCACTAGATCTAATAGGCGAAGTATTCAGAACTTACGCCTCAATCGGCTCCATGCGCGATCTTCTCCTTTTAGGCGACTACGGTGTGGCGGCTGCGATGTCCAAGGAGGGATGATGGGGCTGCTCTTTGGTATCCACATTCATAAGTGCAACTAATGGATGTGAATCCTCTGTGCTGCAATGGCGAGGTGTGCTGATGCTATCATTTGCCCTTTTCTTAGGCGGAAAGCATCAATAACGTGCGGCGCACTACCTTACCCTTCTTGCTTGTCGAACCGGGAGCGAAGGATCCCGAATTCTCGTGTTCAAACACGGTCCGGATTTCCGGTGTACGGTCTCACAAAAATGAATATCACATTCATATCACAAAACGTAAATGGCATTAAATAAATAACTGTTTAATACAAATGAGTCGAATAATAATATCAAATGTCAAATGATAAACACGTGAAATAACATAATAGTGGGAGCCACACGATGCGCCACGAACAATCGTGCAGGTCGAAGGCCTACTCGTCCGGGTCCTCACCGTCAATATAGCATCTTCCCGAATAAGATTTATTCAACAAGAGTGAGCACTACTACCGTGCTCGCAAGTCACACCCAATATTGAATTTAAATGCATGCATAAGGAAACAAGTGAGTATGGCAGAGGTTGTTTTGCATAAACAACATTTTCAGTTTGAATAAGCATAGTAGTTTCTAAGGCAATTTAATACTATGGATAAAACTATATTTTGAAACAGCAATGATATAATGTGGATAACCTCCAATGATAAAGTGAAGGATCCCCTCCTCACACTTGGCTTCCCGCCCAAATTTTCATAAGGATTAACCATCCTCAACATTTAATAAAGCATTTTAAAACCAAAACAATACTAACTTTAAGTGGCCTGCTAGCATGTCCATGACCATGACGCGGCTATTCGAATAGTTTCTACTCTGCGAGTTGGTACAACTTTACCCACGAGGTGACATGCTCATTATGTCGGCCAATTCACGCTTAGTAGGCGTGTGGTGAGCAATTACCATGAGGCCTTTACAATGTTTTATCCTAGTACATTCATGCCCGCTAAGGTTTCGCCCTTTGGGTGACCGTCCTCCGAAGCCCCTCTTGCGCCAAGTGGGAATAAAGCGTCTAACCGACACCCACAAAATCACATGACATAAATATACTAGGACATCACAAATTAGTTAGCCAAATCCTGCCCATACAGGACATGTGGTGATACGTTATGGCATAGCAATAAGCGGCTCAAAGACCGGTCCTCAATTGACTTGGGCGTCATTCCTACAATCCATGGGCCTTGATCTTAACGGATCAAACCTGCATAAACCTGCACCCACCATTGACCATTTCGCCCAAGTGCAAACCCATTTTGGTTTTATTTTGAATAAAAACTTTATTTATAAACTCATGTGGTAAAACAATACCACAATATCAAGTTTGAAAAACAATTTGTAGAAATCTGGTGTAAACCCTCCCAAATTCTGTAAATGTGGACTAAGCTTGGCTAAGCATATATATTTGAATTTTGGTAATATCTTGCCTATGGTATCAAGGTAGTCAGATACAACATTCAAATTGGCCATACAATAACATATGGAATTAACTATATGTATAACAGGATATTAAAATATTTATAACAACATATGCATGCAATAAGGAATTTAAAAACTGAAAATAACTTAAAATAATAGGGGCAATATGGTCAATGGTATAACTTGCCTTGGTCGATGTCTTGAAATTCTAAATCTTCAGTTTGATCGAACTCTCCGGAGTCGTCGAAGTCTATACGCGAAAATACGACAAATTCAATATTCAAATTCAAATAAATTCAAAAACATAGTTCAAATTAACTCCAAACTGAAATATTTTGATTTAGTTAGCTAGATTATAATTTTATATAAATTTTGCAATTTGAAACACCCAATTTGGAGTTCATATGCAAAAGTTATGAATTTTTGAAGTTTATATCTAAATCTGAAATTTTATTGAATTTCCAGAATTATTTTCCTACTGAAAATCCATTTATTGCGCAATGATTACATCAGCTACAGTATTTCGGGATTAAAAGATTTAAAATTGAATTCTGACAGGTGGGCCCCAAGTGTCAGTGACTCGGCCCATGTGGACCAAGTCCACTGAGCTTTGGGACGACGGGCGCGGTGGACCACGCCACGTGTGCGTGTGCGTGGGTGCTGACATGGTGCCACGCGGGCCGTATCGCCGAGGTGGTGAACGCGTGGCAGTGCCACGTCGGCGTCGGGCGAGGCGCGCGGTGACCAAGGAACCGGCGATCGGCGCGCGTGCCGCGGCGAGATGCTAGAAAGGAAGAACGGCGACGAGAGCATGTTGGTTCTGAGGTGGTGCGAGGGAGTGAAGGTATCGCCCGCCGGCGAAGAAAGGCGGCGGTGAGGCTTGTCGTCGTCGAGGTTGAGGTTCCCGCGGCTCCCGGGCGAAGTGGAGGTGACCACTAGGTTCGCAAGAGGATGACGATGCCGACGGCGGCGACGGAGAGGACGCGGCGGTGTCGGCGGCAGCGGGAATGAAGCTCCAAGCTTCACGGTTGCCGGCGACGAAAACTTCAATTCAAGGCGCTAGAGACGAAACGAGTGGCAATGGTTGGTGGCGTTGGGACCGGTGGGGAAATGCGCACCCGGGGCTTCCTTTTATAGGCATCGGGGAGCTCCGGGGCGGCGTGGAGGAGGTGGGGGTCATGGCGGCGATTTCGGCGGACGTGGGTGAAACCGGCGCGGAGAAAGGGGAAGAAGGTGGGGAATGGGGCGGTTGGGCGCGGCGAAGCCGTTGCGCACGTCCTTGCGTGAGAAGGGGGAGGGAATCGTGGCGGAGACCGAGCTCCAGTGCGGCGAAAATGGCGGCGCTGACTCAGTCGCGCGAAGAAGAAGGAGCGAGGAAGAAGACAAAACGAGGGCCGTTGGATTTGATCCAACGGTTGGGGCTAAATGAGAGTAGAAGGGCGTGGAGGAGTCCTGGCCGTAGGATTTAGATTGAAGGGTTTAGATTAGAAGGTTTTAAGTCTCCGAAGCGGTACGAAGATCTCGCCGTTAGATTAAGATCGCACGGCTCATATTGATGGTGTCATTCGGACGGTGCGGCCGCTACGGAGATCTTGATCGTTGATGCGAGATCGGTGGAGATAAGGCGAGCGCGTGTGGGGCGCGTCGCGTTGGATTTTAATCCAACGGTGGATGAGAGTGGGAGAGAGAGTGCGGCGGGTGGGGTGTGTGGCGCAGCGCAGAGAAATTGGGCGGAGCCTTGGTTTCGGCCCAAACACTGTTTAGAGATTTTCTTTTGCTTTTCTATTTGTTTTAATTCTGATAAATCATTTAGGCTTTAGAAAATAGCAAAATACTTCCAAAAATTATGGAAAAATTCACAGAAATTTCCATACTCATTCTGGACTTAATAAAATTATTTCCAACTATTTGTTGGCTTTTAATTTTGCAAATAAATTTGTTTTAGCTTTAAAATATTTATAAAAAGCTTAAGAAAATTCAGGAAAAACCACAAACATAAATAAACTTTTAAATTTTACTGAAATTGAAATTTGGGCTGTTACAAACCTACCCCCCTTAAGGGAATCTCGACCGAGATTCGGGTTGGTCGACAAAGAGATCGGATAGTTGGTCTTGAGGTCTTCTTCTTTTCCCATGTGGCTTCACTTTCCGGGTGATGACTCCATTTGCACCTTGTATGATCGATGATTACGCCGGTGACTCGCTCTGCGACATCCGAATCTTGATTGGTCGCTCCACGTAGGTGAGATCTTCACGAAGATCGAAACTTTCCAAGAAGGTATGGTCTTCCGCGCTGCAAGCATTTCAATAGCGGGATACATGGAAAACATCGTACACAGGTGACAAGGCTTACGGTAGCTCAGGCGATATGCCACCTCACCTCTTTTGGCTAGAATTTTGTATGGCCCCACAAACACAGGTGCGAGTTTTCCTTTGTTCGGAATCTTCTTACTCCTCCGAGTGGAGTGACCTGAGATAGACCAAATCTCCTACCTCAAAGTTTAGATCCTCAGACGGTTATCGCATAACTCTTTTGTCGGGTTTGTGCCACTTTCAGATGTTCCCTTATAGCTTTGACCTTACTTTCTGCCTCTTTGATTATCTCAGGACCAAAGAGTTGATGCTCTCCTACTTCATCCACGTAGTGGAGTTCGCATTTTACGCCATACAATGCTTCAAAAGGAGCCATTTGCAAACTAGCTTGATGGCTATTGTTATCGAGAATTCTGCATACGGCAAATTCTTGTCCCAACTTTGTCCAAATTCCAAGGCATAGGCTCGGAGCATATCTTCGAGGACTTGATTGGTGCGTTCGTCGACCATCTGTTTGAGGATGATAGGCGTCTTGAAGTTGAGTCCGGTGCCTAAGGCTTCATGCGATCTGCGAGAATCTTGGCGTAATCGAGAACCTCTGTCCGGACACAATCTTCTTGGGTACCCGTGTAGACAAACGATCCTAGCCACATATAACTCGCCAACCGGCCGCTTCGTAAGTAGTCTTGACGGGAATAAAGTGAGCTACTTTGGTCAACCGATCAACTATCACCGGATCGAATCATATCCCGATTGGGTCCTAGGAAGTCGATGATGAAGTCCATGCCAATCTCTTCCCACTTCCATTACGGAATTGGTAGTGCGCACAATCCACTGGTCTTTGATGTTACGCCTTAACTCACGACACATCACGGCGGCGAAACTCGGCAATTTCGCTTCATGCTTACCCACCGATATTTCTCCTTCAGATCTGGTACATCTTAGTGCTTCCGGTGAATGGAGTAAGGCGTTTCATGAGCCTCCTTCGACTGATTGCTTTAACTCCTGCTGTTAGGTACACAAATGCGGTTCCCAAACCACAGTTCCTTGTTCATCTTGATGAATCCTGGAGCCTTGCCTCTTCGCATATTCTTCTTGATCTCCTTGATGTCATCATCTTCTAGTTGTTTTTCTCGATCGACTTTGAAGAGTCGGTTGTACTTCCAAAGCATTCACACAACCTTGACACAATCTCCAAGTTTAGACGCTTCAATTCTTCATGTAGTTACGTTGTTCATTCGCACCATCATGGTATTGCAATAGGCCTTTCTTCGCTCGGGGCATACGCAACTACATTTGCTTTGCAGGTGATAATGGATTCCAAGATCATAATCTTTTATCAACTCTAACCATCTTCTCTGCGAAGGTTTAATTACTGTGTGAATATATACTTGAGACTCTTGTGATCCGTGAAAATCTCACGTGATTACCAATGAGATAATGCCGCGATCTTCAAGGCATGCACAATCGCCGCTAACTCCGGATCATGGGTTGGATAATTCCTTCATGTGGCCTCAACGCCTTGATGCATAAGCTACTACCTTGCCTTCTGCATCAATACGCATCCGAGACCTTGACGGGATGCGTCGCAGAAGATCTCGAAATCTTTATGGATATCGAGTAAAACTAACACAGTCTTGAGACCAATCTCCTCTTGAGTCTTGAAAACTTTCTTCACGAGCACTGTCAATCAAATTTCTTCTCCTTCTTGAAGTTGAGTCATGGGTCTTGCAATCTTAGAGAATTTTCAATGAACTCGGTAATAACCCGCTAGTCCAAGGAAACTTCTCACTTGGTGGCCGTCTGGGTTGCTTCCAATGACGTCTTGCTTCAACCTTGGCGGGATCTCTGCAATTCCTCCTGCGACACGATATGTCAAGGAATGCCACTTGACTTAGCCAAAATTCACTTTTGCTGAATTGCTATAAAGTCGATGTTCTCGGAGCTTGTCGATATCATCCCGATATGCTTCTCATGTTCTTCTTCATCCTTCGAGTAGATGAGAATGTCATCGATGAAAACAACCACAAACTTATCCAGAATTCCATAAACACTTTGTTCATCATATTCATGAAATAAGCGGGCGTTAAGTCAAAACGAATGACATCATCGTAAACTCGCATCTGATCCATATCCGGTGGTGAAAGCTGTCTTGAATATCTTCCGTCGATCTTGATTGGTGATAGCGGATCTCAAATCAATCTTCGAAGACACTTGCTCCTTTGGTGATCGAGCAGATCATCTATCTGGGTAAAGGATATTTGTTCTTGATCGTCACCTCATTGAGTGATCGTAATCAACACACATTCTCATGCTATTGTCCTTTTATTGTGAAGCAATGACGGTGCTCCCAAGGTGATGAACTGGGTCGGATGTAACCTCGCCGCGATTCTTCAATCTGTTTCTTCAATTCCGCTAACTCATTAGTTGGCATTCTATAGGGTCGCCGTTATTGGGCCGTCCACGGACTAAGTCAATTAAGAACATGGCGTCCGTCCGGTGGCATGCCGGGTAATTCATCGGAAAGACATCGCATATTCTCGGACTATGGTATGTCTTCAAGTTTCACTTCCTTCATCTTTGGTGAGATAGAACTTCCATTGGTGCAGTCTTGGGTTTGAACTCAATGAAATTCCTTCTCCATTTGTGAGTAATAGACCTATTGGCGATCTATTTGTCCATGATTCTTGGCTAACGATCCATTCCAAGAATAACGTCCGTGCCTTGGGAATGTAAGACTATCAAGTCTGCTAGGAAGGATACTCCGGATATTTCAAGGGTGAGGTTCGGGCATAAAGAACTAGTTCTCATTTCTGAGCCCGGGGAATGGACTGGTGTTCTTGTTCTTTTTCTGTTGGCGACCCGGGGTGCGGCAGCCGGTTCAACGCGGCGCTTCGGGCGGTGGCGTGCGGCGCCGGTGGTCGGCTCGGGGTGCGGGAGGCCGCTTCGGGCGGTGTTACGGAGGGAAGCCCATGCGGGGTGGCAGCAGTGGCGGCCGGCGGCGGCTCCAAGCCATACAGGCTGCCGGCAAAAAATTTTTTTTACTGTTCATGCAATAATTACTGTTCATGCAACTGTATGCGATGCAATGAGATGTAAAATAGTGCAACGATCTACCGTGCAATCAACATCCGCTCTTTCATGCAATCTATCGATCGGCATTGTGTCGGCGACTCCAAGTCGGCTCGCGACAGATTAGAGCAAATTTGCACCGTAGAAACAATCTAGAAAGCAACAATTTGAAGAATTGAAAGCAATCTAGAAAACGATTCAATCTACGAGTGTCGTTCATCGACGGTTACCTTTTCGATGCGAGGAGAGTCGATCGTGCTGATAACGTGTTGAGGAACCGTCGCTGGCGAGTCCAGTCCGAGCGATTACCTCGTAGACAAGCGTAGAATAGTAAGAACAATGCATGAACACAAGAACAGAATAAAAGATAGAATACAGAGATGTATGGGGACTTCTTGCTTCTCTTTATTCCTTCATTCATCGATCAGTCGTTTACAATGAATAGCACCTCCTATTTATATCCTACGACCCTGCTAGGGTTTGGGATGGGGTGCCCACTAATAGGCCGACTGCAAGATCAGGCCCATGGTTTCCCAACAGCAACCTCTCTTTGCAATATTCAATTTGATCTCCGTGCAGTGTCCCTCGTATTGGTTACCCCATTGTTAAAGGATCACACCGGAGACACATGGGGGATCGTTTTTGCGCCCTATTTTCCTTGCGGGAGACAACATATATAGTTGCTCCAAGCAAGAATCCGGGCGCCTCTCTTTATCTTTGAGCTTTCTCTTTTCCCTGGCGTCCTGTAATCCTCATCAGCAAGGCAAGCATATAGTTCCCCCCCTATAAATACCGGTCGACGAATCCTCCGTCTTCATCAGCCACTCACTCACCTGCAGATCGCACACATTGCTCACTAAGGAAGAAATTACCAAGCACAAATTTGAGCAATGGCGGCAGGATTGCTGGTGTTCGGGCAGCCGGCGTCCACCGACGTCGCGAGGGTCCTGACCTGCCTCTTCGAGAAGAACCTTGAGTTCGAGCTCGTCCGCATCGACACGTTCAAGAAGCAGCACAAGCTCCCGGAGTTCATCAAGCTACGGGTATGTCATTTCGATCCATTCACTTTCCTGGGGTTTTCTAGATGAACTAGATAGAAAATTACGTTGGTTTCATTCCTGTCGCGTGTCTCTGCAGGATCCGACTGGGCAGGTGACTTTCAAGCACGGTGACAAAACTATTGTTGGTAAGACCACAATTCTAAACCAGCACAATTGTCTTATTTCAAATTTAACGGACTTCATTCAAAGACTGAAATGGGCGGCATTGTATACAAACTGTCAACATAAACACCTGACGATGGTTACTTGTTCTTGTTTCAGTAACTCTTAAATGGATCACTCAATTCATAGGCAATTAATGCGGTTCTTCTCTTGTGCCAGATTCAAGGGCTATTTGCCGGTACCTGTGCACTCAATTCCCAGAAGACGGCAACCGGACGATCTACGGCACGGGTTCGCTCGAGCGGGCATCGATCGAACAGTGGCTCCAAGCTGAAGCTCAGAGCTTCGATGCTCCTAGCTCTGAGTTAGTCTTTCACCTCGCATTTGCGCCCGAGCTGAACATGACACCCGACGAGGCCCGCGTCACGGAGAACGAAAAGAAGCTCCAGCAGATGCTCAGCGTCTACGACGAGGTGCTGTCCAAGAACAAGTTCCTGGCTGGTGACGAGTTCACCCTGGCCGACCTGTCCCACCTCCCCAATTCCCATTACATCGTCAGTTCACCACGGGGCAAGAAGCTGTTCACTTCCAAGAAGCATGTGGCGAGGTGGTACGAGGCCATCTCGAGCCGTCAGTCGTGGAAGCAGGTGGTGAAGATGCAGAGCGAGCATCCTGGCGCGTTCGAGTGATCGATCGGCCGATCGGTTGTGCGGCGAGCTCTTCGTCGACGGCTTCGTCAGGCTTCATACCGTGATGTTGTTGTCAAGGTCCCTCGGCTACGTACGTTGTCGTGTCGGCTAAAATAATATGAAGCCTTCCCTGCGGTGTCCCATGTCTTCCTTTTTGAAACGCTATGTCTTTCAATTCAATAAATAAATGTTCCCGAGCCGTTTTGCTCGTTTGCAGTACATCTGGCTTGTGAAAAATCAATTTGGATATAGCACAGCAAGTCTCGAATGGTCTAACTGTAATGTTGATTGCTCTAATGTCCACATGCTTAATTTCTTATGCAGTAGGTCGTTTTTTTTTATATATAAGAAAGGTAATGTCAACGAAGACAAGAATCACTGGTACTCTGGCAGTGACATCAACTGAAACTCTTACCTTCACATCAACATTTGACTCACAGGGAGTAAACAGGTTATGTACAGGATGTCAGAGCAAAGAAGTTCTTATTGCTGTCTTCATTTTGTGTGCAACGCTGAAATACCGAAAAATGCAGATGTTGAGAGAAATGAACATCATTTATTCTGTACAAACTATTAGAAGCCGTCATTTTTTTTTTGAATGAAAACCGGCAGGAGGTTTGCCCGTTATATTAATAGAGGAGAAGCCGTCATTTGAGTTACATGTTGCATCTTAAAGCTCCAGCTCACTTATTGACATATACCTTTGCATGGTCTTATTATAGACTAAATGAAAATTTTGTGGGGGAAAAGCCTCTACATATGTTACTGATGTATCTAGCCATGTGAGGCATTTGAACCTACAAATTCGTTATTTGACAGTTCTACATGAATTCCTGAAAAACTAGGAGAACGTAACTGCAGGGCAGGTGTCATTATCTTTGAACTGTCATTGAGTCCGTTACTTTGCTAGCTTGTGATTAATGAGAAGAAAATGACGCGAACATCGTATCTCTTGTAATTCTTTTTTTAATTTAAAAAACTCAGACAAAAGAAAAGGCAATATATCCTTTATTAAAGACTTAATAATATCTTGGTATGCTCAGTATATGATTACTGATTAGAGACAGAGGGATGTTCTATGCATAGTTACCAGAAATGCGGTTCGTCCGATTCGCGTTATGAGATTCGCGTTTGTAGTTCCCCACTTTTTCTTCCAATTTCCATTGCAAACAAGAAACCTTCTTTAGGGAAGATTTCTTCTGGATTCAAGACCAGATCCAGCAAGCCAAGGTAGGTGAAAAGACAAAAGTGTAAGAATATCATTTACCTTTCGCTTTCTATAATTTGACATGCTTCCATTTTTGTGATCTTAGACCGACTTCTCCAGCTTCTAAGGACGCCTCTGTTGCGGAGCCCGCTGCCCCTTCTTCTGCAATCGAGGAAACGACAATGGGAGTTGTCGAGGGATCGACTACTGCTCCCGTGGTGGAAGGAGTCGTTGCGTGAACTTCGCACCCACCGAGGTGGTAGTTGCTACGAGGCGACTCGACCACTAAGGTGGTCGTTGCTGCTGAGACTACCACGACCACCAAGGTGGTTATGGAGGCAGAGGTGAGGATGGTGGAGGTAGAGGCGGAAGCTTCTGGACAAGGTGGTGGTGGTGAGTCATCCGATCACCGTGCCAAGAAGGAAGTCGTCGCAGACATACCCCCAGTGCTCAAGGACAAGCCGTCATCAACCAAGAAGAAGAAGAAGAGTATAATAACTTCTTCCCAGGCTTCTTTGGCCCTGCAACCATCGTGGGTTCTTCAGCGTTCAAATCTCGTGATCGAGTCCCTCACCATAAAGATATCCTAAACAGGGGGGATATCTTCGACGACGAGCGTCTTGAAAAGGTATGGTGGGACTGTCGTAGGGACGCCCCACTGGCCCCACGACCAGGCGAAGCACGGTTGCCCCGGAAGCTCTCCCCAAGAACTTACTTAGAAGGATCCCGAAGACCCTCTGGAAGTAGTCTCGAAGACCCCTCGAAGGATCTCGAAGACCCTTCGGAGTGGTCCCGAAGACCCTCCGAAAGAACCCCGAAGACCCTCCGAAGGAACCCCGAAGACCCTCCGAAGGAGCCAGCAAAGGACCTCAAGAAGTCACCTCTGCGGAGGGCATAGGGGCTACAGGAACGGTGGACCAGGTGTATTCCCCCAATGGGCCACGTCCATGAAGACACACCGTGCACCAGAGGCTACACGTAGGGCGCAGAAAGGTCCCTGCAGCCCCTATGGTCATAATACTTTTCTAGGGATACAAATGTAAATTTAGAGGCCATGCAGGGAGGCTATAAATAGCCCCCTCCACCATGTAATAGGGGAGAACTTTTCTTTAAGCAATACATTTACACACAGTAACTGAGCCTCTTTTAGAAGCCCCCCCCGTCTTTGTAGTACGAGGGGTCTCCTCTTTTTACTGTCTAGTCTTCTCACTACGACAGTTGGCGCCGTCCGTGGGGTTCGGCAAAAAAACCACAACTAGGGAAATCAATGGCCCCCTGAAGGGCTGCACCCAAGTTTCTACGACCGAGGCAGCAGAGGCGGCTACGACCCCGAACACCCCTAGAGCAAAGCGGAGCCGGGCCGCACCGGCCGCCGTCGCCGCCCGAACCGTAGAAGAAGCCAATAATTCCACACAGGGGGACAGCGTGGGAGGCAATGCCACGCCCACCGAAGCATCCTTGCCAAACAACCAGTCCGCGGAAACCACGGGCGTTGCCCGCGAAGCCTACGAAGCACTTCAGCGAGAGTTGGCGGACCTCCGGCAGGAGATGCTCAGTCTTCGGCAGACGGCGGGAAGCACACTTGCGACGACCACTCAGCCACAACCCACCACGCAACACCCCGAGGCCAGAGTTCAGGCCACCCTGGAGGACCCAAACCCTGGCCCACAGCTCCGGGTAGACCCCAACTCCCCATTGAGCACGGGGCTTGAAGCAGCACGCTGGCCAAGGAACTTCAAAATGCCGGAGGTCACACCCTTCGAAGGTTGCACCGATCCCTCGGAGTTCCTGCGCGTATGTGAAACAGCAGTCGAAGCTGCGGAAGGGGATGACACAACCAAGGCAAAAATCATCACGCTGTCCCTCAAGGGCGTTGCTCTAACATGGTTCTTTACCATTCCCCCCCGTTCCATTTCGCCTGGGAACAGTTGCGAGACCACATACGCAACAACTTCCAAGGAAACTACAGCGAGCCGAAAGACGCGGGGCACTTGTTCGCGGTCAGGCAAGCCCCGGGCGAGTCCCTCCGTAGCTTCTTCAGGAAGTTCGCAGAAGTGAAGTGCCAAATCAAAGGGGTCAACGAGACCACCATCATAAACGCCACAACTTGCGGCTTGCAAAAAGGCCCCCTGTCGGAGAAGCTGGCCCGCAAACCAGCGCACACGGTCGCAGAGCTCTTCGACAAGATAGAAGAGTATGCCCAAGCGTTGGAAGACAGCAGCCGGAGGAACGACGCCACACTGAATACCACCTCGTCGGACAGGCCACCCAAGGAAGATGTAACCACCATCCCAGCCACCAACAAGCCACGCATTAACTTTTGACAAAAAGGCCGAAACGTTTATCATGTGGACGAGGGACACACCCCGGCCGAGCGAGGCGGTGAGCAAAGTGCGATCGAGGAAGGGCCACGGCCGCCCGATGGCGACACCAGGACGCCCAAGGCGGAACAACAAGAACCCGTTATCGCGTGACCTCCACGGCGAAGGGTCACACACAATAACGGATTGCCATACCATTGCGGCCATGCAGGACTACATGCACCGCAATCAACAGCCAATCGAGCATGAAGACCGGAAGGAGGTGGGCAATCTGTTGCTTGCTCCACCACTACGCCCGCGCATAGAAGGGGGCCATGGTGGACCACCCTAGAGGGTTATCAACATGATAACGGGGGGGTCCTCGTTGGGCATAACATCGAAGAGGCAACGCCGTGCATACGCCCGGCAAATCCACCACGTTGCCACACGGCCCGACTTCCCACCACCTGCTACTCCGAGTACCCATAACCTTTGGACTTGAAGGCGCGGGATACACTTCCCCACGGGACCCCTCGTCATCTCCACCAGCATTGCCAGCTATGAGGTCAGGCGTGTCCTTGTAGATGGCGGGAGCTCGGCGGACCTCCTATTCGCAGAAGCCTTCGACAAGATGATGATCCCCAGAGATCGCATGTCTCCACGAGGCATACCAGTGGTGGGCTTCGGAGGCAGGCCCATGACGGCCCTGGGCCAAATCGCCCTACCCGTCATGTTTGGCGACAGCCGCGCTTCTCACATGGAGATGGTGTGCCTGGACCTTCCAGGAGAATGGCGCGATTTCAGCCATGGCGAAGCAGAACCTCGACCGCGAGGGGCTTGTCATAGGGATGCCCCACCGGCCCCACGACCCGGCGAAGCACGGTTGCCCCGGAAGGTCTCCCCAAGAACTTACTCCGAAGGGTCCCGAAGACCCCTCGAAGGATCCCGAAGACCCTCCGAAAGTAGTCCTGAAGACCCCTCGAAGGGTCCCGAAGACCCTCCGGAGTAGTCCCGAAGGCCCTCCAAAGGAGCCAGGAAAGGACCTCAAGAAGTCACCTTTGCGGAGGGCGTAGGGGCTACAGGAACGGTTGAACAGGTGTATTCCCCTAATGGGCCACGTCCATGAAGACACACCGTGCACTGGAGGCTACGCGTAGGGCGCAGAAAGGTCCCTACAGCCCCTATAGTCACAATACTTTTCTAGGGATACAAATGTAAATTTAAAGGCCATGCAGGGAGGCTATAAATAGCCCCCTCCACCATATAACAGGGGAGGACTTTTCTTTAAGCAATACATTTACACACAGTAACCGAGCCCCTTTTGGAAGCCTCCCATCTTTGTAGCACGAGGGGTCTCCTCTTTTTATTGTCTAGTCTTCTCACTACGACAGGGACCGAGTTCAAGAGATTGATGAACTGAAGGATCCCACGAGAGTATTCTTCATGTTTGCTCGAACGAGCATAAATGTAAGTATCTGATGTCAAACATTTACACATGCGGTTTTTCTCGCTTCTTACTGTTTTTTCTTTTTGCAGAAAGCTATAGAACAAATTGTCACTATTGTTGAATACAACCGACAATTTGTTAAGCTACGACAGGAGAAAATGAAACTCTACGAGCAACCAAAGAGATGGTAAGTTACTGCCACTCGTAGTCGTTTATGTTTCTACCACTTGTACAGTGCTCGTAGGGATTATCGTAGAAAAAATTACGACTAGGTACTAGTCGTAAGAGGGCTTACGATCAGATGATAGCCGTAGAAGAACTTACGACCAGGTGGTTGTCGTAGAAGAACTTACGACTAGGTACTGGTCGTAGAATGTCTTACGACTGTAGGAATGGTCGTAGAAGAACTTATGATCACTTGACTAGTGCTCATGTCTACTCTTAACCTTTGCAGGTTTAAAAGTGATTAAATGACCCTAGCTGATCGCTCGACTACAAAAAAGCCGAAACGAAAAAGCTAAGACAAGAAAAGGATGTACTTTTGAAGAAGCTTCAGGAGGCAAACTCTGCAACTCAACAGTTGTAGGGAGAAATAAATAGTAAGTTATGAACTTAAGACTGCTTATGACATTGGCCTTTATCTTTTTTAACTCTTATTTCTTTTCAGAAAAAGAGGTCGAAGTGGGAACGCTCCAAACCGAGGTTAGAGAAAAGACCTTGGTTGTTCATGAGATTTCTCGCATCGCCAAGGACAAAGATCAAGAGATTGAGAAGCTAGATGCCCAATTAGTAGGTAAGCAATTCTTTCACCTGCGACCAGTTTGGTTTTCTAGTCCTCTTAAGGGTTATTTCGTCTGACCAGTTTTACTCTTTTCAGAGCAAGCGGTCAAAATAAAACAACTCCATGAGGCTTTGACGCGTAATCAGGAGGAGATGAAGTCGATGAAGATCAACCTTCAAGATAACATTTATCTTGAACAATGTATTTGGTGGGCTACATGTTGAAGAGGTCACTCCTCGTGAAGACACGATAATTGCTCACGCGAGTACCATAGGAGAACAAGTCGGGACTTTACAAGAGCTGGTGACCACTCTGAAAACCAATCAAGCTAACTCGATAAAGAAGGCGGTCGAAGGTACCGTAAGTTATGTTCTAGCAAAACTTAAGGCTCATGACCCCAACCTTAGTCTGCAGCCAATCGAAGCCGACTTCGACTGCACTGAAGCAGAAGCGGAGCGGTTAATTGAAGAGATGTAGTCGGTCAGCAAGAAGGTCACGGAAGAGATGCAAATATGATCTCCTTTGTGAGAGTAGTTTGTAATAGGAACCTGTAAGGACAAGTTTTTGTTGATATATAATCCTCCCTTTTTTCTGCAAATCATCTTGTCGAGTAGTTAGTAACTCATAAGATAATAAATAAAATTAAGACTAAGAATTGAAGTCATATTAATAACTTTATCCTAGCCCCAACTATTTGTGTAGTTTATTTAGATACACTAAGTAAATAGTGTTAAAAGGGTTTATGAAGAAAGAGAGGTTTAGCTAACTTATAGTTTTTCATCACGATTATCATGCACTAGTCGTAAGAGTAGGAACGAGTCGACGCTAGGAAATTCCTTCTAGTGGGCAGGATCATGTGTAGAGAAGCAAGGTTTTAACTAGGTGATGTTACCCTCTCCGGCCAGATTAATCAAATCAAGAGCAGCAACTTGAGTTAGACAAACGTCTTGAGTACTTCAAAATTTGTTCGACCTTTTCCAGTGTACTCGGTAGGTTTACCCTGGTAGCGAGAGTTAGAAATAGGATGACGCTAGAAAGTTCCTTCTAGTGGGCAGGACCACGTGCGGAGAGAAAAGGCTTTGACTAGGTTTTGTGTCTTCCTCCGACCAGTTGAAACGAACCAAGTTTACCAAAAGTAGTCGAATAAATTCCAAAAGTGTACTCTGCTTGGTATTTTTCAAAATAAATGAAGAAATAAACTAAGGTGAAAAGAGTTGTCTTGAAAATATTTCGATCATGTTTGTTGAACCCAAGCTCTATATGTTGGCAACAAAAGTAAGGAACGAGTCGACGCTAGAAAGTTCCTTCTAGTGGGCAGGACCACATGCAGAGAGGAAAGACTTCGACTAGGTGATGTTACCGTCCTTTTGATCAGTGCAAAGAAAGACTGGGTGTTTGAAAAATGATTGAAAAATTGTCAAAGCGCTACTCAAAATAAGAAAATAAAGATAGAAAGAACCTAATGCTTTATTATCGTGGTGGTTGGTTACACATAAAATTTGCGTAACTGGTCGATGTTCCAAGAGTTTGAGAGAACCAACTGTCTTCCATTGCAAGTCATACCGAACCTGGTCATGTAACTTCAATCATTGTGTAAGGACCTTCCCACTTGAGGGAAAGCTTGTTCCGATTAGACTGGGATTGAATTTTCTTCAATACTAAGTCACCTACAGTAAAGTTGCGAGGTTGGACCTTACGATCGTAGTATTTGCGCAGGGCTTGTTGGTAGACTACTGAACAGATTAAAGCTTGATTTCTCTTTTCTATAAGCAGGTTGATGTGATCCGCTCGGAGTTGTTCTTGGTTCCAGTCGTTGAATATTTTGACTCGTGTCTACCTGATCTTTAGTTCAGGTGGAAGCATGGCTTCAGCACCAAAAACTAGGAAAGTAGGTGTTTCACCTGTAGCCCGACTAGTAGTCGTACGAACTACCCATAATACTAAGAGTAACTATTGTACCCAAGCCCCCGAGCGCTTGACGAGCTGGTCGAAGACTCGGGTTTTGATACTCTGCATTATTTGGCCATTCGCCCTTTTGACCGCCCCATTACTTTGAGGGTAGGCGACACAAGCATAACACAATTTGATACCCAACTCATCGTAAAATTCCTGAAATTTTGCACTCGAAAATTGCTTACCATTATCTGTGATTATTCGACTTGGGACTCTAAATCGAGTAATCACGCATCTTATCATGAACCATTTTGCTGCTTTCGTTATTATCCCAGTCATAGGTTCGGCTTCAATCCATTTTGTGAACGTATCAATAGCCACAAAAAGGAACTCGAAGCCACCTGGAGCTTTTGGGAACAGTCCTAGGATATCGAGACCCCAAGTCGCAAAAGGCCAAGATAGAGGGATTGTCTGTAATGCCTGAGCTGGTTGGTGTATCTAGCTGCTATAAAACTGGTATTGTACACACTTTTTAACCAGCTCTTTGGCATCGTAGAGGGCTGTTGGCCAGTAGAAACCTTATCGAAAGGCTTTTCTGACCAGTATTCTGTGGGAAGCATGAGTTCCATAGACGCTTCTGTGTATGTCATGAAGGAGGCTTAATCCTTCTCTATGCAATATGCATCGCATGAGTATCCCTTGAGTACCTCATTTATAGAGGAATCCTTCAACCAAAGTATACATTTTGGTCTTACGGGATAAGCGATCTGCCTCGAGATCGTCATCAGGTATGGTACCCTGCTAAAGATACTTATAGATGGGATTCATCCAGGTATTCTCGTATTCTTGAGAGGCTGTCTCAATAGGAGGTGTCTCTGGTGTTTCAACCAGAGACGACTTTTGGAGCTGTTCCAAGAACACTCCTTTTGCTACTTGCGATTGGGAAGAAGCTATACACCAAGCTAGTCTGCGAGGAAATTATCCTTTTGAGGGATGAATTGTACCTCAAAACCGAAAAAATGCTTTTCATTCTTTCGTACTTTCGATAAGTACCGAGACATGGTCGGGTTAGAGCACTGGTACTCTTTTCCAACCTGATTCATGACTAGTTGAGAGTATCCTCTCACGAGTAGTCGGCGAATCGCGAGCGCTTTCGCAGCTCGTGTGCCAGCCAGCAAACCTTTGTATTTTGCCACGTTATTAGTGGCCTGAAATTTTAATTGAATAGCATACTTTAAGGCCTTTCCATTAGGAGATTCTAGAACTACCCCAGCCCCCGAGCCACTTAAAGTAAGTGAACCGTCAAAGTACATCGTCCATTTGTTGTGGGAATCGTACCGGGGATCCTGAACAGGTTCAAGATTTGTCAATTCAGCGATAAAGTCTGTCAAGATCTAGGATTTAATGGTCATTCGGGATACGAAATAGAGGTCAAACTTTTCAAGTTCTACCGACCATTTTGCCATGCATCCCGCTGCTTCCCTGTTCTAGAGGACCACTCCTAAGGGAAACTCAGACGGAACAATTATCTTGTGCGCCTTAAAATAATGCTGCAGTTTTCTCGAAGACATGAGGAGGGCATATAGAAGTTTTTCGACCTGGGGGTAACGCTCATTAGGCTTGTGTAAAACTTCACTTACGTAGTAAACCGGTCGTTGTACATTTTCACGTTCTACGACTGGTACTGCGCTCACTGCCTGTGGTGTGGCACCTAGATAAATTAAGAGTGTCTCTTCTGGTTTCAGAGAAACTAGAATAGGAACACTCGTAAGATTCCTCTTGACATTCTCAAAGGCAGCGTTGGCCTCTTCTGACCACTCGAAACCATCATGCTTCCTTAGAACTGTTGGCTTGAGGCTTTTGTCCCTTCGCCTTGTTCTTGGATTTTTTTGGCCTTCTTATCCTTCTTCTTGCCACTTTCGCCTGTCTCTTGAAGAATTTTGTCATCTCGATCGACAGTTTTGTTCCACTCGACCGCTTCAGCAACAGTCGCATATCGATCGGCCATCTCGAAGACTTCGGCGGTGGTAGCAGGAGGATTCAAAGCTATGTCCTCCGTAATTATTCTACTGCGGACTCCCTGCTTAAAGACTCTGATAATGGATGAGTTAGAGATCTCTCGAATTGAATTACGAACCTAACTAAAACGCCTAATGAATTGGCGTAAGGTCTCGTCGCTATTTTGTCTCATTGTGTGTAGGTCCTCCTCCTTTCAAGGGCGATTGTAGGTGCCCTGAAAATTAGCTAGCAGAAGATCGCAGAGGTGTTGCCACGAATAAATTAACTTGAGTGGTTGGTTTAGCAGCCACGATCGAGCGAACCCTTCGAGCACAGCTGGAAGGTAATTCATCATAATGCGTTCTCCTTCCTCGGATGCTCGGATAGTAGTCGTGTATATTTGAAGAAATTCGATGGGATTTTGAGACCTATCAAACTTCTCCATGTTCACTGGTCGAAACCGAGGCGGCCAGCTAACTGCTCGGAGGTTGGGTGAGAACGTCCAACATCCGGTAATAACTTCCTGGCGCCTTCTTTGCAAGAAAGAAGGATTGATATCACCGGGTGATCGTACATGACGATACCCGGTCGTGGGTAAACCCGACATATTGTAGGTCTCAGCCTTACAAGGGAAATACTCCTCGTTTTCCATCTGTCGTTACCGATTTCTTGGTTCAGGTGGTGAACGATCACCTCCTCTGGGAACTTGTGGATCGTCAGTGTTCGAGGAACTCTTTTTCAACTAGAGTCAAGGTTAGGGGAACGACGTAATCTGTTGTTGCGCCGATCTCCATGTGATGAGTTGTTCGAACGACTGGTAGCTGATGGAGCCATACCACTACGACTTCCGAAATGATGTCGACAAGGATGCTCGAGTCTGGCCATTGTGCTTCGAAGCCTTTGTGCGATCTCTTTGGCGAAGAGGTCGTAGCTTGGTGCTCGAGCAAGCTCTCGAGTTGGGTTCTCGAACAGATCATTGATGTGTTGGAGTTCCTGGGCCTCCTCCGTCTGGTACTGAATGCGCCCAAGAAGATATCTCTGAGCCGTAATTCTTCTCAGTCAGGTTGTCTTAGGATCACCCACATCCGATCCTTGAGTTTGGCTCAATGGAGTGCGATTATGTTGAGGTTTTCCCTCACACTCATCAGAGTGTTGACACTGTTCATCACTGGAGGCGTCCTTATCATTGCCACGAGGGGGCACAGTGTGTGATCGGAGGGGAGCATCCTCAAGTTTGCCTCTTGGAGAGAGATCATTATCTGAGGGAAGGACGAAGACCTCCTGTTAATGATCTCCACTTGCGCTTGAGGCCTCCTCACTTGAGGAGTAGTCAAAAGACACCATCTGACGACTTGGAGTAAGCCCTCCAGGAAGAGGAATTCCGGATCATAACCATCTCCGTCCGCAAGTGAGCCCTACGAAGGGATGGTCGAACTCGTAGGAAAAGCATGTTTGACCCCATCCTCTGTGGGGCTAACTGAAGAGAGAACCACCAGATGTTGATGAAGCTCCAGAATGATGGCTTCCAGAACTTATCTCGCCAGGTCGGTGAACTCAAACATTCGGAGGGAGAACCCTCGTCCTGTTGTGAGCCTACCTTGGTGCAACCCGGATTGTGATCGGATAGACCCTTGCTCTCTAAGGAAACTAGTCCCTCAGTTGGACGCACCGTTGTGGGGGATAAGGATCCCTCCTCAACTCCATCGATGGCATGGTCTTCTGGATCTGGTGAAAGATCTCTGGAGGTGGCATCACCATCGGACGAGATACTCGGCTCATAGTCGAAATCGGCATCCACGTCAATATCTGTGTAATCGGCCAAGTCGAACAAGTTCTCCTCGTTCCATTGTCCTGCCATGGAAGCATTAAGAGAAAAGAGAACCTGTTGACAAGGAATTACCAGAAGATCCCCACAGTAGGCGCCAACTGTCGGTGTTTTAGATCCAATCTTACATTTGATTGTTTGATTCGGGGGGTCTCCACAATTGATCATGCAGAGAGAACAACACAAGAATTTTTATACAGGTTCAGGCCTTCTCCGGAGAGAATAACAACCCTAATCATGTGTGTATTGTATTGAGTATAGTGGTTACAATTAGGGGAAAGACTAAGACTTGTGTTATAGATCGTGCTTGTGGTCTTCCCGATTACCCATCTCTATTCCTATGCCTTTGTCATCATTGTAGCCTTTATATAGTGTGTGAAGGGCGTAGCTTCTCAGTCTAGAGACGCCTCATCATTTCATATAACTGGTGCATTGATGTTAGTAATCACCGGAGCAGTAACCCCTCAAGAACCATATGATGGCATATTTACCCATAATATTAATTACAGATAAATAATAAAATAAGGATAATCAGATCCTCATCAGATCGCAACCTCTTCTTTGCAATATTCAATTCGATCTCTCTGCAGTGTCCCTTGTATTGGTTACCCCATTATTAAAGGATCACATCGAAACACATGGGAGGATCATTTTTGCGCCCTATTTTCCTTACTGGAGACAACATATATAGGCCCTGTTTGGTAGAGCTCCAGATTCTTATTTTCTAGATTCTGCTCCTGATTCTTTGAGAATCCACTTCTCAGAGAATTTGGAGCTGTCTGTTGGAAGCGTTTGGCTGGTAGGTTGGCTCCAAAAACTATATGAGGAAATATTAGAGGCAAATAGACCATGTTACCCTTGGTTATAATACTTCAATTGTATTTGTGTCTTTCTCCTATGTCTTTGTACAAAAATTATAGAATTTTCTCCCAAATTTATTTAGACCATATGAATGTATATACGTTGTATTTGTACACAAAAAAATCACAAGTAGTGTGTCCATCATCTTGATTGAGCAATTGCACTTGCAAGGTCATCACAGAAACTATCCATGGATGTAGCACTCATTTACAACGTTGACGCATCTGATGCATCCTGAGAAATGACATATTTGTCATATCTTGATGGTATTGTGGGCACATAATTAGGATTCCGATCGAACCTATGAAATGCATGTCTATCGAAGCATGTTCACGTATGAAGTTGTGGATTCCCACGGTTACTGCAACAATCATCTTTTGCTTGGACATGTGAAAGCTCGGCATCTTAGGAATAATTCTCCATTTCATCTTCCATACACCAAAGGACCTCTCAATTACGTTGCGAACACTTGAGTGCAAATGGTTGAATTTCTCTTTCTCACCACTAGGAGCAACACCTCTTCGAAATTCTAGAACATGGTACCTTTGGCCCTTGTATGGCGCTAAGTATCCGGACATGTTTGGATAACCGGCATCGACAAGATAATATTTACCTACAAGATGAGACGACAAAAATCATGTATATCAACATCCAATGCCTGAACATTACAAGTACATTAATTCATAAATAATAGAAAACAAAGAAATTTACCCTGTGGAGAATGTGGAAAGACTTCCCTGTCTACATCCAATTCATGATAAAGAACATTAGTATCGTGCATAGCTCCTAGTTGTCCAATAGATGCGTATGTGAAGTTGTCCAATATATGCGTATGTGAAGTGCATATCAAAATCACATACCGCCATGACATTCTGTGTTGCACTTCTGATCTACCAATATATCTAATTAGATCTTCTAGAGCAACAATTGCAAGAATATGTGTACCATCGATAGCTCCAATACAGTCTTTGAAATATGACCGTATCCTTCGATCATTTCTAATTCTACTATGAACCATAGAGAAGTTTGGATCCTTTGGTCTCACAAAATCTTTAGACATTCCGACCACACACTGCAAAACCTCATCAAACTTTCTGCTAATTGTCTCACCAGAATGTTTGAATCGATTATGCGCTCTTCGGTTAGATTCACAGCCACCACATATGTATAGGAAAAGAGCTAGTGCTTCAATTGAACTTGTATACGTAGTTGATTTCAAGTCATATATACTCACCAAAAGATCATGTAGACTGTGAAAGATTATAGCATTCATACGAAACATATCGTAGCTTTCTCCCATAATGGTCAAAGTTTCTTTCACCCAACCCATTCCACTAAGCCGTGAAGTCTAGGCCAGGGGTGGAGCCCAATAAACCCACCCGGTATCACAGCACACTGGGGTCCAAAATTTTTTTTAGTGGAGATCAACTCTTTAGCACCATGTGTGCACCCCAAGCAAAAAATCTATGAACCCGAGCCTCTTCCAGCCCATGCGCTCCACACGCCAGCAGGCTCATGCAGACACACGAGCAAGCACCACACCAACAGGCCAAGCTCCACCAGCAGGCCGCACCATGCCCCATGGCTCCACGCGCACACGTGCTGCGCCACGCGAATGCGCTAGAAGGTCAAATGCGGCCACGTGGTCACGCGATCCTTCTGCTGCTTGTGTTGGTTGATTTGGATGTGTGGTTTAGCAGTATCTATTGCTTGTGACCTTGTTAGTAGTAGTTTACAAGTTTTTCCGACTTGTTAGTTTTGCTAATTTGGTTCTTTTCACTTTCGAAACGACATGTAGGGTCGTTGGGCTCTGATTGAACAACTAATGTAGTGGAAGTGGACACATGTAAAGCATGTCACATCACATGGTTAACTAAATATGTTAATGTTGTTGAGGAATCGTCGTTGGTGAGTCCAATCCATCACATGTAAAGCTATTTCAAGAGCTGATAGTTGCTTCAACGAGACAACTTCTAACTTGTTTGTTTGGTCGGTCGCTTTGAGTCCAAGAGACTCATTTCATGATTTCAATTTGGATAATTTAATGAGCATAGCTAAAGTTTATCACATTGATTTTGATTCTGGGGAATTGAGTGACCTTAACCATCACTTTTGCCTCTACATTGCTGATGTGCGAGTAGATGATAGATTCTCCAACATATAGACTATTGGCCAGCTTTCTCAAAAAATGGTGGAGACAAGGAAACATCTTTGCTATCCTTTGAGTTATCCACTTTTGAAGCTAGTACTAGTATTGCCTGTCACCACTGCCACTGTTGAGAGGTGCTTTTCAGATTTGAGAATTGTGAAAAATTATTTGCGCAATCGCATCAGTGATGATTTCATAAGTGATAACTTAATTTGCTATGTGGAGAAAAAAAATGAAAAAAGTTACCAATGACGTTGTTGTTCATCGTTTCATAAACTTAAAAGAATGTAAATACTAAAATGTATTGTATTTACTTTCATCCTATTATTCTATTTTTTTACTAGATAATTTTAATTCATTTTGTTCTTTTTTTATAGGTCATTGAGACCGGATGGTGTATTTTGCCAATGTCGACTATCTTTATCCATGATTTCGCCCTTAGTTGTATCACTTTGCTACAATTAACAATATTATTAGTGAGTTCTTTATGTTGGTAAACATTTTGATCGCTACTTCTTTATCAGTGTACATTGTTATTTGTTATGTTGAAATATTGATGCTAAAATATAGGGCAAGTAAAGCATAAAAAACGAGCACCGATAGTAAGCATATTGATCGCTACTTCTTTATTATTGTACATTGCCGTCGATTATGTCGAATTATTGATGCTAAAAATTGGTGCACGCGTTACTATTTAGTATAATATCGCTTGAAAAATTTATATGTTGCTATATGCATGGTAAAGTAGTGAACCCCGGTCAAATTTGTTCCAGCTCCACCCCTGGTCTAGGCTCATTCTTTTTCCTGTCTTTCTCTTCGTCTTTTGTTGATTCCTGATTTCTGGATTGGTAGTCATGGGATACAAAAGTTTCATGTTGAAAGATTAGCTACCGGTAGGAAGAGGCTCAACTTGGTACTATGACCTGATTAACAGGATTAAAATGGTTTATTAGCAAAACAATTCGAACTTAACAGCATTAAACTACAATCTAGTCAATATGGCACTCTACTTCTTAAAACTAAAAGCTTATGATCATGTGACATGAATGCATTGCACAATAGCATGTAAAAGACTCATGCAGTCAGGTCTTCGACAATGACTCTAAATTTCTGAAACTTCAACAATCAAACGCATTGCAGAAACGCGTTTATATGCACTCTGAATTTCTGATACTTCAACAATCAAACAGTCAAACAATCAATCTGCTGCAAATATATTTCTGAAACTTCAACAATCTAGTTCGGTAGTACATTCACAGTTCAGTACAGCACCAGGTTGCAGCTAAAGGCATCCAAAGTTCAGTTTTCCACTCACTGATGACATAGTTCCAGGTCTCATTGCTTCTAGTCTTGATGCATTGTTTTATGCTCACACATTGTTTGATGATTGGTCACATGAACTTTGTATTTGCTATGGTTGGGCTCATGAGTGAATCCTAATTTTAAGACATATCATATACATACATCTGAATTTATTTCCACTTTGAAGTAATTTTAAGATATAGCATATACATCTGATAAATCCTAGTTGGCAGCTATTAGAAAAAAGAAAGAAAGAATATAATGACTTAGGAAGTAATTAGTTATTAAACTTAAAGTTTCGTTTGTCAAAAGATACTCCATTGATGCACTCGGATAGTACTTTCTGATTCTGGCGCTTGACCTCAACCTTTAATGTCGGCCCATTTCCACCTATTCCCTTTCTTTTTCTAGATTCAGTATAGCACTTGCCATTTGGTAGCTTGTTTCTGTTAAACTAAAAAGAGAATTCCTATAATTGTAATAGATCGGACAGCACAAGCAGTTCACAGAATGCAAAATTTATACTATACTCTGGCTATTTGTCAGTACAAAAGAAGTGAAATTTTCCAAGAGTCCAAGTATTACAAGAGAAGAATACAAATATGCAATTAGTCAAAATAAGCACTCTGCTAGTTCCGCTTAAGCGACCCCTCCCAAGTCCCAACTATCCATACCAAACCGAAAACGATCTTATCGGATCAGTTCCAGTGACGCATTTCTGCATCCTTAAACACACAACATTCACAGATCGAACCAAAGGCAACGCGTAACATAAGAATGTCAAGTTCAGTAGTACATTCACAGTTCAGTACTACATTCACAGATCGAATCAAAGGCAATGCATAACATAAGAATGTCAAGTTCATTCACAATATTCACATACTCAATCACAGATTCAAACACAGATTCAATCACAGAATCACAGACAAAGGGAGGAGTAGAGAGGGCAAGGGGGACGGAGGCGGTGCACTGGAGGCCCGACCGTACCTTCACAGGAGCAGGCCAGTGGTGCTCGGGAAATGCCAACGGCGAAAAAGATGGGGAACAGCGGCCTCTGGGGTTTTCGGGTCGGCGGCTGTCGTCATATCATGTTCGCGCACTTCGGATTCGGCGGCGGTGCAGTGGAGGACCGCCGGGGGTGCCCTCGGGGGGCCGAAGGCGGGGCACTGGTGGCCCGACAGCGAAATCGCCTTGGTCGCGAGCGAGAGAGGACAAAACGCGAAGGGGTACAGCCTCGGGGGGCTTCTCGCAATGCGGTGGAAGGGGGTAAGTAGATGGTATTTGCGGATAAATACACTCAATTTTAATGGGTATTTTGCTTCTACCAAATTGACTTTCTACGAGAATCCACGGAAAGGCCGTTTCTCGGGCCTTAGTTGCTCCAAGCATGAATCCGGACGCCTCTCTTTATCTTTGAGCTTTCTCTTTTCCCTGGCGTCCTGCAATCCTCATCAGCAAGGCAAGCATATGGTGCCCCCCCCCCCCCCACCCCTCTATAAATACCGGTCGACGAATCCTCCGTCTTCATCAGCCACTCACTCACTAGCAGATCGCACACATTGCTCACTAAGGAAGAAATTACCAAGCACAAATTTGAGCAATGGCGGCAGGATTGCAGGTGTTCGGGCAGCCGGCGTCCACCGACGTCGCGAGGGTCCTGACCTGCCTCTTCGAAAAGAACCTTGAGTTCGAGCTCGTCCGCATCGACACGTTCAAGAAGCAGCGCAAGCTCCCGGAGTTCATCAAGCTACGGGTATGTCATTTCGATCCATTCACTTTCCTGGGGTTCTTCGAGATGAGCTAGATAGAAAACTACGTTGGTTTCATTCCTGTCGCGTGTCTCTGCAGGACCCGACTGGGCAGGTGACTTTCAAGCACGGTGACAAAACTATTGTTGGTAAGACCACAATTCTAAACCAGCACAATTGTCTTATTTCAAATTTAACGGACTTCATTCAAAGACTGAAATGGGCGGCATTGTATACAAACTGTCAACATAAACACCTGACGATGGTTACTTGTTCTTGTTTCAGTAACTCTTAAATGGATCACTCAATTCATAGGTAATTAATGCGGTTCTTCTCTTGTGCCAGATTCAGGGCTATTTGCCGGTACCTGTGCACTCAATTCCCAGAAGACGGCAACCGGACGATCTACGGCACGGGTTCGCTCGAGCGGGCATCGATCGAACAGTGGCTCCAAGCTGAAGCTCAGAGCTTCGATGCTCCTAGCTCTGAATTAGTCTTTCACCTCGCATTTGCGCCCGAGCTGAACATGACACCCGACGAGGCCCGCGTCACGGAGAACGAGAAGAAGCTCCAGCAGATGCTCAGCGTCTACGACGAGATTCTGTCCAAGAACAAGTTCCTGGCTGGTGACGAGTTCACCTGGCCGACCTGTCTCACCTCCCCAGCTCCCATTACATCGTCAGTTCACCACGGGGCAAGAAGCTGTTCACTTCCAAGAAGCATGTGGCGAGGTGGTACGAGGCCATCTCGAGCCGTCAGTCGTGGAAGCAGGTGGTGAAGATGCAGAGCGAGCATCCTGAGGCATTCGAGTGATCGATCGGTCCGATCGGTTGTGCGGCGAGCACTTCGTCGACGGCTTCGTCAGGCTTCATACCGTGATGTTGTTGTCAAGGTCCCTCGGCTACGTACGTTGTCGTGTCGGCTAAAATAATATGAAGCCTTCCCTGCGGTGTCCCATGTCTTCCTTTTTGCAACGCTATGTCTTTCCGGGAGTAGTATTGATCAGTTACTTTCAATTCAATAAATAAATGTTCTCGAGCCGTTTTGCTCGTTTGCAGTACATTTGGCTTGTGAAAAATCAATTTGGATATAGCACAGCAAGTCTCGAATGGTCTAACTGTAATGTTGATTGGTCTAATGTCCACATGCTTAATTTCTTATGCAGTAGGTCGTTTTTTTATATATATATAAGAAAGGTAATGTCAACGAAGACAAGAATCACTGGTACTCTGGCAGTGACATCAACTGAAACTCTTACCTTCACATCAACATTTGACTCACAGGGAGTAAACAGGTTATGTACAGGATGTCAGAGCAAAGAAGTTCTTATTGCTGTCTTCATTTTCTGTGCTACGCTGAAACACCGAAAAATGCAGATGTTGAGAGAAATGAACATCATTTATTCTGTACAAACTATTAGAAGCCGACATTTGAGTTACATGTTGCATCTTAAAGCTCCAGCTCACTTATTGGCATATACCTTTGCATGGTCTTATTATAGACTAAATGAAATTTTGTGGGGAAAAACCTCTACATATGTTACTGATGTATTTAGCCATGTGAGGCATTTGAACCTACAAATTCGTTATTTGACAGTTCTACATGAATTCCTGAAAAACTAGGAGAACGTAACTGCAGGGCAGGTGTCATTATCTTTGAACTGTCATTAAGTCCGTTACTTTGCTAGCTTGTGATTAATGAGAAGAAAATGACGCGAATATTGTATCATGATTCATGGATCTCTTGTAATTCTTTTTTTAATTTAAAAAACTCAGACAAAAAAGAAAAGGCAATATATCCTTTATTAAAGACTTAATAATATCTTGGTATGCTCAGTATATGATTACTGATTAGAGAGACAGAGGGATGTTCTATGCATAGTTACCAGAAACGCGGTTCGTCCAATTCGCGATATGAGATTCCCGTTCGTAGTTTCCCACTTTTTCTTCCAATTTTGTCGGACCCGGATTTCCTAATCCAGAATCCTCTATGAAACACTGTGCTTTTCTCTGAATCAGTAGCTAGCACTCACAGAATACATCGCTGAATCAATTCATACATGGTATAGAACCGTACCATTCATTAATTCAACACAACAGAGTTTATATAGACCACGTCGTGTCGAGTTTTACAATAGGGCCGAACATGCCAAATTGATTACATTACAAAAGCGGAAGCGACAACGGGAGCAAAAAGGGTGAGAGCTCATCTCTCCACAGGCAAGCGACTGGGGAAACCCATGTACGCCTGATATTAACCAAGGCTTGGATAATATTGGATACACGCAAGTTCCGACGGAGTCAACTGGACTGAGGCGAGACTAGAACACCTAAAGACTACATTACGCTTCATCATCTCCTGGTCCTCCGACTTCTGGATCCTTGTAGTAGTCGTAATCTCCAGGATTTCTTGCTTCTGAGGGTTTTGGGGGAAAGAGCGAGAATGAGCACAACTTCCGTGCTTGCGAGCCAACACACAATACAATAATATACATGCAAGGCTTAACAAGGATGGCTCTGGTTCTTTTATTTGCTAAAGCAATGTTTTCAAGTATCATAATTACAAATTCCTAGCACTTAGCATTTTAACAAATTGCATTTTATTAAAGAGAGTATTTGTGCAATATTTAATAACAGCAGAGGTTTCCTCCATCGGAAACTCTAGATAATTATTTTGATTGGAGCTAACCCCACATATTAACATCACTGAGTCTGAAAACTCAGGGAAAATCCAACCTAGGGCTAGGTGAGCCCGCCATAATTTTCATACCACCCACAAAGGTTTTTGAAATAGAACTAACTCAAGTTAAGTTCCCATGTCCGCCTTTTACCGTAGGCACGATTGTTTAAACAGTTTATAACTCTGCAGAGATTGTACACTTTACCCACAAGAGATAATCTTCTTGATATGTACACACGTTTCCATAGACATGTGAATCAAGGGGAGATCATCACAAGGCCTTTACAATGCATCCAGCAGTATTAGTTACACCCGCTAAGGTTTCGTCTTCGAAGGGTTACGTCCATTTAGATCCGTTAACCCTTACCCAGACCCCCTCTTGCGCCCTCTTAACGACTTACGTCGTGCGCTCCGACACCCTTCGCCACAGAGGCTTACGGCGTCACAGGACATCTACCTGGTGCAACTCGTATTGAGAGATACAAATTATTCAACGGGTTTGTACTTTACTGGACTTGTGGTTGTACTTATTTTACACGGAGGTCATGACAAGATTAAGTTCTTAGGGTTATCCAGGTGGTTCATTCCACATACCAACCACAACACAATGATCCTTGGGCTACATTAGCACCCACTACTGTACCATCCATCACACCAGCCGCGAGACAGGTAATAGCAATTTAGGGTTTTGAGGAGTAAAATCAAATTACCACATTTATCTCGGTCATGGACCACCAATGTTGTCAAACCATTTTCATGTTTGAAGAGATGATGATTGGGACATTTTAGTGTCCCGGTACTTAAGCAAGGTTAGCATGTCGCTCAAGTACAACCTATACTAATATTTACCATATAGTTACTAGGGTGACAAGGATTAAGGGATTCAAGTTGTCAAGGATGGCATAATAAATAATTAATCATCAAATGGGTATTTAACTACCTTAAGCTTTAACATATATTTGATTTAAAGAATTAAAGCATGCAATTTGCTATTTTAAAAGAATATAATTTGCATAAAATGTAAGCTTAATATGATCAAAGTATTGACTCACCTGGGTTATAGGTAACAGGATCTTGATACACTTGGTCTTGATCAACTTGAGGATCTCCGGCGTCTTCAAATCCTACTCGAGTGAGAATACCGGAAAAAGGCAAAATGACAAAAAGAGCAAATAAATACACAAGAATACACAAATGAACTCTAAATTGAACAAGACCGATGTCATTAGCAAGATCTTGAATTAACAAATTTTTAGAAATTTATTTTATAATTTTTGGAGCTATAACGGAGGAGATATGGAATTAACAAGGATTAAAAGAGAGAGGGGGGAGTCCACAGCACAGTGCCATGGGCTGGGTCTACGAGCTCAAGGCGCTGATCCACGACACAGGAAAAAGGGGTGGGGCCCACTGGTCAGCCAAAGGAGGAGGATAACCGGGTGGTTACTGTGGCGCGAGGCCCACAAGGCAGTGAGATCAAGGGGGCTTAAGACATCATTTAAACCCAAATGATTGCATTAGGGTCTTAAGGACAGTCATTAAATGTTAATGACAAGCGCACATGGCGATGCAGATGTGCCACGCAGCGGGCTCTCGGCGCTGTGACGAGCTAGCTGCCGCGGCGGGCGGGCGCGTGACGCGGGAGGGCAAAATGGGGAACTGGTGGTGCGAGGAAGCCGATGACACCGGTGGTGGTGCCGGAGAATGGCCGGGGCGGCGACGCGGAGGGGATGAGCGGCGGCGGAGGCATGACCATGGCGACGGAGGAGCTCCGGTGATGGCCCGATCCGGGTAAGGGGAGCACAGGGGAGAGCTCGGGAGGCGGTCCTACGGGTCAATAATGGGGGCCGGAGGGTGACGGTGGCCGGCGGCAGGTGGTGGAGAAGGTGGCGGCCGGAGGTGGTGAAGACGGCAAAATCCGGCGGCGAGTGGGCGATCTCAAAAGGGTCTTGGGGGAAATGCTCCTGGAGGTTGGTGGCGCACGGTGACGGGGGTGGCGGCGTCGGAAGATGGCCAGAGCGGCTATTCGGTAGTGAGGTCGTTGTGACCGAAAGGGAAACGATGGTTTTCTTTGGTGGGCTTCTGGGCTCAAGGGGTGACGTGAGGGAGGTCAAGGGGCACAGGGGGCATCTTATAGCCGAAGAAGGAGCCATTTGGGGGGGGGCTCGGGCGCACGCGGTGTCCTGAGGCGCGGCAGGGAGTAGCACAGGTGCACTATAGCGGCATAGGAGAGCTGAGGGGACAAGGCGAGAGGTAAGCTACTTGACGAGGCATGCGGCGTGCGCGCGTGCTATGTCCGGCAGCCTTGAGTGTGGGCGAACACGCGGTGTGACGCGCGCTAGCCGAGGCGCGTCGCGGCGCGGCGAGTAGGCGGCGTGCGCGTGCGGCGTGAGCGCGACGGGAGAGGGAGGCGCTGTGCTGGCTTGGCAGGGAAGAAAGCGGAGGGCGGGTGGCTTGTTGGGCCAGGAGGAGGTAGGCTGAAAGAAGAAAGGGCCGGGGAGCGGGTGGGCTGAGAGGGCCGAAGGGAAAAGGCCAGGGACCGAGAAAGAAAAAAGGGCTGGCCCAAAAACCGAAAAGAGAGAACTCGAATTTGAATTTGAATTTTGGAATTGCCGAGAGTTTTGAAACACAAACCCGAGCTAGGAAGCCGAAAGAGATTTTGAAATTAGTTTGGTAATTTGAATTACGGCGAAGAACGAAAATCCAAAAAAAGTAAATACTATTTATCGTCTGAAAACGGGACGTTACAAATTTCCACAGGAAACACGAACCCCGTACCCTAAACCGGTTTGGGTTTGATGAATCCGGTTCGCGATTCGCGGGGTTTTATAGCGAACCCGGTAACTATGGTTCTTTGCCTTGTTAAACTCATCTTCTTTTGCCTTCTACTTAATTGAGATTGTGTAATATCCCGAATATCATTAGAGAGTGCAATTAAATTAGAGAGAGAATTAAAGGAACTAAAAGTGGAAATTCAGATTTTTGGGAGAGAAATGGGCCACTAAACCATTTTCAAGTGGGGGGACCGATCATTGTTGTGTGATGATATTTGATGTTGAGAGGTAGAGATCGTGGTGTTAGCCATGGGCATGGCCAGGTTGTACCACCGTTTGGGGTATAAGAATAGTAGAGTGTTTATTTCAGGTAAACTAGTTTTAGGTGTTGAGGATGGGTTTCTTTGGGAAGGTTATTATCTTCCTTGAGTTTGGATTGATTGTTCTTGTTCAGTTGCGGTTGATGAATTTTATTTGGCTAGTGGTTAAAATGTGTTTGATGGATTTCCATTCTTTATTCATTCTATAAAGTGATTATTTGTTCTCCCAGTGGTTGATCTGATGTTGTTTCTCGTGATCGTCAGTGATCATCAAGATTGATCTTTTCCTGGGATTTTTGTCTTTCTTATTGGAAAAGGCATCACACATTTTTTCACTTGGTATTTTGGATAATGAAAGTTTTCTTGTTGCAAGTTCTTTATCATGTGGAGCTTTGACCTATGTACTTCTTTTGGGAGTAAATTGAGTGTTGTAGTTTAATACTTATTTTTTAGGAAAGAAAATGTCAAAACTCTTTTGTAACGTTTTATTGTGTTAAGTGAGAGGTTGCAAGCATGAAAGATAATAGACAATGTATGAGTTATCAAGTTAGGTCTGTAGCGTGGTGCATAATCAATCTTAACCAAGATCTTTGGAAGTAAAGGTAATTAATTTGTTGTTATCTTAAAATAATTACATGATGAACTTGATTAAAGGTATGTCTATACCTACTAGTAATTCGAGATTTATTAAGGAGTGTGAGATAATGATAAATTGGTCTGATCATTAATATTGTGGAATTTGGTAAATTTCTTGGATAATTAGGAGTAATGGGTCTCAATGGATTAATCTAACCATTAGTAATGGTTATGTTAAGGATGCATTTGAACGTTGCCTTAAAGGATATTAATCCAGAAATTATCGTAAATTGGCTACTTGATGATCTTACATAATTGCTAGATTTACTTAATTCCTGACATGCTAAAAATTGTTGAAAACATGTATATCGGATTAGATGAACGTTGAGGTAGTACTTTGTGAAACCCTGTTTTACAAGAGATTATGTTATTAAATCTTTAATTATATTTTTCCCTGTAGCGCCCCCTTTTCTTCTTCTCTCCCAGGGTCAACCCTCGCCGGACCCCCCCTCCCCGCACGTGCTCTGCCCCGCACATCGCCCTTTGGTCCTCTGTGCGCCGCTACCTACTCCCTCGCCCGGTCACTTCTCGGCTCCTCCTTGCTAGCGCCGTGTTCGCCGCGCCCGGTCAGAGCCGTGCGCACGCACGCGCCAAAGCAGCGCCGCGCTCGCCTTGTCGCATCGCAAGGATGCCGCTACAGTCGTCTTCCTCCTCACCCGCCCTGTCATCTCCTAGCACGAAGCTACGCCACCGTAGCTCCATCATTACCCCGGCACCGCACGCCCACCCGGACCCCCTCCTCCTCCTCCTCCTCCTCCCCGAGCCTCCCCGCTCCTCCTCCCCCGGCCTATAAAGCCCAGTGCCTTCCCTTCCTCTTCCCCCACCCCCCTTCTCCCCCAAAGCAAGAACCCGAGAAGGAAGAAGATCAGGAAGCAAGAAGAAGAAGAGAGGCCGAAGCCGAAGGGCTTACCTCCATTGCCGCCCCAAGCCCTCCCCTCCGTCGCCGTCACCGTCGCTGACGTTGCCGCCGCTCCCCCCAGCCCCGCTCCTCCTCTCCCCGCGCGCCGCCACCATCGCTCCTTTTTCTTCCCCCTCCGCGCGCCGCCGCTTCCCCCCCTCTGTCGGCCCGAGCCGCTCCCCCCCTTTTCAGGCCGCCGTCGTGGGCCGCGCCCCGCGTGCGCGTAGTTTCGGCCCAAGGCTGTGGGTCGGGCCAATTTTTGTTTGTGGGTCACGCCAGTTTTCTTTTTTTTTGTTGATTTTATTTTTCTATTTTAACTCAAAAGTGAGGTTTTAAAAATTAGTATCTCCCTCATTTCAACTCCAAAAATTGTAAAATAAATTTCTAAAAATTTGTAAAATCAAGATCTTGCTAATGGCATAGGTCTTGTTCAATTTGGAGTTCATCTGTGTAATCTCGTGTATTTATTTGCTCGTGTTGCTTGTTTATTTTTCCGGTACTTCGTCCTCGTAGAGTTCGAGGACGCTGGAGATCTCCAGGGTGATCAAGAACAAGACTACCAGGACCCCCTTCCCTTCAATCAAGGCGAGTCAATACTTTGATCATATTGAGCCTACATTTTATGTAAACTATGTTCTTTTAAAAATAGCAAATTGCATGCTTTAATTCCTTAATCAAATGTATGTTAAAACTTAAGGAGTTAAATACCCATTTGATGATTAATTAACTATTATGCCATCCTTGACAGTTGGAATCCAATAATCCTTGTCACCCTAGTAACTATATGGTAATACTAGCTATAGGTTGTACTTAAGCGACATGCTAGACTTGCTTAAGTATCGGGACATTAAACCGTCTCAATCATCATCTCTTCAAACATAAAATGATTTGAGCAGTCATTGCGGGTAAATGACTGAGATGGTTGAGTTGTTGTACTTTACTTCTCAAAAACCCTAAATTGCTATTACCCTATCTGGGTGGATGGAGAGGTGGTTGGTATAACATTGGGTGCTAATGTAGCCCAAGAAATGTTATTTTGTGGTTGGTATGTGGAAGAACCGTACAGATAACCCCTAATGACTTAATCTTGTCACGACCTCTCATATAAAACAAGTACAACCACAAGTCTGCAACAAACCGCGACTTGACTTAGTAAAATTATCAAATCCTGAAAGTCATCTCACTGGTGGAGTAATGGGACGCACAAGCTTGCGGTACATCCAGCTTGACGGGGACACCGATACAAGGTGAAGTTGCCAACGCCGTGGCTAGTTCAACTATGCCAGGCGCTGCGGGTACAACATCCCTCGCGAACGTATGTGCATAACCCCATATGGGTGAGACGATGGAAAGGACAAGATATTTAGAAAGGTTATTGTGACAACCTCTCGACTACACGACCAAGGAATCGTGTAGGGCAACGAGTTAATTGTCTCTTGTAGGTAAAGTATGCAATCTCTTCAGAGATATAAACTGTTTAAACAACCGTGCCTACGGTCAAAGGCAGTTAATCTTCCTTTAAATAACTGACGAAGTGGTGGCAGTTAATGCTTGAAGAGGTGACCCTTTGGAAGTGTCGCGTCTGGTCGAAGAAACAGTGGCAGTTGGTAAAAGACCAATTGATCGGCGGTTGATGTCAGCGGGAGATATAACCATGTAGTGGTTATTGTCAGTGACTTAGGGCTGTAAACATCGTGTGGTTTAGAGCAAATAAGCATATGTTCTATTCATCATACGGAAGGAATATACATGGAACGGATAGAAGTATCAGTTCATTACTTCTACGAGCAGTTATTTGGTCGAGGACTAGGTACAGAACCTCGTCCGACTAGGGTACCAATAATGTAACCTTTGGGATCCTCACGACCACGGGGTCGTTATC
This sequence comes from Ampelocalamus luodianensis, assembly GCA_036346255.1. Classification (NCBI taxonomy): domain Eukaryota; kingdom Viridiplantae; phylum Streptophyta; class Magnoliopsida; order Poales; family Poaceae; genus Ampelocalamus; species Ampelocalamus luodianensis. Next base: position 15,801,714 of record CM070621.1, on the reverse strand, counting down.
CTTAGGGGTTAAGACCACGTAGGTCGTGCGGTCTCTAATATTAAATAGATTAATATTTAGAGATTAATCCTCGTCAGCGAGCGATGGAGCGGGCGAGGTGAGCTAGTATGCTGGCGCGCGAGTGAGAGGTGGATGAAGGGTCCTAACTGGTGGGGTCACCACGTTAGCGAGAGGGAAGAGAGGCACTGGAGCGGGCTAGAGCAGGCGCGAGCGAAGTGGTTTGAGTTGGGTTTCGGCCCAAAAGTCCGGCGGGAATTCAAATTAGGTTTTATAATTTTCAATCTAGCTTATTATTGTTCGAATTTCTAACCATAGCAAATATGCTACAAAATTTATGAAAAATTTTTGGAGGCTTATAACACAGTATGGTTCCTTTTGTAAATTTTTCAAGATTTTATCAGTTAAGTGATTTTCTCAAAAATTCTTCCAAGTTGTTATTTTCATATAAATGCGATGTCGCTTTTAATGAAAAATTTTAGAATATGCTTAAATAATGTTTCCCACACATAAACGTGCTCAAATTATTTCCCATTTGTTTTTATTATATTTTCCCAAAATTAGGATTTTTGGGATGTTACACTCGGCCTTCATTTTTTGACCGAACGATAGAGATCACTCCTAATACGTGTGCACTGTAGCATCTCATACAAAAAGTAGGGGTTTGCGCGGTATTCAATCCACACGACTGCTGGATGTGGTGAATCATCCGCTGAAGCCAAACACATTCTTGTAAGGCCTTGTACAATGCTATGATCTCTAAGTGGTTCGTCGAGGTCGATACAAGATATTTCTTAGACGATTTTCATGGAATTGCAGTTCCACCACATAGGAGTTCATAGACTGTTTGCGATTTGGCTCTATGCGGGTCCTACAAGTACCCGTCATCAGCATTGCCATTCATAGTTAAGTCTTGGTTCTTTCTGTAGAACAGACTAAATTCTTTGCTTCTTTGGAGGTATTGAAAGATGTCCTTCATTTTCTGCCAATGCCTTTGGTAGGTTCTGTACTATACCTTGCTAATAGGTTCACGGCAAATGCAATGTCCGTTCTAGTACAGTTTGCTAAATACATTAGTGCTTCCATTGCACTTAAGTGTGGGAATTCCGGTCCCAGGACTTCCTCCCCCTCTTCTTTAGGTGCATGACGGTCTTTGTCTTGCTGCAAAGATCTCCGACCATTGGCACTTTCAAAGGTATGCCTTTGCAAAGTCGAACCTTTCTAACACCTTCGAGTATAGGTTGGTGATGTACTAATATTCCTTCAGGGACATGCTCAAGCTCCAAGCCTAGGCAATATTTGGTTTTCACCCAAATCTTTCATTTCGAACTCCGACTCCAGGTAAGAGTTTGCTTTCCTAATATCCTTCAGGGTTCCAATGATATTCAGATCATCTTCATACTCTAAGATTATACAAAATCTATTCCGGGATCGTCGTATAAATACATAGAGATTATTCTCATTGTTCGTGTAGCCTTTCTTGCATAGAAAGTCGCTTCAAGCGATTATACCACATTCTGCCTGATTGCTTAATTTCGTACAATGACTTTCTGAGTTTCACACTGTACATATTTCTATTTGCTCTGTTTTGGTTCGGGACAGTGATACATTCAGGTATCTTCATATAAATGTTCGAATCTAATATTTCATAAAGGTATGCTGGTACCCCATCCATCAATTTCACTTCTAACTCCAAGTTCACTGCCATTGAGATAAATGTCTAAAGGGAGTTCAGCCCATGACCGGGGAATATATTTCTTCATAATCATCTCCTAGATGTTCGGTGAAACCTTATACAACGAGCCTTGCTTATTTTCATTTCTCTTTCGAACAAATACCCACTTATACCCTACTGGGTGCACAAGGGGCGTGCGCTTACAGGCCCAAACGTCTTTCTTTTATTCAGAGAGAATAATTCAGTTTCTATTGCCTTCTCCCAATCTTCTCAATCTGATATTTTCTTTCATTCAGCGAGCGATGCAGGCTCTGAATCAAGATTGATGATTGTGGCAAGTTTCTTTGCAAAGTAAATGTCGACATTGGTTGTTGTCATATTCAAAGATTCTCCCGAGGTCATAAAGTTTATAGCTATTTCTTCAAGTGGCGATTCTTTTAATGCTTCTACTTGCTCACCGCTGCTTTCAATTGCGGGGCAAGTCCTTTAGTTTTTCAGCTCCGATGTGTGCGCACACATCCATGCTGATGTCTCCTTCATGGGGATGTTCAATTCAGTATGCCTTTCTGAAGGTTCCATATCGATGCAGTCTCAAGCGCTCCCATACGGTTCGGGCACTTCGGTGATGGTGTGTCAAGTCCTTCTTATCCTTTTTCACGAGCATCCCGGTTACTTCGGATTCGAGGACCGGAGTTCTCGCCCTTTTATTACGAGGCCTGCGGGCGGGATTAGGATACCTTCAATGGTATTTCAACCCTCTCCGGTGCATTGCTTGCGAGCAAATGCTACTTATTCACGCTCTTCAAATCACTAAAGTAGATACGCGGTTGATTCGCTAATACTTGCGAATCAATTATCTTCTGACTTCAATTGTCTTCTAGACTTCAATTCAATTATCTTCGGACTGCAATTATCTTACGGACTTCTCTATTTGCTTCACTAGTGCGCGGGTCATATGCATAGATTTCAATTATCTTCTGGACTTCAATTGTCTTCTAGACTTCAATTGTTTCCCGACATTATTATCAAGGGTTGATTTCCTCCTCCTAATGACGGGAAACTAACCTCATCTAATGTACTATCAGCGAATCAGGTATTATACAAATCTCCAGTCATAGGGTCCAAATACTTGATTATGGATGCTGTCTCATAACCAACGTATATCTCAGACTTTCGGAGAAGACCTATTGCAGTTCGCTGTGGTGGTGGTATAGGTATATAACCCTTGCAACCAAACCTGCGAAGATGAGAAGTTTTCAGTGCTGACCCTTACGCTAGTTGCATAGGTAGATGGATGTTATAGGCCGACGGTGTAAAATTGATGAGAGCTGCTGCGGGCAAGACCGCGTGTCCCCCAACATGTAGTTGGTAAATTACAATTCTTCAAAGTTCTGCTAGTCCATTCTGGGTGTGGACATGCAGTACAGAATGCTCAACTTTTAATTCCCATTTTCATGCAATAATCATCAAATGCTGTCAAAGTAAATTCTCCGGCGTTGTCCATTCAGGTGGACTTCATATGATGATTAGGGAAAATATTTCTAATTTAGTTATCTACGAGATTGGCTTTGCAAAAGCATGATTACTCGTAGATAATAAACATACGTGCGACCATTCCGAGAAAGCATCGATGAGTACTATAAAATACCTAAATGACCCTTACAGGGGCTGTATAGGACCGCAAAATGTCTCCCTAGATACGATCCAGGAATGCAGGGACTTCATCCTTCGCTTTGAGAGCAAAAGGTCTAATAATTAATTTCCCGGTGGCACATGCGGGGCACACAAAATCTTCCTGATTCGGGAAATTCTTTTCATTCATATTATGTCCCTGTGAATTGTTAATTATATCTCTCATTATCCTAAGACCTAGGCGGTATAATCTATCATGCCAGAGATAGAAAAGTTCAGAGCTTCTAAATACGATTTTCAGGGCAGTATAGACTGCAGGTGCCTTAATATTAGTGTAGTATAGCCCAGTTTCATATGAAGGAAGACATTCTAATGACATTGTTTCACTTTCTTCACGCTTTTCAATGAGCAGGCATTGCTTACCATACTCTTCTTCAGTCTCTACGTGGAAACCGTTAGCGCAAATATCCTTGAGAGTTCTAGTCGATTCTGGGTACAACAAGTCTTCTTTAATGACCAAAATTGTGCCCATTGGGAGTATAATTATGGCCCTTCCTGATCCTATTATACAAGTATCGCTGCATGCGATTATCGTAAGACTACCAGCATTTTTGTTGATCGACTGGAAAAGTTTTCGTTTTTCTCAGGATGGTATTCGTTGTGCTGCTACCTGCTAAGCACACTTCCTCCATAGGGTGCCACACGCGTTCTAATATAATTTACTTTATTAATATGTAGCAGAAAGCAAGCAACACATAAAAAAAATACTTCAAATATCAGAACATAACTTGCTATTATAAAGACGGGAAAATAAGCCTTGCAGGACTCATAATAAGAATTTAATGCTTTGCTATTATAAAGATAAAGTTCTTTCTTAGAACATCATCTTGAGCTTCCGCAACTTGCATGATGTCAATTAATTCGGCAAACTTCATGTAGTCGTAATGACGATAGTTGCATGCGGATTACACCGCGTTCGGGTGAAAGGTAGAAAGTATTCTCCATCTTCTGCTCATCCGTGATTACATTACCACAGAATTGAAGACTGATACAAATTTTATGCAAAATCTGGCCATGCTGGGTCAGTTCTTCGAATTCCTGATTCGTGATGTCAGTCATATTTATATTCATGCCAAAAATCATAAGATTACTGCTGGTAATTTGCGTAAGATGGTTGCAAAATTCTCATAATGCTCTTCGAACTCCTGGTTCGTGATCCTGTATTTTTGTATGCATCTTTCATGATTTACTGCTATTTCCAGTTATTAAAAGTAATATAAATAATCACAGATAATCAAAACAGTAAATACAATAAATAAATTGCATAGAAATAACAATAACAAAGATAAATATGCTTCAAAGTTCAAAAATATGAAAAATTTTGGATTCCCGGGGTCCTTTTCTACTGGAAAAGTAACTTTTCGGCAAAATCTGTAATTTCTAGGGTTCAAAACGCGAAATCTCAGTTCTGAGAGAATTTGTGCGCAATTTTCATATTTTCCGAGGCCCTTTCTGCAAAGTTCCCTCACCCGCGCACTTTTCCTCGTAATTTTCAGAATTCCGAGAGGGTTTTCACAAAATTTCATTATCTGAAAAAAAAATTCACGTAATTGTGAAAAACTTCAAGGTCCTTTTTGCAATAATGCCCTTTTTCGTTTTCTTTCTTTCCTTCCTTTTTCGAAAAGAAGTGGGCCTTTGGCCTTTCGGGGCGGGCTGCCTATGCCCCCCACCGCCGGCCCAAACGGGCCCATCTGGCCTGCTCCTTCCGCTTCAAATCGGGGGCTAGGGTTTCCCTAGCCCCTTTGACCAGTGGCGGCGGCAAGCGCAGAGGGGTCGTTGCCGGCCGCGGCGGGGTTGGGTGCGGCGGCCACTTCAATCGGCGCGGGGGCGGGGAACATGCGCGGCGGCGGGCGCCGGATGGGCGGGCGTCGCTGCGGGCTAGTCGGCTCCGGCGGCGCGCGGCTCGACGGCGCGGTGGCTGCGGGCGGCACGCGCGACCCTTTTTCTTTGCTTGCCGGCGGTGCCTCCTCTTTTCTTTTCTTGGGTGATGAAGCCCGGTGCGGTGGTGGGTCGCTACGCGCGGCGACGAGCGGGCCGGGCGGGCGAGTGCGGCCGGCGCGGTGGCACGACGGCGGCGCCGGCTGGCGGGGCGTCGGTGTGGCGGCCATGGCGATCCGGCGCGGCGGCTGCTTCAAGAGGCGGCGGCGGCTGCGGTGGCGGCAGCGTCGGCCGGGCGGTCGGGATTTAGGCACCGGTGCCACTGTCCTCTCTCCTCCCCCTTCTTGTTCTTTTTCTGTTTGCGACACGGGGTGCGGCAGCCGGTTCAACGCGACGCTTCGGGCGGTGGCGTGCGGCGCCGGTGGTCGGCTCGGGGTGCGGGAGGCCGCTTCGGGCGGCGTTACGGAGGGGAGCCCATGCGGGGTGGCAGCAGTGGCGGCCGGCGGCGGCTCCAAGCCATACGGGCCGCCGGCAAAAATTTTTTTTTTACTGTTTATGCAATAATTACTGTTCATACAACTGTATGCGATGCAATGAGATGTAAAACAGTGCAACGATCTACCGTGCAATCAACATCCGCTCTTTCATGCAATCTATCGATCGGCATTGTGCCGGCGACTCCAAGTCGGCTCGCGACAGATGAGAGCAAATTTGCACCGTAGAAACAATCTAGAAAGCAACAATTTGAAGAATTGAAAGCAATCTAGAAAACGATTCAATCTACGAGTGTCGTTCATCGACGGTTACCTTTTCGATGCGAGGAGAGTCGATCGTGCTGATAACGTGTTGAGGAACCGTCGCTGGCGAGTCCAGTCCGAGCGATTACCTCGTAGACAAGCGTAGAATCGTAAGAACAATGCATGAACACAAGAACAGAATAAAAGATAGAACACAGAGATGTAGGGGGACTTCTTGCTTCTCTTTATTCCTTCATTCATCGATCAGTCGTTTACAATGAATAGCACCTCTTATTTATAACCTACGACCCTACTAGGGTTTGGGATGGAGTGCCTACTAATGGACCGACTGCAGCGTCAGACCCATGGTTTCCCAACAGCAACCTCTCTTTGCAATATTCAATTTGATCTCTGTGCAGTGTCCCTCGTATTGGTTACCCCATTGTTAAAGGATCACACCGGAGACACATGGGGGATCGTTTTTGCGCCCTATTTTCCTTGCGGGAGACAACATATATAGTTGCTCCAAGCAAGAATCCGGGCGCCTCTCTTTATCTTTGAGCTTTCTCTTTTCCCTGGCGTCCTGTAATCCTCATCAGCAAGGCAAGCATATAGTTCCCCCCCTATAAATACCGGTCGACGAATCCTCCGTCTTCATCAGCCACTCACTCACCTGCAGATCGCACACATTGCTCACTAAGGAAGAAATTACCAAGCACAAATTTGAGCAATGGCGGCAGGATTGCAGGTGTTCGGGCAGCCGGCGTCCACCGACGTCGCGAGGGTCCTGACCTGCCTCTTCGAGAAGAACCTTGAGTTCGAGCTCGTCCGCATCGACACGTTCAAGAAGCAGCACAAGCTCCCGGAGTTCATCAAGCTACGGGTATGTCATTTCGATCCATTCACTTTCCTGGGGTTCTTCGAGATGAACTAGATAGAAAATTACGTTGGTTTCATTCCTGTCGCGTGTCTCTGCAGGATCCGACTGGGCAGGTGACTTTCAAGCACGGTGACAAAACTATTGTTGGTAAGACCACAATTCTAAACCAGCACAATTGTCTTATTTCAAATTTAACGGACTTCATTCAAAGACTGAAATGGGCGGCATTGTATACAAACTGTCAACATAAACACCTGACGATGGTTACTTGTTCTTGTTTCAGTAACTCTTAAATGGATCACTCAATTCATAGGTAATTAATGCGGTTCTTCTCTTGTGCCAGATTCAAGGGCTATTTGCCGGTACCTGTGCACTCAATTCCCAGAAGACGGCAACCGGACGATCTACGGCACGGGTTCGCTCGAGCGGGCATCGATCGAACAGTGGCTCCAAGCTGAAGCTCAGAGCTTCGATGCTCCTAGCTCTGAATTAGTCTTTCACCTCGCATTTGCGCCCGAGCTGAACATGACACCCGACGAGGCCCGCGTCACGGAGAACGAGAAGAAGCTCCAGCAGATGCTCAGCGTCTACGACGAGATTCTGTCCAAGAACAAGTTCCTGGCTGGTGACGAGTTCACCCTGGCCGACCTGTCTCACCTCCCCAACTCCCATTACATCGTCAGTTCACCACGGGGCAAGAAGCTGTTCACTTCCAAGAAGCATGTGGCGAGGTGGTACGAGGCCATCTCGAGCCGTCAGTCGTGGAAGCAGGTGGTGAAGATGCAGAGCGAGCATCCTGGCGCGTTCGAGTGATCGATCGGTCCGATCGGTTGTGCGGTGAGCTCTTCGTCGACGGCTTCGTCAGGCTTCATACCGTGATGCTGTTGTCAAGGTCCCTCGTCTACGTACGTTGTCGTGTAGGCTAAAATAATATGAAGCCTTCCCTGCGGTGTCCCATGTCTTCCTTTTTGCAACGCTATGTCTTTCCGGGAGTTGTATTGATCTGTTACTTTCAATTCAATGAATAAATGTGCCCGAGCCGTTTTGCTCGTTTGCAGTACATTTGGCTTGTGAAAAATCAATTTGGATATAGCACAGCAAGTCTCGAATGGTCTAACTGTAATGTTGATTGGTCTAATGTCCACATGCTTAATTTCTTATGCAGTAGGTCGTTTTTATATATATAAAAGAGGTAGTGTCAATGAAGACAAGAACCACTGGTACTCTGGCAGTGACATCAACTGAAAACCTACCTTCACATCAACATTTGACTCACAGGGGTAAACAGGTTATGTACAGGATGTCAGAGCAAAGAAGTTCTTATTGCTGTCTTCATTTTGTGTGCAACGCTGAAATAACGAAAATGCAGATGTAATGAACAACATTTATTCTGGACAAACTATTCAAAGCCGTCATTTGAGTTACATGTCGCATCTTAAAGCTCCTGCTCACTTATTTGCATATACCTTTTGTTATGTACAATAATTACTATTCATGTGAACAGTATTTGGTACTGTGGCACCAGGATTGGGAGGAGATTGTTTTCCTCAATAAGAATATATATTTCCCTAGATAGTTGATTAGTTTCCTTGTATAGGGATTAGCTAATTGGAAATGTTATCTATTAGTTAGGAAAGTCATCATTTATATTAATTTTATCCATAATTGTTAGAAGAGCTCTCTATATAAGGAGGCTCATTGTATCCATTATGAAGCAAGATGAATAGACAAATTCCTAGTCCCTAAAGTCCAGTTGTGACCGTTCCCTTGACCGGCTATTCTAGATCTATTCCTCCCCAATCGGTGCCCTCCTTCACCTAGCGCCGTTCTACCTCAAGTCGTCGTCGTCCGACCTCTCTCCGACAGATGTTTACCCTGTTATAACACCTTTGCATGGTCTTATTATAGAGTAAATGAAAATTTTGTGGGGAAAAGCCTCTACACATGTTACTAATGTATCTAGCCATGTGAGGCATTTGAACCTACAAATTCGTTATTCGACAGTTCTACATGAATTCCTGAAAAATTAGGAGAACTTAACTGTCATTGAGTCCGTTACTTTGCTAGCTTGTGATCAACGAGAACAAAATGACGCGAATATTGTATCATGATTCATGGATCTCTTGTAATTCTTTTTTTAATTTAAAAAACTCAGACAAAAGAAAAGGCAATATATCCTTTATTAAAGACTTAATGATATCTCGGTATGCTCAGTATATGATTATTGATTAGAGACTGACAGGGATGTTCTATGTATAGTTACCAGAAAAGTGGTTCATCTGAGCCACGGTACGATTTTTGGGTTCGTAATTTGCCACTTTTTCTTCTAATTTTCACTACAAACACAAACTCCGTACCCTAAACCGGTTCGGATTCGACGAATCCGGTTCGCGGGGTTTTATAGCGAACCCAGTAACTGTGGTTCTATTCCTTGTTGAACTCGTCTTCTTTTGCCTTCTGCTTAACTGAGATCGTTTGCCATCTGATGATTTTGATCTGATCTGCGCATGGTGATATTTTTCATCTTCTCTTATACTCTCAATCTCTCATATTAAGGCTTGTTGACAAGTTAGCACTTGTAGTGAGATTACTGGCTGCACTTTGTACTGGATATATCGAATATATTTGATTTGATACTTCCCCTAATAAGCAACTAGGGAACAAATTAAGGCTGAAACCAGCATCTCTTTTCCCTACTTTTCCTTTTCTGTACTTCAGATCTTGCTCAATGGTCACTCACTCACTCTTGATAAAGTAGAGAAATTGCGTTGTTCTCTGATGAACATCCTCACCTGATTGCTCGTGGGTGTTATCATGCCATGATACACAAGACAATCTTGCAGCAGATTTAGGCCTTCTCTTTCCCTTTGGTATCCAGCACTTTGCACTTTAGGTCTTTACCCTTTGATTTTTAGCTTTAGATTTACCTCTTGGCAAGCAAAGCGTTTTGCGCTCCCCACTTTGGCATGTATATAAGCACACCCGAGATATCCAAGCGACACACACATCTGCAACCTTCCAATTTAGTTCCGAGCTCTCCCGTCACACTTCACAGTAGAGCACTTCGCCACGCACTGAAATGGCGGCGCCGGCGAGCGTGAAGGTTTTCGGGTCACCGATCTCGTCCGAGGTTGCCCGTGTGCTCATGTGCCTCTTCGAGAAGGACGTCGAGTTCCAGCTCATCCGTGTCGATGCGTACCGCGGCCCCAACCTTATGCCACAGTACCTCAAGCTTCAGGTATGCTGCATTGATTGTTTGACACTTCCGCACACTGAAATGTGTTACACATCAATGTTAACTTCTCTGACACGTCTGGAAAATGGCGTAGCCGCGCGGTGAGGCGCTCACCTTCGAAGACGATAACCGCACCCTCTCCGGTAAGCATGAAGATTCAGCACTGCACTGTGAGATCGAGCTAGATCTTGAATGACTGTATACCATGCATGCAGACTCCAGGGAGATCCTTCGCCACATCTCGCACAAGTACGCGAAGCAGGGCAACCCGGACCTGATCGGCACGGGCGCGCTGGAGCGCGCGTCCATCGAGCAGTGGCTGCAGACGGAGGCGCAGAGCTTCGACGTGCCCAGCGCCGAGATGGTCTACAGTCTGGCCTTGCTGCCGCCCTCCATGCCGCAGCAGAACGGCAACGGCAACGGCAACGGCAACGGCAATGGCAATGGCTGGGACGTCTCTGTGGTCAACGCGTCAACCAAGCGCGTGGCAGCCGGGCCGGACGTGAAACCGGTGAGCCCGCAGAAGGAGGAGGAGATGCGGAAGCTGTTCGAGAAGAGCAAGAAGGAGCTGGAGAAGCTGCTCGACATCTACGAGCAGCGGCTGGAGGAAGCGGCGTACCTGGCCGGGGACAAGTTCACCATCGCCGACCTGTCGCACCTGCCCAACGCCGACTGCCTCGCCTCCGACCCGCGGTCCCGCCGCATGTTCGACAGGCGCAAGAACGTGAGCCGGTGGTTCAAGGAAATCTCCACGCGCGAGACGTGGAAGTACGTCAAGCGCCTGCAGCGCCCGCCGTCTGCCGACGCGAACGCTCAGAACCAGCAGCACCCACAGTCCGCCGAGGAGCACGGCAAGAACTACCAGCGCCAGCAGTACGCCTAGGAGCGACCCAAGAACTACGAGCGCCAGTCGACCGGCGAGGCGCCGTACTGATGACGAGTGGGGTCGAACTTGCAGAAGGGGTTGATATGTTTTATTGTGTTACTTGTGTCTTCGCCGTATGCGTCCCCGCCGGCGTGTCAAGTTCGTTGCAGATTGTTTTGTGGCTGCAGGGGTCTACAAGTCCATTTGCCTTCTGCTGAATAATGTCCCAGTATGTGTTTTGTTCGGTACTGTGTTCCTGTAATAAAATGTTAGCCCCTTCTTTCAATGAAATTGAAGTTTTGATTGTGTCCAAGAATTCAGTTTAATTTTCTCTCTAAAAAATGAACTCACATTTGCTCCCCCCGTTCCAATCTCCATATAGTTGCGAATCAACGACGCACAGGGTTATCAATTTCGTTCGTTTCGGTGGGTCCCGAAAGAATTTCAATTCGTTCAAATCTTTTCGGTTGGTTTGAATTTGGAGAGAATTTAGAGGGTTAAAAGGAGTAAACACTAGCATGTAATCATCAAGCCGAGCGTAGCCTGGTGGCAAGGCCTGCGTGTATCTTCCCTGAAGACCTGGGATCGAATCCCGCCAAGCACACTAATTTAGGAGATTATTTCAAATTTAATTCAAATCAGTTTGAAAATCCACCGAAATTTTGGCTATTTCGGCCACCAACGAAATTTTTACAAAAACGAAATTGTTAACCGTGCGCACGATCATAGCAAAGCACAAAGGGCTTTGTTTCAAGGAAAATGAAACAATTGCATATTCCACAGGCAGGCAAAGAGACAAAAAAAAATAAAGGGAACAAAAGGCGGCCACCAACGAAATTTTTACAAAAACGAAATTGTTAACCCTGCGCACGACCATAGCAAAGCACAAAGGGCTTTGTTCCAAGGAAAATGAAACAATTGCAGATTCCACAGGCAGGCAAAGTGACAAAAAAAATAAAGGGAACAAAAGGCGAATTACAGAGATACAAACCCAGGCAAAGTTCATTACAACAACAAAAACCCACGGTAAATGTTTTAGAGAACAATAAGTGACTTAAACTTAAAAATTACAAGACTGAATATCTTATACATATTCATGCATGCCTCGTCCCGGACCCAGATTTCCAGAATTATTTCAAGTGAAGTGCTTGTGCTTGTGCACATGACTTTGATCAGCTCTGCAGGAGCTGCCCCTCCTTGGGCTTGGTGAGCATCTGCCTGGCGCGCACGCGCACCTGCAGCCGCACCATCGCCTGCATGCAGTGGATCGAATCCCGCCAAGCACACTAATTTAGGAGATTATTTCAAATTTGATTCAAATCAGTTTGAAAATCTACTGAAATTTTGGCTATTTCGGCCACCAACGAAATTTTTACAAAAACGAAATTGTTAACCCTGCGCACGACCATAGCAAAGCACAAAGGGCTTTGTTCCAAGGAAAATGAAACAATTGCAAATTCCACAGGCAGGCAAAGAGACAAAAAAAAAAGGAACAAAAGGCGAATTACAGAGATACAAACCCAGGCAAAGTTCATTACAACAACAAAAACCCACGGTAAATGTTTTAGAGAACAATAAGTGACTTAAACTTAAGAAAATTTTAGACGACTTAAAAATTACAGGACTGAACATCTTATACATATTCATGCATGCCTCGTCCCAGACCCAGATTTCCAGAATTATTTCAAGTGAAGTGATTGTGCTTGTGCACATGACTTTGATCAGCTCTGCAGGAGCTGCCCCTCCTTGGGCTTGGTGAGCATCTGCCTGGCGCGCACGCGCACCTGCAGCCGCACCATCGCCTGCATGCAGTGGATCGCCACCTCCGCCTGCCGCCGCACGTACGCGCCCCGCGCCACCGCCTGCAGCCTCACCAGGCTCTTCAGTGCCTTGCACGCCCGCCGCGCCTGCAAACAAAGAGAAATGCTCTTAATATAAGAAACGTCGAAGCAGCAACCAACAGGCAACAGTCCGAGGATACAAGTTTCCACGCACCAGGTGGCCTCTGAAGTAGGCCTGGATGGTGACGGCGGCCACGTCCTCCCGGGAGAAGCCCTCCCTGCACAGCAGCGCGTACTCGCTGTTGGAGCAGGTCTCTTCCTCCTCCATCGCCTCCTCGGCCTCCGCGATGGGCGCGTTGTAAACCTTGACGACGTCGCCGTTGCCACGGACGCTGTCACGGCCACCGCCCGCGCGCGCCGTCCGGCGTGGTGTCTGCGCCAGCGCCTGGCGCGCGGATCGGAACCAACGGCTCCGCCTGCCCAGCTTCGCGTTTCCCTGCGCGGGGCCACGGACGCAGCAGCACACGCGCTGTGGCCGCCCGATAGGCGTCGTAGGGGTTCGTGGCGTCCTTGCAGCACCCGCTCCTGACGAAGCAGCCGTAGACGCCGCTGGGAAGCAGCAGACCTGCCCGCGGCGTGGGGTCCGGGAGCGGACGCCGCAGAGACGCCTCGCGGTGGGCGTGCACGGCGTCTTGGGGGTGCGTGGCGTGCGCGCGCTGGTGCGTCCGCGGGCGTCGCCGCTGCCGCAGCAGTTGGTGAGAGGCGCTCTCACGCTGAGGTCAGCGTTGGGAGCGAGGCAGGGCACGCAGCAGCCGCCCCCGGATGGCTTGTGGTGAGGGCCAATGCAGCATATGCACGCGGCACTGCTGCGGCGGGCGTCGCCGGGGGGCTTTCCGTGGAGCGGCGACATGATGCAGCACAAGCCTCGTGCTTTCGCCATGGTATGTGCCGGTGTGGTGTACTTGTATGGGGTTTATGAGTTGTGGCGATGGCCGCCTGGGCGGCGAGGTGGTATAAATGGGAGCGGAACGAAGCGATGTGCGCACCTGTAAGGGTGGTGGGGTTAGCGCGTGAGATTGGAGACAGCTTGTGAGGTTTTGATGTAGTTTATTTATGCTTTGCTGAAGCAACGGTGAGAACGTGGTAGGATGGAAGGGATGAGCCATGGATAGGTGGCATAAGGAAAAGTATGCGATAACACTAGAATTGGAGCTCCATCTTTTGATACATCAAATGTTGTGTCAAAAATCTTTTCTGATGCATCGTATCGTGATTTGCATCACATGATTGGTAAAGTAGTACGTCCTGGTAAAACGTGATGTCCCCGCCTCTCTGGGCCTGCGGGAAGAAACCTACCAACAAGCTAGCAATGTAGTACAAAGTTTGCTTGTGGGGCTTGATGAAGTCTCAGAGGTGTTAAGATACCCAAGTACAAATCTTCAAAAAAAAGATACCCAAGTACAAGGATACGTACAATGGTTCCACGATCGTTGGCATGGTGGTCTTGCATAATACATCAGTGCGGTTGACCGCCATGACAGGCTTAGAAATCCATGTCATAAACTCGTACAATGGCAGGGTCTGTATTTCAAGTTTCAACCCTGTATGGTCTCATTGTATATCAAAAGAAAGTATGTAGTCTAATCTTACTATCCTACAACTTCTACAAAGTTGACTAAAAAAAGCCTAAGAAAGCAATACCACCTCTTAACGATTTTTTTTTATTAATTAACCTTTTTTTTAATTTATTTTTATTGTTAACCCCCGCAAACTTTATTTCTAATTCTGACCCCTTTGTCACGCCACCACCCGTCGCGTGACAAAATAACACTGTCGCGTCAGCCCGTATCTTGTCAAGCTCTTGCCACGTGGCAGTGTTGTTTGGTCACGTCACCACCGGTGACATGACAAAAAGTATTATTTAGCGAACTTATCTTATGGCGTGACAATATTGTTTTGTCACGCCACGGGTGATGGCGTGACCAAAAGGGTTAGAATTAGAAATAAAATTTGTGGGGTTAACAATAAAAATAAATTAATAAAGAGTTAATTAATAAAAAAATCTCTCTTAACTCCCCTATTGTCCGATGTGTAATCTGTGGTATAGATGTGCCTACTTCTCCAAAGTATTCTAGATTTGTCTCCTCCAAAGTCTCCATCTTACCACAAAAATCTAGAATGTCCATGCTCTATGGGAATTGTCTTGGTAAAAAGGGAAAAAGACACAAAGACGTTACCAAACTACATATTTGGGTCAAGTGTCTAAAACCATTTGCTTTAGACATCCATAAACAAGGGTACACAAAAAACACAAAAATTGCCAGGATAAAGTGCTGCCAAACCCTAGTTCTACTCAAGATCCTAACCTTTCCTCAATTTTTCTTAAGCACTAAAAAAAACTGTATATAGTCTATAGAGAAAGCTAGGATCCACATGTGGCTATGCCACTGAACTCATAATATGAGATAGTCGAGATCCTCTGTGGAGCAGGGGTTGAGCAGGCTACTTGGACAACCTCGCTGGTGGTAAGCAATGGACTAGTGAAGTAGATTACCTTGACTTCTATATGTATTAGCCAAGTTGTAACGACTCTATTTCTAGGACCGTCAAATTCTTCACAACCGTCCAAGATATGTAGTTACAAAGCAAGAAATGACTACACAAGCAAGCTCACGCTTATAAAAAGAGGCAACCTTTTATTACAATAGTTAAGGCTTAGCAGCCAGTTTGGACACAGGCACAGGCATCTAAGCCCAAATATAATATATTACAACACAAAAGCACACGAGGATTGCAGGCGCGCGGTCGAGACCTAATACTAGTAGTCATCACCATCCAGTGGCTCCTCCTGTTCAAAAAGATCAACTGCCTCCTCCCAGGGTTCTTCTGATGATGTTTAGCAAGTATGAGTACAACCGTACTCAAAAAGTTACATGAAAAATTCTAATTAACTACTTGCTAGGATTATCAAAGGAATGGAGCAATTTCACCACAACAGGTATACGTGGAATGCAATATAATTGAGTTGAGAGCAGTAGCTTTTAAAGCAGTAAAACGATATTAAATATAACAACAGGGGTTTTCAACATCTGCAATTACCAACTTAACATCTGTAAAGCTCTACTTATGCCTCATATATTGGAGTCACCCATGAACACAGCTTCATTAACTGGAAGCACGACGTATCCGAATATCATTTATTATACTCTGCAGAGTTGCCCAACTTAACCCACAAGATACCTCAGACTCATACTGTCAAGCTATATATACGCAACCTGATAGCATGCGACTGAGTCGATATAACATAGCTTTTTTTCACGGTTCAACCTTTTCTAGTCTCTACCCAATAGGTTCAAAGTCAATTCAGCCATCGGGAAACCACTAGCCAATAGTGGAGTGCACGGTCCAATGCTGACTGGTCTATACCGTTGTGTAGTTCAACGAGTGCCCTAACTGGCCCACTCCTGACTCATCCTCATTCTACGGCTGCTCTATCACACAAGAGCAGTTGATATCCTGTAGATATTCAATCGGAAGAGCAGTGTACTAAGCTAAGTTGGATATACCAAACCTGTGGGTTGAGCGAGATCTGTGTCTGTTATTTAGCACAAGGTTCTTGTCCTTACTTGTCATCTAGTGAGGCGGTGGACTATTTACCAACTCGTGGCCTTGATCTCACTCCTGACTCACGTTTATCAAGTATATTGGGCTGCCCATCCTACTCTGGTCTCAACCCCCCAACTCTCCACCAAAACCTATTGGGGATTAGCTAATCTTTCTTATCAGTATTTATAAATAAGTTATGTGGCATTGCCGAATATTTATTATCATTTTATGTGACCTAAACTTGTCAAGGTGAATATGGCCTACAAGAATAGGAGGGCTTGTACGTGGGGTGATGAAATTTATCTACTCATCAAGGCATTCAAAAGTATTATTTCATTATTAAAATAATTGGCTTAAATATAAATAAATTAATAATGTAAATACATGAAATATAGGCTCAAAATGATCAAATAAATGCAACTTGCCTCCTTTCTCAAAGTTTTCAAAGTTTCCTATCTCTTTTGTGTCTTGTCCGGCGTTTTTCGAACCTTGATCATCGAAGTCGAAACCTAGCACAAAAGAGAATAATCCAAATAAAATATCTAGGCTCAACAAGGAATGAGCTGGGAACAACATGCATGCAAAATAAAATTAGGAAAATAATTAAAAGAGAAAGGTGGTGTCGTGAATAGGATCTATTGGGTGCTTGTTTGGTTAAAGGAGTTGAAAATGGGGTTCATGGGCACGACATGGTTGAAATGGACATATTATGTCAAAATTGGGTTTTGATGAATAGTATTGGCCTGATGAATAGTGCCAATTTGGTACTGTGCATGGCGGGTTATGGTTATGAACAGTAGCGAGTTTTGGTGAATAGTATTGGTTTGGGTTGGAACAGTGCAAAAGCACAGTGTTGGGCCGAGCCCAACCTGTGGCCGGGCTCAAAGCCAAATGGACTGCTCTGGTGATGGGCGACGGCGGGTGGTGCAACGAGCATCACTACAATGTGTGTAACCCATTTTTTGGTTTTGGGCCAGCTCTGGTGGCTCGGGGATGGGGCGGCGGTGGTGGTGGCGCAAGGCCGGGGTAGGGGAGGTTGGTGGCGGTGCTCCACCAAATTGGCCGGGGCTTGAGCATCAGTGAACGAAGGAGGTTCCAGGAGTGGTGATGGTGAGGTGAGGGAAGCTCTGTAGCGGCTTGGCGACAATGGTCGTGTATGGCGCTGTGGTGGAGCTCGGTGCGGCGAGCTGAGGATGGAGATAGGGGTGGAAAGGTTGGGGAAAAGGCTCGCGGGGTAGAGACGGCACTGGTGACGGAGTTGGGAGGGAGAATGAGAGGCAGTGGTGGCGAATTGCTCTTCGGGCTCACCGGAGAAGAAAGGGGTCGGCGACGAAATTGGGTAGAATGGCCAAAGCGAGAGGGGAAAGGGAGTGATGTTGAGGTTCAGTGGGTGTCGGCGATGCTTTTCTGCTAAGGATTGGTTGGCTTTTATAGCTGGTAAAGACGATGGTAGCAGTGGTCGGGTGAGGTGCGCTGCATGTGGCAGTGAGGTGGATGGTGGGGAGGATTTCACGCTGCATAGGAGGAAAGGTGGCGGTGGTGGCGTGGCGTCTCACTAGCATGAAGGTGTGCGCTAGTGAGGCCCGGCGTGGCGAGTACGTGCAGAGGGGGCATAGGGTGCGATGTGGTGACGGCGCCTGGCGGTTGAAGTTGGCACATCCGCACATGCACTGATGGCGAGGCGGACTATCGACAAGGTGACATAGGAGGTGGCAGTCACTGGCGCGGCTTTGGTGCGAAGCGGAGCGGCGAGCGGTGGTGGGGACGAAGGGTGGGGACGAAGGTCTCCTATGCGACACAAGGCAGAACGAGCAAAAGTGAAGGCGGCTTTTGCAAAAGCCATTTTCGGTAGAGGGAAAGCGGAAATGCCAAAAGAAGAAAGCCGATTTGGATTGGGGACTTTCGAATTGGGAAATAAATCAAAATCAAACCAAAACTCCAAGAAAACTTGAAAACTTAAAATTTTCGGGTTGTTTCAACCTAAGTCCCTTAAAAAGAATCTCGACCTCGAGATTCAATCAAAACCAGGGAATAGGTTGGGAAAATCTTAGTGCATTTTCGATTCCTTTTCCCATGTTACTTCTTCCATTGTGTGATTCTTCCATAGAACCTTGCGAAATCTGATATTCCTCCTTCTCAACTTCCTTTTGTGGTGTCAAGTATTTATAAGGGTTCTTCCTCATAAGTCAAGTCATTCTATAGCTCTATCTTTTCAAGTGGTACTTGTTCTGTCGGTTGTCTTAAAACACTTTCGGAGTTAAGATACATGAAACACACCATGTATGCCAATCAGATTTGGTGCTAGATGTAACTTGTATGCCACTTCTCCCACTCTTCTTAGAACCTTGTATGGACAAATGTATCTTGGAGCTAATTTTCCCTTGACTTGAATTCTTCACAGTGTTTTGAACGGTGTGACTTTCAAATACACAAAATCTCCTTTTTCAAAACTCAAATCTTTTCTGCGTTTGTCGGCAAATTCCTTCTGACGACCTTGAGTAATTTTCATTTTGTCTTTTATAATCTTGACTTGATTTTCCCAGTCTTGTACAATTTGAGGGCCTAGTAATTGCCTCTCCTGTGTATGTCCAGTTCAAAGGCGCTCTACACTCTCTACCATATAGAGCTTCAAAAGGTGATATCTTGATACTAGCCTAGTAACTGTTATTGTAAGAAAACTCTGCAAATGGTAAACATGTGTCCCAAGTTGCTCCATAGACTAATGCGTATGCTCTCAACATATCTTCTAATATTTGATTTATTCTCTCTGTTTGTGGTGGATGGTAAGCAGTGTTAAATGCCAAGTCTGTTCCTATTGCTTCGTGTAATTTCTTCTAGAATTTGTGCTCCCGATCTGAAACTATTCTTTTTGGAATTCCTTATAATGATACTATCTTGGTTAAGTATAATTATGCCAACTTATTCTTTCCATAAGTCTGTCGGATTAGAATAAAATGTGTCACTTTTGTTAATCGGTCAACTATCACCGATATTGCATCATATCCTTTTTTGGTCTTTGGTAACCCCGTAATGAAGGTCATGCCAATTTCTTCCTATTTCCAATCTGGTATTGACAATGATTGTAATAATCCTGCAGGTTTTTGATGATCTATCTTACTCTTCTGACATATATCACACTAGGCTATGTATTAAGCTATATCTCTTTTCATGTTTTTTCACCATAATCTTTTCTTCAAGTCTTGATGCATCTTTGTTCCTCCTGAATGTATTGAGAATTGGGATGAGTGAGCTTCTTGTAGCATCAATTCTTTTAGTTCTTTCTTGTTTGGTACACATAAACGGTCTCAGAAACATATTATTCCTTGTTCATCTTTTCTGAATTCTACTGGGTCTTTATTTTGACCATCTCTCATGAATTGTTGCATCCCCTGATCTTCATGTTGTGCTTGCTTGACTTGTTCGACCAGATTTGGTTGTATTTTCAAAGCTGATATTGACCCTTGTTCAACTATCTTCAAGTTCAGTTGTTGCATTTCCATCTGTAGCTGAGACTGATATTCCTGTATTGCATTTAAACTATGATATGCTTTTCTGCTAAGTGCATCTGCCACAATATTTGCTTTTTCCGGATAATACTCAATATCAAGATAGATGTGGGACGAGGCCACCACTGGCGACGATGGTGCGCCCAATGGCGACACCAACCTTGTCCTTGGCACAGCTCTGATATCAAAGTTGGCCCCGAGAGTTGCAGCACACACATACACACAATAGTCTTTCTTGACGCCAGAGCTAAGAACAGATATCAACAAAACACACACACGGAGTTTTTTTTCGACGCTCACAGCTTACGTCGTTTGTCTGTTATTCTCTCAATGAGATAAATACTCAATCAACTAGCCGAAAGATACATGCAGTCAAGCCATTAACACCTGATCCGATTTCCATGGCACGGCTCCATCAAAACCGTCAGCGACTACTTCCTACATGCAGTTACGTGCAAGACTAAAGGAATAAACATGCACATGCACCAAGCTAAGTGTAGGACCGAATAGGCGACTAGAGGGGGTGAATAGGAGCTCGATTCGATTTTCGCTTAAACCGAATTCAACACAAATGATACTCCAATAGCTATGAGAGCCATGAAGATCAATAAATAATCACAGTGGAAGATTTATGTTGAATCCACTCCAACCCCCAAAGCACAGCAAAAGAAACCACAGAGTTGTGCTAAAAACTCAGGGAAATTGGTACTACCGCCATTATAGGAGTGGTACTGCCTCAACGCGGTACTACCACAGTGCATGGAGCGGTACTACCTATTTTTCTGGAGATCAACAAAATAGTGCGCGAACGAAAACCAAAATTGGCATAACTTTTGAACCACTTGGCCAAAGTCTACGAAACTTGAAACGTGACTTCTCTAGGAGGTTGAGAACCTATTTCAATCAAATATTGAGAAGATCCACGCCAAAGTTTTGATCTTTTTCAGTTTTACCGAAGGAGGGTTCAAAACCGAGCAAAAACGAAAAACACGATCTAAAACTTGCTCGTGTGAGATTGATGATCTTGATGATCCTAGAAGTATTCCCACACATCATAGCAAGGTAGAAGAGAGCAAGAGATCAACTAAAAACTAAAAGATCAAAGATGAACTCAAAATCATAAAACAAGAAGGAAGAACACAAAGAGACACATCTTTGAGAAACCATCCATGAATTGATTCATGATTGTTGCTGGTTACAACCACTCCTTCAAAGGGGACAAGAGCTCAATCCAAGAGCACACAATCAACTCATCTCTCTAGAGCCTAAACCTCTCCTCTCCTCTCTAATCCCTAAGACCAACTAGGGTTTTTCCAAATGAAGTGCTTGAGGGTTGCTGTCCAGCACATCTCCTATTTATAGAGAGGCCTAGCTTCTAGAAGAGGTTAACCCTAATGGGCTCTCGTTAAGGCCCAACACAAGCGGAACACATACGCACGTATTTTAAAGCGTTGTCTTCGTCTTCGATTGACCTAAACCGCTTCTCCAAGCGCCGCGGTTTAGCCAACAAGTCACAAAACTGGTATTTGGTGAAATTACCAAAATACCCCTTCTCGATCCTTCTCCATGGACCAAGTCCAATCCTGTCGACGCAATCGCCTACTTCGCCACGTGTAGGTTGATCAACGGCTCTCATCATGTTGGCAAGTCTCTCCCATCCGAATCCCATTGGAACCTCCAAGGCACTTGCACCGACCCCCGCGCCGCTTGATCCAACCAGCTACATTGAACTGCCGTTCGTCCATCCTCGTCCATTCTGCGCCACGCTTGAGTCACTTGACCTCACCCGGCATCCATGATCGTTCTGGACCTCAGCTCTCCAAGCTTAGTCCCGATCCTCCTCGCCGTTGACCGTCGTTGACCTGCAAGCCACCTGCACAGTAATAGACAGAGCAATCGTCTTCGGGAACAAGTTCTTCACAACTTGACTCACGTTAGCTCAAAACATGCAATATACAACTCATATGCAAAGACAAACAAGGATATAACCTATCTCATAATTAATTCTCTGAAAGAATCAACATTCAATGCAAATGCGGTACTACCGCCAAAACATTCTCGGTACTACCGCATCACGGTAGTACCGCTCTCAGCATTGCGGTCGTACCGCTCTCGGAGAATTTCCTAAATCCCCAAAAAACAAACTCTCTGGAAATTTGCAACCGCCAAGCAACTTTCGGTATTACCGCACTGCGGTACTACCTTCCTTTCAAAGCCGGTACAACCGCACAGCGGTCGTACCGCACCTTACACGCCGGTATGACCGAAAATCCTGACACTTGCACAAACATTCTGAAAAACAAGAATTCCAACAAACCTTCAACCAAATTGCCAATTGTAACATCACCTAGGATCATGAGCATATTCTCATGGTGTCCACACTAAGTGATCACCAAACCAATTAACATGCAAAACAACTAATGCACCATGCACACAATCTTGATTATTCCTAACAGGGTGGAGAAAAAGCAGCGGAATGGACTAATCTCAAGTGTTCACAGTAGACCTCAGGGATGTACCAACCGGAGCTGCACTGCACGCCGGCGACGGCGAGTTCAGTCACCCAGTAACGGGGCTTGAGCAAAATCCCAGGAAGGCCTAAAGATCGAAGCAATTTACCATTAGCAAGACTCAAGATTGTAGGAAGAATTAAATCAATCAACCAAGACAAAGCAGCATCAATAAGATTCAAACGCACACTACTCACTACTGGCTGCACGTCCTGCGCGGCGTATAGACCTAGCTCTCCGGCCGTTGGTTGCGCATCTATCACCGTCGTCGGGCCCAGCCGTGGCAAGCCTGCGACGTACCAGCGCCCAGCGCCTTGTCTACTGTTTCTGTGCTTTGCCACCGCCTACCGCCGCACGATTGAAGTCGATGTCTTGTTGAGTAGTATCGTAACTAGTAGCAAGCAGCAACTGTGAGATTTCTAGATGGACCTAATCTAACCAAATTAGGATGGCTGTGGACTGCATAATTTATTTTTTTCTAAAATGCTAAGGGGCCATGGCCAGGTTGGCCGAGCCAATCCTCCGTCCCTGCAGTCACCTTGTCGAGGGGACTGTGGTGCGCGAGCGACGCCGACACCGGCCACAACAATGGCCATCAACTTCTCTGTGCTAAGCGATGGCTACGACGGGATAGTAGTGCCCAGGTCGACGTTTTTTTCACCATCGACAAAAGGCCACCAGCCAAAGCGTCGCGGGCACTCTCGCCGACACAAAGTTATTTCCTCACAAGTTGTTGCATCGACCATGCCTCTTCCGCTCCAGGCGTCGCCGGACCCTAATTCTATGTTGCAGCATTATCAGCACCAGATTGGATTTCATGAATCTGAAAAGGAGAGTAGAGGACCAGAGATCTACGACCCCTCGGTCACCACCAACGCCGCCGCATGACAGGATGACCGGACGAGTAGCACGTGTCGTGCCTTGTCCTCATGCGGCGTCGCTACCTTGTTGCTACGAGTATTGCATGGAGATAGAAAGAGAGGGCTGGTGAGATTGTGGGAACAGTTGAAAAGTATCAAGAGAGATGTGAGATGAGTCCATTGATAGTTTCAGGGGAAGGGTGAGGCCGCAACGGTTTTTCATGAGGCAGCACACGGATGACCGTTTGGCTGATCTAAGAGGAGAGGTGGCTCATCTAAGAGGAGAGGTGGGATGATCGTCCCACCGTGCCGACGGTTTTTACAAGGCGGCACACGGATGACCATCTGGCTCATCTAAGAGGAGAGGTGAGACGGTCGTCCCGATGTGCGAGGATAAACTTATTTTTTATTAGTTAAGATAAGATAATCTCGTGTACCGAAGGTGCTCTTTTTTACTGTAATAATCTCCTGTACCGAAGACAAGGAGCACAAAATTAAGTACGGTTTACAGGAATCAAACTAGTCAATAGTTGGTAATTGCTACACTAGATGTGCCATACTGCTTCAGTATAAGGGGATACGGACACAATCTTTAGGCCAAATTCAACTTAGGCACTACTTTTGATCATTCGAGTCTTTAAAAAAATCACTTCTAATATTCGATTTAAAAAACCACATCCAAAATCACTTTTAGCAGCGGATGCCCGTTGAATTGACCGCGGACCGTGGAACGAGCATGGTGCCAAGCCACACTGCCACGCACGGTCTGGATTCGAAATTCTCCTAGCAAATTCCAGCTCTTGCTGGAGCGAAAAAGTTTTGGCAATCTATTCTTAGGCAGAAGAAATTTAAGATGTGTTGCAGCCCACACCCGCGATCGTTCCATGACGAGCTAAGTATCGAGTCACGTGCTCTTCCTCTCGAGGGAAAGGAAGGAGAAGTCAATCGACAAGCGGCCAAAGAAAACAAGTGCTCCGGCTGGACTGCACGAATGCTGTTCCATTAGTTGACCGAGGCAGGTCAAGAGGAAATGCAAAGTGACCGAACCGATCGAAAGGTGCGTGGCAGCAGAGAGAAATTAACCTCTCTCTGCGATGCCAACATTCTTTGCATCAGCTAGCGCGTGTCGCCTGCCTCCAGTGAGAATGTACTAATCGCGTTGCGCTGTCAATACGATGTTCCTGCCGTCTATATCCTCGTGAATCATGTAATCGTGTTGCCGTTTGCGACTGCGAGAACCTTAGTTACCTTTCACGTTTTCCGTTAATTCTCCCTTAATTCTCACCAGATTGCCAGAGCTTAGTTTGTAGTTACCCTGCAGAATTATTCGTGAGGGCTAGCTTGCAATGGTTACCTTTGTGCTGGAGGCATATCTTTTGTGCTACAGATTATGTAGACTACCCAATGATAAAGAATTCTTGAGTGCTTAGTTAGTACTCAAAGATTACTTATTTTGACAAGGATACTCAAAAGAACTACTGGATGTATATACGAGGATACAGGTACGAAATTGCTCTAGCTGTCCAGAAATTTCAGCAATGCAGATGGGTACCTGGTTTAAGTTAGAAAAGAAAGAATGACCTAAGCAATTGAGCAAGTTAGTTAATTAGCTCGTACTTAAAGCTTCAATATATTAACAAAGGTCTCTTGTAGTCGATCATAGCATCTTTCATGAACTGAACTAAGAGTGAAATTCAGAGGCACTAGATATGCAACGTTGGAGCAGCTCCTCCTATCAGACGGTTAATTTTACACCGATAACCATCCAATTAATTATTCGAGAAAACCCACCGGAAAGATACGGCCCTGATACTTTAGTTATGCCCACTGATTTAAAAGAAAAAGAATGGAGCATACGTGTACTAATCAACGAAACACGTCATCTGAACTCTCCTGATAAATTGTTCAAAACAATGCCCCAGTGATGACAATAAAGTAATCTGGCGTTTCCATACCACTTCCATGAAATTATACATGAGTTGAAACAATCATGCATATGCTGTTTGGTTCTTAGCTAGTCTTCTAAAGAGGTTAGGCAGGGGGAGATGATTAACAACAGAAAAGGAAGCTTTCACTCTGGATCCTGAAATATCTTGAAGCTCAATCTGAATCAAGCATTAGTCTGATCTTATATATATGCCTCTACATAATAAATATACGCTATGAGCCTATGAGCCAATGACAAGATCATAATGAGATGTACTTTCAAGTGAATGGGTTGGCATGATGTTATATCTTACTTTTCAAGTGAATGGGTTGGCATGATGTTATATCTTACTTTTCAAGTGAATGGGTTGGCATGATGTTATATCTTACTAAGCATATTATTACCTGGACACTGGGCCATGCCGGGCCGGCATGGCACGGCCCAGATGAGCCATAGGGCCAGATCGTGACGTATCAGCCCGGCCTGGCCCAATCAGCACGCTGTGACGTGTCAGCACGGCCCGACTCGGCTCCAGTGAGCCCAAGCACGGCCCAGAGGCACATCGTGCCGTCGCCGTGCCGTGCCGGCCCAAGCACAATCCCATCGCACTATCGAAATGAGATAGGGGGGTGAGGAACCGAGGGAGGAGATGTCACATGGGGCGTTGTCGCCATCGCCGTCGAGGATTGTCGCCGTCAATCTCAACACACCCGAGGACAACGTGGAACGCTGCCACGACCTCCTTGCGTCGGCGTCCCGCGGAACCGACAACGACCGCCTCCCTCTCCCGCCCCATCCTCGACACGCGGAGGCACATGCGGAGCGAGGGGGCCCATGTGCAACACGGAGGGCCACCGAGGCGGCGGAGGGGGCAAGCCCGAGGCGGCCGACGCGAGGGAGCCGAAGCGCCAGGTCCGCACGAGGGAGCTGCAGGGGCCACAGTGGAGAGGCGGGGCCGAACCCAAGGGGAGGAGGAGGTGGGGGGACAGGGAGGCTGGCCACCATCGCGGCCGTGTGGAGAGGGGAGGTGGGGCTGCGTGGCGGCGGAGGACGAAGAGACGGGGAGGACCGAGGAGGAGTGGAGGATGGGCGGCGCTAAAGGAAGGGGGAGAAGAGGGGAAAACCAGAGAAGGAAGAGAAGGGCAGAAGGCTCTCGGCTCGTCTCGAGGAAGGAGAGAAAAGCAGAGGGAGAACGAAAAAAAAGGAGGTCATGGCCTAAATGGAACTATTGGGACCAGTATTAAAAAAAAGGCGCTCTCGTGGCCGTAATGACAAAAATAGCACAACGGACACATCGGGCATCGACATGTGT
This sequence comes from Ampelocalamus luodianensis, assembly GCA_036346255.1. Lineage (NCBI taxonomy): Eukaryota > Viridiplantae > Streptophyta > Magnoliopsida > Poales > Poaceae > Ampelocalamus > Ampelocalamus luodianensis. Next base: position 15,775,253 of record CM070621.1, on the reverse strand, counting down.
CCACATCCATGCCCCTATCCCGCGGAGGTGATCTGCACCGTTCCTGGGAGGTCCGGACACTTCCCGTGCTACCACGTCGCCGTGTCCGTGCCACCATAGCCCGAAAGCCCCCTGTCCGTGCCACCCTAACTAGGATGTCGCTTTGTCTGCAGCACCCTGGCCCAGACGCACCAGCTGACATTCAGCCGTAGCTCCATGGCCCAAACAAGCCTCGTCCATCCAACTGGCACACCTCCGGCCCCCCCCTCACCCGGACACAGCGCTCACCCTGTCCACCTAGCGCGCGGACAGCCTCCACTTCCGGCCTGCCCACGCCCGGACGCGCCACGTGGGCAGCGCCGCACTACCCTGGTCCAGACGCGCCGCGCACCCTGTCTCCCGTCCACCAATTTATTCCCTGTCTCTCGCGCATTAATCGTGTCTCCCGTCCTTCAATCGCATGCATGTTGCTTGCGCGCAGGAGGGAATCTGATTCCCTCCCGTCGCTCGCTCTCTCATTCTTGCTATAAATTTTGAGTAACGAGTGAGACTCTTCGCTCACTCTCATCCTCGCTCGCTCGCTTGCTTGCTATCTCGCAGTATCGGTCGATTTCATTTTCGCATACGATTAAGGATTGTTTAAAGCCGTCATTAGCGATCATATTAATAGGAAATTTTTATCTTGTATGTATTGTCTTTATTAATTTTTTAGTTAGTTAATTAGTCGTAGTAAATTACTCATAATTAATTAGTTATAGTTATTTAGGCGTAATTAATTTAGTCATTATCACTTAGGCATAATTAAATTTGTGTTATTTATTTAGTTGCAATAAATTAGGTCGTAACTGATTAGTAGTAGTTAAATTAATCTAACGTATTTATTCGTTGCCTAGTTAATTAGTTACGAATTAATTAGTCATTATTAATTAGTTGCAATTAATCAGTTTTAGTTAATTTAGTTATAACTAATTAGTCGTACTTAATTAGCCATAATTAATTTAATCGTAGTTAGTCAATCGTAATTAATGTAGTGGCCTTCTTAAGTCGTAATTAATTTGGTGAATTTATTAAGTCATAATTATTTATTTGTAATTAATATGTGGTAATTAATTACTCAAAATTAATTTAGTGTTATTTAATTCATTATTAAGTCATAATTATCTTTTTTGTAATTCATTTGTGCTAATTAATTAGTCCTAATTAATTTAGTGGTATTTAGACACTCGTATTAATTTAGCCATAATTAATTTAGTCCTATTTACTTAGTCGTACTTAATTAGTTGTAATTAATTTGGTTGTAGTTAATTAGTGCATATAATTTTGTTGTCTGTATTTAGTCGTAATATTTAATTTCTAGTAGTTCATCATCATTATTAATGTATTCACTAATAATATGTCTTTGATCTCTTGCACGTCATGTCTCTACCGGAGCTATTGAAACCCTTCTACGACGAGCATCGCCGGTGCAAGCTGTGGATCATCGGGGATGCAGATAGCCCTCCACCCCACATGCTTCGGTCCGATAAGTATTACTGGGAGATCGATGCTCGTTACGTCCCAATCCTTCGGGATTCAGGATTGTTGCCATTTGTGAGGCTGCTTTCGGTCGGACGCTACTTCACCCTAGACGGCGGTGTGATGTCGGCACTTATCGACAGGTGGAGACCCGAGACTTACACCTTACACTTTCGGTGGGAAGAGATGGCGGTCACTCTCCAAGATGTCTCATTCATGACCAGTCTCCTGATTAGGGGTGAGCCACTTGTTACTGGTCATTTGCTGATGAACTAGAAGGCCCAGTTGGGGCATCGGTTTGGCATACCTGTCCCAGACAGCACCTGTGATGTTTCTCAAACCTGGCTAAGGAATTTCAATCAATGCCCACCAGATGCACCTGACAAGGTTGTTAGGACGCACCTCATCGCTTACATTCTCCATCTCTTTGGTTGTACCTTGTTCCCACCACACAAGGCGATTGGGTGCACCCCAGCTTCGTCTGCATCGTCGAGTCTTTGGCTGACGCGGAGATTGGAGCGATGCCACTAGGACCCTTTTTCTTGTGATAATATGAGTGATTGCACTGTAATATCATCAAGTCTAGATGCCACGTACAGCATCTCCAAAGACATAATTTCGCCGGTAGAACCAGCACCCTGGGATGCGTCCTCCTCGCTACCATCCGAGCCTAGGTTAGCATCCTTGTCGGACTCTAACTTGAGAGGCTAGTCCGGTAGATACTCGTGGTAGTCAATACGGGCTGACCACCACAGTCTCGCCCCCTTATTTTGCACAAAATTATGTGCATCTCTTCTCTAGTGAACTTCCTCCAAAACAGCACATTCTGTGCTACTATCTTCAAGCTCCGCATGAAGTTGCCCATTTCACGAGGCACCAACATCATCAAGGTTTTCCAGCAGCCTGCGTACGATATTCACGTACACCATTAGCTTCCCGTATATCACCGCCTCGGGCTGGGAAGCAATCTGCACGTACTAGCCCCATGCTACGCTTTCGTTCTCCTTGACTAGCTCCCATATGCCCTGCCTCCCCTACTCGTGCAGGTGATCGCTTTGATGACAAGTTTCTTTATCGTTGGCTCCATGTCGAACTCCCTTCGAATGCAGCTCCTAAGCTCATGAATATTCATCGCATCGAGCCCCTCCGCCCGGACCACCTTGTACTGGCATCTCGACAGATCTAACCCATCGGGCCGGCCCGCACGAGACCGTCATCATAAAACACTACCAAGTCTTGCATGTTTGAAATTACCAAAAGTCACAATAACCCGATTTACGGTAGCACCAATTAATTTACTATACATGACAATTTACATGTGATTATTTATTCAGCCACCACTAATTAAATAGGACTAAACAAAAAAGCACTAATTAATTACGAGTAATTTATTTGCCACTAATTACCCATGATACAGATAATTACGACACAATACATACAAGTAAGCAATTAAATGCGAGTAATTGAATACAAATAATTAATTAATTAGCAACAATTTGATTACTTATCAATAAATTACTTACGAGTAATTGATTACATATAAGTAATTCCCACTGAATTAATTACGATTAATTACTTAAGACTGATTAAATACATGTCATTAATTATTTGTAATTAATTATGTTTATTTAATTACCACTAATTAACTATGGGTCATTACTTACCAACAAATTAATTATGGTCACGTAAATTCAACCACTTAATTCGCACTAATGTAATTACCACTAATAAACTACGTAAAATTTAATTACAATATATTAATTATGACTAATTAATTAATTAACACTTCATTTCCACTAAATAATTATGACTAATTAACTACTGGTATTTAATTACAACTGCTTAATTACCACTTATAAACTACGAGTAAATTACCACTAACTAACTACGACTAATAAATTACCGCTAATTAACTATGACTAAAATAATTACAACTAAAGCATAGGAAATAATTTTACCTGGATATTGACTTTACAGTACTTATACGGACGTAATCAGAATAACTTCTCTAAACACTATTTATTTCACAGCGTAATCTGAACAAAGTTTTAGTTAAATTCTCTTTGTTCTCAGCGACGAACGCGAGAACGAGAATGAATTCTAGAATGAGAGCGAGACCGAGTGCGCGTGGGTTTTTATAGGCGCGTGAAGGAGTTTCGCGTAGACGGGGGCAGCGTGATTAGGATTGCATGCGGATGGAGGTAGTGAGGTGATGGAAGGGATGGGGAAAGGATGAGGGTGGTGCTTTCGGTGGTACGTGCCCGTGTGGCCAGGCCCTAGTCGTAGGGCGGTGCGTTGTCGTAGGTAAAAAGGTGATGAAATCTGGCCCAGGGGACAACAGAAGCGCCAAAAGCAACATAAGGGAGAAAGGGATGGGCGAAAGCAGAGGAAAAAGACAGGGATCAGGGCTAGGGGGACACAAACTGAGCGCGGGACGCCAGGAAATGTGGCCATGTGGGAAGACGTGAGCCATCCGGGCCACCAATCAATGGCGTAGGGAGGTCCGGGCCAGGGGACACAGTGGACCTGGTGACCGTACGCGGGACGCGCGACAACGGCCGCGTGGTGTGCGTGCGGAGGTCCAGTCCAAGGGGCACAGAAGAGTTGGTAGCTGAGCGCGGAATGCACGGTTGCGGCCACGTAGCGCACGGAGAGCCGTCCGGGCCACTAGGGAATGTTAGAGATGTCCACCGTGCGAGGGAGGATCGGTGTAAGACACGTGTTACACACCAGGATGTCTGTGGTGCCAAGAATGAAATTACGCCACCCGAACGCCTAGTTTTGCTAATACCGCCGCATACAGTGCCATTTAGTCCAAAAACTCGGAAAAAAAAAGGAGAGGGAATGGGAAAAGGAGGAGGGAAAAAAGAAAAAAAAAGTTAGGAAAAAAGAGGGAATGGGAAAAAAGAGGAGGGGAGAAAGAAAAGAGGTTAGGAAAAAAGTGGGGGAAAGAAAAACATGATGGGAAATAAAAACAAAATAAAAATTGTCCATAACGCAACAATGCATAAATATTCAGGAGAATAAATAAAATTTATTCATTGTTCGATATAGTATAAATACAAAGTTGATGCCTCATTAAAAAACCTTACACCCAGTGTGGGGTACCCCTGGTAAAGAAAAGAGTGCAACAACTACATACACATAGATAGACAAGTTGACGTCGAGATTCTCCAGGTCGGCTATCGCCTCCGCGATCTCTGAATCCTCGAGCTGATGTTGCGTCAGTTCATCTGCGCTCTCCTAGTCTTTGAGGCATGTGAATATATCTCAACCATATCAGGTGTGAGAAACAACCTATTTGGCTCAATGATCCTCCCCACCGTACTGAAAGTGGCTTCCGATGAGACAATCGACACCGGAACCATAAGTACATCTTGTGCAAAATGTGACAGCATAGGATAAATACGCTAGTGGTTCTTCCACCACAAGAGGAGGTTGACACCATTGCCCTCCGCGAAGTCAAGCTTGGTGTCCGCAAAAGGTGTATCGAGGTAGTGGTTGATCTCTAATGTTGAATTCCATTGAGACTTGGACGACGCACGAGAGGATCAACTAGGTGCTGATCCTTTTAGCTTCTTCCACACATTGGAAGCGCTCACATAGCAATGTCCTTGTTGCGTTGTTGAAGAAGTTGTTCTCGATTGACTTCTGTTGCCAAACTTTTTATAATACAAATCGAAAACTCGAAAAAGCTCGCCATGAATGTGAGTGTAAGCCTTAGAAAAATCAAGATCAAATGCCTCTCCAATTCCCTCGTAAGCCCCCTTCAGATCTACTAATTTTCTTCGAGGGTCCATAATAGTACTAAAACAGAAGAAATGTGGGATAGCTTGAAAATATTTTAAATTTTTCTCTCCATTGGTTCAATAATAGGTCTCAGAAGGGCATCGTTTTTGTTTTTCTTGAAAACATTAGCAATAATCCAAAGCCATTCGATGACTAAGCAAGAAGTAGGATAGTAAACACCAAATAAAACTGTGGTTGCATCGTAAAACACTTTCAAAATTGCACGAAAATGACCAGCAACTAGCCAATCTGCTTCAGTAACCAACTGCTTATCAAAATTAGTATTGACGAAGAGAGTGATGATGTACTTGTACTCCTTGCACCGCTCCAACATAGTATACATGGAGTTCCACCGCAGCTTCATATCCTGGTTGAATTTTCTTGGCCTCTTATTGTTAGCCTTGCAGTACTCCTTGAACTGGGTGTATTTTGGGCCCAAAACTGTAATAAACTGGATAGCATCGCGTATGTTATCTAGACTAGGTTTCATTACCTGCAAGCCTACCTGCACGATGAGGTTCAAGATGTGGCATGTGCATCTCTAGTGGAGGACAAAATCACCAGTGTAGGGCTCCAGATGTGGTGCGAGGAACTCCATGATCGTCGTGTTAGCTGGGGCATTGTCAAGAGTGATAGCAATAATTTTGTTCTCTATTTTAAAATCCTGAATGACCTCTAATATGCGTTGTGCGATGGCCTCTCCGGTGTGTGCCTCATCGATAGGATTGAACCCTATGACTCGCTTGTTCAAGTTGTAATCGTCATCTAAGTAATATGCAACAACACTAAGATAGCCTGCCCTTTGGTGGGATGAAGTCCATATATCTGAGGTTAAAGCAAAAGAAAATGTAACTTTCAGGAAGCTCTCTTTCAAACTTGATAGTTTACGTTGATAGAGTTCTACTATGTTACGTACAGTTGCTCTCCTACTTACGTGTCGGTATTGTGGGCAAAAATCATGTTGGATCATTCTTTCAAAACTAGAGCTTTCGCCCATCCTAATCGAAAGATTCTCAGTAACTATATATCTAGCAATTTTGTCTCTAGCTATCTGAGGGTTGCACATCTATGTACTACCAAACCATTGGCCCCAAAGTTAAGCTGGGTCTGGACGCCCACCCTCCCCCCCCCCATCCGCCCAGCAGCTATCTTCTTCAAACATGCCTACATGTGCCACTTGAGATGACCTATTCCTCCACCTGAGCACGTAGACAATTTAGTATGACAATATTTACATGTCGCATAAGGTACCTAACACTCATCCTCTATTTCTATGTTGTACTCTATATGCTGCCAACACCATGCACACCGGATGCTGGAGCCTCCAACCGTTCCAGTCGTCGATTTACCGACTCCAGCCCTCGGGGTGGAGATGTGGGCATCCTCGAAGCCCCCTGTTCCGTCCATATGACGGTCATCCATGCCATAGTATCCCATGCCTGGGGAGAGTTGGTGAAGATCGATCTCTTACTCTTGCTCTTGCAATTCTTCTTGTTCTTGGGGAGGAGGACTAGGAGTGCGAGGGCGTGATCTCCTGTTCCCCCCTCCAAACTTCTTCCTACCAAACATGTTGGAAGACTAGCGAGTAGAAATTACAGAGCAAAGAGAGAAGAGAGAGCACAAACAGAGGAAGAGATGTTTATGAGTTTGTGACTTGTGCGGAGTGTGGACAATGAAATTTATAGGCAAGAGAGAGCCGAACATTAGCCACTGTCTCTCATGTCCCCAACGTCTCTCGTCCTCCATGCTCCCCATCTTGTCACTGGCTCACAGCAAAAACACACTGTCCTCTCTCTCGTGTCCTCTACGCTCCCCATCTTGTCACTGACTCACTGCAAAGTGCAAAAACACACTGCCACTCTCTCTCTCTCTCTCTCTCTCTCTCTCTCTCTCTCTGTCCCAACATCTCTTGTCCCTCCCAGTCCCAACGTCTCACTCCAGTGCATTGCCCACTCTCTGTCTCTCCTCTCGTGTCCCTCTCCCTCCATGTTCATGGGATCCCCCATTTCCATCGCCACCCAATGCCAACGGCCACCCCCTGCGCAGGCCATCTCTGCTCCAGCGGCCCCCACTCCCAACGGCCTCCCTCTGTGGCTCTACCTAGTACTCTCCCCATCGGCCTCCGGCCTCCCTCTCCATTCTCCAACACCCCTAACTGCCCCCAACGCGCTAGTCGCCTCTTCCACTCCCCCCAACTCCCTCCCCACATCGACCGCCTATTACACTCTCCCCAATTCCCTTCCCTCTCCAGCCACCTCCCTCCCCTTTTCGGTCACCTCCCTCTCCTCTCCGCGAGGGGGGCGTGCGCAAGGGAGCTGGACCTCTTCTGCTTTCCCAACTCCCTCCCCTCTTCGGCCACCTCCCTCCCCTCTTCGGCTGCCTCCCTCACCTCTCCGTGAGGGGGCCTGTGCGTGAGGGAGCTAGAGCGAGGGAGCCGGAGGGCCGGCGGCCCGCGGTGGCCGTGGCGGGGTGGCCGCGCGAGGGAACCGGAGCCCCAGGTACCCGAGAGGGAGCTACAGGGGTGGCGGCGGAGAGGCAAAGCGAGGCCGACGCGACCAATGCGGGGGCGAACGCGACCCTCGGAGGTGCGCAGTGGTTGTGGCGAGGGTGGGCGCGCGATGGACGTGGCTAGGGTGGGCGCACTGTGGCTGTGGCGATGACTTCGAGCTCAAGTCCCACCCCTATCCTACATGGGCCACGCGTAGGAGTTCGTCAACGACCGCCACCATGTGCGCAAGGAGTACGATGAGTGCTTGGGCCGTGGCGGGGCGGCCGACGTGAGGGTGGGAGCCCAGTGGCCGTGACAGGGCGGGCGCGCGGTGGCCGTGGCAGGGGCGCGGGGCAGCCGTGCGAGCGACGGCACCAGGTGCGGCCGTGTGGCAACGCGCCCTGCCACGTGCCCTAGCGTGTGCCGCTGTGCCTTAGCGCATGTCGTGCTGGGTTTGGGTCTGTAAGGCCCGAACGTTCTATGCCATGCCGGAGTACTAGGCCCGGCATGACCCAAACAGTGCTCGTGCCTCGCTGTGCCAGGCCAACCGTGCTGTGGGTAGGCCCGAAAAGCTCTGGCCCAGTGCCTAGGTCTAAGCATATGTAGCTGATTATTAGGCTTTAGGTACTTGTTATATTTGCCTCAACCGAAAGCCATATTCCCTGTCATCATTAACTTGGAAATTGTCCAAATTTTTGCAAGTTCTGTTACGTGTAAGCACACTCCTTTTTAAACACAGGAGCTAGCGTCTTATTTTCACGAGTGGAGTAGTAGTCACGACAAACACAAAGGCCTGATGGACACATTGGCTTGGGTCCACGGGTCAATAGCTGTTACAAAACTTAGCGAAAGGATTCGATTTGCATTGTATACAAAGTGGATCGTTAACTAATTGGATTGGGATTACAGAGGAGATCAAATAGGAGATGGTGTGGGCTAGCTATAAATTTGCTAGGTGTGAGCTGTGGTGTGGCCGCTGCTGTGGTGGGCAAGGTACTTGCCTTGGATGCAGTAATGCTTTGGTAAGATTTTCCGTTGGGGACTTCTTCCTCAGTGTTGGCGCTCCCCCTCTTGGACTATCGGTGTTGTTGTCTTGTGTTTTCTCTTTAAGAACTGATGTAATTTTCTTCTCCTTGAAATAAATAACAGACCTCCTGCCCTTGTTTTTTTTTAAAAAAAAAATTGCTAGGTCTGCAAGTGTGCAGAAACAGGGAGGTTCGATTCGGCCACAAAAGTGCCAGATCGAATCGATTCTGTGAATTCAACATTTTTATATGCACAAATTGCTTCTCCAAAAGAATTTGCTTTCGATTTATCATCTCAAAAGCAGCGTATATCAGAATCAAATGCTCGTCTCTTTTCCCCCTTCGACTTTTTAGCAGTTAGGGTTCTCCACTGACAAATGGATATCTCCTTGCATGCAGAGGGCAAAATCGTCAGTTAGTTGCGTGTCTGGTCCTGAGATGAACCTTTTTTATGATTTAATCTATTTTTTAAAAAAAAAATATTTTAAAGATAATCTCCCTCTAACTTTATTTTTAATTCTGACTCTTTAGTCACGTCACAACGTACGGCGTGACAAAAACACTCTGTTATGCCATATACCATGGCATAACCAAAGCTGCCACGATAGTTCTTTGAGCCGGCACGCATCCGCTTTTGGGCTAAATCATGTCACACCAAGAGGGCCGGCGGGACAGCACTCGTTTGCCACGCTAAGATCCGTGGCGTGACAAAGTGTTTTTGCCACGCAAAGGGGTCAGAATTGAAAATAAAGTTAAGAAAATGTTCTCTTTGAAATATTTTTTAAAAATGGATTAAACCATAAAAAAAAAAGTTCTCCTGAGACATAGACAGGTCAAACTATGGATCATCGCATTAGCCAAAAAAGCAGGAACAAAATTTAACCATAAATGTCGCTTGCAATGGCCGTGCACTTGCTCGATCAGATTTACTTTCCTCACTTAAATCTTTGATCGAATCAATTCGATCCGAACATTGACCGCACAGTGAGAGAGCAAGAAAATGCTGGAACATTTCATATATCGTAGCCAGAATCCGAGGAGCAAGCGCTGGAGTTAGGTTAGCCGGTTCATCATATCTGCAGTACAGATCAAATATATCCCATGCGTGCAACGTGTGGGGTCAATACTGTAGCAACAACTCACAAGTAACCATACCAACAACTAATCGTATCTGTAGCACGTAGCACGCTCACAATATTCATATGATTTGCAGATGCCAAACTACGTACGTACTTACGAGCCGATCTTATTAAGAAGCCCCGGTTAGGTTTGGACTCTGGAGGAGATCATCATCGATCACACGTACGCCCAAGTGCAACGCGCGCGCGCGATCTCAACATGGACTATGGTATGGTCCGTTCCAAAACTGACAGGCGAAAATACTCGCTTTCTTTTCCCCGTGTGATGCTCTGCTCGAGACGACGCCACGACGGCCTCTCAACTCGCAAGTTTAACGTAGCACTCGCCCGGGTCGGCTTATTTGCCTGCAGAACAGCGTGCGTTTCCGCACCTAGGCCTAGCTGGTTCGCAGTCGCTGTACGGCAGAACAGAACGGCATGCGATGGATGGATTGGTGTGAGATCTTGAGAAAGTACTGGCTTATCGCATGCCAACTATAAGAGAGAAGGTCTAAGCGACGTCGCTGATAACTGCATGTTCCGGTGTGCCTTCTCCATATGGCTGTGTTCCGATGCTGCATTTGGGGCCAGATTTATTTCGGCTGTTGCCGGATATATTTGTGGCGAAATTGCTGTCCAAGTGGTGACACCAGCGTTCGGCGACATGTTGGGCATGGCTTTCCCCGCGTACGTCCGAAGGAGTTTGGCAACACTAGTCATGAGTGCCGGTCTCAGGTCTATTCTTTCAGCTGTCAGATGATGTCTGCACTAAAAGGCACTAAATGGCCGCGATTTGGTTAATTTATATCAGGGGACAGAGGATACGCTCCGGATTTCTTCGTATTTGTTTTGTATTTCTAGTGAATTTCCCGCGCAACAGTCCACACAATTGCACTAGTGTTACAGCTTGCACAAATGTTTTTGTTTTTTGTCCCAGCAGGGACAGGGACATTTTCGTAGAAGATTGGTGATGAAGAAATTAGTCCTACTCCTAATGGATCAAGTACCTTTGATATCATCTTTTAGCCGAAGTACCTTCTCTCATGACAAGCCTGTGTGTAAGCCGGATAATCAATGAAGGATGTGTGACATGAAAGGAGCCCAACTCTTTTTGTTTCAGCACCCGCTGATGCATATTACTCCAAGCATAAGTTACGCGAATGACCTCACACCACACATCAATAACTGCAAAATTTTAGAACACATTTTAGAGACATATAGGCAAAGGCTTTGCCCACATATACCATCAGTATATATGTTTGCACCATAAGAGAGTCTGACAAACAAGACGGGATAGCAACAAATGCTTTTCCCACGTATATCAACAGCATGTTAGCACCATAAGAGAGTCTGACAAACAAGACGGGATAGCAAGAAATGATTTGCCCACATATATCAACGCCATGTTAGCATCATAACAGAGTTTGACAGACAAGACGGGACAATGACACGTGAGGTCTGGCCCACGTGTCATTGACACACGCAATGGTACTTTGGCAAACTGTGAATCCGCCGGCGGTTCGAGTAGGGTGTAATCGGAGCGGTTACGGATAGATATTGCTTATCATGTATCTTATTCTATATTTTTTTTCTCAGAGTCGAGATCAGAAACAGATAGTGTTGGATACCTATTTTTCTATCCTGTATTCGCCCCGCGAGCCTTCGGTCGGTTGGTCGGTCGGACTGAAATTATCCGCTTCTTTTGCACCCCCTACACAGGACATTGGATAGTAGAGTGCAATCAGAGCGAACACGGAGAGACTAATCGCTGCGATGTTGAAAAAAAACACTCAGTATCACATGTTTGCTCATATGCATCAACCCACCTATCTGTTATCCTACTCCTAAGTGAAGTCACAACAGACTTTCCTCATACCAACTGACATACGGACGAATATCGCTCACCACGTATCCTATTCCATATTTTTTCCTCGGAGTCGGACATGAATAATACTGGATATCCATTTATCCCAACCATATTCACTCGCAAGCCTTTAGTCAATCGATCGGACGGGAATTATCCGCTCTGTTTGCACCCGTATGTATGAGAGCAAATCTCCCTTTCATTTACCAGCAAGTAGAGAGACCAGTTTCACCTTGAGATTTCTATGTAGCTACACTAGTGCTAGTGGGGCTAAAATGAACTAGTATGGCGGGCCGGAACAAAAGAAGGACCACTAGTGCATTTAATCTTTCATTTCCAATGATTGAATCATCTTTGCAAGGACCGCGCGAATCTTCGCTCCCGGGAGCTAGCTCTATAAATACCGTCCCCCGTGAAGCAGCTCAGAATACATCAGTAGCACAACACAGCCGCAGCACAGTCCCACTCCCAATGGAGACCTCAGTTGAGAGCTGGTGGGTGCTGCCCCTGACCTTAGTCCGGACCATCTCCGGGAACCACGAGAACACCACTACGCTTCTTGCCATAGCCACTAGCTTCGTCTACCTCGCCACCTTCGCATGCCTTGCATGGGCAGGCGCCTCCCTGCTCTACTGGGCTCACCCGGGTGGCCCTGCCTGGGGTAAGTACTGGAGGGGAAGAGGACAGAGCCCGAGGCCATGTCCGATCCCGGGGCCGAAAGGGCTCCCGGTCGTCGGCAGCCTCGGCCTCATGTCCGGGCTGGCGCACTGCTCGCTGGCCGCCGAGGTGGCGCGCTGGCCAGGGGCAAAGAGGCTCATGGCGCTGTCGCTCGGCCCGGTCCGGGCCGTTGTCACGTCGCACCCGGATGTGGCCAAGGAGATCCTCGACAACCCGGCGTTCGCCGACCGGCCGCTCAACCACGCGGCGTACGGCCTCATGTTCCACCGCTCCATCGGCTTCGCCGAGCACGGCGCGTACTGGCGCGCGCTCCGGCGCGTGGCCGCGGGTCACCTGTTCAGCCCGAGGCAGGTCGAGGCCTTCGCGCCGTACCGCGCGCGCGTCGCGGAGGACGTGGTCGCCGCGCTGCGCGGCACCGGAGCAGCCGTGGTGCAGGTGCGCAGCGTCCTCCGGCGCGCGTCGCTCTACTACATCATGCGGTTCGTGTTCGGCAAGGAGTACGACGTGTCGCGAGCCGTGCCGGCGTCCGGGAAGGAGGTGGAGGAGCTGCTCCAGATGGTGCACGAAGGGTACGAGCTCCTCGGGAAGGAGAACTGGTGCGACTACTTCCCGGGGCTCGCCGCTCTCGACCCGCAGGGCGTCGGAGCACGGTGCGCCGAGCTCATGCCGCGGGTGAACCGTTTCGTGCACGCCATCATCCGGGAGAACCGTGGCAAGGCGATCTCCGGAGGAGAGGCGCGTGATTTCGTTGATATATTGCTTTCACTGCAGGAGAGCGAGGGGCTCGCCGACGCCGACATAGCCGCGGTGCTTTGGGTACGAACCATGCACTCAACTAGAGCAACACAACATTCTCACCAAATTAACATGCATAAATTAACACGACATCAGTTCTATTAAGAAGTCGCAGATCATGCATACTACTTTCGTTGTGATCGAAATCTTAAAAAAAAGCAGAACATTTTAAAAAACTAGCGTTCATGCAAAATTCCACCAACTTTTCTTCATTTTTTCGATTTTTATGTATAAAGAATCGTACAAACGGATGTTTAGCAGTTACGGTTTTACGGTACATAAACGTGTGAATAAAATTGTTGTTAATTTATCAGGAGATGATCTTTAGAGGAACAGATGCCATGGCCGTGCTCATGGAGTGGACCCTAGCCCGCCTCGTCCTCCACCGCGACGTCCAAGCCAACGCGCACCGTGAGCTCGACGAGGTCGTCGGCCGGAACAACCATGTCACCGAGTCCGCCGTGCCGTCGCTGCCTTACCTGCAAGCGCTGCTCAAGGAGGCCCTCCGGATGCACCCGCCGGGGCCGCTCCTCTCGTGGCGCCACAGGGCCATATCGGACACGTACGTCGACGGCCACCTCGTCCCGGCCGGCACCACCGCCATGGTCAACCAATGGGCCATCAGCCGCGACCCCGACGTCTGGGACGCGCCGCTCCAGTTCCAGCCCGAGCGGTTCCTCCCAGGCGGCAAGGCCCAGGACGTGTCCGTGCTCGGCGCCGACGGTCGGCTCGTGCCGTTCGGGTCTGGCAGGAGGAGCTGCCCGGGCAAGTCCCTGGCCATGACAACCGTGACCGCCTGGATGGCCACCCTGCTGCACGAGTTCGAGTGGATGCCGGCGTCCGGCACGGGCGCCGTCGATTTGTCGGAGGTGCTCCGCCTGTCGTGCGAGATGGCAGTGCCGCTCGAGGTCCGGGTGCGCCCAAGGCGCAACGTGTGAAGCAAGCTGCATGCAGCGCTTTGTTGCACCATGACTCCATCGTGTAGTTTGTAGCCGTGACCCTGTGCTCCATCGTGTAGTTTGTAGCCGTGACCCTGTGCTTCCAGTCACTCAATAAGCAGCTGGTATTAAATGTGCACCAGCTCAGCTCAGTATTTGCTTCGGAGTTTTAACTTTCCTACGTGTCATCGGATGTGAGCATACGTTTCCACATGGTGTACAAATTACAAAATCTATAAAAGATTATGTGTGTGGTGTGTAGTTGTTTGTCATGTCTAGATTTGCTCGTGTTATGGTTCCTCTATAATCTTAACAAGCTTTAGTTAAGATTAATAAAGCATGCAACGACCAATGGCATAATTCACACCCGCTGGACATCTAAGGTTTTTCGCCTATCTTACAATATGCAGATGACACACTCATTTTATTGAAAGGTTCAGTGCAACAAGTGACGGTTCTAAAGGAATTACTAGACACATTCTCTTGTTTCTCCGGATTAAAAATAAATTATCATAAGGGCACACTCATACCAATTCACATGTCAGTTGAAGATACAAATGCGGCAGCTGCCATCCTACAATGTCCAATCAGCTCCCTACCATGTAACTATCTAGGCCTGCCGCTCGCTACGAGCAGAATACCTCACAGTCTGCTACAACCGATTATTGACAAAGTGGATAAAAGACTGGCTGATTGGATCCCAAGCCTCCTGTCTTGGGGGAGAAGAGTGACAATGATCAACGCTGTACTCTCAGCTATACCAACATACTACATGTGCTACCTCAAGTGGCCGGACCGTACCATTGACACCATTGAAAAAATTCGAAGGGTTTCCTTTGGCGCGGAAGCAGATAAATGCATGGAGGCCATTGCCTTGTGGCCTGGAAGACTGTCATTTTACCAAAAGAACAAGGGGGGTTAGGACTACGAGACCTAAGACTTCACAACCAAACTTTGCTTATGAAATTTACGGCTAAGCTTTTGTCTAATCATTCGGATCCTTGCTTCCAATGGTTAAGAATGCGTTATATCCAGAATATCATTCCGACACAACCTCGCCCTAGAGACACAGCTGTTTGGAAAACAATATCATCGATGTACTGTAATGATTCAATTGACAAAAGTATCCATTGGAAATGGAACAAATACGATGTTTTGGAAGGATAACTGGACGACAATGGGACGTTTTCAGCTCAGTTTTCCCACTTTATTCACTTTTGCAACTCTACCAAACTGCTCAGTCCGATCGCAATTTCAAGATAATAATTGGATGATATCCCTACAACCAGCTCTTTCGCAACAAGCTGCTTCAGAATATCAAATGCTACGAGATTTTCTGTCCACCCAACAACTGCAATTGGATACTTTGATCGCGCCGACTACATCAACTTTTTACAGAACCTTATCTTCTCATGGCTTAAAGTGGCCAGCTATAGACTACACTTGGAATCAATCAATACCTCACAGCTGCAGAGTCTTCCTATGGCTAGCTTTTAGAGGTCGTCTAAACACCAAAGACAACATGACAGTCAAACATTGGACACAGGACCCACATTGCGACATCTGCCCTGCAACGGAAACAATTGATCACATTATCTTGCGCTGCCAGCTGGCAGATAGTCTATGGACAAGAATAGGTCTTACAAAGGAAGCAAACTCAGCTCAGAACATACTGCAATTTCTCGAAAAGGTTATGACAAAGAACAAAAATTTTCATAAAATTTGGCCAATTTGTTTTGCGGTTTGCGCGCACACATTATGGATTCTGAGAAATAACCAAGTCTTTCAACAAGCTGAGAACAATGTGACAATCCTACTATGCAAGATTCAAAGCTTGATTACTCTTTGGATGCATCGGGCTAAACCAAAGTACCAAAATGATATGCGGCAGTGGTGCCAACTGTTTTTGTAATTTTTTGCGTTCAGCATTATTTTCGGTTTTCTTTCTTTCGTTCCTTTTCTTTTCTTTTTTTTTACTTTTGTAAAATTTTGTTTGACAACCATTGCAATTTAATGGTCATAAGGTAGAGTTTTCTCTACCTTCTTATGTAAAAAAAAACAAGCTTTAGTTTTCATGAAACTGAAAGTAATGGCAAGTTTATAGTCGGTAACTCGGTATGCTGTCTGGTCTCTTTGACCATGACAACTGCCGGACAAATATAATGTGCATTGCATTGTTTCAAGTTTCAAGGGAAATAATAGAAGGAAAACAAAATCGGGAAGAAACACTGGTTTTGGAGCTCCCTGGTTTGCGCCATGCAGTAAATCTGATTTAGGTTATGGTTTCACCCTCCAAAAAATGGCTCAAGTAAAAAGCTACTTCGTCTAGCTTGGCCGGAATGACAGATACTATGAATGATGTGCCAAGGCCCAATCCCAATAGTAAATAGGATGTATCAAAATCTATCTTCGTATGAATAAGAGGGCGGGACATGAGCATTGCAGCAGGGGGGGACGAAAAGACTTGCTATAGAGACGAACCACACTACCATTCCTTATTTCAGCAAACCCAATTATTCAGCGTCGCAGCAACAAAAGGTACAGCTCGGCATACAAAACACACAACCGACTACCCGGTTCCCCAACTCTATCAACAGGTACATAAAAGGACAGTCCAACCGATGCCTGTCTAGGGTACAAATTAGCTTAGCACAATATACGACGGAACAGGCCAAAATTTCCTAACAGTCCATGACAATCATTCCACACGAGAGCTCACTTCTGCATGGATGTAGACACTTCAACAGGCATAAAGCAAAGTGATGCTAACAGAGTCCATTGAAAGAGAGAGCATGGCGGACCTTGCACCAAGTCACAACCCCAGCTCTGAAAGAAGTTTGCGCCACCTAGGAGTCTCCTCGTCAAATATGTAGGTCAGCTTTGACACCAAAACTCCGCTGCCACCAATCTGCAGTTCCAAGTTTATGGGTGTATATAAAACTATTAGATACATCACTAATACAGTAATACCAAGAACAATACAAGTTAAAAAAAAATCAAGTACCATATAGGTCCTAAAAATAAGTTATATTATGAGCTCAGACATCAGGTTGATCCATTGTGCTGACTGCAGCGAGAAAAGCACAAAAGTATCTCCTTTTTTTGTTTCTTCTTACAGAATGGATGAAAAGCTCCACACTAGCAACTGCTAGAATGGAGCTTATCCCCAGATTTAAAATTCTTAAACTCAAGGTGCAACATAGGAAACCTATTGATTCAGGATAATTACTTAGATATTTTACTTAGTTGAGAATAACCGTCTGCTTCAAACACAACATTAGAAAGTTGTCTTAAGAATAGACTATTGCCAACATGAAATTGAAAAAAAAAAGATAAAACAGAAAAGATGAGGTAAATATTTCTGAAAAGAAGATTAGGTAAATATCTTACAGATCTCAGTTGTTGAATAGACTTGTAAAGCAACTTTTGTGGAACTACTACATTAATGGCGTAGTATTCCACAGCAACCTTGCCATCACGTCTGCAATAGACTGGACTTATAGTTGGGCCCTGTTCACATCAAGATGGAGTAAATTAAATCATAAGCTTGAGTTAAAAAAAAAAGATAAGATTCCACCTCCATATTTCAAACTACTGCAGTTTCAGTTATACAATCATGACAAAAGCTTTTGATACAAGTATGTGATGCAAGATTAGTTTAATTTCAAGGGAACCTAAAAGACTAAAACTGGAATTAGGCTCAGTCCAAGGATGTTACAGATGTCATAATGTTAACACATTAGTATTTGATATATTACAGGCCGCAATAGAAATGACAGATGTTGCATATCTATTATATAAGTAAAACAGTGTTCATAGGAGGTAGGAGCCACCACTTTCACTCCGAAGGGTTAGAAGTCCCTCGTCAATCAGGGGGGAAAAGACAAATAAAAGATCCACGTCGCTTATTTAGTGGGCCCAAATTATAATGATGCCGATTAATCAGATGTAGATATTAGAGCTGCTACAGTTGTATAACAAACATACCTATATTTTCCATTATGGATATAGATATTAGAGCTGCTACACTGTGTAACAAACACAGCTATATTTTCCGTTATGGATGTAGATATTAGAGATGCTACAGCATATAACGAGCAGTTATATTTTCAGTTATGGGTAATAGTGTGTGTTGAGTATAATGAATACAGCTCTATTTGAAATATAAATATAAGCATTCTCGCATCTAGCCGCACAAATTGCAGGGGATTCATGGCCAGTTTTTAGAAGATAACGTTTGTTGCTACTTTGAATATTTTTAATGATACCTGCAATCCACATAATGATGCTTGGCTGAGAACTCTCTCTGCCACTTCTTCTGCACTATTGCCCCTCATGTTTGCTGTGACCTTATATGATAATGGAAAGTATGATAAGTAATTAAGCCAGTATAAATGTAATATAAACTATATAAAGAATTACCATTAGCTCCCCAGTCGCTGTGAGGTGAGCCTCTAATCTTTCAAGCATCTCATGAGTAATCTCCAGCACACCTTTACGTCTGTTAAGAGATCTCCTACTTGCAACAAATGTGGCCTGCATAGTATTGGATATATAATAAAACGAGCACAACTTTTCTTTGATAAAAGAAATGTGAAATAAAACTATTTCGCTTTGAGGCTTACCTGGCTTTCCAAAACTACTCCACCTTCAATTTCCTTCAAATTATTCTCACGCAAGGTCATTCCACTACTCACGAGATCCACAATAACATCAGCCATACCCATCTTCACGGGGGAAAAAGGAATTAGTAGAATACATTACCCTTGATAGACTCTTGATAGATTGTGTCACAACTCTCAAGTTAGCAAATCAAGACTCAAGACAAGCATGCCAGTGTACCATATAGTAGCAAAGACAACTCCCATGTTCATTATCTTGTGAAGAATTGAAGTTTGGCTCTATCACAATTTACATCCCAATCATATACGGTATACTTGTCATGGGCCGGGCCGGGACTACTGTTCACATGGCGTGTACTGTTCATACATGAACAGTCCCACCCACGATTGTTATGGAAGTTTATTATTTAGGAATCTATCTATTAAGTAGGCAAGTTATTATTGGATTGGATTGTTAGAGATAGATTATCTTAGAGATTATTTCTTAGGGATCAAGTCGAACCATCCCTATAAAAGGGGTAATATGTATCCATTATCAATCAACCAAGAAAGATGAATTAATCTAGTCTCCCTCCCAAGGTTCTATCATCCCAGTCTATAGTCTAATCTCCCATTCCACAAAGCCGACGCCATCCGGCCTTCTTCCTGGCGGTGTTTACCCCGTTATGAACCAAAGTTCATAACATTTGGTATCAGAACAGTCGATCTCTTTCCAAAACTTCTGCTATCATGGTGATGGCGACACATCAGATCAAGTCGTGGGGACTTCGTTGCCGTGGGGCTTCCAAGGGTTGCAGCCCTGGCCGTCACCACAGCTCGAGGACGAGCTGCTTGTCGAGGAGCAGAGAAGTTGTTATATGCAGCAATTACTATTTATCTGAACAGTACCCAGTACTGTAGCACCAAGATTGGGAGGGGATTGCCTTCCCTAATAAGAATATCTATTTCCCTAGATAGTTGATTAGTTCCCTTGTACAGGGATTAGTTAATTGAAAAAGTTATCTATTAATTAAGAAAGTTATCTATTAGTTAGGAAAGTTATCATTTAGATTGATTTTATCCATAATTGTTAGAAGAGCCATCTATATAAGGAGACCCATTGTATCCATTATCAAGCAAGCAAGCAAAGATGAATAAACAAGTTCTTAGTCCCTAAAGTCCAGCTGTAGTCGTTCCCTTGACCGGCTATTCTAGATCTATTCCTCCCCAATCGGTGCCCTCCTTCACCTAGCACCATTCTACGTCAAGTCGTCGCCGTCCGACCTCCCTCCGACGGATGTTTACCCTATTATGAACTAAGGTTCATAACAATACTCATACAACTTTGTGCCACACTGCCATCATAATTAATAAAGCAAGAACAAAAAAAACAGCAGTATATATAATAATATGCAACACCCTAATTTGTGGAGAAAGAAATGACTGTGTTATAACAAAATGTTGGAACTTGATTTATCTCAAGATCTAAACAGAAGCACTATGGTGGAACATAAATGGACAACCTACACAGCGTACCATCCAAATTTCAAATATATACATGGAAAAAGATCAAATGCAAAAAAGAAAAGGGAAAAATCACAAAGAAACAGAAGGAAATTAAATATAAAGAGAGCAATCTCACAGCAGGATATGACTCAAGAGCTCCATCGCCAGCTAAAAACAAAACATGCTTGAAACCTTTCTCTCTCAAAAACTTAGCGCCTAGCTGCAGCACAATACGTAACTTAGGTCAATGATAAGCAAAGCAGTGTCCATGAGGGGGGAGCACTTGAACAAATTTAAGTTTGTTCAAAACCATACATATCCAAATCCTGTAACAACACGCAGTGGTCTTTCTTCTGTCCATTCCGGCATGTTTGCCAAGTCCTCCAGAGTATTTATGTTTTCAAAAATGCCTTCCTTAGGTACCTGATCACACAATATGACTGTTTCCGATATAAACTAAAATTAAGGAATAGCAAGGTTAGGACCCGTGAATGCACTTGGATAATACCATACCGCAAGGGACAAATGACATTGTCCGAAATCGAGAGCATCATGAACAACAACTAAATCATCATTACCCTGCCACGGATAATCTTAAGTAAGTACAGGCATAAATTAAATAAAGGCTTGCTAAAAATATCAAAGAAAGCTTAAATAAAGAACATTATGGATTCAGTTAGTATAAATTACATATAGCAGAAACTTCTAAAACTAAAGGTATGCACAAACTGACCCAAAAGATTTAACACTATTCCTCAGAAATTTACCTGCCCGTATTCACTGACTATGTCAAAACCCACAATACCAAGGTCAAGATCCCCTGACTGCAGTTTACGGACAATGTCTTTGGGCCTCTGAAACCAAACCTCCAAGTTTGGGACCTGTGCAAAAAGGGAACAAAAGAGAGCAAAACATCAGATTAAAACTACACTAGAACTTTACCTGTCTAGTACTCCCTCCATTTCACAATATCTGTCTAAACAGGCAATGGCCTGTCCACACTTTACACATAGCCACATTCCGTACAAAGTCAAGAAAAAAAAATAGTAAAGTTGCTCATGCTACTCATATTAAATGAAAAAAGTAACCATTCAACCTTTTCTCTCCCAACTTTAAAAGCATGGGCAAGAGTGGAAAAAAATACAATAACTATGCTAATGGTTTCACCAACAGACAAATATTGCGAAAGGACATTATCCTTTTAAAGTGAACACCTATAATGATTACAGGGAGTATTTAACTAAAATATTGATACTTGGATTCATTCTGACAAAAAATGCCGACACTAATCAGAAGAAAACTGAAAAAGAACACACCACTTATTTGTGGACCCAGATTATAATGTTGTAGATTCTTTAGATATAAGCAGATATTATAATTCCACAACCAATATAACTCCATTTCTAGACAGGAAAGTTTCGATACATACATTTATAGTACCTAGCTGGCTGCTATGCCATTTAGCAGGATTTCCTGCTAGTTAATGGAAGGCATATATTGTAAATGCAAGAAGGTCAGAGCATTTACAAGTGAAACAACATAAAATGCTCAATATTCCACACTTAATTTTTCTGACAAGCTAAAAGGCGTGAAGATGCAGGTTTCATATACTTATTAATTTTTGCTTCCTTGATTATTATCAGTGTCATCTACATGGAAATGGTGGAAACAAATGCCCATTTTACCCTACAAAAATCAGATGATAGGGTCCAATGTTCTTTTGGCCAAAATTCAAATCCAACTCTACAACTAATAGAGTAATAGGTTGTATAAGTTTTGCTTCCTGCAGGGCTTTGCTGATGCAAAATAGTATATTTGAAAACAAAACAGAAAAATCGAAGGCATGCAAGAGTGCTCTAGAATCTGGTAGAGATTTGTAAGTAGCAAACAAGTGTCATCCTCGACTCTCCAATCTAAGACTTTGCTTGGCATTGCAGTGGCTTTTCAAAAGTAGCTTTTTAATATCTTTTTGGATGTAATGGTTAGTTGGAAGAATATTTTTTGGAGCCATAACAGTAAAGATTCCTGTAATTAACTAAGTAACTAGATTCCACATTGCAGCACAGCACAACAACTCCAAACTGACCCTAAAAATATTTTAAAATGTTGATAATCTAGTTGGTCTAACATCTTCGAACATCTTGTAATTATGACAAAGTTATATTCCCGAACTTACATATTTTTCTATGCAAAATTATGGAAATTGGAGAAATCTTATCTACAGGCACAATAAAGATAACTTCAACCATGCACCTTGCAATCTATTTACTTTATGTAATACATAAGAGAAGGAAAAAAATATATAAATAACAGTGTTGACGAATAAAGCAATCTTAAGACATGGAATGAATTTCTTGCTGGAGCATATCTTGACAGATGCAATAGACTGATACTCCTCTAACTAACCTGAAATAGTCGGAAGGCCGGCCTCAATGATATGCCAGTTATTATATCACGTGACTAGAATGGTTAGAAAGCTTGCCTCAGTGTTTTGTTATTTACTTATATCACATACAAGATTTCAACAAAGATAAGAAATGTGGTCCATTTTTTCGTCAACCATGTTCAATAAACCCACCATAACACCACAGCTTCAATCACAATTTTTTCACTCCCTCGTATCCAAGACTAGAAGCTTATCAAGATGCCAAGCCTTCACTGGCATTAGTGTAGGCCTGTAGGGACAACAGATGCCAAGCAACTTCTGTTTGGCATTGCTCTTACATTGGTGCTCAAACATCAAAAAGGGCCTATGAGCAATAGTACGTGATTAACAAATCCAGGACACAGCAAGCTAAACTGTTTTAAAACCATACTACCTGTCAATGAAACAGGACCTAAAGGCCTATTGGTTCAATGCCTACTCACAGCAATTCGTTTTATACACGAATCGATAAACGGTGATGCAGAGAACATGGAGATGGAAACCTCACCTGCGGGATGTCCGCAGTGTACTGCCGTGGGTTGAGCTGCCTCACTGACAACTGGCAACTCTGCACCATCAGGCACAAACAGCACAACAACAACCGAATCAACAAAACAACCACAAAATTCAAACCCAGCAATGGAACCAGGCGTGGAGACGAAATACGAAACCTTGAGGAGGCTTAGGGTTTGCTCGGACATGCGGCCCTTGCTGGGGAGCCCAATACGGACGACGGTGCGGTCCGCAGACTGCGGCGCCACCGCCGCCGGTTTAGCGGAGACGGTGGTCGCCGCCGCCGGCGGAGCGAGAGAACGGGTCCCCGCCGCCGGCGAGGGCCGGACGCGGAGGCTGGACGGCGGCAAAGGAGATGGGGAGAGGAGGAAGGCCGTGAAATCCAGCCGCGTTGCCAGCATCGCCGCCATTTCGCTCTCCCTCACGCTGGGGTTTTGCTGTCTCGGCTTTTCCTGCGGCGAAGCGTCGGGGCAAATTGCGGCGGTGAGAGGGAGGGGAGTGTGTGTAGAAGCGGGATCTTTAGGGGGTGCAAATCGGCTGGTGGTGGGGTTCGGTGGTGAGGGGAAATGGGAAAGACAAATCCAAGGCAGCCGCGCAACCGCAACAGATGTGGCCGTCCGTGCGGTGGCCCGTGGATGGAGCTGCGGATATTCGCGGTCTATTTAGTTAGGGCAAGCGTGCGTGGAGAGGCAGGTCACAGCCTCACAGGTACCACCGGTGGACATAGGTGTGAGCAGATTTGTAGCTTTGCACGTATGATAACGAAAGAAGAGACGTGCATAATCCGTAGCCTAGAACACCTCATTTGTCATTGTTTATGAAAAATATCAATAAGGTGTGCGTGCATGGTACGATTAAAAAACATAGGACTTTCACGTGAGATAGGGTTAAAAGTAATTAGATGTAATCCACTCGAGATTTGCGTTATTATGCTAACTGTATCGATTACATCGCTAACATGAAGGGTCCGCATATGTTGGAATGTTTCGTGGATACATGGTAGTTTATTGATTTTATTACGGCGGGTTGTTTCGTTTGTTGACAAGTAATTGATTTTGTTCTGTTGGATCGGCATCAACCGGCGCCTTCACCGGGAAAAGGTGTTGCTGTGCCGGGCGTGTCGGAGATACCGTGGCCCGGTGGGAAACTCAGCGAGAACCTCCTGGACCTTCAAGGGGGATGGCAGCTTGAGGATTTCACCGTCCATTCCCATGATCTTGATCTCCTTCCTGGCTTCCTGTCTTGAATCACTAGGCAATTCCCCATGGTGATGAGCTATATCAAGCACAATTCAAAGATCACAATTCACAGCTTCGCTGATATGGCAACCATCTGAAGTTCCGAACCAAGAAAACCTCTATCAGGTTATTTATTACTGCTCATGTATAGATAGTCCAATGATCAACATGACAAATTCAATGATCAACATGACAAACTCAATGAAGTAACAGTGGTCTCATGGAGGAAGGCGGGAGTAACAGTGGTATAATGTGCTCTCCACCATCACATGGAAAGTGCAGTGCAAAGCAAGAGTAGCACTAGAACAACACATGAACAACAATAAGAACACGCATTGGGCAAATTGAGCGAAATTAAACTTTCCCTTAGCTTCAAAAAAAAAATCATGCAGACACATATGCTTCAGTTCACAGATCCCTTAGTTCATAGATACTTCATTTCACAGATGCATTTGGTTCACAGATAGTTCAGTTCCCAAAGACATTCATATACTTCACTTCTGTATATTAGCTTCACGGATCATTCACATATGTATGAAAAAAAGCATTCACAGATGCATGAAACAAATCATTTGAGCCTACTACTCTTTTCATGACAAATCATTCACAGATGCATGAACAAAATCATGAATCACTGAGAAAGAATTCTATTCACATATTCATGAAAAAATACATTTGTGCCTACTACTCGTTTAATGACAAATCATTCACAGATGCAAGACAAAAATCATCAATCATGATTTGATGAAACTACATTCATATATTGACAGAGATAATTGATGGCGGCTGACGAACAAGAAGGAGACGAAGGGAGGAGTAGGGAGGGCAGGGGGGCGGCGGATCTAGAGCTCTACCTTCATAGGAGCGGGCCGGTGGTGCTCGGGAATAGTGGCGGTGAAGAAGGTGGGGAACGGCGACGGCGAAGAAGGTGGGGAACGGCGGCGGCCTCTAGGGTTTCTTGGGTCGGTGGTTGTCGTCTTCTCGAGGCGGTGCACTTCGGGTCTGGCGGCGGCACAGTAGAGGGCCGCCGGGGTGCACACGGAGGGCGGAGGCGGCGCGCTCGAGCCTCGACGCCGAAATCATCTCGGTCACGTCGGTTGCGAGAGGAGAGAGAGACGAGAAGAAAACGCGAAGGGGTATGCGCTCGGGGGGCTTCTCACGATGGGGGTGGGAGGGGTAAGTGGATGGCATTTGTGGGTAAATAGACTTAACTCCAATGGGTATTTTGCTTCTATGAAGTTGGTTTCCCACGAGAATTCACAGAAAGGTTGTTTTTCGTCGCTAGTTCATTTTTAGACAGCTCCTTGTGAGAATCGGAATAGAGTGATTTTAAGAATCAGGGTGTTCGATACGACTCCACACGAATTGATTGAGAAGCTGGAATAGAAGCTGTACCGAACAGAACTTCCCTTAAAAAAAAAAAAAAACTCTCAAAACTTCAGTGGAACCGCTCGCGCCAGGCTAAAAAACAGATACGCCAACACACTGGTTGGGCCAGACACACTGCAGCCTTGGTCCCGCCTACACGAAAGCTTCCATGTCAAACAGCCCGAGTTTCCTGCGCAAACCTCCCCACCGTCGCCAGCGCGGCACGAGATGCATCCCCCGGGTACCCACGGACCACGTCCACGGGCGCACCGCGCACCACACCACACACGTCCCGAGCCCCCTCCAGGCCTCTCCACTCCCGCGAACGCCGCAACACGAGTAGTAGGATTTATTGGATTCCCCGGGACCAAGCCACACCGAAAGGCACAAACAAAGTCGTGCGCTCGTGGGCCGTGGCCGCGGCCGCCGTTTCAGTGCAGGCACCTGGCCCCCACACACGCCGCAAAATCCCGCGAAGCACAGACGTAGCAGCAAAAGCGCAACTGCGCAAGCCTCCAAGGTCTCACCGCCCCAGCACGCATCCCCAGACGCCGTCAGTGGCAGGGGTCGTAAATACGCCCGTCGTCTCGGCACATTCGATTGCTCCCAACCGCTCTTTTTTGCTCCCTTTCGGTTTTGCCCTCCCCATCCCCTTGCGCTCCTCCCCGCCCGCCCCACGAGTCCGCGACTCGCCGCGTCGGGCCGCCGCGAAGGCGAAATCCTAGGACAAGGAGCCGACCGGGGTAAGGTTCGGGCGTCGCTGCTTGGGCCCATGACGTCGTGCGGGTGCCTGGTGCTCGAGAAGGTGGAGGACCACGGCGGCGAGGCGGCGGCCATGGGGCGGGGGAGGGTCGCACCGGGCGCCGGGTGCGGGTCGTGCGCGGGCGAGTGGAGGGGCCGGTCCGAGACCATGTTCCCCATCTACGTGATGGGGAGCTCGCGGGCGAGCTCCGCGGCGGCGGCGCGGGGCATAGTCGACTCCGCCGGGGACCCCATATGGGAGGCCGTCAAGTCGGAGGCCAAGTCTGAGGTGAGCATGGTTCAGGACATCTCTCTTGTGGATTGATCGGAGCTTTGCTTGTGTCTTTTGGATTTGATCGCAGTTTTTCTGCTTTTGTGGCAGACTGATGGTGACTTTGGGGTTGGAGTGAGGAAAAATTATGTTTTTTTAGGTGGTTGTCTTTGGGTTCGATGGACTTTTGCATGTTCTCAGGAGTTCTTTTTGGTTCGATTAACTAAGTAACTAACTTTAGGTTCGAGGTGGCAAAAATGCTACAACTGGAGTGTGTTTGTTCTTTGAGTTAGTTTTTCTAGCGTTTGAATTTGATCGCACTGTTGTCTGCTTTTGTGTGGAGTGAGCAAGCGCTACGTTTTTTAGTTTGATATAAGTATGGACTGGTCTTGATATTTTGTTTATAAAATTTAGTTGAGGTGCACAAAAATACAAAATGATACTTTTTTTAGTGTATTTGTTCTGCTGAATTAGTTAATGTGCAATAGTTGCTAGTCAGTTTAGCCAAGTAATTCATGGAGGCAAAAGTGTCATCAATTGCAACTCTGAAAAAAGGAAAACATTGCAGGAAATCTGTTTGTGGCTTAAAGTTGTGTGAAGACCAATAAGATGCAGGATCTGAAGCATTTTTTGCCTGTAAATATGTAGGAAAGCTTAATATTGCTTCAATTAAGGTCAATCAATAAGAATAAACTCCAGTTGCATGCAAACTAGCCTTAAACATGAGCTACATACATCTGAGTTTTGATTGTTGACTCTTTTACTGTTTTAATATTATGTGCTCCCCATCTATCTTATTGTCATATTTGGCCTCATTTTACTGTTATTTTTAGTCTTACCTGATGACTGACAGTGCAGTATTCACAATTCACAGGCAGAGAAGGAGCCTATTTTAAGTAGCTTCTTGTACGCCAGTGTATTATCCCATGACTGTCTGGAGCGAGCATTGTGCTTTGTCCTTGCAAACAGGCTCGAAGATCCAACATTGCTTGCAACTCAGCTAATTGACATTTTTAATGATGTTATGATGAACAACAAAGATATACGCTGTTCCATTCGCCTTGATGCTCAGGTGAGTCCACTATTGTTCTGCTGAGGTACCATGTTTTGTGTTTGCATGCTAATTTATTCTGCATCATCCCATTAATGATCTTTTCACAACTATGGAACTGCTATTCCAATTCAGGCCTTCAAAGACAGAGATCCTGCCTGTGCACAATATAGCTGGGCGCTATTATACTTAAAGGTATGTATTTGCTAGATTCATACCATGTGGCCTTGTGGGTAGTGAGAACTTGGTTGTTCCTTTCACTGAGTGGTATAGCTTTCCCCACATTTTGGTGGTTCCCCTCCTTATAACCTTGCCCATTTTACTCCTAACATTTTGGCCATTGTTGTCATCCAATATTCTTGCATACATATATGACTTTGATTTCTTCAGACTCTCATGTTACTTGTAAATTGCTCCAGGGTTACCATTCCTTGCAATCCTATAGGATAGCTCATGTATTATGGAATCAAGGGCGTAAAGTTCTGGCGTTGGCACTGCAAAGCCGTATTAGCGAGGTGAACCATGATTTCTTAAGCACTTTTTTTTGTTTAATATATCTTTCTGTTTGGGTAACATTTGCTATCATATTCCTTTCAGGTTTTTGCAGTGGATATACACCCAGGTATATCACTGTTGTATCATAATATCTGTTCAAACTTCAAAATCAACTCTTACTTTTTCTGCTATTGTTTTTTACCCCAAGTGTTGTATGGTGCTGAAGCCTGTCTAATTACCTTTGTGGAACTATTGTTTGATGCCTTTTCTAGCAGATATTTGTTAGTTGTTTGGAAAGGTGTACGTCATGGTACCCTAATAGACATCTCAATTTGTACCATGGTTTCGTCTTTTGGGGACATTCGTAGTCACACCAAACAATTGTTTAAATTTTTTGCTGAATCTCTTTTGTACATACTAGTTAAGTGTCCGTGTGTTGCTACAAAACATCTCATGAGTGTAATAGTTTATCAATTAAAGTAGATATTGTTAAGAGTAGAGTTGGTTGTATATTCTCTCCCTCTCTTAGCCCATAAGGTCCATGTATCTTCTCTATATATACTCTTCCATTAATGAATAAGATGCATAGTTGTGAATAGCAAAACCCTAGCCTCTTCTTTTTCTAACAGATATAATATATATCAATTCGTCAAGGCGCGCAGAACAGAGCAGAAGAGTAGGGGCGGAGAGGAGGAAGTGGGGCCGTCTAGATCCAGACGATGGAAGCGGCGACAGGGGAGGGGGAGAGGGCGCGCGAAGCAAAGCAGAAGAGCGGGGGTGGAGGCGAGGGCGGAGAGGAGGAGGAAGCGTAGGTGGCGTCGCAGGCGATGCCAGGAGAGAAGGAGTAGGGAGCGCACGATGCGAAAAGATAGTTTACTGATAACGTGGTCCACATGTCAATAAAGAGTGACAAGAGTGGGAGGATGGAGAGGACGGACGACCACCAACTCCGATTTTTAAGTAGTAGAGATGTGGCTACAGGCATTTCATTTATAAATTTAGAAGTATTAACTTCTTAACTATATAATCTCATGTTTAGTTGAATTTTAGGACATGTAGTCTCATTGCCCAAAAAATATTGCATAGTTATTATGAAACCTACAGATTATATTGATCAGACTAAATTTTGAGTGAAAGTTAAATATAGCCATATCAAATAAAATAGAAAATCATCAAAAGAAAATAAGGTATTATCATCTTAGTAAAGTTTCAGGTCATCACTAGTTGTTAATGCTATTCAGGGGTGACGCGGAGGGTTGCAACGGGTGCTTCTCCCTTTTGAGTTTTTTAACAGTTAAATCCTGATCATTAGTGGTTTCTTTTGTCATGTTTTTGTATTTTTAGCATTTTATTCTGTTTTGCTTAACATTCTTTATTACTAAATCTTCAGCTGCCAAAATTGGGGAGGGAATATTGTTGGATCATGGAACAGGTCTAGTCATTGGTGAAACTGCCGTAGTTGGAAATTGGGTTTCATTAATGCAGGTGCCTATGCATAACTCAATTCTTGTTATTTTTAAAATAAAGCAATACTTCTCAATAAAATTTCAATTCCACAATTTCCATAGCAAGAATTGAAGTTCACCAGCTTATAAGCCAGACCTTTGCTATAGGGTGTTACGCTGGGAGGTACTGGCAAGGAAAATGGAGATAGGCACCCCAAGATTGGTCAGGGGGCTCTTCTTGGAGCTGGTGCTACTATCCTCGGGAACATAAATGTAGGCGAAGGTGCCATGATTGCCGCTGGTTCGCTTGTTTTAAAGGATGTACCCCCCCACAGGTTAGAAGTTAAGACTGTATTATTTTATATTTTTAAATAGTGATGCTGCAGTGTCAAATTTAGTTAGTGATGAACATTTCTAGATATGAACTTTTTTGTTGCTGCAATGGGATTTCCTTGGAAAGGGAGCAAACAACAACACGAATGCATATGTGAATAGTGTTTTTTCAGAGTTTAAATTATAAACATTTGAGATTTAATGGAGTATGCTTTAGGATATTGTTTTTCCATGGTATCATGTTTCCCTTCAAGTCATTTGACTTAGTGAGGCCTAATTATGTTCATCATTACTGAAGAATCAATTTAAGAACATTCCAATGAAAATGTTGGTGGGAATCATGCTCTTATGGATCAGCAGGTCACTTTGTTCCTTTTTCACCCTGGTAGGACCAGAAAAGGTTCTTTAATATTTCATTAGTTATGAAATTCTTTAGTGGTGTGTTAAAATGGAGATCTGTATTTTTCTTTGCCTCCACTTAGACCAAGTTGAGCCAGTAGGACTTGCACATCCAATTTTTTACATTAATCTGCATTTTGTTAGTGGAATAGTTAATTTATTAACATTTGCCTCCTTTCTTGCTCTATGTTAAGTCATCATTCCCATCATGACCGGTCTTGCACCATATATATTATCCTATGTGCTTTGTTGATAATTGATTTGACACTGTTTTTTTCTCATGCTTAAAAGTATGGCAGTAGGAAATCCTGCAAAGGTAACTGGCTATACAGAGAAAGAAGATCCTTCTTTAACTATGAAGCATGGTAAGTATGTGCACATATTTTTATGAGCTGTGTTTTCTAGTTTACATTTAGCTATGATGTTATTGTTAACCTTATGTTACCATTTTTGTGATGAATGCAGATGCAAGGAGAGATTATTTTGAGCATGTTGCCATTAGTTTTTAAGATGATAGGGCTAATGGTGAGCTTTCCATTTGTCAGCAATGAGTTTACTCTTAATCTTCAGTTATCCATTTTAACATGTAATTTTACAACTACGACATATACCTGTATTTCTAAAAAAACTCATGATTGGGCAGTTTAGCCCCAATCCGCAGATATACCTACAATTCCCCATAAAGAAATGACAATTTAAGGTTGCCGCCCTATGTGAACACGTCTTAATTTTGCAGGAAGTGTTGTGAAGTAAAAGATGAAGTGTGGCAAGACTAGGAATGACATTTTTGACGTTTCTTCCCAGAGCACAACACTGAATATTTGATGATGCATGAGTGCTCCCCTTTTTGCTCAGGCACCCTTGTAAGAAGATGCAGACTAGTCACCCAGGGCTCCTACAGCTACAGTTCCCCACTTATATCTTTCTTGTTTCCTTAAACTGATGTAATAATGTGAAGATCTTTGGTATAAACTTGGTAGGGATGGTACATTTTATATTTCGCGGGTATCTCCAGTAGCAACTACATACCTCAGCCTAGTGCTTAAAGACTTCAAATATGTGGAGTCACTTCTCTGAATCACAGTAGTATGCGGTACTCTACAGTGCTTAGGTAAAGATGTTTGTTTATGTGTAACCCACCAGAAAAATATCGGAACGAATGCAACCGGGGATGGGATATATATAAAAAGGAAAATAGTTATCGTTGAACTGGTCTTTACATTTCATTTCTTTGTTACGATATACTAGCGCCCCAATGAATCAAATTACAGGTAACCGGCTGTTTACTCACTGGCAATTTACGCTGTTGCCAGAGGCCCAGAGCGTACCTGTCTGTACACAGATAGGTACACCACTGCACGGTGTTTTACTGTACACTGGATAAACATGCAAGGAAGTTGAGGCATGTGGGGGAAGAGGGGAAAAGAAAAGGGACAAAACAAAGGAGTTTAGTCGAACATTTGGCAAGAGAAATAATAGGTTAATCAATCTGCTATTTAGGAACTGAGTGTTGCTCAATTGGCATGGCCGCGCGCCCCTAGTCCACCTGCGCTCGAGCGTTTGGGATGCATATAGCTAGTTTCACTAATTGAAATAGGAGGAAATAAACACTCCTTTAATCATTAAAAAAAAATCATTCCGCTATCCCCCAAGCCCCAAAAAAAGCTGCTCCTGATGGAACACTTCAGTAGTTCACTCCTCTACTAATTCGCGTTAGCATCAGCTTCCGTAGTAAGTGCGTAAATCAAGCGGTAACCTCTCATATCCGCACTTGTTTTTTCTAATCCAAAGAAGCTCCTCGCGGGACACTTCAGTCCATTGTCGAGTTACTTAACGTTAGCGTCAACTTCCATAGCACGCACGTAAATCAGGTGATGAATCCTCTAGAATAACACTTCAACGTTCCTCCTGTGCTTCCGAGATCGATCGACCAACGACCATCCCATGCCGTCCTGAAGCACCTGTGTACATCCCTCTCCCAGAAGGCCCGAACGCACAAAATCCTCACCCCAAAATTGCAGGCGTACGCTCTGCAATCGCAGCAGCCCAGACCAAACGAACAGGAACAGGTCACACACACACACGCCATGGGAGCCGCACGGCTTCTGTTCCGCAGACTAGTTTGTTGGGCTATCCCTCCGTATGAAGACTAATTTCAGCTCACAAGCTAAAGAAATGATAAACATTGATTACCCTAAGAATGAAGGGTGGAGATGTCTCCTCTTTGGTGAGGGGAAGAAAAACCCTAGCTATTTCCTTGAGCTGCTGCTGGAAGGTGAGGCTTAGGGAGTTAGAAGTATATGCACACAACAAACAAGAGACAAGAGGGAAAAGAAGAAGAGAAGCTCAGTTCCATCTCGGGTGATCCTGTGCAGTCTTCATCAAGACGTCGATCGGAGTATCAAACTTCATCCGATCTGGCTCAAACTTGGTCAGTATGTTCTTGACTTGATTCTCTTCGATTTGTACGGTTGGATTGCTGATTGGTTGAGAGGAGCACCTGATTTGAGAGGGGTTTTGTCAGTTCGGGTAACAGCAGATTCAGCACTGAGCAGATTTGGTAGAAGTTCAGTTTGAGTGGTGAAACCTTGTCCGATTTGGCTGAAATTTGGACAGTATGTTAGGGACTCGTGGATCTACATTCCTGCCAAGTTTTAGGCAGTTTGGATCTGTGGTTTGTGAGATATGAGCTGATAACCGAAGTGGACAGAAACTGTGTCTTCTCTACTTGGCTGTTAGTGTACCTCTTGTTAGTTGTGTATGGTTGTTGATGATGATACCAAGATTATATCTTGATGATGTTGTTGCTTCTGTGATGTACCTCTAGATGTTCTAGAGAAGACTCCTTGTACCCATTGTTGATTATAGTGGAAGATTTGGGAGTGGGCTGTGCAAGCCCCGTGGTTTTTACTCCTCGCATTGAGGAGGTTTTCCACGTAAATCGTTGTGTCACTTTGTGCATGTTCTTGTTGTTAATTCCGCTGCTTATTTGTTGGTTGAAGCTATCCTCATTGGTTCACTACAAGTAGAGGTGTTGAACTTTTGTTAATTGCAATGTTTAGCCCCAACAAGTGGTATCAGAGCTCGTGTTTGCTTTGGTGATTGTCTTGCGTGAAAGATAGAGGTGAATACCGGCGGATGATATCTCCGAATGGTACAAATTACCAAGCTTGGAAGGGTAAGATGGAGGATTTGCTCTATGTGAAAGAGTACTACAAGCCAGTATTTGCCACCGAGAAGCCGGATGACAAAACTGATGATGAATGGAAGGTACTTCACCGTCAAGCTTGTGGGTTCATTCGACAGTGGGTCAATGACAATGTATTGAACCATATCAGTGATGAGACACATGCACGCACCTTGTGGCAAAAATTGGAAGAATTGTATGCTAGGAAGGAAGGTGCCAATAAGATGTTCTTGATCAAGCAATTGATGCATTTGAGGTACCGAGATGACACTTCTGTGGCTGATCATGTGAATGCATTTCAAGGCATTATAAATCAACTATCTTCCATGGGCATCTCATTTGATGATGAGGTCAGGGCTTTGCTACTACTTGGTTCTTTGCCGGATGCTTAGGAAACTCTCAAAGTCACTTTGTGTAATTCAGCTCCAAATGGTACTGTCTCTTGGAATCTTGTGAAGACCAAAGTGATAAATGAAGAGTCAAGAAAGCTTGCTGAAAGGGAGAGTTCCTCCTCACAACCCGAGGTGTTGTTCACCGAGTCAAGGGCGAGAAGCAAGAGCCGAGGTCCGAGGAATTCAATTGAAAGTAGAAGCAAGTCAAGAGGAAAAATTTTAGATGTTGAGTGCTATCACTGCCATGAGAAGGGACACATTAGAAAGTTTTGCTTAAGCTCAAGCGGAAAACAAGAAGAAAAAAGAAGGCACACAAACAAGACAAAGTGATGATGATGATGTTGGTCGCATTACTTGGTTGAGGACATGATGATAGTCATTCTTGAAAATGATGTTGGCAAGATTGGTTCCACTGTTGAAGACAGGATCATCATTGTTTCGATGATGCAACCATCAACTTTGTGGGTGATGATAACATGACTTGGATACACGATAGTGGTGCTACCATACATGCTACATCTCATAGAAGGCTCTTCACAAATTATGTTCTTTGGTGATTTTGGCATTGTGAAGATGGAAAACAATGATCGTGCTCAAATCATTAGAAGAGAGATGTGCATTTGGAGACAACTAATGGTACACTACTAATTCTTAAGTTCAGAAGACATGTTGAAGACTTGCGGCTCAACATAATTTCAGTGGGATTGCTTGATAATGAGAAGTATTCCAGCAGATTTGAAAATGGACAGTACAAGCTTAGCAAGGGCAGCATGGTATTTGCAAGAGGTAAAATGGTGTCTCTCCTGTATCATGTTCATGCCAAACTCTCTTGTGTTTCTGTCAATGCATTAAGACATGATAATTCTTGTGTTCTATAGCACAAGAGGCTTAGGCACATGGGTGAGAAGGGCATGGCTGTGCTAGTGAAGAAGAATCTCCTGTCAGGGATTTCAAGTGTGCAATTGAAGAGTTGTACAGATTGCCTAGTGGGTAAGCAGCACCGGGTTGCTTTCAAAAGTCAGCCTCCTCACAAGAAGCCAGAGTTACTGGATTTGGTGCATTCCGATGTGTGCAAGATGTCGGTAATGTCAATTGGTGGTGCTAAGTATTTTGTCACTTTCATTGATGATTCTTCCAGGAAAGTTTGGGTTTATCCCTTGAAGTCCAAAAATCAAGTGCTGAGTACATTCAAGCAATTCCAAGCCTCAGTTGAGAGAGAAACTGAGAAGAAGATAAAGTGCATTCGCACTGATAATGGAGGAGAATACATTGGGCCATTTGATGCATATTGCAAGGAGCAAGGAATTAGACATCAATTTACTCCTCCTAAGACACCACAACTAAATGGCATTGCTGAGAGGATGAATAGGACATTGGTGGAGAGAGTTCGATGCTTGTTGTCACATGCAAGGCTACCAAAGTCTTATTGGGGTGAGGCTTTGATGACTGCAGTTTATCTTGTTAATCTCTCACCATGTTATCCTTTGCAGGGAGATGTTCCTAACAAGGTGTGGTACAACAAGGATGTCTCCTATGATCATCTGAAAGTGTTTGGATGCAAGGCCTTTGTTCATATTCCTCAAGATGAAAGGTCTAAACTTGATGCAAAGACACGACAGTGCATACTCCTTGGCTATGGTTTGGATGAGTTCGGCTACAAGCTATTTGATCCTATAGCAAAGAAAGTTGTCAGAAGCCGTGATGTTGTGTTTGTTGAAGACCAAACAATTGAGGATATTGTGAAGGTAAAGATGCAAGTTCCTCAACAGCAAGACATGGTTGATTTAGACCCAGTACCTGCAGCTCCAGCTCCACAACAAGCTAAAGGCGATGTTGCAGATGATGCACAAGACGATGTGCATGGTACAGGTGGTGAGAATGCTCCCCAGCAGCATGAGTTTGATGCTGAATTTGATGGTCATGATCAACAACCACCAATACCAGAAGTTCCACTCAGACGATCCACCAGAGCTTGCAGACCTTCTAGCAGGTATTCCTCAGATGATTATGTGGTATTATTGTCTGATGATTTAGAACCTGAGTGCTTCGTAGAAGCAATTGAAGATGAGCACAAGAAGGAGTGGATGAAAGCTATGCAAGAGGAGATAGATTCCTTGCATAAGAATAATACATATGAGTTTGTGAAATTGCCAAAGGGCAAGAAGGCATTGAAGAATAAGTGGGTCTACAAAATCAAGCAAGAAGAGCACACGTCACATCCAAGATACAATGCGAGGCTAGTTGTGAAAGGATTTGTCCAAAGGAAAGGAATTGACTTTGATGAGATCTTCTCTCCGGTGGTGAAGATGACATCCATTCGGGTGGTTCTTGGCATTGCAGCTAGTCACAACTTGGAGGTTGAGCAAATGGATGTGAAGACAACCTTTCTTCATGGAGACTTGGAGGAAGAGATATACATGGAGTAGCCTGAAGGGTTTGTTAAGAAGGGCAAAGAAGACTATGTGTGCAAGCTAAAGAAAAGTCTTTATGGCCTGAAACAAGCACCAAGACAATGGTACATGAAGTTTGAATCCGTTATGGGAGCAAGGCTACAATAGGTGTAGCATGCACCATTGTGTGTTCTTTCAGAGATTCTCGGTGATGATTTTATCATCTTGTTGCTCTATGTTGATGATATCTTGATTGTTGGCAAGAATGTCTCTAGGATTGCAAATCTGAAGAAAGAGTTGAGCAAGTTCTTTGCTATGAAGGACTTGGGGCCAGCAAAGCAAATTCTTGGTATGAGAATTGAGAGGGATAGAAATTCCAACAAGTTGTACCTGTCACAAGAGAAGTACATTGAGAAGGTACTTAAGAAGTTTTGGTTGGACAATGCAAAAGCTAAGAGTTGTCCACTTGCAGCTCATTTCAAGTTGAGCACCAAGCAATGTCCTTCTACTGATGAGATGGAGAAGGAAATGCAGAATGTTTCATATGCCTCAGCAGTTGGAAGCTTGATGTATGCTATGGTGTGTACAAGGCCGGACATTGCTCATGCAGTTAGTACAGTGAGCAGATTTATATCAAATCCTGGCAAGCCGTATTGGGAAGCCGTGAAATGGATCATGAGATATCTCCGGGGTAGCACAAAGATGAAGCTTTGCTTTGGAAAAAGAGAGCATGTGTTAGTTGCATACACGGATGCAGATATGGCGGAGATGTTGATAGCGAAAATCTACTTGTGGTACGATTACATATTCGAGGAACGTGTTATGGAAAAGCAAGTTGCAGAAATGTGTGGCATTATCTACAACTGAAGCTGAGTTCATTGCAGCGACTGAGGCGAGCAAGGAACTATTGTGGCTGAAAAGGTTTACTAGTGAACTTGGGCTTGATCAAGATAAGTATGTGTTGTTTTGTGGCAACCAAAGTGCTATCCACTTGAGCAAAAATTCCAGTTTCCACTCAAGGTCGAAGCATATCGATGTTCGATTCCATTGGATTCGAGAGGTGTTGAATTCTAAGCAAATGCAGCTTGAGAAGGTTCACACTGACGACAATGAGGCTGATATGTTGACCAAGGTAGTGACGAGAGAAAAACTCGAGATATGCCGGCAAATAGCTGGCATGATTGAGATGATGTGTTAATTCCTTCATATGTCGGGAGGGGGAGTTTGTTGGGCTATCCCTCCATATGAAGACTAATTTCAGCCCACAAGCCCAAGAAATGACAACCATTGATTACCCTAAGAATGAAGAGTGGAGATGCCTCCTCTTTGGTGAGGGGAAGAAAAACCCTAGCTATTTCCTTGAGCTGCTGCTGGAAGGTGAGGCTTAGTGAGTTAGAAGCATATGCACACAACAAACAAGAGACAAGAGGGAAAAGAAGAAGAGAAGCTCAGTTTCATCTCGGGTGATCCTGTGCAGTCTTCATCAAGACGTCGATCGGAGTATCAAACGTCATCCGATCTGGCTCAAACTTGGTCAGTATGTTCTTGATTTGATTCTATTCGATTTGTACGGTTGGATTACTGATTGGTTGAGAGGAGCACCTGATTTGAGAGGGGTTTTGTCAGTTCGGGTAGCAGCAGATTCAGCACTGAGCAGATTTGGTAGAAGTTCAGTTTGAGTGGTGAAACCTTGTCCAATTTGGCTGAAATTTGGACAGTATGTTAGGGACTCGTGGATCTACATTCCTGCCAAGTTTTATGCAGTTTGGATCTGTGGTTTGTGAGATATGAGCTGATAACCGAAGTGGACAGAAACTGTGTCTTCTCTACTTGGCTGTTAGTGTACCTCTTGTTAGTTGTGTATGGTTGTTGATGATGATACCAAGATTATATCTTGATGATGTTGTTGCTTCTGTGATGTACCTCTAGATGTTCTAGAGAAGACTCCTTGTACCCATTGTTGATTATAGTGGAAGATTTGGGAGTGGGTTGTGCAAGCCCTGTAATTTTTACTCCTCACATTGAGGAGATTTTCCACGTAAATCGCTGTGTCACTTTGTGCATGTTCTTGTTGTTAATTCCGCTGCTTATTTGTTGGTTGAAGCTATCCTCATTGGTTCACTACAAGTAGAGGTGCTGAACTTTTGTTAATTACAATGTTTAACCCCACCATAGTTCACCACAGCATCAGCAGCATCGGATCACGACACCTGCAGCATCAGCCCCAATGTTGCTACACTCCCCACTTGGGTTATACTACTAATCTTGGCCCCGCGCGCGCGTTTACTTTTTCACCGTGCCAACCGCGCGCGTCTACTTCTCCCCTCGGCGTCGCATCTCTATTATTCTCCAGCCTCGTGGGAAGGGAGGCGGAGGCGGAAGACTGAGGCGGAAGGAAAGGTGCTGGCATGGAGGCCGGCACGGTGCGGTGCGTGGCCAACTACGCGCCGCTGACTCCGCTCAGCTTCATCGAGCGCGCCGCGGCCGTGTACGGGGAGAGGCGGTACACGTGGAGGGAGGCGCGGGAGCGGTGCGTCCGCGCTCGCCACCCGCTTCGGCGTCGCCCGCGGTGATGTGGTGAGTGGAAACCGACACGCTCCAT
Organism: Ampelocalamus luodianensis; assembly: GCA_036346255.1. Classification (NCBI taxonomy): domain Eukaryota; kingdom Viridiplantae; phylum Streptophyta; class Magnoliopsida; order Poales; family Poaceae; genus Ampelocalamus; species Ampelocalamus luodianensis. The sequence continues at coordinate 15,736,107 of CM070621.1, read as the reverse complement.
CTGTCGTCTGTGCTGCTGCTTCGATCTCTTTGCTTTGTTTGCTTGTTTTGTCCGTAATCATCTTAACTACGTCTAAAAGCGACAAGTGTAAAAAAATGATATACCAGTAAGAAACCAAGAACTATTTCCATTTGTGAGTCTTTTCCTATATGGTCGTTAGTGTTAGCTATTTATGCATTTTAGTTATGATTTGTGTAGGTATGGATCGCATGGGAAAAGATTGTTCGTAGCTCGGGAATTCCATTTCTCTTCTTTTTTTTGAACTGGGCTAGTATATTTTTCTCTTCAAGACGACATACGCACTTTTATTCTTAGATGAAAGATCCAAACCACTACTTAGACACTGATGAGTTATTAGCGGCATAACATAATGGCAAAATCATGTGAAGCTCGATCGTGCAAATGGCTGCTTGGGCGCAGGGAATCGTTCCACAAGGCTGTCAAGTGTGAATTGTGCAATCATTGACTTTTTCGGTTGCCCATGTGGAATGCAGGAGATGGAAATGGGATAAAGTTGTGGAAAACGTAAAAGAAATAAGAAAACGGTTTTGTTAGTTTTAAGTTGTTTGAAATTTTCTTAAGTTTAAGTCACTTGTTGTGATCATTGGATTTGTGTAGAGATTGGTGTGTCATATGATTGGATATTGATTCAATGGATGTCATATGATTAGATATTGATCATATGGTCACAACAAGTAACTTAAATTTAAAAATATTAAGATAACTTATAAATAAACATTTCTATAAAAAAAATGCCTTATTCCCAGGCTCGCCAGATTTACTCGGACCACTCATTTGCAACGCCCATGGCCCCGCCCCATTCGCCATGCCTGCGATGGCCTCACTAGAACGTAACATATTTACACCCGATGGGCCAATTTGAAAATCTGTGACGGGCTAAGCCCACGCGTACGACGGAGATTTTTCAGCAAAAATCGTTAACACTACCCATCAATATTCAGGTTGCTGTTCTCAGCCCAAACGTGCCGGCACTTCGCCGTGCCCATGGCCGGCGCGGTCCTCTGCACTTTCAACACGCGGCACGACGCGGCCATGGTATCCGTCCTGCTCAAGCACTCCGGCGCCAAGGTGTTATTCGTCGAGTCGCTCCTCCTCGACGTCGCGAGAGCCGCGCCGAGGCGCCTCGCCGAGTCAGGCGACGCCAGCCTTCCGATCATTATAGCCATCTCAGACGACGCCTACTCCGGCGACTTCGGTTGCACGGACAACAAGGATCTCGTCAGGAACGCCCCTTCGCAGTTTGACATCCAGTCACCGGTGAACGTACTGGACCCGATCACGCTCAACTACACGTCCGCCGTCCGGCACGACGTCGCGGCCCAAGGGCGTGGTCTACAACCACCGGGGAGCGTACCTCAACACCATAGCGACTGTCCTCGCGTACGACATCACCGCCATGCCGACGTACCTGTGGACCGTGCCGATGTTCCACTGCAACGGCTGGACCCTGCCGTGGGGCGTCGCCATGCAGGGCGGCACAAACATCTGCCTGCGCCACTTCACGGCGAAGGTCATCTTCGACAGAATCGCGCGACACAGTGTGACGCACATGGGCGGCGCGCCGACGGTGTTCAACATGATCGTCAACGCACTGGCTGCGGACCGAAAGCCGCTCCTGGGACGGTACGCGTCATGACGGACGGCGCACCGGATGTAAGGGGCAGAAGATTACGATTGAAAAGCAAACTAGCAAGTATGTAAAGAACTAGCAAGTATGTAAAGAAGCCGATAATATTTTGGAATTCTATTAGGGAGAATTTAAAGTTTTATGCAGATCAAATAGCATTGTGAGATATTACACTGTGTGTTACATGTTATCTAACTCCAGCTTATCTAGAAGTTATTAGGCTGAGGTCGCGTCCACTACTTGTTATTTGCTCAATTAGTCACCAAAGCTGGCAATTATAAGAAAACTCTAATTGAGGTATGGTCTAGTTCTCCAGCAGATTATTCAAATTTGAGAATATTTGGATGTACTGCTTATACTCATGTTAACAATAGTAAATTGGAGCCTAGAGTCGCTAAATGTTTTTTTTAATAAACCTAGTGTGAAAGGATATAAATAATAGAATCCTGAAACTAAAAGGTGGTTATTAACATAAGAGTTACATTTGATGAATCTGCTACGCTGCATGATAAACCATCTATTTATGTTCCCGTTGAGAAATTATAGAAATCAAGCGTGTAGGTGGAGCATGTTATTAATTCAAGATCTACACAAGAAGCCTAAAAGAAAAACATACACGATGTTACTGTTGTCTTTCAACCACCACAACATTCTATTGCAGCCGATAGACCTAAAAGAGATATTCAAGCTCCCAATAGATTAATTGTAGAAACTAATATTGTTACTTATTCTTTGAATGTAGTAGAACAAATTGAAGGTACTACAAAACCTTTCATTTATTCAGAGGTTATCTCTTCTGGTGATTCAAAGAGATGGATGACTGCCATGTATGATGAGACGCAATCCCTTAGGAAGAATCGTACTTGAGAGCTGGTCAAGTTACTAATTGATAAGAAGTCTACTCGTTACAAATGGATCTTCAAGAAAAAAGAAGACATTTCTCCAACCGAAGAAGTTAGGTACAAGGTAAGGCTCATTGCTAAAGGATACAATCAAATTTCAGGTATTGATTTCACATATGTATTCCCCTATTTGTGAAGCATGGTTTCATTCGTAATTTATTTAAGCTCTCAATAGATTGATTGCATGATTATGATGTTGAACAATTGGAGGAAGATATTTATATAGAGCAACCGGAAGGTTTTGTCTTTCCGGGAAATGAGAATTGTGATTACAAGTTGAAGAAATCTCTGTATGGTCTGAAGCAATCACCCAGACAGTGGTACAAGAGATTTCAAAAGGTCCGATTATGATAGTTGTGTTTATTTGAAGACTATTAATGGTTCAGATATCTATTTGCTCCTATATGTTGATGATATACCGATTGCTGCAAAAGACAAGGCAGAAATTTTAAAGTTGAAGGCACAATTGAGCAGTGAATTTGAGATGAAGGATCTCGGTGTAGCAAAAAAGATTCTTGGTATGAAAATTACTAGAGATAAACGGTTCAAAAAATTATATCTAAGTCAAAAAGGGTATATTGATAAAAAAAATTTGTCGTTTCAACATGCATAAAGGCAAACCGGTGAATACTCCGTTAGATGCACATTTCACACTTTCTTCACCGTCATGTCCACAATCAAATAATGAAGTTGGGTACATATCTAGAGTTTCATATGTCAGTGCAGTTGGTTCACTTATGTATGCCATGATATGTTCTCGCTCCAATTTTTCTCAATCATTGAGTGTTCTTAGTAGATATATGGCTAATCTTGACAAGGAGTATTGAAAAATAGTTCAATGGATTTTCAGATACTTGCAGGGCACATCTGATACTTGTTTACAATTTGGGAAGACTAAAGATGAAATCGTTGGTTATGTTGACTCAAATTTTGTTGAAGATTTGGATAAAAGAAGATCTTTTACTGGTTATGTGTTCACTGTTTGGAGATGTACTGTTAGTTGGAAAGTAAGCATGCAAGCTACTGTTGTCTTGTTTCTAAAACTTGCAAAGAAGTCGTTTGGCTAATAGGTTTGTTTATTGAGTGTTGTGGAAGTACGTCTTGCACTACAATATTCCACAACAGTTAAAGTGTTATTTGTCTTACGAAGGATCAGATGTTTCATGAGAGAACGAAGCACATTGACATTAGATATCATTATATTCGAGATGTCATCGCTCAAGGTGACACTAAAGTCTACAAGATAAGTACTCATGATAATCCAGTTGATATGATCATAATCAGTTCCTACTGCTAAGTAGGAGCTTTGCTCAGACTTAGTTGGTATCCTTCAGTAGACCTATGAACGTTCGACGCAAAAGGTGTTCATGCTAATCTGTTTTGAAGAGATTGTGTTTTGTTTTTGCTAAATAAGGAATTTGTCTCAAGTTGGAGATTGTTGAGTTTGAATGTGATACGGATTTCGTTTCTTACTCCAACTCATAGTTCTATTTCTACACAGAGTCTTTTATGTAAAATTATAAATATATCAATGTAGTCCATAGGGAAGAGCAAGAATTTTATTGTAAACATCTTCTCATAAAATGATATTGACTTCGTGCGCCCGTAGTTTTTTTCTGAAAGAGTTTTCACATAGAATTTATGTCTCATTTTATTTTTCTGTACATTATTTACAACAATCACCATTGTTGCTGAATATCTCACTCTAATTCCGAACTGTGGTCATCATGTAGTTGAGGAACGCGAGACAAAATGTGCAAAGATTTTTTTCCCAGAGACAAAAATGTCCCGGCGAACGACGAGGTCAACTATTGCATTTGACAAATACCAGAAGGGGAAAGGCAGCATCAGTGCATAAGGCGAGACAAGATGTGCAGACTTAGGGCTTTTTGTTTGGTGCCCTGGATTCTATGCGTGGAAAAAAAGTGATGCCTGAAGGTAGCCTGAAAAGTAAATGATTTTTGTCTGGCCATGTAAACCTGAAGATTAGTTGTTTGGTTGGAGTATATGCCTGAAACTTGTGAATGAAAAATAGACCGTTGAATTGAAGCAATTAACAGTGGATCAAAACTGCAGCATTCATGAGTGCAAAGCGGCGAAATGGATCTACAGTACTCTCGATCTCCACGCTGCGAACAAAAAAACAAAGGATCAGACAATGGTACAGTGTTTCACCACAATAAATATCTCTATAATTTTTTTCTCTATTACTGTAGTATTTTCTACTGTACCACAGCCAAATACTATTCGCTCACCTAGAGACACTGTTTATATAGAGATAAAAGGCCGACACCAACGGACACAATGCTGCATTTCAAATTCTTTTTTATTTTGCTCACCTGACATCACACAATTGCAAATATAGCTCGTGTCTCGTTTTATTTGTAAATCTAGCCCTCATTCCTCTCTTACCGCGGTCGGTGAGCGCGAAAGGTGGATGATCAGAGCGAATCTCCGCTGGAATGGACGACGACCGCGAAACCGGGGGGTTTCCACTCTCAGGCACCGCGGAAAGGACCTTCCGCGCTCGGGCACCGTCACGTACCGCGGCAATTGGCCGCTCCCGCGCTGGGCTAGCCTCTCGTGCCTTTCCACGCTCCCCGAGTGGGGAAGTGACCTTCCCCACTCCCCAACCACGGAAGGAGAGGGACAGGGGGCTAGATTTGCAAATAAAACAAGACGAAAACTATTTTTGCAATTGAGTGGCGTCAGGAGGCCAAAATAAAAAAGAATTCGCTGCATTTCTGGAACTTGTCAAAATCCTCTAGTCCTTACCCTAACTTTTGTGGGTACAGTTGGTTATTTTGAATGTTGGAATCACGCGATTGCAAGTTGTATTTTTTTTAAGCAAAATACCGTGTGTCTGTCTCGGTCAATGCTCCTAGCAGTTGGAAGCAAATCATCTGCTATTCCACGGCAATGTCACGACACTAATTTGGCACTGAATTTTTTGGGTGCTCTAGAATAGAAAATACCATGTTTCTATCTCGATCAATGCTCTTGGCAGTTGGAAGCAAATCCTCTACCATTCCATAGCAATATCATGGTGAACAGTGACATAGCATTATTTTGTAGCCGTCCTGTCGGATTGGAAAGCGATGGCCAAGGTCGAGATCTGACACTGCGGCAAAATACTGCAGCAAAATACTGCAGTAGGATGATGTCTATGAACACTGTAGTGGCACTGTACCAACCGATCTCAGCCCTTGTTTTCCAATCCAACGACTGAAATCTTAAAAATATTATAGTACTGTTTACGGTGACATTCCGAGTAGATGGATTCCGTCGGCAACTTGGCATAGAGCCCGAGAGCCAACTGCAAGTACTTTTTTTTCAAAGAGATTCCACTAGCACGATGCCGTGACGTACGTTCTAAGTCAAATATATGGCCGCATCTTGTGCGTTCCGTCTTAATCTAATACAATAATGAACACATGCACTTAATTAGTGCAGGCAAAAGATAACTGGCCCATCTTGGCATGCACTGCTGCGTCCAAAGATGCTTCGCTCATCATGTTTATGGAAGCGGCATAATTAGTCATCGTGTTATGATGTTATCCCATTCCTATCCACCTTGTATAGCTGTAACGCATTACACCTAGTGCAATTGTGCAAACCAAGGACTGACTAGGGAAATCGACCCCATTTCACATACGCATCGCCATGGAAGGCTTGACGCGGTCCGGTGCAAACTGCGCGCCGCTCACACCGCTGAGGCGCTGAGCTTCTTGGAACGCGCCGCGCTCGTGTTCGGTGACCGCACGGCCGTCGTCTGCTGCGACAAGGAGTAGTGACGTGACACGAGGGATGCATCTTCTCAACGTTTCGGACTCAACTCTATAGCCACACAAATACGACATCGTAACTACCTAGTACCAACATAACGATTTTACCTTGGCAACATGATCTTGCATTCCACCAACATGCACCATTATCTATTCTACATGTACGCATGTATGCAAACAACTAATTCAATGTGATAACATGTATACACACATGACTCGGCACTACTGCTCCTACATGCATGGACTCAACTGTATGTATGCGCTCGCCGACGAAATTGCGTTGTGTGGTCGCCGCTAGCTCTGCTATGCCTAGCGTCGCTGTCGACCCGTCGAGATGGGCCCGCGCCAAGCCGCCAGCCGCACCACGTCTCCGGCTGCCCATGCCAGTCGTGTAGCTCCGTGGCGCCGGTCGCGTCTCGCGCCGACACGTCGCCGAGAGCCGTCGCATGCGCACTCCCGCCGCGCGCTATGGAAGCCCACCGCTCTGCCATGCTGCGCCACGCTCGCGCCATAGCAACGCCCGTGCCGCCGCTCCGTCGGCCGCCAACACGCCCTCGGGCGTCGCCGCGCCATATGTGTCACCCCGGGATCGAGATCACCCCTCCCGGGGCAGCAGCTAGGGTTTCGAACCTAAACCTCTGATACCAATTGTTGACCCAAACCGAAGATGAACATACGCGAACATAACACAAATTTTTTGTGCCGCCGGAACAACATCAGCTTTTCTGATTTTTTTCTTCTTCTTTATTGTTTTTGTTCACAAAATCTAATTACAGATGTGCCCTTTTATCGAGAGCAAACAACTATTTATATCCGAAAAGGATTCTACGTATCCTGAAGAGATACCACACAAACTCTAATATCCATAATGAATACTGTCGAAATACTGTAGGACTATGTAAAACAAGTTCTTCCTAAAATCTAGATATACCATATACACAAAGATTACTAACAGTTTTTCTGCACGATCGGTGCGCTATGTGAAAGTCAAACTCTCAACTTTTTTCTGAAAACTTCTTGAATTTCTATCTTTTTTTTCTTAGAGCTTTTGACCACGTATCATGAGATTTTATTGTATAATAGATTATCCAATCCAATGAGTATTCATTTCCAGATGCAAACCTTGCACATATATATCATTGCTTTATTCAAGGAGAAGCTGTACCAAGTGCCACTCATTCTCTAAAAGAACAGTCAAAACAAAAGCCGGATAAGCCGATAATCAAAATATAAGTTACAACAACAATCGCATTGACACATCATATACAATCTGGAGTTTTCTTCAAAATATACCATCTAGAGTAGTATAATCTTCAATATCAAAGGAAGCAGATCAAGATCAACACCACGTGGAAGGAGATAACAGACATCCTCCACATGGACCCAGCGAACTCCGATCTCCCAGATCCTCCACCTGCAAGATCAACCATTAGAAACCTATCACATTCCTGACTCAATGAAACTTAGAGCCTCAGAGGATCTGTACGTTTGCAGGTTATACTTACTCTGGCACTCTTTCGTCTGGTTAGCTGCAAGAGTGGTTTGTATGCTGAGCGATGAACTGTTGGAATAACCACTGTAGGCGCACATTCTGGATCCGCAACCAGTGCCGGTCGTTTGCCCAAGCTTCAGCGTTCCATTGCACGGCGGCACTGCCGGGCATCCCTTGCCTTGCACCGCCGTGCAGTCTAGCCTGTTCATCACATGGGGAAAAATGTCAATTCTCCTGGTTACTGCTTGAGAATCAGCTCAAGAGAGATGGAAGCAGGGGAGCTTACTGGTAAGTGTTTGCACTGCAGCTGCACTTGATGCAGTCTTGTGCGGTGAGTGCGTAGGTGCCATTTGGGACGAGCAGATTGCGATCTGCTGAGGTATTGCTGATCGATGAACGGCAAACTGAGTATACCAAAATTCCACGGGCAGTTAGTACAAGATTCTGAACATTTTTTCAGACATGTGGCATTTTTATGAAAGATAATGAACAGTAGTCAAAACTCAAAAGGATCAATCCAAATACCTTCAACAACTTGTGAGCAGTCCGAGTCAGCTTTGTGGACTACTAGTATAGTCATAGTTTCGGACCACAAAGTCACAGTTTGTCCGGTGACAGCAACAGCTAACAACTAATTAAACAAGTCCAACGAGGGCGCGGCAATTCAAGCTTCAAAGCTTAATTTCTTCACTTTTTTCTCAGATGTAGTTTCCAGAACAATTAAACTGGTGAAGTTTACGTCAAAAAAAAAAAAAAAAAAAAAACTGGTGAAGTAATATAGCTTTCTGCCCTGGCACGCTGGATGGACCAATAGCGAGTTTTCTAAATGCTTCCACGTTCACAGTGGAGATACGAGGTCTCAATCTCTATGAACAATTGAAGCATGTGCAGCAATCTTATCTTGTGCAACTCACCGAGTCGTCACCGAATATTTTGATTCCAATAAAAAGTTCCACCCATGGTGACCATTGACTTAAGTTCATTGTAAAACTCACTAAATCCAAGCAATATATTACTAGCATCCTGTAGTTAATTTATCAGACCTAAGTTTCCTAGGGCAAACTAAAGAAAGCAAAATAACTAATCTCTCAGTTTCCCCACCATGCATGCAGTTGTCTACAATTAATTAAATAATTAGTTTCTCTCATCCTAGGCATAACTTGTATTCTTCGGTACTCGTCTACTAAAAAGCTTTATCGCAAACTTAACTTTGAGTTCACACTTCACAACTCACAAGATGCAAGAACCATTCTATTAAGGAAAATTTGATCATATACCCTCCCCTTAGATGGAAATTCAGGATTTACCCTCCTGGTCCATATGTCATTGACCTATGGTGACCCCACATGTCATTGAGGTGGGAGGGTAAATCCTGAAATCCTGAAATTCACGGAGGGTATATGATCCAATCCCCCTTCTGTTAATCTATTTACATGTGTTAATTGAAGCATATGAGTAATATTACGAGGAACGCACTTACTGTTAATCTATTTACATGTGTTAATTGAAGCATATGAGTAATATTACGAGGAACGCACTTACCATGTTGCGGGACATCAAGAATCTGCCCCTTGAGCAGGTTATTGGGGTCGTTGATCCCATTAATCTTCAGCAGCGTGGACTCCAGAATCCCGTACGTGGCAGCGATCCCCGAGGTGGTATCCCCACCGGCGACGCTGTAGGCAAAGTGCATCACGTCGGAACCGTCCACCTGGTCGCAGCTGCAGGGGAGCGGAATCCACAGCTTGTGCCCGGCGTATATCAGGTTGACGTTGGTGATATTGTTTGCGGTGGCGATCTCCTGGTAGGTCACGAAGGCGTCGAACACGTTGCGCGCGATGTTGTCCAGCCCGTCCTGCGGCTGGATGGTGTAGACGGGCTGGTGGTCCGACTGGCCGATGCCGTTGCCGCAAAGGCAGCGGAAGGGGATGCGGACGATGGTCTTGGCGGCGATGGCGGTGGTGGGAGGGGTGGTGGCGGGGACGTTGTTGGCGCCGAGGAGGTCTTGGAGGGTGGTGTTGAAGCGGGAGAGGAGCTCGCCGTAGGTGGTGGCATTGGGGACGGCGTAGCCGATGGCGGACTGGCAGGTGGCGGGCACGGTGCAGGTGAAGTTGGCGGCGGAGGCGGAGGCGGCGAGGAGGAGAAGGGTGGCGGCCGACGCGGCCAGGCGGGCGGCGAGCGACGGCATGGTGGTGGTGGCGACGGCGTGGAGGGGAAAGGTTTGGGTTTGGGTTTGGGTCTTTGGGAAGTGGGAATGGGATGATTGGTGTTTTGTCTGACGGCGACTGCCGCGTTGGCGCGGGAGGAAGACAAGGGGGATGCCCGGCAGCTCAGGGGAAGCCAAGGGGATAAGAGCGGCTTAAATGGTTGCAGTGTGTGCCTTTTTCTCCCTTCAATTGCTTTAAACAAAACAAAAGATGGATATTTCATATTTGTGTGGGAATGAATGATCGAATCAGATTTGGAGATCAAACTCGTAGAATCTTCAAAAATGACCAAACGAAAGTTGCATTCATACAGGAGTCGTGCATGTAATTCGAGTGGCAATTGGACGTGTAGAGAGGGAGCTCGACTTCCAAGTCCACAAGATATACTACAGGGAAAATGCTGGGACTTTGTGGCAGCCCAAGTCGGACTAATCGTTTACAATAGTCCAATGTGGTCCATGTGGACTTCAAAGTTTGAACAGCAACGGCGACAAGTCATTCTGGGGTCGTCGACAAGACAAGAGATGAGTTTTGGACACTATTAGCCCCCTCTACATCACCGTAATTTCAAATCTAGCCTCCTTACCTCCGAAATTCCGTTTTTAACCCCCTAGACCCGCCTGCTGTGCCACCGAACCGCAGGAGCGTGCCTGCTGCCATCCCCGACCGTAGCAGTAAGCTGCTGCTGTCCCCCACCGCAGCAGCAAGGTGCTGCCGTCCTCTACCGCAGCAAGTGGGGACACTGTAGCATTGTAGCAGTTTCCCCCAAAAAATCTATTTAAATATTTTTTGCATGAATTTTTAAATATGAAAAATAAGCTCAAAAAATTATGAAATGTTTTGTAGAGCCTGCTGGCATAGTGTGTTTGATTGTGTAATTTTTTTAGAATTTTATCAGTTACTAGTTTTTCTCTAAAATTCATTTAAGTATACTATTTGTAGAAATTTTTCAATATAGAAAATTAGGTCCAAACATTATGAATTTTTTTCTAGGCTCCTTATACAGTGTACTTGATTGTGTAATTTTTCCATAATTTTATATGTTCTGAAATTATCTCGACAAATTAAGGGTTTAGGTCTCGAAAATTAGGACGAAAGGTTTCAAAAATTAGGGTTTCATGATTTCATATGACTTGGAATGTGGGAAGTTTTCATTGTTCGCTCTCATGTTAACCAAATTACGCTCATTAGCTTTCTTCTTAACCAAATTTCATATCGAAACGTTTGATGGTATACAACACTTGTGGGAGACATTCATCCCCTTGCAGTACAATACATTTAAGAAGGAATAATATCTTGGTCGCTACGGTTCTTGATGACATTACTTCACTATGGTGGAGGTAAATCAAAATACTTTATGAAGCTTGTACAGAATGCAATTGAAGGGGCTGATAAGACGATGCCTTAAAACATGGAGGATTCGATGTCGTCGCGAATAGTTCTTTCTGGGATTCGACTAGAAGAGACATACCTGCAATATAGGCTTGCTTTGATGGCTTAGACAGAGTGTTGTCACGTCTTAATTTGCAGAGGGTGGTCAAGTCTTGCTTTGCAAAGAGAAGTCATGTCCTGCTTTGCAGAGTGCTGTCTTTTTGGTCTGAAAAGCTGTCGAGGCAGAGTGTTATTACGTCTTACTTTGCGGAGACTAGAGTGGTCACGTCCTGTTTTGCAGAGAGAAGTCATGTCCTGCTTTGCAGAATGCTGTCTTTTCGGTCTGAAAAGCCAGTGAGGCAGTGTGTTGTCACGTCTTACTTTGCAGAGAGTAGAGTGGGCATGTCCTGCTTTGCAGAGAAAAGTAAGTGTTCTGAAATTGCCTCGAACATTACAGATTTAGGTCTCCAAAATTTGGATTTTATGTTTTAAAAATTAGGGTTTCATGAATTCCCACACAAAGTATTCATAACAGAATTAGACAGAGACGTACATGATACAGAGGAGTATAACAACGTCACAAAGGCATACATCATGTAATGCAGGCACACATCATGTAATGCGTAGATAATGTTACTGGTTTATTCTCATTCATGAAGGACTGCAATGCTTAGATAAAGAGTGGACATTACAATCTCATTACAACTGAACTTCTACTTGGCAAAAACAACAAATAATAGAAGAAAACCCGCAAAACTAACTATCTTAACTAATTTCTGAAGCATTTTCTCAACCCTTTCCATCCTTTCATCCAGTCTTTTAAGTATATTCTCTTTATTTTGCATTGGTTGATCAGAGGGTCGAGCCACAGGACGAAATGCAGCAACACCACGGGTGTCTTCTTGCAAGGCAGCAATTTGCATTGCAATATCTCGAACTACTGGGACAGCTTCATCAGCCCACTGCCAAAACCGACATGTTGTGTTCCGGAAAAGAATTGCAGCTTCAAGTGAAAAAAAAAACAACATAAAATTTCGAATGGAATTCATTTGGGATGATTAGGCACAAGTTACCGTAAGATTTGAACACTTCATGAACACTCTGGATGGATTCGTTGGTGTATGCGAGGTGAACATATTCACTGGATCCCTGCAACGAGGGCAAACCAGGTGCTGCCACAGTAATTCTAATTATCTACTCACTCGAAAGTTAGATGAGGCCGAAGACATCTCGTTTAAGACTGGAAGAAAGGAGAAGAAGAAATGAAGAGTGGGGTGAATGGTAGCCAAAGCATCCATATATAGCCTGCGGCTAAATTGCAATTGGGTTGAAGGATATTCGCGTCTGTAAGGCAGCGGGCCCGTGGACGTATTTCCTTCATCTGATTCATGCTCAGCCTTATATATCGTGTGGTACAATACAGTGTTAAAGTGGATGATATTCTTTAATACTGTATTGTACCACATGCTAGATAAGCTTGTATATGAACCAACGAAGAAAAATGCATGGCATGCAGATCGTATAACAACATACCATAGCATGCACAGTGTTATATCATCTGCATGCCAAACATTTTCCTCAGTTAGTTTATGCACAAGCTTATCATGTTTGTGGGATAATACAGTATTAAAAAATATCATCCATAATAAACTGAAAAATTAACAAAGAGTGTCTTGATTGCAATAAACCCATGCTCGCGCGTGTATCATGTAATATTTGTAACGCTTCAAATGTCGTCAATTTTATGTATGAACATGTACACTACAACTCCATTGGAAACCCTAATTCTGTTATGAGTACTTTATGTGGGAATTCATGAAACCCTAATTTCTGAAACCTAATTAGTTATGAATTTTCTTAGTTATAAGAATTTTCAGTGCAAGTTTAAATCACTTTTGATTTTTCTAAATGAATTAAATTCCTTTTTCACTCACCCTCGGCTAGCCAAAGAGGATGACAAGGGGCCCGGTGCTAGGGTTTTGACCCAGTCAACATTTGACCGGTCACAGCCGACAGGTGGGGTCCGCCCGTCAACGGTTGCGAGAAAGCGGCGCGGTGAACTGGTTGAGCCCGAGTCCGATGCGATGCGAACTGGCACAGTCGAACCCGATTGAGGTCGGATTGGTCCGAACGTCCCATATCAGATCGGACGGTCTTGACGGCTTGAGATCAAACGGACGGCCCAAACGTTCGCGGTTCGGTCGGACCAACATGGCTCGGTCGGTCCGAATGGAAACGGCGATGAGGTTCGATCAGCATCGGACGGTTCAGATGCGTGCTGAGTTCGGATCGTCCGAACGGCCTAATCGATGCGAGCCGTGCGATCAGCATCGAACGGTCCGCACAAAACGGCGCGATCGGACCTGGTTGGAACAGTCCGATCGGGTTTGAGTTAGGGTTTTGGGTTTGATTCAATTTTGACGGAATTAAAACTAGTTTGACTAGGCTGCTAAAAATAGTAATAAATTTTCAAAAATTCTGAAAATTTTTGTGGGTGTTCTAAGATTCAATTAGGACTTAGGAAAATTTATTTTGACCATTGTTCACTTTCCACTTGACTAAATTAAATTCCTTTTCAAACCTAGATTAGAGAAGTGGTTTGGTTTTTGATGAAGTCAAAATAACTTCTAAAAATTTGAGAAAATTTATATTAATTCATTATAATTAATCTAGTATTTTACAAAATTATTTTTAGAAACTTTTATACACACAATTTTTCTGAAATCAAATCTAAACTTAAATTTAAGTTAAAATTTTGAAATTTCAAAGCAAACTTTAGAAAACCAAGTGCAAATTCATGAGATTCAACAAAAGTTATAAAATCTCATACTTTTATACATTTGAAACACAAACCCTAAATGGGAATGAGATTTGGGATGTTACAGTCGTGAAATGCCTAACTCGGTGATTTAACATGACGTGAAATGCCTAACTCGGTGATTTAACACGACAGCTTCACAGTACCCGACGGTAGGAGGAGGAGAGGGGGGCCAAAATTGGAATTCTGCGGCTAGAGGGGCTACTTTAGGAATTTGGGTGGTCTCATGAGGCCAATAGTGTCAAAAATTCAATTTTCGAGACCTAAACCCTTAATTTGTCAAGATAATTTTAGAACATATAAAATTATAGAAAAATTACACAATCAAGTAAACTGTATAAGGAGCCTGAAAAAAATTCATAATGTTTGGACCTAATTTTCTATATTAGAAAATTCCTACAAACAGTATACTTTAATGAATTTTAGAGAAAAAATAGTAATTGTTCAAATTCTGAAAAAATTACACAATCAAACACACTGTGCCAGGAGGCTCCCTAAAAAAATTCATAATTTTTTGAGCTCATTTTCAATATTTAAAAATTCCTACAAAAAATATATCTAAATGGTTTTTTTGGGAAAAAAACTGCTACAGTATACCCAGTTGCTGCGGTGGAGGTGGAGGACAGCAGTAGCTTGTTGCTGCAGTCGAGGACGGCAGCAGGTGTGCACCTGCGGTCCGGTGGCGCAGCAGGTGGATCCAAGAGGCTAAAAATGGAATTTCGGAGGTAAATGGACTAGATTTGAAATTACAGTGGTCTGAAGGGCTAATAGTATCCAAAATTCGACGAGATTGGCTGGAGCTGGATGCGAGGAAAATGGCAACGCTGCAAGGTCGACGTCCCTACGCCAGACACCAGTGGCGTCCACATCACACGCTAAAGCTCAAAGGCGTGCACATCCTGGAGGACTTTCCCCTTTCTTGCTTGGATAACCACCATGTCAACCAAATAACATGGTTACTAAAATGCTTTATGCAAGAACACATGAATGAGCACAGGGCGATATAATCGCGAGCCATTGATTATTTCGCCTAATTCATCAAGCAACAATTCCAACCAATAAAACGCTAGGCCGTGGAAGGATATCACGAGAAAGAATGAATGAACCAATGAAAGCAAGATTGCGCTTGATCCCCTTTCTACAAAGAATGTTCCCTTACAGGCAAAAATTGGAGCCTAGACAGAAATTTTCTTTTGTACCGGCAATGTAACTCATTCCAGAGGCGAAGGCGGCATGCTGGGTGGATCATCTGTGTGCGGAGGTAAGGAGCTGAAGTCAATAGTTGGGAACACTCCAGGTGGCCTTTCAACAGGTTGTATCGATAACAATTGTGTGGAATCTCCAACGACATCAGCCCATCCATAATGAGGCTCGGCCCTTGTAGACAATGCACAGACCGATGAGATTCAACCCTTCATCAAATTACTAATGATCTATCTGAAATTGTTACGGGGATGACAGAAAGAATAGAACAAAACAAGATCTTACTCGTAGTATGTGTCTTCATCAACTACTAAATCCCAGATCTCACCGGTTGTGCTCTTTCCGTATTTATGAACTTTCCTGAAATATGAGACAAATATGTAGTCTACTAGTAATCCACTGATAATGACAGCATAGTAAATCACAAAACAAGTAGCTGCAAGTAGTATTAATATATAAGAGAGCAATCATTGCGGGTGATGTTAGAAAAAGCCTCTACGGTTTCAATTCAGATCTTAATACCGAGCACCAGTCAAACAATACAATGCAAGACCAGAACATCATGATGGCACATACCCATTACCGAAGTGCTCTTCTCCCCAAGTTCTTGACCAGCCTGAAAGTTTCAAACGAGATAAATAGCCGGCAATGAAGATTTTACAATATGTCATACTACTAGCACTATACATATTCAGCAATGCAAATACGCAAGATCATACTGGTTGTGCATCATCTAATTTCTAAGGATGAGATTCTGCAGATACTATATACACCTCATACACAATAGAAGCATGTTAGAGAACAAAATATTCAGAATCGTTTCACATGAATTACAATATTGATAATTTCAGCTGCTAACATATGCACCAGCCACTGGAAACTCAAGAAGTTAATGCTACTTTTGATGTAGGCAAAACTATTTGGTCAATAACAAAAGACAGTTCCTACCCTTTGGTTCTAAATAAAATAACAAAAGAAAGTACATTGAAGCCCAGGGGCACTAATGTTGTAAAATGTGTGTTTCAGTACCCATCTAGCATCTTAGCTAGTTAGACACACACACAACACGTGTGCCTACATATGCATTGTTAGGGAAATAATAGATGAAAATTTGTTAACAACTGTCATAAAAAAAATTGTTCAGGAAGTATTTCTGTATCTCCCTCGTAAACCAGTGGACCAAGTGCCAGCCTATACGTCGAAGGGAACGAGAAAAGGCTCTGATGCCTGATTAGGCCAAAAAAAAAAGGTGACGTAGTACCTTCCAAAAGTATACCTTCATAATGTAGTCAAGATATAGGTGCAAGATACACGATATATAGTTATGACCAAGGATCAAAGAACCGGTCCTGGCCAATTTCCCGGTCGCTGGCCGGAAACGGTAACTGGCCGGTTACCGGAATTCCCGGTTTTTTCGGATAAAATTCGCTCAAATTTGATTAAAAACCATCCAAAATTCAAAAAATAGAATTTGAACTTGCAAAACCTGGGGAAACTGGCCGGGATTTTGGATCCCGAACCCCCGCCGGTAGCGGTCGGTCATTTTTTCCCTGGTTATGACACGATACCCGTGATATTGGTACGCCGATGTATTATTATGTTAATTTCAAGCATTCAGAAGAGAAATAATGCCATCAGCAAAATGCATACTGTGCATATGTTATTTAATGGTGATGAAACTTACGGTCACCGCCAGGAGATACATGCCATGTCTCCCCTTGTCGCGAACCAATTCCAGCAAAGAATTTCTCTTCCCATTTGTCCCCCCATCTGGTGCCTAAGTCTGTCTCTGCCCACTTATCTGTCCTGTAAGACCATTCGTGCATTGCAACAGTTATCAATCTCCATTGGATGAGATGAATTGGCAAATATTGTATGTTTTGGTCATGAAGCTGACGAAGTACATGAAAATAAATCAACCTCTAATATAATTCACATAGAAAATGAAAACTACAAATTGGATTCAAAATACCCCTCAGCAGAATAAGCAGATAGCATGTAATGGTAGTATGGTACAATGTACAACCTAAGGCCCAGCGGTTCAATGTACAATGTAATATAGTAAACCATTGAGTACACAAATTAACATAATAATGCAGGTAGGAAGGTGGTTCTTCCAGGCTCACCATTTCAATACAAATCCACGGCCATCATAATGTTCACCCCACCTCTCCCACCAGGACTGCTCGTTTAACCTTCCATATTTATGTGCACCTTTTTCCGTCCAGCCCTTGGCATCATATTTCTCCCACCTTGGAGAGAGCATTAACAGTTCAAACAAATATGCAGAACACTTACAACCAAACCTAAACAAAAACATGACGTGATTCTCACCATTTCTCATACCACCCAGCATTTTCGGTTCCTGATTTTGCTTGCTTCTCTGCGCTCCTCTCTATTCTTGCAAGATTGCTGTGTTGCACAATTTAAACCATGTTATAAGCTGCAAGTTCGTATTTTTGTATTAGATGGTTATTTACTTATTTTAATCTTCCCGTAGATAGTACTGTAATAAACTAATATGTTTTATCCAACATCCAGATTCTGTGCTGTTCAAAAGCATGGGTCATTATGACCATAAGAACAGCAAGCAAGTCAGATTTACATCAAATGACCAATGAGCAGGAGAACAAGTCATTGTGTACGTGTTTCTCAAGTGTGATTGTGCTAACCCTGAATGGACCTGGAAGCAGTTAAGCTGACACAAACAAGAGATTCCCTTCAAGCTAAGGTTTTTCCCTCTGATGGATGAGCTGGATCAAGAGAGCAACGGGAAATGATGAGGCACGCCATCGTATGTTGGGGCATGTGCCATAAAATCAGGATAGTATAACCCTGTCTTTGTAAGAACAGTGTACTAAATGTCTCATCTAATATAAAATGGATGTGTAGTCATGTAAAATGTTGCAAAACAGGTATGAGCATACTGGTTGCTCTTATCACCATCTTAAGTTCTCAGTCCGCATATGTATAACTATGGTATTAATATATATTTTTTTCTAAATTAGCTTTCCATAAGCAAAGAGCAACAAGGAATGCTGTAAGCAACTCTTTTTATAGTTACAAACGTAGTCAAGTAGTTAGATGTGGAATGAAATTATATTTTTTTTCTTGTATTACTTAAGCAAAGGATTGATATCCTTATAACAACTGAATTTGCAAGTCAGCTAATTTACCTCCATTCGTCTTGGTACAGAACTTCTTTCCATTTTTCCCACCAAGAGTCACCTTCAGCATTCTTCCCAGATTTCTCCGCACCTAAGGTGTCAGAATTGTATTGAAAAGTCAAGTCGTAATGACTACAAATATACAAAGCAAATAAAAATAAATATAAATAAAGCCACTCAACATAGCTAGATAGAGCAGTTTCTGTGTTACAACCCAATCACATCAATTAAATCCTTACATAATGTATCATATCAATGAGAGCCACAAAGACCATGTATCACTCAAAATTTTCAAAGAAAAACTGTGCTACCAGAGCTCCATTATAAAGAATACTTGCATACCTAGCTCCTTATATCCAGTCCAGTCACATTTCTCCCACCACTGCCAAATAGAATAAAGACATTGAGATTTGTTAGACAAAGCATTAAATGATATGATTACTAAACTCATAAGCTCCTAAGTGTTAGTTCAAAACTTAGCAATAACAAAGAATGATTTGTTGTCCAGTATTGATTAATATGTTGGCAGAGTTGGCTTTGATGTCTGGGAAGGTTGTCATTTCAAATCTCTATGTTGGATTAAGCAGAGTGCAAGCTGGAGCAATCGAACAAGAATGTGACAAGTTGCAAGACTACATAAATATCTCCCATGCTAACAAACTAATGCTACAAAGAATAAATTTAGCGTAGAGAAAATCAACACTAGCTCACTAACACCACACGTCAGCTTGATGGATACATTACAAAAAAGTAGTTCTTTTTCAGAAGAAATTGCTATTTTTTTCAAAATTGAACTGTTGCAACTTTATAGCTCCAGTGCATCATGCGTAAGTAAAGAAAGAGCAATATGTAGAACACACAAGCCTCAAGCTTCGTACCAATAATTTAAAGCTACCAACTTGCTACAAAGGCATATCACTTGATAAGATTGTACCTAAAACAAGAATATGATCTGTCAGATTAAGTAAAGCAGCAAGAACATACGGTCTCCTTCCATTCAGTGGAACCATCATGACTCTGTCCTCCCATCCTAGCCCAGCGGCAACGGTACCCATTCTCACCAAGATCTTCTCCGTTCTCCCTGTACCAGGTGCTTCCATCTTCATTTGTCCCAGACTCCTTGACTGCTTCATCCAGCAGGTTGATTCCCCATTCCTTCTCACTAGCAATACCAGTGTCTATACGGCAAGTGCCAAAGAAACACATGCATTTCCTTAGCAAAGCAGAAAACTAACTTGGAACTACAAGTGGGAGCATTTCATTCTAGGGTACACCAAAAAAAAAATCATGAGAATCATTATTCCAAAATCGAAAGTGTCAGCAAGGAACCCACCTCTCTTGGGCGGGGTATCACGGGATTGGGGAGCCGGCCCTCTCGGCGTGCACCGTGGATAGAAATCCTGCTGCTTGGACTGCCTTCTAGAACTATACTAGTAAACAAAAAACTGTGTGTCAAAAATTCATTCCCTAAACAAAGAGCATTCGTGCAACACCAGAAACATACACGTTATCCCATTAAATGAAGCTTCGGTCGAAAGCATTGGCACATTAACTTGTTAATAATGCAAACAACTCATGATTATAGGTGCAAATGCTTGGCATCTGGGATACTCTGTATAAAAACCAAAAATCCTAGATGTGAAGTGGCGAGCCGCCGCGCACGTACCGAGGGGAAGGGAAGGGGAGTGAGGGCACGACGGTGAGGCTGACACGCCGACGGCCCGGCGCAGCGGCGGCGGGCTTGTTCCTATCGATGCGCCACTCCTCGGCGCGCTCCGGCGCGGCCGCCGCTGCCTTCGAGAGGCGCCTCCGAGGCTCCGGCTGGGCGCAACAGCAGCAGCTGATCGCGCGGCGGCGCGGCGGCGCCGCACGCGCGGGGCGCGGCCTGGGCGCGGTCCCCCTCGCAGTCAGATCGAACGGCGGCGCCACGAGCCCCCTGGAGCACGCGGCCATCTTCTCATACCACGGCGAGGAGGCGGCGGGGATTGGTTCAGAGGTGGCGGAGGCAGGGGGGGGGGGCTAACGGGAGGGTTTTAAAAGGGCGGGGCAGAAGCGAACTAGGCGCATCTCTTTCCCGAGCTCGCGAGAGCGATTGATGATACGTATTCGTTCGCGGAAATGAGGAGACAAAAATGGGTGAGCTTTTTTGAGGGTTTTTATTCGGATTTGTTTAGGGGTGGGAGATCTTTGCATGTTGGATGGGGGGTGGGAAGGAAGTATGGGGTTGGGAGGAGGAGGCTGGAGGCTGGTGGGTCCCCTTTGTCGGTGGGGATCCAGATTGGCAGTTGTCAGGAGAGGATGCGATGTGGGACCATGGCAAGGATGCCACTTCGTGCACGATGCGCCTCTTGTGGCATGAGCAGTTGTGTACAATCTTTTTTTTAAGGGAAGTTGTGCAGTCTTGGAATAGGGATCTTTGGAGAAATGGAAATATCCACGCTAGTTGGATAACTCTATGGTTTTCTTCCAATAAAATTGTGAGAATCATGTGTTTCAGACAGGTCTAAAGTAACTCATCATTTTGGTTTACTTGAGTCGTCTTAGGATGCACACATGGAATATTTCGGTGGGGACTGGGTGGTGGTGGTCATGTGTCAATAAATGTAAGGGCTCCTAAATGTAATGGTGCTTCATGAATCATGGATTTGCTATAGTGTTTTTCATGAGGATGTGGGCTTGCTATTAGAGCTGGAAAAATGGCTCGATGCTCGCGAGCCTGCTCGAACTTGTGATTTTTCGAGCTAAGCCAAGCCCAGTTTTCAGCTCGGTGAACAAACGAGCCAAGTCCGAGCCGCTCGGTGAGCCATGTGGCTCGTGTGGCCCACAAAGCCACGAAGGCCCAGAGGCCTAGACGCTGAGAGCCTAAGATGCCACGCGCCCACGCCCAGTCCTTAATCCTCTCTAATCTCCATTCCCTTCCCCTTCCAGCCTTCTCATCCCGAGTTCCGTCCTGATCCCCTTCCCCTTCCTCCCCGTCCTCTCCGTCCTCTGCGCCGCTTCTCCCGTGCGTCTGCGTCTTCGCTCTGTGCTCCACCTCGCCCCGTGCAGCCGTGCTCCCCCCACTCCTCCTGTCCTCCACACGGAGAAGCAGCTGCCGCCGCCATGTTGTCTCTGGATTCATCCACGCTCGGCGCCCCTCCTCTCATTCTTGGCTTGATCACTTCGAAGGGGAGATGATGGTGATGGCTGATAGGGCGGTGAGGGCGACAAGGGTAACGGGATGGGGAGCTGTGGGGAGAGGAGGAGTGGACCGGCGGCGTGACGGGCGCGGATGCGGAGGTGGGGGCGCTCGTCTGGGTGCGCGCCGCAACGGATCCTGGTGGCTCGGTCGAATCCTCGGCCAAGACGAGCTCCCCGATAACTATGTCATCCTGCCACGCTATGCCAGCACACCCATCAAGCTCCCCGACTGCCTCGACGACAGTTTGTTTATGGTCATCTGGCCATTGTACTCTGTTTGTGTTCACTATCAACATGCGCTATGCTTCTTGATTTAGGTAGAATGAAAAGGAAGCATGCCATATTTTATTTTGTGCCTTGTTCATCACGTGATTTAGGTAGAATGGAAAGCGAGCTTCTGGCTTCTGCCTGAGAATCGAAGTTCCTGGGTTGTTCCTGCGCTAGGCGGTTCTTGGCTTGGGAAAGCTCGCGAGCTGACTCGAGCTCCCTTTCGAGCCAAGCCAAGCCTAGTTCCTAGCTCGTTTTCAAAACGAGTCGTGCTGAGCCGAGCCGCAGTTCAGACCGAGCATGCACAAGCTTGGCTCGAACCGACTCAGCTTGGCTCGTTTCTAGCCCTACTTGCTATAGTTGTGCAGCAGCCACGTTGTTACGGAGTATTAACAAAGCGAAAATAATGGCATTTATTTATTTATGTTAGTAATCAATACGAAGGTAAATTGACCACATGACACTGAACTTTTGTGGCGTCCTGAGAACACTATTTTTTTGTGACTAACCATATGATAAACACATGTGTAGTTCTCCTGCTAGATTTGTAGTTGTTGCATCATCTTATCTTAACTAATAAATTAGTGTTACAGTGGGAAGAATTGTCCCACCTTTACTTCTATCATGCACCAACAGGTGGCCCAACTGCTTCTCTGGCCTGCCCGCGATTTCCTACCCGCCCATAGCAATGGCGAGTGCTCACACCGTCTTCGCCTCCACCGTACCAACACTTATCACATCTTGCACGCCTCTCCCTCTCTTCGCATTTCGCGTTTCCCTCGCCCCTATTGCATCTGCGATGCCCCTCCCCTCGCATCCGTGTAGCCCTCGCCCCTACTGCACCCGTGCCCTTGTCGCCCACCCTCACCCTACCTCATATGGGCTGCCCTCCTCGCATCCATGCCGCCCCGCCGCCCTCTTCACATCCACACCGTCCCGCCCCTCCCGCTCTGTCTTACCCTGCCCTACCCCTACCACCATTGCCCAACCACTCCATCTCACCACCCCGCCCCGCACCTACCACCGTAGCTCCTCGCATGTGTGTCACCCCTCATCGCATCTATGCCGCACCCGCCGCCGCCCCTAAACTCTTCTTCCCGCAATTTTGTGCCCCACCCCTACCGCTGCCGCCGCCACCTCTCCTTGCATCTGTGTCGACACTCCACCTCCTGATCTAGCGTCCTGCTGATGGAAGCAATACTACAAGAATTCGCTCCTCTATGATACTCCCACCACGTGACACAAAATCATGCACACTCCTTGGTGACGGAGGCGGTTATGGCTGCATCCTACTCTTCCACGACCGAAGCGGCCAGGGCTCCAGTTGTGGCAGTTGCGGTGGCTTTCCAGCAGTCGCAACCAATGTTCACCGAGGACGGAGGCGCAAAATTGCGCCACCACGCCTACAGTCGCAAGCAGAAGTCACTTGGCTTTTGCGGTCTTGTCACATTTGGAGGTTTGAGATTTTTTTAGTGTGGTTTCTCTCTTCTTACCGAAATTTTGTGTGCTTTTCAGCTTTGTGGGTTTGTACAGCCGCGATGACGTGGAGTCTATTGGGCTGGACGACGTAGCCAGGTGCCTTGGTGTGGAGAGGCTCCAGATCTATGACATTGTCAACGTCCTCGAGAGTGTCAGGGTAAGTCTTATTCTTTCTTTCTTTGATAGACTTTTTGTTCGGTCCTTAATGATGGGATTCTGAGTTCTGTTTTAAATCCTCTTTGAGAAGATTCTTGTGAGAAAGGCCAAGAACCAGTACTCCTAGATAGTCTTCGGCGGGGTCCCGATGGCATTGCGAGAACTCAAGGTTTGCATCTGCCTTTCCATGTGATAATTTGACAAGGATTTATAGGTCTAATCCATCTAAAGCATGTTCTTTTTTCTCTCTGTTTGTTCAAGAGAGGGCATTGAGAGAGAAGTCTGGCTTGGCTCCTCTGTCAGTGGAGGAGTCATCTGCTGCTAATGTATAATTTATTAATCTATTTGTCTCTTGCCTTTGAATCTATCCATGTGATACTAGTGCAGAATGTAGTTCCAGACTAAAATGTTTCTTATTGCATTTGATTTTGTGAAGATGTCAGAAGATGAAGATGATGATAAATTGGTTGATCCAGAGGTTGATACTAAGAGTGAGAAGCTGAGCCAGCCCGTTGACAATCCTTCTGCACCTCGCTGCTGGCTTAGATATGGTATACCTGCTTAATTGCTTTACTACTGGTTTACTATCTGTGTTTAGTTACATTTTGTTATGCCAGGCTTAGAACTTTGTCGTTTACATGGCTTAAGACTTATTGTGTTCTACTTTCATCTTCTATAATGAATGGGTAGAGCTCCTACCAATTTGCTCTAAAAAAGACTTATAATTTTAGTTGTTACATTTCGGATCATGTGAAGAAGTCGCTTGGGTTGCTCACGCAGAATTTCGTGAAGCTCTTCCTCACCATGGAGGTGGGCAATTCTTTGTTTCTTTATTTCTGTTGTGAAGATTCATGGTATGTGGAACTGTGGTTGATTGGTATGAATTTTTTACTTGGAGCAGGTTGACAAGATCTCACTTGATGAAGCTGCAAAGCTGCTCCTTAGAGAAGGTCATAAGGAGACCAATAGAAGTGGTTACTACTTGCATTTCCTCTATCTAATTTTGCAGTTGTATCAGCATGAGTACTAATCAAACAAATGTTAATATTGTTTCTTGTATTTGTGATGCAGCTAAAATCCGGAGATTATATGACATCGCGAACATGTTGTCTTCGCTGAATCTCATTGAGAAGGCAGGCTTTAGACACTTTATTGACAAGTGACAAGTAAGCTGCAATTAAATGATGTGTGTCATTTCTTAGCATCTGTTCTTGAATCTTGTCTTTCAAACACAACAAGTAGACACAAGGAAGCCTGCATTTCGGTGGTTGGGCACAGCGGGGAAACCAAAAGCAGAAAATGATGTCACAGTTGTTGTACCCCCACCAAAGAAGATTGTGTCGAACAAGAGAGCCTTTGGGACTGAACTCACTAACATTGACATGGATAGAAGTAGACTGGATTCAAAAATCCAGATGAAAGCAAAGCTGGCACAGGGTGGTGGTGATATCTTGAAGAACTGCAAATTGGCTGTGCAGAGGTAGCTCGAGCAGGGTTACAAGAGTGGTTTTGTTTATGGGCCTTTCCACCCTTCTGGTGCAACGAAACATGAGCTCGATGATTGTAATAAAGCTGGACAAATGGTGGGTACTCAGGACTAGGAGAGCCTTGCGGATTCATTTTGACCGTAGTACCAGAACTAAGGTGTATTCGATTCAACACTTCTTTGAACTTCTTAGAGAATTTCTAGTAGTCTAGCATGTCTCTAGCAATCTAGCTGAAGTTACAGCATGAGGTTTATTAAATTTGACCTAACAAGCCTTTGGTTGTTCTACTTCCTATTTGGCATGCATACTTTGGGGGCAGAAAGATGACATAGAAAGTGAAATATATTAATTCAGAATCAACCTTCAAAATGAAACTAGCCAACGTTGTATTTGTCATATGGGGATGCCTATTTGATATATGTAAGAAATACAAATATAGTTGTCATACGCTCATACTATGCTTTATGGCTCATCAAAGTTAAAGATTAGTATCAGGAATATTTAGTTGGTATATATATACAGATCAAAGTTGTGCACCATGGAGTTCAAGATTTGTACGTTATCTATTGAAACCAAATCTATGCGACTATGTTGCATTCACTAATATATACATATATGTCTGCTGCAGTGACATAGATGATTGTCATCTTTTGGCATAAGAACAAGAAGTCACTGGAACAATCCCATGCACTTTTGGATAGTGTCAGCTCTGACTAACAAGAGTTGTTGGGGAAGTAGTGTTCATGTGTAAGTCTCAAACATCTAATGAAACATATATTTTTTTCTCATACACTATATGCACGCTCATTAATTTCTCATTTAAGATATATGGTTGAGTAATTGTTCAGTTGACCGTTCTTCCTATAGTTACGTTCAAGCAACATGCCTCTACCACCTTGACAAACATGCCACAGTCTACCTGTTGAACACCATTGCCTCTAAATGTGAATCTTTCGCATCGCAGGCAAGCAATTTTGTTTTAGAAACAAGTAACACTAGTTTTTTCAAATTAGCAAATAACAATACCTGACCGTATTAATGCTCTTGAAAGCTTGGTAAAATAGTGACTCCTACGATCGAAGGGATGATAAAGGAGTTGCATTGGCTATGATAACCTAACCATTCCAGACTTGTTTAGCTGGGATGAAATAGCTTGCATGCTCGATTAATTCATCATATTTAACAATGTGCATCTTAATTATTATCTAGAAAAAAATGATTTTACATGTTTGCTTGCAACATAATTTGTTGGTTTTGTTTTCAGAAGCAACCATGGTCTGTATATAAAAAAATAGTGTTTTATCATAAGCATTTATGGTCTGCTGTTATTTAGAAAGTTTGAAGTCATTCTCTTACAGCTTTCAGGAACACGCATATGCAGATGCTTAACTTTCTAGATTAATAAGTTTTAGTGGTTAATGTTGATTTTCATGGGATAAATATGAGCTTTTAATCCTTCTTGATTTGGATCACATTTCATCTGCATAAAATCCATTGAACTATGTCTTTGTATAACTTAAAAACGAGGGACATGCAGGTCCGGTGGTGGGAGTGCAGCAGGTGGCAATGGTGCTGATAGCTAAGACCATGAGCCACAAGAGCGGCATGGTGGAGAGAGAAGCTGAAGGTACGGAAGCACACGACAGAATGACTTTGCATGTTTATATCACAACAACGTGCAGCCACAGCTACATTCCTTATCTTAGAAGTATCTGTAACATTCCAAAATTTGGATTTTCAAAAAAAAAAAGTGAAGATTAGGTCCCTAAAATATTTCACCAATTTTATTTGAATTAATAAAGCTTAATTGGGAATTTCTAAAATTAAAACTATTTAATTTGACTAATCTAAACATCAATTAAATAAAAACAATATTAGTTGGGTTCCTTGTGTTCCAAGGAATTTTCTTGATTTTTTCCAAGTTCGTTTGTTAGTTATTTTGCCTCATTTGAATTTCAACCTTTTTATTATTTTCTAAATCCTTTTATCTACGTGGGCTGAATCCCTTTGGCCCATTCCCTTTTCTCCCTCCTTCGGCCTAGCTAGCCATCCGACCCATCCCTGCCAAAACCCCACATGCCAGCCGTAGTAGCCTGCCAACGTGTGCGCCTGTGTCACTATTCCCGTGCACGCTCCAGACACCGCCTCCACGCCGCCACTTGGAGTCCGCGCCCTACATGTCTTCCAAGCCTATAAAAGTTACTGCCCATGCGCTTCCCCTCCGCCTCGTTCCACCGCCTCTGTGCCCTAGCCGCCACTGCCCGAGAGCCTTTGTGCGCCACAGTCGAAGCTCTTCTTCTCCGCAATCGATGCCAGCCATCCTCTCCCGTTTTTCATCGCCGAAGACCCTCGAGCCGCCGCATCTGCGTCACCGACGTCGCCTCGTCCTCCTCCTCCAATTGCATGCAACCACTTGAGCTCCCGAGCCCCTGTTCGCCGGCACCACCTTCATCTTCCTATCCGACGACATCTCGTGACAGCCAAAATGCTTCTGTTGCATTCCTCGCCTCCTCAGTGAGTTCCCGCCAATCCTTCCCATCATACTGTGTTCTAGTCCCCGATCTACGATTGCCATCTTTTGATTTAGCGTTTCGTCCATTGTACATCGAGATCATCTTCTTCTCTCTCTTTTCTGGTCACCACCTTTCGTCGGCCGATTGCATCGCCACCGGTGTGCTCTGCCTCTCATCAACCCCGCCATCTCCTTCGCCGCTCCATGTTCTACCCGGTGCTCTCTTCCACTTCACCGGAGCATCGCCATAGTGCATCACCGCCGTGACAGCTGCCGCTTTTCCTCTCGCTGCCGGCGATTGTCACCATTCCTTGCTGCCGCAACCGCGTCATCACCTCTGCCTCATTGCCCTCATTCTGTTTTTGCCAGACCGGAGGTCCACCGGCTGCCACTCACCGCCGACAGTGTTTACCCAAGCTGCCCTGGCTGCCTCCTCTCCCTGTGTCTCTCTAATGTGTGGGCTAGGCGTTCTCTCTCCCCCTTTTGTCTCTATGGCGACCAGGTCCCACAGTTCAAATCCAAACCAATGCCATGTCACCACGCCATGCGCCACATATCATCATTGCCATGTCCTGCCACCTCATCAACAGCTGCCCTAGTCATCGCACACGTGGCAGACCGAAACCCATCTCTCTCTTTGACGTGCGGGTCCCACACATTAGCCACTCAATTCAAAACCCTAACTCTCTCCCATTCACATGCGAGTACTGCATGTCGATCGACCAGCCACATGAACCCAGTTCATCGTGAACCTGTCCTTTGCAGTGGACATGGTTTATGGACTATTGGCCCACATGTCAGCCACTCTACCCTTTTTTGGAATTCTTTTAATTCTTGAAAATCCATAAATATTTGTGGGTCCTACATGTCATACTCTCGGCTACTTTATGAATTTTCGAAAATAAAGATTCTCGAGAATATTTCCTCGGTCCCACCTGTCATGATTCTCTCTCCCTTTTCCTTTTTAGCACTTTTCCTCCGCGGTCAAACTTTCGAGAGCTCGTTCTTCCTTATACGAACTCCGATTGAACCCATTCAAGTTTCTAAATTCATTTAAATTCAAGATCTACCTTCATGTATCATTCAATTTCGATTTGGATTTTATTTTATTTGTCTTTAAATTTTGTTTATTTTTGCGCTTTCTCTCTCGTTAGACATTAACATTCGAAAATCATCCAAAGGATCTGAAGGTCAACGAAGTAGAAGATTGAAGATAAGATAATATAATATAAGAATAGCATTACTATAGCAAGGTAAGTTGTACCTTAGACCATGTTGACCCAGTTTTTCAAAATTACCTTGATTTAAATTGTTGTATTTTACTTTAAGTATTTATTTAAATATTTTGGGATTACTTATTCACCCATTTGATTATATCCACTTTACCTATTGTATTACCATGATCTTTTGTCACCCTAGCTTGCTTAATTATTAGTTGGTATTATCATAGCACTAACGTGGGTTGGTTAGACGCGAATAGTCTGTTTAGCCATGCAACGGGTTATTGATATCATTTCGAGATGCAAGATATAAACTTGACTAAATGATTATGGAACATGTTATGAAAAGACTGTGTGTTGTATGTTGTTACTCGTTTATGGCATGTGATACACTTAACCAATAGAGTAGGAAAAGATTTAGACCAATGCGAGTGGAAAGGATTGGTAGTACGAGACTTGTGATTGGGAAATACGAATTGTGGTTACTAGTAGAATTTTGGCAGTCTCGCCTTGGTCAATTAAGGATTTAACTTTGTACGCTATTGAACTGAGCCATAACTGTACAATCACATGCTCGATGGGACATGCCTAACTTAGTAAGTTGTGGAGTTATGATATTGACTACTCGGGTAGTAGGTTTAGTGATGGGTGGAGGTGTGACTACTCTGAAAGTCACATCGATGGACGGTTCGCCACTTCCAGGTCCAATGGTGTGCGTTGGACTAGCGAGTGAGGTTAGGGTCGACAGTATTAGGGCTGAAAATGAGCCGAGCCGAGCTGGCTCGAGCCAAGCTCGCTCAGGCTCGGTCTGAACTGCGGCTCGGCTCGACTCGTTTTAAAAATGAGCTGCAAGCCTAGCTTGGCTCGGCTTGAATGTTGGCTCGAGCCGGCTCATGGCGGCTCGCGAGCCGAACCTCATTTTTGGATATACGCTGGTCTGGCATAAACACAAACACATTGCAGGCGTCTTCCCTACTACTAGTAGTCTGATACCAATCGAATTGGAGTTGCATGGAGCTACACAAGAGGTGAAAACCAACATAGGAATGAACAAGAACACAAGTTATAACTAATTCGTCAACGATTCTTGGCCGAGGATCTGACCGGGCCACCACACCAGGATCCGTTGCGGCGGCACACCCAGACGAGTGCCCCCCTGGCGGCATGGCCCCATCTCCACATCTGCGCTAGTCAGCTCTCCCGCGTGCTACTACCGCAGCTGCTGGTCGCATCTCGCATCCTCCACAGACGCTGCCGCATCGCTGTCATCCCCGTGTAGCTCCTCCTCCTCGATGGGGGGGAGGCTCGAGAACCCTGTTTACGCTTTGAGCATCGCCTGCGGCGACGTTGGCCATCAGAGGTGGTCTCGGCCTCTCGGGGAGGGAAGCTTCCTCCTCCCTGCAAGGCCGCAAGACCTTGAATCCGGCGGCAGGGTGACGGCGTGGCCATGGAGGCCCCGAGTGGAGCTGAGGAGGCATGGAGCCGGAGGAGTGGGGTGGAGGACGAGGGGAGATGCCAAAGGAGGAGGGGCGGCGATGGAGGACGGGGCGGCGACGCGGAGGACCGAAGGGGAGAGGACGCGGGGCGGAGGGGGGCCGGAGGTGGCGGGACTGGGAGGAATGAGGAGGAGGGAGGAAGGAATGGAACTTGGGAGGAGGCGGCGAGGCGCTCGCGTTTGGGAGACTGAGTGGGCTGGGGACCGTGGGGTGGGGCTGGGGAGTGGGGACCGTGGGCGAAGGGATAATAAGTGAACGATTGGCTCGTTAGGCTCGTGAGCTCGGCTCGAATTTTCATCAAGCTGAAAGTTGGGCTCGGCTCAGCTTGAAAATTTACAAGCTCGAGCCGAGCCGGCTCGGCTCGCAACGAGCTCGAGCAGGCTCGCGAGCCTCGAGCTTTTTTTCCCAGTCCTAGACAATATGCATATCGAGAGAGTCAATTGTTGAGATAAATTTTCTGAAAGGTTTTGTTGTGATCAGCTCCAATCAAGTTGATTGCATCTTGTGGGTAACGTGTACAACCTCTGCAGAGTGTTAATCAATCTATTCGAATAGCCGTATCCTCGGTTATGGACATGCTCAGGGATTTCATACGATGGGTAGATTTTCATAAAACAATTGGGAAGGGACAACTGTGTGAGGAAACTTATGCAGTTGTGTGAAAAAATTGATTAGGTTATGTGAGTTTTGTGGAAACAATTACTAAACTGTTTTTGTTTATTTGTTTTGAATTACACTTTCAATCTATTATTCATATTTAATTGCAACTGTTGCTTTTATGCAAAAGAACCATAGAAAGCAATTTTCTTTGGAATAAACCATCATCTATAATTGCATTATGTGGTGCGACTTGCTGAGTACTATATGTACTCATTCTTGCTATAAACAATGTTGTTCAGTTAAAGAAGGCTACAACCGTTCATCGCTGGTCAACAAGGTCAACTTCAAGGATCGTGGAGAACTAGGTCGCATTTCTCCAGTCGATTTCCTGTGGGCATATGGACAGGCTTCACTGAAGTTATTCCATTACCTTCCGCTGTAGCTTTTTTGAATTACTCGCCTTCTGATGCAGTAATTATAAGCTTTGATCTGAAGGTCGTTATTCCGATAATTACTCTTATTTGTCTATTTCTTAGTTATCTTTACATATGGAATTATATTTCATTAATGTTGCCACTGTGTGCACTAGTGTGATCCTGGACTAATGCAGAATACACAGAGGATCCAGATTTACATATTTGGATCCCAATAGTATCACAGAGGCATTGGACGTTCATAGTTTAACATTTGCTTTCTTGCAACTGGTTTTGCCAAAAACATATGTGGTATGTTCCTTTTGCTTCTAGAGAATGGATTACTATATAGTTAAAACATCTACTTGTTGTGGAAGTTTATTGGGAATGTCATCTTTCTATATTCATAGGGGGTATTTCTCCTGATTTTAAGACACATATAATGCAAAGGCATTGAAAGAAAGTGGGTAGCAGACTGGATCATCATTACTTCAAGAAGGATTATTCATACAAAAATGGAGAGATGGGATTATGTATCTATTTTGTAAAAAAACAACGAATTAATGAGTATTAATCGGTCTGGTAGGGTCCTCGGATATGATTTTTTTCACTGACTTGTTAGGCTGGAAGATTTGGTCTTAAGAACTAGATGATAGTACCTAATCAATTGTACAAATATTTTTTGTTCTTGTGAATTTTATTTAATCTTGACTATTAGTGTGTTCTACTCCAAAACATATCAAAGTAAAATGTCCCTCTAGAGAAGTCCTTGGCAGTTAGCATGTGTCTTTGTCTCTTTGGGGCCCTTGAATTATAACCTTGATTTAAAGGATCACAGTAGTTGCTAGTGTTGGTTTTTGTTATGTGTGCCATATATACACATTCCCCGTCTAATGTAACTCACCCTCTTGTATATTTAGAAATGGGTTATGTATTAACATGGTTCTTCAATCACAGGTTTAGATATATCGATTGAGGTTACAGTTTTAATTCGACAATATCTCATGTACGATTCTTTTTATCCATTACAACGCACTGGTATCTAACTAGGACACGATGATGCGAAGAATCAATTTATTCATGGACATATTATGATTGGTTTACCTAGAGAAAATCATTGGTTCTGAGTTCTGACTCCAAATGTGTGCATGACTTAAGCTATTAGAACTATTTGGTCTAACTTCAAACATGTGCCTAAATTTTCCAATATAAGTATGTGTTTTCTGCTTGCTTTGAACAACATTTTGAGATTTTGTTCAAAAAAAATATTGAGCCATGAAATGCAATGTGCAATTGTTTTGCATTCCTAACTATTGAAAATTTTCAGTGGAAGTCAATTCACAAAGCTTCGAGTTTTTGGCCTAAATGGTAATGTTGGCGACGTTAATAGCAAAAATAGCTGTCTACATGCTGTAATGCCAAAAATGGCACCACAGATGTACCGGCGATCGACACGTGTCCAAAACCATGCCTCTCGCACCTGGATTTAATCTCCACCGCAGATGTGGTGCCCAGACTCACCTCCTTCGGCCACGTGGCCTATACCGTGCGTCTGGCGCACAGACAAGCCTTGTTCGTGCGACCAGTGCACAGCGCTGGCTTCGCCGCCCCCCTACCACGAATGATCACCATGTAGGCGCGTCCGTTGCCTCCTAGAACATGCACGCTCCCATCCCCTTTCGCCTATTGGCCAGCACCGAGCCGCGTAGCCCCATCTCGGACCTCTCCTTCCCTTTTCTCTTCTCCACCGAGCACCAAGGAGGGAACCATGCGTGCTCTGCCTCAGCCGCCCGCATCGCCATCGCCATTTTCGCCGCCTCAGCTAGCTCCTCTCCTTGCCACGTGCGTCACCGCGTGTTTCGGGACACGAGGAGTCTTTCCCCACCACTAATTTGACCTTTAGTCCATAGGAAATCGCCGATGACCTTTGCATCCCCGTCCCTGGCCAAGACCGCCATTTCCGCCGCTGCTCCTCGCTCGGTGAGCTCCTCTCCTATTACTTCTACCGCGAGCATCCCCTCACCCTCCTAGAACTCCCCCGACGATTAATGTTGTCGCTCATCTTCTAGGTCGCCACCACCGCGTAAAGCTCTCACGCCGCCTCTTGACCAAGTCGTCGACCCTCCTCCGACCACCTCCGTCACCCCCCTCCACTCTAGTATGCTCAACATGTTCCCTAGACGCTAGTGTGCACCTTCATTTGCCTAGGGCGTTGCCGGAATGCGATAGCTGTCAGAGCTCGAACGTCACTGATGCGTCACCGCTGTGGACCATCCCGGCCCTCGCTGCCAGCACCATTGGGTTCTCATGCCCACGAGGAACCCATTTTGGGCCTCTTCGGCCACTCCCGTGGCTCGGCTCGCCGACGGCAAGTGCGGGTTGTGAGCGTCGTGAGCTCCCTTGCTCCGGCCTGGTTAGGACCAAGTACTATACCACTGTCCGGGCTAGGGGGCACTGGACACAGCTTGTCCAGCCTAGGGGGCAGCGTCCGCGCCCACATGGTGCTCGTCTGTGGCACGGGGGGCTGGCGGAGCCGACGCCGTGCGCTGGTCGCACCAACAAGGCTTATTCGGGCGCCAGACGCACGGTATAGGCCACATGGCGGGAGGAGGCGTGTTCGGGTGCCAGATGTGTGGTGGATATGAAATACGGGCATGGGAGACATGGTTTTGGACACGTGTCGACCGTTGGTATGCCCGTGGTGCTATTTTTGGCATTACGGCGCGCCAACGGCCATTTTTGCTATTAACGTCGCCAACAGTGCCATTTTATGCCAAAAACTTGAAAGCTTTAGCTTTATACGTACATTGTTTCGTTCAAAATATGAGATTCCATCGCAACACACAGACACCCTACTATTTGTACTATATTTGCGAGGTGTACATCTTCAAGAGAATCAATCACCGTAAGAGGTGGTTATTATGTCCAAATGTAGCAATGCAGTCATGAGATAACTAAGAGTGTTATTTTACAATTTCTACATAGATTAAAAGTACTCAAGAAATCAAAAAAATAAGTAACATATTATCAAATCACGGCAAACATTATTTATTAGTCCACAATTATGGAATTATTTCAAGTTTTGGATTCATGCCCCATTTAGAACACAAGAATTGAAAAAAAAATCATCATTTCACAAGAAACAGTTTGATTTCGGCAAGAATCAAGAAAAAAAAATCCCATGTTACAAACGGGACCTCAGACTTTACAGGTGTTGCACTCTCAGAAAAGAAATTAATCAACAGTATCTCCAAGTGGGAAATGTACTACTATCAAATAAGACAGTGATAAGGAAACCAATGCATCACTAATAAGTAATAACGAGCAAATCAACTTGACACCCTAGAAAACCTTGTCCCTTGCCTCGCGGTGCTTGTGTCTCACGCATGCTGGCAAGTTTGCTGACTCCTATGTTGCTCGAGCAAAACGCTAGCTGTCTGTTTCATGAATGAAAAAAAATTGAAAATAAGAAAGCTCATTTCTGAACTTCATACTACATTTCCATACTTCGGGTTTTGGTTCATCGAACACACTAGCCTCTAGCACTCTCTCTTCGATGATGCACACTGCACACCTCCAATCACATGGTCATGTTTGCACTCCTTTCTCTCAGGGTATCCATAGTATGAAATACCTTCACCGACGCTAAGAATTGCCACATCAGACATGCACTAGCTTTGTCTTTTCTTTTGTGGTGTTTGGTACCTCCTTTCATCTCCACGGGTAGGATCCATATTGAATAAACTAAGACAAATTTCTTCTCTCTCTCCTCACCTGTCGCTCTCATCTCTCCCGATCTCTGTCTGCTCGCCTCCTCAGGAATGACAGGAGGCACGGGGCCGAGCGTGTGTGACCTCAATTCGGAGGTGGTGCCGTCGAATCACAACGCGGTGGCCGGATACGACCTCGATGTTGAGGCGGTAGCGTGTGCGTCTTCCTCGACCTTAGGCGGGCGGGCGGCGGCAGAAGGGTCCGGCCTTGATGCGAAGGCAAAAGCGGTGAATCAAGCAGTGTGGCGTGACTTCTTCGTCGATCCGGCGACGGCGACACGTGCATCTTCCTCGACCTCAGGCGAGTGACAGCATGCATGTCTTCCCCAACCTCGGTTAGGCGGCGACGACACCTCCCCCTCCTAGCACGACGAAGCGGCCGAACGCATCTGATAGGTGGGACCGCCCTATTTCTTTTCCGTTTGGTGTCGATACCTCACTTGGTATCAACTGTTTGCTTGGCATTGTTTCTAGATCGTGCTTTAGTGTGTGGTCGGTACCAAAGAGAAGAGAGAAGGTCTCGGTACATATCAAAATCGCACACGGGAGGTGCTCTTACGTGGCTCCACGCGGAAGCCAAGCATGTGGACAAACCGTGCTTGTCCCACGCGGCCGCCAACCAGGCGGCCACTGACTTGACGGGATCAGGATCAGGCCCTGACATGGTTACGTGGAAAAGCGCCGCCCCTCGTGGCCACGAATCCTCCACGCCAGCAACTGCAACAGTAAAACATCGGAAGCCTCACACGTGGCGGGCAAGTGCGCCCAGGTGTTTAGGTAACTCGTGGCTCAGGTTGGGCGAGCCGGACGTGCCAGTGTGGCCTCTTGCTTGTGCTGGGAAGTCTGCACCCTTGACCGGGGTGAAGGGATAAGCCGCGCCCGTTGCACTTGGACACACATGCCGTGCAATATGTTTGGTGTTTTCTTCCGCGTAGGCTTGGGCATTGGAATATTGGATGTGGTTGAATGTCTTGGTAGTGGATAAGATATCTACGCTTGGCTGTCGTGCTGTCGTGGAAAAGCGATATGCCATTCAAGTGAAAATGGTCCCCACCAGCGATTTTGCCGTCATTTTAGCGGTAGCACTCGCATTTTATAGTTTCTTGTTTCTTGTGTACCTCGAGCAGCAGGGAATGTCTTATTAAGCATAAGTCACATGTTTTATTATTGGATTAATATTTAATCATATGATATATCAATTTCTATCTAAATCCAATTGTCACAATAATTGACTTAAATTTAAGAAAATTTCAAGCGACTTAAAAATAACAAATCTATTTTCTCTTATCACCGGAAGCAGGAGAGTTGCCAATCGTAGAATAGTCACCGTGCGACAGGTTGTTTCTCTAACTAATAACTGAGTTCGACTCTTATCAGATTGGGTAGGTTATTTGTGTAGTTTTTCTACTTTAATTATTCGTGATTTGAACCCGTGACTCGTGGTATTTGTGTGGAATTTCTACTTTAAGGGACTGTTTGGTACAACTCCAGATCCTAACTTCTCGGTGGGAGCTAGCGGAGCTAAGCCAAACACCTCCAGCTTCGAAAAAAATAGATTCTCGAAGCAGCAAGGAGCGGAGCAGAAAATGAACAAGCGGCACAGAGCAACCTTAGGGTGGATTCTCGTAGGGAGCTAGCCCACCCGAAACAAAAGTGCCCCTAGAAGTTGCTGGTAATTACCTGCAATTTCCATTCACCTCCCTCTCCCCACCCTGAGCGCAAAAATGGCAGTGCAGCCCCTTCGCACCTGCGCCTCTCCCATGCGACTCCTCACGTGCGACGTGGCTGGAGGTGACGGCGGCAACCGGAGGAGACGACCACACAGCGGCGACAGAGGTAACCGGCGACAAGTAGCGACGGAGGCCTACATCCCGCATGCACCTCCTCCGGTCCTTCTGTCAAGGTGTGGCGTCGTTGCCCCAAACCCCTATGTACCCCTATGGCCTCCTCCTCCTCCTTGGTGATGACGGCGAGCATCAGTGACATCCCCATCTGTTACTCCTCCCAACAGCCACGGCCGCCTCCAAACTGAAGAGTGCACTCCCGCCAGTGACTGATCCCCTTCCTCGTTGGCCATGGCATCCTCCTCAGCCAAACAGATGTGTTTCTTGTCGCCTCCCAAACCCTATTCTCCCCCTCTCAGCCGGTCGCCGGAGTCCATCGTTGCCGGAGTCAAACATAGCTGCTCCTCCTCGCCTCTTCATTAGTCACCATCGGTCGACATCCCCTCAAGGTAAGATTGACTTGCTGCCCTCCTCTTGTCCTATTTCACTCCTCCTTCCTTGTTTGGAATGTGTAGATCAGAGCAAAATGTGTAGGGTGTGATGAAGTATTTTGGTTGCGATGTGCAGGATTTGGTCCTATTTCGGATTTGTCTAGATCTAAAAATAGTTTGATTTATGGCAGTGTGTAAGACTCGGTCCTATTTGTGTGGTTCATGTCATATGGTTCATGAACAAATTTTTTTGCATATCCCTTGTACATGAATTTGGCTAATAAGTATATGTTTGAGATTTCTACTTGTGCTTGTACTTCGGTAATTCATGGATGCTATAAGATTCAATCCTTGCAAGGCCTCATGTGATTGTATTTTCTGAATGCTTAGATATAAGTTGATCATGCTAAAAATCATATGCTTTTCTGGTGTTCATGGTAGTTGTTTAGGCTTTTGATTAGCTTCTTTCTCTGTTTCCCTCCTCGGTCTGGCATAGTATCTACTTGCTAGGCACATATAGGGTTTATGAGGCAACCTAACTATCGATGGTTTAGTATCGATCTTACGAATGAATGCTAGAGACTTTCTTTGAGCTAAACCACACAGAAAAAAACATAGAGATTTTATACATGTTCGAGCCTTCTCCTGAGAGAATAATAACCCTACTCCCGTGTTGTTATATTGACTATGCTTTACAACAGGGGCGAAATCACTAAAACTAGGGCTTAATGACTTCTGTCTGCTGATCTTATATTGTGTCCGTTGTCATTGTTCCTATCCTCTGCCCACCGGCTTTACTTCTTATATAGCGCGTGAAGGGGTAGTAGTTGTCTCGTATCAAGAGGCGTCTCACCGTTTGATGAAATACGCATGTTCAGTGACGGTTATTGTCAGAGACTAATCCTCCCACGTTGCCTTGCAATTATGTTAAAGATAGGCTTAATATGTGTAATTATCCCAGAGAATAACATCACATATTAACTATTGTGTGTATTAAACACAGTGCATAGGTGCCCCTAGTTGATTGGGTCCACATGTCTATAGGCTTTGTTGACTATAGGGTGATCGTAGTTGATCTGATCGTAATAAAGCTTACGATCATGAAGTGATCGTAGTAAGGCTTACGATCGTGAGGTGGTCGTAGAAATACTTACGATCATATAGGGTGATCGTAAAATGGTTTACGACCACTCGGCTAAGCTTCTCTCTTATTGATGATAAGAGGTATCCTTACGAATAATATGAAGATATTGCTATCTGTAATAACAATTACAGATAAGTAATTTAATTAATTGAGGATTATTAGATCCTCGTCATTAACCATATCCTATTGGGTAATAAATCTTGTTGTGTTCAACAATCTAGAAAGCTTGAAACTTCTATACAAATCAGCTAGATTTTTTTTACCATCAGTTCATATATATAGCTCATAACATGTACAACAAGGTCTGTGCGTTGTGCATGTCTCATTACCTTGCAATGTGTTTTGTTACTACTTGTACATGAGTTTGCCAGATGGTTCCCAAATGATAGTGTTTGCTTGAGGTTCAATTAAACAAGAACATTAGTGTGTTTGGGATTAGGGATCCAATAACCGTTCCCGGATGAAATCCCGGCCAGCCACGGGTACCGGTAACCTGTCAAACTGTTTTTTTCGGATGAAATTCACTCGAATTTGATTAAAAATCATCCAAAATTCGAAAATCAGAATTTGAATTTGAAAAACCCAGGAAAACTGGCCGATTTCATTTCTCGGTACCCACTGGTAAATCCGGTTACCATCGGTAACCGGCTGGTTTTTCTACCTGTTTAGGATGATGCCTAGCAAATGCATGCTCCTTTTTTGCCCATGAACCAGATGAATGATTTCAAACAGAGTTATGATTTCTGTGTAAATTGGTGTACAAGATGCCACAAACGAAGCCTGTAAAGAAGGCCATGAACATGTAGAGGAAAGAAAAGAGGATGCCCATATTGAATTGCGGCGGAGGCGTAGACAGAGTATATAAACACATGCAGTTCAGTTCAAATTCTTGTTGTAACTTCAATAATTTAGCAGTGTTGTATAGAAAATTATGTGTAATGATCTTCATAGAATGCAATAAAGGCAATAAATTTGTTATCCTTGTTGTTGTAACTGTGGCTTTCAGTTTGATACTATTCTGTTATTGAATCATAGCTCGGCTACCTTGTAAAGAAATTTCAGAATACAAGTAGTACAGTTGATACAAATAGATTTGAGTTTTTAAAACCAAT
Source organism: Ampelocalamus luodianensis (assembly GCA_036346255.1). Lineage (NCBI taxonomy): Eukaryota > Viridiplantae > Streptophyta > Magnoliopsida > Poales > Poaceae > Ampelocalamus > Ampelocalamus luodianensis. The sequence goes on along the minus strand of CM070621.1, from coordinate 15,696,463 downwards.
GATAGTATGGTCTTTTTGCCACCAATCATCTCTTTCAGGGTTTTAGGAGCTAACCCCCTACCAAACGCTTCTTTTAATCAGCTCTAGAATCTCAGAGAAGTTGATTCTTGGAGAATCATGAGCGGGAGTTGATAAATCAGCATATGGAGCTCTACCAAGCCCTAATTATCCGGGATTAATGTGTCACTCTACCTAATAACCAAAGTTCGACTCCCACCAGATTTCTACTTTAATTATCCGAGATTTGAACCTGTGACTCGTGATATTTGTGTGGAATCAGGGATTTGAATCTTGTGGTATTCGTGTAGAATTTCTACTTTTTAATTGTCGGGATTTAAACCGTGACTGGTAGATTGTGAGCATTTGTGACTACCCTAGCCAAGCCAATTGTCCTGCCCTCTCATGGAAGAAGTCGGGAGTGTTCAATTCATCTTGGCATTCGCCTCTGGCTTCTTCAGGTGGCAGCGATCGATATTGTTACGAGGGATATTATAGAGAAGCCACAGAGACCTTAATCTTATGTACGCCCCAACAACGATAGTCGGCTTACTCTCAAAGAACAGCGATAGTAGGCTGAGCATACCGACGTGCAGAGAATAATGCCCACATAAAAGGCTTGAATCCCCGATTGGGCTTTCTGAAAGTTCGAAATACAAAAATGAAATAACAGCGTCTTGATGGGCCCAATTAGGACAAGGAAAATTTTACATTTATTCGTTAGTCGTTACAGGAGCGTAGAGCGAAAACGACTTACGTACAGCTTGTTCCGGGACAAAGCAAAACACAACACTACCAACAGTGTGTACGCGTACACACAACGTGCCATCGAAACAAAGCTACTACTGGATATAGGACTGGCCGGTGATGTCGGTAGACGGCGGCGGCGCGTGCTTGGGCCTCCCCGCGCGCTCTGCGTGGCGCTGGCGCTGGCGCGCGGCCTGGCGGGGTCCCTCGTTGGCGTACATCCCGCCGCCGTACGCCTCCCGCGTGAGCGGCTTCATCTCGGAGATGTTGGGCGGCTGGTGCTCCCGCTGCAGCTGCGCCTGCTGCCCGGCGACGAGGTCGGGGTCGCTCGACGGCACCTTGGGCTTCTCCTCCCTGTCCTCCATTGCCTTCTTCGCGTTCGACACGAGCTTCTCCATTGCTCCCGTTGCTATAGCTATCTGCTGCAGAATCAGCAGCACAGTACTCCTACATTGCGCGGGTTTGATTAAATAGTTTGGTGTTGGATGGATCGATCGGGATTCGGGAGGAAGTCCCGCGTGCGGGCTTGCGTGCGTCTGTCCAATTTCGGCGCTGCGCCGTGGAGGATACACGTGTTGCGGCTGGGGCGCGCGTGGAGCAAAGTTTTGATGGCCGCGTGGTGCGCTCGGTACACCGGGATAGGTCGGTGCCTCGGGCGCCCGTGGGGGCTTGACTCGTGGACGTCACTTAGTGAAATGCAGCAGCCCCGGCCGATAATGTTCTGGAATCTGGATATAGTAGCTGAAACAAAATTCCGATATCCCATGCATGTGCGGACGCCCTCGTCGCTTCAAACTAAGACATGGTTAGCTAGGCAATAATCTGTTTTTATTCAATATATGAACAAAAGGGATTTGCTAGGGGGTACTCGAGTGTTTTTTAGATTTGTGAGTACCTGAGTTTTTTTTTTATCTACGCTATGCTTGGTGATATCTCATTAGGGGAGGAGGCAAAGTGATCTCATGCATTGAATCTAGATCTAAGAGTTCGAAATTTGAATACTAATTAACAACAAAATACTCAAGTACTTCCTAGACACTCCCTATCGGGCCTCGGATCAGTCCAGCCCAAGTACTATGGGGCTAGGCCAGCCAGCATGGTACTTTTAAAAAACAGCACGCGATTTTCAACTGAGTATCGGGTTATTGCCCTGGCATAACTCCGCCACTGCTAATAAGGACAAATGGAAAATTATGCATTAGGAAGTGTGGAGTGACAAATATTGAGTATATTTGTAAACAAATAATAACAAAAATGACGAGTATAAGTAAAAGGAGGGAGTAGTTTCGGATTCGGATATATATGTACAGATGCTAGGAAGTACGGAGTATCTGACTGTGCATGCGTTCTAGATCCGTGACATGATACAAGTGAGTGAACTCACGGCACCTCGCGCGGCCGGACACATTGGCCGGTTCGTGACCGGTGACCACCCGTCCATCGAGCTCAGTGCGGCAATGACCCCATGGCACACTCCCTATGGACCGATTTTTGTAATTTAACCTTTTTTTCGTAAAAATCTCACATTTATACCTCTGCTAGTCTTATTTCCGGTTTTGGACCCAGAGGGTCGGCGCCGTGACTCACGGCGCCGAGGTAACACAGCTCGGCGCCATGACTCGTGGCGCGAGGTACCAAACCCTAGCCGAGGCGGCGGCGTGGCGGTACCTCGGCGCCATGACTCATGGCGCCGAGTCATGTTACCTCGGCGCCGTGACTCATGGCGCCGACCTCGCGCCACGAGCTCTCGGCGCCGAGCTGCAATTATATACCGCCCGAGCCTTGCTCTATTTCTTCCTCTCTCTCTCGGGTTTGACTTAACCCAACCCACAAATTTTCGAATCACCAATTTTCACCGTGGAAACTTGAATTGATCCATACAACCGAGAGCAAGGTATCCTCTTTGTCCTCCTCACTTTTACGCATTGATTTGGTCTATATCATGTGTGTTATGCAAAATTAGGTTAGTCATGACCTAGGGTTTGAAGCAATTAGTCTCACTTGTTTTATTGATTCGTATTGTGTATTATGGAACCTTAGTTCGTCGGTCGCCTCTGTTTCTCCCACTCGTTAGGATGTCGAGGCGTGGTAAAGCTAGTAAACCAAGGTAATCTTTGTCAATCGTATTCTAATTTGTCGGTAATATGTAGTTCATATTATTTAAGGTTCATACAATTTGTTGTATTTACGGATTAGGCAACAACCGGTGGGCAATCGTTCGCGGTTTGCCACCGCCTAGTGGCGTTCGGTGCCCATGTGCTCTGCGGTGATGCTTGTAGGGTGGCGAGATCGATGAGGAGGACACGTGCAGCAGGTATTGGATGTGTCACAATTATGCCTTTGACCCTACACCTCAACAGATCCGCATTGGATTGTTAGTGAGAAATTAGTGGCTTTTTCTTTGTTCTTGCGATGAATCAATTACATTTCATTACGTGCTTAATGACTCATGTTTTGCAGGAACCTCCACCGCTATGTGACTTTGAGCGGTGGATCGACACCGAGATCAAGGAGGAGGACAAGCGACATATGGAGGGATCAAGAAGTGGGATGCGGAGCGCGAGGAGTTGGAGAAGACACGCAAAGAGGAGGCGAGAAAAGGAGCGCGAGGAAGAGGTGAAAATGAAGCGACGACTAAGCGTAGGGGAGAGGAGAGGAGGCTTGAGCGCGTTCGCGTGCTAAGGCTGCAATGGAGGAGGATCGGATGCTTTGAGGAAGGGAAAGTGGCCTCGTTGCACTCGGTAGTGTGCTAGACTTAGTAGTTATGGTTTAATAATGAACAATGGTCTCATTTCTTTGGACTTGTTATTTTGTTGTACTCTTGTCATGTCTTGCACTTTTTCAGATGTGCATGTGAGTATATTGTTAAATTTGAACATGTGAGTAGCATGACTTGTTTTTTTGTCACTATGCCTATATATTTCGGTAACTTTTGGTCGCCAGCCAACAGTAAGCACACGTTCCTTTGGTCCCAGCATATAATCACTACTCTGCATATAATCACGGGAAAAATTCGCCAGAGTTTCCCCTGTTTTCTGACCATCCACATTTAACAATATGACACAAATATATCATACGAGCATATATTCATCACAATACCACACGAATAGTAGAAACAACAATCCAAAAGTCCAAATAGTCCATAAAAGTCCATACAATGTACATAAACACAGTCCCTCACTGCCTCCTAGCCTTGCCCTTTCCACCAAGAGCGTCGGTGCCTGGAGTGTAAGGGTCACGCGGACGTCGGTGCCTACGCGGTGGAGGCTGCGAAGGCGTGTCGAAGAGCACCACGAGCCGAGACGGTCCAATCTCCTCGGCCTCGTCCTCCCGCTCGCCACCAATCTCCTCGGCCTCGTCCTCCTCCTCGCCACCAAGTCCACGAAAAGTATCCCCGGTCGTGCAGGGCGAGCTCGCCTCCGGAGCTGTACCTCCGTGTGAAGAAGTGCCGAGCCTACGGTTTGGTGCGGCGTCCGGAAGATGTGTCTATGGCACGTGGGCGTCCATCGGTGCTGCGTCCCGCAACCACAACGGCGGCGCAGGCTGCGTAGCCGCCTCGCAAGTCTCTGCGGTTCATCATCATTTTGTTAGTTCACAAATGTCATATTTGGTTACAAGTTTATATTTTGATTGCCATGTATTGAAAGACTTACTCCAAGAAAGTTGTGGAGTGTCGTCTCATCCACTCTGCCTCGGAAAACGCTATAGGTCAAGCACGGATCGCCTCAACGTGTTGCCCGCACACATTGTTAACATATGGTTACTCGGTTGGTGCGATGCAAATAACATTAGCGCTATGATTGATTGCAAGAAAAGGTTAGAGTGACATTACCACTCGATCTAAGATTGGCCCGACCTCCACCAACGTCCCTCCCGAGTCGCGGTGTCGTGGAAGTGTCTTCATCGTGAGAAGACTCCATGTCGCCGTAGTCCGCTTGGGTCCATTGCACCTTCGACTTTGTCCGTGTCACACCAAGGTACCAAGAAAGGTATGCACGGAAGTTGTAGTTCGTGTGCGGTGCTCATTGGCATAGACGTTCTCATGGAGGAGTCCCCACACGTCTATGTGCTCACGGTGCAACGCCTCGAAGTCATGCGTCTTTTACGCTTCGGCGATCGATCCCGCAATATATACATCATCGGTGCAAATATAGTGAATTAGTAGTTATGTATACAAAGGAGAGAAAAAGTAGCGTCGCCACTTACTTGTGCAACTCCACGGCGTCGAAACGGCTCCATCGCCACTCTGCACGAGGCCAAGCGGCGTGCAACTCTATGTGGCGGTGGTACTCAACAGCGTAAAGCATATCGGCGGACACCTCATCATGTAGAGGTCCTCGTCCCACGCCGCACATCGTGCTCGGTCAAGCCGGACCACTGGCCGCCTCTGTAAGGTTCCCAAGTGACTGCGTACAAAAGGTGTTTAGGTATTGTAAGAAAGATTGTATCGAAGATCCGAATGGAAATGTGAAATGAAAATGCAATGAACTCACCATCGAAGTCGTAAGTGTGTCAAGCTTCGTTGGCGTACTCAACGTCTGCGCGCTCGCTCGGCAAATGGAACTCGAACTGGTCCCAAAGGTGGGCAACCGTCGGTCGGTGTCGAGGTTGGCCATGCAAACCACGGACGAGAGGAAGAAGCGTCGGCCGACCAAGCGGTACGAGACCACATCCAAAGGCGGAGAAGGTACACACGGCCGCCGATCGACGCGTCTTTGAAGCGGACGATCCGACAAGCCGAGCACAAGTGGCGGTAAAGGAAGGACAAAACTCGAAGCCAGTGTAGCCACCCGCCATGTCGATCGGTCAAGCAAGGGTGGTACATCCATGACGCGTTGTCTCCGTCGCGTCTGGAAAGAGAACACACCCAAACAAGTGTAGGATCCAAGCTCTGCGAGTAGTAGGTGACCGTCTCCTCGATCGCATTGTCCGGCACCGAGCAAGCTGGCGTGCGAGCCAAGCGATAAGAACCCCGAGGTGCGGGAAGCGGTGCCTCGGAGGAAGCTCTCTCCCAAGGAAGGCCTCTCTCGGCTCTCTAACGACTGACTCTCTAATAATCGTGGTAGTGACCAAGAAACCTTTGTTAGTCACCACAAGGTAGGTGGAAACGTGAGTTCGCCTCCAACAACATAAACGAGTATTAAGGTCATCATAAATGAACACCAAAACGGGGGTAGTGCATGAGTTTGTTAGTCAATGTAACAACCACGATCGCGAACACGACGGGCAACCACGCGAACTCGTCGGCGTCGAGCTAGCCCTCGCGTAGAGGAGTGTACTGCTGTCGTCAGCATGTCCTCGAACCCGTCATGGGTTCGAGGGCGAAAGAAGCGATTCTGCAAAGATTACAATTATTTAATATGAATCCATCGAAAAATGAAATATGGAGACATACAACCATGTGTTGGCATTACCCCCTCGGCGGTCGGGCGTCCTCGGTGGTGCTCCTCGTAGTGCGGATCCGGGAGGTGGAAGCTGCGCCATCCTGCAAACATAAATAGCGGATGTTAGTTCTGATAAAATGTAAAATTGAGTACAAGAGTGAAATAAATACGAAGTTACTAATTAATAAACCCTTCATAATTATTTATTTGCACGACTAAGTGGCGATGACAAATACGAGAATTATGGCCAAGTCTGCGCATTTGCCACATTGGTTATGCTCGAGTCCAGTAAGAAAGGGGTTGCTCTTCCTCGCCTTGTCCTTCCGAAACTTGATCCATAACCATCTTGTGTCTACTCCTCTTTCTACTCCCACGTCTGTTCCAACGACAACTGGATCGGCTATGTACTTGGACCCGAGTAAGGTGTCCACCGTCCTCGTCGGTAAGGATCAAAGCGGGAGACCATGTAAGAACAAGGGTATCAACGCTGAACTCCTAGGTATCCTACTCTCGCACGCATAGTTGCGATGATTAGTCGCCGCAACATAGTGAGAACATGGAAAGTGGTATTGTCTTGTTCTCCCACACGTGCAAGAGAAATCAATGAGCACGACAATATGACTCCTTGACGGCGGACCTCACCATCGGCCATTGTACCACCCTTTCAATGACCTCATACTTGCCTCGTACTATGATCAAAACATGACACCTCATGTGTGCGAGCCCTATCCTTTGCCCTCTCGGATGCTTTTAGGTTTAGGTGTCCATGTCTCATTACTACTCTGCGTGCCATTGCATCCAAGTGCCTATCGTTGAACCACGCAACAAGCTTGTAGAAGGTGAATGATACGATTGCATTGACGGCATGGCACGTATACCCTTTAGCAAACTATTAAATGATTCACCATGTTGCTGATCCGAAACTCATACCGCCACCACCATGGTCGTAGGCCCTAGTCCATTTCTCGGGTTCCCTCGGCAAGCTTCTCAACCACTTGTCTACCCTCTGTGTTTGTTCCAGGTTTGAGTGTTCCGACTTCTCTTGAACAACGACACCTCAAGTGGCGTGCAACCTCCTCGAAAGAGGAAAGTTATCCTTTGTACCATCCTTACGGAGTAAATTCTCGGCGAGTGCCGAGTGCACCACCGGTGATGGATAGGTCGTGCCGAAATCTGCTCTGTCTGACACTAAGTATGCCACAGTGTCTGTCAAATATGACACCAACCTCCTGCCAGGGCCAACAACATGTATCCGAACAAGCGCGGGAACCATCCCCAACTATCTTTGTTCTCCTCTCCACCAAAGCAAGCGCAAGAGGGACCAATGTATTGTCTCGTCAACCGAAATGGCTATCAACAATGTGCCCATGTACTTGCCAAGAAGAAAAGTACCATCAATGGAGAAGACGGGACGACAATGCCCGAATGCCTCGATGCCTTTGTGGAAAACACCGAATGTGCGGAAGAAAATCGCCTTCCATCCTTCCATTCATTTGGTTTGGGGATGTACTCGTAATGCATGCTGGATTAATCGCTTTCATTGCATTGAACAATCCCGACAACCGCCGTACCCTCCTCCCAATCCCCATATATCATCTTCCGTGCTCATTGCTTTGCCCTCCATGCTTTTCCATACCTTATGTCGTATCAGAACATCTTACGTGTCATCTCCATAATTGTCCTCACCTTCAAATTGGGTTGCCCTTCAAGATGTGAGTATAGTGATCTCGCAATGAGGGTAGATGTCAGCTGGCGATGCTTCATTTCAAGTTTGATTCTGCACAAGTGTGTGGGCCAACGATTTTGTGATCTTGAACTTGCTGTGTCCTTCTCGTTTCCTAGCACACACCCTCCAATTACAATCGGCCTTCTCACACACCACTGTATGCTTGTTGCACATAGGAATGCCTAACTTTGAAAGGCCTTTTGCACTTCACGAATACTCCTGTAACCACCTTCTCAATGTAGGCAAGTCCTTGAAGACCAAACCCTTCTTGATTTCCATGCTATCCCGGCCGGGAGCCTCTAACAACTCGTCGTCTCGCATACGCATAAGCACATTGGGAATGACTAAAGTTCTGAATTCTTCAATAGCCGGATCACGATTAGGCGGGAATTGTCGATGAGCTCAATATCTTGTTGTGTCAATGCGACAGAATGGCCGGTCTTCATCGGAATCAACGGCTCTAGCCGTCCCATAAGGCTCCTCATCATCATCAATCCCGAACATCAACGCTAGAGGCCCTACGAATTGATCCATGTTGCTGAAGGTGCCACGGAGGGCGATCATCATTTTCGGAACATCTATGCATCACAACCACACACACGATAAAATTGAGACAAAGGAATAGATTAATGAGCGGTAAACTAAAGTGGTACTCGACACTTACTTGGATGGTTCGAGTCAAAGGGATCTCTGAGGGGCGCAGGATGAGAAATTCCAATCTCATTCGGGCGGATTGAGCATCGGGTACCACAACCGCCTCGTTCACATCCGCATCACAATTGGGTAACGGGGTCCAAAGGGGAGGACTACCTAAATCGGTGAATGCCCATGAGGGTGAATGCCCATGAGGATTGGGATCAATGGACAACTTCCGCACAAACAAATCCAAACATTGATATTGGGTCCTCATCACGATCGACATAATTTTGCCATGATCCTCGAGTCAATTGAGACCATCCGCCTAAAAATAGAGTCTCTAGAACCAAATCAAGTACACCTCAATCGAGATGTCATCCTCATTACCATGACAACATAGAACCTCACGAGCTCTAGCGACCAATTCACCATAAGACGGACGATCACTAAGCGGCGGTCACACTTTCCATCCCAACAAATGACACATTTCCATAACCATCTTTCTCATCTGCCTCCATGGTGCAAGGTTACTAGATTGTCCATCTAATCCATACAAAAGGCGGTGGTTGTTAATGTATTATAGTAAAGTAGTATACTAACTAATTCCATACGTAACTAATTTAAGTTGATAACTACCCAAGTAATTTGCTACCTACCAAACTAAATAACTATGTCTAACTAACTAACTATATGTAACTAAACAAATTAAAATTTATAACTATGACTAACTATATCTAAACCCTAACTACATTATATGTTACTAAATTTGCTATGTCTAACGATATATCTAAACCCTAACTACATCGGATCTAACTAAATTTCTAACTACAATTTCTAACTAAATTAGCTAAATTAGCTATGTCTAACTAAATATCTAAACCCTAACTACATCATATCTAACTAAACAAACTATATCTAAACCCTAACTAACTACAATTTCTAACTAAATTTACTAACTACATTTTCTAACTCTAAATAAAATTTCTAACTACAATTTCAAACTACATTTCAAACTACAATTTCTAACTACATTTCTAACTAAATTTACTAACTACATTTCTAACTAAATTTACTAACTAAATTTTCTAATTAAATTACTAACTACATAAAAAAAATACTAACTACATTAAAAAAATATTCACCTCGGCCACGTGAGAGAAGTCGCAATGGCGGTGGCGGCGGCGGCGGCGGGTGGCGAAGGGCGGCAATGCTCGTCGCCGGGCGGGCGCTTTCTGCCGGCGGCGGCGGATCGCCTCGGCGCGGCGGCGGCTGCTCAGGCCGCGGCGGCGGCGGCGGTCTGCGAGCGGCGGCAGCGCGCTGCGGAAGGAGGAAGGAGGAAGAGAGGCGGCGAGAGAGAGAGAGAGAGAGAGAGAGAGGAGGAGGAGGGCGTGCGGTTATTTTTGAATGCTCGGCGCAGAGATGCGTGGCGCGAGGTCGGCGCCATGAGTCACGGCGCCGAGGTAACCTGACTTCGGCGCCATGAGTCATGGCGCCGAGGTACCGCCACGCCGGTTGCCTCGGCGGCTAGGGTTTGGTACCTCGGCGCCACGAGTCATGGCGCCGAAGTATGTTCTCGGCGCCGTGAGTCACGGCGCCGACCCCCTGGGTCCAAAACCGGAAATAAGACTAGCAGGGGTATAAATGTGAGATTTTTACGAAAAAAGGGCTAAATTACAAAAAATTCGGCCCTATGGATGCAAGAAACAGTAGAATTTTCTCCGGATGGTACAGTACGTGCTACACAGCAGGGCCCGCTACTGGGCGTTTTCCAGAGCACTGCACTGGGATCAGTCAGGGAAGTTTCCATGAAACAGCATGCAATTGATGGCACGAATCTCCGCAGGAGGCGCGGTGCAGTTTGGATTCCCTGCAAAGCCATGCAGTAGCTAGCTGGTACTTATTCCATGATTCCATCGCTTATCATGTCGAAATTGTCGATGGTTTGTCAATTGTCAGGTTTGATTCCCTGTCCCCACTGTATGGTCGTGTCGTAGCAGTACTAGCAAATGTTGAAAGCGTTGGAGTTTATGAGCTTGCCTCGAATAATACTCGCGGTAAATCCTTCAAAATTTTCAAAAAGCTCACTCATGCATGGGACAATGGAAAGTTTATTACCATATTGATATATTACTAATCCAGATGGGAGGAGACTAACTTATAAAGTAGGATTGATCTTACCTAATTGAAGCATGCAAAAGAAGCGCACAACATGCGTGTGAATAGTCCGACGATTTCGTGTCCGATTAGATGTGGGTTCTTTGCTTCTTTTGCACATCAAAACCATACAATATACGCATACGAATTGGAAACCGAATGTTTGAATCACTGATTCAATGAGGCTTTTCCGGCATGCATTATCGTGGAGTAATCGCGATAGTTTCTTTCTCTAGACATTGGATTCCATATAGGGGGGATGTCTCCACTCATACTGGAACAAAGAGATTAGCCTCTGGGTTTTCGCCCTGTTCCTAAGTGCTATGCTGCCTTGACTACTCCATCCGTTCTTTGGTCCACCGACGCGGGGAGAATAGTATCTCCTAAGAATAGTGTCTCCTAAGCTGTCGGTACCCAAATATACAAATATGAACCCTCTGTATATACTGCATTAGTTCAGGATCACACTAGTGCACACAGTGGCAATATCGATAAAAAATCATTTTATATGCAAAGATAACTAAGAAATATACAATTAATAATAATTATCAGAGTGACGACCTTAAGGTCAAAGCTTGCAATAAATGACTTAGAAGACGAATATCTCAATTAAGCTACAGCGGAAGGAAATAGAATAATTTCAGTGAAGCTAGTCCATATGTCCACAGGAAATCGACTATGGTAGCGCGATCTAGTCTTTCATGATCCTTGAAGCTGACCTTGTTGACCAACGATGAATTGATGTAGTCTTCATCAACTGAACAACATTGTTTATAGCAAGAATGAGTACATGGAGTACTTAGCAAGTTGTACAACGAAATACAATTATAGATGATAGCTTATTCTAAAGGATATGACATCTATGGTTCTTTTGTATAAAAGCAACAGTTGCAATTGAATATCAATAATAGATTAAAAACATAATTGAAAATAAATAGCAATAATAATTTAACAAGTATTTCACAAATCTCATTTAGTCTAAATCCATTCTTTCACATAGCTGCATAAGTTTACGCACACAACTGTCCCTATCAATTTGTTTTATAAAAATCTACCCATCGTGTGAAATCCTCAAGCATGTCCATGACCGCAGACGCAGCTATTCGAATATATTGTTAACACTCTGCATAGGTTGTACACTTTACCCATAAGATACAATTAACTCATCATATCTGTCATGACTCGTCATACGAAAGCATGCAATTGAACAATCATAACAAAACATTTTCGAAACTACATCTTTACAATTGACCCTCCCGTTGTGCATATAGCTAGCACCAAACCCTACGGAGGTCGTTGTATTTGGAGATGGTGAACCGCCCATAAATGTGACCCAACCACAGAGTCACACCTCCACCTTGACACAAAGCTTAACCTACTGCTTGAGTAGTCAATATCGAGACTCCATAACTTACTAAGTTAGGCATATCCCATATGAGACAGTAGGTTAAGTCCTTAATTGACCAAGGCGAGGCGCAAACTACTCTAAGTTACCGATATTCATATTTTCCCAAACGCATACGACTCCACCATATCACAATTCTTTCCACTTGCCTTAGTCTAAATCTTTTCCCACTCTGTTGATTAAGTACAACACATGCCATCAAAATATGACAACATACTACACACAACTTTTCATAAAGATATTTCATAATCACTTAGTCAAGTATAGATTTGTAATTCAAAATGGTATCAATGACCCGTTGCATGACTAAGCATACTAATCATATATAACCATCCCACGTTGGTGCTATGATAATACTAACTAATAATTAACCAAGTTAAGGTAACAAATTATCATGGCAATACAATTATCAAGGTATGCATAATCAAATAGGTCGCATAGCTAATCTCAATATAGTAAAACATTTAATAATTGAATTAGCATACAATACTTTGAAACAAAGTAATTTTTGAAAAACTAGGTGCAATATGATCAAAGCACAACTTGCCTTGCTATAACAATGTTGTTTTTTTATCTTCGATCTTGAACTTCCTTGACCTTCAACAACCCTTTCCAGTGATTCCGAAATATCAACGTCTAACGAGCGAAAAAGCACAAAAACTAACAAAACTAAAAAAATACAAATTAAATAAACTCTAAATAGAAATTGAATGGTACAGGAAGGTAGAGCTTGATTTTAGATGAAGTTAGAAACTTTAATGGGCTCAAACAGAATTCTTATGAGGAAGAACAGGTTCTCGGAAGTTTGATCGGGAAAGAAAATATTGAAAAATAAAATGGAGAGAGAATGTGTCATTGACAAGTGGGGCTGAGGAATATTCCTAGAATATTTAATTTGGAAATTTTGGAAAAGACCGAGGAATGATATGTTGGACCCATTGGAAACAAATGAATTTCGGGAATTAAAATAATTCCAAAAAAGAAGGAGTGGCTAACATGTGGGACATTGGTCTATAGACAAGGTCCATAGTGAACCGGGTTCATGGAACAGTGAACTAATACGTGGGGCCCACATGTAAGTGGCTTGGTCCACGGTAGACTAGTTAGACATAGGTCTGGGTTTAAGGTTTGGAGTGGGTGGATGCCACGCGGTTGCCATAAGGGCATGACAAGGTGGACACGAAGGATGGAGTGATGAGGTGGCGTTGACATGGCGTCAATGGCGCTCGGGGCCCGACGGCTTGCCGACGGCAACAGCCATAGCGGAGGAAAAGGAGGGACAAAACGGGAAAAGGAGGCAATGACGAAGGTGGGGACGCGATCGCGGCGGTGAGGATCGACAACAATCATCGACAGCGAGGAGAAAGGCGGCGGCGGATCGGCTACAATGACGACAACGATGCGGCGTTGCTGCGGGAAGGCAAGTGAAGCACGGCGTAGAACGTCGAATGATGAAGGTGATGGTGGAGTCGATGAGCGGCGATGCTCACCGCAGTGACGGGGAATGGGCGGCGCAGGACGACGGCCGGAGAAGAGAGAGAAGGAAGAGATCTTGGCGCACGATGGAAGAAACACGAAGTCAAGAGATGGGAATTGTAGATTGGACAGTGGAACACAAGGTGACGCGAACCAAATCGCTAGGGACTCACCGGAGAAGCGGAACGCGATGGAAGTGTTTCGGGCATCGCGTGATGTCACCGGAGGTGAAGAAGAAGCAGATGACGCTGGTGCGGTGAAGCTCGGGGACTCCAATGGGTGGCGTCACGTGGAGGAGGACGTCGAGGCGGAACCGACTTCAAAAGGACTTGGCTCGCGGAGCTTCGACGAAAAACACTTGCAGCAAGGATGGCGTCGGACTCGAAGAAGGCGACCGGGGCAACGGCGCACAGTGGGGTCGCCAGCAATGGCGGCTAGGGCACGGGAGAAAGGGGATCGAGGGACGTGTGAAACACATGGTTGGTCGGGCTTTTATAGCCTTGGTTGTCGTGTGGGGGCACGAACACCGAGAACAGCACGAAGGAGGAGTCTAGGTGGCGCATGGGCAGTAGAGGCGGAGCGGCGTTAGCAGGCAGGGGTTGGGCCTAGGTGGCAGCAAGTGGGCTAGAGCAATGGTGGCACAACACTAGCAAGTGGGCCCAGGCGAAGGAGGCGGCTAGGGATCAACTGGGCTGGCGCGTGGGAGTTGGGGCGGGGCAACGGGAGAAGGGAGGTGGGATGGGAGTGAAAGCGGGGTGAATGCGAGTTAGCGAGAATGGGAAATGGAGCTAGGCTGGGTGTAGAGAAAAGGAAGTGGGCCGAAAGAGAGAGGAAAGAGAATGGGTCGAGCCAATTCGGCCCACAAGGATTTTTGGAATTATAAATTATTTCGGAATTTAGGAGAAGGCTGGAAACCCAAATGAGCTCAAATAAATTCCAAATAAACTCCAAAAAATCCAGAAAAATTCATTGGAGCATAAGGAACCCAACTAACGTTGTTTTTTTAAATTTAATTGAACTTTACATTAATCAAATTAAATAGTTTTAAATTCGAGAATTCTCAATTAAGCTTTATTAAACCAAGAAAAATGGGTGAAGTTTTCCGGAGACCTAAACTACATAAAATATTTTTGAAAACTCGAATTTTGGGACGTTACGAAAGCTAGCGTTTGGGAAGTGTTCGTGAGAGTACTCACGACTTCCTTCATCATCTGCTTCGCGTCGTCTTCTTCGCATCAAACTCTACTGTGATCTTTCGTTGGAGCGATTATCTGTAAGTCGCGGTGATATCTCTTGACATGGCTAGACCTTGTTTCCTATAAATTAGTCATGTGATAATGATGATTCATACTTCTGTTAGTAGTGTTTTTGTTATAGACTTTGCCTTATTAGTACATATATATGATATATGTGTACTTGAGTTGATGATCATGCTATTGTTTATTGTTGCAAATATGCCTAGTATGTATACCGTTGTTACATCGACTGTAGTTTTAGGTATTAACGTAATCATAAAAATGCGTATATTCGTAACAGAAAGTTGGTAGGGTTAAGGGATTGGATTTATTCCTTTCATTTGCTGCGTACTACGATCGGAACACGGTGAACTCAGCTGCGCGTCCAAAAAGAACATTACTCTACTCGTACTAGTGGTGTCCACACGTCATCTTCGAATCAATCAAAGATCCTGATTGATAATGCACATCTGGGGGGCTGTCGAGTTATTGGGGGAAAACTTTTGTAATTTTGCTGCAAATTGTACTTAATTTACTTTAGGATAATTTTTTGGAGGCTACTCGGCTAGTTGATCATGGAGGCAACTGGTGAGGTCTCCTCGGTGGACGACTCGACTTGAAGAGTCGTCTTTGCGGTGACGGAAACTCTGGCCGTCGTCTGTTCCCCATTTCAGAGGGTGGACATGCAGAGGAAAATCATACATGGCCAGAAAGCTAGAGCTGCAGTGACCAGTGATGGCGGCCTGCCTACTCGCTCTCACGCGGAGTAGTCCACCCCAAGGTCTCTGGTGGCGACATCTTCCAAATTTTCTCCACGAAGAAACTAAAAGGCGTGCAGCAACTGAATGAAGCTCATTTCCTTACATACATGAAGCGACTCACACCTTCCAAATTTTCTCCACGAAGAAACTAAAAGGCGTGCAGCAACTGAAGCCGATTTCCTTATGTACATGAAGCGACTTTCTCCTATCCAGCTGAAGCTTATACGCAAACAGTTGAAGTCTAGCTTTGGGGCAACTGTTAATGTTATAAAACGCCGGCAAAGAAAAAAAGAATCGATCACTCAGATTGGAGAAAAACCACGAGAGCAGCGAAGATCAATTTTTTTGGAGATCCGCAGCTTACTGCTCACGGAAACACCCGACCTTTATGGTCAAGTCGTCCCCCTCTCTTTCTGATCTCATTCGTTTTCGGATCGCATAAAAGTCATGAGATCAAAAAAGAAAGTGAGAATGTAGTTACAGATGTGAAAAAGTCGAAAAACTTCCAACCACGTCCTCCTACCTCGCCCATTTGCTAAATGTCTCTGGTTAGTGGATCCTCTCCATTTACCAATTTCTTCTTCTCTTTTCCACTCACTTCTAGCTTATTATATTCTTGTTTAAAAGAATCAAAATAGTATTTGGTTTGAGGGACCGGATGGTGAATAGATCATCCAATCTTTACGCTGAATATAACTCAATTGTTTGATTTGAGGAATAAAATAGATTGATCCATCATCACCTCATTTCTCGTAAGCACAGAGCTAGTACAAAATGGAGATGGTATCATCCTACCAAATTTCATGGATAATCTCATAATGGATCAACTCATCCCGGCATGAGGTGGTCTCTGAACTTACAAGCAAAGTGTCTACAAAAAGTTTATAATACCAAATAGGTATTAGTTGCTAATAGTCTAATACAGGAACCACCAAGAGGTGACGCCATCCCCTCGTCTGTCTAGCTGGTTTCGAATCTTAGGATTCGCTTGGGTGCCTACATGCTTCTTAAGCAAATAACAGAGCTCCCCAAATTTTTGAAGAAACTAATACTCTAATACACACCAACAAAAACAAATCCGAAAGTAGCTCTAGCAGCTATTCCCCGGTTCCCATCCTTCTGTTAGAATTCAGATCAAACACATCTACCATGTCAAAGATGTGATTAGTTATCTGAAAGGTCTGAATGCACGGAAGAATCTTTTAAGGACTTGTTCGGTTGGTATTTTGGTGGCGTGGCTGTGAATTCAGACTCTGTTTTGTTTGTTCGCAGAGCTACAATACATTTGAATCAGTCCTCGAGAAAAGAACGAGAAAAAAGAGGCACAGTACATGACTGTCTATCAGTGTGATGTTGCCCTTAAAAACATTTTTTAACGGGAAAAAGAATGGCTGTGTGACGCCAAAATAAACACCATATTTTATTTGCCAAACTACAGAAAATTTAGCCCTGTACTTTGTTGTAAGGTGGCCATGGTTGGTAATTGAGAACTAACTAAACATTGCATTAGCTAATTTCTCTAGAAACAACTAGGATGCATGCCATGATATTCCCGGCCTTCTCTTTGCATCTAGCTTTCTTCGTGAGTTATGAACCAATCAACATGCAGTCTTCTGTTCTGTTGCATCTAGTCTAGATAAGTTATGGTCAATCAATCAAACAAGCACGTTGAACTAGCTAAGGTAATACTACAGTACATTCAAACAAGCACCAGCCATTTTTGCCTGATAAAGTTCAAGCAACTAGAATCATATTCCTCCAGATGCATGACTTCTCAGGCATTTGCCTAACTACACGTTGCTGCTACAGCATAAGCCTACGGATTTTGGCACTGATCTTGCATGAGACGACTATGATCTTCAAGCTAGAGCGTTCACATCTTGCAGGCCAAAGCTTCAAACGGTCGATGATGATAACATGGGAAAGCCAGGAATCCGTTCGGTTCGTCACACAGATCCTTTTCAGGTTGAAAGGCAGTCCGTGTTCAAAGTCGGTCAAGATGACCAAAAGGCGAAAGGCAGCCACACACCTAGGTAGCTAAGGTCGAATTAGGACTTTGGAAAATGTCATGTCTACTGGACAGTGGTCGCTGTGGAATTTCAAGCAAGCTTATGGTGGTTGACTGTTTTAATTAAGCTTCGGAATTCTTACATTTACTGCAGCATGTAATCAGGGGCGGAACTAAAACAAATTTGATTGGGTTCACTACTTCACCATGCATATAGCAACATATGAAGTTTTCAAGTAATATTGTACTAAATAGTAACATATGCGCCTATTTTTAACATCAATAATTCGACATAACCGACAGCAATGTATAATGATAAAGAAGTAGCGATCAATATGCTTACTATTGGTGCTCATTTTTTATGCTTTACTCACCCCATATTATTATCATTTACAACGGTATTTGTGCTAAATTGTGCCATTTGGCAACTAACCCTAGCGAAATATAGAGATATATTGTATTTCACTTTTTCCGCAGGAAATTAGCTAAAAAGAGTTAATAAAGAGCTTCCTTTAGAAAATATGCAAAAATGAACTTCATCAAATGATAAAATTGGAGGTTACCATGACATCCGCCTAGTTGAGCCGATTGAAATGCATATAATATTTGCTCAAATCGGAGGTCAGACACAAAAGTTATGAAGACTGAAAAATTGTCGAGCGGCTTGCGAGTCCTTGTGCCGCTTCGTATTGGGCTTGCGCCGACCGAGTCTTTGATATTGATAACCACGGATACTCGGTGAAAAACTACAACCGACCCATGCGCTATGGTTATTATTATGCGTGCATAGATCACGTCAACACTTACCAAAATAAAAGAACTAAGGACAAAACCACGGACAAAAGATGGTCGTATTGGCAAAATATATTATCCAACCTTAATTGTATAAAAAAGAAGAGAACAAAATGTCTTAGAATTCTCAAATAAAAAATAGTATAATGATAAAAAAATAAATAGTTAAGTAAATAAATTACCTTTTAATACTTACTTTCTTTCAAGTTAATGAAGCGATAAACCACATCATCATTAGCGATGAACCTAGGCGCTTACCCACGTTGCCACGTGAAGCGACTCGAGGTGCTCGGTTTTTGGGTTAGGGGTGCACATGTGGTATATATAAGTTGATCCTCGCTAAATTGTTTTTTGAACCTGGTGTCCTGTGACACCAGGTGATTATATGTGCTTCCATCCCTGCATATAATGGTAAATTATTGCATGAATGCATGGTAATTCTCTTATCTTTGCTTGAGTGATGTCATTTTGTTCGACTTCATGTCGGGATATTAGAGTTTAGAGTTTAGTTAAGAGTCTAAGTCATGTGTGAATCTAAGAGTCAAGTCCTGTGTGAGTCTGATTGTAGTCGTTAGCACTATAAATAAAGAGTGTGAAGGGGGGGGGGGGTCCTAAGAGACACACACAATTGTCCCCTGAAATCCTACATGGTATCAGAGTCAACCCATCCCAAACCCTAACACGAGCAAAATCCAAAATCCTTACCTTAGAACAGCCGCTGCCATTCCTCAGTCGATCCACTGGCTGTCGTTGTCTTGTCACGCGTGGCCCTCCGCGACCGTGTAGCATGGGAGCGGACCACGTGGTGTGGGAGGTACAACCGACGAGTGAAGCGCGTCTAGGAGGTGGCAGCGGGCGACGGTGGAAGAGGGGGAGTGAGGAGAAGGGCGAAGACTTTGATCTGAGCATGTACAGGGTGGGAGGTGAGGAAGGTGGGATTGGACCGGAGGTGGCAGGATCCAATGCTCGGGCCAGTGGTGGAGAGAGCGGAGGGAGGAGGTTCGACGTCGGGGCCGGCGCTGACCAGGGTGGCGCTCGGGTTGGCGGTGGAGAAGGCCGAGAGAGGAGATTCAATGCCGGATCGGCGGTGCATGTGGCGACAAGGGGAGGAAGACGGAGGAATCTTGAGGGAGAGAAAGGAGAGGAATCTCGGGGGAGAAGAAGATCTAGGCAGATCCAATGGAGGAAGGTCGAGGAAGAAGCAGATCCGGTGGTGGTCGAGGGGAGGAGCTGGCGCATAGGGGTCGGTGCTTCAGTGTGGCGGGGGAGGAAAGAGAGGGGAGGATCTCCGTGTAGAGAGGAAGGAGAGGGGATGATTGTTCTGGTGTTAGTGATGGAGGAGGGAGTCGGGGGCCAGCTGGGCCAGAGAGAGGTGAGAGAGAGGAAGGGGAAGGAAGCGCTCGGGGACTCGGGAGAGAAAGGAAGAAAAAGGGAAAGAAGAGGAAGAAAAAAAGGAAAGAAATGAAGAAAAGAAAAAAGGAAAGGGAAGAAAAAGAAAGAAAGGGGATCTTGTGATTGGATGTGGATCCAAATCGGTGGAGGATCTGGTGTGGCTGAGGAGATCTAGTGTGGATCCAGATCATTGGAGGATCTTACGTGGCTAGGGGGGGGGTCTAGTGTGGATCCAGATCAGTGAAGGATCTGGTGTGGCTGCGTGTGCTATGTTGGGGAAAGGAGAGAGATGATGATGTGCTTGCTGAGTGTGATCTGGTGTGGCAAGATCTAGTGTGGTTGTGTGTGTTGTATTGGGGAAAAGAGAGAGAGAGGATGACGTGTTTGCTGAGGGTCTGTTTGGTTGCCTGCATGTCTCCAACCTGGCCTGTATATGCCATCCAGGCTGAACCTAACCAGGCCGAGTGGATGCAGTGTTGAGTTGTTTGGTTGCCTGTTTTTGTTGGGCCCGTGTCTTTGAGACATTGTTTGGTTGCTGTGATCCGCGCAAGAGAAGGTGAACGGACTCAGAGCGCTAGCCCGACTTGCATGCGCTCGGCTGGTTGAGGAGGAAGCTCGAATCGAGCGTTTCCCTCGGGTCTAGCCCGAGAGGGAATCTTGCATCCACTCAGCCAGGCTTACCCACCCAATCAGGCAACTAAACACCCAAAAACTTGCATCTACTCATACAAGCCAACCCCATGCAGGCAACCAAACACACCCTGAGTGTTCTTACTGCTAACTTGGTGGTGGAGTTTTCTATTAGTTTGTTGCTGGTTACTATGGTGAAAGTGTTGATGATGGATGAAGCTTAGGTGGTGATAATACCGGAGGTTACGACGGAAGGCGTGAAAGACAAGAGTAGAAGACTGTTCATGCGGAAGTGTTGGTATTGGTGTCAGAGATAGTGTTGTTAGGGAGGTCTGGAAGAGGATTGAGGCCGGAGTCGGCGTAATGGTGCGTGATAGAGGTAGAGGTGGTGGAGGCCGGGGTGGCGGGGCATGAGGGTAGAGGAAGAGGAGGTTGAGGTCGAGCGGTTGGTAGATAATGGAGATGAATTTTGTGGCGTCCACAGTAATATTGGTGGTGAGCAACTTTTGCTCTTTGTGATGGTATTGGGTATGGAGTTGATGGATGATAGGTTTTGGTAGATTATAGTAATGGTGTTGTAATATATAACAATAAAGATATGATTGTTATCTCATATCCATCTTGAGGGGGAGTGTTGGAGATATTAGAGTTTAGATAAGAGTTCAAGTCGTGTCAGTTTAAGAGTCAAATTATGTGCGAGTCGGATTTTAATCGTTAACACTATAAATAAAGAGTGTGAGGTTCTAAGAGACGCACAATTACCCCTGAAATCCTACACTTCGCTTCAATGCAAAAAGGAAAAGAGAACGTAAAGTAGAGTAGAGTGAAAAAATTGCCTGGTTTATTGATTTGGAATGCAAAGATACCATACGAATTTGTACGAAGCAATGTAATTTCCACAGAATTTCTTAGAAATCCTCACGTTCTAAACACGGCTTTAGTTAACGGCTTTAGCTGTTGGAAGACCGCCGGGTCATTAGTAAACCGCGGAAATGACCAACACACTGTGCACCATTCCTTAGTCCGAATTCAAATTCGTGATACCTGATCGGCAGATAATCTCTCCCGTCGTTTTTGGGTCAATGCGACGAAAAGTATTCTGGACGTCACAGATCATATGTTCACAGGCTACGACTGCTATCCTCAAAAACTCAATTAGACCAAAAGTACTACTACGTACGGTGGTGGGAATTTGGCAGTAACTACACCGGTTCACCGTAGCAGTCTACTGTACCGCACTACCCGGTTTTACTGTACAAAAGAAATTACACCGTAGCATAGATATTGTAGCACTTAATCTGAAATATTAGATTTCGATCGGACGATTGAAAGACGCTCCTAATATAAAGCGTTGTTCATTCTCAGCATTTGCCCCTCCAACGCAGAGGATCAAAATCCCACAAATTAAGCTCCATTGATCTTATGTGGGCATATCACAACTCACACAATATCAGCAATCGGCATAATAATCTAGCTTAAACAATATGAGGATGTTTGGATGGAAGCCATAGCTTGCCACAATTTCCATAGGTGGGTTCCATCAATTTTCTTCACCGCAACTTCGGTAAGCTAGGCAAAAAAAATTAGTAAACTCAGTCAACCTTAACCTATGAACCAATTAGTCACCAATTTATGGTGTTTTCTTGACAAATGAGCAGGCTAGAGTACATGCAGTGCGCCTTTTAGTAAAGCAAAAGGAAGTATATTGCATATCTAGCCACCTTGCCCAAGATAATATTGCAAGAGTGATTTTTTTTTGGAGGTAGAGAGAGTAATAAAGGTTTCATTAAACTTTTTAGCTACAAGATAGTGCGGCTAGCTCAAGAATGATAAGCATGCATATGACACTGACATCTTTAATTTTGGAAATGGTCGCCATCTCGATCCAACGAGCTTATACCAAGTCCAATACTCCATTGATGTTGATATGGCATATGATTTAGTCCAGTCTGGGTTCCGAGAGGCTGAACAATGTGGAATCACTTAATTAAACCATAAACAGTGTTTACGTACGGGTTGTGCTTATTTGCCATTAACTATGGAATTCCAGAGCGACTATCATGCCGGAGCTTACAGATTTTTTTTTTTTAAAAAAAGTCCAAAGTACGTGGGCTCTGTTGAAATTTTGCATGATAGAAAGAACATTGCTATACAAATTTCCTTGATACGCCACCGCGGCCATCATAATTCTAACATGAAACGTTACAACCTATAAAGTTAGCCTAGTCATGTTGATTAGGTATTTATGGTTGGGCAAGCCACCCCTCAAAATAAGCACTTTTAGAGCATGTACAATGCAGGTGCTTAAAGAGGTGTTTAGTAAAGAAAAACTGATTTTTTTTGCCATGTAAGATAAATAAGGTGCTTATTTTGTAACATCAATGCTTGATTAAGCATTGGTGCTTAAGAGGTGCTTATGTATATAACTATAGATAATTAATAGATAATACAATCATCTAAGCACCTACAAAACAGATGCTTGCATTGGAGGAAACAAGTTTTACATAGATACTTGATGACGTGGCTACATTCTCTTTCTTTAAGCATTCATATATAAGCATCTTGCATTGTACATGCCCTTATGGCCTACTATGGTACGACTGTTATACTGGATGTCACATGTTTAACCTGTTGTTTGGATGAGCCCGGGGCCAAGAGGGTAGGAAGAAGAGCTCTTTTATAATACACTCAATTTAATATAGATCGTTTATTCTTTTTTTTTTATCCAATAGTTTAGATTAGTTAAGATTTAGTTATATTAAATCTGATAGTATGAATAGTACAATCTTGAAGGGGTAGAATTGTAATTGCTAATGTGGGGAGGGGGTTGTCACATGTCGCAAGAGTAATATTTTCAACCCTAGTTGAAAAAAATACATAATACACTCATGAAAAATACAAATACAAGAAAAATATATTATACACTTAACAAATCAATAGTCACATTTGATCTATACTACCGTCATATACTGCTAGCATAATATACCGTAAAATTTCTCAAGAAGAAACGTAGGTACTTAGGTGAAAGAGACCAAACACTAATACGGTGGTACAATAAAAAATAATAACAGATGCAGCCCTGTCAGCGTAAAAAAAAGAAAAAGAATAGTAGATGCAACGAAAACGTTTAAAAATGCACTAGTAGTAAATTCAAAGGCCATAGAAAAATGACTGCGCTTCACTCTCTTAAAAAATAAAATCTTTTCCAAATTAAAATTGTGCTAAAACTCTTACCCAAGAACTAGTAGCAGAACCTTCTACCAGTAGGTGTTCCAAATTGGAGAGTAGCTGGTAAATATTTAAACACAGCCACAAAAAGGTAATTTTTTTTTTCAGATGAGGACATGGAGTCAATTTGTGTGAATTCACAAGTCTCCAAATACACACGACGAATAAAAAAACGGGTCTCCAAAATACAGTTATTAATTCAGTGTTAAGCCGCCCAATCCATTCGTACGGAGCTAGTACTTGTCGCTTTCGCCAGCTGTAAGAAATTGCGACGGCTTTTCCGCAGGAAACCGCGTGAGTCGCAACACCTTCGTCTCTCTACATAAGCTACTGCCTACATTCACCACCGCCTCATCCAGTGCAACACCAAGACAAGCTGAGCGGCAAAGTACAGAGGCGATCACTCGGAGTAGATCGAGCAGCAGCAATGGCAGCGGCTGGGGCGTCCATGGAGGTCGAGCAGGATCTCCCTGGCTTCCGGTTCCACCCCACGGAGGAGGAGCTCCTCGACTTCTACCTCTCCCGCGTCGTCCTCGGCAAGAAGCTCCACTTCGACATCATCGGCACGCTCAACATCTACCGCCACGACCCCTGGGAGCTTCCCGGTGCGTATATACGTTCATCAACGCGCACA
Organism: Ampelocalamus luodianensis; assembly: GCA_036346255.1. NCBI lineage: Eukaryota > Viridiplantae > Streptophyta > Magnoliopsida > Poales > Poaceae > Ampelocalamus > Ampelocalamus luodianensis. The sequence continues at coordinate 15,672,258 of CM070621.1, read as the reverse complement.
CACGGAGCTGATCATTGAGCAAGAACGGACGCAGTCATATTGTAGAGTATGTGTTTCAGTCAGATGATGAGATGTGCGTATGTGAATGTGCAGGGATGGCGAAGACCGGGGAGAGGGAGTGGTACTTCTTCGTGCCGCGGGACCGGAAGGCCGGCAGCGGCGGGCGGCCGAACCGGACGACGGAGCGGGGGTTCTGGAAGGCGACGGGTCGGACAGGGCGATCCGGAGCACGAGCGACCCGAAGCGCGTGATCGGGCTCAAGAAGACGCTCGTCTTCTACCAGGGGCGCGCGCCGCGCGGTACCAAGACGGACTGGGTCATGAACGAGTACCGCCTGCCCGACTACGGCACCGGCCGCGCCGCACCACCGCCTCCCAAGGTAACAAGAACACTGGCGATCGATCGCAAAGTCAATTTGTTGTCGTGCATAGGAGTACTAGTTTCTTTATGCTTAGGATTATTGGCATCCTCAAATAGATTGCAAAACAGATTTGCTATTTTTAAGTAAAGATCATAACGATCGTTTGTACTTAGTAGCATACTAGCATAGAATGTTCATTTATTTGACTGATTTTCCTTCTTTGGTGTGAAATTGGTGTGCTGTCTAAACGTTTACCCGGGGAGGTAGCAGCAGACTTGCAGTATCAATGATGTAGACGTTCCATGAAAGCGCACCATGCATTAGAATTGACACGATTGACTAACGAGTTGACCGGCTTTCTTTTACCAAGCTGCATGTAGATTTGCTCTAAGAAGAGAAAGCATAGCAACTTAGCATTAACATTTGCGCATGCCGTGTGAATATCGACATCTACCAACGCTTGCAATTGTGTGCGGCTGCAGGAGGACATGGTGCTATGCAAGATTTACAGGAAAGCCACTCCGTTGAAAGAGCTGGAACAGAGAGCCTCTGCAATGGAAGAGATGCAGAGATCCAGCAACGGAGACTACGCGGCCAGAGCGTCCCTGGTCCGGCCGCCTCCGCCGGGGACGACTACTTGTCATCGGACGACGTCCAGGACAACTTCCTGATCCCCTCGTCGTCGACGTCGGGTCCATCGGGCAACAGCAAGAACGCGCCCAAGGAAGCCAAGAAGGAAGGTGACATCACGGTCACGGTGGCGTCGACGACGTCTCTGCCGCAAGCGGCGGGCTTGCCCAGCCTGCAGCTCCCGGCGGCGGGCCATGGAGTCCTGGACCTGCCCAGCCTGCAGCTGCCGGCGAACCACGGCGTCTTCGACTGGCTGCAGGAACCGTTCCTGACGCAGCTGCGAAGCCCGTGGCAGGACCAGCATTGCTTGTCTCCTTACGCCCATCTGCTCTACTATTAAGGGACAGAAATGCCAGGAAATGCAAGCTGTGCAAGAGAAATATTGCAAATCCGACGAAAAAGAAGAGTAGACGGCTAACTGTGAATTCCATTGTACATAGTAGTAGCGCCTAGATATCAATCTTTTGGGTTTTTGGTTCATTTTAAAATGGGATGTTTGACATGACAGTTGCAAGCTTGCAATAAATTAACTCAGAAAACAAAATGCTTGAAAAAAAAACATCCTATCTTTTTCTTTAAGAAAAAAAAACAAATCTTATCTGACATAGGAGTACAACGACTAACATTAAAGCGCCCGCTTAGGGAGTGGACGTGTAGTAGTCTTCGTTGATGGAAAACTGTCAAAGAAGTTGCCTGATGCCTTCTATATGTATACTCGTCTCCCTTGAACCTTTGAATTTCTTTTTTTTCGAGGAAGTGCAAAATCTTTGCACATCTTTTCATTAAGTAGAAAAAAATACAACCGAATACAGATAGGAAAAAAGAAAAAACTCTGAGCACGACCAGAAGCACGACCCTTAAAGAAAAACTACAAAGAGAAAGGCAGAACACACCGCCACACCGGAGCAAAGACACTAGCTCGAAGCCACGTCGACTCCACTCAATGACGCACAGCCGACCAAAGCTACAACTAGGAGGGGGAAATCATAGACTCCATGATGCCGGAGGCATCGTCGTCAACCGCAGCCGACCAAAGCTACAACTAGGAGGGGGAGATCATAGACTCCAAGTCGACGCCTCAAAGGAGGAAACGACACCGGAGGCGTCGCCGTCAACCGATCCGGCAGGAACCGGATCTGAGGTTTTCACCCCGGAGAATGCCACAAGAGCTTAGGAAGGGTGAGAAATTGAAGCTCCAAGACGACGCCTCCAAGGAGGAAAACGACGCCCGAAGACGTCACCGTCGTCAGATCCAGCTAAAAGCCGGATCAAGGTTTTCACCCGGAACAGGCACCCCCCCGCCAACCACCTGTCGTTGCCCGTCATAGCCGCCCCGCAACTGCACCGCTGTAGCCACCTTCTCGCCGGCCGTCGCCGGGACCAGCCGGGATCGGTGGAGACACGAGTCCGATCGCCGAGCCACCTCCATCGACCTCAGGCGAGCACCGTTTTTCCACAGATCCAGAACCACGCCGGATCGACGCCAGCGCGTGCCACCAGCGAGCTGCATCGACGACCACGCACTCAGCCAGACCCTACCCGGCGCCGCCTGAAGCCACCACTCCAGGGGGCTCGACTTCGCTCCAGATCCAAGCCGACTGCCCGCGACCGCTCAACTCCGGGGAAGGGGGGGCTTGACCTCGCGCCAGACCCTCGCCCGGCGCCGCCTGAGCCGCCACTCCGGGGGGCTTGGCCTCGCTCCAAAACCAAGCCAGCTGCCCCTCTCCTGCTCCGATGCTGAATCCGACCTCTCCGGCTCCGGATCCGATCTGGACCGAGGCGTCGCTGCCTCCAGAGCTAGCTCGCGAGCGCCGCCCCTCCTCTCCTGCTACGGATTCGGCCCGAACGAGGCGCCGCCGCCTCCGGAGCTAGCTTGCGAGCGCCGACGCCCAGTTGCTCCACCCGCGCTCGACCCCGGCCCGAGTCTCCTGCTCCGCCCCTGTTGCCGGTTGTCGTTGCCGTCCCCGCGCCGTGGTCCTCTGCTCTGCGCGCCGACTCGGAATCGCGCCGGACCGAAGCTCCTCTGCCCCGAGCTCCCGCCGCCGTCCAGATCCGATCTGGATCGGGCCGCCACCGTCCCCACTCGAATCCGGGCCGCCCGGGCCTCCCGAGCTCGCCCCGACTCGGATCTGCGCAGCCCCAAGCTTCGTGCTCCACCGGAGTGGAGGAAGAAGACCGCCGCCTTCATCTTCTTCGACCCGACCACCGAGCGTCTCTTCCCCACTCGGGCTGCCGCCGCATCGCCCGGATCTGGCGCCTGGGCTCTCTCTGGCTCCAAGCATGAAGAAGGTCCCGCCGCCGCGGCCGTCGCCGACGACGGCGGCGGCAAGGAGGGATGGGGAGGAGGGCGGGCTCGAGCTAGGGCTGTGTCACCCAGGAGAGCGACATGGGAGGCCCCCTAGTCCTTCGATGTGGATATCAACTTCCAAACTAACCTTACAATTTCTGGATCAAACATACCACTACAACCGAATCCAAGACATGATGAATACCATTCGAATCAATCGATCACACCGATCTACTCGGTAATTATGGGCGAATCAAGAGGGAAAAGAAGTTTGTGAAAACAATGCAGAGCCTCGTCGGAGTCGGCATGCGCGACGGCGCACTCCGGTGGAGCGGCGAGAGAGGCAACAAGAGAGGCAAGTGGCATTGGCCATTAGGGTCGGACTGCGGGAGGGAACGCCCATGAACAGCGTGGGCCGTGAAGCGGTGAGTTACTTGCAAGGGCCCAAAATGAAGTCTTTATGGGCCTTTATTTATATTCACGTTCCGAATGAAGGCCCAGACACCCAGCACGTACATTCAATGGCCCAGCCAAGCTTTAGCGCAGCCGTCATCTTGCCAGCCGGCCGGTTGCATGTCGCTGGCTGTTGTACGTCATCGTTGGCCCCGACGGCCGCGCGGCGGTAAGCCGGTGATTCTACCTAAGATGCATGCATACACGCGGATAGATATAACACAAACTATATCTAACGATTAAGTGGCGAAGCTAAATTGATTCAGACATAGTATTTTACTCTTCGCACTTGAATTGCTTATAAAATAGTTACCTAAAGTTTTTTTTCTATATTATTGTAAATCTAGAAACAAATACAAGTATACAACTATAATACTAAGTACTAACTGTACAATATATACTAAAGTATATGACTATATGCTAAAGAGCAAATAATGAAAAAAAAATCAACTAATCAAGGAGACAAGAATATGGGACTGTCTAGTGATCAGTTGCCTGAAATTTTGTTATTTATCAGTCACTTTTTCTAACCGTTTGATTTGCATCCAGTGGTAAGGATTTTTTTGGTGCAAGTGCAAGACAAAAACAGAATCTGAGCTCATCGTTCTCGTTAACGGTCCGAATTTCGTAATCGGCACCGTTTTGTAGGCCCGTTACTTTCTGGGCTTTTTTGTGGGCTTTTTTGTGTGTGTTGTCTGTTTCCTGAATAATACAAACAAGGCCTTGAGCTGCCAACACGTACAAGGCCTGTGAAACAAACCACAAAAATGAACAATACAAACAAGGCCTGTGGATCAAAACCCTAAAAACAGCTGAAGCTCTGATTTCCCTTCAACTATACGAAAAAATAACCCCACATGTCAGGCTTCTTCCCCCATCTGCAAAGAAAAGAAGAGGCTGAAAAAAATACGATCAAAAGCCCAGAATACCAAATCAGAAGCACGATTCAGGGAGTAGAAACCCAATGGAGGATGAGAACGATGGACACGGAGGGAATGAGAAGGCAACGGAAGAAAAGAAGGCAATCAACCAGAAAATTAACTCAAAGGTACTAACCTTTCTTTCATCAGTTGGGATTGTTCTAAAAACAAAAACTCAAAGCAACCAATCTGGATTGTTCTCCAATACCATCTGGGGGATTTTTTTTTCTGCAGTAAGCATACCATAACGTCATTGTTTTAACCCTTCTTTCATCACTTGGGATGAGCCCCCATTGAATTTGAGGGTCTGCAAGTATAATACAAAAATTTTAAAAAAACTCAAAGATACATTTAAGTTGCGCACAAATGTTCTAAAGTTGCGAACTAGTCATCATTAAACTTAAAAATAAATAAAATGCAGGTTTATATATCTGACGTGTTTTTGTGGAAAACTTGATTGCAAATACTAAACTACTGAACTGAAAAAAATGTACACTGAAATCCTGCAGCATACATATCAATTGCACATTGTTTCAAGTGAAGTTGCATCATAAGAAACAAATAACCTAAAAATAATATAAACCAAATACTTCATCCCATACTTCATATTATTTCTGATGGAATGCATGGAAAAATTACAGATATGAAAATGACTAAAAATTTATTGGAAAAGCTGACATACATTTAAGTTGCACACCAAATGTACTAAAGTTGCGAACTAATAATCATGAAACTTTAGTAAAAATGAAATGCAAGTTTATATATCTGATGTGTTTTTGCAAGTCGTCTTTGAGACATAAATTTACCTCTTTTGCAAGTCGTCTTTCGCAGGGGGGCAAGTTTGAAGATGACATTATCATGTATGCAAAAATGCTAGATGCTGCATATGAACCTTGGCTACAAAAACAAGACTACAAGAGGTACAAATATGTCATCATATTGCAAACCAAGAGATAAATTGGAATTAATAATTTATTCGATTGCAGGGGACAAATCTACAAAAACCAGGAGGAGCTCAAATGATAGTTGGAGTAGAAGATAACATGAATGTGAGTATATCAATTGTATATCGAATTGTACTGTGATCTAAATTCAACAAGTAATCACCCCAAACTTAAGTATGAATGTACTATGCAACAACAGGTTACTCTATCACAAGAAGGCAGCAACTCATACACTAGCCTTATGCAACAGATGAACATCTTTGCACATATTTCAGCACAAAACAACCAGGTAAGCTATAATTTTCACTAAACTTTGCAAAAAAAAAATACATGCATTTGAATAAAGAAAACACAATCACACAAAACTTACCAACTGACCATTTTTTTTATACATAATTGTGCGCAGCTTGAACCCGAAAACTTCAACTACTCTGGAAGCACTCAGATCATTTGAGGTGAGGAAAAAATATGAATTTCCATTACATCGAACCAATACATGAGAAATTGAAGAAATCAAAAATATTTACTAATAATTTTTGCTCTACATGCCTTTCCAATGAATAACATGTTCATGACTAGTAGCAGGATTGATTACTCACAAAGATCAATCAAGATCTGCAAGAAACACATTCGGATAAACAAAGAAGAAAATCAAGTAATCGCAAACATCGGGAAGATGAGGCAAGATTTGGTAATGAGGTCGACGAGCAAATAACACTACAGGATGAAAACATGATGGAAGAAGACAACAACAACTATGCACAAAGAAGAAGAAAATCAATCGAGCCATTAACAGAGGAGGATATAGAGATTTATCTAGAGAATGAAAGTATTAAGACTATCCATACAGCAGGCCAAGAGGCTGAAAGCAAACATCTGCCGTATATTGACATGACATTCGCAACTGACGAAGAGGCACATACGTTCTACAACGATTATGCCTTCATAGTTGGCTTCTCAGTAAGCAAAGCTGGAAACTACCATTCTAGGAGCAAGAAAAACCTAAACAAAGTTACAAGAGTAACATTTAAGTGCAATAAGACCGGCAAATCAAAGGATGAACAACAAAATACAAATCAGCTAGCAGAGGGGACCACCAGAAACAAGGTCAACACCCAGAAAGAAAAAACAACTTCACCAAAGCCAACCGCAAGAAAAAGGAAGAGCAACACAATTAAGAAGACTGCCTGCCCTGCAGAGATGGTGGTCACGTTAACAGCAGGTCTTTGGCACATCACAAGGCTAAATCTTGACCACAACCATGAGCTCACCCCGCAAGGAGAGACTAAGTTTTTGCGATCACACAAACACATGACAACTGAAGAGAAAATGCTCATAAGGACTTTCAATCACGTGAAGATACCAAACAGAATGATAATGGCGATTCTTTCGTATCTAAGAGGAGGTCTGTCCGCTGTACCGTACACAAAAAAAGATGTGAGCAACTTCAGAACATCTATAAGAAAAGAAGCTTCAATTAATGACATGATGCAGGTCATGGAATACTTCTCCAAGAAACAAGCAAATGACCCATTGTTCTTCTACAGTTTTGAGACAGATGAAGATAATAGAGTTAGAAATATATTTTGGGCAGATGGACGGTGCAGAGTTACTATGAGTCAGTATGGTGACTGCATGAGCTTTGACACGACATACAAAACAAACAAGTATAATCTCCCTTTGCGCTTTTGTTGGAATTATCGGTCATGGACACAATTGTTTGTTTGGTTGTGCATTCCTAAAAGATGAGACTATTGCAACATTTGAGTGGTCGTTCAAGACACTTTTGACATGCATGGGAGGTAAAGCTCCCACAACAATTATCACAGATCAAGATGGTGCTATGAAGGCTGCAATCGCCTCGCTTTTCCTTATACTAACCGCAGAAACTATCTGCTCCATATAATGAAAAAGGCACAAGAAAAGACTGGAGATGCCTTGACTCAAAACTGGATCGCATGATGAGTTTCACGACATTGTGAACAACTCTCTAATGAAATGAGTTTGAAACTTTATGGCAAGAAATGATAGAAAAATGGACTACAAAGCATCAAATACTTCCAAGTTATGTGGCAAACAAGGAAGAGATTTGTGCCGTGTATTTTAAACAGCAATTCTACCCTTTCATACAGACAACAAAGAAGAAGTGAGGGCACTAACTCGGTTTTCAAAAGAAACGCTACCAACATACAAGATAATAAGTTCCCTTGCAAGATATGAGAGAATAGCGGACACAATTGCTGAAAAACTAAAAGAGCAAGATTTGCAAACAAGGGACACAAACCCACTATACTGTCCAATATTACTTTGAGAGGCAAGCGGACAGCTATACAACAGAGCATTTTCTACGTGTTTCAGGAATCACTCAAGGGCACAACTGGACTAAATGTAAAAGAGATAGACAAAGATGAATGCTATGAAGTATACAAATCGATAATCATGCCATGAGGGAATTCAGACCTAGGAAATATATTGTGCTAGTTAATTTACCTCAAGAGGAATTCAGTTGTATATGTGCCATGTTCCAGAAGGACGGAATCCTTTGTGCACACATTCTTAGGGTAGTGATCCACCTGAATATGACACGATTGCCTGAGAAGTATTTCATTGATAGATGGAGACCAAAAGAACGAAAGGACATCAGAAATAAGGAAAACATGCTGCCTCTAGCACTAATTGGGGATGATACCAACTAAGATTCAACATATTGTCAAGACGTTTGGTGGAACTGGCATCTGAAGCTTCTAAATCAATAGACAAGTATTCATACCTCATGAATGAAATAGTAAGAATTGAAGACCACCTGAGCAACATGGCACCCTCTGCACCAAGTGCTGTTACAACAAATGAAACAAATGGATCAGATAACACAATGCGAAGACAACTCAATGATACACATCTACGACTCAAAATGCCCAAACTAAAGGAAGACCTCTCACAGCTTGGCAGTGAAGACATTAGTAGAGCAGATTGCGTAGTAAACAACAAATTACTCGCATCTTTGTGGCACCACACACACAATATTCAAAAGTGCCCAAGAGACACCTCGACATTGCACTGCAAAAAAAAGAAGAGAATGCAGCTAAGAAAACAGGTAACAATATTTGTAAAATAATGAACCGCACACAATAGTTTTCCCTCTTTTTTTATTTCATGTTGTTTTTCATTTTAAGAAAATTATGCATGTAGTTAAGTCAGATAACTATCCGATTAAAACTATGTTTTAAAAATGTTGCAGTAATGATGACAGGGCTAATAGAGGAAAAGTCAAGCTACAACATTGAAAGATCAAAAAGATACAAAACACTACAAGATACAAGAAAGGCATTAAAAATATTCAATTCATAATGTAATTTATTTATGGATGATGTAACAAATAATGACTACAAGTTAATTTATTACATGTTATTGTATTGAATGAAGTTTTAATAGTTTTCACACTAGTTGATATTGCCCGATTGCAGAGCAAACATCATGATACCGAACAAACGTAATATAGAAAAGGAAGAAAAATTCTATCCTATAAAAAAAGTTGTCATCCTATTAGATCGACTTGATTGAACGAATTGTCGTCCTATTAGATACGTAAGGACAGTTGTCACAGGCATGCTGCTGCTAAATGCTAGATGATGCTTGCATATAAATCACAAATCTCATAAGGCGAATAAACCGAGTCCATAACTAAACATCATAATCGTGTAACATACTTGGTTCATGGAGTACTTGGCTAAAAATATATGAACAAGAACATGGAGACATAAAAAGAAAACAAGAAAAATATAAATAAATCTAGATAGCAATATGCAGATAGCAACTTCCAATCACATAATGGACCTGAACAGCAGAACACAGATAATATCTAGTTAGAAACTAGCTGTTGGTACTCACTATACAGTTTTAATGCAAATTGGTGAGGGTTTAGTTATCTATTAAGACGTACATTTCAGTTTTGCGGGGGAAGAAGTTGATAGGTATAAATCACAAACTTGTACCAAAATAATCTATCACACTACATTTCTAGAATACATAAGCATCTATCATATAGTATTGTCACATGAAGGATCAAGACATAAACAAGTTGGATATCAAGAGATAGTCTTGCTAACACTAAAAGAATCGAAAAGACATGCACATAAAAGATAGCTAACCTTGAGGTAAATTACTGCTCATGGGCACAACATAGATCGACTTGATCAAGGGACAGCTAAAAAATAACAGAGAAATAGATACATAAGGACAGTTGTCAAAATATGCATGCATATAAGAAATAAAAAGAGGAAGATTTCAGTAGGCTACCCAACAGTAGAAGAAATGACAAAATTGCCACTTCACCTTGTTTCAAAGTCCATTTAAACTCATGCGTCGGTAGCACAAGTGCAAAAATAGGAAAATATATGCACAAAATATAAACCATACTCATGTAACACCAAATTAAAAACAGAAATCATACTGTGTAACAACCAAAAAAACAGTAACAAATACAACAAAAAACAACATATACCAATTCAATATATCCAAAATTACAGACAATACTCCAAAGATCAAAAAACACGACAGAATTTATTACATATATTGCAACTACTAACTTTACATTCTACTACTACACAAAAGCACCCTTGGAGAAGCGTAATATATTCAGACCATTACATCCAGCTGCATATCACTGAGAAATATATGTGAGGGTAATACTGCAGGTCACATTTACCCGAGAGCCTAAATGAACAAAAAAAAAGAAAAAAAAAATTAGAACAAACAAACAAAATCTACAATATAAGGCAATTTCTTTTTTAAAAAATAAAAGTAATCGACCTTGTAGTCATACTCGATGACTAGTCTTTGCTGCGTCTTTTGCCTCATTGAATTTACTAAACAAAATGTTGTTTACATATTGAACACGAATATGGGCTATATCGCTTTGGCAGAATTTGTCCTTCAGTGGAACTAGAGGATCCCATATCTCCAAAAATTTCATTGCAAAAACACGAATCATCACTAAATAATAAAAACAAAATTCAAAAAATAATGAGAACTTTTTCTACAAGTTACATTAAACAAATATCACTCAATCTATTAAAAGGAAAAAACATTACATATTTCTTTGTAGGGAACTTGAGGGGAAATGACAACAAAATCATTAAAATTCTTATCATAAGGTGCAAATTCATCCATGCCTTCTTGAAATTTGGGATCTGTTGAAAAAATTAATGAACAAGCAAATAATCCATCAAAAAAATGCAAAACAAATGGTCTTAAAACAATTATAAGAATAAACTTACAAGATAACTTTTGACAAGATCGTGTACTGAGTATACCGTCCAAATGCCGAATCCAAAAGACAAACATGTTGTCCTCAAATGAACAACAAACACAAACCAATGTGTTTCATGAAAATAGGGAAGAAAAGCACACGAGTTAACAATAATAAACCCGATTTAACAATAATAAATGATCAAAAATAATAAGGACAAAAATAAAATAAAAAGTTACCATGTTAGAGGTACGGCGGATTTGCATTCCAAAGACTCAAAAGCTCTCTTTGTGATTGATATCATCTCATTTTTTTCCTTTCATCTTTAAATTTGCCCATAAGAAAATCCTACATGAAGATGACATAATAATCATCCAACATAATTTCAAAAGATCAATGCACTTGTATGAAACGAAAAATGTAAAAATAGTAAAATTGCTTACGCCAATTGTAGAAAAGAAGTAATGCTTATTTGAATTGACGGATGATTATCCTTGAAAAGCTTTCGCATAGGGCATTAATAACAAATTTCTCAACTCATCAAGGCTTCAATGAGCTAGCAAGGGACATGAATCTGACCTTAACATTGTCAAAGTTAACAGCATCCATACTATACAAAGGAAAATAAAAAATAATCAGCTAATGCATAACATAAAAAGAAAAAAAGAAGAACTAACATAAGTAACAAAACTTACAATTGGTGATCGCATCGCCAAGCTTAACAACAACATTGTAGTAGCGCATCTCATTTGCAGACACTGAATATTTCACCCTCTCTGTGACATATGGTGAGCCCTTGATTTTTGTGGGGACAACAACTCTCCTGGCACGTTTCATGCCAAATTTCCACCAGATGATTTATTGTAAAACTCATCGGATTTATCACACATCTTGTTGCAGGTGCGCTTTAAATTCCGTTCACCACAAAACAATATATCGGGCGATTCTTGAGAGCACTACAATATATTTAAACATTTAAGATATGGAATCAAAGATCAAGGAAATAAATCACCAAAAATAAAATAACATAATAATTTATATAATCCATTTATAAAAACTTAAAATGTACAAAGAAATTAAAAATAAGCATCAAATTAAAAAACAAGAACAAAAAACTTACAATGCTAATAGTTTCTCCAGAGGGAGAAACAATGGTAAGAGGTACAGGATCAATGGTCTGATCGTCATCTTGTTTTGGTATTTGGGTGCAATTCACATCAAACTCGTCATCGCTAATGTCGATGGGAGTCTGAAATTAATTTAAAATATCTATCAAACAACCCACAGATGATGATTAACAGATGAAACTGAGATAATGAACACAAACTTTTACCTGCTTAGATGTACATGGAATTTTTTTAGAAGAACTGATGCTAGACTTAGAATTCGAAGTTGTATTGACCTATTCAGAAGCAATAAAAAAAAGATATTAGCAAAACTGCAACACATTAACAAAGTAAAAATACTACCAAATGTACATTTATTGACAAGAGGGTAACACTTACAGTAACATGTTGTGAATCAAAATCAGAAATCATGGCATCAACAACACAATCACTCTTAAATTCATCATAGCATGTCTTCCCATCACATGGCTGACCAACCGGACGACGACACATTGGATCTTCAATGAAATTTCCAGAATCATCTAAACAATCAAGTATATACGGAAAGAAGGTGTACTTTGATCCCAAAAATTCAGATCTTGGTTTGACACAGGCCTATTTTTGGATAGATTTGGCAAGGAATTGCTTCGCCTAAACAAAAAAAGCAATAGTCACAAAAATATTAATGCTATGAAAGCCACCCAAACATAGTTGTCAAGCCTTACATAGTCTAATTTCTGAAAACAATTGAATAAAAACAATGGCATCAATTCTGAATGGATCTTACCAATTCGAGGAGAAGAATCAACAGGAGGGTTCTTGCTTGGCACATCTAAGTGCATGCTTGATGAACTAATATCAAAAGTATGTGATCAAGAATAAAAACAAAAGATAAAAAAATTGACGAATCCTCAACTAAAAATACCATAATCATTTGATTTAGCTTTGCCATCGAAGACTTGAAAGGCATGATTTTGATCATCCTAATAAAGAAAAAATAAAGAAAACAACATTATAAGTACTAAAACATTAACATAAAAGGGATTGGTAAAACAGATATCTTCCTCTATGATCATGATCAAATGCATACTTACATTGACATAAAAATTGAGAGAAATTTACGAAACTAAATTGCAAAAAAAAATTGTCGTAATTATTCTAACTTATGGCAGCTTTTACGGCTTTTAGATGTCATGTAACACAAATAAAAACATTAAGAATAACATTCATGTGCTTGATACTTAAGTCATGCTCACCTTGGCGACCTTTGAATGAGCCTCGCCAATACTTAAGTCTTGAGGAGATAACATATGATCAAGGCTTGCACTTTTTTGTAAAGAATTAGCGTAGCAAACACCCCTTGAGCTCAGTTCAACCGGATCCTACATAGATATAAGAAAAAATAAGACTAGACTAACAAAACAATAGACGAAACAAACAACACTAAGAAAAAAAATGATAAACAAAATTAAAAAATAACATGTAGAAACCATATTTTCTACTATGTTGCAATATATAGAAATAAACTACGAAAGTGAAAAAAGCTACCTTGAGATTCTCAGAAGAAGGTTGCATGATGGGCAGGGCACTCCCATCAGTCTCCTGATGACAACTGCTGCAGGCAACTATTGGAAGTGCATCAATTGTTGCAACATGATCCTACCGAAATGGCGAAAAAATAAGCATACATCAAATATCGAAAACATAAATTACAAAGAAAACTTAAAATGTTATTTGTGTTGTACTTGAGGTCTATTGCAACTAATGGGCATCTCCCAAGCACTTTCAATTTGTAGTGAGTTGAATTAGAGATGAGAATCACAGATATTTCTTCCAAGATGTAAAAGCATCCGAATACAAGTGCTACTATAATTCTGGATGTAATAGCACAACCGACCTACTTGTTTTGCCACAAGCAAGTTGCGAGTTGTGAGTTTGTGACTACAAATGGTACTGCATAGAGCAAAACATTAACAGGTAAGCACTAAAATTGTGTTTACACAAATAATCGACCAGCATCTGTCAAACTCCATAAGCTTTACAGCCAATAGATTACTTGTATTATGGCAAACTACTTCTATAGGCTGTATTCAACCTCATACAAGAAGGTAAGAGACACAACCCAGTCTAGCAAGCATCCTTGTCTTTATTTTGTTACAATCCAAAGGAATCATATGCACCTAATATCGGCAGGCTCACTCAACATCCTCTATCATGCGAAAAGCTAATATTCACAATAAATGAACTCAAAGGCCACCAACCAGTGCTCAATTCGTCTACCAAAGAAAGCAACAATGGGCATCTCCCAAGCACAACAATTTCATGTTCATACCATTATATATGCATGGCCTAATGGCCAAATATTTAGAACTCGAGGAAAGTCAAATAAGGAGATATAAGACACATGATATACCTCAAGTAGGGTAAGATAAAAGAAAAATATAAGAAACTACGCATTGTAAAAGCAGGCAACAACCTGAGACTGAAATTTGCTTGCTTTTTCTTGCTCAAAGATCTAATAAAATGGTATCGCTTTGTTTCAAATTTGACTTTCCGATGAATAATTGTTTTGAAGCGATCTTGTTCTTGAAGCTACAGAAACATCGATTGTCGGTGCAATTAAGTCGCCTACAAGACCTTCTCCTCCTCCTCTTACTTAATTTGTCTACTAGATGAAAATGGAAAATATTACAAAACAAAATTGCAAAATCAAATGGATCGTAAGTGAACGCCAAAAAACAAAACCAACCTCGCTTGGGAGTTGTTCTTCGTGTTGACTCATCCGATGTTAATTTCAGCGTTGCTTGAGAACTGTCAAAAGCATCTTGTCGATTCAAGTTATCATGGTGAATCAACGGTGGGATCCTCACCGTAGGTTGGGAATCGGTATTCACATCTTTAGTGTTCAAAAATTTTGGTTTTGTACAGAAATGCACAAAGTTGCACACTATTTGAACTAAAGTTACATGACAAGAATATCTACAAATTTAATGAAACTATTGTGCAAAATCAAATGGGAAAGAAAAACATGGGCAATATGCTAGCTACAAGACATCCTCCTCTAGACGAAAATTGAAAATATTACAAAACAAACTTGCAAAATCAAATGGATCATAAATGAACGCCAAAAACAAAAACCAACCCGCTTGGGAGTTGTTCTTACGTGTTGACTCATCCGATGTTAATTTTAGCGTTGCTTGAGAATCACATTAGCATCTTGTCGATTCAAGTTGTCATGGGTGAATCAACAGTGGGATCCTCACCGTAGGTTGGGAATCGAGATTCACATCTTTAGTGTTTAAAAATTTTGGTTTTGTACAGAAATGCACAAAGTTGCACACTAAAGTTACATGACAATAATATCTCAAATTTAATGAAACTATTGTGCAAGTTCACACTAAAAATCTTAATCAACTAACATATTAACCTAACCTATTAGAAAGCAAATACATATATATAAAGGAAAAAAGGTAAAAGAAAGAAAACAACAATGGGAAAGAAAAACATGGGCAATATGCTAGCTACAAGACATCCTCCTCTAGACGAAAATTGAAAATATTACAAAACAAACTTGCAAAATCAAAATGGATCATAAGTGAACCGCCAAAAACCAACTCGCTTGGGAGTTGTTCTTCCGTGTTGACTCATCCGATGTTAATTTCAGCGTTGCTTTAGAATCATTAGCATCTTGTCATTCAAGTTGACATGGGTGAATCAACAGATGGGATCCTCACCGTAGGTTGGGATCGATATTCACATCTTTAGTGTTCAAAAATTTTGGTTTTGTACAGAAATGCACAAAGTTGCACACTATTTGAACTAAAGTTACATGACAATAATATCTGCAAATTTAATGAAACTATTGTGCAAGTTCACACTAAAAATCTTAATCAAGTAACATATTAACCTAACCTATTAAAAATTTGTACATATATATAAAGGAAAAAAGGTAAAAGAAAGAAAACAACAATGGGAAAGAAAATACATGGGCAATATGCTAGCTACAAGACATCCTCCTCTAGAACACAAAAAAATTGCAAAATTAAATAGATCATAAAGAAAATCAAAAAAACAACTCCTTCGATTTGTTCTTTTGTGATGACTCATCCGATGTTAATTCCATTGTTGCTTGAGAACCGTCATTAGCGCCATCCCGATTCAAGTTGTCATGATCCGAATCAACAGATGGGATTCTCACCGTTGATTGGGAATCGATTCACATCTTTAGTGTTCAAATGTTCATTGTGATCCTCATTCATGGGGTAATGATCAATATCCGACCATTGCCATTGCATCCATGTTGTACTCATCATCATTGCCGTAAGGACGGTCATCAAGACAAACAGTTGTTGTGGCGGTTGATAAATAGTTCAATACATCCATAACAAGCACTTGCACTTATAGCAAGAAACTTCGTGATGGTTCTCATGAAATTTTTGGAAAATCACACTAATGCCTTCTTTAACCTATGGAAAAATAATAATAACATAAACAAATTTTGTTGTAAATGTAAACTGAATGGGAAAACATCATTAGAAAACTTATAATGATGTTAGCAGACACATAATGTACACCAACACAATAAAAAATGTGATAAAAGTAGGGGTTAAACAAACAATAAAATAATAAAATTAATAAAAAATTAATGAACGAATATAAGCAAAATGCCCCGAAAAGATAAGAATCAATCTCACACTTTGCAGCAATGAATTCCCAATATTCCTCTCCAATGAATCTCTGAAATGAGAGACTTTATTGCTAGCATGGTCGTAAGGAGATGAAGATAGCAACCCAGTAGCAAGTCAAACTAAAATCTTTAACCTAAGGAAAAAAAACATTCCAAGGTCAAATATGCCATATATGTAATATATCAAAAGAAAAGAGCAACTTAAAAATACTATAAGGAAAAAGTGGCAAAAATAACTTACAGTATGCAGACCCAAACAGACACCCTTCGCAGTAAACACAATCATATCGAGAGTACTTCTTGATCATATCACCCTTCCAAACTGAAATTCGAGGTGCACGAATTGGCAATTGACGAAAGCCAAAATCAAGAAAGTCAAGATAGTATACCTAACAACAACAAGAAATCAGGGAAATAACACAGCATTAAAAATTTAATGCAGAGAGACAAGCAAGCGGATCCCTCATCTACCATAATCAAATTACTTATATTGCTCAATATGAACTAAAGTTACATGAATGTAACATATTAATCTAACCTAAAATCATAAGGCAAATGCATGCAGAGAGAAAAAAAGGGAAGAAAAAACATGGCAATCAGAATTTACAAATGAAAATATAAGCAACCTCCAAGTGTCCTTGATGACTGAGAAGTATTCCTTCTCTCCTTCTTATATTTCTTCACATATACCATCAACCATTCATAAACAAATTTGGACCAATCCCAATCATTCACCTTGTGAACATCTTGCAAAGGACTTAGGTATTTTGGATGGGATATGTGTTTGAGTTTGGACAGAGAAAAGTAGACAAGGTAAGCACCATAAAACATATGAAAACTCGCTCTCCAAGAAGGTCATCTTTCAAAGAACTTAGTACCAAAAATTTTTATTGTTGGTAGGTTTCTCTGGTCAAACATTTCCAAAAAAAATTCTTTCTGAGTCATTGTCGACTTAATTTCTAGTCCACCTATTGGAATACCTAATACGGAATGAATGGACATAGGAGAGATTGGTATTACTTTCTCTTTCACAATTATGTCCGAACTCCTGTGTCTACATGATCACTATCCACTGTATAAATTTCCTAGAACAAAGACACTTTTCAAACTCCAAAAGAATCCAAAGTTGTACTCCTTGATAACATCTTTTTAGCTTGACTTAGACCAGAAATTATGTCAAGAAATAGCTCATATTGCATCTGCTAGAAGCCTTTGAAGCTACATTATCAGTCCCGCCTTCTTACAATTCGATCACCCTAGTCTTCTACTGAAAAAGGAAACAATTACAGTCGAAATAACAAAAGGAATAATGTTCTATCGATGGGATTCAAACCTTTCTTTCTTTTCGTATGAACACCTTTTGACCTTTTGAGCCAACTTCCTTTTAAAGACTTTGCAACTGCACAAACAAAAGTTTACAAACAAAATAGAGGAAGAAGTCAATGGACAATTAAAGTTTTAAAAACAAATTTAAAAACTTCGTAAGATATAAAACAAAACAAAATAAAATAAACTCAAAAATACCATCTTCGACAAATTCTTAAAAATGATAGCATCATCAATATAATCCTCGTAAGAAGAGCCCATCGCCATCAAGGATAAAACGAAAAATTAAAATAAAAGCACATCAATGGAACTAAGACAATATAACAAAAGAAACAATAGCTTGCTTACATATTCATCTTCACTAGATTCCATAGCCGTCGAGTCTGCTACATCAAAGTCTTCTTCATGCTCCACAGTGTTATTCATTCCATTATCATTGGATTCATCTTCATCTGACTCGATAATATCCCTAGCCATGTTCTCTATTGACAAAAAAGCGATGCAACCGAGTACATGTGATAGGAGTCTGCGATGATATAAACAAAAACTGATGGTTTTCTTGAATCCAACTTAAGTAACTGTGTGTACATTTTAATGTCTTAACAACAGGACGGAATAATCATGGAGTATACTACTGTATTTGAAGTATACGATGTCAACTGAGTACATGTGATAGGAGCTGTCTGATGAGTTTAGCATATTTTGTGCAGGTACAAAGGATTCAAAATGTCCCCTCCATAATCATAGAGCAAAACTCCAAAACTCCAGAACTCCATAATCCTATATATAACATGCAGTTTCATAAAGTACAGCAATCAGAAAAGATTGAGAAAGTAAAGAAGTGTCAGGATGTAACACTGCAAAAAGATTGAGAAGTAAAGAAGATTGAAAAGATTGAGAAGTAAATAAGGCACACAGAGGCCTTCATGTGAACCCCTGACAGGTAACCAGAGGTAGGTATTATGTTTTTTTATTAAAAAAAAATCAAATATTGCTGCACTGCCCAACACAAACACAATAACACAATAACCAGAGGTAGGTATTATGTTTCAGTACATAAGGTTTTTTCTAGACTCTGTAACCAAAAAAAACTAAACAACAACAAAACAAATCAATCATCATGATTGTCTAAAAAAACAAATGGGACCCAATAACATAAAGGAAACCTTGTCCTTCACTCATCATGATTGTCTAAAAAACTTAATCATTTTAGCAGTATCTCTCTGATTAGCAATCCTCATGATCATCCAAATCAATCTGAATAAGAAAAAAACATGCTAGGACATAACAGGTATACAACATCAAGTTCACAACATCGACAGCCTGAAAGTGTGTGCAAAATTAGAAAAATGATCCCATCTAAACAAATGAAAAAACTGAGAGCAGTACAACCATGTACAAAAGTGCAATTGCCAACAAAAGTGGAAAGATATATACCTTGTCACAACTTAGATTGCTAAATGGTCACCTCCTTCCAATTGACTAGATTATTCCCTATCAAAGACAATTCCTGCAAAAAAAGAGCCATAATTAATCAGTATTATTCTAAAAAAATTATAGTGTTTTGAGAGATCATCTTAGCAAGGCCCAAAATACGATATTATGATCATGATGAACATTCGAACATATATATTAGGCCATGCATGGACATTCACATGAAACTCTCTATCTGGTCCAAGAAGGAGCTGCGCATAGCTGTGCAACTCTGGACTGAACTAGTACTAAACAAAGATGGTTCTAAAATTGATTAACCAACACATTTTGTTGCTACATTCAAACGCATATGCAGAAGCACAAAGACAATGTTAAGATTCAGAAAAGATGATTCACAAATACTCCATTTCAAAAATTAGTGTATGAACTTAATGCTATCACACCTATACCTGCAACCCTCCTGGTTTTCAGCTTTGCTCAGCTACCACTGATACAATAATTTCACTACAAAAACGCCTACCAAACACTTATACAATAATTTCACTACAAAAAAATCCTCCAAAACACAGCCAGGGATCAAACACATAAATACTGGTCTTCAGCTTTGCTCAGCTACCACTGACACAATAATTTAACTACAAAATGCCTACCAAACACTAATACAATAAATTCACTACAAAAAAATCCTCCAAACCACAGCCAGGGATCAAACACATAAATCCTGGTCTTCAGCTTTGCTCAGCTACCACTGACGCAATAATTTCACTACAATATGCCTACCAAACACTTATACAATAAATTCACTACATAAAAATCCTCCAAACCACATCCATGGATCAAACACATAAATCGTTGGAAAAAAACTAGATCAAGACATGTAGTATACTAGTATCTCTGTCTGGTCCAATAAGTAGCCGAGCAAAACCGTGCAACTCGGACTAATATCCTAAAAACACATACTTACTACCACACCCATACTTACTACCGCACCTATACCGCAAGGGATCAAACACATAAAAACCCTAAAAAATGGATCAAAACCTACCTACCAAAACTCCATACAAAAATGGTGTATCAAACATGAGTAATATCCTAAAAACCCGTGACTTACTACCACACCCATACTTACTACCGCACCTATACCGCAAGGGATCAAACACATAAAAACCCTAAAAAACCGGATCAAAACCTACCTACCATAAAATCAAACAAGACAATATCGCACCAAAAAAGCCTTAGAAAAAGCAGATTGGTAACCTAAAAACTCAACACAAACCCTAAACAAGCTAGATCTACTCACCACAAAATCGGTGCCCCCAAACTATTCAATCTACCGGATGAAACGAACAAGCTAGCTCTACTCACCAAAAAATCGGTGCCCCCAATGAAGCAATTAGTCGCTAGCCGCTTCGCACGCCTGCCGACGCCGCCACTTCACCCGAGAGATGGTCGACTCGCCACTTCGCCGCCGCTTCACGCGAGAAAAATGCGCCGCGCAAACACCTTGACCGCGAGGAGCTCGATTTCTCCTTCCTCCCTGATTCTCCTCTACACGAGTGGCTCTCTCCCATCCTCTCCTCGGATTCTCCTCCACGGCTCTGCAAAGACGAAACCGAAACGGCGATACGCGAGATTACAGAGGAGGCGCGAGAATCGAAGAAAAAATTAAAAAATTTGAACGGAGACGACGGATACATCGAGAAACCGATAACGGGTCAAAAAACCGGAAGCCCAACACCCGCCAAACAAAAAATCTCGCTGCCTGATGGAGCTCCGTCCGCACGAATCATGACGCAATCGAACGGCTGCAAAAGTGACTGACACATACATACTTTTCAGGCGCCTGAAAAGTAGCCAAACCGCAAGAATATATACCACCAAACGGTAAGCTAGCTAGCTGTCCAGTACTCCGGTCTCCAGTCCAGGCAAATCGGCAATTCCAGTAGCCCGCAGCGCCGGCGCCGCGCCGCCCCCTCGGCTCCTCCCTCGTTCTCGTCTGTCCGGTCTCCTCCCTCCCCAGCACGTCGCGCCGCAGCCCGGGCTCGTCGTGCCGCTGCCACGGCCAACGGCTGCGCCTCCTCGTGCCGCCACCCCGGGCCCTCGGATTTTCCGCTTGGCCGCGCGCCCGCACCTCCTCCCTGGCTCGGCGGCTCACCGCGCTGCACCGCCGCTGGCCGCCCGCCTAGAGTTTCTTCTCAATCTTACGTTCGCTCCCTCTCCAGTCTCCTCTAGTCCTCTTGGTCTCGTGTCTTGGCCCCCGGATGGGGACTGACTGGGATGGGGAACGTGGGGACGGGGTGGATGTGTGGTCGCAGTTGGGCCTTGTGGCCTTCTGGGCGTCGGCAAAGGCCCACCGGTTGTTCTTCCTCTGTTTCTCTTCTTCTCGTTCCTCTTCCTCCTCTGTTCTTCTTCGGCAGAGGCATTGAGTGCCCATGGAGTGGAGGCAGCCGAGGACCGAGGCCATGGCCGCCGGGGAAGGTGGGGGTGGGGGGTGTTACAGACGCCGGCACGAAGGGTAGGCTTGAGCCTAACGAAGACCCCCGGTGATTCGCCCCCTGATTACCGTACATCCAGATCAAGGTGACCATATGTCATCGCTTACTAGTACTGTCGCCTTAGTCATAAGCAAACATACGCGAAGGCTAGCTAGCCATGTAGCAACCAGATAACCAGCAGCAACTAGTTAGTTCATTATTACTCCAGTGATGACTCCACACGCCCTGCTGCCCGCCGGCGCTGCCGGCCGCGGCGAGCAGCGCGTCGCCGGCGAAAGCGAGCAGTGCGCGACAAATGCTCCGTTTGGTCTCGGTCGATTCTGATGCGATGCGTATTGCGGAGCGGCAAAGCCATTGGCCATTGTTTTATAGCAAGGCTATATGATCAGGTACAGGGTTTGCACATGGTCTGGCCTGGAGAGCCGTGGACTCGTGGTCAACACGACACGCTGCGAAGAATGCAGTGATTGCTACCGATAAGTTGCCAATTTGGGCTGCGCTACTCAGAGTTTTCTTCTTCAAAATAAACTATTTATTAAAAAAAAATACACAAATAAATCACCGTTTGAACATTTTTTACAAAATAACCTACAGTCGCTGAGCCACCACACGACTACGCCCAATCGCTCGGTGGCCTAGTGATTAGCTGACGTAGGAGGACTAGTCGCGCAACGGAAACACGACTGAGATCTCACTCGCGAGCTGATGGTGCAACTGGGGTCTGTGTCAGACACAGTCAATGGACCAGAACGCAACCGAAGCTAGTCGCAAATCTAGCTGACGATTGAGCCAAGTCGCATTCTCCCCAGTGCCAGTAGGCTATTTTTTAAAAGCAATAATTTAAATAAACTTAACTTTAATTCTACAAAATTATATGGTTGGAAGAGTTGTCTGTGAATAGTTGTTAGTAGTAAAAAAGTTGATGACTGTAATTGTTTGTAAATAAATCATGTTTAATATCTTAATATTGTTAGATTTTTATCTTAGATTCTGTCGTGACGGAGTCTAGACCTTTTCTTCTTTTACTTCACACAATATAAAAGAAATATACATAAAATATAAAATATATTAGAATAAATGGGCAATAGTTAGGAGATGTGCACTTAGCTTTTTCTCTCTTTACACTGGAAGTTCTCCAAAAGTATTGTAGCGCCCCTTTTCCCCTTCTTCGGTCAACCCGTCGGACCCTCCTCTTCCTCCCGTCAACCCCGCCGGACCCCTCCTCGCGTCGTCCGTCGCGGCCGTCCTCGCCGCTGCGTGCCACCGCTCGCACCTCCCGCACGCCTCCGCCGCCATCATCACCTCGCGCACGCTGCGCGCGCCGTAGCCGCGCCACTCGCCGGACCCTTCTCCGCTCCTCCTCCGCCGGCTTTAAAGCCCCGCCCCAAGACTCCGTCCCCTCCCCATTTTCCCTTTCCTCCCAAGCAAGAACCGAGGAAGAAGAGGAACAAGAAGAAGAGAAGAAGGGCTTACCTCGCCGCGCCGCCGCCGTTGTCGCCGCCTTGCCGCCGCTGTGAGCTTGCCGCGCGCCGCTCGAGCCTCCGTTCTCTCCGTTGACGCTTCGCCGCGCGCCGAGCCCCTTCTCCCCTTCGCGCCGCCTTCCCCGAGCCTTCCTCTCCCGCCGCGCGCCTCCATTTTCCTCCTCCCGCGCCGCGCCTCTCTCCCCCCGCCGCCCGCTTCTCCTCCGCCGCCTCCTTTTCTTCCGCCTCGGCAGCCGCACGCTCCGCTCGTGGGCGCGCTGGCGCTCGCTGCGTGCTTTCGGAGGCCGTGGGCCGGGTCGATTTCCTTTTTTCTTTTTATTCGATTTTCTTTTCCTTTTCTATTTTAGTTTAAAAGTAAGACTTCAAATATTAATAACTCCCCCATTTCAACTCCAAAAATTATAAGATA
This sequence comes from Ampelocalamus luodianensis, assembly GCA_036346255.1. Lineage (NCBI taxonomy): Eukaryota > Viridiplantae > Streptophyta > Magnoliopsida > Poales > Poaceae > Ampelocalamus > Ampelocalamus luodianensis. The sequence goes on along the minus strand of CM070621.1, from coordinate 15,648,477 downwards.
AATTTCTAAAAATTTGTAAATTCAAGATCTTGCTAATGGCATGGGTCTTGTTCAATTTGGAGTTCATTTGTGTATTCTTGTGTATTTAATTGCTCTCGTTGTTTGTCGTTTATTTTGCTTGCATTACCACGTAGATTTCTGAGACGAGACCTCCACGTCGATCAAGGACAAGACTACCCTGACTCTCTCCCTACAACCAAGGTGAGTCAATACTTTGATCATATTGAGCCTACATTTTATGCAAATTATATTCTTTTAAAATAACAAATTGCATGCTTTAATTCTTTAAACAAATGTATGTTAAAGCTTAAGGTAGTTAATTACCCATTTGTTGAATAATTAATTATTATGCCATCCTTGACAACTTGAATCCCTTAAATTCCATTGTCACCCTAGTAACTATATGGTATTAATAGCTATAGGTTGTACTTAAGCGACATGCTAGCCTTGCTTAAGTACCCGAGACATTAAACTGTCCCAATCATCATCCTTTCAAACATAAAATGATTTGGGCAGTCATTACGGGTAAATGGCTGAGATGGTTGAATTGTTGTGTCTTGCTTCTCAAAAACCCTAAAATTGCTATTACCATATCTGGGTGGATGGAGAGGTGGATGGTATGACAATGGGTGCTAATGTAGCCTACGGAATGTCATTTTGTGGATGGAATGTGGAATGAACCGCCCAGATAACTCCTAAGAACTTAATCTTGTCACGATCTCCCGTGTAAAACAAGTACAACCACAAGTCTGCGACAAACCGCGACTTGGCTTAGTAAATTTATCGAATCCTGAAAGTCATCTCACTGGTGGATAAATGGCACGCGCAAGCTTGCGGTACATCCAGCTTGACGGGGACACCGATACGAGGTGAAGTTGTCAACGTCGTGCGGTACATCCAGCGCCGCGCACAACATCCCTTGCGAATATATGGGCGTAACCCCATATGGGTGAGATGATGGAAAGGGACGAGGTAGTTGAAAAGTTATTGTGACAACCTCTCGACTACACGACTCACGGAATCGTAGGCAATGAGTTAATTGTCTCTTGTGGGTAAAGTGTACAATCTCTGCAGAGTTATAAATGTTTAAAGCATTAGTGCCTTACTGGTCAAAGCGCGACATGAGAACTTAACTTGAGTTAGTTCTATTTCAAAAACCTTGTGGGTGGTATGAAAATTGTGACGGCTCTCCTAGCCCCGAGATTGGATTTTCCCCGAGTTTTCGGACTCACATTAATAATTGAGGTAGCTCCAATCAAAATAAACATCGTAGAGTTTCCGATGGAGGGAATCTCGATATCAAATATTACACAATTACTCTCTTTAACTAAAATGAAATTTGTTAAAAATGCTAAGTGCTAGGAATTTGTACTTATGATATTTAAAAGTATTGCTTTCGCAAATAAAAGAACCGAGCCATCCTTGTAAGCCTTGCATGTATATTATTGCATTGTGTATTGGCTCGCGAGCACGGAAGTTGTGCTCATTCTCGCTCCCCCAAACCCTTCGGATGACGATGAAGGAGACTATGCGTACTACGAGGATCCGGCCGATGGGCAAGGAAACGATGAAGAGTAGTCTAGGATCCGTAGTTCAGACCTCGACGCAGCTCTAAGTTGACTCGTTGGTGCTATGCACAACCGATATTACCCGGATCCTGGATAATATCGATCGTACACAGTCGCCCTAGTCGCTTGCTCGTGAAGAGATGAGCTCTACCCTTTGCTTCCGCCATCGTATTCGGTGTTCTCAGTATTGTAATCAATTTGGCCCGATCGCCCTTGTTGTAAAACTCGACCGACGTGGTCTATGTCACTCGTTGGTTGTAATAAATTTGGTACTTTAGTTAACGCCATGTATGAATGATTCAGCAATGCCTGTGAGTGATATCTACTGATCCAGGGAATAGCGCAGCGTTTTCACAGAGGATTCGGATTAGAAAATCCGGGTCCGACAAGTATGAAAGGCTGGAAGCTTTTGTACCAACTGTTCTAGTGTGGTTGGATTCTGTTCAACAGCCTAAGGACTTTTCGCACATCTTTTGTTATTTCCACCGTTTGAAGTGATTGCGACAACTACTTAGAAATGACGAATCCCAACTACGGATATATAAGAACCGAAACTGTTCAGAGCATTCCATTTGACGTAAGCATCTGGATAATCTGGAATGCGACGTGGCATACCTGAAAGCCCTAAGAAATGCATGGGAAAGAAGGTCATATTAACCCCCGAAAAAAGTGATCCAAAAATGGATTTGGCCTAAAGTTTCAAGATATGTCCGACCAAATATTTTACCCACCCAATAGTAAAATGTAGCAAATAAAGCAAAAACGGCTCCCATAGAAAGTACATAATGGAAATGCGCAACCACATAATAAGTATCATGTAGAGCAATGTCTAGCCCAGAGTTTGCTAGAACTATTCCAGTGAGCCATCCTATGGTGAACAAAAATATGAACCCTCCAGCAAATAACATGGGTGTTTTGTATTGTACCAAACCTCCCCACATCGTAGGGATCCAACTAAAGATTTTTATTCCAGTGGGCACAGCTATGATCATAGTAGCTTCGGTGAAGTAGGCACGAGTATCATCGTCTAAGCCCACAATAAACATATGATGAGCCCAAATTAGAAATCCAAGAACACCCATACTTATCATGGCATAAACCATGCCTATATACCCGAAGACCAGTTTTCTTGAAAAGGTCGATATGATATGACTAATAATACCGCATTCAGATAGAATGAGAATATACACCTCGAGATGACCGAAGAACCAAAAGAGATGCTGCTATAATATTGGGTGTCCCCCTCCTGCAGGATAAAAAAAGGTTGTATTAAAGTTTCGATCGGTTAATAACATTGTAATTGCCCCTGCCAGTGCCGGAAGTGATAATAAAAGTAGGAATGTTGTCACTAGAGCGGACCACACAAAAAGTGGTAATCTATGCATAGTCATTCCAGGTCCACGCATGTTGAAGATAGTAGTTATAAAATTGATAGAACCTAAAATTGATGAAACACCTGATAGATGAAGACTAAAAATTGCTAAATCATCCGCTCCTCCAGAATGGCTTAAGGGCGATTAGACCGTCCACCCAGTGCCGTTGCCCACTTCTAGAGCTTAAATAGGAGCAAGAGACTTGGTGGCAACAACTAGAATGATATATTATCTAATCGTGGAAATGCAATGACAGGTGCACCTATCATAACTGGAACAAACCAAATACCAAATCCAACTATCATTACTGGCATAACCATAAAAAATATCATTAAAAAAACATGAGCTGTTATTAAAGCATTATAAAGTTGATGATTCCCACCAATAATTTGATCGCCATTTTGGGCTAATTCCATACAAATTGGTATGGATAAGCATGTGCCTATCACTCCTGTAATGGCACTAAAGATGAAATATAGAGTACTGATATCCTTGTGGTTAGTGGAGAAGAGCCATCGGAGCAGATTTATCATTTTATTTTTGTTTTGAAAACTTTCAAATCTTATCAGAGAGGGGGCCGGGGTTGGAAGAGAAGAACTTAATACTAAACCGAAGTTTCGATAACTTCTTCTGCTTTCATTTCCGAATTTCCTTGCGAGTAGTCCTTGCATTAGTATGAGTTCGTTGACCACGTAAGGGCGAATTCCACGATAACGAGAAATATAAATTAATTGTTTGATGTCTGCTCGGTCTCCCCTCTTCAATTCCCTATGAACAACATGATCTTGAGCTATCATTTGTTCAAATTGGTTGATATGATACTTAGTTAACTCATTCATCTTGATGTTCCTACTGATACCTAATCGATAACAAAGTTGAATGGCTTTTTTGGGACCAATTCCATCCAGTTTTGTTGAGGCAAGTATGACTTGTTCATCGAAGAGTGATCTAGCTCGTGAGATATATGACATTCTTTATCCTTCTCTTTTCGTTGTCTTTTCGGCTAGAATCTACAATGGTTGTCTCCCAAACCTAAGACTATATCACTCAGGAATGCATCGAGAAACTGAGGATGTTTCCAATACCGACAGCAGCTCCGGTAGAAGCAATTGTGGTAGCTCCTAATCGACCAGAACAACAAATATGTATCTACTCCACCGCTTTTAGCAAACAAGCCTACAATTCTCTTTCACTTGCATTTTCTTTCGTGAAGGCTCGTTCTCGTTCTGAAGTGGATTTGAACCACTATTAGGATTTAGAGTCCAACACGCTAAGCAAAAGAGGATTTTGAGTCCTTTGCTCTAACCAGCCAGAACCAATAAGGAAGTGATTGTGACATTGAACACCCGATTTGACATAGCTAGACTTGAAACACTACTCGTCAAGTTAAGTAGCGACCTGCATACAAGGTACCCCTCGTGCCCCAAGGGTTGACTCTTCTTTCATTATGTATGATTATTTTGCCTGGGAAAGCAAGAGATGGACTTTTCAAAGATAAAAGAGAACCAAGCAACAGGCGAAGCAACTAGCGTGAAAGAACAAGCAACGGATAGAGTGCACTAGCGCGAAAGCCGTTGTGCGTTAGCACGTGCATCCATTTTCTTGCTTGATTTTTATACGATTTTATGAAGATAGAAGTCGTGAAGGAATAGTAGTTACTACTCTTAGTAGTTAGTACCCACGGTCCATTTGATCATTTGCAACGATACAAAAGTTCAATCACCATCTCCAGTTGAAAGAGTACACATTATATTGAGTACCTCCCTATCTTTGATCTCTCTTGTAAGAAATCCTACGCATCCATCCCTTGTCATAAAATAAATAGGAATATGAGCATGTAAGAACCATTGGGTTTTGCAAAAAGAACTTTGTGGCACACTTGGAATTATATTCTAACTGATGATGGATTAGATTGTTCATCTGAGCCTATTTTGTAAATATGGCATTCAACCGAGCTATGTAAGGGTTACGGGTTACCTCCTTAATCTTCTTATTTCATTCTGAAAGCGGAAATGAGACTGGCTGCTTTGATAAGCCTCAAATAAATTGAGGAACCTTTGGCATCAAAGTCTTCTATCACGATCATCATACATTGAGTGTCCTATCTCCTATGTAAGTGGTCTTCGCTAGGTTCGTTCCCACGAAAATGGGTATGGTAAGAGCATGTCTCTCTGGTTTGAGAAATTGATGGACACAAACAAAGTATCTTGAACACTATTAGACGCTAATATTTATCCTAGAGACGTTGAACTCCGGGTGAATGAAATTATCAGTGACAAAATACTTGCTGACTGTTGGATGTTCACCCATTTAAGTTTTTACACGAATAACCTAAAATTTTGCAGAATATTTGTAAACTTCGGTTTGAGCGAGACGAGAATGGAGCAACGAAGATGAGATTGCAAGTCTGGCTTAACACTTGACCATGAATGTCTGAATTACATAGCACGTAGGGTCTGGTTAGGATGAAAATAAAGTCAGGCTTGCGGACATACGTCCTACCCCCCTTGCAGACGTGGAACTTCGCGCGGGCCTCCCAGTACTCGAACCAAATGTCTTTTTCAAGTCTATCCTCACCTAGAATAATCCTCGGTGCAATAGGGACCATTGGTGTCTTACCCTTGTCTTCCCCGCTCGTGATTGAATAAGGTTTCCAACAGGTAAAGGCACCGAGCATAACTGCGTAGTGCAGTATGTATTTCTATTGAATAAAATTTGGCAAAATATTTGAATGTTTCGGTTTGAGCAAGACGGGAATGGTGCAACGAAGATGAGATTACAAGCCCGACATAACACTTGACCATGAAGGTCTAAATCACATGGCGCGTAGGGTCTGGTTAGGATGGAAATCAAGTCAGACTTGCAGACATACATCCTACTCCCCCTTGAGGGCATAGGCCTTCGTGCGGGCCTCCAAGTACTCGGCCCAAAGGTCTTTTTTGGGTCTGTCATAGTCCAGAATTATCTTCGGTTCCATAGGGGCATCGGGGACCATTGGTGCCTTTTCTTTGTCTTCCCTGCTCCCGGTTGAGTAAGGTTTCCAACGGGTAAAAACCTTGGGCTCGACTACGTAGTTCAGCATGTATTTGTGCTGAATAAATGTCTTGTCTTACTTTTTCGGGCCGTCGATCAATTGGAAGAAGTAGCAACGCTTCGCGGATGCCATGCATGGATAAAGTCAGTGATATTTAAAATACAATATGCAATGTGAAATGTCGATGTCACCCTCCACGACCTCCTCGGCGGCTTCTCCCACGACCGCCACTAGTCGTGCCGTCATGACCTTCACCCGACCCATTATACTTCGTGCACTTATTCTTCCTATACCCACTAATCTATGTTTATTGTTGCTAACCTACCTTGTTTTTATTGAAATGAACAATAAACCATGTGAGCTCACTTAAGAACGAAGAACTTGGGGGAGAGTCTCCTCCTCCTCCGCCCCTCTACTCTCCCTTCCTCTCTTCTCCTCTCCTTCATTCTCTTCTCTTCTCCTCTCCCTATCTTCTCTTTTCCCAAGTTGAAATGGCGTCTGGATAGGCCGACCGAGCATATAATTGCCCTCAATTGCGCTTTCCTACCGTGACTGGCCACAATCGCGCCATGTGGACACAACTGGGCGGTTAGTCGCGCGATTGGTCCATGCCAGGCGATGTGGCTCACTATCATCCGGCCATTGCGCAACTACAGTGTGGGTAGGCCTCAGTCACACTTCCGTCGCGCAATTAGACCTGCCACGCCAGCTAATTGCTAGGCCACCGAGCGATTAGGCTTGGTCACGCAGTGGCTCAACGATTATAGGTTATTTTTGTAAAAAAACTAAAAGGTGATTTATTTGTGTAAAAATTTAAATGCTTTATTTTTTTTAAAAAAAAAAAAGGTGCTACTCATACCCTGCTACTTGAGCCTTTGAGGTGCCCTAAGATCGGTGAATGCAATGCAACAATCAGTACTTTACAGCCTCACGTTGACGCAGCAAAAGTAAGACGACCTCGTTTTCCAAGACTTGGAAAGTTGGAATTGCTACGCCTGTAATAACTAGATTGTTAGTTTGTATAACAAATAAACAGGACCTCTTAGCAGAAACTCTCTGAGACTTTAAACACTTACAACCGCCAGAGCATTGTATGGACGATATTCAGATAAAACGCAGGCACAGAAGATTTTCTAGGACCTTGTACTACTAATTTACATGTATTGAATCCTAGAAAGAGCAGAGATACACTTGTACTTATGGAATTGAAGTGCCCCCATATCTGTACAGGCTAGAAGCAACCCATGGTTTGTTAGCTCCAAGCTACAATATCAGCTCTACGCCTGATTCACAAGCAAGCAAGCAAGCTCTAATATTATCCACCAGTAATAAATTCCCTTGCATCCTGCCTGTTTCATTTTTTTAAAAATGTTACATATACATGGGCCCAAAAAATGCATCACAGAAATGCCAAACCAAACAATAGTTACAATCACATGACTCTACAGCACTTTTTCCTCATTAGGTCCCGAACTCTTGAACCTGGAATGTACCACAACTTTTCCTAAGGACAGAATAGCACGTCTCAACATAAACCTTTTGAGTCGCAAAAGAGACTGAACTGACGCATCTTTACCGGAACCAAGAACACTCTTTCAAGGACCTTTTGTGTTCTTTTGCCTCTTCTCTTCTAGCTGCGAAGCTTCATTCAACATGTCCATACCATCACTCTGCATATTTAACTTTGAAAGTGCAACAGCTTGCATATAGAATGCAGTTGGCCAATCAGGGTATACGCATTGCGCTTGCATCGCATCCCGGAGGGCAGCATCAGGTTGATCACACATGAGGTGGCACAAGCTCCGTCTAGCATATACTGTTGGTGATACCATTGTCCCCACATCAACAAACTGCAATACAGAGGGAGGTGAGTGAATTAGGTTCATTCTAACGAGTCTTACATCAGAAGGCTCCTGATATATGATGTGCCCACCTGTGTATAACTTTCTATGGCTGACTTAAAATCTTTGTCACGAAAAGCAAAGTCCCCACGTTTTCTGGCCTCCAACATGTCCTCATCTGCTGTGTCCACTCCTGAAATGATAGCTGTAACAGGGAGATGGATAAAGAGAACAATTTCTTAGATAACACCCTGCAGAAAGGACAAACAGGAACCAAAATGCTGTTATCTTTACCTCATTAGTCCCTTCATCATCTCTGTAATGTGTCGCCACTAGAATCTGATGGATCGCTGTCAGGTCCATCCTAGAACAGGCTTCGCCATGGGAGAAAGAGGGTGTTGTGGAGCAGGAGGTACTTCTTCCTCATGCTTTGGAACGCCAAGCATCTCATAGGAAGGTACCTGTTTTGTATTTTAAAATGAAATTGGATCAGCCATGAGAAAGGCGGAAAATTGATTTGTTATGAAAAGATAACAGTTCTGTGGGAAGCTATGTATCAAATCACAAGGCTTAAACCATCAAGGACAAACACAAAAGTTGATTGATTTACAAAACAATTTGAGAAATAGAAGGGTAGAAACACAACGGTTACCTCTGATTTTGTTTGCAAGGGCTCAAGTATGGAAACCAGCCTTTTGTATTGGGGCGATCCCTAGGTTCATACTGCAAACACTGAGAGGCAAGATCTACCAAGCGGTTGCCTCTTCTGTTGAGTAGTTTCCCTCCAAATGTGAATCCATCAGTCCTTGGATGTTGTTGCCTCTTATCATATCAAGAGCCTGAGTGAAACAAAGATGTTTGTAACTGTGCAAGCACATTTTCCATTGATTTAAGTACTGTTATGCTACCAAGTTATACTCGGAAGCAAAATATGTTTTTCAAGACCAGCTAAGTTTCAGTGCTTCCATTTGCTTATTGTTAACTATGTACCAGCTTCTCTGGCACTAGTATTACAGTCACCGAATTCCAGCAGCACAAAACCTCTACATGTTCATGTTGCATGAAGGTTTCCGTGTAAGAAATATTTTCCATTCCACTGAAGTTTGCAGAAAGGAGTGTCACGGAGGTAATTATGCTAAGTGTCACGGAGGTAATTATGCTAAGGAAAAATATATGCAGAATGTATTGAACACCGGCTTGCCAAGGTATTTCAGAAAGGGTTCTGCACCACACGGGAACTAGTAAAGTGTAACAAGGAAAGCACAAGTTACTAGCAAGAAAACTTACATGGGAAGGAGGTATGCGCTTTCCACTTAGAAGGTCAAGGAGTACGGTGCCAAAGCTGAATATGACACTTTCCGGTGTGACTCTTCCTGAGAAAGCAGAAGTTACCATGAACAAATATGAAAAAAATCTACCTTCCCTTTAGAATGATTTCATCTTATATTTGCTATGTCAAAGACTATTTTGTGAACTTAGTTCTTAATCACCCCCACACGTTTTGAATCGACTAACAATGAAATTCATATTTCTTGACAATCACATTCATAATAACACATATCAGCTGCTTACAAAAGCATTCAGTAAGTCAACAAGATGAATTATTGTTCTGGAGGGCAAAAAGAGCTTTGGTTTTGCTCTATTTTGTCTGAGTCCAGTTTACAAAGTGTTGTGTCATCCCATTAACGTGGAAGTTTACCATTCAGTTACCAGTGGTTAACATCTATATCATTTCTACGAATTCCCAGACTAAGCAATCCAAATAAGAAAGTTTGGTCATAAAGCAAGCAAGTGCACACATGCACCACGAAAAAGATCGACATGTATACATAACGGTAGCTAGTTGATATCTACGAGGAGAAATATTTAATTACTAGTATGAGGGTAAAAAAGCATATGTACCATTTCTCAAATATTCTGGAGGTGTATATGCAAGGTTTGTGCTATAACTTTTCCCATCTCTGCTGTTTTTCATCAGACCAAAGCATGAAAGACGAGGATCACCATTCTGCAGATATAAATCATATCAGTAATTTTTCATACAGAGGATAACAGCTAGAGAACCATGCAAAGGACTGTTGCATGCAATCAACATCATCCAAAAGTGTGTTGTTTTTTTATGAGGTCCCTAATCATTTCTCCAACCAGAGTATACATCAAGTTTTTGCTAAAACATCATACAACCTGACTAAGAGACCCTGTTTTTTAGGGGTGAATATACCATTTTTGGGAACACGCCAGGTAAAAGAGTTGACATTTCCATTTGTGGTACTGGTACATGCTTTCCTCCAACCACTAGAGGTGGAAAACAGGTGGCAACAGACCCCTCCACTTCCAACTGGCAGACATCCAAACCAACAACCAGAGGAAGCATCCATGTTGAGAGTACAAACTAAATGGAATCACTAAACGCCCTTCCCACAGATGCACAACAATACTTGCAGGAGAGGCATTTATAGAGAGAAAAAAAAAATACAAAACTCACTTCCTCAGCCACATAAGACAACAATTGGATGCTCCGTAAAATGCTAGGACTGTAGAATAAAAAAAACAACACAAAATAATTGGTTGCTTACCTCATCAAAAAGGACCCTATATGCATTCAGGTCATGATATAAAGGCCTCCCCTCATTGCTGCAGTAGTCCAGCGCTTCAGCAATGTGGTATGCAACTCTTAGACGCATAGCCCATTCAATAGTCTGGTTTTCCCCTGCAAAAGAGCAATGGCAATATCACAAAAATGAACTGAACCATAGTTTTGCACAGCCAGTTTGTCCAAAATCAATTTTGCATGTATGGTGAATGGAATCAAGATTCGAGATCACGAAAAGGAACAATCCCCTGCATTATTGTTGAGGTTCTAAAGGATTCAGTACCAATGGCAACTATTACCGAAAAAATCCAAACTTTACCCATGCACCCTAGTGTCAGGTTGTTCTTCAACAAAAAACATATCATAGAAACAGTATTCCCTAGGCACTAATCGGACAGCAGACCAGTGCCTAGCGCCTAATCGCCGCCTAGGCGGACGACTAGGGGAACACTGCATAGAAACGACAACATCTAGCTAATACTTCATAGGCCATCAAGCATCAGCAGTTTAAGTTCATAGTCATTCAAGAACCCCATAAGCACATAAAAGCTACTAACTGCGCTGGTCATAACCAGTGGATTCACTGTGACAAGGTACTTCCACATTGAAATCCCCTGGATTGATTCTAAGCATCCACCAGTCCAAAGCTACAAGCATAACTTCTGAACACAGAGCAGTGATGTAATAAAATTATATCATGTGTTTAACGCAGCTTGTGTCTGAATCGCTTCCAATCGATTCAACGACCATGCCAACAACAACCGAATAGGAACGGTATATGACAAAACCTAGTCCCAATCATTCGTTTGGTACACCAAATGCAGAAGGCTGGTATGCGCCAGCAGTTGCTCAGAGCAGACTAATTTGTCTTTTTTTGCCAACTTCCACACTAATCAGGAACCACAACCCACAAGAATTTGAGCTTTTTGCAACCAGTATTTACCGAAAATGGACAAAGCAAAACCCCTCAAACGACCAGAAATTCAGAAACCAACTTATCAAAAATGGTCCAATTGCTGAAAGATAGATATCGATAGATAGAGCAAACGCACAGTGGAAGAGGTGCTTGGCGAGGGTGTCGTTGGGCATGAACTCGGCGACAAGCAGCCGCTCGTCCCCGTCGCAGCAGTAGCCGATCAGGTTCGCGAGCCGCTGGTGCCGCAGCTTCCCAACCCCCTTGGCCTCCTCCTGCGAAGCAAAGCAAAGCAAAGCCCTTATAGCTAGTGAATTCCACACCAAACATCACCCGAATCGGGGCGCCCACGCGTACCGCGAACTGCTTGGGATCGGGCCAGGCCATCTTGGTGAACTTCTTGACGGCGATCGCGCGGCGGCTGCTCTGCAGGCGGCCCCTGTACACAAAATTCGGCGCCTTCTCGCCGCTCTCCGACACGATGTTCTCCGCCGCGAACCCGCCCGTGGCCGCGCGCAGCTCCGCCAGCGAGAACTCCGCGAACGCCGGCACCTCTCCGCGGCCGCAAGCCTGCGTCGCCGCCGTCGCCGCGGCCTGGTGCTGGTTCAGGGAGAAGGACGGCCGGTGCGGCGGCACCCCCGCCGCCCTCCCCGGCGGCTTCTCCGGGTGGGTCCCCACCAGCAGCGACGAGCCGCAGCAACCCATAGGACTCGCCGCTCGCGTCTGCGGGTGTCGGGGTGGGTTCCGTCTTCCTTGGGCGAGGAGGAGGTGGTGGTGGTGGTTTTGTTCCGGCTTTTGGTCTGCCCTTGCACTACGAGATTGTACTCGTCGTGTGGGTTTCGTCTCGTTTTTCACTGCCGCGGTAAGCCTTCGTGCCTTCGTGCGTGCGTGCCGCGTGCGTGGGCGCAGGGGATCTAATGATCTACTACTATCTATCCATCTATCGATGAGCTCTGTGGCGCTATCTAGGACATCTTATTCACATCTCTCGACAAGTGGCTAAGTAGTGATAGTACTAGTAGTGGCTTTACAGTAGAAGATGACTTTAATTAGCCTTTAGAGCGTCTCTAATAGCTAGATATAACATTATCTCTAACATGTACTACATTATCTTTAAAGAGAACATCTTCAATAGATAGTCTCTTGCACACTCTCTAATATTTATATTTTATAATTTTTCTTTGAAACGAGCATACATATCAACTAGAGTAGATTAATGTATCATGTTTTGCTTCGCGTGAACGACAGTCTATCAGGAAGAGATGTCATGTGCTCCCTCTCCTTCCCTTCTCTCCTTCACGTAGGATTTTGTTAACGTGACATAGGTAAGAGACGACAATAATACACTATTAGAGATGCCCTTAGCTATATTTTCTCCGGCTCCAATTACCAAGGCAGGTCAATCCACATAGCTTTTGCTTGAACTGCTTCTCTATGCTCCCTCTATTTGCAAGTTTTTGGCTCATTCAGTAAAATTTTAAACAAAAATAACAAAAGAAATAGTGAAAATGGCACCCTGTCGCGCTAAAAAAATACACAGCAGGAGCCTCCCATTCGGCGGCCGTCCCCCGCCGAGCGACAAGTGGTGTAGACAGGTCACTTGCCACTCGGGGGTGCGGCAAGCCCCCTACCATGCATTTTGAGCATGATAGGGATACCATTTTTACCAGTTTGTTGGAGAATGGATTGTTTTTACTATTTCAGTTCAAAATCACGCTAAATAGGGGAAAAAAACTATCGATTTGCCTTTCCTATCTAAGGTCCTCTATTCTCTCTGAGCTGCCTTTCAAGACTTCAGGATTTGAGCGCGGGAGAGGGCATGATGGGATTCGCATCCACTGCCATTACAGTGTCGTGATATTGCGACGATCTAAGTCGCTCGATTCAAAAACGATCCAATCAAATGCTACAGAGCGCTGCAGTGTCTGAAACAATGCCATATCCACAGTTTTGCTGCAATACTTGCTACAATGTTGTACATTCTTTGCTACAGTGCGCACACGATCTCGCCCCTCCGCTTCCTAATTCGACGGCTGCAAAGCAGTAGCATGGTATTGTAGCACTTGCAATATCAAAGGATTCGTTTTGGCATAACGTGAAAGGACCTGAGTGTTTTTTTATTGAGAAATTCAGACTAGTTAAGCCAGACAGACGTGTATTAGTTGTCACCGGTTACGTAATGATGATTTTCCTTTCGCTTTTGCTAGCTTCTAGTCGTCTAATTAAAAAAAAAAATCAAGTCATCTATAATTGCATAGTACTAAATCTAAAATTGTATTAACAAGTGACGTGCAATTTTAGCACAAGTTTAATGTAACTTTTAGTTCTTTTTGTTTTTGTTTTTGTAGGGTTCACCTAGATTTAATTTTGTCTAGTTTAGATTTTTTTTGTTTTGTTTTTGTATGTGTAGGGTTCACCTAGATTTACATTTGTCTAGTTTAGATTTTTTTTTTTTGTTTTTCTATCTGTGGGGTTCACCTAGATTTAGTTTAGTTTAGTTTAGAAATTTTTAACATAAAAAAAAACAGAAATCATTGTATGGTGATCCAACGTACCGAAAAAAATGAATAGGTTTTAAGAAAATTTCAGACAACTATAACTTAGTCGACCCCTTTTTCTTTTTTGTGGGTTGCTTTGATGAACTGTTTAAAGTAGCATGCTTCGACGAGACCTGGACCTCTAGTATCAGTGCAGTACCTTTGCTCGGATCAACGGTTTTACTCCTAATAGCAAGACTACGTTTGATACTAAGGAAAATAAAATGGATAATGATACGGCTCCTATGTCCCAGGCAAAACATTCGTATCAAACGAACCGACAATGATAGAGTGTTGCAGAGTGCGAGGCAGCTCGGCGGTCGGTGGTCGGAGGAGTGAGGTGGTGCGGCCGCTTCCGTAGTCTCCTTCTCCTCCAAGCGTCGCCCTTGTCGAACGAACGAGTTGGAGGAGCGGGATCCGATAGTTGGGAGATGAGCTCTCAGTAAGAACCGACGGTGGAAAGGAGTGTACGATGAAACTTCTATAGTACGTCCGGACGCTAGTCCTTCCCAAATAAAATTGCTCATTCTAATTATCATCTTTGAATCACTTACTTATGTGCATCTCTCTAAAAAAAACCACTAATTAATTCTTCCTTTTTCCATCTATTTCTTCTCGTGGGTTACCACTTGCAACATGACTACCTCACCGAGGAATTCCGCTTGAGGCCGAGATCCCTTCTTTTCTTGTGACCCGTATACTGCTGGCCGCTAAAGTCCCAATCTTACAGCTGAACTCTTCGGACCAAGCCTGGAAAGAGCGCCGAGGATCGGGGACGGAGACAGGGTTCTATATAGTTCTTAGTTTTTTCATGTAAAATAACAAAATATTTATAATTAGAATCTCTCGATATTTAGGCCCTCTTTGTTTAGGCTTTTTGTCTGGCTTAAAAGCAAAAAAGTCTAAGCCTAAACAAAGGGGTGACTTTTTTGTTCGGCTTAAAATAAGTTTAAGCCAGTTTTAGCCTAAAAGCCATAAGCCATGAGAGTGGTACTTTTTTTGGCTTTTACGGAATAGAATATCTTGTTGCCACCGAACTTCGTTAAAATTACCCTCAAATTGCCACCGTATATATTTACAAATCGTTCGTTTTTTCCTTCCAACCGACGCCGACTTCTGCACCGCGCCTCCTGCTCCCTTACCCAACCCGACGCCTCCTGCTCCCGATCCCCTCCCGAACGCCGCCGCCCCGCCTCCCCCGATCGCGCGCCTCCCGCCTCCTCCCGACCGTGCCGCCCCGCCTCCTCCCCCGGCCGGCACCGTCTCCTCCCATCCCCATCGCCGCCCCTCCCGAACGCTGCCGCCTCCCATCTACCCTCCCGACGGCGCCGCCTCCACTGCCCTAACTCATCCTCCCGACGCCGTCGCCGCCTCCCGACGCCGCCTTCTCCTCTGCCACGGACGCCGCCTCTCCTCTTAGAGGCGATTTGCCACTCGATCTCTCAGCAGCCGCCTCCATCTCCCCTCCGACGGCGCTTGGGATCCTCTCCTGCAAGAGGGCGCCCCGGGATTACTACAAGGGCAAGAACTGCAAGCCCACCGGGTTCCACACCCGCAAAGGTAAACACTACGATTGATTAGAACCTAAGTCGTCGGTGTGCTTGCTGTCAGAGTCTATACTTCTTATCACATTCTAGTGCAATAGGTCTATCACATATATGATGTCAACCGGTGATCGATTGGGTTGAGAAATTTGAAGATTTTGAACTAGATTGGTGATCACTCATATTTTAATGATGAACCGAATGGCTTGAATTCTGCATTCTCCATTGGAGGAAGGGTTGTTCCATTGGAGAAATTTTAATTGATGTTGTATAAAACAATGCTACAGAACACCATGGACTTTAGTAAGTATTGTTCATGCACACTGCTAGAAAGAAGATGTACTGAAGAACAAATTCTGCAATACTTACTATAGTCAGTAACTTAACCGTAGTAGAATATAGATACAGCCTTGCACCAATAAACACAACTATAGCATCAAAACAACAATTTACTAATGCTAGGTAACTGTGGATTATACTTTGCAGGATAATGTCATTTGAGAGAGGTTAGACCCTATATGATTGTAGAACTGTAAGCACAACAGCTAGAGAAAGTTCGATGGATTATAAACAAGATGCACTTTACTTTCTCTTAGAAGAACATATTTTGCTCCACCTTGCTCGCACGAATTGGACTTAGTCTTTCCTTGCCACTAGAATAAACAAAAAGCTACCAGATGCAAAGACATGGTGTAGCATGATTACATTAGCAATCACTTGCCACTAGTGGTAGTTGATCTTAATTAGTCACATAAAAAGGGACAAATCAAAATCTTGAACTGCACATATATTTCTAGGTACCATTTACTGCTTTTGTTTCCCTTAGCACATAAGCAACTTACCAGCCCTGTCACGGCACAATGTAGCATGCCTACTAATCGAAAATGACATTTACTATTTCTTGCATTTCCCTTCAGGTAAAACTATTGGTCATGCATTTTCGTTAGTTGTTAATGTTATGAGTCATGACGCCAAGCAACTAGGACATCTGAATCTCACGGTAGAATATTCAGAACTTCTTATGCAGTGGGTGATTGGACAAATCATTTCTTGAGCAAATGCAGTGGCCATCTGTCCTAAGTCCTAACACCGGTACATACGTCCACGAAGGAAAAAAATATATTCGCAATTCAAGTAGAGTATCAGCCAGTAATTACTTTGCCGTGTTTCTTATTTGATCTTTGCTTTGTGCTGCTTCCCAGGAGCTGTCATCGATAGAAACCACATGAATTGCTTTGCCCGAATGCGCACGCCGTCGCTTGCATGACTGCAACTTGCGTTTGTGTTGATGTAGTAGTATACGTGCTACTGGCGCACTTTTGGTCAGACAAATAGCAAAAGAACACACCATGAACTACAAAGAATCAATGCTCCCCTGATACTTTGCTGTCGTTGCAGCACTAAGATTTTGAGAGGCTACAAGTATTTTATAGATGCATACAAGTATTTTATAGATGCTACAAGTACTTTACAAGTATTTTATAGATGCATACAAGTATTTTATAGATGCATACACAATTTAATTTTGAGAGGCTACAAGTATTTTTGTTGTTTGAAATTTTCAAAAAGAACATATGTTATGTGTTTTGATACTCTGTTATTAGTTGTAAATTGTATAGATGGAGCTACTTGCTATCAGCAAGGCAAATTGGGATGCATTTAGCAACAGGGCATTTTGTCGATCAGTCTGAGGAAGTTGGTGCTGAATAGGCCGTTGGGATGTTTGAATACCAAGGGTTACAAAACCTTCAATGAAGTTTTTGAAAGGACAGGAAAAAGCACGACAAAAACAATTAAAAATAAGTGGAAACATTGAAGAAAGAATACAACTTGTGGAACGAGTTGAAACAGAAAGCAACTGGGCTTGGTTGGGATAATCAAAAAGGAACTATATCTGCATCCGATGCTTGGTGGAAGGAGCACAAGGTAGTTATTGCAGAAATGTCTATTTATTAATGTGTTTGATCTCATATTTAAATTTTTGCTAACTACAGTTTTTTTTAATTATCTTCAGCAATATCCTAAACATTTTCGTGATGGACCACCTGAGAACCTAGATGAGATGGATCGTATGTTTGACAAGGCTCATGTTACGGGTAACACTTCAGCCATCCCGGGTGAGCCTACACATGAAGACCAAACCGTTGTGGACATTGATTGTGCGGAGGATGGCGAGGAAGACGCCGCCGCTGATGGGGAGAACAATGAGGTCATCTGCACGCAACCGAAGATCATTGCGAAGCGTAAGGCAAATAATATTAATCCTAGCCCAAAGAAGAACAAGAAAAATCCCATCGCTAGGGATTTCAAGCGCATGGTGGATATTATGGCAAAAGGCCCTGTTCAGAGTGGTCCATCCATAGCGGATACTATGGATGTAGCTATTCAGGCTGGGGTAGTACCAGGAAGTGATGAACACTTCATTGCGACAAGACTCTTTACTAAATTAGAAAATCGGGAAGTGTTTGTCACCATGAATACCGATGAAGTAAAGATGAATTGGCTCAGGAGGATGTTTGATTTGAAGATGAAGAAAGATTAGATCTTTTATTTTGTTATTTTTGTAATTTGAAAACTATTCAGTGATAATCTTGTAAGGGGTTCAAACTATTCAGTTATGTCGATCTCGATTAGTGTTACCTTTAAATGTATTCTCAATTAAACCATAATGGGGTTGAAACTATTCATTATTGTCGTACTCATCTGATTGTTATCTTCTATTGTGTTCACAATTAAATGATGTCTTGATGTCATGTTCTATGTTACTAATTATTGTTATTATTTGTAGATGAGTTCATCAAGTGACATTGATGGTTCAACCACTGAGAGTGACATTGATGGTTCAACCATCGAGAGCGATTTAAGCAAAGATGATATCGAAAAACCAAAAAAGAGGAAGTTACAATTTCATAATTTTATTACAAAGAATGGTTATGTAGGTATGCACTACTACGACACTTATCTAAACAAAAGGAGAGAGACAACCCTCCTAACTGGTTATGAATGGGTTGTTGAGCAACCGGGTGATGAGAGGATTGTTACTCGATGTTCAATGAGTAGGCCTGCTTTTGATAGTTTGCATGAAATTTTGGTTGCAAATTATGGCTTGAAATCAACTAGGACTATGACTTCGTAGAATCTTTGGCTATGTTCTTATGGACATTGGTGGCCCTCACCGCTACTCAAGTTCAAAACCGTTTCAAAAGGTCAACAAAACAATCAATAGAAAGTTTGGTGAAGTCTTGCAATGTGTCTATCTTTTATCCAAGATAATATTAGACCAACAGATCCGAGTTCACAACAGGCATCCAAGACTTCTAGATAATCGCTTCACGCCGCATTTTAACAATTGCATAGGTGCAATTGATGGCACACATGTACCGCTGTTGTTCCAAAGAGATGAGCGGTTGCCCACATCGGTCGTCATGGATATACGCCTCAAAACGTGATGGCAGTGTGTGACTTTGACATGAGGTTTACCTTTGTTGTCGCGGTTGGCGGTTCGCGCATGACACCGGGATTTTCAATAACACTTTGGACAAGTATTCGAACCGGTTTCACATCCTCCCGAAGGTAAGTAGTTCTTTAATCTTCAAAATATTTGTCACGATAACATTCAAAATTTGTGTTGTCAACATTTATAAGTTTCATGTATGCAGGAGATATTATCTTGTTGATGCAAAGTTATCCCAATCGAAATGGCTATCTAGCTCCTTACAAAGGCCAAAAGTACCATCTACCATAATTTCGCCATGGTCGATAACCGAGTGGAAATACGAGGTGTTCAATCACGCTCACTCGCCCCTTCGCAATGTGATTGAGCGCCCTTTGGTGTGTTGAAGATGAAATGGAGAATCTTGTTGGCGCTGCCAAGTTACAAAATGAAGATTCAAACGAAAATTATAATTGCATGTATGGCGTTACACAACTTCATCAGAGATAGTGCTTTACGTGATGAACTTTTTGAGAGATGCGATCTTGACGAAGATTATGATCCAAACGATATACAAACTATATCATTTGGAGGGCACAATGTCATTGGATCAGCAATCGATGATGGAGATATGGGTGTCTTTCGTGATAATATTGCTACTTCTTTAATGGCCGCAAGAGGGTAAATAGATTACATTAATATGATATATATATATATATATATATATATATATATATATATATATATATATATATATATATATGTTGTGGTGACAAGATAATTGCATCATGTATGATTAAATATTATTTTGTTACTGTGTTATTTTGTTTGGTTGACTGATATTGACCTTTCTATATTCATTTCTTCCATTGCGCAATGTCCAAAATAAATACACGCATGCATTACGAGCGATATCCATTTTGTTTCATATGTACAAATGCATGTATCATCATATTTTCAGATCCTATGAAAAAATGATTGTTTAAATACATGCTTAACAAGGCCTTTTAAACCCTTAAGGGCATTTCAGACCTTTCATCCTTCACACACAACTCAATAAGCCAACATCCTACAAAAAGTCTGACTACCAAACAACAAAGTTTGGCTTAAAAGCTTAGAGGCTTATAAGCCACTTAAGCCAAAAAGCTGGCTTTAAGCTATAAGCCAAAAAGCCTAAGCCTAAACAAAGAGGGCCTTAGTTTCTATTATATGACTCTTGGATAAAAATTTTCAAGCCCCGTCTGCCAAGGAAGAACATTGATCACTCCATCGTTGGTGCCCCAAGAGTACGAGAACGGCTAGCACGGAGAGTAGATTCATTTCACCAATGCTCTGATCACTTCTCTCGACCGGGACTTCTTCCTATATATACCCACTCAGTGAATCGTGGAACACACACTTGGAGACAGGGACAGGAACCCGGCTGACTATTTCGAAAGTAGACAAGTGTTGAAAGAGGGAAATCTGGGGACAAGGGTAGACGTTTTCGAAGCCAAACCGCGTAAGCAGCACACGCCCGTGCATTCAGCGACCGTGTCGCCGCGGTGCCAAGTCCCTGGACAACTTTTTGGGCATCTGCCAACACGAAAGCATCGCCCAGGCCACCGCCCAGCTAAACACTCGGTACTCGGCGCATAAAATTCATGTTTATTCCTATACAACTGATGTTTTCCTGTAGTCCTGTAACACAGGCGACAAAAACTGCTGCGGCAACATTTCGAGGCGCGTAGTACGTTTTTCGTGCAAAAAAGAGCATTTCCAGCAGATGTTAAAGATGATAAGGCGTTTGCAACTGAAAAGTAGGAGAAACGGTGCGAGTTCTGAGCAATCGTCTAGAAGAATTCATGTCCCGGGCAACCCGTGGATTGCGTGGATAGTACAAATGGTACGTTATCTATGTCTCGTGGCTAACGGCCACAATTTGAGTCCTACTAACTACACGTTACATAAGTTATTTGTGTTTTTTTTTTCAGATTGCTGAGCCTTAAGGATGATTATGATGACAAACTACACCTTTTAGATTGCCGAGCCTTAAGGATGCCTATGATAACCAAATGCACCTCTTCACCAAAAATAATAATAATAATAAAGAATTCATGTCACGAAACTTTAACGTGGAAGGCGTAAAATCTAATGTGTGCACTGTGCACCCTCTTAAAATAGAAAGCTACGGATAAATCTGGACACATGTGCTACTAATCAATTGCAAACTTCCCCTCTCTGAGTTATTGATGCAACAAACATCCGCCTGAGGCATCCACGAGCGTAACTCGCGCAATGCTCAACCCTGTACTGTACACCAAAGATAAAGATGTTGGAACTCCAAGACAGTATACTGATCAATAGAATGTTAAGAAAAAGGAATACGCTGAAGCATTCAAACAAGAAGAACTAGTCCATGGAAACCTTCGAACAAAAACTAGTTTTCACCGCATGCTCAAAACAATTTGGCAGCGTGCTTAGGCTTTCATAACTCGCGGGAGCAATCTTAGGCTTAACTCTGCTGGATGGTCAATACTCAATAGTACTTTTGATCCACAGATCACGTCAGTCTTCAGAAATCCAAGCTAGATGGTATGGAAACACGTGCATTTGAACCGAGACTTGGCAGTTCGTTGATTCACACAGAGGATTCATTGTTTAATGCAACAACGGAGAGTCAACGGGGTCAGAAAGTTTCAAGTCTCTCGCAAGACCTCACCTGACCTGACCAGGTCGGTCATCCGTTTGATGAGATTGATTTGATCAAAGATGCATTCAACCGGGTGAAAACTTTGATACAGTGTTGTGTGCACAATGTACTAGCATTCTTGACTGCAAGTTAGCAGCAGTCGTGTTACCCGGATGGCAAGGTACATTACTTCCTTTCGTTTTCAGCAGAGCTTGGTAGAAACGGCCTTGGTGCCAGCTTAATTCACTCGAGTTTTTTTTTTCTCTAATATAGCATTGTTTGCGTGCAAAATAGCAAATTTAGCCATCTCAGGAGATCAAAGTCAAAAATAGCACCGTAGACTCCTCGATGGGCGACATGTATCAAGTCCATGCCCCAGGGGAGAGGACTTCTCTCGTCCACACGATTCAGTTGTAACCCCTGGACATGTCGTCTCTTGTTGTAATTAATTTATTTGTAATTAATTAGTCATAATTAATTAATTTAAAATTAATTATTCATACATTTTATAATTAATTAGTTATAGTTAAATATTCTTAATTAATTAGTCATTGTTAAATTAGACATGATTAATTAGTCGTAATTAATTAGTCATAATTAATTAGTCGTACATAGTTAGTAAGTAAGAATTACTAGTTTTTTTTTCCAGAAATTTAGTATTTTTATTATGCACTTATTAGGTTAAATTTGTACATAAGGATATTAAGTTAAATTTGTACATAAGGATTACCGAAATGTAGTTATTTAAGAGAGGTAAGAAAATGTAGATTAAATAGTGTGATCTGTTTATTTGATTGTGTATAGTAAATAACAGTGAATTGCTCATAACATATACATTGAGTTGTTGTGGTTTTAGGTAATGTCGAGCATACAAAACTTGTTTATATTTTTTGGGAACAGTCTCGTACGGGGCAGATCAGGTGAGTTGGACATGTTAAGATGCCTAACCAATGCCTACTTAACAACATACCGTAATCCTTAACAGTAATAAATTAACATTTCAGAAAAGCCAAAAACTCGCATTCCGAATAGGGCATATGAAATCATGTGCTTTCCTTGTATGTCTGACTTGTTATGTATCATCACACATACCAAAAATTTATTATCACATAAAATCATGCATTGTATTATCATATGCACCATAAGAGCATCTCCAGCAGGAGCCTTCAAAACAGAGCCCCTACTTTTAATTTGAGGCTCTCTACTTTGAGGGCCCTGTCTGGTCGGACTCAAAGAGAGCCCTCAAAACAGCCCCTACTTCTTAATTCTCTATTTCTCACACACTATATGCATATGTATTTGAGAACATCACATTATATAATAATTTATTTAAACTATAACTCTAAAGCACTATACTTAAAATTATGAATGAAAATACAAATATTCAAATTTAAATTCAAAGATAAATTTGGTCCGAATTTAATGATAGTCGATCACAACATAGCTTATAACATCTCTGCAAATCAAATGATATAATCATCAAATTTAAGGGGAAGGAGCGCAAGTGGAGGGAAAAAGATCATGGGAAGAATCGACCAGGCGCAGAAACCGTGATTTGGGGCTTGGCCTAGAGCCCCGTGAATGAGGGCTTGAGGGGATTTTAGGGCCCTCAAATTTGAGGGCTTCAGTAGGGTCCCGCTGACTGCTTTTGCCTCAAGCCCTTAAATTTGGTTTTAGGGGCTCAAGTAGGGGCCCTGCTGGAGATGCTCTAAATTAGTTACGCGCTGAAATTAGGGCGCATGAAATCAGGTTGTATTATTAATTTAGTCATAATTAATTAATAATTAATAATTAATAATTACAATTAATTTATTTGAACTAACTAACTACAACAAATTAATTATAACTAAATTAATTACGACTAATTAATTAAGAATATTTAACTATGACTAATTAACTGTGACTAAGTAATTACGAAAATTACTACTAATTAATCACAACCAAATTAATTATGAACAATTAATTACAAATAAATTATTTACAACAGGGACGTCCGAGCCGAGGGTTACAACTAAATAGTGTGGACAAGAAAAATCCCCTCCCCTGGGGCTCAGACTTGGAAAGTCCCCTCCCTATGGCACAATCATGACATACATCATCTGCCGACGAGATCGTAGTGCCATTTTTAGCAGCTTTGATCTCTGAAGATGACTAGATTGGTTATTTCGGTACATAAACAGTGCTGTGTCAGCCCAAAACCCAATTCACTCTTCGATTGGCTGCCAGTCGCTTGAACCGCGGAAAGCAGGAGCCTTTTACCCTTTGTTTTAGTACGAACAGGATTGAAAAGTTCAAGCAGCGGGTTGAATGCGTCTTTGATCAAATCAATCTCATCTCAGTCTCACCAGCTGATAATTTTACTCCACATGCTCCTTAATTGTCACTTAAAACGGTCGTGCATGCACTTTAAGTACCACAACAAGCAGGACAGGACAACTCGGCAACTCACCCTCACCATTTTTCTACGTTGAGAGCTGATCTGGCACGCACACGGGCAACACCGCCATGTCGTGTTACGTACGATTCTACTCACTCTCCCCAAGTCCCAACAACAGCACAGTTACGGATCGACCCCTTTATTTTAGTACAACAAGCATAGGAAGGCAGCTTTTGTTACTGCCAAAAGTACGATTATTACGTGCTAAGTACTGATGTAATATTCATTAACAATTCATCGGCTGCGCCGCTAGCCTGACGATCCTCTTCTATCGCCTGCCCTTGAGCCACCAAAAGGTTTTCTCGAACACGTAGATAAAAAAAAAAAAAATCCTCCTCACGTGCACTGACAGCCTAATCAAGATTAAAAAATCTGATGCGGCGGCACAAGATTACAGCAGGTTAACTGCCAAGAAGTCGTTGGATGGGTTCCAATTGATGCGTAATAAGATATTGCAAATTTGCAATGGCTGCCACCACCACCATAGGAGGATGGAAATGCTTATGTTATGTTACGGGCGTATTGCGCGTGCATGAACCTTGAGGCGGCTTTGGGGTTCAAATCAATGAGTTTGCCAATTAGATCTTGTGACTAGAGGAAGCTTGTTGTTTTTAAGTCGTGCGGGCTATGATTGCTGTTTGTGGTACGATTTAAGAGATAATGCCATGATGATTGGTTTATTTTAGTGGCCATGCAATTCCTTGATATATAGGGCATAGCCAAATGTGGGTAAACCGGATGACGAGGATTGTCCAAGCTTAATCACATACACACCTACATATAGCAATTCAAAATACTATTGTAAGGTTGAAGCTAAACATAATCACTACAATTATGTTCTATTTGAAAGAGTGCGATTATAACTTTACTTGTATGTGTGTAGGTGTGATGGAAGCTCTAAAATTAGTGCGGACCAGAGGGAGGCCGGCCCAAGTGAGGAGGCAGCAATATCACCACTATGGAGGGAAGCATCCAGCCCAAGATACATAATTAGAAAGCTTACCATGTCAACTTTCCAACGGATCAAACTAAGCGTGATTTGGAGTTTTCTATAAAAAGTTATGGCAACTAGAGTGCATATTGTGTAGGTTGTCAAGAACGATGTGTGAGGGTTGGAAAACATATCGAGTCCGTCGTTTGTATGGCATGTATGGGTAGTCCCCTTCTATTCCACAGCTTTCCAAGGTTTAGAAGACTCCATTTACTTGTCCCTCGCGGATTGGAACGCAAAACAAAGAAGGAAAGGAAAGATATAAAGGGAAGTTTACAATTTGGACTCGGTTAGGAACAGCCACCAAGATCTCGTTTAAAAAGTTAATAACTTCTACAACCGGAGCCTAATTTTGGTGTCCTTGTGCTTGTTGGAAATATAACTTCACGACTGATGCAATAGATCCAACCCCCTCCCCCCTTCTGATCGATGCAATAGATCCAACCCCCCACCATTCTACGTGTGCGCACCGGTATGTCCGAAACAAAATGACGGTTGTAAAAGCAGGGTTTCCTTTTTGTTTGAGTTTGAGTAAAAAACAATGTAGGGATGAGTTGAGGAAGGCTTGGGCACATTCTGGCTAACCGGAGGGCTATATAACCCCATGTATTCATGCCTTTTTTTGTTTTACCATGGATTTTCTGATAATTATTCAGATAAACATTATTGCTCTTGTTCTTAGGGTTTGTGCAATGCCACCGGCAAGGGAATTGGGAGTATCTCTGAATTTATCTCTATTCTGTTGTTGTTTTTGTGATTTCTTCGGTGATTGCAGGAGCGATTGCATTAATTCTACCTTCGTGCGGTTCGATAGACATTGATCAAAGCGTATGGTTAGATGAACTCTTTGTCGCATGTTGTTGTATCAAGATAGTGGTTGGCGTCATCGGTTCGTCAGGTTACACGAATCACCCGTCATTGATCCTACGTCATAAAGATCGGAAAACCTGTATCACTGGTAGGAGATGCTCACCAATCAGATTAATTAGCTGTGTGATGGAGTGATATGATATCCAACAGTGGAAGACAAGTGAAGCGAGCGAACTGGATTCACTACATCTTGACTCTTTTTTTTTTTTAAAAAAAAGAACGAAATGTAACCTTCTTATAAGAAGGAACGGAATGTCTTCGCCTGCGAGTGTGATTCGTTGCCATGATTTTTATTCTACACTTTTCATAAGCGCATCCACAGCGTGGAGAACCTATGCAAGCGCTCAATATTTAGCACTTCATAATCCCACTGCTAAATAAAATACCATATCTTTTTCTCCTACTCCACTCTCTCTCCCTTTCCCTCTCCCCAATATCACTTACAAGTGGGCCTGAGAATCTTTTGCATGGCTTGGTACAGGAGCAAAACCAAGCACCAGTGCTAGTTTTGTTTCCTTGGTACATTTACCTTTCAGTGTTTGTTTGGATACACGGTGATTCGACTAATTTTTTTGGATTAACTCAGAATTTAAATTAAAATCCCTTCCGATCCAAAGGGATTGGTTCTAATCCCTCTCTATGCAAACAAGTCCTTAGTGTGTTAAGAGCATGTACAATGGGTTTATGTCAACTCCTATAGCCTCTGCTACGTAGGATTTTTGCTGACATGGATGAAAGAGAATAAAGAGAGAGAGAGAAAGATATTGTCTACAATCCTATAGTCGACTGTAGTACCAGAAAAAAGAAAAGTATTAAAAGATGGGAATTGCTAATTAACTTGTGACAGTTTTTTCATAAAAAAACTGTCACTTTTCTTTATGTGTGAGATCCTGTACTGTACGTGAATTATGCTTGATGCACGTATGATTGCGATTCATAGGTTCACAAAGCCCCCATGTGCTGTGCAGCTAGAGTTTGTGCATTATTATCGTCGTTGTGGTCATTAGCCAAATGCATTGCTTGCTTCATCGAGCCTCGGGCAAGCTTTCTTTTGCTGCACATCATGGCATCGAAAGAGGAGACCACGGCCCCGCCAGCATGAGACTGTCAAATTCAGAAATGACTAGTAACAATTGCAAGCATTAGGGTGTTTGCTTCGGTCGGCGGCTTGCTTGTGCCGTCGAGATCGACAAATGAATGTGAAGAATATAACGGTTCACCACATTGTCGTATTTTGTTTGTATATAATTTTTTTGTCTTTGTTTTTTCTCAACCTCTCAAAGTACATATGAAGAACATAACAGGTTCACCACATTGTCGTATTTTGTTGGTATATAAATTTTTTTTGGTCTTTGTTTTTGAATCATGTGATGAAAATATAAGTTATTAAGACATTCAAGAATAATTACAGTGACCAAGAACTACAATTACATAAATAATTTACTATAATTTATGTACAATGGAGTTGTAAATAAACTTTCAAAATGTGATAGTTTTTTCCGGAGAAAACTGTCACATTCTGTTTGGACAATCCCTAAAAGATTGTGTGTTGACTATAATCTCAGAATGATCAGATCATACCACAACCTATCAGATGAGCTATCTTTAGTGCAATTTATATGCAGAATACGTAAGAAATTCTTATAGACAACATCTATCTGTACAATTGTACATGTTCTAATACCGATGGTAGCAGGCCATCTCATCCTCGGTACCGAACAAAAAGCGACACTAAACATGCTCTGAAAAGCAATCTGCGAGCTGTCCTGTTCCTGGAATATTAACTTGGATTTATCCAACTATAGTCCACACAAGCGGCCTTTAATTTCCCTCAGAAACTTCCAAGATAACCTTGAAATTTAGACAGCGAAATAAGACTTGAGCAAGCTGAGTTCCACCGGTACAACTCTTGTACGTAATCATCGGAAAAGGCAAGAGGTGGCAGCTGATGAGAGACACCCAGATTAACACCCAAACTGTAATTACTAAAACTATCAGGCCGTGGAAAGCGTGCCTCCTCCCGCGTCCACGTCGCCAGCGAAACGTGTGCCGTCCGATCGCGCAGAGATCGCCTCGCGGCCGCCCAATCTGAGCTGAGGCGCTGCGCTTGGTGCGAGCGGGCGACGCTCGCGCGTCCGGTGGGCCCAGCAGCCTCGCGTCCTGTCCACAGCTTCGGCGACGCACGTCTGTGCCAGCGCCATGCCTTCGGCAGAGCACACGCCCGGTGGGGCCCGCGGCAGCCCGAGCGCCTATCGCGTTCGTGCCCGCGCGGATGCGCGGGTGGTCTTCTAGTGGTAACTAACACTCCAGTGATACGTGGCTTAATACGATAGCAAGCTTCTAGGATAGACATCCCTTTCTGATTGTAACTTCACAGGTGCCGACGTAGGTAATGGAGCGTAATAGCGATGACACCTGATGAACACTGTACTCGTGTACATCAATACGTCCGCTACATGCATATCGGCACGGATTTGCACCGGTTTTCCAATCCAATATCCATTGCCATGCAAAAGACGAGTTCAGACTTCAGATGCCATCATCATCTTCTTCTTCTTCTTCTTTAAGAAAGGGGAAAACTCCCTAAAGCATGCCCGAATTATTACCACCCACCGGAAAAGCATGCGATTAGCACCAAAGTAGGTCAATAATTAAGCACAAAAGGGAGGCAGATATCCTCAGTTCGGAGGATAGCGACATGTACCGAACCATATCGATCACGCGCGCGCGCACGGGCGTGGCAGTGCTAGTGTGCTACTGCTGCGGCACTGTGTAGATCAACGTAAGCTTCACCTGCCCCCGCACATTGGACAAGTGCTAGCTCGTACAGTATTACGGAAAGCGAGAAAAGTTGCGGCTCCAGGTGCTCATCTACGACTACGCGGGATTCGCTGAGAACGGGTAGCCGCTTTGCGCTTTTCGATCATCGCGGGCTTGGTGCGTTTGGCTGGACACGTTTCCGCGCCTCCGAGAGGGGACGCGCGACGCGTCACGCGCCATGCGTTTTGCCCGCTTTTGTGGGCGCCCGCCCGCGCTGGGAGCACATCGGCTCGGCGCGTGCCCGAGCGGCTATTGGTAGTTACGCTGAGATGTACATACGTACAGACAGGTGGGGCGCGTAGATCAGATGGCCGGACGTACGGGCGTGCTGCGGTGGCAGCGCCGGTGCTCATTGTCAGGCGCGGTGAATAACGCTCGGGCGTGACCACAGGCCGCAGCAGTACTGCCACTCTGCCAGTTTTTCAGAAGCGTGTGCCATGCTGTACGAGAAGTACTACTGTCCTCTCAGATCTCGCCTCTTTTCGTGGACCGTCATGTTTGGTTCCTAAATTTATCCTCTTCGGCCTATGAGCCCAGTTTCAGCCTCTGGGCTTGATAGCTCGAGTGTTCGACCAACGAGGTTAATCAATTTCCACAAAAGCACTCATTTCGATGTGCAGTAGCCCCAAACATATATATATATATATATATATATATATATATATATATATATATATATATATATATATATATATAGGAAAATTGTATGGTACTCATGAGAGTACGTGACTCCCACCTCTCATATACCACTTAAATCGTATCATAATACCTCTTTATCTATTTGAGTATACTTCAATAATAATTATAAGATACTCCAAAGTGAGTTTCATGAAAAATTTTATTAAATACCACTTTTTATAGCAAAATTTTTGTATATACTTCTTTATATGTGAAAAAGGGTATATAGCAAAAACAAAGGACTCATGAAAATTTTTCAATAAAATCGTATTGGAGTATCTTATAATTGGTATTTAAGTATATTGAAAATGATAAAAAGTATAATATATGTGTTTAAGTGGTATATTAGAAGTGGAGTACATACTCCTGTGAGTACGAAACTGTGTCCTATATATATATATATATATATATATATATATATATATATATATATATATATATATATATATATATATATATATATATATATATAGTAAAAATACTTTCTAGTTACTCACACTTTGATATACCACATAAAAGAACTTGACATACTCCTTTATCACTTTGGGTATACTCATATATTAATTATAAGATACTCCAATGTAAACCATACGAAAAAATTGCAAGAGAGTCTATAGTTTTTAGCATATTTTGTAAATACATTCATATTCGCATATAAAAAGGAGTATGTCACATAAAAAGAAGTATATCTAAAAAATTATACATACCACCCCAAAAGGTGTGAATACTACCTAAGTGGTTTTATATACTCGTATACTACACATACATACTCTCGGTTGCGCAAGATACTCCCTACATTGTGAGATACGGAATAGGGAGTAACTACACCCAAAAGTAGGGAAAAGGCTTCCTACATATATATATATATATATATATATATATATATATATATATATATATATAGGAATTCCTATATATATATATATATATATATTCTTAGTGTAAAGCTTGGTTCAATGGCAGAAGCCAGTGGCGGAGCAAGAATTTTACAGAGCACATATGTCAAATATTATCTACACTGAGACATAACAAAAGTACAACACAAATGCACATCGAAATAAAATTTGAATTCCATGTTAAACGATACGACAAAATAGATAAAATATAGCAAAAAAAAATAAGAATGTAACATACCGCTAGCATGAAGTAAATTTTGCTTAATTAACAAAGATTTGGTTTATTTGAGCCTATCATATATTCATCGACAAATAGTACAAGAACCTGAACCTACAAAATAAAATTGCTAATGTAAATTAGGGACACAGACCACAACGTTATTTTTAATGCAAATTACGAAATAAGAATGTAAATACCACTAGCACAAGGTAGTTTCTGCTTACGCGACCTCATACTTTGAAAACGTTATAAAATCATGTTATCATTAATGCTTGCAAATACATCTCGCTCAATATAGCATATCATGTAATCATTCATCCATTCATCACTCATCTTATTCCACAACTCAATCTTGATAATATTCATAGCTGATAAAGCTCTTTCATCAAGCGATTGCAATAGGCAAAATCAAGGTCAATTCAATGAGTCGATATACTAATGAAAAACTTTGTGTCTATCGGTTTGAACCATCTTCACAGCAAGATTACCAAGGTCATTACAGCTTGAGAAATCTGGATCAGCTCTCACATCAGCAATGAATGTCTCAAGTTGGTCCTTAAGGAGTATACAAACATATTAGGAGAAGTCAGCGGCATAAATCTTAGCAAGTTCAACTAGTTTATCTCAATCAAAGTTGGAAAAGGAATTCTTTGGATCAAGACAAGCAATGCATCTTAATAACTGAGTAGATCTTTCAGCAAATCGATTGTTTAACTCAACAATAATTTGATCATGCACCACATTAAATATTTCATGATTGAAATGATGGTAGTACATTACCAATTGGTCACAACAACTTCTCGAACGACCCTAACAGTTATCATATCTGATATATTTGGCACAATGATGCGATGTTGGAGACAAAAAAAGTCTTTACCTCTTCAAAGAGCTCATCCCAACCATGCTGCCCTATGTCATTAATTTTCTACAATGTGGTCCCAACCAATCGTACAACACAAATAATATTCTGATCATTCTTTTGCAAGCATTGTGACAGGTCATTAGTTTTGCCCAACATTCTAATCATAAGATGTAATATAAGCACAAATTTAAAGTTCTCCATTTTTTCTAACAAACCTGAAGTTGTGGTCTTTTGTGTTGCATTAGTGGCATCATCACAAACATTCTCTAATACCTCTAGGATTGCGTCTCACATGAGAAGAAAACGACACAAGGTTTTGTGATGTGAGTCCCACTGAGTATCCTCAGGTCTTGTTAGATTAGTTTCTTGGTTTTTCCCTCTTTCTGTAAAAATTTAATCGGTCTTCAACTTGTTCAAAAGATTGTCGTGGTATTCTTGGGCCAATTGATCGTGTCTCTTACCAGAAGCATTAACAGTGTTGACAATCAAAGTGGCGTAGTTAAAGAAATCCAAGACGTAAGAGCAACACTTGGCAACGGAAACAACCACTAATTGCAAATCGATGAGCAAAGCAATGTATATAAAAAGCATATGGATTTTCATCCAATACCTGTCTTTGCAACCCATGGAATTCTCCTTTCATATTTGATGCTCCATCATATTCTTTCCCTCGCAATCTATGGATAGATAAGCCATGACTAACAAACATAGCAGCAACTAGGGCTACCTTCAATGAAGATGATGTCGTGTTAGAAACATGCTGGATCCCTAGAAATCTCTCAATCACTTGCCCTTGATTGCTAACATATCTACATGAGACAAGAAGCATAGTTAATATGGTCATGTTTTTCAACAAAAAAATCAATACAAAATTTCAAACATCACATAATTACCTTAAAATCATAGCCATTTGCTCCTTGATAGATGCATCTCGAGACTCATCAGCAAGGACGGCGAATTGTTTATCCCCAATATCATCCATAATGGCTTTAGTGGTTGGTCTCTTCTGCACAAGCTTTGCACAATTGCTTTTGTATTTCTGGTGAAGTTATTAAATGGTTCCCAGGGGCATTATCAAATAATTTTGCAACATTTTTATCTTTCTCTTTATACCAGTCCTTAATAATACCAAAGTCCTTGATCTAAGTTCTAGGGTGACTTGGCATCAAGGAATTGTTGGTTGCTTATACATGAAGCCACTTTCTAGTCGGAGTACCTGCGCGTCCACGTCACTTTCTGAACATAGCGACGTCCAATTACTTATCGACGACATCCAGGTAATTAGATGTCTTGAGGCTCTCCTGTCAATCATGCTTTTTGAATTTACAGGGGCTCAATAAAGTTGCATGTAGCTTTTGTCCCTTCCTTCTCATATTGCGTGGACAACCCCCGAAAGTCATTGAGGACTACTTAACAATATATATATATATATATATATATATATATATATATATATATATATATATATATAGGAAAATGGTATAGTACTCACGGAGTAATGTGACTCGATCATCATATACCACTTAAATTGTATGATGATACCTCTTTATCAATTTGAGTATACTCCAATAATGATTATAAGATACCTTAAATTGAGCTCCATGAAAAATTTCATGAAAATCCACTTTTTATACCAAAATCCGTGTATATATTTCTTTTGTGTATGAAAAAGGGTATATAGCAAAAAATAAAGGGCTCCAATGAAAATTTTCTGATCAAGTCACATTGGAGTATCTTATAATTGGTATTCAAATATACTGAAAGTGGTAAAGAAGTATAATATATTCGTTTAAGTGGTATATTGGAAGTGTGAGTACATACTCCTGAGTACGAAATGGGCATATATATATATATATATATATATATATATATATATATATATATATATATATATATATATATATAGCGACTAACGCTTAGAGACTTTATAGAGAAGAGATCAGGAATGGAATGGTAGGACGTACCTAGCAAAGATAAAATGAATGGCGAGAGGCTAGTTGACTACACAGACAAAGGTAAGATTAAGAAGATTGATTATTGCTCTCAAAAAGCTAATTGCACAAGATTAAAACTTGCTAATATATTCAGACTAGTTCAAACAAATAAACCAAAATTAACTTATTACACAGGGACAAAATCTATCAAGATACTATCAACTGTGATGTAGGACAACAAGTATATCAGAACATATAAATTACATGCTCGAAACAATACAAGTATATCAAAACACCACTCAATGCTACTCAAGGGCTTATGCCACACTAGCAGTATCATCTATATCATCACCAACACCATTACAGAGCAAAGGGAAGAGAACGAGATAGAGAATAAAGAGTAGTTTACCTCAGTGCGACGTGGCAATGGCGGCAAACATCACCACCAGCACAGCCGACATCCATCTCCCCACTATGCACAACCAAACATCAGAACACCACTCAATTGCACAAGATTAAAACTTGTTAATATATTCATACTAGTTCAAGCAAATCAACCAAAATTAACTTATTACACAGGAATAAAATCTATCAAGATACTATCAACTATGATGTAGGACAACAAGTTTATAAGAACATATAAATTGCATGCTCGAAACAATACAAGTATATTAGAACACCACTCAATGCTACTCAAGGGCTCATGCCACACTAGCAGTATCATCCATATCATCACCAACACCATCACAGAGCAAAGGGAAGGGAATGGGGTAGAGAATAAAGAGGGGTAGTTTACCTTAGTTCGACGAGGCAACGGCGGCAAACACCACCACCAGCACAGCCGACATTCATCTCTCCACTATGCATAAATCAACCAAACATTATAACACCACTCAATGCTCAAGCATAAAAATCAAACCGTAGGAGAGGCAACCAGAGGAGGAGAGGGAGAGCCCCATACGCAAACCTTAGCCAAAGCAAGCAACCACTAGGAGGGGAGCAGAGAGGGGAAGGCGACGGCGCGGGAGAGGGAGTAGAGAGGGGAGGTTGGCAGCGCATGAGCAAAGGGGAGCAGCTTACCTCGATTCGGCAGCGTAGATGGCGGGGCAAGCTCGATTCAGCGGGGGAGATGGTGGCGAGGGAGACTTCGCGGGGGAGATGGCGGGGCAAGATCGATTCGGCGGCGGCGAGGTCGAATTAGCGCCGGGAGGGGCACAATGCGGGAGCCCAAAGTCCCGAACCCTAGAGCGCGATGGAGAGGGGAAGAGGCGGGATCAAGGGCACTGGGAGTGATGAGTTAGGGCACAAACCCTAGCGCGCGGACTATTATTAATAAAGGGGTATCACAGACGGTTCTAAAGTAGAACCATATGTGTTAAATACTTATCACAGACGGTTCGTGTTAAGAACCGTTTGTGAAATTGTTCCAATATAAAATAATTTTTTACTGGCATGGGGCGTGGTGTTTTTGGAGTTCTCGGTGCACTTAACAAGTCACGGGTATAATATTTAGCAATAATAAGTAAATTCTATGGTAATAAGTAGTGAAATTGAAGACGGCTAGGATATATATGTTTTTCATCAGTCAGTAATTAATGTCATTATGTGATTGTATTTAATTTTACGCAAGTAGTTTGACACCTGTGCAAAGAACTTGGCATACTCATGTCTAATCCTACATTCGTCGCTATAGAAGATGACGTAGTCGTCCCACCCTTCCGTCACACCGCAGCCAGTGTTCGTGCACCGGTGGCCGTCTTCTGACAGCGCCCACACCCGGCCCAGTGGCCCGGCCATCTTCCACACCACCTTCTGGACTGCGTCCACAGCGAGTCTCCGGCACCGCCTGCACTCCCGGTTGGTCCTCTTGGCCATCTCACACCCGCCGTCGGCCGGCTCGCCCTCGACCTGGCTGATGTAGTGCTTCCCAATGTCGTACGCCTCACCAGCCGTGTAGAGGAGGAGACCGAGCACGTAGGCATTAGCCGCCCGCTTGAGGCACACAAGGCAGCGCTGCATGTCCTAGTGCGCTAAAACAAGCGGGAGGCCGACGATGAAGCAGGCCTCCAGGTTACTGGCGCCGACCGAGCGATTGACGACGGCGAGGTAGCGCTTGGTGTCCAGTCACTTCATCGCCTCCTCCCGCTCCAACGCCACACGCCTCCCCACGACACCCTCTTTGGACGCCTTGTACATGACCTTGCAACTCTAATTGATATATGTACATACACAATTCAAGACGTTAGAATAAATTGTAGTACATATTTTTATAGGTATAAATACGTACATACATACGTGGCTCGTAGGCTGCAGAGGTTAGCCATGGGGTGAGGAGAGCTCGTGGCCACGTGGCCGACAATATTGACGACGATATCATGAGGAAGATCAACGACGGCAATCGCCGACCTCCTCGCCTTGGTCCTAGACGTCATGCTCCATACGTGATCGCAGCGTATACATATGATCAATGTTGTGATCGTATATAGAGCGATGGGATCGAGAGGTTATATGTGTATAGAGTGATCGATGTTCGGATGATCATGGCGGATCGAATTATCCTTGTTATAAAACAAGGAATAATTTCGGCGTGTGAGACGAAGAGACGTATCGGGGAGTCGAAGCGGCATTGATGCGAGCGAAGAGACGCATTGGCAATGACAGTGAACGAAGAAAGTCATCGAGGAGCTAAAGCGATATTATTACATATGGTTATAGTTAAAAACCATCTGTGAAGTCTACACAGACGGTTCGTGTTTAGAACCATCTGTGAAATATACAATTATCACAGACGATTCGTGTTAAGAACTATCTGTAATACTTTACGGACGGTTTTAAATATGAATCGTCTGTGATATTACCTCTTCACAAATGGTTTTTAGCGCAACCAGCAACGCAGACGGTCTCTAAACCAAAACCGTCTGTGATTGCATGTAATACAGACGGTTTTGGTCAACCGTCTGTGATGAGACGTCTAGTATTGGCCTTTTTCTAGTAGTGTATCAACTTTACCAATATGCTCATTAAAAGATTGAATTGCATTCTTCCAATAACTAAACCCCACATTTGTATATGCATCAACACCAAAGTTGTCAGGTCTCCTTTGCTTGAAGAGATAATAATAAAAAAGGCAGCGTCTTTAGCAACATTGTATTCGAACCAATCATACCTTTTGAATCATTCTTCATGAAAGTTTATTATTTTACCGCCTATCATTTCTCGGGGAAATTTACGGCCACTTGGTCAGCGTGGTCCCAATAGAAAATACTCCCTTCTAGCGGCATCCCTAATGTCCACATCTAGCTCCTTAATTGGTTTTTGAAGCCCAGGATCGGCAACAATGTCACCCGGATTAAGCACAATACAGGGATTGTTTTGTGGGGTGTTTCTACCTCCAGTTCCTATTGTTTCCGGAGGGGTTTGATTGGATTATGATGGAAAATAAGATGTCAATGTCTTAGTCCTCTTCATCATGTATTTTTAATTCTAGTACATCAAATATTCAAATAGAAAGTTAATAATCATACTCATACAAATACATCAATTAGAAAAACTAGTTGACATGGTTTCACAAATCAGTAAATCAAAATTTGTCTCTCTCCACTCTCTAGTCTCCAGACATGCTCATAAGACATAAGTCAATTGCAGATAAAACATTCAAAGCAGCACTATCTACTAGTGAAACACACAGATCCAACTCCTGATGTGACACATATTATATACTCACCGGGAGCAGATGTAGTCGAGTCAAGCAGAGGAGGTGCCAAGGCGGATTCTGGGTGGCGCAGTCTCATAGAGGAGGCGTTGGGGGCGGTGTAGCTGCAGCGCAAGGCGTTGGGCGGCGGAGAGGAGGCGGGGCTGGCGCCCGACGTTAGGTGAGGAGAGGAGTTGAGCCTGCCGAGGAGGTGCTGGGGGTGCCGGAGCAGGGGGCTACACTGGGCAGGGGCGGCCGGCGGAGAAGAGGAGCGCTAGGCGAAGGCGGCTAGGGCTTGCTGGCGTGCTCAGTGCTGCTACATGCATGCGATTGCGCGATGCATGAGGTGAGGGAGACAGAGGGTCAAAGAAGGTGCTAGGACGCTTGGCCGGCTGGGGAGCTGGGCGCCTGGGCCTGGGGGCCGGCCACTGTGAACTTAAAAATGATATTTATGCATAGTAGAAGGTCCCATTACTATTCCCTCAAGGCCTCAGGCCAGAGGCTCATCTCCGCCCCTAACAGAAGCTACGAGTGCCTGGTTGAGACACAACAGAGGCATCACTCGAGGAAATGCGTTGTTGTGAAGGCAGCAACCCCATCATGTGGATGCTAGGGACCACGCCCACCCACCTTTCCCTCGTCACCATCTCTCCACCGACGACCACCTGTGCATGGCGGAGCCAACTCGGCACCAAGACTATATCCAAATACGGCGGAGGCGGCGACTAGAACTGTCGGTGGTGTTCGCTCCGGCATGAGCTCCAGCGTCGGCCACATCCATTGGTGGTGTCCGACACAAGCTTGGGATGGACGCCGACGCTTGGGAAGACGAAGACGACGGCTAGGACTACAACAACGACTTTGAAGGCGACAACGATGGTGTGATGGTGATGAACGACGACAAGGGTAGGTGGTGGTGGACGGCGACAGATGGTGAAGAAGATGGCGAGCCAGTATCGCCGAGGTTGGGCCGCGACCAACTGCGCTCCAGTCGAGGAAGATGACGGTGAGGGCGGTAAATGGCACCGGCGACCAGATCCGGCCGAATCTGGCCGATGAGAGGCGTCGGTGACGGTCACCTGGGGCGGCGACGATAGGACGAGAGAGAGAGGGAGGAAGGTTGGGGAGGAAAAAAAGGAAATGGGGTAGGGTTTTAATATTAGAGTGGCAGGTGGGCCAAGGGTATATGTGTGATTTATTTTTTTGGTTCTAAGGTTCCTACCATAAAAGTTTGAACAAATGTGGTAATTAAAATAGTATAAAGGCTGAAATGGAAAACAAATGGAGGGTTGTGACGAGGATTTTTTACTAGGCCAACCTTTTCGATCAAAGTCAAACTTCCTATCAAAAGAGGCCCACCTAATATAGGCCCATTATATTACGGTTATGAACTTACAACCAGTTATAAAGGAAGTCTAAAATTATCTTTATTACGGCCAAACTAGTCGACGACCAGTTTAGGTCACGAACGACTAGCTATAGATATTGTCCGACTAGCTATACAGCCTTGGACAATCACCGACCACTTTACTGGTCGGGAAACACCAACAGTTACCCCACGTGACTGGCGGGAAGGTGGCTTTTGGCGTATTTAGCAGCTTATGACAATTGGCTAATGAACTCATTGGTTCAAGACTCTTCTGGCGAATGTGCGTGAAGATTAGAGGCGTCTTTAGCGGTATTAACTGTCACCCCTTCAATAACTATAAAGGGGGTAAGTCACGTTCTATGTAACATGTCTGTTCTTATAACTTCATTTATAGAATAGATGGCTAAGTTGTCTTCTTTCTCTTGGTTTCAATTCTCCTATTGGTTCATAGGTTGAATGATCAGGACGATCATATTATAACATCATTTGTATTCTCATATAAATATCTAGTACATTCATGGTAATATACTGTCTTTATTAAATAGCGTTCTCATGTTGTATTTTTGAGTAAGTTCGATTAGAAACTATGTCTCCTGATCATCGACAGCTGCATCCTATATTCTCCAACTTCACTGAAATGCAAAATAATCCATAGGTCCATCTAAAGCTACTATGCATTACGTGGACGTGAGGGTGAACGGTGTCTCGAGTGATCTGTACCTAGGTGAAAAGTGAGACCACCACACCTTGCATTGTAGATGTCTTTGTCTAAAGTTTTGAATGCACGGACAGGAAAGTACGATGATAAGGAAAAAAGAGAATAGTTGTGCTAGTACATTTGCGTCCTTTAGTTGCCTGCATTATCACATCGACAATTAAGCGTGGTGTGAATATGATTAGAGACGCACCACCATGTTTGGGGTCCTAAATGGCCATGTCACGTCTCTCGAACTAACGCTAACTACGTGCAGAAAGCAGATGAAAGCTCAAGTTTCTATGCATCCCGTGATGGATCGTACTGGGCTTCAATCACAGGTCCAAAGTCTCGGTGGGGCTTTCCATTTCCAGGCCCACCTTGATGGGGCCCAAAAGTACCCAAAACAAAAGTTGGAAGTATCCATGCACGACGGCAGCACGAGCGATTATTCTCCTATCCTTTTCCCTTTTATTTCACCTTTCTTTCTTTAAAAAAAGGTGTGTGTGGTGGGGGATCGATTCGTTAGCTTGTCCATTTCGACCCTAAGTAAGAGTATCTATAATAGTCTATATTACGTGTTATCAAAGGATGAACACACTAATATTTAGGTGATGTGGAGAAGAGATGGTAAAAGAGAATATGGGCTTATTATTAGATAAAAACAAGCAAGTTGTTGATACTAAGATACAAGAAACAACAAAATGCTCTGTTAGAGACTTGTTTGTTACCTAAAAACTTGTTTCGTGGGTCCCACTATCTCCAAACATACTTGTAATAATTAAAATCTTATATACAAGCACAGGAAATAATCTATTAGAAGACTTGTTTTTTTTATTAGATTGATTACTCTCTCCTCTTAGTAAAAAGCTAAAAACAAACCACCGTAGATGCTCTAATGAGTAATGACTGACGAAGAACTAATCATGCAAATGATGTACGAGCACTAACCATGTACGACTAACCAACTACTACCAAAGAGCCATTTGGTTTCAGACTTTCAGTACCAAGCCGACACTAGTTCAGAGTTCGGATGCGCCACAATATAGGGGGCGGGGCCATGCTTGCGGTTCTGGCTTAGATTGCAACCTTCCAGCTAGATCTATTATAAGTCGCATAGATTTTTAGGGCATGCTAATGTGCATGTACACTGTACTGGTTTGATTAGAATGGGAAGATCCAACTTAAAAGTGAAGCTTTTCTTGATTGACAATCTTGCTGTTAAGCCGCTTTCGGCTTCAGGTACATTCATCTTTGCGATAATTCGGCTGATCTGAAAGCTCCAACAGGATGCAAGTCCTACCTGTTTAGCAATGTGCTCGTGCCTCGTGCTAACAAAAATCAGCGATTAGGTCATGGAAAAGGCACGAAACAAGGCTGAACTTTTAGTCTTCGGAAAAAATGACTGAACTTTTGATGGATCGTTGCAGATTAAGTCACTGTATTATGAGAATACTGTAATGTTCAGTACTGAGATTATAGTATGTCCTTGGTTTCAATAAGGGATACACTGGTGAGTGCTCTTGTACATAACTGAATCACAGAATGCAAAGATTTTCTTAAATATAGCAAAGCCTGGATTGAAGACGCTGATTGTAACATCCCAAAATTCGCTTTCTTTAAAATTTAATTTCAAATTCTATCTCTAGAAAAATATCCGTTCCTATTTCTTGGTCTAATTTATTATTTGTTGCACTTCTCTCTTTTTCTAAAAAATAAAAATAAAAATAATATATAAAGTTCCTGTCGGGTCACCCATCCCGGTTTGCTCCCAAGCCATGCTCACTTAACTTCAAAAGCCATACATGCATGCACTGCCATCTCCTATTCTTTTATCCTCTATTCTTTCTCTCTCTCCTATCCATCTTCTTCCTCACGAAAGTTTCTTCTATTCTCTGTCTTCTTTCTTTCTGTGCATCCCATGGCAGCGCCGCTTTGCCACCGACCCCGGCCATCTCGCCAACGGCAGCGCCACTCCTCCCCCACCCCACCACGCCACCAGGTCGCCCCTCCTCTCCTCTCTCCTATGCCCCCAAGATGCCATCCGAGCAGCACCCGAGCTGTGCATGCATCAATGGCCGCCGGTTACCATTTCTCTTCGTTCTCCCCACTCAAACGTCCATAATCAATTCCGTATGAAGTGAGATGATCGTGTCTTTATCACCCACATCATACAACCATCAATTTTACGTTTCCTCTATCAATTGCGTTCATTTTGGCCGTTTCTTTCGGTTCATCTTTTGCAAACCGAACCAAGCTTTATTCTCCTACCGCTTTCCGTCACCAAGCGCCTTTGCATTATAAAGTGAGCGTCGCAGCCCGTCTCTCCTCTTCGCTTCGCCTCAAACACCACTCCTAGATCTTTTGTTTGCCCAAACAGCGACGCAACCCGGTGTCTTCCCGAAGTCCGGCGACGTCTTCTTTGCGGTGTTCTTTCTCTCCGGCGATCCACCGACCTAGGTGATCGCGTCATAGCGTGCGACCAGTGTCACTCTTCCAATTCCCCACCTCGTTTCATCTTCTTCGTTGCCAAGAAGTTCCACCACCGCAAGTTCTTCACCGTCGTTAATGTCCGCCATGACTGCATCTCCATGGTCACTCTTGAGCCGATCCAGCCACACCATCGCGATCCCCATGTTGTGCCCATGCCCATGCTCACCTTCTCTCGCCGGCGCCGGCGCCGCCGCCGGAGCACCGCCATCCCTAGCAAAGCCGATGTCATGCGCTGAGTTTTGCCCCAGCTAGTTGCTGTTCATTGCATGGCAATGAACAGGACCTTATTATCTAGTCCTGCATTGAGCTTTTGTACATGCACATTTAATACCTTCCAAAAATTAATTCTCTCGCATACAAGCTCCAAATCCAACGATTCTTCCTCCTAAAATCATCTAAATTCACTCTCTACTTCCAGAATTTATTTCGTAATTTTTGGATTTTATTTTATTTTCTGCTATTTATTTGGTCCGTTGCGCGTGTGTAGAATCCGACGTCGCCGACGCAAGCTTGGATCAATAGGAAGCGCTTACCTCTAACGTCACCGAAGACGAGTCTCCTTTGACCACTTTGAACCTATGATTTGTAAATTATGTTTTCAGTTTTAAAAGTTATGTATTGCTATTTAAATGATAAGTTAAACAGTAAGTTGTTAGTTAAAAACCTAAAGTTTGCTACTATCATCCTTGATATTTGTTATCCTACACCTTTGTAACCCTAGTGTAGAAATTCTGCATTATTGAATACAATTTTGCGGAATAGTTTATTACGGTAGAATTGCTTAGACATGCTTTATGGCTTTATTTAACCTTTGGGGGAGAAAAACCATTATTTCCCTTTATGCTTTCTTTGAAAAATTGTATGACATTAGGTAATGTCAGTGTTTGGAAAATAAAATATAATGATGAAAATATGTTTTAGACTTGGGTGGATGGTAAGATCAAAGTGTGCAAATAGAGCACGAGATCATGTATTGTGTTAGTCCCGCCCAAGTCATATTAAGGACCGACGCTTGTGATTATTCAAACTGAGCACTACCGTAAAACCACATGTCCAAAATGGGAACGGATTTGGCCAACTAATTAGCAAAATTTTGAGTCGGTTCTGTCATGGTTGTGTGTCTTTGATTCACATGGCGCAAGAGGGGCCAGAAGGCGAAACCTTAGCAGCGTAACTGAGTCAAAAGGAAACTTTGTAAAGCCTTGTGATGGTCTCTCCTTGATTCACACGTCAAAGGAAACGTGTGGTATATCGACGATCATCTCTTGTGGGTCAAGTTGCACAACCTCTGCAGAGTGTTAAAACTATTCGAATAGCCGTGCC
The DNA here is from genome assembly GCA_036346255.1 of Ampelocalamus luodianensis. Lineage (NCBI taxonomy): Eukaryota > Viridiplantae > Streptophyta > Magnoliopsida > Poales > Poaceae > Ampelocalamus > Ampelocalamus luodianensis. The sequence goes on along the minus strand of CM070621.1, from coordinate 15,605,692 downwards.
CACGGTCAAGGGCGAGCAAGATGCGTTTTCACATGGTAGATTTTGGTTTTGTTTTTAAAAGAGTAATTTTGGGAACCGGGAGCAGTTGGAACTCTCGGGTAGTTTCTGGCAGCTAGAGTCAGTTGGGCAGCTAGAGCCTTGATGCTAGTGGTTGGTAGCTAGAACCTCCACTAATAATACAATTAATTTATTTATTGAAACTGCGTTTGTCAAATGTGCTTTATAAAAATTGTTTAAACTTAAAATATTGCTTTGTGCAAAAGAACCATATAAGCCTCATTTGTTAAAGCTATGCATATGCATGTTTCCCAAGACTCGCGGAGTACTTTATGTACTCACATGCTACACTCATAAATAAATCTCAGAAGCCTTCATCGACGCGGAGGACTACGACTACTTCGCTTGTGGCTTTGACGGAGGACACCCGGAGTACTAGGTTGCACTCCCCAGTCGAATGCCGGTGGGCATTTTGATGGGCCACCCCTCAGAGTTTATTTATTTATGTTTCTGCTGCTGTAAGACTCAAGGTCTTTTCGACCTCTTTTGTAATAAGTGGCCATAAGGTCGGTACTCAGTTATTTATTATTGTTATTCGTGAATCAAATTTGTTATCAACAATGTTTCCACTGTGTGCACTAGCTACTGATCATGGGACTGGTGCGGAAATACACAAAAGGTTCGGATTCAGAAATCCGGTGCCAACACTGATCGTCAACTTCACTAGAGAGAGAAGTTGGTCAGTCCGACTCCAACGTGACACATTAACTCGACCCAATTCCATGTGATGCCAAACCAACCGAACGACCTACACAATTTAACATAGATTTTGTGATTAAAAATGCATGTGAATAAAATAAGAGGAGGCCTAGAGGCCTCACATGCTCAGCTTAACGGCTCTCTTTTAGTTCAGAACCGAGCCCTGTATGGCTGCATATAGCTGGAATGGAAATGGATATCAAAATGGCACTGCATGCCTTACAGCATGTACAGTGCAAGGGCTTAGACAGATACTTAGTAAATAAAAAGTATTTTCTTTTGCCACGTATGATAGATTATATGTTTATTTTGTAGCATCGATGCTTAATTAGGTATTAGTGGTTAACATGTGTTTATGCATATAACTATATCTAATAAATAAATAATATAACAATCTAAGCACCTACAAAGATATGCTTGCATAGAAGGAAATGATTTTTATATGGATGCTTAATGATACGTCTATATCTCTCTCTTTAAACACTTATGTATAACATCTTGCATTGTACATGTTTGAACGAAAATAGTTCGTATGTAAATCAACACATAAGATTAGTATACATTTTGATTTCTATTTGAATCCGTCTCCATAACTCCATGCCAAACTCTGAACTTTGAAGTATGGTCATGAATATACTAGTTTGTGCTAATACTTGGTTGTTTTACATCCCAAGAGCCCGCAAAACAACCAGTGAAGTTAGTTGCTGTCATGTCCGCACCAGTAAAGTTGAAACGCAGCGATACCTCTAGAATTCCAACAATGGTACCTGTTCCGATAGACCTTATAGAGATTCATCGTCTATCAAAGAGAAGCACTGCAAACTTTTGAACAGACGTTTTCAATTAAGAACAAAAATTTTACTCAACATTTCGCCTAATTACAATTTCGTTCCATTTCGAAACGATTCCTATACATCATGTACACAAGCTACCAAAAACCAAGAAAGAATCATGGAAGCAAATCTGCATTGTCCTGGACACTAATCCTGCAGTCATTTCCCTCCCAAAGACGACTGGCCCATCAAAAGCACGGCGTCAATACGTTGAGCAACGACACCCTCGCGTTCATGAGCGCCCGGTACACCTGCTCGCAGCCGTCCTCTGCCGCCACGATGCACTCCTCCAGCCTCTGCAGCCGTTCCATGGCTGCCTTCCTCTCCTCCTCCTCGCAGCATTCTTCCAAAGGCGTCTCCTTTGCACCGGGTCCCGACTCACAGGCAGCGACGGCCACCGTGCGCCGCCGCCGCCGCAGGAGGTCGGACACCCACCACACTGGTGCGGCAGCCACCTTCGCCGGAGAGGCTGCGATCGGGGACGTCAATGCGCGCGAGGCCGAGGAGGCGGAGGCGGAGGCGAGCCCTGCGAAGATGGCGCCGGACGCGGCCGCCGCCGCGCACGTGGCGGCCGCGACAGCCTCGGCTAACGCGGCCTCACCGGAGTCGTACGTTGCTCCGACGGAAGAAGAACGGTGGGAGAGGTCACGCAATGTGGAGGCGAGGCGGGAGAGATCGCGGTCTGAGCGGCGGCGCGCGCGGAGCGCGGCCGCGAGGCGGGTTGCGTCGCGGCGGCGGAGCGCAGCGTGGGCCTCGGCGAGGAGCTGCTTCAGCGCCAGGAGCGCCTCGCGGAAGCACCCATGCGCGTCGGCGAGGAGGAGGAGGTCATCGAGGAGCCGCTCCGTCCACGGCGCCGTCTTGCGCCGCCGCCGGAGTGGGTCCTGCGCCTGCGGGTGGTGGAGCAGGTCGCTCAAGCCCGCCAAGAGCCGACCCAGGTGACCCACCCCATCACCGATCCACGCCGGGCCGGCCTGCGCCGGCGCCTCGGTCCATCCGAGTAGGGCGTTAGCTGAGTCGTGAAGGCCGGCGACGACCGGGTGGAAGCGTCCGGGGAGGCTGGCGGAGCGGGCGCGGGAGTAGGAGAGCTTCTTGTGCCGCGTGCGGCGGAGGTAGGAGGAGGCCTTGGGGATGGTGAGAGCGGTGAGCCGTCGGCGGAATCCCACTGCCATTTGCCGCGGTGCGTTTTCTCGTACGTGCGGCTTGCTGGAGAAGCTCCCGGCGTCACAGTATGGGCTTGCTGTTCGAGTTGGTGCCTTGATGCCGTGGTGTGGCAAGTGGTGCGGGGGTATTTTTATAGGGTCTTGCGGATGGATGATCGGTAGAGCCCGCACGGGTGGGATGAGGAGTGGATAGTGGCAGCCTGGCAGGCCAGGCAGCGCAGATGGCCGAGTGGGCACGTTGGGTTTTCTACTTTGAGGAGCTCCAGCTTACGAAGCAAGGAGCCTAACCAACTTGTTCTGGAAGTTAGGGTGACTGCGTGAGTACAAGATTCTTCTAGCCACAGGGATTATGACACAACATTGTCTAGTTGTAGAAACCTTTTCTTTTGTTTGATGATCCTCTTTACGATGAGTACCGTGCCGTAACCATGAAAGCTGAACGACTCAATCTAACCCTTGTGGCATGGACTTTATAGAAAATTGAAAAGTGTAGATATCAACCAAGCAACCCTACTACATCTCGTGCAGGCCCGTCATGTTAAGCGGGAAAATGTAACAACCAGCAGGTTAATGATCTATCGCTTGTGTGGCCAGCAGTGGCATTCACGCATTTGACTCCATTGTATTCGCAGTGCAGTAACACATTTTTTTGCCTCGCTCCAGGTGTCTTGGACCGAGAGCGTGCAAACTGGCGTATTCATATCACACGGAGAGTGGCCATAGAGCGAAACTCTAGTTAGGCCCAGTACCAGCAACGCTGTGGTGGCACCCCGAGCGACGCGAGGCGCGGACACGTGCACTCGGCGGTGCCTTGGCCCTTGGGGACCCGCCCGCACGGCGCGCGCCGGCCCACCTCGCGCACAGCTCACGCCCGCGCTATCACGGCCGCGCTGCGTCGGCGTCGGCGTCGCGCACCAAAACGCTACTCCTCCCGCGCTGGCCCCGCCTCGCGCTTGCCCATTGCCATCGGCACCATCGCGCGCGCGCGCGCTTATTAATTCGGCCCCGGCCATCGGTGGGGGCGGGATGCGGATGGGTGCACCGCGCTGCATCGCATCTCGAGATGGGTTGGGTTGGAGCCTCCGATTCGAGTGATCGGGACATCTTGGCACCGGTTGGCATGCAAGGGATCGATCGATCGCCATATCTCGCGCCTTTAATGTTCATCAATCGGCTGGTGCATCTGGAGAAATGTCCCATATCTGTGATGTGGGGTTCGACTTATCGGATTGGATCATTGGGTTGGTGTCCATCTATGAATCGATCGTATTTCTTCTGCTGTTATTTGGTTGGATCAAGTCATCAAGACACGTCTAATTGTTGGCGAACTGGACTGGTAGTACCTGGCTCCCTGCAGGCCGGTCGCGACCTAGCTGACCATGCATATAGGTGTTCAGTGTTCTCTTCCACATCGCAATTCTTGTTGCCGTGTCACGATCCTTCTCCTTTGTTGCATATACTGCATTTCTCCCCTTTCTCACGTTCTGTTTACTGACAATGCCCAATATTAATGCCCCACCTGAATATGCAAATCCTTTCAAAAATTGGACGAGAGTATCTGAAATAGAATCTCACCAATGCATCATGAGATGGGCACATGTTACTAAGCTTGCAGGCTATGGCAAATAACTGATCTGTTTAACGGCCATCTAGTAGTCTGCATGGATCAAACGGTATTATATACATCTGACTATGCCCTCCCTATGCTCGTGATTTTTACTATCCTGTTTGATTCCTTCAACCTTTCTTTAGGGATTGCTATAAGATACTCCAGAGTCCAGATAAATAGATAGATCTAGACATGAATGCGTGCGACTAAAGAATTGCGACCCCGTGACCTACCAGAGACAATCAAGAGCATAACAGGCAGTACAATCAGATGCATTGCACTGCAAATAATTTAATGAAGGCCAACTGTACTCTGAATAATCTACAAAATCTCAAGCTGTTTCGAGTGGGCTTCCCTCGACGTACAAGCAGACGACGTGTTCTGCCAGTACCATCCATCCTTGTCACTTAAAGTGCGACAGAGAGTTGCTGTACCATCATCTATCACACCGGTCAATACGAGCAGGCTAGCTAAACGACCTGTTAACCACACCTTGTTTACGTACGTAACATCTAATCCTCAGTGGCGATGTTGATGTCGTCTAAAGACTGGATCTTACTCCCCAATAGCGAATTCATGTATGTACTTAAATTCTTGTACACAGGTTACAGACAATGTTCATGTAAGAATACAAGTTTATTACTAACATTAGTTATGAAGAGATTAAAGCACCTATGACTAGTTTCAGTTGCAACCAGGGTGTATATAACTTCAAATCTGTGCTAGGAGTTTGGAGTATTTCAAATCTGTGCCTAGGAGTTTGGAGGCATGTATAGGACATGCATTTAACAACTCAAAGTAGTCAACATGTGCCGCGTGGAGATACAAATTTAACGTGTAAAACCTTTATGGGAAAACCCATGGACGCACAAATACAGAATTCACTGTATGAGGATAAATTATAAGCGTGAGAAACTTCGGCGCATTTAACCGTGCGATTACAGAGGTACATATATAGGATAAGAAAAAAGGGTCTCGAACGAAGAAGAAAACCGAGTCAGAATTGGTTGCGCCACTCGATGTCACATCTGACGCTAGTTGGCGCATGTGTTATGTCCGATTCAGATACGATGACGAAATCGGATCATACTTTAAAACAAAGAACAGATATATTGGAGACCGGATTCGTACTGATAAGTGAATCCCAAGTGGTTTACTTTAAGAAAGTTGCCACTGAGAGAGCGACTGGAATGGCTGTCAGTTGTTTTGTCGCAAATGCCACCGGCCGCCGATTTGGTCGGCTAACTCAGTTGTAGAAATCTAACGATGTGTGTTAATTAAGCATGTGCCGCAGCAACTAATTAGACCGTCCGTTGTATAATGTATAGATTACTTCTTTACTTTTGGTATCTGCAAAAGGACAAAGGGAAAGGGAAGATATACAGTTAATACCGGAGGTTATGACGTGTTCTTTCGTCGGGCAGATATACAATTCCAACCCATACTTCTGTGTAGAGAATGAAAAAAGGGGGCACCTTAAATACACACAAGTACGCTACCTGTATGCATGACTGGCTCATCCTCAACCGTTTATCAAAATCATATCTACCTATCACGGTATCACATCACCCCTATGTCACACACTAAACTTACGGTGGATGCTGTAACCCACTTACAAGCAAAAAAGTTGCTTCCTTGAGTTTCAGGGGGGGGAAGGGTAATCAAATGGATCATTAGTTCAGCGTGTACTCGATCCGTATGGTTGCTGGGACCAAGTTTGGGTGATTCAGATCTGTATACAGTGACAAAGAGACACAAGCGAGCGGAGCACCGTTCCATTGAAGTATTCAAGTGCATATCAAATTATCAATTATGGTCACAAGCACTACTCCCGCCCTCAAATAATGACGCACAATATGGGCCCAGTCTTGGGGCCTCGGATTGGGCTTACGCGGTTATATCCCTAGACGGGCGCCATACAACTGCTCTCACACGGCCCAATTATAATACTTCAAGCCCGTGGCCCGTGCGTGCAGGACGGGAGCCCTGCTTTTCCATCGCCACCTTGTTGTATTCGGGCCCGGCCAGTCTGCCAAAGTTGCGTCCACCGTAACACAGACGTAGACACGTAGTAGTCGATGTGGGCTCTTTACTTCCTGCCGGTAATTGCGTGTCGATCCATGACACCAAGCTTTCCTCGTCTAGGTGAAGATACGATACGATGATAGTAATCTGATAATGTCATGGGAGGCACACGCATGAGTCTGACTTGTCACAATGCTTTACAATATAGCGCCTACGTAAAATCAATCATTGCATTCTTCGCTAGAAAAACTCACTGTTTTCACGTCAAAATGTAACTTAGTCAAGCTATCAACATTAAACAGGGTCGCGAGAATCTGAACTTAAACCATGATTAAATCACATGTGTCGCCACAGAAGAGAGTCCCCTAGGAACATCGTTCGAACAATATATATATATAAAAAAACTTCTGCAGACTTCCGTTACCCCGCGGGACGCCTTATGGTTTGTTTGCTGAGATGCTACTTTGTTCGTCAGGTTGTTACTTCTTGTTGTCCTTTCAGATTTGTTAATACTTAATACAGTGGCCACCAACTTCTTCTGCTTGAAGAATAGTGACTCATGCGTTACACCGCATCCCTTCCGAAAGTAACACCACGATTTCTATGATTCATCGTTTCAATAGTCTAATATAACGTTGCTATCCTTATCATTAGTATCTTTGTAAACTTAAGCCTGAATACTTCGGTTAGCAACCCACGTCGGCAGATGAAATAAACTATTACAATACTTGTATGTTTGCGATTCGTTTGACAAAAGTGAAAAAGAAAATGTCGGAACTATGTTACTGACTCTGTTAGTGGTAGTAGTTATATTTGATTTCTGTTGCTAGTTCCTAATTAAGCATGAAACAATAGTCACCTAATAACAGTCAGAAAGGTAGTAGCAATTATAAGTCCACATTGGCGAGACCGTTGGTTTAGGTTGGTCACCAATCTCTGCACAAGATGGAGCTCATGTCTCCCAAATAAATCAATGAGGCCGATGTATACTTGCTCCCTCTGTTTAATTAGCTGCGATGCAAACTGCCCTATCCCAATGGATAAGAAGCTGACACAGATGCACAGTGCTCAGGATTCTGACCTCAGTTATATCCTTATCTTAAACAGAATCGAAATACTATTCATCTATCCATTTTAGTGCACTGAACCAAACATAAACTTGATTAGTTTTCGTGCTAGTTTTATCTTGAATGTCTGGCCTCATGATAGGACCCCAAAAAAGCTAGCACAAGACTTGCCTTCGCTAACTTTGCAACTGCTCTTTAATTAGTAGTTGGTTTTTCTGCACCTAAATGTGCAACCATTTTGATTACCTACCACAACTGCACTTGTACGTCTGATCAGCAGAGTACTACTAGACGCATCCAAACTAGGATTCGGATTAAAATTCAGCTGTCTATTTGGATTGCTCCTAATTAAGCCCTAACAACTAAAGATTTGAGTCATCGTTTTGTGTTAGTGTAGGATCGAATGCAGCAATCAGAGGGGGTGAATGATTGTCGCGATTTCTTCCTTCCAATTGCCGTGCGCTAACCTTCTCAACCTCCTGATGTAGTTGGCAACGATCGGGTGATCAACACAGCACGTGAACGTAGACAACGAAGTCGACGAAGAAGAGCTTTCTCACCACGCATTACTCGAACGAGAACAAATCTGAATCAATGCCCAAAGAAACACGCCGCCGACGAGAAAAATAATTTCTTGGAATAGATCTGATATCTTATTTCTGAATCTTGTTCTGTGGCTATAAAGTGCTCTAACGGTACCCCTCAAACCCTAGCAAAAAGACTCAACGCAAAGTCACAAAAAAATCGCGCAAAAGCCACGCAGAATTCTTAACCTCTACCTCCTTGTATAGGCTAGAGTCCTAAGCTGTGTCCTTAACAAACACGGCACATAATCTTATCTCTTCCGAAAATCAAGGGACCTGAAACCCTTCCAAACATGGGTTTTCAATATCTCTAAACCTTTCAGATATAAAACACCTTCCATATCTCCTCACGCGTCGTAAGCCTTCAGGACTATACCTCCCGAAGCTTCTTCGCGCATCATGCATCCATCTTTGATCTTTGCGTGCCCCAGCATAAGCCCGACCACCTCGTGACATCCTTGACTGCCTGAACCTCGATTTCTCCATCCTAGTCCCAATCCTCCTCGTCATCGATCATGATCGTCTTTATGCCCAACCTGCACTTGCAAAGACCAAAAAATATTTTTCCTGGCACAAGTTCTTCAACTTGATCAATATCAGTTTACACACACACACACACATATCCATAAATATGAACCAGATCATCCATGATGTCTACGACCAGTTTCAAGATGTCTATGACTAGTCTTACTAGGTCCACGACCAGTTCCAAGATGTCTACGACCACTTCCAGAAAGTTTACGACCAGCTTCAAGATGTTTACGATCAGTTCCTGTCACCTTCGACCACCGATCACGCGTTGTAGCTTTCAACCATCGACCAAACATTGTAGCACTCGAAGCCTACGACCATGCACTGTAGCTTTTGACTATCGACCAGATACTATAGCTTCAACATTCGATCAGGCACTGTAGCACTCGAAGCCTATGACCATGCACTGTAGATTCAACCACCAACCACTTTCTACGACCACGAGCAGTCAAAATATTCTACGACCACGTGTAGCTGAAATCTTCTACGCCAACGCAGTACTTGTGATGAATAGTGCGTGAAGCTACGGTACTCAGAATAAACAGTATTTGGAAAAGACATCACTCGTGGTGAACAGTGCCCATAGCTACAGTGCTCAAAGTAATAGTACTCCAAGACATAGTATTACGGTACTCGAAAAATGAACAGTGTTCGTAGACAAGCGAAACGACCGTAAAATCAAGTGGAACGACCGAAACTTTCAGAACCGCAAATTACAATGCAACCCAAATATCAATTATTCATCATCAAAATTCACGACCCATCCACGTGGTCTAAAAGTTGATCACCGCATATGATTATACGGCAGCAAAAGGCCAAGTGTAGGCTACTCAAATGACATAACTCTACTCAATTCCTACTGCAAAGATAAAAGGACAACGAATTATACCACTACATTAGAGAGGTTGATTCTAACAAAAAATACATGAAACCGAACTTTACTTAGAAGTCGATTCAAAGTATTAAACAACTCATATGAGCATTAAATAACTACATAGGAGAGAGTACGGTTGAGAGAGGATATTATTATTTTGTGGTTTTTTTTATGTAACGTGGGTGTCAGTTATTAGTAGGAATCGGTTCAATACATTGAAGAAAAACAAGCTCAGTTCGTATAATGCTTACGTGGCATGATTTTGAATCGATATCAGTTCAATACACTAAAGATGCTCTAAGAAACAACAAAAAATTGCATTGGGGTAGGAATATTGTATTTGACTATACTGTTTTGTGGGACCCATGCATTAAAGTACCCCTAGCTGAAGGCCAAGCTCGCCATTGTGCGTTGCCGTCGCCGAGCGCCACCATATGCGCTGTCACCAAGTGCCGCCGCCGAGCCGCCCGTACGCCTCACCTCGCCTCGTCACCCGCTCACCGAGCCGCCGTCACCTCGCCGGTGCTGTCTCAAATCAAATCTGGTTAGATCTGGGCGCTGTCAGCGCAAATTCGGTCAGATTTGGGGGGGCGCTGCCGGAGGTGAGGAAGAGAGAGCGGCAGCGAGCGAATGGGTAGGTGAGGGTGGGTTGTAGCTGTCGGAGGTGAGGTAGGAGGCACGGGCAATGGGGAGGACGCGGCCAGGGAGGGGGAGGGGAGAAATTAATAGAAAATTACTGTATTGATTTGGTGTGCTAGATGATAGATACAATGCACGGGAAATATAATGTTAGTCTTTTATTTATATGAGGTGGCAATCTATAGACATGGGTAGCGCAGCTACAGATGTTGGACCCTCGGAGATCAGAATGCTGCGCACGCCATTTCTATTGATTGATGCTGCACGCATGATGTACTGTTCACTACTTAACCTTTCAAGTAGATGCAAAATTGCTTGAACGTCTGATTGCTTTGGTGCTGAGCAGAACCGCTGGCATCCATTTGTTTTCCAGAGGTGCTTCAACGCTATCCTTAAATGTGAAAAGCACAAAATCTAAAACATATCCACCACTAAAAGCGCTGTTTTAAGATTTGTGTAATTCAGTCTTTGGGAGAGCTTGTTCAGTGAATCCTGGAAAGACTAACGACTAGCCAGTTTCGTCCAACAAATGTACCACCAACCCATTTTACAACGAATAACGTAACGAGAGACACCGCAACCGACCGATGCGTCCATCAAACCATAGTTATTAAGCAAAGAATAACGATGCCGTAAGCAACGAACCAGAGCAGCATGTGATCCCGTTGAAATCATCGGCACGGCAAATTGCGACTTGCGACTTGCAACGTTAGCCATCGGCAGAAGCTATCAAATGGGTTCAAGCAGGCCACGGCCCCGCAAGCCGCCAATTCATCTCATTATTCTTTTAGCCTCCGGGGACGCATGCTACTTATCTCACACATCAGCAGCTCATGTACACAAGGTTGGAGAAGATAAGGCAAGCAAGCAAAAGTTGCCGAGGGATTAGGGCTCCTATCAGTCAGTTAATCTCTAGTTTTCTGATCAAAGCCCAGCCAAAATACATGGCAGTGACAGGGAGGAGAACTACTGGCTGTACAAATTAAGGGAGCTTCTTCTTGGCTCGTAGTACAGGTTCTCTCATTTCCACTCCTGCGTGTCGCAGGGAAAGCAGCCTTCTTGGGCTATGTCAGTGATCTGGACCCCTGTGTCATAGACCTCGCCGGCCCGCCACCGGTCCGGCAGAACCTCCCGGTCGGCCCAGACCCACTTGCCGTCGTACCCGCCGGTCACCACCACCCTGAACTGCAGCGGCCCCGGCGGCGCCTGGCTCGTGCTCCACGCCGGGCCGTAGTCCCGTGTCATGAACCTCCAGTTCGACGACCCAACCTGCCCAGCAAATCCAAACAAAATTTTACATTTGGAACTTGCAAATGATCCTAAACCCAAAACTGCTACGCGTACGAACAAATTTTACCCGTGCGACGTCGACGGCCACGATGTCGGTTTGGCCGCCCTGGTAGAGGAACCTGATGGCCACGTCGTTCGGGGCGCGGCTCCTCCCCTCCACCCTGACCGAGAGGTTCCTGTGCTTGTACTCGCACGGTACCCTGCACATGCGCAACGCTGACAAATTTGAGCCTTTCGAGTTCCAATTCTAGCTCAAGGACAAATCGTGTTCCGTATTTATGGCGGCAACATGCGTCCGCAACCACCCAACATCGGAAAAAAACTTAAACTGGCATGTTGCTCGTAAGTCGTAAACTACAGCAACCGACCGGCACTATTTGCTATATCTTGCAGTGGTAAAGTTTATAGCAGGTGTGAAACACATGGTGCGGTTGGTGAAAAAAAGGAGGTTACGATTGGGTTTACCTCTTGTACTCGACGCCAACGGTGCCGAGCTTGGAGAGCCGCGCGGCCATGCCCGGGCAGGCCATGGCGGCGAACGCCGGGCTGCTCAGCACGAGATCGGTGCGGTTCGTCCTGGCTCGGTCCGTGACGACAACCCTGGCGCCAGCCGTGCTGCACAGCTTCTTGTCCTTGCATCTCACCTGCAACGCCGAATCGAATCAAGGAGTAAATCAATATGACTCGTCAAGACTGATCAGACAGGAAGCCACGAGGCAGCTTCTTGGGTTGTTTCTTGGTTACCTGGAAGCACGCACCGCAGCCGACGCCTTCTCGGTACAGCGCGGGGCTCGCGGCGGCGAGGAAGCCGTCGTTGAAGGACGCGGCCGCGGTGCCATACCCGCAAGAACCGGCTGTCACAATTCAACAACCAAACCAATCAGTTCTGCAAATCAGCAAGAAACAGAGCAATCATATCGGTGCTCGCCGAGGTGTATGTGTGCGTACCGGTCAGGGTGAGTGAGGAGGTGTAGTAGGCGGCTCTCGACTGGTGTACGCACCGGTCGCAGGCCGAAGCGAGGGCCGGGATCCAGAGGAGGAAGAGGGGGAGCAGAAGGGAGCAGGAGAAGGCGAGGCAGACAGAGACAGCCATCTCTCCAAGTAGTGGGTCGTTGCTTGCTTGAGAGAGGAGGATGATTCTTGTGCGTGACGACTGCTTTTATACACCAGTAACACCACCACGATCCATCCGAAAACACACCCCCCAAGTACACACAGAGTTCACGCTAACACACCTCACGCACACTAGTATACTACTGCAGTATCTAGTACTGTAAGTAGGTAATTTTGGAATTTTTTTGCCGATACGGCCACTTTTCAACCGCTATTTGCACTTCTAATCACGTTACAACCGTATTTGCAAATATAGCAACGCGCGCGCCACCGCCATCGCGCCGCGCGACGCCGCGACACGTACCTCGCGGCGCGCGCGCGCCACCGCGCGCCACCTGTTCCCGCCACCACCCGAAGCCGCTCGCTCGCGCCGCGACGCCACCCCGCGCCCGCCACCTCGGCGCCCGTCCGCACCACCCGCCACGCCCACCGCGCCGCCACTCGGCCGCGACGGCCACCCGCGCCCGCCACCTCGGCCGCCCACTCATCCCGTTCGCACGCCCACCCCGCGCCCACCCGTCCCACGCCGCCACGTGGCGCGCCCCGGCGGGTGGCATCGCCCGCGTCGCAGCCCCACCTCGCGCCCACCCACCCACCCCGTGGCTCGAACGTACTATGGAGCACCGAACCCGGAGGAGCTCTGCCCTGAGTACGCTAGAAACCCTGGCTGCCATTGATCGTGCCCTAGCGTCATGTACTGCTCCCTCACACGAGCTGGGAAGCCCGTATCCTCGTCATCAGTCGACGTGAACTGGCCGTCACCCCCACGGGCAACTTAAGGCTACAAGACGGAACGATGTTAGTACAAGTAAACACTCTGGACGTAAACTAAGAACCTCGTACCTCCCGGATGTGCACTGCAGATAATCGAGGGGGAGTGCCAGTCTGTGTACCGGGTCCAGACGATAGAAGTGATTCATCCCGACGGACCTACGGCGAGAGAACAGCATGATGTTAGCGACACGTAAGGCATAAACCAAAAAACAGAATGTAAATTTGAACATAGCGACTTACCCCCGCGGTGACCTGTCCCGCGGATGACCGACGGGAAACGCTACGACGCCTGCCGGACTCTCTAGGTCGTGTTGACCTAGTGGGTGAGCACGGCCCCCCCACTTCCAGTCCGATGCGCAGGGCGTCGTCCCTCGAACGACAGCAGCTCAAGTTCTTTACTATTTTCTTCATCTTCGCCGAGATGTGCTTCAAAACTTTTTATACCCCACTGGGATTCTATCTGGGCTGCTGAGGGCGTCGTCCGATGCGCTCTGGACGCGCAGCGCCCACTCCAATTGCAGTGACATACGTAACAGGTTCATTAACAAAAGGTACGAATGACATCAATAAAACTGCGAACCAGATGTGGTAAGTGTCGTACGGCGTCGTCAAGTCGGGAAGCGATGTGACGGTCGTACGTGCGGCGGAGGCTCTCCTCGTGGTGCGTCGGCTGTGTCACCTCCTCTGGGCGCTCCAGAGGAGGAATGGTCAGTCTTGCGCGCGTTCGTGGCATGTACCACTCCATATACGCACCATACGACTCAAGGTCGTACGGACGCTGCTCATGCCAAACATCCACGTGCGCCGCGTTCATCCATGTCATAGTCCACTCCTGCTGCTGCATTGGCCAGTCCCGAATCTGCCCACCCCACCTCGATTGCCTGCATTTTCGAAAAGATTAATGTTAGAAAAGAAGACATAAGGACTACGAACATTACTCGGATGAAGTTTGACTCACCAGTGTACGGCTCGCTCTAGGAGCCTGTCGTCCGGGGCACGCGGTGGTATGCAGACTAAATCGTCGTGATTACGCGCGCGCGGCGCGTGAGGCTCCACCATATGTGAGAACACCAGGTGGCAGGTCGTTCTCCACAGTACTACGTCCTGGATGCATTGCACGGACAGCCCGTGCGACGCTACCGCGAGCAGGAAATTAGGGTACCATAGACACCAGATGATGTCGCTCTCATGCAACGACTCGAACTCGTTGTGGTACAATGAGTAGCACCTCGCTGGTCTTGCGCTGGGCCAGCGCAGACGGGCAACAGTCCACCGTAAGCCCATGGTGGGCGCATCTACGGCGTCATGTGGGGTCCGATCAGAGGTGCAGTGCGCCGCTATCTCGATGGTCGGCGCCCATGAGGAAGTGCTCCCAACTCCACACCGTAGGAGCACGTAGCGACGGCGAGTTGGTAGCGGTGGTACCGTCTTTGCGGCGTCACACAACCCCCGGTATGTGGCGCAAAGGACGGCTGATCCCGGGTTGTACTAAGGCATCGGCCCAGCCCCCGCGTCAACCAAAGACTCGGCGATGGGGATGAAGCTGGGGTTCAAAACATCCCCCTTTGAGGTTGGAAACATGACTCGACCAAAGAGCTGGAGAAGGTAAGCAACGAGGTACGTCCTAACGACCTCGTCAGGTGCACCCTCTGGGCATTTCCTGAACTGCCTCAGCTAAGCCCAGGGGGCGCCACGTGCACCCTCCGGGATAGATTGGCCAAAGCGCTGCTCCAGCCTGGCCTTCCAGTCCGCACTTGGAGGGCCCGGAACAAGCGGCACACCCCGGATCGGGAGACCAGTCAAGAACAACACGTCTTGTAGGGTGACCGTCATCTCACCCCACCGAAAGTGGAAGGTGTGCGTCTCGGGCCTCCACCTGTCGACAAGTGCGGACAACAGGCTGCCGTCGAGGGTGAACCCGCGTCCGACGGAGACCATCCTCGCAAAGGGCAACAAGCCCGTCTGCCGGAGGATCGGGACGTAATGATCGTCCAGCGCCCACCAGTCCCTCCCCACCCGAAGCGCCAGGGACGGAGGGCCATCCGCGTCAGCGGTGAGCCACAGCTTACACCGGTGGTCCTCATCGTAGAATTGTTCCAGTAGCTCCGGTAGAGACATGCCTAGCAACACATGGATAGAGAACATTAGTGAGAATGTGGCTAATGAACATAAACGATTGTAAATTAATTCCAATTCCAAAATTTTCCGTGGTAGTAACAAGTTTCAAACCTATTATAAGCTAAAGTACAATAAAAAAGGAAACCAACACAATTGGTTTCAAAAAAATTGGAGTGGGTCCGTTTGTCATTGACTCGGTCCATGCCATAGTGCATGTTCTGCTAACACCGAGTTAAAATTTTAAAATTTTATTATTTTACAGTTAGGTTCCTCACACTATGCAAATCACCAAGTTAAAATTTACAACACTAACAACAATAAGTCTGCTAAGTCAACTAATTGAAAAGACAAGACTCTGCTAAGTCTGCTAACACCCTGCCTCCTCAGCTTTTAATTTCGTTTCAATTCTAAGTCTGCTAAGTCTGCAAACACTCTATTCCAATTCTATTTCAATTTCGTTTAACGACCTCCAAATATTTTAATATTTTACGGTCAGGTTCATCACACTATGCAAATCACCGAGTTAAAATTTACAACACTAACAACAATAAGTCTGTTAAGTCAACTAATTATGGGCTAATCACATTGCTAACTACTAAGTCTTCTAATTACGTGTTAATCACACTAAATCATTCAATTTTATGTTCGAACACTAAGTCAAAATACACCGACTACACAACTATAACTACTCAGTTCCTACAATAACAAACTACAATTCTTCTAATTACATCCTAATCACATTGCTAAAACTAGCTAAAACTATAGCCAATGCGAATGACACTTACCTTTTCTAGATGCTCACAAGACGATGCACAACTTCCGTAACTGAGCCAACTTCAATTTCTCTCTGGTTGGCTTCTCCCTTCTCTACCGCGAGCTCACTGCGATATGAAATGAACTACTGGAAGAACGAGCGAGCGACTGCGAAATGCAATCGTGTTACCTCTCTCCAATTTATAGCCACTGCTCTTAAAGAGAATCCGCAAATTAAGCCATAAATGTTGGCGCACAATGATTTGAGATAGGAGGTGACGGATCGATGCTTTCGGTGGAAAATTTAGCCAAATGCAGGGAGGGCCTCCTTCACATCTTTCAAGAATCAACACATGGCTCAAATGTACGAAGGGCCTGGTTCAAATCTTTGAACAATCAACACCTGCTGCAAATGGAGAGAGGGCCTGCTGCAAATGGAGAGGCCTGGTTCAAATCTTTGCTCAATCAACACATATTACGAACAACACAGTCATACCAATTAGCGATAAAAAATATAAACAAATAAAATTATAGAAAATTTAGACAAGCAAGTACACGGTGTCAGGAGGCTACACAAAAAAATTTGTAATTTTTTGAACTCATTTGGTATATTTTAAAATTCCTTCAAACTCTACCTAACCCTAACCCTAATTATCCACCCTAACCCTAATTATCCACGCACAGGGGTGGGCGTGCGGCGCCAGAGCAGTGCGGCGTGGGCACGCGGCACGTGGCGGGTGGGCGCAGCGCGGGTGGGGCTGCGCGCCGGACCAAGGTCGCGGGTGCCAAGGGCGCGGGTGGCGGCGCGCGGTGAGGCTGCGGTCTGGAAAGCGGTGCGCGGGCGTGTGGCACGTGGCGGGGTGGGGTGGGTGCGGGAGTCGGCGCGACAGTGCGCGGCACGTGGCGAGGTGGGTGGGTGGGTGGGCGCGGGGTGGGGCTGCGGCGCGGAGCGCGTGCCCCGCCGTGCGCGGCCACGTGGCGGGGTGGGACGGCGGGCGCGGGTGGGCGTGCGGCCGGGGATGAGGTGGCGGCCGAGGTGGCGCGCGCGGGTGGGCGTGGCGGGGTGGTGCGGACGGGCGCTAAGGTGGCGAGCCACAGGGTGGCCGTCGCGCGCGCGCGAGCGCGCGGCTCGGGTGAGCGGCGGAAACGAGGGCGGGCGTCGCCGCGGGTACGTGTCGCGACGTCGGCGCGGGCGTGCGGTGGCCGTGCGCCCGCATTGCTATATTTGCAAATACGGTTGCAACGTGGTTAGAAGTGCAAATAGCGGTCGAAAAGTGACCGTATCGGCCAAAAATTCATAATTTTGTGTAGGTACTAAGTACCAAGTGTATAACTAACCTCTCAATCTAGAGTACAAAAGAGGAGCTTGAGACTTGGTTTCAAAAAAAGAGGAGCTTGAGACATGGTACAGCCTACTATGGACAAATTCTTTTTTACCCTGACGCCACTCAATTGCAAAAATAGCTCTCGTCTCGTTTTATTTACAGATCTAGCTCCCCTTCCTCTCTTACCACGGTCGGTGAGCGCGGAAGGTGGGTGATCAGAGCGAATCTCCGTGGGAATGGACGGCGACCGTGGAACGGGGGGTTTCCGTGCTCGGCCACCGCGGAAAGGACCTTCCGCGCTCACGCACCGCGGCAATTGGCTGCTCCTGCGCTGGGCCAGCCTCCCGTGCCTTTCCGCACTCCTCGAGTGGGGAAAGTGACTTTCCCCACTCCCCGACCGCGGAAGGAGAGGGATAGAGGGTTAGATTTGCAAATAAAACAAGGTATGAGCTATTTTTGTAACTGAGTGGCGTTAGAAGACCAAAATAAAAAAGAATTCGCTAGGGACAGAGTGATAGGGACGGGAGGATACGTAGGTATCAGCGTATGTCGAGGCGGGCCAGGGCGATAGGGGGTGAGTAGCAGGTGTACATCGTAACATACGCATGGGAACAAAGGCGATGACAGCACGGTGGCCGGGGCTACCTGGCTATGCAACGAAACGGCCTACGGAAAAGGGTCAGAATGGAAGGGGAAAAACGAAGAGCCCGAAGGATGCTAGGGAGGGAGGGAGACCACCTACTCCGCAGCCGCCCGTGCAACAGCGCGGCACGGGCGGTGTAAAAGGAGGGATTTCCGAGGACCGCTGCGTCGGAGTGGCCCTTTTGGCCGCTTGCGATGAGTTATCAAACGTGGTTTTGATCCTCGATGGCTGTATCTCTCGTGTCGTGTATGGTCGGTCAGAAGCGCTTTTGAAACTTGGAGGTAGATCCGCTGCAGTCGTTGATGCTACGTGCATTTTTGCGGATCATGGATCGTAGAGGAATCAGCAACTACGACAGTAGATTTTGCGAGGAAAAAATGCTCTGTTTTCCCACTGTGGCTGATCTGGACTCCGCAGTGTTGGCAATCAAGTTGGCATGTATGGTGTGGTTGCTCCGAGACACCGTATACATATCTGTGCTCGTATAGCAGCGTGTGTCTATCTCTCGATAATGCGAACGGTAGAGCTGAAACATTACCGAGTTAGGAGTTATGATGTGTAGCCGTGTAGGCGATAAGACACGACTGTTTGGAAAAACAATGGCGAGGAAAGCTACGATTTGGAGGGAGAAATCACATTGGTCTTCTGTACTCGTTTCGTAGCTAGGTACACTGTTCCGTGATATACGACTTGATGACACAGTTGAATGTATTGTTAACATAGTACCACTGGTTTAGAAATTATGACATTGACTCCTGGATTTTTATATGGACTATAGCAAAAGATGCTTGCAAATTCGAGGGAAAACAATCACATTAGTCTTCTGTACGGCCTTGGGAATCTTTTTCTTTTTGCTAGTGGGTGTCCATGCGTTGCAACGGAATCCCATATTTTGAACGAAATAATTTTTATATTGTGGGAAGCGTACGAACAAAGCTGAAGCTTTTTGAATCGGTTTTCATTGAAAATTTTCCGTAGATAAGAATGGAAAATAATTCCGCATTGCATGCCATGGCTCGAAATTTGTTTGAACAAAATCTCAAACAATTATTCAAAGGAAGCAAAAAACACATATTTATATTGAAAAATTATAGAGACACATTTGAAGTTAGACCAAATAGTTCTAATAGCTTAAGTTATGCACACATTTATTGTCAGAACTCAGAACCAATAATGTTTTTAGGTAAACCAATCATAACATGTCTATGAATGAATTGATTCCCAGTATCATCATGTCCTAGTTATATACTCGTGTGTTGCAACGGATAAAAAGAATCGTATATGAGACGAGACATGCTCCACGAGAGCGAGCAGAAGCGGGAGGAGGCGGAGGAGGAGCTGAGAGCTGCGGCGTGGGAAGGGGACGCATGTGCACGGCCGAAAGAGCGGTTACGGTGGGAGGCAAGGAAGGAGGTGACGTCGCCTCCTCCCCCGACAGTCACGTTGTCGTCGATGAGGAGGACCGAGAGGTTCGAGTGCGCCTTCCGCACACGGTAGAGCTGGCCCTCGTGGATCTCCCTAGACGTGAGTAGCACAGATACTACGTGCCGGCGAGGCGCTCCCAGTGGTGCACCTGCTCGACACCGTCACGGGCAGCATTGCAGACGTTGCGGAGTTTTGTTTAGCAATTTTCTCATGTCTTTCCTTAGCAGTTTTTTTAGGCCAGAAGGGTGTAGGGCATACACGGGGGGAAGGGGTTGTGGAAGGGGTCAGCGCGTGTTTTTTTTCCCAAGGGTGGGAAGATTGTCCCGCTGCGTAGGAGTAAACTCTTTTATTAGACTAGCAGGGTGCCCATGCGTTGCGACGGAATCCCATATTTTGAACGAAATAATTTTCATATTGTGTGAAGCGCACAGACAAAGTTGAAGCTTTTTGAATCGGCTCTCATTGAAAAAATTTCGTTGTCAGGAATGCAAAACAATTCCGCATTGCATTCTATGGCTCAAAATTTATTTGAACAAAATCTCAAATGGTTGTTCAAAAAAAGAAAAAAACGCATATTTATATTGAAAAATTATAGGGACATTGATGAACCAGAAGGTCCTATTGTTGGCCCGATCTTTCGATGAGAACGATAAGTTCGGTAGTCGTCGCTCAACTCTCACGATCCTAGCTACGAACACGCAAGGCTCGAAACCACACAACCGCTGAACTGATTGACAAGTCATTATCAACCGTGCACGAATACCCGGATGACCTGACCATGAAGGTCGATTCCTGCATACACCGAAGAAGCACGCAAGAAAAAGATAAAGCAATCTAAAATTACAAATAGGAATTGAAATATTGAATTGAGTTGGGATTTTGAAGCGGTATTATGGTTAGTCTAGTCGACACAAGCCAATACACGAAGTTGAAACAAGGCTAACTTTTAATTAAATAAAATCCGAGTAAAACTAAAGGGGTGCAGCCTCCTTATATAGGGGAGGGGGAGCCGCAAAAGTCTAAGAGCTAGCAAAATGGTACTATTAATGAGGGTTACTGTTCATGTGAACAGTACTATGAATAGTGCATCTGGCCCGGGTGGAGGTGGCCGGTCCAGATAACCTAGAGTGGTGGCTGCCCTTTGGGCCAAATAATTAATACAAATACAAGGCCCTCGACCCAATGTGATGTGTCGCAGCACCAGGTATAAGTGAAGTAAATTCGTCGGCACGTTAGAGTAGCGCTTGACGCAGCCGAATCGATGGCAGTCGAATCGCCCGGTTGGAGATGGAGTAGTGGTCGTATCCGAAGGGTTGATGTTCTCATCACACATATTTGAAATTAGGCCAAACAGTTCTGATAGCTTAAGTCATACACACATTTATGGTCAGAACTCAGAACCAATGAAGTTTTTTAGGTAAACCAATCATAACATGTTCATGAATGAATTGATTCCCCGTATTATCGTGTCCTAGTTATATACTCGTGTGTTGCAACGGATAAAAAAAAATCGTATATGAGATGAGACATGCTCCACGAGAGCGAGTAGAAGTGGGAGGAGGCGGAGGAGGAGCTGAGAGCCGTGGCGTGGGAAGGGGACACACACGCGTGGCCGAAAGAGCGGTTACGGTGGGAGGCGAGGAAGGAGGTGACATCGTATCCTCCCCCAGTAGCCGCGTTGTCGTTGATGAGGAGGATTGAGAGGTCCGAGTGCGCCTTCCGCACACTGTAGATTTGGCCCTTGTCGATCTCCCTAGATGCGAGCAACATGGATGCCGTGTGCCAGCGAGGCGCTCCCAGTGGCGCACCTGCTCGACGCCGTCATGGGCGGCGTTGTAGACGTCACAAAGTTTTATTCATCAATTTTCTCCAATCTTTCCTTAGCGATTTTTTAGGGTGGGAGGGTGTGGGGCATGCACGGGAGGGGTGGAGGACTCGGCCCGAGTTTTTTTTTTCCCGAGGGTGGAACGATCATCCTGATGCGTGGGAGTAAACTTATTTTTTTATTAGATAATATACACGAGAGGGGTGGAAGGAGTCGACGCGAGTTTTTTTCGGAGGTGGGATGATCGTCCGCGCAAATTTCTTCTTTTATTAGTTAAGAAGATAAGATGCACGAGAAGAGTGGAAGGAGTCGACGTGAGTTTTTTTTAGGTGGGACGATCATCTCGCTGTACGAAAGTAAACTTCTTCTTTTATTAGTTAAGATATGTATATGCAATTATTATGTGACGGTTACGTAGAGAAGTGTGAGCACCTTCAAGATGGTCTGCTTCACTTGGTTGGGGGAAATGAAATTAGGAATACCGAGTACAGATGTGGTTTCATATGAAATTGCATGTCGCCAATGGCTTAAACAGCAAAATCGCTGAAGGGCGCACAAGCATGACTAGACGATTTAGCTTGTAAATGAATTTGTTAGCGCATGAAACTCGCAATTGTAATCAGAAGTCAGCGATCCTGGGTTTAAAGATAGTGCGCCACAACATAATCTCAACCATTGAAGCAAAATAATAAATTAGACAGGAGGCAAATAAATGAATTAAATAATGAACAGTGAGCTAGTGGGTCGCCTAGCTTGTGCTGGCCGGTGAGCTTCCCTTGTTCCGGAGCGTTGGATTTATTCCGTCTCTGGTCCTCTCCTGTCGCCCTTCTGCATCGATCGCTTTAGTATGTGATCCGTTCATAAAATAGTTCACCGTAATGTCTAAAGATCGGGGGTGCCGTATGGTCTTTGAGTTCGTGCACAATCGCACTATTGAAAAATTGCGATGTGGGGGTTGGTGAAGGTGTCGAAGCCATTGTTTTTAAGCTGGATCGTACGGTCTTCTTCATTCATCACTAAATCTAACTTTCGAACGAAACTATGTTCTGGTGTACGTCGGACAGGGACTCTCTTTTTTTCTTCTCCTACTCCGACTCTACCGTCTGATTTTTATTATTTCAGTCGTGGATGGCTACCTTTGCTATTTTGTTTCGAAAATAAGCTAAATAAAACAGAAACTCCTCTGACTTCACGCTCCGTTGCAGCAGAAAAATCAGAGACCCCTCAGG
The DNA here is from genome assembly GCA_036346255.1 of Ampelocalamus luodianensis. NCBI lineage: Eukaryota > Viridiplantae > Streptophyta > Magnoliopsida > Poales > Poaceae > Ampelocalamus > Ampelocalamus luodianensis. Next base: position 15,583,119 of record CM070621.1, on the reverse strand, counting down.
CTCAAGATTTTGAACCGGGTAGCGATCACTAGCATCATCATTTTGACGCAGAATTGACAGGTTTCGGTGCGTATGTGACCGACTGTGCGTGGAGTGTGGACGTTCAGATATTACAGTTTTTATTTTGCGAATCGATAGATTACGAGAGGCTTCCTCGAAAGAAAAAACTTTGTAGCTTATTTAGGGTCGAAGCACATGTTCACACAAGTAAATTTGACAAGTCCACGTTTGTTAGCTCATATGATATACTACATATGATCTGTTGAGTTTTATGCACCAAATTAAATCATCTGAAAGCGCGAACTATAGTGGAGGATACACTATACACAATTCATGCACCAAGCATGCCTAACCTAGCTAGAAACCAATCATGTATGCATATCGTATTGATGCCTTGTAATAGGATATGTATATCACTGTTATTCAGAGTAAAGGTATACGACCGATGGGAGAAAGAAAGAAGGGAAAAAGTATAAAAAAGAAGGGAAAAATAATTAAAGGCGTTGGATTTAGGGGGCGTGCACAGAAAGGGAACAGACAGTTGAATGGAATGGGGGATGGGATTGAGAGGCGAGTGGGGGATAAGAATGAACAAAACGGAAGTGGCTGCCTTTGCATGGTGTGGAGAGAAAGCGCGAAAAGATTAGGCTTATCATGGACGGCATGCATCTCACACGAGACCACCGGTGTCCTGCGCTGCCACGCCACACAACCAGACAAAATTGAAAATTCTCTGCTGTAAGTGTGATGATATGGAATCATGGATGCATGCAACATATGTGTCCCCTCCAATAGGACGGCGTTTTGGGTACGAATTTTTTTATGCTTCTGCAAAGTTTTCGATTTCCTGATCAGCCGCTGCAAAACGCTGTCAATTTATGTCACTACATTTCACCAAAATTATCCATTTTTTTACTACCGTTAACTCCGTCAGATTTTGCACGACATATTTTTTCAAAATAGCCAAATTACCCTCATCTTCTTCCTCATCCATTGATCTCCCTTCCACTTCGTCGCGCCATGAGTGTCGTTTGCTTCTTCACCACCCCCTCCCTCCCCTCCACCTCTGTCGTAGCCTCCTCTCTATGGAAACCGCTCGGCTGATGAGCCCGGTATTGCTGCGGGAGATGGCGGCGGGGACAGGGAGGGTGATGGTGTGGGCCCGTTGCGGGCGCAAGGGGAGCAGGAGAAGGAGCAGCAGCCACCAATGGCTTCAGTGAGGAGTAGGTGGCAGCAGGAGGAGGAGGAGGTCGCCGTTGCGGGGTACGATCGGTTCAAGCTCAGGGTCGTCGATGGAGGAGGACGAGGAGCAGCTGCCCTAGGAGGAGGAGAGACGCCGATCGTAAGCTCAGACATGGTTGCCTCTTCTTCCCCGTCTCCAATCAAACCAACACCACCGTCAAATTTGTCACCCTCGGTGAGCACCTCCACGATTCTTCTTGCCTAGAACATCGCCTCCACTCTCTCCACCTCTTTCCCACTTCAATTCGGCTAACACACCACCATAGCATGCCATCATCGCCATTTTCTCCCCTAAGACCAGCCAATGCCGCCCCATCGCCATTGCCCATTTATGGTCGTTCCGCCTGCACCGACGAGCTCCCTATGTGGTCATATTTTTTATGCACGTGCCTGTTCTCATGGAACACCCCTGCTTCTTTGCCGCAGATGTTCCATTTTTCAGTCGCCGCCTATGGCGTCGTGCGCAACCACCTGTGACACCGTTGTCCATCACCTTCCCGATGTCGCACTGACCCATTTTGGTCGTCACTCGTGCCTCACGAGCTTCCATTTGCCAAAAATGCTCCTGTCTAGAACCGCGCTTCATGCCTCTGCTTCCTTTGTTCTTTCTCTCATTGCCGAGTGCAAGGACTATCTCGTCTTTTCGTAACCACTTCACAGCTTGACTGGTCAACAATAGCAAAAACGGGCAATTTTGTTGAAATATAGTGGCGTGTAAGGGAGATAGAGTAACAAATCAGGGAGTTAGGAGCTTTGAGGTGACATAAAAAAATTTGCCCCGCTTGTATAATGTCGTTTATATGTATGTATGCATCAACTAGTTTCTATTTCGTAGGCCACGTAATAGAAAGGATGAAGAAATGACTCCTTTTTTAAGTGGTGTACTCCCAATCATTTGAAGCGTTTAGCTAGTTTATGTTTTTCAAAATTAGTAGACCATAGGTAGGGAGCTAGGAGGTAGAGGCTAATTAGAGTATAATTTCTTCTACTTTTGAAAAATAAAGGTTTTCATAGAGGATTCGGTCATAAATTGCGTCCAAAGCATAGTGGATCATGTCGTTTGCAATAAGCCAGCGATGACATGCGTTCTGATGTCCAAGAATCATGGTGGAATGGGGTGACAATTCAGTTGCAATTGACAAGCCTAACAACTCCATTGACCGATTAATGTACGTATATAGTCATCGTTTCATTAAACAATAGTTGTGTCCATTGTATGCTCTTGTTGGTGTTTAATTTTGAAGATTTGTCCTTAAAAAGTATACTCCTGTCCCCTAAACGAATCACAATAATGCTAACGTCCATTTATTTGGAGTATATAAATTCTACGAAGTGCCATATATTAAGAGCGTTCTCGAAAAGATAAGGGCGCTCCAGCATTCGTGCTCAAACTGAGACCAAGTGATCAACTTGAAGCGCAGACTTTGCTCTAGGTATAGTTTGGGAGCCAGAGAGAAATGGAATTAATTAATCCACCTGAACGTTTTGGACATGATGTTTTTTTTTTTTTGGCAGACGTCATTCCCCTACAAATGAGTAGTACACTAGTACTAGTAATCTAGCATTTGCTATGGCAGGCTATACTTACGCCGTACACAGCACTTGATTATTCGCAGCACAGCCTTGATACCCGACCTTAAGGGAAGGAGTTCTTTTTACTGTGCACTCAATTTACTAGGATCATTCCGTCTTCTTTTTGATCCAATAATTTAGATTATCTAGGATTTAGTTATACTACACCTATTAATACGAGTAGTAAAATCCCGATAGAGTAGAATTGTAATTGTCTATATAGGAGATCACATGACACAATACCAATATTTTCAACCCTAGTTGGAAAGTCTATAATACCCCAAGAAAAAAATCTATTATCTTATTAAATTAGGGTCAAAAGAAATCATCATGTTCGTTCTCAAGGGCTAAAATTCTCGCATTAATCAGTGGAAAAGAGAAAGTTTTACAACGTCGATTGTGGTGAGTCTAAATTATAATGGTCTAGATTAAAAAAAAGTCCATATCAAATACAATAAAACTGAAATTCATAATAAAAATAAAATAAAATCAATAATTTGATTTCCACGTGAATTTCTAAGTAAAAGAGTCCATGTTAAGTACAATAAAACTAAAATTCAAAATAAAATAAAATAAAATTAGCAATTTAGTTTTTGTACAAATTTCCAAGTAAAATCGCTAAATAATTACAATTTGGAACAAAAAATAAACAAAAATAGGAAATTAGATTTGTATACGAAATCCAACAAAAAAACTGAAATTTAGAATAAAAATAAAATAAAATTAGAAATTTGATTTCGATACTAATTCCAATAATTATGACCAGAATAAAAACTAAACAATAATTGGAAATTAGATTTGTATACGAAACCCAACCAAAAAATAACTGAAATTCAGAATAAAAAAATAAAATTAGCAATTTGATTTTCATACAAATTCCAAAGTAAAATACCTAAATAATTGAAATGTCCATTCAAAATAACTGAAATGTTGAATAAAAATAAAAGTTATAACGAGTATGGCACGAATGGCGTTGAAGGAGACAAAGAGAAGTTACCACATTCGCACTCAAGGTTACGTGTTTGTATTGTTGCTTCCTATGGAATAAAAATAATAAATAACTGAAATTTTGATTAAAAATACATGTTATAATGAGGATATCTCGAATGCTGTCGAAGGAGACCATGAAAGAGTGCAATGACATCGATCTGTTATGCAAGAAGACATTGACCCATAGGGAAGTGAAGAGCCAAGGCGACGATGATGAAGTTGAGGATAATGTCGTGCTGCTCATTGGAGCCATTGAAGAGAGAGTCAAATGTTGAAGGAGCCAAGGACCACGAGGACAAGTGGAGCATCGATATTGTTGAAGAAGTTAGTGACCAAAAAAGCTCGATAATGGGGAAGCCCTATCGGAGAGGAGATGAAGCTTTGCATTGAAGATGAGCTATTGGCGACATGTGGCCATCGGGTAGCTAGGATCTTGCCACCACTGGTGAGGGGCACGTCGTTTTTAGCGATGACAAAAAGATTCTTCATACCATTAGACAACGACTAAAGCAGATATGCCGATATTAGTGAAGATGGGAGGTGGCCACAGTTAATGAGAAAGCCACAACGTTGAGTTGACCAACATCAACGAAGAAGAGCGACCGACACGAGAGACATCGAGCATGTATAACATCATGCATGCATATGTACATGTATGCATCCGTATGAATAGAAGCGTGGGCATACAAAGGCAGAGAAGAAGAAAACTTGGAGTAGAAATGACGTAACCGTAGAGAATATGCCCGTACCAGAGAGAGCATGACATGGGTCCCCAACTGCGATTGGCGACAGATGCATGTGTATACGTGTTGATGTCGCAATGGTTAGCATTAAGCAATAATTGAGAAGAAATAGAAGATAACTATGTAGTAAAGTATTGCATTGGAAGGGATAGTAGCTGATAGGGATCGATCAAGATTTAGGCTTAATGTTGGAGGTTAAAGCAAAAAAGTTGTGACTGCGTGAAGAGATAGAAGCCACGGGGTTTGGTTGGGCAGTCGGCGTGTGAGAGAAGATAAGTTCAATGTAGGTCGCCTATAGTGTATCGATGTATGCGTGACCAAGATACTCTAATTCATTATACCATGTAAAGTAATAAGGTAATTTGATGTACACATAATCAACATATTACTTGAGATTAAATAGATGTACATGTGCATGCATACAATTTGGAAAAAATCTAATAAAGTAAGAATAGAGGTATGCAGCTACATGGTTTATGCACGATAGAGAGTGGTTAGTTTCTAAGAACCCCAATAACTTATTATGCTCATTGATTTTCTTCCATCAAAGAACATATTTCAAAGCATATTACTCAAGTTGTTATTACCGGTGTCTGTAATACCCTTTCATGTTATGTATAGGTAGCACTAAAGACAACTATTACAATATGTTGTCTTTTTATATGTCGATTACTGTACGATAGACGACTCAACTATCTGTGCTCTCTTTCTCTCGTATTCTATATAACAAGATTTACAGATACTTAACGGCAAACTATTGTACATAAGTTCAGGGTTTATTACTTTGGTACCCCTGTTTGACTGGTGCCACCGTTCTGATTTGGACGTCCGGTCGCCGGCCTCCTGCCGACCAGCCGCCATCCGATCACGTACACCTAGGCACCTATACCCGGCCGAGACGGCTCTTGGCTTGTCGCGTACTACTGAAACGCTTCTTGGACGGCGGGATGCACATGACATGAGCTCGCCGTGCCGTGGTTTGCTCGCTGGGGATTCATGGGCCGTCCGCGAATGCAGCGCGGCTGTTCCAGTGTAGTCTCCGGGTTGCTCACGTTCAGTTTTCAGGTAGGTACTAGAAGGTGTGCCCGGCCCCACACATTGACACTGACACACCCTGCAGCTATTGCACATTTATACTCCGTACAGCTGCCGTGGCATGAATTAGGATCTCTGCATTGATGTGTATGGCATTAAGTGATTTTCACAGTTCCATCAAAGGTTCAAAGCTCCAATAAATTCGCTATAGAAATCATTGCTATGATGTTTTGCTACATTCATGTAGCAAAACCACTATTTATTTTCTCACAAAATGATGTTTATACGATGGACCTCTCAGTAAGACAGAGGATTTATAAGCTCCTCTGTCGTCTTCCAAACCAATCGATGGAGCTAGCCGGCTATCTAGTATTGAAATACAGGACTTCGCTGAGTCGCTGTACGGAGAGCTTTCTTTTCTCTGTACTTTGTACTTTGCGCGCACCTGTAGCGAGTTTAATCCTTGGAGGAGTATTATTCCCTCAGCCTGATGAGGTCTTAATGGGCTCACTGATCAGCTTTGATTTGTGTGGTTTGCCCCTGTAACTGACTCTGATCATGGTTCTCTCCTGCTTTAAGACTTTTATCAAGTCATTTTCCTTCCTGTTCCAAAGGTTGCTCTGCGTCCACATCTCGGAGACCCCTTTAACCGTCTATCTAGAAGAGAACTGAGAACCGTCTCAATCGGTTCTTTCCCAAGCTTTATTTCGGTCGGAAATCGGAATGGAGAAAAGCTAGAAAAGCAGCAGGCGTGTGTGCGATACATGCTTAGCCCAGCATCCTCTGCTGTGCAGTGTGATGGATATTCGGGCCATGGGATTTGCATCCGTGACTGAAACAACAAGGATCGCGTGGTCGGCTAATGTTCCATGCAGTGCATGTAATCTTGTAATCTATCTTGCTTAGCTCAGTCTGAGACCTTTCGTTTTTTTCTGTTGGACATTTCTGACTGCCAAATCATATGCAGGCAGCTGTGCCGACCACCAACCCGTATCTGCACACTTTTCAAGTGCAGATGTCATTAGTGGACTAACGGTCGAATTGTTGGGAATAAACACAGGAAAGTTGTGTGAACTTCTCCAGATTAGAACAAAGAGATCACCTCATCACCACAGCTGAATTATGTGTGTACTGCATGGACATAAAGAAACCACCCGAACCTCAGCATCACCATCCCGAAACAAGTTCGTCCTGACTCCTGAGTTCAGTATTTTTTTTTTTGAAAGGGGAGCTCAGTTTGAACTTTGAAGTTTGAACACGTTATGTTATGTACGTAATCCCGTTGGGTGTACCAATAGAGAGTAGAGGCCATCAAAGTAAAGGAGAAAGGTAGTAAACAATGAACTGATCTAATGCTTGCAGTATGTACTGGGCGGCTGGGCCCATTGTAGGAATTAAGACAGATCAAATGGGGCAACTGCTCTGTGAAGAACCATGAAACGATGTTTTGATAGAACATTAGCAACATTTTACTCGTAAATTATTTTTGGATTTGATTACGTCTAGGCACTGAAGCAATATATGTATCCTCCTGACCTCCCAGATCTTGTATACAAGCAATGTACTTAACTGATAAGATCTTCAGTTACACGTACTCACCAATATTGGGACAGAGGGTAGACAATAGCTAGTTTTTCATTGTCTGCTAGCCAATGTCAATGCAGTAAACTAAGAGTTCAATTGCCATTTCATAGTTTGGATGTCGCGAGCTTGATAAGATCCTTCCTCAGTATCTTGCCAGATGCGTTCTTGGGGATGTCCGTCACAAACGCCACCTTTCTAACCTTCTTATATGGCGCTACCTGTGAAAATTATTTACCAGGAGGTCAGAGAAATAGCAGGAAACGAGCATACGAATATCTGAATCAATGGTGAGCCTGATGTTTCTCTTCTTTTTTCATTGGGCTCATCTGATCATTCATGATTTATGAGTCATGCTCACCTGTTTCGCCACAAACTCCGTCACCTCACGCTCTGACAAGTTGCTCCCTTTCTTTCTCACTGCATAGGCCATCCGGAACTGGCCGACCTCCCTGTCAGGAAACCTGCAAACGGACCAACCCATTAGGAAACCTGGCCTAATTAAGTTGATAGAAGTGATTACTGCTATCTTGATGACACTTGCGGGATGTTCAAGTTTTTGGGAATGGTTGTGGATCCCAAATCCTTTATTTATAGTCTAAAGATTGAATTCGACTCTAATACAAGATTAGATCCGATTCTAACACGACTCCTTGCTAGTTCCTAATACTAACCAATACTCCCCCTCAAGATGACCGAAGATATCAATTATGCTCTTCTTGTTATATATTATAGCACCATCGCTAGCACTTAAACCTTTAGTGAAACAGTCAGCTAACTGTTCACCAAACTTGACATACTCTAACTTCAGCATCCTACCATCGAGTTTTTCCTTGATGAAAAATCTATCAATCTCAATGTGTTTGGTACGATCATATTGTACTGAATTGTTAGCAATATTGATTGTAGCTTTATTGTCGCAATACAACACCAAGATATTATTCCTCTATAACCGAAGCTCAGGTAATAAACCCTTCATCCATATTATTTCACTCATACTCAACGCGTCATTGCTCTGTACTCTGCTTATACAGTAGATCGAGCCACAACCTCCTACTTCTTGCTCCTCCATGACACAAGGCTACATCCCACAAATATACAATATCCAGAGGTAGACCTCCTGTTATCCACACTGCTCGCTCAATTAGTATCACAATACCTTTCCACAGGTGTTGATTCTTCCTGAACCAAAGGCATTTCCCTTGGTTACTCTTCAAATGACGCAGGATTCGATAGACAAAAGTCATGTGTCTTGTTCTGGGATCATGCATATATCGACTGACCACACTCACTGCATATGAAATATCAGGTCTTGTATGACACAAATAGATGAGACACTCAACAAACCTTTGATAAGCTTCCTTGTCAACTGGATCTCCTGACTCAGCACATAGCCTGTGATTCTTATCAATAGGTGAAGCTATAGGACGACACCCAAGCATACATGTTTCTGCCAGCAGATTAAGGACATACTTCCTCTGAGAGAGAACTATACCATTCGAAGAATAGACAATATCAATCCCAAGAAAATTTTGAAGAGTTCCAAGATCTTTCACCTCAAATGCCTCTATGTAAGATCGAGGAGGCCGACTAGAGGGGGGTGAATAGGCGTTTTAAAACTTCTATACACTAAAATCGATTTATAATGCAGGTTTTGCACAATTTAAAGCCTAAATCAACTAGGTAGAACTAAGTGCACCAACAATATAAGTCAATTGATCAATATTGCAATTAAGCAAAGACTTGTAAGCTATTCAATTTTAGCAATGTAAATAGCACAAAGCATGGCAAGCATTCATATACAATGAATAAGCAATTTAATACAATAAATATAAATTGCACAATGTAAAGCAATAGAATGCAAATCACAAAAGATACGGCGATGTTTTACCGTGGTGTTCAGAGACTTGCCGGTCTCCCCTAATCTACGTTGAGGTAAGCCCAAACCAATTGGACTGGCTCCACGAATTAAGCCAAACACCTCCAATCCACTAGTGGTAGCTCTTTCCCGCTCCGGGTAGGTGAGCTCCAACCTTCACAACACGTCGAGCCTCTTCACAATCTTCTTTAAAGAGATCACCGAACACGACGCCTTCAACGCCGTCTAGGTGTCGGCAAACACCAAGAGTAATAAGCCAAGCCCCTTACTTGATACTCATCATATGCAACAAATGCACAAACTTAAGTGGATACAAAATCCAACTCTAGATGCAACACATGCAACTAGAGACCTCTCTCCTTGCTCATAAGGTGCAACGCATGCACAATAGAGGGGAGAGGCTCACACTAGCTCAAGAGAGTGAAATGAAGTGCCAAAGGTTGTCTCTCAACCGGCCAAGGGGGTATGTATAGCCCCCACAACAAAAACCAGCCGTTTGGAGTTGTTACAGCCCAAAAAACTAGCCGTTACAGACTTGGTGTGGTACTACCGCAGTGCAAACCGTGGTACTACCTTTTCTCGGCGGTAGTACTGTTCTTATAAAGGCGGTAGTTCCGCAGCCCAATTTCAGCACAGACGACACTCGGTAAAAAGGTCATAACTTTTTATTCTGATGTCATAATTAAGTGATCTTGGACTCTATTGAAAGCCTATTCAGAGGGCTACACAATCCACCTAATTGCATGATCTCAAACACATTAGATCAATGCAGAAAGCATAAGAACTTCAGAGAGTCACAACCATGATCTAAGTCTAAGAAAATAGCAACAAACAATCTTAGACCATGTCAAGAGAATACACATGACAAAAAGCCTAAACAAACATGGCCATAGTATAGCAAAAAATAAAGCTATCTCATGAGAGTTCGCACTAGGGGTGGGAGTGGGGCGGTGCAGTTCGAACCAAACCTAATACATGGTGCCTACAGGATTTTTGCGTGGCCACGGGTTGACCCATTTGGCGCAACTGCAATGCCCCGCATGACCCAATGGGTTTTAATGGTCGACCCACTTGTGCATTCCTTCCCCAATGTCGTCGTCTAATCCAACCTCCTCCTTCCCACTCCTGATGCTGCCCACTCGCTGACGCGACAACCTAGGACTATTGGCCCACATCCATGGCCGTTGTCCCTCGGCGGACCTCGTGGCACCGCTCGTGCGCTAGGTCGCACCTGCGTCGCCGCTGATGTCACTTCACCTAGAACCGGCCGTCGTCGCCTTCGCCTCGCTCGGACCTGACCTCCGCGGAACTCGCCTCTGTTGTCATCTACCCAGGGCGCCATCTCCGTCATCTCTCCCGGATCCGTCCACCACCAACTTCATCGTCGCCTCCCCCTGCCCTGGCGCCCTTCTCTCCTCGCGCTGCCCTCTCCCTCGCCCGCGCCAGATTCGAGGCCACAAGATCTGGCACATGTGACGGTGGCGGGATAGGAACACGATGAAGTTGCTAGAGGCAACGGAGGCGTCTAGATTGAGGGATCGAGGCGGCGGTGCTAGTTTTTTGTGGCGGCATGATTTGAGGCAGTGGTGGCGCCATTCATTGTTAGGAGAGGGAGAAGGGAGCCGAGGTGAGGCGACGGAAGCCAGTGGTTGCGACATAGGCCATTGGAGTTCGCGGATCAGCTCGGCGGCACCGTCGGGTCAAGTGGAGAGAGAGAGAGATCTGGGTGAGAGAGGGTGTGGGAGAGTGAGGAATGAGGATCTGGATCCCACCAGTATTGCAGAGGTCCACTGTGTGAACATCGTTTCATGATAAAGTGAATAGTGCTATGTTGCAGCACGACATCAAACACTGTAGCAACAGTGGGAAATTACTATAGCAATTTTACTGTAGCACAAAGACTCTGCGACAAAAATATTGTATCAATCGATCTCGGTCTTTGATCTTAATCGGATGGTGGAGATTGCTCCTAATGCTCATACACCTTTGATTCTCAGTATTAATTCCTTCAATGTAGAGGATCCCAATCCGAAGAATAAGGACTCGACGAGGTAGGAATGATCCACTTGAACCTAAGGACCAATAGGTTCTCAACCCGGTTGCCCCTCCTTTTTTTGGGCCTCGTCTCTGGCCCATCTAGCTGGAATATGAGGACAACCCATTCCCACCCCTAGTTCGCACTTCGCACTCGGTTGATATAGTATGGCCAAAAATAAATTAAAGCCCTCTTATCCTGGCACCTGGCATACATCGCCTAGTTCACATCTACCATGTGGCTTTAGCCCAAAACAAAGCCATGTCTGCATAGTTTTATATGATTACTATTTTGAAACAAACACTTAGAACTCATGCTTATTGTAATTCAGAACACGTTTAGTCCGCAATATTCTCACCCGTGTGTGCTACATCAATTAATTTTAAACTTATAATTCTTTTCTCCATTAACCAGTCATCATTAACATAATGGGCAACTACACTAAGATAATCCTTTTTAACCCGACCACTTTATATGTTCGAGGTCAGGGCCACCGAAAATATGCACATACTAAATAGTTCTTTTATTTTATTATGGTGTTCATTGTAGTATTTTTACTAGATCCTTAGTTATCGTTTATCTAGAAATGATAGGAAATATAGGATTATACGTAGTCCTAATGTAATTTTAGAAAGCAACAGACTCCCCAAAGTCTAACGGTAAATCCTCAGAAGCAATTAAATGACAGAGAGATTGACGGGCTACTTCGGGATTGTAGTCCCAGCTACGTACCGTACCATCGGAGTTGTACTGTAGCTGCATCTGCTTCATTACCAATCCTTATTTAGTCTTACATCTTGTAGCATGTCTAAACAAGTGCCTCTTTCCACCTGTAGACCTTGCAGACAATTCATTGTGATAAATTTTGCAAATAGCATATGGTACCTGATTTCCCTACACGTCTTGCTTGGTTGTCCCGTCGAAATTCTCTCACACTCCCGATGTAGATGGCCTCGTCCTTTTTGCTCCGATGGTCACCGACGTAGATGCTGTTGTGGAGACTGATGACGGAACTCCGCCTTACCCTTCCGGTTGGCTTGATGCAGCCGCAGCCGCCTCCATAGATGCAACTTTCTCTAGTGAAAATCCGTAATCACCAAGAGCAAAGTCGTCGTAACTGTTCATAACAAAAACTGTAAAATCGAAACTAACATTATTATTACTTTCATCTAAGCATAACAAGTACTAACAATAAAAGTATGCAAAAAAAATAGCATTGTACTACCTCTTTTGCTGTCTTGCTGTCGAAAATTGAATTTTTCAAAATTTGTCAAAGTTTTTTAATTTTGCCAAATTATCTCACAACGAATTTGAATTTGCACACCAAAATTTGAAAGAGAGATTGAGGAATGGATGGATGCTAAATGAGGGGAGGGTATGGTGGCTGTTTATAGAGAAAAAAAATAGATTTTTTTGCTATTTTTAAAGAGCCTAACGGTAAAAAAGGTCAAAAACGTCAACGGTCGGATTTTAGTTGGGTCGTGCCGTGCCAGGCATGGTCCACGAGCCTGCCTGCCCGGCGCCCCTACCCCGCCTGCTCGGCTGCCCGCCTCCTCTTTTCCCCAGCCTAGCTGCCCACTGCGGCACTACCACTACCGAGTGCGGCACGGCCGCACGCCCACCTGCCTCCACGTCGACGCCCTCCTGGCCTTGTCCTCCCTCCGCCCAGCCCTCCTCCTTCCTCTTCTCCCTCCGCTTCGACCACCAACACTGTGCCGCCCTCCTCTCTTCCTCTCCTCCTCCTCCTCCTCCTCCTCCTCCCGACTTTGTCCTCCCTCCGCGTCGGCCACCGGCGCCACCCCGCCCTCCTCCTCTTCCTCTCCCCCTCCTTCTTCCTCCACGCTGGCGCCGCCCTGCCCTCCTCTCCTCCCGGCCCGGCTCACCGGCTGCCCCTCGACACGCATGCCACGTGGGCCATGTTGGGCTCGTGTCGTGCCTAGCACGCCCGACACTGTTCGTGTCGGGCTGGCCCATCGTGCCAGAGTGGCGGCCTAGGCACGGCCTAGGCTATCGTGTCGTGTTAGTCCAGCCCATGAACAGTGCGGATTGTGTCGTGCCTGGGCCGAACCAATAGTGTCGTGCCTCGGGCCAGTCCAGTAGGCCCGGCCCATCTAGCTAGGTCTATCCCCATGTGAAGAAAATGGGTGGAAAAACCAAATCAAATCAATGGGCTATGGAGACGAGTGCAAGTATTTTCAATGACATGTGGATTCACCCGTGCTTGTGTACCACCTGCCGATGAATGGATCCACAGTAGTAGTATACTACTACCAGTAGTGTTAAAGATTCGGTGCTGCGTTTTCCTTTTTTGACGGGGTTGTTGCTGAAGCTGATCGGATAACATACTCGATTGCTCGTATCCCCGTGGAATGGAACGCAACACAAGTCTGTCTGACCAAATTGGATGTCTGGATGGTCGGTGGGGCACGGTGGTTTCTGGGCCGGTGTTTCGGTGCCATGGATGGGTGCGTTTTCGGGCTCTGTTTTTGTTTCCTTCAAGGCAAAAATGGTGGGAGGTGGTGGGGGCGGCTACCAACAACCGGCCATGTCTACCTTTGCCAACCCTTAAGGGCATATCTAATAGTGTATTTATTGTCGTCTCTGAGATATGCCACGTCAACAAAATCTTACGAGGTGGAGAGAGTGGGAGGAGAGAGAGCATAGGTTGTTTCTTCCTGAAGAGACTGTTGTGCACGCGAAACAAGATATAATACATCAATCTACTATAGTTGGCATGTGGGCTTGTTTCAAAAGAAAATTATAAAATATAAATGTTGGAGAGTGTACTAGAGACTATCTATTCGAGATGTTGTCTCTAAAAATGATGTAGCATATGTTAGAGACAATGTGTAGCTTTCAATGTAATGCGGCTGGGACTTGATAATTTGGATCATAAAATTCCTAAATAATTATAATTCAGAATTAAAAATAGAATAAAAAAATACAATTAGATTTGTATATGAAATCCAACAAAAAAACTAAAATTCAGAATAAAAATAAAATTAACATTTTGATTTTGGTATAAATTCTAAAAATTATAATTCTAAATAAAAATTAAACAAAAACAGCCATTAGATTTATATATGAAATCTAACAAAAAAAATTATTGAAATTCAAAATAAAAACAAAACAAAATTAGCTATTTTATTTCAATACGAATTCCAAAGTAAAATCCTAAATAATTGTAATTCAGAATAAAAATTAAATTACAAAAATAGCAACGAGATTCGGATACGAATTTCGAGGGAAAAGAACTAAAATTCGGAATAAAAAATAAAAGAAAATTTACAATTTGATTTCCATACGAATTCCAAAGTAAAATCCCTAAATGACTAAAATTCAAAATAAATTAAATAAATTTAGCAATTTGATTTGTATACAAACTCCAATAAAAATAACTAAAATATTGAATAAAATAAAAGTTACAATGAGGATGACACGAGTGGTGTTGGAGAAAACACAAAAGAAGCCACCATGTTCGTTCTTAAGGTCATGTGTTTCTATTTGTTGCTTCCTATGAAATAAAAATAAAAAATAACTGAAATTTTGAATAAAAATAAAATTATAATGAGGATGACATGGATAGTATCGAAGGAGACCACAAAAGAATGCAATGACATCGATTTGTCCTGCAAGAAGACATTGACAAACAGGGAAGCAAGGAATCGAGGCGGCAACGACAGATATAGGGACAATATCGTGATGTTCACCTTAGTTGTTCAACGAGAACAATGTCGTGTTGCTCGCCGGAACCATTGAAGAGAAAGTCCAGTGTAGAAAGAGGCAGGGGTCGTGATGACAAGTGGTGAGCGTCGGCGTTATTGAAGAAGTTAGTGGTCAAAAAAGTTCGATGATGGGAAAGCCTTGGTAGAGAGGAGATAAAACTTTGCATTGAAGACGAGTTATCGACAATATGAGGCCATCAGGTAGCTAGGAGGGGGCCATCACTAGTGAAGATGGGAGATTGTCGCGGTTAATGAGGATGCCACAACATTGAGTTGGACAACGTCGAAGAAGAGGAACGACTGATATGAGAGAAGAGGACATCGAGCATGTATAACATCACGCATGCATATGTACATGCATATATCTGTACGAATAGAAACGTAGGAGTACAGAGGCAAAAAAGCAAAAAAAGCTTGGAGTAGAGATAACGTAGTCGTAGGGAATAGACTCGAGGTTACCGGAGAGAGCGTGACACCTGTACATAGCTGGGATAGGCGACGGTTGCATGTGCATGCATGTTAATGTCGCAATGGTTACCATTAAGCAATAATTAAGTAGAAGTAGAAGCTAACTATGTGATAAAGTATTATATTGAAAAGGATAACAACTAAGAGAGATCGATCTAGATTTGAACTTATTGTTGGAGGTTGAAGTAAAAAAAAAGTTGTGACGATGAGAAGATATAGGAGACATATAGTTTAGTGGGACAACTCACGTGTAAAGGAAGATAAGTTCAAGGTAGATCGCTTATAGTGCATCAGTGTATGCGTAAGCAACATATTTTAATATCATGTAAACTAATAAGATAATTTGTCGCACGCATAACAAATGTATTACTTGAGATTAAATAGAGGTACATGTGCATGCATACAATTTGGAAAAATATAACTACATGATTTATGCATGATGGAACCCTAACAACTTATTATGCTCAATATTTTTCTTTCATCAAAGCTTATACTTCAATTACGTTTCTCAAGATGTATTTTTCTTCAGATTTCTATTGTTATTTCTAATGTTTATAATATCTTAAAAATCTAAATAGTCTGTAAGGTACGTAAATATATTCTCAATCATTTATACAAACTTCGAAACAAATTTAATCGTGTAAATGTGCAGAACACCCTGCTACGTTGTACATCAGTCCGAGAGTCGTGACAATTGGACGCCACCATGACCCTCGCGGCATCACAAAACATGAAGGAAACCTTTCTTGGGTTCGAAATTTGGGCCGACACGGATTCAGTGTATTAGCAGCAAGCAACGGCCAATAATTTTGTCCTGGGAGTAAAAAATTATGGGCGCGACTAGCGCTCGGACGTACGATCCGAGTGCTAGCGTTGTACGCCCGAGCGCCAACAAAAATGCAGAACATGTGCAACATATCAAAAATTTATATACAATATTTTCTCTCAAAAATTTCAGAATCAAAACAAACATATAGAAAAGGACGCAACATATCAAAAACCTCATAATCAAAACAAACATTTGGAAAAATGATGTGTTAAAAAATCTTGCAACATCATTGTGAATAGGATACAATATTTTTTTCGACAGTCGTAACATTTTTTTCAACGGATCGCAACATCTCAATGAATATGATGCAACATTTTTTTCGACAATCGTAATATTTTTTTTCAACAGGTTGCAACATCAGAACCAGAAACAATAGATGATAACCTCTTGAATGTTACAGCTGGTGTGCGACGTGGGCTTCACCGAGCTGGCGTAGCTGCCCGATGACGGCGCGGCCACAGGAGGCTGAGCGCGGGCAGCGGCAAATGAAGGCTGGCAGCTCGCGGCAGCCTGACGGCGATGCCAAGGCGCACGGGGGCATAGGCGGCATCGGAGCCGAGACCTAGGTGGAGGATTTTGGGGGAAGAAGAGGAAATAGAGGAGAGCAGATAAGGCATGGGGAGAAAGAAGAAATGGATGGCGAGAGGTATTTGGCCAGAGCAAGAAAAATAGAGAAAATAATTAGAGAGAGAGAAGAAGAAGAAGGAGGAAGTCATAGGAGCAGAGGCAGCATGCTTCGGCTAGTGGAGCAAGGAAGCGTAGAGAAAAAGAATGCAGAAAGCAAGAGAGAAGAAATAGGGAGAAAAGGTAAGGAGGGAAGAGAAGTCATTGAATGGCTTGGAAGCCATTCAGCCAAACTGGAAGTACAGGGTGAGAGAGAGATTAGGGAAGAGAGAAGAAGTGCGTATAAATAAACTAACGCTTGAACAGTAGCGATTTCCAAAAATTATTAGGCCCAGAAAACAGCATCATCATCTAAACCACCGGAAAGCCATCTCGGCCGTCCATCGCACGTGGCAAACGGCTCAGCTCGCCCAGAATCCAGAACCCCATCACCTTATCCTCCACTCCCCACCCGAAACCAAACCCATCATCGTCTTCCACTCTTCCCTCCACACGCACCACCACCGGCCACAGCCTCCTCCCGCCCCAATGGAGGCTGTCCTACGACATCCATCTCTTTCCCGCCTCAAACCCCCAAACCCCAATGCTCACAGAGCCCCGCCCCTCTCCATAACCGTCCCTTCCCGTCTTGGCCTCCCCAAGCGCCGCCTCACCACCGCCACGGCGGTGTTCCAGGACCAGACCAACCCAAGGAACCCGGCAAACAAGGGAGGCGATGACGATGAGGCGTACGGAGAGGTCGACCGCATCGTCTCCAGCCGCACCGTCAAGAACGCGGTGTTCGCGGAGGACGGCTCGGCCACCACGGTCACCGCCACGGAGTACCTCGTCGAGTGGAAGGACGGGCACGAGCCTTCTTGGATTCCGGCGGAGGCCATAGCGGCGGACGTCTTGGCCGAGTACGAGACGCCGTGGTGGACGGCGGCCAAGAAGGCGGACGCGGAGGCGATAAGCGCGCTGCTTGCGGACGAGACGCTGCGGCGGGACCCGGACGCGGAGGACGCGCAGGGGCGCACAGCGATGCACTTCGCCGCGGGGCTGGGCTCCGAGGAGTGCGTGCGTGCGCTCGCCGAGGTCGGGGCGGACGTGGGCCGCCCGGAGCGCGCCGGCGGCGGGCTCACGCCGCTGCACATCGCGGTGGGGTACGGCCGCGCGGCTGCCGTGCACGCGCTGCTGGAGCTGGGCGCCGACCCGGAGGCCCCCGACGGGCAGGGCCGGACGCCGCTGGAGCTGGTCCAGGAAGTGCTCGCCGCTACTCCCAAGGGCAACCCGGCAACGTTCGAGAGGCGGCTGGCGCTGGAGGCGGCGGCCAAGGAGCTGGAGAAGGCCGTGTACGAGTGGGCCGAGGTGGAGAAGGTGGTGGACGGGCGGGGCGAGGGCAAGTGGCGGGAGTACCTGGTGGAGTGGCGCGACGGCGGCGACAGGGAGTGGGTGAAGGCGGCGTGGGTGGCGGAGGACCTGGTGAAGGACTTCGACGCCGGGCTGGAGTACGCCGTCGCCGAGGCCGTCGTGGACAAGCGGCAGGCGGCCGACGGGGAGGGGAAATGGGAGTACCTCGTCAAGTGGGTGGACATCGAGGAGGCGACGTGGGAGCCCGCGGAGAACGTCGACGCCGAGCTCGTGCAGGAGTTCGAGCGGCAGCAGTCGGGAACGGCTGGTGGGGGCGATGGCGGTGGTGCAGCGCCGCCGACTGAGACGGTTGCCGGGTGACGGTGGTCGTGCTCGATTCGCTCTGGTTTTGTTGTGTTGAGGGACGGAGCGGGACAAATATTTGTGGTGGCGCAATGTATCAGTAGCGATTTGATAAATTTTTGAGTTGGACACTTACGAAACTTATTCCACCAGATTCTCGTATTGCAATTGAAGTATGTCAAGAGTTTCAAGAAATGTCACCCATACCCTCGTGGACATAAACCAATTTTATAGATAGATTGCACAATAAGATGCACAAGATGCAAGCACATTACAGAAGATTCCATATGTTTATTCCTTTAATGAATAAATAATAATCATATCTCATGGAAACCATCATGGCATGTCTCAGATGTCTCATGTATTACTCTTCCAGTATACAGAACTCACAATTGCTTATTGGCAGCAATGCTGCGTAAGCAAAAGGAGATGCGTCTAAGAAAACTAGTTTACAAAAATAAAGTAGATGAAATGATTCCCTGGTATGCTCAAGTGCTCCAGCGTTGCAGGATGCCACGAATGAAGAATCAAGCACATGAGATTATTGTTATAACCAATTAAGTGCACTAAAACTCTTAAATGGCAAGAATTTTCTTCAAATTACTAAGACTTGTATCAACTCTGGCAAAACCACTCCCCGCAACAATTTGTCGAGAACACCCAACTGAAGTGACTCCAACAGGTTATAGCTTTAAGAACGCTCCAGGAATCTAAACGTTACGGCATATATATATGATGTTTGAATAAAGAGTTCTCATTTCCTTCAGTATGTATTGTTGCCACTTGCGAGGAGGATAGCAAAATTCAACAACCAGACATGATAGCAATATATATATATATATATATATATATATATATATATGAGGCGTATCTAGTGCTAATGGATAATTCAGTGCTAAGATGCTAATGTCAATCTTGACCGTTGGATCTGGGTTGAACAACCAAGATTAATGCAGACTCCCATCTCCAAACCATTTAATCACCTTGCATGCTCCCACCTCCAATGCGCTTTCATTAATGCACCTTCATTAAACACCATGCATGCTTCCACATCCAACGGTCAAGATGTAGATTCAACGATCAAGATTGACATTAGCACCTTAGCACTGAATTACCCATTAGCACTAAATACGTAAATCATGACAATTTCCCTACAAACTGTGAAGTTTAATGCCTCTTAGATCATCGCGAAATAGAGGTCAGGAATTCAGTTTATCGGTTTATCCTCAACAAGAAAAAAAAATGATCTAGTGAGGTAATGCTTGAACCTGATTACGAGGATTGTCTGGAGATTTTTTCCACAGCTTCCCTATCGTATATTTGTACTGATGCAGAGTCAAACCAGGTTTTTCTTCCTTAAGCTTTGCAAGCTCTGCTTCTTCAAAAGCCTAAGTCTACACAGTAAGAGTGAGGATTTGCCAATCAAAAGGGCACTAGAAAAACTATAAAATGGAGCAAATCAACAGCACAATTGGCTAGCTCAAGCTAAGAATGGCCAATTGGCCACCACAGCACTACAGAAATAGGGCTCAATTTAAGCGCATACAAGTATATCTACTTTAAAATGACATTTATCAGTGACTATTTGTCATCAAGGCCACTGCTTATATAACCATAATCCAACATAGCACAATAAATATAGCTACAACTCAATTATTCTAAAACTTTAAATCTAATATTGCTCTCTCCCTGAGTACTACATCTATGGGAGATTTCACAGTTACTACTCTGGAAAGGAAAAAAAACATACTAGTTGATTAGTGCCATACCTTGTACGAGACCTTGAGGCAGCGCTCAGGGTGGCGATCCGGCGAGCGCAGGCTCAGCAGCGATGGACATCTTGGCGATGGCGTCCTCCACCGACCGCACCTCGATGATGGAGTCGTCCCTGTTGGTGTCGGCGACGAGCACGACGCGCTTGAACTCCTCATCGGCGGTGTGCGCTTGCCGCTTCTTGGTGGCCTCAGCCTCATGCTCGAGCCGGACACATTCCAGTCGCGGCGATCCGCCTTCGCCGCGCTACGGCGCGCGTGCACCCCGCCTCCGCCTTGGTGTTGACGCCCATCTTCTTCGGCATTACGGCGGACGGCGCAGCGCGGTTTGATTGCGAGCTTGCGAGAGATGGGACCTTTTCCTTACGTTTCTCGTAAAATTCATATGAAATTCTAATGTTCCAACCATGCCTATAATATTGCTTACACAAAATTCATGCGAAAACAGTATTTGAATTCAATTGTACCTAGAGGCTAGACATTCTGTTTTTATGAACACAGAAACATCGTATCAGAGGGTAAAGTATTGGATCAGTGTACTTTTGTAGTGCTAGAAATGTTGCAACGCAAAGTAAGTATACAGTACATTATGTACGAGGATGAGAAGCAATGTGTTTTCCCAAGATCACACATTTTACAGCACAAACTACAGGCTCTACAAAAAGGTTGTACAACATACTCTTCTTTGGGGTTCCATGTTCTCCATATGAGAGAACAAGTAGAGTTTTTACAGGTAACAGTGGTTAGTGGTTGTATTAAGTAGACTGCGACCTTGGCACGCACCTTCTCTCTAGCTTCTCAAGCTTGAATACCTATTTTGTGACAACGCTGTATTCAGAGTCCAGCTTCAGATTCGAGACCCAGAAAGTTATCATCGTCAATTCGGTGGTACTTCTTGCGGTGTTTCATGTCCTATGATTGTTCGTTGCCCTCGACAACGAAGCCTGATGCTTCTGCGAGAGCTGGGAGTTCCTGATCACCGCTCAGAACCTGAATGGGGAAAGTACAGAATAACTTTGTAAAAAGGGAGTCGCAGCTGAAGGGAAAGTGAATACTGGTAAAGAGAAATTGCAGATAGAAGTATGTAGCTGTGAAGTAACGCAGCGACTGAAAACATCTTGTGTTGAAAACTAAAAGTAAGGACATGTAACTGTGAAGTAAAGTAGCAAATGCCATCTAAGAGAAATTGCAGATTCAGCTTGCTATACACTACAAGTAGAGCAGAGATGTGTTGAAAACTTGAAATCATATCTCAACATAAAAGGATCAACAGGAGGACATCATAACATGAACATTCGTAGAAACATCAAAGCTATGGTAATTGGTGAGTACCTTGCCATTGATGAACCATGTTGGAAAACCTTCTACACCAGCTGCTGCACATTTGGGAGCCATTTTCTTTCCCTTGCCTGCTCCATTTGGGAAACATTCAACATAGTCCAGAAGTTTTGTAGCTTCACGGCCAAACATCTGCATGACCATATAGCAAGCTTGAAAAGTAGTTCTTGAGCGATTTCCTTCTACTTTAATTTTGGAGATTTAGTTCAGCACAACAACAAAAAACAAGTAGATGTCATATCATCATTATATTACAGAAGCACTGGAATAAATGTATCTGAAAAATGAAATCCGATGGTGTTAAGTTAGTTAGATTCATGGCTGACAAAAGAACTTTTACCTGTTTTTGTTCATTGCAATGTGAACACCAGAATGCTCCATACATCTTAGCACCTATAGAGTGCAGATGTCTTGCAAGTGAAATAGCAAATGGGGTCGATTCGGTTGTTATCTCTGTTTCATATGGTTCCAAAACAAAATCATCTGTGCTGCATAAAATGAAAAAGGAAATCTGAAAGTCACTCACCTGTGATGATATTAAAGGAAATGGAATGTGTAGGGAAAAAGTTCACATAGTATACTTCAGCAAGCAAAACTCGCTACAAAAGTACAAATTATAGCAAAGAAGCAAGATAGAGGAGTGTTTGCCATCAATATAGTACAAAAAAGTGATCAAAACCAAAATTGCTGGGAATGTTTCTGGAGCCTATAAAAAAAGAGAACTCACTATTGGATGCCATCAAAATATCATAACCGAAAGAAAAATCGTAAGTTTTGCTGAAGCACATAGATGAAAGGACATGACAAACAAAATGCTCTATACTCGACATTCGTCAGAGGTGTTCCATTTTTCAAAACCTAATGATTTCAAAGAATCAAATATCTTTGGCATCGCTACATTTGTAAGGAAGCCTCACCCTTTTAACTGAGTGGTAGCTGAGCTGTAGGAGTTTGTCAAAGCAAGAGCAACAATGACAGCTACAGCTAGTTGAAGACCAACCAACTTCTGGATACGTTCAAAGCCGACGTCCTGGAAGGATAACATTGAACATGGTTACTGGACCGGACTACTTAAAGGTCAAAATGAATAACCCACTGTTTTTATTATGAAAGCACACACCTTTAGTCTAATAAAAAGTAAAGTGAAGGAGAGGAATGCTGACAACAAGCAATATGAACAAGACGTCCCAACAAATTTAGTGCTTAGAATGTAGAGAAAATAAGCGCTCGCAGTTGCCATTGAAGTAGCTATCAGAAGCAATGTCAAGCGAATATCCAAGTCATCAATTCCAGGGAGCAAGTTCTTCCCATTTTCTTGCACAGAAAGTGCTGTAACCAAACCGTATGCCACCAGACCAATTAGTGGAAGAGGGATCCCTGTCAAATTATAGAGATACCAATTGTTAGCCAATTTACTTTTATCGCAGTAACCAATGAGCAACATCAACATGAAGTTCAGTCAAAGCACCATCACGCAATAATAGAGGGACAGATGATTAGTTGCATAATTACGAATCTCCAAGAGAAATATCATCACCAATCACAATTTGGAATGAAAACTTGCACTCAGGCTTAGCATTCAATACACCGAGAAGTCAAGCACAACGAAAGTACAGGTTTTCAGAATCCGTGTACACAATTTATTAATGGACATCTAGCAAGAAGTGCTCAGCAAAATCGCCAAGAGATTACCGAAGACGACGGAGTAGTCGCTTTCGAGCACGTCGCCACAGCCCCCGCCGCCTACGGGGCAAAACGCCTCGGAGCCCGTGAGCTTGAGGTAACTGAGGTAGCCGGTCTCCAAGAATCCCAGCCCCGCGACGACCGCAGACCAGGTACTCGTGGAAATGCCCCATAGGGACCAAGGAGACGCCGGGGGCTTCCCGTGCGGAGGGGTCGGAGGCGCAGGGGGTTCCTGCTCCGGGGAAGAAGGCTCGGCGCAGCACCTGAACCGCGCGGCTCTCTGCACGAATTACGAAATTAGAGGATGTGGAGACGGCGCTCGGAGGCAGAAGCGGGGTTAAGGGACTTTACCCTGATGCGCGAGGAGGTGGTGGTGGCGACGGCGAAGCGAGCTGGAGACGGGAGGAAGGAGATGGAGAGAGCTGCGGAGATGGTCGCCATGGGCGGAGACTAAGGTGAGTGGTGACTGGTGAGAGCTCGTTTCATCTCAGAGCTCTCTACACATGAGTACGATGACTGCTTTGTGGGCCCATAAGGACAAGTACGTATGGGCCGCCTGACTAACTTGGGCCGTAATATAGTAGCTACTTACAAGTTATTTACTGGGCCTCGAATTTGATCCATGAAGGCATCCAAAACAGATTTGGCCCATCAAAAGAATACTTCTTTTTTTCTGAGACAAGCAACCTTATTAGCGATGTCTTGCAAGGTTAACCTGCTAGTTGGATGGCAGAAAATCTTATGAAACGTCCAAATCCAGAAAGGAAGCAAGTGGAAGAGTAATGCAAACAATGGTATGCCTGGGTTACTTGATACAATAATGCATAAGCATGTCTTATATTGTGTATATAGCCTTGGATTGTATTAAATTGGATACAATTCGAGGATCAGGAAGAATATAAGCAAAATGATAGTTCGAAACTTGGGCTACAAAAGGTATGTGCCACCAAAACTTCATTGCCTAACAATGGATTGCATTAGCATCTGGTGCCGGTTCTGACAGGTAGGTTGATTGGTGAACACTGAACAGTTCGCACTTCACACTGCTAACAAAAAAATGGTCTTCCATGTACAAGGGTCAAGTGGTAGAGCTATATCCTGCAGTTCGCCGCTGTAGAATGATGCAGAAAGACACAATTTAGTGAGAAGAGTAGCATCATTTTAGAAGAGTTTCATTGGTACGTGCTCAAAGAAGAAGAGTTTCATTGATACGTGCTTAAGGAACATATGTCATCTGAACTCAGAAGGCATGCGAAAGCGGCAGTGACATAGATACAGGGAACATAAACTCACTGCAGTAAACGAATTGGTTAAAATCCAAAGTCACTCTTCCTTGCTTGCTTGTATCAAATGAATTGAACGAGTTACTACAAAAGAAGGCAGGCAGATTAGTAGTAAGCCATAAAATTTACCACATGGGACATAATACTTAAAAATGCAAATCATGGGATATCATTGTACAAGATGTTCCTTGCTATTTAGAGAGAAAGCAAGTATAGCGGTTGATGTAGATTCTACAGTGCTAACAACTAACAAGTATCAAGTAAACCCTTAGAAACACGTAATTTTGATGAAAATCTTACAAATACAGTTTAGATACAAACTAAACTTGTATCATCCATTTCTATTGGTGCACTACCCTTTTCTGAAAAGGGATTCAGGATAACAGCTGTTGATGTAGAAAAATGAATGAGACAAGTTTAGTTAAAATCAGAAGGATTCCAACATTTGGATAATATGATAACTTGAATGTCATGTAGGTACCGTGGTGTACATACCGAGCTGACTGCACAAAGACGCAGAGTGATATGAACTCATCCAAACGAACCATCCCCTTCTTGCTCTTGTCAAAGCTCTGAGAATGGCCATTGGCCAGGTATGATATTGAATAAATAATGTGTTTGATGTTTCAAGGCGGTTAAACGAAATATGAAGTATAGAATAAGAAGCACAATTGCAACTACTACCAGCCAAGGGCTCTAGGCTGTATAGGTAGGAAATGAAAATGGTCGCATAAACAAACAATAAAGTACTAAAGTAGCAGTCCTTTTTCAGGCCAAAAAACACAATGATAAAACGGCTTAGATTTCAAGTTCTGAAGTTCATAATGCTGCAAAATCTTCATTTGCTTCTCACTCTTGACTTCAGTTCTCAACTACTTTTTTTAATTGCATGACCTATTTCAAGCTCACATAGAAAGCTGATGGTCCAACAATTCAAACTTGGAATTTACAATAGAACTAACACTAGTTTTTACACCCAGATGCTCCAGATTGCAAGAAAAAACAGCTTAGGATAAAGAACTTTTCATAATAAGTTTGAAGTTTGAAGAGGCTTAAACTTCACATACATGCCTCCTGATAGATAATAGGCTACTATTATTGCCTCATACTTGCATCAAATATTATATTATATCACTGTGATAGTTCCCAACAAGTTCATGATGCCATGGTCAATATGAATGTTTCTCAGAGCCTATGAACTCTCTAAAGATAGATATGAATAATCCTAGGATCAACTTTACAGTAGCACTGAATGGGAAGTACCTCACAAACTGTATAGAAGGCAGGTGAATCCAAAGAGAAACCAAGTTTGATTAATGCCTGTATAGAACATGGAGGCAAGTAAAAAATCTATGAAATGTTGCCCGTATGAGGAGAAAGGATTTGGTAGGATAAGTGGTGTAGTCACCACAGGGAACTAAAACAGCTGAATATACACAGTACACCTCCTCAAGGCTAGAGGAATTAACATATCACCTCATACACCTCCTCAATACTGAGAAATCCACGGCCCCTGAAATTAACGAGAAAGCAATATATTTAGACAATAATAATATCTAAAAAAACACATGCACAAATACACACAGCATTAGAAAATATGCAACTTATGATGTAAACGGAATAATACATACAGAACAAAATGGTACAACATGTGTCAAGTGTGTATATGAAGAAATGACAGGTGCCAAGGACAATAACAGCTTGAAAGTGAAAATTAGCACTTTGGTGCCATGTAGTAATCAATGGATGCATCTCTATGAAGGTGGCTATGTATGGACAAAGAAAGCTCAGAAAGATGTCTATGAAAGGGACGATTTGGCATGAGATCTCCCATTCTCTACATTGAAGTTCATCGCGTTTTCCAGAGTAATGCTGCAAAGGTATATATGTAAATACAGTATTGTTTTCTAGCTCCAAGAAGAATGTGTCCATAAATTGAATTATCGTGTTCCTAGCTATGAACTAGCACATGCAGAAATATTGCTAATTGGTTCTTAAACAAGGAACGGACATCTAAAGTCAAGAAAAATGCAAATTGTAACAAAAGCGTAAGGTGGCACTTGAACAATTTCTGGATGCTACACATGACAGCTTATCTTATAACATGTGAAATACAATACCTTTCTAAGGTTGAGAAAACACTCTGCACCTGCAAATTGAAAAAAAAGGGCATAATACAATTAGTAAGAATCAAACAGGAAACTTGTAATTAAGGATGAATTGCAATGAAGTTCACTCCTCTCAGATGTACATGTATTTGTAACTTTGGTACAGAATAGCAGGCCGTTTACTTCATACATATGAAGTTTAAAAAACATTCTCATAGGTCATTACATTACATGAGACATACCGCCTATTATCAATTTTGAGAAGAAAAAAAATAGTTCATTAGTGCTACCTTGCACAGATCTTTCAACACAATTGCATAAAATGCTCATGTCAGTGACTAATCCTAAATGCCAAAAAAATCCAAATACAGAGCCCGCATACCTTCTGAAGGAACTCGTTAAGAGCCAAAAACTCTGCAAAGGACAGAGATACAGCAAGCGAGGTCAAAATCAAATCATCTTTCAAGTGATCATAATGTAGCAAATATGGTCAATTTTTCTTAACAGAACCTCGCAGGGACGAATGCAAGTAGCAAGTTAATATTAGAGTTCATTTATGTATTTAACCTGCAGAATTAGGAGCTAACCTAAAAAAATCTGCAGAATTAGGAGCTAACCTTCGAAGCTCATGGTACCATTCCGATCGAAATCGTACATCCTACACACACAACAATCCCAATTCCCAAATTAACTCAAGTCATCAAATAAGTACGGAAAGAGCCCAAAGCAAAAGCCAACGGCGAGAGGAGGACCTAATCATCTGCTGCACGACGGAGAGGGGGAAGTCGAGGTTGCCGACGGCGAGCGCGCTCTGGTGAGAAGCCAACGGATTCGCGCGTTAGTGGTCAACTTCTAGCGTTAGTAGCAGCAAGTGGAAGCGGAAGAGGGAGCTATGGACCTGGCCCTTTCGGATATGGGGACGAGGAGATAAGCAAACCTGGAGCTGAGAAGCCGTGATGTTGCCGGTGCGGCCGGCGTCGACGTGGTAGAACCACTCCCGGAGCATCACCGCGTTCTCCATCTCCGGTCTCCGACGTGGGGCTCCGGCGAAGACGACTACCAGAGCAGGTTCGCTGGTACGTCTTCGATGGGTCCTTTGACTCCTTTCACGTGCAGAGTGCCATGAAGTTCCGCCTTCAAGGCTTAGATACGAAAATATTAGGTTGCGCCTTCAGTGTGGATTGTGCGAACTGTCTAGTTTCAGCCTCCGAGAGCGTCTTGCATTTTACAACCAAAAACTTCACGGGGCAAACCGCAGACTGCCATCTTGTTTCAAAGTACAAGAGATAATTTTCATCCTATTTCATACCAGGCCTGCATGTTATTTTAAGGATGTTTTCTTTCTTTTCCCCTATTTATTTATCTACTCCTCTTCAACATTTTATGAGTCTTGTTCCTCATACCCCATTGTCATTTCCATTTGCCAATCTCCACTCTCTTGGTCTTATACATGTGGATGTGGTTGATCAAAATAATCTTATACACAAGTAAACATATGGAATTCGCGGTATTTAAACTTAGGCTAAACTTAGGCAAAATTGGCAACCGGACATCACAAATTTGTATCATTGGTTATAGAACACCTAAATTTGTGTCTTTACCGAAAACACTACAATTTTGTAGCTCTTTCTTTGTGGGACACCCATATGATGTCGTGCTTCGATGCTATGAAACACGAGAGGTTTTAAGTCGAAATTTCAGTAGATGGCGACTAGAGCCAAGTTCGCTCATGTCTTTGGGGTGTGGTGGGTAATCCACCCACGATATCCGCTACTGCTTGACCGATATATGCGCTCGATAATGCGAACAACATCGCTCTTGGTCGCCTTCTCGACCATTCCGCGGATCGGCTCTATGATGTGTACATGGACTATAAGTCCGCCACGAGTTGTGGGATGCACTAGAGCACAAATATGCAGAGGCGAGGCGTGTCGTTGGCTCTACATGTGTGAGCAATTCTTCGACTTTACCATGGATGAGGCTAAGTCCATAGTTGGACAAGCTCATGATCTCCAACTATTGGTTGGTGAGATTGCGCATCTGGGCTGTGTGTTGCCTCCTAAGTTTGTGGCTGCGGGCATTGTCGCCAAACTTCCTGTTTCTTGGCGGGATTTTGCCACTAGCTTGAAACACAAGAGGAAGAGATTTGTTGAAGATCTCATTCTGCCTCGATGTGGAAGAAAAGGCAAGAGCAAAAGATGCACCTAGTACTTCTGGTCAGAACAATGCAAATTTCATAGAGAAAAAGACTGTTGCAAAGAAGTACAAATCCAACAAAACGAACAAGACAACTAGCTTTAAGAAGAAAACTGAGAAAAAGGATATGAAGAACATCACCTGCTTTGTGTGTGGGAAAAACGGTCATATGGCGAAAGACTGTCATTTCAAGAAAAGCGAGATGGTGAACGACCAAAGAAGAAGGTCATCAACGTGATCATAGGCGAGGCCTCGACTTCGTGAGGGTATATTAATTCTCCGTTGTTTTTACATGTCAATCCACCGATTGGTGGGTTGATATCGGTGCTAATGTTCACGTATGTTCGATATTTCCTTGTTTTCTTCATACCAGCGGCAGGGCTTCCTCCGTCCTAATGGGAAGCGGGTCGCATGCTTCATTCTTGGTGTTGGCACGTGAGAACGAAGCTTACTTCGGGAAGATTGTCCACTTGAAGAACGTGCGGATGCTCCTACAATAAACAAGAACCTCGTTAGTGGTTCATTCTATGTAGGACGGTTATAAGCTAGTCTTTGAGTCAAATAAAATTGTAATGTCTAAGTTCGGAATTTTGTTGGTAAAGGCTATGAGAGCGAGGCTTGTTCCGCCTAAGTACTTTAGAGTCTTGTTACAATCAAATGTTGCAACCTGGTTTAAATAAATGTGAGGCAATATTTGGCATTCTCGTTTCATCATATTGGTTTTGATAGTATTGCTAGAATGTCCAGATTAGATTTAATTCCAAAATGTGAAATTGTCAAAGGATCAAAGTGCTACCATGTGTGCAAGCAAAGCGACCTCGAAAACCCTTTAAGGGATTAGAGAACGAAAAGAACTTGGCACCATTAGATCTTGTTCATTCAGATTTGTGTGAAATGAATGGATTGTTGACAAAAGGAGGCAAAAGATATTTTTAACTTTTATTGATGATGCAACACGCTCTTGCTATGTGTATTTGCTAAAAACTAAGGATGAAGCTTTATACTACTTTAAGACTTATAAGGCCGAGGTTGAGAACCAACTAGAGAAGAAAATAAAAGACTAAGGTCCGATCGTGGAGGAGAGTACATCTCTCATGAATTTTCTCAATTGCATTACGAGCATGGAATAGTCCATGAATTTACACCACCATATTCACCCCAATCAAATGGGGTAGCGAGAGGAAAACCGCACACTAACGGACTTGGTTAATGCCATGTTAGAGAGTCTTTGGTATGCCTAAGACATGGTGGGGAAGCTATATTGACAAAGAACTTTCGTCCTAAACAGAGTAATCACTAAAAGAGTGATATTACTCCATATGAGGGATGGAAGGGAGAAAACCCAATGTCAATTTTCTGCGAACTTGGGGTGTTTGGCCAAGGTCAATATACCATTGCGAGAAAAAGAAAGCTTGGACCTAAAACAATCGATTGTATTTTTCTAGGATATGCTCATAATAGCACGGCCTATAGATTTTTAGTAGTTAAATCAGAAATTCTGAGATTATTGCTAACACAATAATGGAGTCTAGAGATGCTTCATTCTTTGAGGATTATTTTCCTATGAGAATAGCAGGCAGTACTTCACAAACCGAGAATGTTCAAATTGAAAATAATCAAACTTCTGAACTTCCCACCATCTCTCGAACCAATATGTGATATCCACGAGGAGGATAACAATCTAGTCACGAAGCTCTTCGTAGGAGCAAGAGACAAAGGGTTGAGAAACCTTTGGTGATGACTTTATTGTATACCTCGTGGATGATGTGCCAAAGACCCTTTCAGAGGCTTATGCATCTTCTGATGCTGAATATTGGAAAGAAGCAGTCCGTAGCGAGATGGACTCTATCATGGCTAATGGGACTTGGGAGATCATTGATCGTCCTATCGGGTGCAAACCTGTAGGATGTAAGTGGATCTTTAAAAAGAAACTAAGACCTGATGGTACTATTGAGAAGTACAAGGCAAGACTTGTGGCCAAGGGTTACACCCAGAAAGAGGGAGAAGATTTCTTTGATACCTATTCTCCTGTCGCCAGACTAACCACCATCAGAGTGCTCCTTGCGTTAGCATCCTCTTATGGTCTACATGTCCATCAAATGGATGTAAAGACAGCTTTTCTTAATGGAGAGTTGGAGGAAGAAATCTATATGGATCAACCCGATGGTTTTGTGATTTACGGACAGAAAATAAGGTATGTAGATTATTGAAATCCTTATATGGTCTAAAGCAAGCACCTAAACAATGGCACGAGAAATTTGATAAAACTTTAACATCTGCTGGCTTTGTTGTGAATGAAGTGATAAATGTGTATACTATCGTTATGGTGGGGTCAAGGAGTGATCTTGTGCCTATATGTAGATGACATACTTATATTTGGAACAAACATCGCCGTAATTGACGAGGTCAAATCTTTTTATCTCGATGCTTTGATATGAAAGACTTAGGAGAGGCGGATGTTATTCAATATTAAATTAATCAAGAACGAGGATGGGATCACTTTGAGTCAATCCCATTATGCTTGAGAAAATCTTAAGCCGTTTTGGCTATGAGAATTGTAAAATTTCTCCAACTCCTATGATGCAAGCATTAAGCTTGAAAGAATCAAGGGTTAGGAAAAGATCAATTAAGATTTTCACAAATTATTGGATCACTTATGTATCTATCTCGGTGCCACAAGACTGACATATCATTTGTCGTGAGCAAATTAAGTCGGTTTACTTCTAACCCGTGAGATGATCACTGGGAGGCACTTGAGAGAGTGTTGCGCTATTTGAGAGGCACAACCTCATACGGAATTCACTATACTGGGCATCCTTCTGTATTAGAAGGATATAGTGATTCAAATTGGATCTCTGATGCGAGATGAGATCAAAGCTACAAGTGGTTATGTCTTTACACTAGCAGGAGCTACAGTTTCATGGAGGTCGTGTAAACAGACTATATTGACGAGGTCAACTATGGAAGCAGAACTTGTAGCACTAGACACGCCATTGTTGAGGTGAATGGCTTAGAGAGCTTCGTTGGACTTGCCACCGTTGCGAAACCAATACCAAAATCCTAATGTCTTTGTGATAATCAAACGGTGTTGATTAAGGTTACAAGTACTAAGGATAACATGAAGTCCTCCGACATGTGAAGCGTGAGGCTTAAATCATCGAAAAATTGAGGAACTCCGAGTGATTATCGTGAATTATATACGCATCGAGAAAATCTAGCGCACTTTCACAAAGGGGCTAGCACGAAGGCGATTTCCGTTGCGTCTATGGACATGGGAATGAGGCCCATTGGAGTTACAACTCAACAAGAACCCATACCTTTTTGATCGGAGATCCCGTGACTTAGGCAATGGGAAAAACAAGTTCATGTTGTAACAAGAGAGTATATATTCTTTGAATCCATGTCCTAATAGACAAATTACTCTCGATCAGATGGAAGGATGGCATAAAGTCTTAATATATTCTGTTGTCCAAATGAGGAAAAGGTATTAGCTGCAGGATACCTAGAAAGAATATACCTACTTGAGCCCAACTGTGAGGTCGCAGCTTCACGAGAATAGGCATTCTCTAGAAAGCTCATGAGCGAGATAAGGAGCATGACCAAATAACGCTCCGTTTAGGCGCGGTTCTTTGACACCTAGTATCGCTTGAGATTTCAAGTGAAATCTAATCACAAAAGCTGTGAATTCAAGGCATGGTCCATTCATCACCGTGAGAAGATGAATCTTGTCATTCTAGGTGCAAGTTCAACCGTGCACGGACTTACACTAAAAGACTCGGTATATTAACAAGATTTCACACAATATCTTTGATATCCTTTTTGCTTCTTGCTTTGGAATTGGTGGGGATTGTTAGAAATTGGCCCATATGAGTGAGGCTCATTTTCTATAATTCCAAAGCATTTATGGGTTAGTACCATATCCATAATAATATTATTGGTTGTTTAGAAGAGAGAAACACTTCAAATGACCTTCATACCCTTCCCTTCTTACTCATTCCCCTGCATCCTCCAAGAGGTCTTCCTTCGCTCCGGCGTCCATCTACATCCACTACTTCATCCGCCACCTCTGATAGACTTGTTTACATCCTGGTTTTCATATATTGTGAAGTACAATGAGTTGTCAAAATGGCGGCCTCATCTGGCTCCTCCTCCGCGTCACCACTATAGCTCATGCCCCCCTCCCCCCGCGTCGGTGTCCGTGGCACCCGCCGCCAACCAGGGCAAGGCATCAGGCGAGGCAACTGTCGAGACGGAGCTTATCATCTGCCCAAATTCGTCCTCTTGTTCTATCCTTCCCTCAAATTGGTCACATCTTTTAATTCCCCTATTCCTTGCGAATCTCGTAGTGTCTTTCTTCCCCGTCGAGACTCGCCGGAGCACCAGCGGTGTTGAGCCACGCTGTCGCCTTCTTCTCTGCCACCAACGACCCGCCACTACCGTCGATTCCTCACCAAGACAACTGTGTTACGAAGTGCGCCTCGTTGCGCTAATGCTATTACCCACCACCACTGGTCACCCCGTCCACTGTGTGATGCCGCCGCCAAGCTCCTCCACCCCGCCATGGCCACCATCGACGATAGCATCCTTGAAACCTCCTTCCCCTCCTCAACCTTAAAAATAGAAGTCCTATGCTCGGTAATGCGCCACGCGCGCTACCGCAGCCCCTAACCGCCAGAATCCACCACCTCCATGTCCGCCTCCTCCGTGCCCGACCATCCCATCCTCGCCTACTCCAGTCGTCCTCGTCCACCCCCGCGCCTTAAACCGCCTCCTTTGGGTTCGTGCCGTCTTGGAACACACTGTGCGCTCATCTCCATTGCCATTCCCTCCTCGTAGTGTCGTCGATTATCTCAAACTTTATCTCCTTTCACTCTCTGTCTCTGTATCGTTTAGAAAGAAGCACAATATCGAGTCGGTATTGTTGTCTCGTGGTTAGACCAAGCTGTTCGATCGAGCCCAACTATGTCCACTAAGTCCAACTCGAACCCCAAGCCTTTGGGCTAAGCTACTTTGACTTGATTGAATCCAATTGCCTCAGCCAAACCGACCGGGCCCAACGTGCGCATCTGAGCCGGACCCGAGTCGGATCTGAACCAGACCCCGAGTGTTTCTGTGTTTGTGTTGCATACCCGCTCAGTTCGGTATATACAGGTTTGCTTCGGAGGCTCTAAGGGCATGTACAGTAGGGTGACATCAGCCGTCTATAATCTTTGTCATGTAAGATTTTTTGTGATATGGATGATAGAGAAGGAGAAGAGAGGTAGAACTTGTTTGGTATGCAACAAACGGTCTATAAGACCCTTATAGATACAATTTTTGCTGTTGTATCCATGTCGTTTATAACCCATATGTTTTGTGGCCTCATTTTATGAAGGTCATATAGAGACAACTTAGAGACAACCTATTGTATGAGTTGTATTTAGTTTTATCTATAGATGTCATAGAATATACTACAAGCAACCACTATCTATACCATTGTACTGTACATGCCCTAACGCGGGTGGGGCTAGACGCTGCGGCAACCAAGTTAGGCCAGCCTCCTTGTCCTCGGTCGTTGGCCCAACCTATTGGGCCAAACTACACCTGAATCCGCTTCTCCTGTACGTACATAGCCACCGCGGCCTTGCATGGTTGTACCCTGTGCTTCCTCGCCCGCTCATGATCCAACGGGCCCAGGGCGAGGCAGGTTGCGGACTGCATGACCCGAGGAACAAGTGTTGATTCATCCGGCCCACCCGTAACGGGAAGGTCATCCGTCCATTTCTTTGCGACGATGGTAACAAGGAAATGGTGTCTGTTTTTGGACGATACGCCAAATAGACTCTAGCTATTGATAATTTAATTAATATATATAGGTTAGTGCTTTTATAGTGTTGTTATTAGGGGTTCAAATGGAGCAGATAGTTCCCGATGGACCGAATAAATTCGGATCCTATTCGGAGTGTAATTTCGGGTATCCGGGGTTCTTTGTAGGATTCGGATCTAGATATTTTTTCCCAGATACGGAAACGGATTCAGGAAGGAGATATCCTGTGGATTCGAAGTTATCTGAGAAATAGATTGGAACTATCTGGATAACTATCCGATTGCTATCCGGCTAACGCCAGCCTAACACACACACGCGGCCTGCCCACTACCCAGGCGCCCAGAGCCCCAGACTCTGTATCTCCCAGTCCCAATCCCATCCCCTCCTGTCTCGTGCGTCCCTGACAACCGGACCTAACCCCACCGCCGACGTCGTGTCCTCCTCCCTCACCGTCGCCGCCGCCTCGCCCCACCTGCGCCCTCCCCGTCCTCCTCTCTGCTCCCTCAATGCCGCTGCCGCCTCCCCTCCATCACCTCCCTCCCTCACCTCCCTCTTCCCGTGCCTTCCCGTGCCGCCTCCCTGAGTCCCTTCTCCCTCGCCGCCACAGTAGACTCATCGGATCAAACTTGTCATCATTGGCAGTGGTATCGATGGGCTTTGCTGCGCCGGGCTCCTAGCTAGGTACAAGTACAACCAGGACGTGTTGATGCTTGAGAGCCACGACCGCCCGGTAGGCATCGCGCACTCGTTCGACATCAAGGGCTTCAACTTCAACTCGAGGCCATTCTTGTTCTTCGGCTTTAAATCCAAAGGCCCTAGGCCAATCCCCTCATCCAAGTGAGCTTATGTGGTTCTTGATTAATTCTACATAACACACAAGCTTAAATTTTGGTATTTACGATATGTTACCCTATGTTAATTAATTTGTGGTGAGAACTTGAAGATGATGTGATCATTCAACTGGCCACCCAGGTCCTTGATGCATTAGGCGAATCGGTACCATGTGCTTCATATGACTCTTGGATGGTTTATGTACCTGAAGCTCAATTACTCTCACGGACAGGACAAACTGATTTCCTCAAAGTAACTATCAGATTATTTGATTTAATTATAGTGATTATGATCTCCATGCTTGCTTGTTTTGTTGGTTTAGAAGTTTAGCTGTTGAACAATTACACAATGGTACTTAAAGGCATAAATGATGGCTTGAATTTTTGAACAATGCTCAAATTCCATGTTCTGTGCAATCTTTCCTTCTCATCTTTCTTCTAGTCTGGTAATAAATGATAATTTTTTAACTTCAGATTGCATGCACATGCCCAAGGAAAACTTTCATATGATCACATGTGGTTTTTTATTTTTGTCTCTAGTTTACTTCTATTGGTAATTGGTGGTTGCTTTTGTTTTGTTCTTGATGTGAACTGATGGATGGTTGATTTTAAAAATAAAGTCAATTTCCAATGCAACATAACAATTGACTCAACTTATGGAGACTAGTCAGGCAGTTGCTTTGTTCATCTATTTTGTTCCCTCATACTTTCTGCATGTTATAACTAATTAGCCAACATTAGTCAATTCATTATCTAAGGACATAGCTTTTAACCACATTAACACCTTACACTTACTACAAATTGTTTTGACATCTTGTAATTTACAAACAAGAGCATGTTTAACATCTTACACTTACTAACTTTGTTGGCTTTGTTGCTATTTGTAGGGTATTGAGAATTTGAGATGACTGTTGCAAGTAGAAGTGCGAACATTTGTGTAAGCACATGAGCATCCCCTGCTGCTACCACAACAGTTGGTACGGGCCACTCAACACCAACACCAACGCTACCGAATGCTAGTGCATTGGTGGCATGTGAGACAACCACAACCATGAGAGGTGTAGAATGTGTTGAAGTAGATGAAGGAACTTACACGGAGAAGTTGAGTCTGCTGTGAAGAAGCAGAAGAAGTATACCTCCAAGGTTTGGGAGTACTACTCTAAGTACCTCGTGATCGTTAAGACAAAAGATGGCGAGAAGGAGAAACAAGTTTGGGCGAAATGTAAGAAATGTCCTCACAAAGCTCGAGCTGAGATCTCAAGCGGAACGAAGGCATTGTGGAATCATGTGGGATTCAAGCATGCTGTAAAGTATGTGGGATTCAAGCATGTTGTAAAGCAAGGCCAACAACAGCTGCAATTTGAGAATGATGAAGGTGAAGAAAATAGTACAATTGTTCAGACTTACAGGTATGATGCTGAAGCTAGCTTGAGGAAGTTCTATTTGGCACTAGTTATGTATGAATATCCCTTTGTTATGGTTGAGCATGAGTACTTTGTTGATTCCATCAAGTGTCTGCGTCCTGGTTTTTTGTTCAAGAGTCGCACAACCACTATGAAAGAGATATTAGAAATGTTTAGAGATAAAAAGAAGAAATTGTATGAACAACTAAAATCTCTTTCTTGTCAATTTTCTACAACTATAGACATGTAGACATCTAATCAAAATAAATGTTGTATGTACATCACTGTGCATTGGATTGATGATAAATGGCATATGCAAAAAAAAATAGTAAAATTCATTCATGTGAAAGGGAACCATACAAGAACTAATCTAGCAATTGAATTTGTCAAGAGTGTCATGTCTTGGACCATTGAAAAGAAGTTATGTGCTCTTATTCCAGATAATGCATCATCCAATGAATGTGTTAGAGAAGTTGTGATGGAGCTTAATAAACATTCTCCCTTGATATATGATGGTGCTTTTTTATGTGAGATATTTATGTCACATACTAAACCTTGTCGCTCAAGATGGCATAAAAGTAATTGCATCTTCAGTTTAGAATATTAGAGCTACTATTGTTATTGTGAAGAATTCTCCATTGCAATGGGAGGAATTTCATAAGTGTGCAACAGAATACGACTTGGACAATAAATATGGTCTTCCATTGGATGTGCCTACAAGGTGGAAACTCCATATATGAAATGTTTAGTCATACTATTTACTACATGAGGGCTTTTAAAAAGGCTATTGTTTTTTTAACGAGGGTAAATATGACAAGTGTTCTCCGACAAATGAGGAATGGGATATGGCGGATATACTATGCAAGTGTTTGCAGAAATTCAATGATGCTACTGTGATATTTCTGGAAATCAATATACAACAGCAAACCTATTTTGGGAGAAATTTTGTGAGATTAAGATGACACTTGCAGAATAGTGTGAAAGTGTTAATG
The DNA here is from genome assembly GCA_036346255.1 of Ampelocalamus luodianensis. Classification (NCBI taxonomy): domain Eukaryota; kingdom Viridiplantae; phylum Streptophyta; class Magnoliopsida; order Poales; family Poaceae; genus Ampelocalamus; species Ampelocalamus luodianensis. The sequence goes on along the minus strand of CM070621.1, from coordinate 15,545,293 downwards.
TCACTATTTTTTATATGGCAGAGGCCATGAAAGCCAAATATGACAAGTATTGGGACAAGTCCAACATAGCTCTTGTTGTGGCATGCTTTCTTGATCCTAAATACAAGAAAAAGCTGGTGGAATATTTTTATGAGGAGGATTTATCATGAGAGGGTTGCCCATGAAGTTAATCGCTTCATGGATGTTGTAAATAAATTGTTCCAAGTTTACCTGTCCAGCACTCTAAAACTTCAAAGCCTAATTCTGAAGAACCTTCTCATCCACATGGTGATGGCGACTTGGGTCTTCATAACATTGAAAAAATTTTGTATGAGGATGCAGCTATAACAAGTTGTGATATAAATGAATTGGAGCTATACCTTAAAGAAAAACCAATTCGGTTGGTTGATCCTACTGGTAAGAGTGCAGAGTTTAACATATTTTCATGGTGAAACACACACCAAGGGACTTTTCATGTTCTCTCATGACTAGTTCGTGACGTGTTAGCTATTCAAGTATCAACCGTTGCTTCAGAGTTAGCTTTTAGTGCTGGTGGCGTGTTGTTGATCCATTTCATAGTCGACTAGAGCCCGAGGTCATTGAGGCTCTATTTGTACCAAGAACTGGACAACTTCATCTAGGAAAGATAATAATAACTTAATAAGTCATTTAGTTCATAGTTTATACCACTTCTAACTTTAGTTTACTAACTTCATGTCGTTTAAAAATTTTAGGTTCTAAGGAGAAGATAGCACCACTTGTTGATGAGTTGGATTTCGAGCTAGAGGATAAACAATGTGCTACTACAAATATGAATGAAGAGGTTTGATAATTGTTATTTTGTTACTCCTAGATAGTTAGTTGAACAACTCATAGAATCTTGCATGAGATTTAACTAGTGTTGGCTGCTAGGAAGCTAAGAATTCGTTGTTGACTTTGCTTAAAGCTATCATGACATGTATTTCCTGATTCTAATGCATTTTACATTTTTGTTTAACCAGCTTTTGTTCTTGATAGTTTCAAGCTTTATGTGTACCATAGTAGCTGGCTAGTGCCATTGCCACATACCAAACCACCAATTATCCTAAAATAGTCTATTAAAATAGATTAAAATATAATAAGATCTAGTTGATCTCGGAGCTCAGATGTTCCTTCGGCTAATAGAATAAGTGGTCCAGATTTTTGTAGACAGCGATTGACCGATTAGCAGGATTGGAGGTTAATGAAGGATTGGGTAGGAGTCCAATGTGCTCAATCACCATCAGAGTTGTGACAAGAAGTGATCGCATTCTTTTGTTCTAGTCTTTCATGTTCTTAATTAGCTTTGTCCGTCAGAATTCAGATTGTTAATTGAGGGCCAATGCAGCCCTTCTTAATTTAGCAAGTGAAATGGGCGAACTTTGGTATTTTGATTGTATTTTTGTACGTTGGCTCTAAAAATATCTCATAAATACTATCAACTAAGTTAATATCATGCAACACAAAGATGTGTTTAATTTACCCCACTATTTGGACACAGACTTTAACATTTCACACTATGGCAGGGATTACCAAGTTAAATTATTCTTAACAAAAGTTATAAATAATTTAACATCAGCAAGTTGGATGCAACAATTAGCATAAATTTAGTGCATGTGTAGGACTTCATTGGCATTCATGTTGCTTTGTGTGCCACTGCTAGTTTGCCAGATAACATGCAGAAAGTGATCATTCAACTGTCCATCTGCGACCTCTTGAGCTGCCTGCATTATTGCATTCCCAATTGTTGGATCAAGGCCATACTCTATATTCACCTTCAAAAGTCAAATGCTTCCAGACATACATGATACTTAAGCATCCTACAAACCACCTAGATGAAATGTTGGAAATGCTCAGAAGACTTCAATCTACACTAAATAAGATTTCTAATTGCTATTGATAGTGCATCTGAAATTTGACTAAAACAAAATGTGAAGCATTTATATGAACTTTGAATTTTTTTATGTGATTAGTTAAGTGTAGAAGGCTACTATTTTTGTTAATCTGAAACTTGAAATATATTTATTCTATTGTGGAATTCTTAGGTGCTGCTGCATCTTCACATAAGCTATCATATTACTTCATCTTTAGATTTATTCGAAAAATTGTACAAATACGACATTCTACAAATGTATTTTTGTAGGATTAGATGATGACCGAGGCTGAGATCGATTGAGGCATGGTGATAGAGATGGCTCGCTACTGGCTGTTGCTAGACAAGTCTTTTGTGCGGCCAATGAGTGTCTATTTACTTATTTAGCACTTACTAATTACTACTTGACTACTTGTTGTGCTACTATCCTATGTTGTTAACTTGTGATGTAATGAACTAGTGAGTAGTGATGTACTTGGCTATGGTTAGTTGAATTTTGGACCATGTGAGGTGTGAGAGTTGTGAACTTCTGACTTGCTACTTGCTAGTTAATAGTTACTACTTGCTTAACTAGCTCCTGTCATGTACTTGCTAGTTACTACTTGCTTAACTAGCCTCTATTATAGTGTGATATATTTAAATTTGCTTGTTAAACTACTAATCTAGTTGCATTTTGTACATGTAGTATGGTTGATTGATCTTTATTTGTGCGATATATATGGTTTTTGTTTTGGCATAATATCCGAATAAGTATTCGTGACCGAGACAATCCGTATTCGGTTCGACATGTATTCGCTCCGTACTCATGACCGAGACTATCCACATTTGTATTCATATCCGACACTACCCGTGTCTAATTCTGAATCGAGAAAAAAAATATGAAAAATGATACGGGATGAGCAATATCCGTCCGTATCCGCTCCGTTTGCACCCCCTAGTTATTATATGTATCCTTCATATTGTATCACAAATTTATATCTTTTGTGGCAAGTACTAGTAATTTTCAGTATACTTGGGGTGTTTTAGATGAAAACTCCTCATAGGATTTTCAATAAGGATTCAGTGTCAAATATGTCTACGAGGGGTTTATGATCCGCCTACGTACATACAGTGTCATAGTGGTTTATTTTATTGCTTTCTTTATGTCTTGTAAGCATACTTGTCAATACCATTCCAGAGTCCATACTGTTTTGGCTATTGGAATGAGACATTCTGGCACCAGCCCGTACCAGCGTGTAAGACCAGGAGGTTTTTTGCTCATGATATTTAATGATAAACACATCGACAATAAGGAAGACTTAGTTCTGGTGTCTAAATGATGATTACATTGTCTCTGGAACATGCTTGTGATCTTAGTTGTTGATCTGCTTTTGAGTTCTATTGAGTTCTCTCGAAAATCAGCATGTGTCAGGTTTTGCGGTAGTACCGGCTCTGTGTCCGCGGAACTACCGCTGAGAGGAACAATCGCACAATTGTTGGCGGTATGAAATTTCCCGAAGTCTTGTGTTTTGGTTTTTGAATTTCTTAAGAGCGGTAGTACCGGCTTTATATCTGCGGAACTATCGGCCGCTTGTGAAAGTGGTAGTACAGCGTTGTCCGGTAGTACCGTTGGTTTGCCGACGGTAGTACCGCACTTGGTTTTTCAGAGAGAGAGTGTTTCTGACAAACACTGTTAAGTGAAAAATGTTAGTATCGTTGCTGAGGAACGGTACGACCGCAGGTCGGTAATACCGCAGTTTGAACGGCGGTAGTACCACATAAAGGTATGACCGCAATGTTGCGGTATGGAATTTCCAGAGAGCATATTTTTGGAAGATCTTGAGATTTCCCGAGGAGCGGTAGTTCCGAAGTGCTTTGAGTGGTACGACCGCTTGTACGGTAGTATCGGGCGTATCATGGCGGTAGTTCCGATTGTGCCGTGTGTGAAATTGTCGTTTTGGGATTTTGGCTTAGGTTAAGTTAAATTCATGAGTTTTATCTTGTTGCATGATGCGTGATAGTGTTTATGCGTGTGTGTGAGCTAATGGATGGTCAAGTGGGAGAACTTGTGCCATGGTTTTGGTTTATTTGGTCTTTGCATATGCAGGTTGAGCGTGGAAGTAAAATCACAGTCGGTGACGAAGTTGACTCGGACTAGGATGGGGAGATCTGAGGTCTTGGAAGTCGTGGATGTCATGAGGTGGTTTGGATCGCGCTGGAGCACGTGGAGATCAAAGGTGTGCACGCTGGAGGCTACATGATGGATTCCTGAAGGCATACGACGTGGATGTTATGAAAGATTTTAGAGATATAGAAGGAGGTCTATATCTGAACGTATTTAGAGATAGAATCCGTGTGCATGTCGTGTGAAACACGGAGAGGACCTTAGGATATAAATAGAGGCGGGTTAGGAGCTAACCTGGGAGCTTTTTGGGGGACTTGCGTGAGTTTTCAGATGAGATGAGAACTCGTAGCTTTTGTGTTACGTAGATTTAGCGAAATTTGAGAGGTCCTTCGATTGGAGCCTTTGAGGGGTGCTTGTTGAGCGCTTTGTAGACACAAATTGAGTTTGATATATAAAGTTCAGATTCGTTCAACTTTGATTCTTGATTTGGTGTTCTTGCTGTGCGCCTAAGGGTGTTCTTGCTGTGAAGTTCTTCAAGAAGTCAACCGAGTGGTTCTGGTGTCCTTGCACACAAGAAGAAGTTGGAATTCGGGGGTCAATTCGCTGCAATCATTCAACCCCCCCTTCTGATTGCCATTACGATCCTACACAGCGTATCGTTCCGGAGTTTAATATAATAACATATATTTATAAGTACATATATGTTTAATTATATGGAGACCAAATTCCACTTGTAATATTATTCCAAATATATAGTAGTATGATCAAATATAACGTATAGTTCAATGAGTAGAATAGACGATATTATCAATTCCGTTGGTATGACCTGGTATTGTCCGGTATAGCCGGTATGACTAGTATCGAAGCCGGTATGACCGGTATCGAAGCCAGTATGACCAGTATCGAGATCGGTACAGAACACAAGACTGCTCTGTACTAGTTTAGGTGACAAAATGGTATATACTGGCTATACCGGTCGGTACCGGAACGGTATTGATAAGTTTGCCAATAAGACATGTACTTTGTAATAAAGTTCAACAAAAGCATTCAGTCTAAAAGGAAGTAAAATTGTTGAACACGGGCATGTGCACACATAAATTTTACGGTATATTCTACTAATAGTATATGGTGGTAGTATAAATCAAATCTGATCGTTGATTTGTTAAGGGTATAGTAGACTTTTATTTATATTTTATAATTTTTTGTGAGAGTATTATGGACTTTTTCAACTAGGGTTGAAAATATTACTATTGTGTTATGTGATTCCCATATAGAAAATTACAATTCTATCAATTGGGATTCTACTACTCATACTACCTAGTGTAGTATAACTAAATCCTAACTAATCTGAACGGTTAGATAAAAAAAAAGATGATCCATATTAAATTAAGTATACCATAAAAGAGCTCCACAAGAACGTAGCTGCGTAGCCACATTTGGTAGACTATAAATATCATGTTGTATTAGCACCACCAACTTTTGGAAGAAAACTATGGACTAAATACTGTAGTATACTTATTTTCTACACTCATTAAACCGTCTCAACGAGAGTTAATATCAACTGTGCATTCTGAACATACGATATTCAGGCATAAGCACAGTCCAATACACAGTACGTATTATACAGAACTACGTTTTTTTGGCCGATACGGTCACTTTTACAACCGTATTTACACTAATGACCGGCTTCACCGAGTATTTGCAAAATAGCGGCGGCGCGCACCGGCCGCGCATGGCTGAAGGAGCGGCAGCGTGGCCGTGGCGCGGCTCACCCGAGCCCGCCCATCGCCCACGCCAACTTAGCTCCGCATCGCTCGTGCTCCGCGCCCTCACCGCGTCCGCCACGTCGGCGAACTCCCTCCTCCCGGCGCAGCTCACCTGCGCCACCCCACGCGTGCGCCAAAAAAAAACACTATTGCGGGGCGTTGCCACCAGCTCCCATAATAGTGCCCTAGGTTAGCGGGTTAGGTTTAGGTTAGGTTAGGTTTAGTAATTAGGCTATGTTAATTAGATAATTAGTTAGAGTCTGAAATTTAAAAGAATTTTAAAATATAGTAAATGAGTTCTAAAAATTATGAAATTATTTGTGTAGCCTGCTGACACCATGTACTTGTTTGTGTAAATTTTTCGTAATTTTATCCATTCAGAATTGTTATCGCTAAAACCTAAATTGTTATCCGTGTACTCGCTTGTTTCGGAGATTAATGTTTCATAATTTCATGTGATTTGAAATGTATTTGAGATTTGCCGGACTTGGAATGTATTTGAGATTTGCCGGACTGTTATGCGGAGAATTAAAAAACCTCGTAGTGGCCATCTTTTCCACCATCCCTCCTCCCTCCTCCGCACATCTGTCGCCTCATCTAGAAATTTCGGCGCCAATGTTTACGGAATTCCCGGCGCCAACGTCGCGACTCCTTCTCCAATGGACTGCTTAATGGATGCGTCGTGTGCATTGCATATCGACATCTCCAATGGACTTGCAATTTAGCCTTTTTTTATACATTCCAAGTAAGGGAAAGTATAGCATATTTGGAACCATGAAATCCTAATATCCAAAACCTAAAATCCAAATATCGAGACATAACAAGCAAGACAGAAAAACTTGAAATTACGACCTTTGAATAACGGCCGGACGAGCTAGGTCTATTGGGACAATCCTTCATTGAGTGCCGGGGTCTTGCATATCCCGCGCTTGATTGTGCGGCTATCTTGTACGTTGACTAGCATCCATGTCATTCAGGCGCCGCGTCTGCGTCGCCCCTTCTCTATTCTCTTCAAGTCCTGTTGGGACCCCATTGCACCATGTCCGGCCAAAGATCCTTATAGTTCATTTCCAAGCCGTACGAGTGAAACTCTCCACTCCATGTACCGAATAGGTGCCGCATGTCGTAGTACTCGAGAGATGTATGGTGTAGCCATCTGCGCATTGTGCACATGCCTTGTACACGCGTGCGAGCATGGCTTGTGGAGGAGCTTTGGCTTGTTGCGGTGCATGTCGCCACATCACCGGGTGCATGCTGTTTCTTTCCCCCTTGCATGACTTTTGACGTATTTCTGTCGAAGCTTGATCTCGTACTTTCGCCTGAGGCCGTCGATCACCCGGATGTCGTGCATACGGGCCTTCTCCATCTTCCGGTCCATGTGTCTCTGCATGTTCTTGGACCACTGCTTGCCTTCGTCCATCTGTCGCTTGGCTGCGGTAGCTCTATTGACGAAATAACCAACAGTGCGAGTCCATGTCTCCTGAACGATCGCGGTGATAGGGAGGCCGCACACACCTTTGAGGACGCTATTGTAGACCTCGGACATGTTGGTCGTCATAATCCCATACCTCGCACCATCTGTGTCATAGAGGAGGGACCATTTCTCCAATTCAGGAGCGTGGCCGTTAATCCACTAGGAGAAGCTTATGGCGCTGCTGGGTTGCACCCCCTCTGGAGTGGACTCCCTTGTATGCCTCGTAGTCCGGTGTTCGAGGTCTCTCCAAATAGACTCAAACTTTCGTCTGCAGTTACTGCGGACACAATGCTTTGAGCGTCTTCATGAGTTCTGATCTGCGGAACGCGTGAACAAGTTAGATGCAAGATGCCTCATGCACCACCTAGATTTCATGTCGTTCCCGCGGTGAGATGGATCCATCGAACCTTGCATGGTGTTGATTGCCGCCAACAACCCGGCATTGCGATGCAGATTAGGCGGAGCGTTGGGCGGTCTCCCACCACCGCCTCTTCACGTTCTTTAAGAACCACGGCCGGTGGATGTGTTCTCACTCTCCACAATGGCAAATGCCATCGGAGAAGCCGGTCGTTCGCATCCGCGCCACGCGGTGAAGATGGTGCCCTTGTACCTCCCGTAAGGAAAGTACCATCCATGGTTAGCACGGACGCAGAACTTGAAGCCCCGATGGCTCGAGCGAAAGCCCGAACACCGGTCGATATGAAGCGGTTGGGCCTTTGCGGCATCTTCACGGTCAAACTTGTTTATGTACGTGCGGGGTTTGATTCGGCAATCTGGTGAAGCAATCTCGACACAGGTTGTACGCCTCTTCATATGTCCCGTATATAGTCACGATCACCTTACAGCAGGCTCGTCGGACCTTGCTTGTAGCTAAGCGGATAGCCAACCTTATTGGCGACTTCCAACATCAACGGCTTGGGGAGATAGACACGTCCGTCTCAACTAGGTGCGTGATGAGGTGTGCAACATATCACGGAAGTCACGTTCGATCTTTGCGCGGCTCGCTAAGCTCGCAAGTGTGGTCGATCAACTCCTTGTTGTGAAGATCGGCGAAGATCTTTGCCGGTGGCTTGACCTTGTAACCTTCTACTACGCACTTCACTGCGTACTTTCTGGTTGGACCGGTGCACTCGGTACACACGGTGATGGGCGGGGCATACAGTGTTATAGCTTGTTGCACGCCCCTTGTCGTGAGCGCGCCAACTAAGAGGGTGTCGGCTTCAAACCCCAGCGGGAGCCTTCTTCTTGCGGTAGTAATGGCGAACACACCGCGATATCATCAAGTCTTGATGCCACGTAAGGACCACCGGCCGTGTGCGTCCTCGTCGGTACCATCAGAGCTTGGGTGGTGTCCTCGTCGGACTCAACCCGAGAGGCTCGTATGGTAGATACTAAATGGCGATCGATGCGGGCCGACCACCATGTTTCCGCCTCGTTTGACACAAAATTAGGCACGGGACTTCCTCAGCGGCACATTCCGTGCTGCCATCTTCAAGCTTCGATGCGCTTGCCGGCCAGAGGCCTCGGCATCATCGGGGTTTCCGATGCCCTATGTACGAAATTCGTACACCATAGGCTTCCGTGAATGGCCGTCTCGGTGGGAGACAATCTCCATGTCTTGCCTCCATGCTATGCTTCCATTCACCTTCTGAGCTCCTACACATAATTCGTGCAGGTGATCGCCTCGACTGACTCCGTGACGAACTCCCTCCGGATGCAGCTTCGCAGCTCGTGAATATTCATCGTGTGGAGCCCATCCGCCCGGACCACCTTGTACTGGCATTTCGATAGGTCCAACCCATCGTGTCCGGCCCGTACGAGCCCATCGCCGTAAAACACAAACAAATCTTGCATGTCCGAAAATACCTAAAGCCACAACAATCACTAAATAATTATGACTAATTAATTACATCTAAACTAACTACTTATGATTGATTAATTACCACTACAAAATTACCAGTATTTTATTTGCACTCACTTACTTACTATGCTGTAATGATGACTACTAAACTAATTACGACTAAACTAATTCATTACTAGTGAACTAACTAATTACGACTAATTAATTACCTCTAAACTAACTAATTACAACTGATTAATTACCACTATAAAAAATCAGTACTTCATTTCCACTTACTTAATACGCTGTAATGATGACTACTAAACTAATTACGACTAATTAATTAGCACTAAACTAATTTATTACTAGTCAACTAACTAATTACGACTAATTAGTTACCCTAAATTATCTTATTACGACTAGTTGGTGAAAGCGGCAAAAGCATAACACAAATTACCCGCCCTTCGGAGAAGTAATCAATTAGCCCTTTGGGAAGTAATAAATCAGCGAGCGAAGCGAGCATGAGAAGAAGAAGGAAACGATTAATCTCTAATAAAATTAATTATGTTACGTTACGAGTTCTCGCTGACGAATGCAAGAACGAATCAAACACAATTGATATGAGCGAAGAGCGAGTGCGAGTTCGGTATTTATAGTGAGCGGAGAAGGAGTCATGGCGTTGGCGCCGGAATTAAAACATTGGCGTAAAATTTACGGATGAGGCGACGGATGTGCGGAGGAGGAGGAGGGACGGTGGAAAAGATGGCCCTACGAGGTTTTTAATTTTCCACATAATAGTCCTAAGAAATCTCAAATACATTCCAAGTCCAAATCTCAAATACATTCCACATGAAATTATGAAACATTAATCTCCGAAACAAGCGAGTACACAGATAACAATTTAGGTTTTAGCGATAACAATTCTGAATGGATAAAATTACGAAAAATTTACCCAAATAAGTACACGGTGTCAGCAGGCTACACAAATAATTTCATAATTTTTAGAACTCATTTACTATATTTTAAAATTCCTTTAAATTTCAGACTCTAACTAATTATCTAATTAACATAGCCTAACCCTAAACCTAACCTAACCCTAAACCTAACCCGGCTAACCTAGGGGCACTATTGCGTGGGAGCGGGGTGGCAACGCTCCCCCGCAATAGTGTTTTTCTTTTTTACAAGGCGCGCGTGGGGGTGGCGCGCGGGTGAGCTGCGCCGGGAGGAGGGTTCGGCTGACGTGCGAGGACGGTGAGTGGCGGTGCGAGAAGCGATCTCGGGTGAGTTAGGCGTGGGCGGTGGGCGGGCGCGGGGTGAGTCTGCGCCCACGGCTGCGCTGCTCCTTCATGTGCGCTGGCGGGCGGTGGCGGCGCCGGCCTGCTATTTTTGCAAATACTCGGTGAACTCAGTCATTAGTGTAAATACGATTGTAAAAGTGACCGTTTCGGCCAAAATGTCGTCCACACAGACCCTTTACAGTCCGGTCCACGCGGGCCCACCTACCCCTCCCTTCCCTTCTTCCTCAAACGCGAGAGAAATATTAACGCGCAACGCGCCCGTACAAAACGCGAGAGAAAAAGGGGAGCATACAGAGTCGCAACTCGCAAACAAACATAAACCCCTGCGCTCCCCTTTCTCTCGAGCACACACCAGAGCCGAATCGGAGCGGAAGCCCCACGACCCGGCCAGATCGAACCCAGGGCTAGGGCATGGGCGGCGGCGGCGGAGACGGCGACGCCGGCGAGTTCGCGGCGGCCGCGCCGGCGACGCTGCACATCCGGTGCACCAGCGGCCCCAAGTTCGCCGTGCAGGCCAACCTGGGCGTCACCGTCGCGGCGTTCAAGGCGATCGTCGCCGAGAGCTGCGACGTGCCGCCGCCGCAGCAGCGGCTGATCTACAAGGGCCGGATCTTGAAGGACGAGCAAACCCTAGCCAGCTACGGTGCGTGTACTCCACCAGGGAAACCTCCCGCTTTGGTGCGATTTGCCCTAGTCTCGTGTGGTCGATGCGATTAGTTAGGTATGTGCGTGAGTTGCGCTGGTGTAGGTCCGATTCCGCCTAGCTGGTATGTTAGATGCAATGCCTGTCTGTACTTGTGTTCCCAGGAGGAGGGCGAGTGGCAGGTTGGCTCCCTCAACGACGCGTATGGATTATCTCGTAGATTTGCCATGTTCCGTGGTAGTTGCAACATAATGGTCAGGCATAGGGATTAGGGAGCCTTGCGTGCTAATTGATACTGCAGCATAGCGAAGATGTAGTAGAAGGAAAATAAACATCACCCTGGTGTGTCGACGTGAATGCAGTTCTGAACATCATGTAGCCATGCAAGTGCCAGCGTCAAGTGTGCATTGTGCACTACTAAGTAAAATTATAAGTGGCGATGCACTGTTAGGATTGTACGGTATAGATGGTAGCCATGCATCCACATTCCTTGCTGGATGTTGAATTGTTAACAGCACTTGGTGATCAGCAAATAGGGAAGTTTATTGTTACTATTTTTTAGTTCCCGTCTTCTTATTTTTGTCAGTTGCAAGTGCCTGTTACCAGCCATCCATGTGTAATACGGTAGCTTGTACAACTGGTAATGGCCTCAATTTATTATGCTTATAGCATTGACTCTTGCCATATTTTGACATAGCAAAAACCAACTTTTCTATTCATGGGGCATTATCCACATGGTCACTCCATAAAACAGAAATGTTGTATGTAAAAAAATATTATAAAACTTTTGGTTCTTTACAAAATTTGATCTTTGCACGCTGTAACTTGTTGCAATTGAACCTATTTTAATTTGCAGCTACGACTCAATGTTTCTTTAGAAAATTTGACATTTAAAGTTCTCCTAATTTTCAACTTTGTACTGCATTATTGCTCTTGGAAATCTTGTTCTTCTGATTTCTCTGTTGTAAGCAAAGTGTGAACTTGCCTGTTACTGTGTCCCACAATTTTAGTACTTGAGAGAATTTATCTATTTTGCATATTACTAGTTGAGAAACTTTTACGGCCTGCTTAATATACTATGAATAACTTTCTTATGTTATATAATTGATTTATCTTCTGGCTGCACAATAGATTACATATAATTTTTACATTATATCATCGATTCCTTTTCATGTTCGGTGGCAAAGTTGCAATAAGTAAGTGATTTGAACTTTAGCTATAACATCACCAATTCACCAAGATGTGTAGTTTGTTCACTTGGGATTTTTTTTTAGTGTGTGGAATGTTGCCAGACAGTATTAGCCTAACACACTTGCTTTAAGCAAATAAAAAAAATAGATACCGAAAATCATCCTCAAATTCCATAAACCACACATACTAAAATGAACCAAATATGGGCATTTTTTTATGCATGACTAGTGTTCTTCAGTAAAACATCAAATATCAAATAGGTGGCGATTTCTAGGAGTTTCAATGAAAAGGCGAAGATTTGTGTTTTTATTTGTGCTTGTGTGTTCACGTTTGCAGGAACTTTGTAGTCATTACATAATAATTAAGATCTAATAGCATACTGATGGCATGATTTATCTACTTGTTTTGTGTGAGAATATATTGCATCACATTCCTACCAATTGGAAATGACCACTTTTTGAATGTGGCGTTATAGATATAGAAATACCTTTTGTGTTCGAGTAACATTGGCTGCATGTTTTAATCTTTGAGTCAGTAAGCTTCAGCCTGATTCTGGGAACTTCACTAAGCAGTCAAGTGTTATTTTTCCAACTCTTGCTTATTCTTATGCTTTTTTTTTTTTTCTGTCTGAAGGTGTGGAGACAGATCACACCATTCACATGGTGCGTGGCGCCGCACCACCAGCAGCATCAACCGCACCTGCTGCAGCCAACAATGGAACTTCTGCTGCTACTCCTGCCAGTGCCCCAGCATCTGGTTTTGGAGGCCTGTTGCCAGGTCTGGGAACCACAGGGACTGCTAACAATGGAGGATTGGGTTTATTTGGCTCTGGCCTTCCAGAATTAGACCAGATGCAACAACAGTTAACTGAGAATCCCAACTTAATGAGGGAAATAATGAACATGCCGCTCATGCAGAATATAATGAATAGCCCTGATCTAATACGCAATATAATTATGAACAATCCTCAAATGCGTGAGATCATTGATCGTAATCCGGATCTTGCCCATGTCCTCAATGATCCAAGCATTCTCCGCCAGACCGTTGAAGCAGCTAGGAATCCTGAGCTTATGAGGGAGATGATGCGGAACACAGACAGAGCCATGAGCAACATTGAATCTTCTCCAGAAGGGTTCAATATGCTCCGCCGCATGTATGAAACTGTTCAAGAGCCATTTCTGAATGCAACAACAATGGCTGGGGAGGGTGATAGAAATCCGATCCCATTTGCAGCTCTTCTAGGAAATCAGGGGTCTAACCAAGCCAGAGATCCAGCTGCCAATGCAGCAACTACTGCTTCAGAGTCCACAACAGGGTCTCCTGCCCCGAATACTAATCCACTTCCAAATCCCTGGAACACAAATGGTAGGTTTTGGGCACTCCATGTTTTTGTTGTTTGTATTTGCATGTATTCTTGTCCTGTTTTGCTATCTAAAACTTAAATCAACAGCTGGTGCTGCACAAGGAGCAGGACGGCCTTCTCCTGCTAGCAATGCAAGGAGTCCCACAACTGGTGGCCTGGGAGGGTTGGGTTCTGCAGATTTGGGAAGTATGCTGGGTGGTGGCTCTGATGCTTCTTCCTTGAGTCAGGTTTTGCAAAACCCTACTATGATGCAAATGATGCAGAACATTATGTCTAATCCTCAGTCCGTGAATCAGGTACGCTGCTTCAATTATTTATGTTGTGGAATTGTTGATGAAGAGTGTTTCTTGACCTGCCCGATACATAATATTTTGATCCCCTCATGATGTTGTCTCGCACGCAGTTGCTTAATGTCAACCCAAATGTACGTAATCTGATGGAGTCGAATACTCAATTGAGAGAAATGTTTCAGAACCCGGAATTTCTTCGCCAGTTGACATCTCCTGAAACATTGCAGGTGACATCGGTTATACTGCTGTAGTTACATGCAGATCTTGTGATTATATGAAAGACTAATTGTTTTTTATGCAGCATTTAATTTCATTTCAGCAGGCTTTGATGTCTCAACTTGGTCAACAACAAGCTGGCCAGTGAGTATCTCCAGTTCAATTTACCTCAGCTCATGATATTGTTCAATACCTTTTCTCTAAGATAGAAATTTGCTTCTTAAGCCTAAAACTAAGATACTACTGTTTGTCATTCTTGCTGATAATTAAGTATTGCTCTAAGCACTGTTTGTTGAATCCTTTTCTTGTTTTATTCAGGGAACGAACCCAAGCGGGCACTGGTGCTGGTAATTTTGTCCACCAATTCATTATCTGAACAATTTTTCCTGGCATTCTCATATGAGATATGAATTCATATGTCAACTTCTGGCAAGTCATTCATATTAGGTTTTATTGATGGTTGTTTCTTTACATGCTGTTGATAAATTGTAAGATCACTTTCGAGCATTGCTTCTCATAACGTTTATTTTTACATTAAGAATTAGAACATTGTAGCATGATGAGAATAGTAATCATTAAATGCTTAGTTACTCATACCATGTGTACATTAGAGCACTAAAGGTTTTTTCTTTTGAGATATGTAACTTGGTCATATAAACTGAATCACGAACAATGAAATGAATGCCCTCCGGACCAATATACCCTTCTGGGAAACAATTGTTGATTAGTTGGCCTAATCAACCATGTATGCACAGGTTTACTTTGTTACCTGATATATTGAGATGCCTGATCAAACTCCAATGGGATTCTGAGTTGCTTCGTGAGAAGTGAATGTGAAATTTATCTTATGCTAGTCAACTTGCAGCAAATTCAACATGCTCAGACCTTTAACCGTGTTATCAACTAGACATATGTGTTGTCATTACTTCTTTAATGACTTATGAAAATACTTGAATGCTAGGCAATGTTAATCTCAACACCTTGATGAGCATGTTCAGCGGTCTTGGTGCTGGTGGTGGCCTAGGTGTTTCAAATACCCCCAATGGTCAGTATGCATTTTTATAGTCTGTCAGTCTGATATTAGAAGAAATGATGTTCCAGTACCACCAAATGTGATTTTGATGAACTTTGCTCATTAATTAAGTGACGTCCAAATTTGCAGTGCCACCAGAAGAACTCTATGCAACACAACTAGCTCAGCTCCAAGAAATGGGTTTCTTTGACACACAAGAGAACATCCGAGCTTTGGTCGCTACTGCTGGAAATGTTCATGCTGCAGTGGAGCGACTTCTTGGGAATTTTGGTCAGTAGATTATGGTGATCAAAGCTATGCGCATTGTGTTACCTGTAGTTCACATTGTAAGGATATCTGGTTCATTGGTTTTATACCCCGTCAGATTCAAAGGCAACATCTAGATTGAATGGTCTAAGATGAATAAACGAGTCTCTACCGGCGATCCTTTGCATGCTTGGGTCCCTTGTCGTGGTTAAAACAATGGTGTATTGAAACTTTTGGGTTGGTGTACATACATATTGAATTATGGGGTCTTACTGCAGTGTACATGGCAGTTGTTTATCTACCATTTTACCCTGCTTTTACCGCCCATATATGGCTTACGTTTTCATTAAAGATTTGCCAAATTTGGTTAATTCGTATGTTGATGGGATCATGGGATTGAAGGGCCTTTTGTTCTGTGTAAGCTTTTAAATGGTAAGGAGTGGAGGTGGTTGCCTGCATGTGTCATCTTAAGCTTTTTGTTGTGCCAACTTTTTTTTTTCTTTCTTGCGTGCAGTGCTGAAGTCTGTTGTAAAGAAGCCTAGAGGAGAGGAGATGAGTAGCCTAAACAGGCTAAGCAAGCCCTCAACCACCAGACGTTGCTCTGTAATCTATATATCTGATAATGCTTGTCGGTTGTGTATTTTTGGATGCTTGTATGTATTACGCAAGGTTGCAAATAGAGACGATATAGCATTATATCGTCAAAATATGCCCGGCGTTAAAATTTATAAATTCGGTGATATATCGTGTGGCCACACCACATATTACCATATAGCACACAATATATTGCCGATATCCATCACTCCAATTAAATTAAGGTTTTGTGTGGAGGAGTTTTGGCGCTGGGCGTTTCAGTTCTCCTTGCTCTAGCCTAACGATAGCTGCTTTGCGGCTGCTAATCAAAATGATGTATTGAATTTTCGAGTTAAAGTTCATCCGCTCATCTTAGTCTTTCTATTGATAAAAAATAGTCTGATGTAAGGTAGATGTGTCATGTGCGTTCGAATAATTATTTTAGCTATGTAAATTTTTGCGAAAATGATATTATAATCATAATTCTTTATAACGTTTATCCGCTGATATATCATGCTATACCGTGGATCGCTACGCGGAACACCACCGCTAAATGCCACTATAAGCTATTTTGCAACCTTGGTATTACGCTCTCTTTTGCACCGAAACATTTAAATAAAAATCGTGACACGGTGGTATAGCCGTATATTGGTCAATAGAGTGAACGTGTACCGCACGTATGAGGTGAAAAATCTTGGGAGCTGTGGTTCCAAACGGAAGCCCTCCGGTAGTGCTTTTTATGCGTTTTGGCAGGATGGTACGGTCACATGGATGTACCAAGATTTTTCTTTAAATAACCTAGTTTTTATTTTGAAATATAGTAATATATCTGTTTTTTTTTTATTTTACAAAAATAATCATCTGTCGCTTCAGCCGTTGGGTGACTAGCCCAAATCGCTCAACGGTTGGAAGATTTAGACACTTATCGCTCAACAGTTGATTTTAGTGTACAGGTCGCTTAGCTAGCAGAGCAAGCATTGTACACCGTTGAGCGATAATTGTTTAAATCACTCAATCGTTGAGCGACTTGAGCTAGTCGTTCAATAATTGAGCGACAGTTGATTATTTCTGGAAAATAAATAAATATATTACTATATTTTAAAATAAAAACTAGATTTTTTTTCGATATACCAACCACATCTCTTCCGCCAAGACGCCGTGCCATGCTCGCAATGTGAACAGCATCCGCAACCTGGAGCAAAAAATTCCCATTCCGCATCGCGTTCACACCACGAGAGCCCAGTCCAGGTCCATTTTTGCCTACGTTTATCTGCTGACCGCAGCAGAAACAAATTCCGTCCGCCTTTTTTCTGGACGGCGAGCGTCGGGGAGCGTGTGGATGAGGCGCGGCCCATATCCATCCATCCATCCATCCATCCGGAGCAGGGATGGCGCAAAAGCACACGTAGCACGAGGGAGATGAGAGTGTTCCATCAAAGCTAAGGCTGTGTGAGCCGTAGCCCCACTAGCCCAGAAAGATCGGAGACGGCGACAAATCTGCCCCCAAAACGCTTGCCTCCTCGCCCTCTCGTTCGCGCTATAAGTAGCGCACCGTGTGGCGACCCTCGCGCACGTAATCGCGCGCGCCGGCCGTCGTAAGCAATGGACCCGTACAAGGTAATCCCCCCTGATTTGCTCAGGCGTTCTTCCTGCGAAGCTGGGAGCGCTGTTCGTTTGGTTTTTGGCGTTGATGTGTGCGTGTTGTTTTTTCTCTTTTCTGTCGTGCGCGCGTGCAGCACCGCCCGTCGAGCTCGTTCAACGGCCCGTTCTGGAGCACCAACTCCGGCGCGCCCGTGTGGAACAACAACAACTCCCTCACCGTAGGCTCCCGAGGTACGCGTCGCGTCCCATCGCACGGGCGCTCTTCCCTTCCCTTGTACTATTACTTGCTTACGATCGAGTGACTTGCGGCACGTATTGTATTACGTGACAAAACACGGTCCATGCGTTTGTTCACCTGGGTCTGGGCGCTGTGGTGTCGAATTCCGTGTGGTTAGGAAACGCTACAGGCTACTCATAGCGGAGTACGTACTATATATATATGTGGTGGTGAATTGGTGATTCATGAGTCATGACAAGCTAGCTATGCCTGGACTTTGTTTTTAAGTCGTCCATAGCGTAAGTGAAACCTTGCTAGCTTAAGTGGCTTGTTTACAAGTAAATTTATGCTAACACTACAAGCTGGATTACTAAGTCAAGGTTATCAAGAGGAGCCTAACCGACTTATCATCGGTATTTGGTAAAGACCCCTAAGAACATGTCTGGGTGTTAGTGTTTGTACACGTTGAAATTAAGTCCAGAAATCGTAACACAGCCCGTGCCATGGTCTATCTGTGTGAAGTAGGATCATGGTTGTAAACTCCTGAAAAAATATTGGGTAGTACATATAGATCATTTGCCTGCCTTTTTCGTAATCCCACTCCACTAGGATTGGTTGTGCCTCAGTCACCCTGCAGTTAGTATGAATCTACCAAGAGAAGTTTTCCCTAATCCCTATAGTGAGGTCAAATTTGACAGACCATAGTTGTAACTCATCAAACAAAAATTGGTTTTGTAAGCTCTTCAATGAACTTGAAGAATTAAAGTGGTTTGAGCTTTTCAACACAATCGGGACATAACTATAATTAGTTCACTGTAAAGTTAAGAACACTGCCAAACAAAATTAAAGTGGTTAATGCTCAGTTGCTCTCATGAATGCACTGATATACTGAAGGCCCGATCCTTCTGGAGGACTACCACCTGGTTGAGAAGCTGGCCAACTTCGACCGGGAGCGCATCCCGGAGCGCGTGGTGCACGCCCGGGGCGCGAGCGCCAAGGGCTTCTTCGAGGTGACCCACGACATCTCGCACCTGACGTGCGCCGACTTCCTGCGTGGCCCCGGCGTGCAGACCCCCGTCATCGTGCGCTTCTCCACCGTGATCCACGAGCGCGGCAGCCCCGAGACGCTGCGCGACCCGCGCGGGTTCGCCATCAAGTTCTACACCCGCGAGGGCAACTGGGACCTGGTCGGCAACAACTTCCCCGTCTTCTTCATCCGCGACGGCATGAAGTTCCCGGATATGGTGCACTCGCTCAAGCCCAACCCCAAGACGCACATCCAGGAGAACTGGCGCATCCTCGACTTCTTCTCCCACCACCCGGAGAGCCTCCACATGTTCACCTTCCTCTTCGACGACATCGGCATCCCCGCCGACTACCGCCACATGGACGGCTCCGGTGTCAACACCTACACGCTCGTCAACCGCGCCGGCAAGTCCCACTACGTCAAGTTCCACTGGAAGCCCACCTGCGGCGTCAAGTCCCTCCTCGACGACGAGGCCGTCACCGTCGGCGGCACCAACCACAGCCACGCCACCAAGGACCTCTACGACGCAATCGCCGCCGGCAACTACGCCGAGTGGAAGTTCTACATCCAGACCATCGACCCCGACCACGAGGACCGCTTCGACTTCGACCCGCTCGACGTCACCAAGACCTGGCCCGAGGACCTCATCCCGCTGCAGCCCGTCGGCAGGATGGTGCTCAACCGCAACATCGACAACTTCTTCACCGAGAACGAGCAGCTCGCCTTCGGCCCGGGGATCATCGTGCCGGGGATCTACTACTCTGACGACAAGCTGCTGCAGACAAGGATCTTCTCCTACTCCGACACGCAGCGCCACCGCCTGGGCCCCAACTACCTGCTGCTCCCGGCCAACGCGCCCAAGTGCGTCCACCACAACAACCACTACGACGGCTTCATGAACTTCATGCACCGCGACGAGGAGGTGGACTACTTCCCGTCCAGGTACGACCCCGCCAAGCACGCGCCCAGGTACCCCATCCCATCCGCTACGCTCACCGGTGGCCGCGAGAAGGTACGTACTAGCTATATACTAGCTCTTCTTCTTCTTCTTGCATATGGCAAGCTGCTTAATTTGCAAACTGATTGAAACCGTGCACGAATGCATTGCAGACTGTGATTGAGAAGGAGAACAACTTCAAGCAGCCCGGCGAGAGGTACCGCTCATGGGACCCGGCAAGGTGCGTGCAAAATCGATTGCAATTCATGCAAAAGTTTGATGAACCTGTGAATTGAACTGAATTGGATTGATGGGTTTATATATCTGCAGGCAAGAGCGATTCATCAAGAGATGGATTGACGCGCTCTCTGACCCTCGCCTCACTCACGAGATCAGGAGCATCTGGCTCTCCTACTGGTCTCAGGTGATTATGTCTAGCTTCTTCAGATATATATTCAGATCAGACTTTGCTTTTAAAATCAGCGCGCTTTTCTCTTTTAACAGAGCATATTAGCATGCCCTGTCAATGTCTTTTGTTGCTTTATGCTCTGATTGGGATCTTGTGGGATAGTAACATTGGTCAAGATTCTGAATAATCGCTCCATGTATGATCGATGCAGGCTGACAGGTCTCTGGGTCAGAAGCTGGCGAGCCGTCTCAGCGCGAAGCCGAGCATGTAAAATCAATAAAACCACTGGTGCAGCGAGCAAATCAAATTAATCTGCTTCAATCGGGAAAGCCTTCCCCTCTTATCGGCAAGGAATTGACGCTACAAATAATTTAGCATACTGAGTCTATTTTGGAAAGAGGACATGTATATGATTCTACAACGTTTCGTGTGTCATCACCATGTAATAATAATCTGTACCTGCAGACGCGTTTCTCCTCATACTTCATAATTATTGTAAGTTTACCTTTATTAATTATAATTAAATTAAAAATAACTTGAATATAGTGAGTACGAGTAATCTTGTTGTAGTCGTAGCATATATATGACCATTTTATTGGCATAACTGATTACCGTCTGGAACTGGAACAGGAACAGTAGCCACGAAATTGGGTATAATTTTTTGGCCCATAATTCCCAAAACGAAGCCTAGGCACACCCTAACAATCAACAATTCGTCCTATTAGGACTCGGCTGGTCGGCCCACGATAATTTTGAAAGAGGGGGTACATTTTTATAGGAGACCACTGGCCACAGCTAGGGGTGAAAACGAGCCGAGTCGAGCCGACTTGAGCCAGGCTCGTTTTGGCTCGACTGAACAGTAGGCTTGGCTCGTTTCGGAAGCGAGCCAAAAGGAAGGCTTTGCTTGGCTCGGAATCTGGCTCGATCGGGCTCGCGAGCCAAGCTCAAGGACTCAAGGTGTTCGTCCTTTGGCCTCTGGTTCTTCCACGAGATAAGAAAAATACAGTCTAGAATTCAATCCCGTATCAAAATTGCATCACACATTCACAACAAAGCATCACAGATTCACAGCAAAGCATCACAGATTCAATCACACATTCGCTCGTGGAGGAACACAGGGCGGCGGCGCGGAGGCGGGAGGCGGCGGGCGTCGGGGCAGCTCTGGCACTGGGAGCGGAGTAGAGGGCGCCAGGGACGGCGTGGTCGGAGGCTCGGAGCCAGGCGGCGGCAAGGGCGTTGGGGACGTCGGGAACTCGGAGGCGGGAGGCGGCGGGCGTCGGGGACGCTCCGGGAGGCGAGGGTGAGGGCGAGGGCGTCGACCGTCGGGGACAGCGTGGTCGGAGACTCGGTGTGGGGAACCCGATTTATTTGGCTTGTAATGCTTAGTCTTCCCTTGACTCTAGCATCACAAATCAAATAAACCAAGCCCCGAGACATGTATACTTCTCAGAAATGCAGTATAAACACCCTGTTACAAAATCACGCATCAATTCCATACAACAGGTCTAACAAAAGACATACATAAAAGAGATTTATTACAACAAGAGCCAACCGGCCAAATGACTCTAAACAACAATTAAACAGCGGAAGCAAAAGTGCCATAAGATGGCGATGAACAAAAGCCAGTTAGTGTGACTTTACCCACAAGGCAACCAATCGGGCCGCCAAGCTAGTCGTCAAACCCGAAGCACATCTCACAAAAGGGAAGCCCTTGGGGCTCACCTTCTTCCTCTGCAACAAAACAATTAAGCAAAGCAACTGAGTACAAAAATTGTTTTTGTACTCGCAAGACTGACGTGTAAGGGTAACAGAACTATAATTAACTACATGCAAGCTTTATTTAAGTGGAGGGGGCTCTGAACTTACTTTTAGCAGAAAGCGAGTTTTCATTTGCAATAATGTAATAGATTCAAAGCAATTTGACAAACTGATTGTAATTGTTGAAATAACAGCGATACAATAGTAATAACAACAATAAAAATAACCTGGAAGTGACTAACCCAATAGTCACCACAACAATAGTATGAATATCCATTCATACCAACTCATCAAGTTTTAATTTTAAAAGGTTGTAGTCTAACTCTTGAAAGACCTTGCCAAGCGTGTCCATAACCTAGGACGAGGCTATTCGAATAGTTTTAACCCTGCAGGGGTGTACCAATGTACCCACACTTCAGACCGCCTTTAAGCCACAAAGCACACTTCCGAAGGTATGCCGGCACGGCTAAGTCCTACGAGACGCTTTCCAACATTATGCATTGACTACGAGCCGCTCGTATGGATCAGGATCCATACGCTTACATTGCCAGCCGAAAGACAACCAGCCATCACGGGGGAAGCCTTTCGGACTCTACAATGCTCCCAGCACCATCCCTCCTGCGGCTCCCTGCGACCCGAAGCCAATACACGCCAGAGTACTAAGTCAAGAGAGGTCTCATACCCTCTAGTGTGGTTAGCACGCTAAAATGCTTGGTTTAGTGTAATAAGATGTTCGGTCCTTGTTGACTCGGGCACCATTCCAGTCACACCCAGAAGCACACCAACATACCATTGTGCCTAAGTCTAAATCATTTTGTTTTTAGATTTTAGTTTTCACAAGTAAACATGGTACAAGGCCGAAATCATAAAGTTATAATAATTTTGTGTGATCAAGGTTACCGACTAAGTCGATAACCGCCCAATTCTACCGGTATCTAAGCATTGCTAAGCATCATATCGTAAAGACAAATAAGAGGCCCTAAATCATTCACCGGGCTCTAATTCACCGGTGAGGATAATATTCCTAAGGTAGTAGCAGGGGTGAACAATTTAGGGGAAACAATGCAATAGGATTAGCTACCTTTATTCGGCAAAATTATTCATTGACACAAAAGCATGCATACATACAAGTAAAACAAAGTATTAGATTTTAAAAGTAATGGGATGGACTGGATATGATCAAACTGCTTGCCTTGCTGTAGATCACTTTCTTGCTGCAGAAGATTCACTCACGTAAACAATAATTCCTTCGGAACCTAACGCGAAAAGACGATAATCAAATAAGAACAAGAACTCCAAATAAAACTCAACAGCAAAAGTTATCCAATTACAATGAAATTTATACAGCAGCAAGAGGATGATTTTAGACAAATTTAAAAACAAGAAACATGTCATTTGGACTTAGCATGAAAAAGTTATGCCCTAAACAATTTCTCTCAGCCTGGAAAATCCTAATTAAATTAATTATGGTTACTGTTCATGACAAAAATTTCTAGAATGATCTGGAACTTGAAATTTTTATGGTAGGTAGACATGGTTATCTTAATAACAACAAAACTGAGTTTGCACAATTTGGAGTTGAATTGAATTAGTTGTGATTTTTCTAAGTTCTAAAACTGGTAGATCACTAATTTCAGTGGCAAGGATCACATGAAGACCTATTCTACATTACAGTACATTCCTAGTGGGTTTTAAAAAAACTTAGTTTGCTCAGTTTGGAATAACAAAGAATAAGTTATGCATTTTATAAATTTTCAATGAATTTCTAAACAACCTTTTTCACTAAACAAGATCATGCAGTTTATATCATTTTCTACTTCATAACAGTGCCTAAATCCATTCTCAGATTAAAGTTCATCCTCTAACAGAGCTAAAGAAATTGGAATCATTCAAAAAGGAATTAAAATGACAAAGTTATGCACTTTTGAAATTTGAAACATTAAAAGACTTAGGAAATTTGAGCTCTCGGGAGGTCCAAATGAACTGAAGGAAAAAGGAGAGGTCGTGGGCCATCGATCCTTCATCGCACGGCCACAGACCTCGAAGCACAGCGCACAGAAGACCTCCTCCCGCACAGGGGAGGTCTGAACCGTTGAGATCGGATCCAACGGCCACGACCAGTGCATGCACAGCACACGCAAAGGAGGTCCACGCGCCAAACGGAGGTCGTGACCGTCAGATCGAGATCTGGCGGTCCCGAGCACTAGGGGAGGTCCTAAGGCTTTAAATCCAAGGAAGGAGGTCGGGACGGCTGAGATCTCACGGAGGAGGTCTTCGACGGTCTAGATCTCCAGAGGGAGGTCCTACGGCTAAATCTACGGAGGGAGGTCTAGCCCATTAGATCTAAATCTAACGGTTTAGACTAGAGGAGGAGGTCCTAACGCTACGGATCTAAAGGAGGAGGTCCTAGACAGTCAAGATCTCCAGGGGGAGGTCTTGATCGGCTGGGATTTACACGAGGAGGTCTTGGATGGCCAAGATCTACTCGGGAAGGTCCTACGCGACAGGGTTTTAACGAGAGGAGATCTGGACGGCTCAGATTAGGCCTGGGGAGGTCCTGAACGGTTTAGATTTAATCGAGGAGGGAGGTCCGGAGGTTCTGAGGACTTCTTTATAAAAGACCAGGGGTGGTCTTTTACAAAGAGGACCCTGAGGGGTGGTCTTTGCAAAAGACCACGAGAAGGTCTTTTGCGCAGAGAGGTCCTAGCGGCTCAGATTGAGTTTAACGAGGTCATGGACGGCTAGGATCTAACCAGGGGAGGTCCTAGCACTTAAGGTTTTTCACAGAGCCATATCCAACGGCTAAGAGCCAATCCATGGAGGTCTTTAACGGCGGAGATTACTCTAGGAGGTCTTGGGACTTAGAATTTACACAGAAAACCCTCTACTGTGCGGATCGACTAGGGGTGATCTTAACGGTGAGATTAAACTAGGGGAGGTCACGAGAGCGAGGTCTTCACGGAGGAAGATCTCGACGGTCAAGATGAACCCTGGAGGAGGTCCAAGCGGTCTGGATTTTACAGGGAGGTCCTGGGGGTGAGGATTTTAGCGGATGAGGAACCCGATGGCTAAGATCTCCCAGGGGGAGGTCTTCGCCGGCTCAAATTTGCTCGGGGTGGCCTTCTTGCACGGAGGACCTCAAGGAGGTCTTTTGCAAAGAGGACCCCCAAGGTGGAGGGTGATCCTAGCGGCTGGGATTTGGCCTACGGAGGTCCATGAATGACCAGATCGCTCTAGAAGGTCTAAGGTGCTCCTACTGGTGCGGTTCCTTAGGACAGCGACTAAAAGGTGGCGGCTACAGACCAATTAATGCTGCTAATGATTAGAATTAACAGAACCTAAAAGGGCACTAATGACTTCTGGATTTTAACTCTAAGCATATGGCCCACATGCCAGAGACACAACGACACAGGTTAAGGCACGATTAATGCACCCAATGATTAGCAACAACTGGGCATTAATGATGTATTAAAAAGATGACAAAAACAGAAGTTTGCACCGGCAACATCCCGAGCGCGATCAACGGCTTGCCGCCGGCAATAGGGGCCTCGCCGGCGAGAACCAAGGACATGACTGAGTTCCAAATATCGCCAAGAACCTAAAGGACGTGCTCTCGACGGCGGCGACGGCCTTGAACGCCGGCGAGCCGGAGAGAGAGGAAGGAGACTAATACGGCAAAACTACCAAAAACTACACGGGCTCTACGATGACTAGAGAACGCAAGGACCAAGCCAAGAAAGGGCACATGAGGGAAGAGAGGGGACCAAGGTAGTCGGAGGAGCTTGGAGAAGGTCGACGAAGTCCGACGATGAAGAGCTTGCCGAAGAGGAAGAAGAATATGACCTCGACCCCGAAAAGCCACCACCCAACTCGTCCACCTCTGCAATGTGAACCAAGCTCAGTTAGAGCACGCCCTAGGTGATCAAGACGACAACGAAGAAGGCAAGAATGCTGATGGGACCACTGAAGCTCAAGCTTCGGCAGGGAGCTCCAAGGTCCGACAATGGCGAGGGAGGGTGGCGTTATTTGGTGCTTGAGTTTGAGGACCAGCTCGCACTGAGGGAGCTCAAGCACAACAAAGAATGGAGGAAGAAAAGGAGAAAGGAGGTCTCAGGCTATACATAGCCAGGGAGCTTGGACAAGGGCTAGGGCAACCTACTGTGAGCAAGAACCATGCCCCTGCCAAAGGCACGCACGAGCAGACTAGTGGCGAGCGGTGAAGACTTTAGGTTAAAGCGCAAGGCATTGAATGCATGGCGAAAAAGGAGCCGTTGACAAGGACAAAAGGTGACATCTCATGCTCCCAATCTGCTCGGTCTCGACACACACACAGGCGCGTGACAACCGAGATGACCAGACCTCAGGGAGGTCGGGAGGAAGAAGAACAGGGCTGGGGGAGGTCCTGAACGTCCCTGATGCACTCAGGGTGGTCCTGGACGTCCCTGATGCACTCGGGGTGGTCCTTTGCGAGTGAGGAGGTCTGAGAGCTCCCAAGATCGCAGCGGTAGGGCATGGATCCAACGGCTGGAAGTGGTCGCGACAAGGAAGGAGCTCGGGCCGAGCCGGGAGGGTTGAGTTCCACCAGGGAAAGGCGTTGGGCTCGGGTTAGACTTGAACCCAAGGAACAGTGGCTTGCTTAGGGATTAAATTTTGAGCTGAAACTTTAAGGGAGTATTTGAGATAGCAAACTACTCTAAAATTTATGAAATTTTAACGGTAGCTTGCTGACTTTGAGACGGACCTTTTGTGAAATTTCCAGGGGTTTTTATGCAGAGCACTTTTCTCCAGAAATTATCCAAGGTTCTGATTAGGGTTTTGACCAAAGGTCCGAATGGGTTGACCGCCCCTGAGAATATCCAAACAATTTCTAGAAATTGCGAAAGTTTTCAGAGGGTCACCCAAGAAAACTATTTCCAGTGGATGATCACTAGATTAGACAAGGGTTTTTGGAGGACAAGGTTTTCGATCCGAGTGACTTGTGACTTGTAATACCATAATTCTTTTGCAAGAATTCTTTAGAACATACAAGAATTGCAAGATGTAAGAAAAAGTTTTAATTTCTACTCATTTTTTTACATTTGAAACGCAAGCCAAAACTTGGGATGTTACACTCGGAGGCCACCAGCACCAGCATGGCAGAGGAGGGCGGCGCCACCAGCTCGGAGGCTACATCAGCCGCGAGGGAGAGGACTCGGAGGAGGGAGGCGGCACGGAGGAACACGAGGTGGCGGTGCGGAGGAACACGAGGCGGCGGCACGGAGCACCACGGGGTCGGGGCCTTGGGGGCCGGGGCGGGTGTGAGGAGGACCGGGCGGCGGCGAGGAGGAGCACGGGCTCGGGGACTCGGGGCGGGGTGGAGAGGATGGGGAGAAGGGGATGGGAATCGGGAAAAATCGGGGTGGAGAGGGCGGCGGCTGTAGGGTGAGGAAGTCTGAGGGGAGGTTGGTTAGGGAGAGTGGAGACTTAGGGTTGGGGGAGGTATGCTGGTCTGCTGGGCCTTTGTGGGCTAAGCTCGCGAGCCAGCTCGGGCTCGGCTCGTTTTGCTTGCAAGCTGAAAGTTAGGCTCGGCTCGAAATTTTACGAGCCCGAGCCGAGCCGAGCCGAGCCGGGACGAGCCTCGAGCAGCTTGCGAGTCTCGAGCTATTTTTTCAGCCCTAGCCACAGCACCATGATTTATGTATCTTCCAAGTGCAACTTTTCTTGTCTACATTCCTCTACACTCTACTAGAAAGTAGCTTAAGCATACATTTTTTTCTGTATAGCACTAACAACGCATTACCCTAGATCCATCATAATGCAGTTTTCTTTATCACGCTACTAGTTTCATTATGGTAAAAATAACCTATGACAACGACGAAGACATCACCCAAATATAATCTTTCTACATATATACAAGTATGACTCGATCGACAATGGTCCTAAGTTATTCTAGTCGAAACGCTAGCTAAGGGTGTGTTTAGTTGTCTGCATGCCCTTAACCTGGCCCGTACGAGTTAGCCAGGCTAAACCTAGCCTACAATAGTGGATTGTTTGGTTGCCTATTTCTGTTGGGATATGCTGTGCTGAGATGTTGTTTAGTTAGCTGCAGAGTGGATGCATGCCTACATGCAATGTTGGGTTATTTGGTTGCCTACATGTGACAGAGTGTGCTCACCTCTTCTAGTGGGTGGTGAGAATACCCCTTGTTAGAATACCCATTTAACTGATTATCATGCTAACTAACTTGATTCAAATGATGTATTTCAATTAATTACTAATTGGCATAAGGCTTCAATTTGGTAAGGAATTCCTTAATTAATTATCACCTTATCACATATTTGATTCAAATGATGTATTGCAAAATTGTAGAAATACTCTTATCTAAGCACTAACAATTCCATTTCTACAATTTCGAGGAGGGCACACTCTCAGTTGCATACTAACAATCCTCCTAATCAAACATTACAGCATGCACTAGATCATGGGCCCCATGGTCAGTCCCTCACATCTAACACACACACACACACAAAGCACATAACAAAGGAGAACATGGGAGGGCAAGCGAGGCGCGGCGACGGGCTCGGCCCCGGCGACGATCGCAACGACGGTGGTTGGTGAGGGCAAAAATGGAATTCCCAAGGGGAGGTCACTACTACAAAAAAAACATCATCACAGACGGTTCGGAACCGTCATCACAGACGATTTTCAATCGCTCGTAAAAAATACGTCTGTGATAACAGCGGTTATCACGACGGTTTTTAGCCGTCGTGATAAAAGCTATCACGAGCGATTCGAACAAGAGCCGTCAGAAAACGGCTATCACAGACGGTTCGGAACAAGAATCGCTCGTGATAATTGATTATCACGCATTTATTCTTGTTCGAACCGTCTGTGATAGTTGTTTTCACAGAGCGGCTCTTGTTCGAATCGTTTATGATAACTTTTTATTGCAAAAAGTATTGTCATTTCATGGATACACTCATACACATACACCGTCATTTCAAGCCTCCCAAACATGGATTCATTGATACACATACATGGATTCCCAACTGCTAAGCCTCCCAATAAATTTCTCAAGCCATTGATTCATGGATACACGCATACACTCGATCATATACAAGTAACAATGTAGTAGAATCGGAGGAGAATCTAATGTAAACTGGATATAAATCTAACACAAGTACCACAAGCTCATACATACAAATCGGATCTGAATCTAATAGAACCTCATATACAAAAGTACCAATAGAACTTCATATAATGAGACATCGACGTCGGAGGAGGACTGGAGGAGCTCGGCGTCGGTCGTCGTCGTCGGCGTCGAGGAGGACTAGAGGAGGTCGGCGTTGGTGTCGGCGTCGACTCTCGGTGTTGGGAGGAAGACCACATCGAAGGTTGGGGATCGGGAGCAAGGAAGACCGGAGCTGGAGGTGTAGCGGGGCCGGGAGCTGCGGGAGGACCGGAGGAGCAGCTATCACCGGAGCTCGGAGGAGGACAATGAGCAAGGAGGACCGAGCCTGAGGAGAACCGGATCTGCGGAGTGCGAGATCGGCGCCTAGAGGAGGCGGCCATAATATATAAGGACATATTTTGCCTCCGCGCGCGCTTCAAAATTTTCAAATTCGCTACACGAATCACGAGCGGTTTCATACAAAAAGCATGCGTGATGACAAATCACGACGGTTGACAAATCACGAGCGGTTCGATCACGAACTGCGTGGATAGTAACTCATCACGAGCGATTCTTAATACAAACCGTCTGTGATAAGTACCTCATCACAGACGGTTGGTATTAAGAGTCGTCTGTGATTTGGATTTTACTATGACTTTAAATTTTTCTTACTCTTTGATTTTACCATGGCTTCCATTTTTTCTTACTATAATTTCTTACTCTCTATCTACACCAAGATTATCACATATAATATATATTCTATACACATAGAACTTGCTATCTACACTATAATTTCTTACTCTCTGATTTTACCATGGCTTAGAGTAAGGAAAATTCCAAGTCATCTCTGATTTTACCATGGTTTAGAGTAAGAAAAATTCCAAGTCATGGTCAAATCAGAGAGTAAGGAAAATTTTAAGCTATGGTAAAATCACAAAGTAAGGAAAATTTTAAGTCATGGTAAAATCAAAATCACAGACGGTTGTTAATCCCAACCGTCTGTGATGAGGTACTTATCACTGACGGTTGGTATCACGAACCGTCTGTGAAGTATCATAGACGGTTCGTTATACTAATCGTCTGTGATGAGGTGTCCTCATCACAGACGACTCCTTCTACCAACCGTCTGTGATACTTCATAGACGGTTGGTAGAAGGAGCCGTCTGTGATGAGACACTATCACAGACGGTTCTTATTATGAACCGTCTGTGAAGTATCACAGACGATTGGTAATAAGAACCGTCTGTGATGAGGCACTATCATAGACGGTTCCAAAGGGAACCGTCTGTATAAGTTCAACACAGACGGCTCCTTTGGAATCGTCTGTGATGAGGCGTCCAGTATGACCTGTTTTGTAGTAGTGGGTGGTCCCATTGGAGGTTGTGTTGCGGTCGGAGTTGGACGATGGCAGTCAGGCGGCAGTGCGCGGCGGCCGGAACCAGGGGAGGAAGAAGCGGCGGCGGCGCTGGAGGGGGGAAGAAGGGGGTGAACACGAGCACTAGGGAGACAAGATAAGTTCACTGGACCAGGTGGTGGAGGAGGGGAGCGGCCGAGGGAGGCCAACGGTGTGAGCCCAAGGCGGCGCGACGGGTTCTTCGAGGTGGCAGTGCTACGGGGAGGGGGAGCCGGAGCGGATGGTGGGGGGAGGAAGAGGGAGGTGAGGCGATGCTCCGGTAGAGAGTAATCGAGGAATGGCTCACCGGGGGGAGGATGACGGCGGTGGAGGCGGTTTTGGACCGAGTTGGAGAAGAAGACCGTGGCGCAAGATCCTATGGATGAAAACTGAAATTGGTTGGGGGGTTTTGGATCGTGGCGATTGGGAACATGACGTGACGCACAAGGGAGTGGGTGAAGCTTGTTAGATTGATGGGAACGGCGAGGTAGGTGCGGCAGCCGGCACCAGCGTGGCGCGGTCGTGGGCTCAAATCGAGGTTCGTGCATGGGATAGGCGTAGCGGATTCATCCATGGGAGCGGTAAGGGGAGCGAGGTGCGCTGCATGCACAAATACAACCTTGCACCCCTGAAGCCAAGCGCGCCTGCATTTGCACGGCCTGGCTCGCGAGCGAAGCTCGATCCTCGCGTTTCCCTCGGGCTAGGCCTGAGAGGAACTTTTGCACGAGCTTAGCCAGGCCGAATGATACATACAAGCAACCAAACATCCTAAATCTTACATCTACTCATGCGAGCTAATCCTATACATGCAGGCAACCAAACACACCGTAAGACAATCTCGATATGGAGCCATAGAGGGGGCCATAGAACAGACCATGATCGGCAGTTTGGCACAGGAAGGTAGTGGTGTGGATTTCTCAGGGCAGGGACAATCTATAGGTAGGCATTAACAATTGAATCTTGGACGAATGGTAGGATGATTAGACCTGAATAAACTTCACCATTAATTTTGCAGGGCAAGTGCGCCATACATTAGCATCAGTGGCCGTGTACGGGAGCTATGCTCGTGGGAAATGGATCCTTCGCATTGAAAGGTTCAACGCAGAGAATCTATAGTACTACACATTAGAAGCCAATCTATACCGTCCTATCGAAAAGCAAATGTCTAGATTAATTGCTATAGTATTTTTGTTACATGGTTTTTGATACAACATTATTGCTGCAGTAAATACTTTGCTGCTTCTATAGTGTTTGATACAGTATATGTTGTTCACCCACTCATAAATCATTGTTTATACAGTGATCCTATGTATTACCGCGAAGATCTAAACCCATGCCTATGGGTAACTTACTCACCTTGTCCCAATGTGGCACGATCCGAATCTTGGTTTATTACTAGTACAAATCATTCTTGGTGGTCAAGGGTTCGATCTCTAGCTTGCAGAACTCTTTTTATTATTTAATTTTTTTTAAAAAAAATATCTTAAAGATAACATCTTCCTAACTTTATTTTCAATTCGCGTGGTATGGCAAAAGCACGTTATCACGTCATGTACCTCAGCGTGGCAAACGAGTTCTGTCACGCCACTACTCTTGGCGTGACAGGATTTAGCCCAAAAATGGACGTATGTTGGCTCCGAGTGCTATCGGAGTAGGTTTGGCCACGCGCGCGGTCGGTAGCGTGACAACACAGTTTGATCACGCCACGGGCCATGGCGTGACCAAAAGGGTCAGAAGGAAATAAAGTTAGGGATATGTTATCTTTAAAATATTTTTTAAAAAATGATTAAAAAAATAAAAAGAGCTCTAGCTTGCTCAACATAATTAGTTCAGAAAACATTGTGCCGAAAAAAGTAGAGTTGTCAACAACTGTTGCCGAGGAATTACAAGGCTCGCTGCAAACTGCAGAGACGTCTGAATAACCGATTAGCTAAGCGTGTCACAATCAATTTTGAAGTATCCAGCGCTTCTCCATGGATTTTTTGGAAATAATATTATTTTAAAAGAAATTTGTAAAAATAAATAATCTATTTTTTTACAAAACTATGCTACTATTAAATAGTAACAGTAGCCTAGGCAATGACGACACTAGCCCAGAACAGTGCAGAGAGGTCCCTTTAATACTCAGATATGTTACTTTTGGAAAACATTGTTCAATACTCCTCCGTGAATAAAATTTTTTCTTAAAAATGTAAATTTACTTCAATTAGTTAGGATGCCACTGATGATCAGCTAGTTTTTTTTTCCTTTTCTTACGAAGCTATTGAGCTAGCTTTAAATCTGTGCAATTTTGTTTTGTGGAGCGACAGATAAATTTCCCTATGGAGTTCACAAACCTCCCATCTCCAAGGATTGAATACATTGGGGTCCTTGTAAACCGCAGGATTCAGGTGAACACTGGAAGCACTAATCATGATCTTTGATCCTTTCGGGACAGTGTAACCTGCACGAATCACGAACATGCATAGTACAAATAAAAGGTGGGAGACGAAGATTGCAATGAGAGCGAATAGTGGTGAAGGTAAAAAGATATATTTTTATACCCTTTATTGTGAACTGTTCGTCCACTTACTGTAACCTCCAGATACAACTTCCAAGAAAAAAAAATAGAGTCTTTTCCTTTCTCCCATATTTTTATTAAACAATTGGAATGATTGTGCAAGATCGAATCCTATAGATGCACGTTTCAAGGCACATAAAGCCTTAAGTAAATATAATTTTCTTAAGCCTTAGGGACTAGCTGATGATGATTCTTGACTAGATCAATCTTTTCCAGTCAAAGTAAAACTTCATATCAAAGGAGGCCCACTTAACATAGACCCACTATATTACGGTTATGAACCTACCTCTAATTTATAGAGGAAGTTTAATTCCCTTTTTACGGCCAAACTGGTCGACGACCTGTTTAGATCATGGACGACCAGCTATAGACATTGTTCGACCAGCTGTACAACTCTAGAAAAACCCCAACCGACAAATCGGTCAGGAGACACCAGCAGTTACCCGCGTGACTGGTAGGAAGGCGACTTTTGGCGCGTTTGGCAACTTACAATAGTTGATCAACGGACGCGACGGTTCAAGACTCTCCTGCCGAACATGTGTGAAGATTAGAGATGACTTTAGCGGCATTAACTGTCACCCCTTCAAATATTATAAAGGGGATAGCTCATGTTCTCTGTAACATAAGTTCAATAACCATAACAAATAATGTGGTTAACTGTATTAGTCACGATTCTTACGATCATTCTGTAGTATTCTTTTGTATTCTCATACAAACACCCAGTGTGTTCACAACACTATATAATCTTCATTTGATAGCGTTCAAACATTACTTTCTCGAGTAAATTCGATAGAAAACCATGTGTTCTTCTCATCGACAAAACTCACCTCCCACCGCGACAACCCTAACGCTAAGCCATCACCATCTACTAGGCCCTCCGATCTCCTGCTCTTCCACCGTGTTCTCCATCCTTGTATGAGCAACCATCGCCTCATCCGACGCCGTAGACAGGACAACACAAAAGCCTTAATCTAAGGAGGAGCAAGCCGGGCATACGGCTGATGGCGGTGGCAAGCTGGCTTCGCCGGTGGCCACGACTCTCGTTGCGTATGCATGGATCTAGAAAAGGTGAGAAAATTCAAGTGAAACCCTCAAATACTCCCAGAGCGTGAAGTCTCTTTTTCTTCTTTCTTTCTTTCTTTTCTTGTACTCTTTTTTCTTTCTTTCAACAACACAAATCTCGTAACATCCAAATGTGAAAATTAATTTGTTTCGAGTGTTAAATTCTGAATATTGATTTGAATTGTTCCAAGCATTGTTGATTTGAATTGTTTCGAATGTAGAATTGAATTGTTCCAAGCGTGGAATATAATTGTTCCGAGGGTTCAACTGAGTTGTTGTGAACAATACAAGACTGGTGTGAAAGGATAAATTAATTAGTTACAAAACATTTGGCGTGTACGCTCAATATGAAAAAAAAAACGCGTAGGACGAAAAGGAAAACACGTTGGATCACGATCAAATCGTCCAAAAAATCATTGATTTGGTTTTTTTAAAAAAAGTCCGTTTATGTTGACAATTCCACACTGGAACAGTGGAATCCATCAAGCAGGAATCGTGATACAGATTCTACAACTACACAAAATCTCAGTTTCTTGTACTCTCTTCTTACGCTGCCACCTCCAAGTCTCTCATAGAAAAGACAAACAAAAAGAAATAGAAAAGGACTTGGACTCATTGTTGATGGACCATAGCAGTCCCATAGAGTTTTTGCTGATTTAGCCACTTTTTGATTCGTTTTAGTCAAACTAGCCACCGGTTGATCGCAATTGCAAAAATGGGACCGCGGTAGAATAGGCAGGCATCGCGTAGCACATATAGCGCACCGGTACTGCAACAAGTTGATGATACACTTCCAAACCGCTACAAGTACCTATCGCGCTTTAAGACCACTACAAGTACATATTACGCTCTCAAACGGCTACAGGTACGTGCTACTGTGAACCTACCGCGCTTCCAGACCGCGGCAGATTTGTTGCCGCGCTACCACCTCATTCCTACCGTGCTTGTTGGCTCCTGCTGTCATACGAACGTTTTGACGTGTTTCCAGAGGTGACTGTCTAACCTATCGTGGTACTATTTTTGTACTTTTGGTCTAGTTTTGCTAAAACCAATTAAAAAATAGCCAAATCAGCCAAAGACTCCCGTCCCACACGCCACCAGCCACCCCCAACCCCCACACACACACACCCTATTAGAGGAGTTCAAGCTTTCGGGGCCTTGATGTGAAGTCAAGCTCAAAAAATGACTTGTGTACTTGTTTCAAAAAAAAATAAGTGACTTATGTAGCAAAATTTTGCAAAATGTCACAGAATATGATCCCCAAAAGTCCATGGCCAGCCGGTCCCAAGCACACAAAAAAAAGCTTGACAAATATAATAAAATAAGATAAAAATAAAACTTTATTCAAGAAAGTAATTAAAATATGTTTTATAAAAAATGAATTTTTGGGCTTCGGTCTTGTCAAGCTGGCCAGGCCGGTCTCGATTAGGCCTCGGTTTTCCTGGCCCGGCCTAGCCCAGCCCAGCCCAGCCCAATGCATGAACAGGTCTGTGCCCAATTAACTATTGTATATTGCCCTGGATTTGGTTGAAGATTAAAACAACTAGGTTAGCTTAACCTAGTTTTTGTATTCGACAATAAAACTAGTTAACCTAAAATGATGATTTGCTAGATGGTGGGTTAGCTTATCCCTCTCTTATTGCAGATACCTAGGCGTGTTGGCTGGCTTAATATATAGTAGCTCAGTCAATCAATTAATCAATCTTTCTATCTATCTATCTATCTATCTATATATTAACCGAAGGCTCCTCTCAAGGGTACTACCTTAACTCTATGTAAAAGGTTAGAAATTACCATGTTAATCAGAAAAACAAAAAAAAAACCTAGAAATTCTCACGTATTAGTAGGGAAAGAAAGCTAACATATATGTGGTGCTCTATAGAAGAGAAGATGTGCACGTCAAAGAATCCGAGTGCAACAATTCTACTCGTGTAGTGCAGGCATGCAATGGAGTTAAAATCGGATGTAACAAGACTTCAGCATGTGTTAAACTAGGACCTTTGTGCCCGGACTCGGGACCACATGATACGACCTCTCGTGTGTCACTGTACTAGTCACATGATCAGTAGCTAGTACACACAGATAATTAAAGAGTGGCATCACCATCTATATATCAATTGAATAAAGAAGTACTACAATAATATTAAGAAGTTACACATAGACCGTTATGGTCAAGGGTTACATACCGGGCTATATAGGCCAAGAACAAATAAAAAATCTTGCAGCAGAAGATACATAAAAGATAGAGCCTGTGTGGTTTACCATAGCCCACTGGCAACCGACTGGGAACACACCCTAGTATTCGTCCTCATTGTCATCTCCAAACCTGGTGGCATAAAGTGACCCCTTGCCAGATCTTCTTCTTCACTAATAGTGTCCAACAAGCATCAGTGAGTACTTTCGTACTCAACAAGACTTTTACAAATGCTATTATCTACATGTAAGATTATTCAAAGGAAGACTAGTCATGTCTTGTTGCGTAAATCTAATTTTTAGTTTAAATATGAATAATAATAATTTCCAAACAATAATCAAAGCAAGTACTTAACATATGCTAAGTAAATAACAAGTATTCATAGTCTTCCAAGCACCAACTCAAGTATGCTGCAAAAACATGTTAGTGCATTATATACATATATATAACCACATTGTGTCTAAAACCATTTTCTAGAAATCCATTTTCAAAAACCAAAATTTAATCAAGTGCGATCTTTCCTTGCAATGCTCATAATTAACCAGGGGCACGACTATTCGAATAGATTTGATATATCATTGTGCAAAGGGCGTACAACTTTACCTATAAGATATAACCAGTTAGTTTTGCCAGGTCGAATTACACTCAACATGGTAGAGTGCAACTGAGAGGTCATAACAAGGCCTTTACAATACTTGGTCCTAACATCAACTCGCACGATGATCCTCAAGATATGGACATCCTTTACCATCGTCATGGTGTATTCACCGTTGTGTCGGGCAGCCTTGCATGCAGGTTGCAAGTGTGGCCTTGGACATGAACATCTTTTACCATCGTCCGCACACCCTAAAAGGAAAAATAAACCTACATCTACAGCATGCTAGTGTAATGCCAGGACTCAATAAACTATTCAGTTAGGTCCTTCCCATAAGGACATATGGTTGTACGATATGTGCTCGGATCAATGGCACTAGATAGAAAAATATCACTAGTAGAGTCACACGCTATCAAGGTTGGGAATGAAATGCAAAAGGCAAATCAGAGTTAGTCCTGGTAGAAATTATGAAAGAGTTGGAGCCAAGAAGAACAATATCGTGGCCGAGTGTGCTTTGAATTGCACCATAGGAAATTAATCAGATTATAGATTGCGTAAAAAATATTAAAATGTAAATATGCAAAACAAATGATGGACTCAATATTCTCTTTCTTACAAGGGGAAGGAAACCGGGAGCTCTCCAAGCATCCACATCACCAGTTTTGTGAAAAAGTCTCGTCGTTTTTGGAATCGTGTCGAGGCCCCAGCCAAACTAGCGACAACAATTTTTGTATTCGCCTATTTTCATAAAACCCTTTATTATTTTACGAAATTGCGTTGAGATCCTACTCACTTGTGGCCATCCGATGTCGCCGAGGGTGCTGATCCAGTCATCCGCCTGCGCGTGTTAGACCCCATGCCCTACCTCCTCCTGTTCCCCTCGTAGAGAGCTCCGCCCGCTTCCTACCCTCTGCCTGTGCCCTGGCCTGTGCCGCCCGTGCCCTCGCCCTCGCCTCACTACTCTCCCTCTCTCTTCCTCCCTCTCCCACGCCATCACTCCGCCAGCCGGTCATACTCGCATCCTCCCCATCTCCTCCCTCGTTGCCCTCGCCGTTGCCGCTCCCTCTTGCCTTCCACACCACCGTCGCCGCCCTGGGTAGCTGTGCACCCTACATCATCATACATCACGCCGTCACCACAAGGTCAGCCCTCGAGGATGCTCGAGCACTCTCCCTTCGTCGCTCCTGCTCTCGGCGTCGTCGTTGTTGTCATCGCCATTACCGCCACTCCATCTGCCCTCTAGATGAGTTTCCCTCACCTCCCTCCTTCCCTTCTTCTTCCCCCTCCCCATCTCGCCTCCCCTCCTCCCTTGCCATCGCTAGCGCCTGTCCGCATCAAGCCCCACACCGCACCCTCGCCCTCCTCCTCGCTTCATCCGCTGCCTCTTCCTCTCCCCGCACCGCCGTCGCCTACAATCCTCGCGCCTCCACTTCCCCTTCCCGACACCGCCTCCTCTTCCCCAGCCTGTCCACCTTCTTCGCATCCCCCACATGGCCACGCCTCTCCGTGTAGCCCTCTCTGCCCCTAGGATCCCCCGCACCCCCACCGCCCTTTCAGCCCGAGTCCAAAGCAGAGCACGACCCTCTTCCTCCTTCGGCCTCTCGCAGGCTGCTCTTGCCACAATGCAACCGCCACTGATGCCTAGCCTACCTCACCTTCTCCAACTCCTACGCTTGATCTGACTTCTTCTCTACGTCCCCCAAGCACGATGCTCAAGTCTGTAACACATTACACATGCACAACATTGTAACTTAACTAAAATTTGATATTTTTGTTCTTTTGCAGGTGGTTTGTTAGTAAAACTAGAGTGGACCTTTTGCATAGAGTTAATTTTATTTTCCTACTGATGTGTGGTTTTCATGTTACGACATTATAGCATATCATAAATTAATCCCATTTTCTGCTAATGCGTTTCCATGAACAACATTGTAACTTAACTGAATTTTGACATTTTTGTTCTTTTGTAAGTGGTTTGTTGGCAAAACCAGAGTGGACCTTTTGCATGGAGTTCATTTTATTTTCCTACTGATGTGTGGTTTCCATGTTACGACATTGTAATGTAATTTAATTTTACCCTTTTTGTTCTTTTGCAGGCGGTTTATCAGGTTCTACAAACATGTGTAGAGTTAGAACATTTTTTTCTTACATACTGACATTGGTACCAGGATCTTGACATATTTGGTGAACATAACAGTGATAATTATATTGGTTCACAAGTCTCTCGATGATATTTCCTAAAAATAATACTCAAGGTGATAAATACTGTCATTATTTCATTCTTTTTTAAATTTAATGAAATAACACCGATCGGTGCTATGTTCTTCATATAATGCCAATTCACTATCCCACTTGTCATATCATGTATGTGTAGGATTGAGGAGGGTTTCTTGCTTTCATCGTCTCTGACTCTAGAGCTTGTGGGTTTTTATGGTTTCTGGGGTTTCTGAGCTACCACATTAAGGTGCTGCTCACTTTGTTTTCCTTTGTTGCAAGAAGGACTGATTTTGTTTTTGTTTGTTCATGGTTTCCAGTAGTCGTCGCCTTCTTATTGCTATTCTTCATCTCCTGATTAGTGATTTGTTTCCCTATTCCATCAGTTGTTGCAGTAAGGTTGCGACACGAGACTTCTACTTCTAGGTCCATAGTTTTTCCCCTATATTCATCTCTGTCTAGGAAACAATTTATTTATTTCAAGTAATGTTTCCATGCAATTGGAGCAAAATGCACAACAAGGCATCACCTAATTGTTTTACTGTAATACAGATGATGGAATGGTGGTTGCAGCTGTGACCTCATTTGGATGCTCACCTTACTGAGGTTATTAACAAATTTGTTGTGAGTATTATTTGTTTGTCTGGTCATGTCCTGTGTTGCTGCCTACTGATCAGATTCTATGATTTTTTTTTTATTCAGACCTTGCAATCACCGTGATGAGGAATTGGCAGACTTGCATCTTCTTTTATGTAATCAATTGTGCTTGGGTTGTGTTCACAGCTTTGAACCTGTAACTTTGGGGCTTAAAGTGATGTGGGAACTAATCAAAACGTTACTTTTTTTTATTCGGCTATATTAGCAATTTATTGGCTGCAATTAATAATGATTACGACTTAACCATTGTATACATTGAACTACATGGTTTTTGCTTTTCCTGTGGCAACCTTTATGGCGAGGTATTATTGCTTGAACCTTTTTTAGTTGTTGAGGCATGCTAAACAGGCTATTTTCATAGTAATGGAGTAAATTATTAACTATTCTCATTGACAAACATAATGATATGCTTAAATTATTTTGGAGAATTACAATGATTACAGCGCATGGCTGGAAGATATTACTGTTCCATCTCCATGGGAGAACAAGGATTTATGATAGGTTATTCTATAAAGGTTAATTATTTCTATCCATCTGTTGTGGGTGTTGTTTGGATACGGATCCGAGGATCGAGGGTTGAGCACTCACCTTGACTGGTCAGCCATGTCGTCGCCCAGGCGTTGAGGCCTGGTTGAGAAGAGAGGGAGACTAGAGACTTTTCTTCTTTATTTCTTTGCTTGCCTCATAAGAGATACAATCTCATTCTTATATAGATTGGATGGCTTGATCCCTAATAAATATATCTCTAATATTAAGGAAATAGATTATCCTAACGGTCCATTCTAATCTTATCTTAACTAATGGGCTTAAGGCCTAAACTATGCAACTAATCACCTCTATTGCATGGAGGATCCCCTTGGGCCCTGAATGGCCAGCCGACTGCTCCTTCCTTGGCGCAACACTTGGGCCTTCGCTGCTGTGCACGCACATGATGTTGCTCCTGGACGTGATCAGCTAAGGCACTTAACTCCGGCCGACTGCAACCTTATACATACTAGCCCCTTGCTGCTGAATTGTGCCCATAACACCATCCTATTCTTATTTGCATGGCACAACAATTTCGTGGTTTGCCTTTTGGCTTGCAGTACAATGTCTTTGTTGTACAATTTTTTTGGATGACACATCCTAAGCATGTAGACATCCATCCTACACAGCCACGTGTCGATGCTGTGGATATTGATGATCAGATGGTCAAAGCTATTCATGCCCCAATTCGTGCCCCAAAGGCAACTCCCAGGGGGCTGCTGATTCTGTGCTGCTTGCTTTGTGGAATGCAGGAATACTTCCCTACCGTGCTCAAGTAATATGAAAATGTGGCTACCAAGTGAAAGGAAAGGAATCTGGGAGATACATTGCATGTTGTTGGTGAGTTTCCTATTGTGCTATTCATGATGATGATGAGCATTTGATGCTTCCGAAGATACCAACATTAAGACATTCTAATATCCTGGTTGCAGGGTATTGATTCAGTTCTCTGAAGGGATCACAATTGCAGTTTCTTCTTTTTTAGAGATGCATGGAATAGATGTTCTTGAATTGAGCACATGGTGCACAAGGGCTAATTATCAGACAGTAAATAAGAAATCGAGATTCATCCACTAACACATATGCCATAAGATTACCCCCTATTTGGTACCTGAAGATGGAACCATGCAACCATAGCTCATTAGCAGAAAAGGCTGCTAATCTGAAGCTCTTTCTTATGATCGGTCGTCATCAGGATGACAAGCCGGGGTGGGAGAAGAATGTATGTGTGATATTGGATTTTGGACTACAGTGCCAATTGGATTATGTTTCATCTACGGGCCATCGGATTCCTGGAAGAATGCTAATTGTTGTTCACTAGGTAACTTTTGGTTTTAGGATGTTTTGCTTTAGTTCTGAAGATGTTAACAAAGACGAGTGTCATAGCTCTCTTTTTTGAGAATGTTGTGTAGTTTATCAAAAAGGAGATGAAACTGATACTGTCGGCATACTACTATACATGAGAATGAAATAAATAAAGGATGGTTGTATTATCTGATTCATGGCTTTGTAGGACGTTTATCAGCTGCTGGCTGTCGGCTATACATAGTGTTTTATGGGCCTACTATGTTCAGATGCTGATATGCCATT
The DNA here is from genome assembly GCA_036346255.1 of Ampelocalamus luodianensis. Taxonomy (NCBI): domain Eukaryota; kingdom Viridiplantae; phylum Streptophyta; class Magnoliopsida; order Poales; family Poaceae; genus Ampelocalamus; species Ampelocalamus luodianensis. The sequence continues at coordinate 15,503,499 of CM070621.1, read as the reverse complement.
TTTAGTTTTTTTTTAAGAGGGACCTTTTCGTTGTTTTAGACTCAAACATGTAGATAGTGTCCAGTATAGCTTATGCAGGTTCAGTGTTAGAACTTAGGGTGGGTCGCATGGCTTGCATTTGCCCGTAGAATTTTGTGTAATGACGACGCACGCAGCGTAGCGCGTGATCCTGCCTAGTGTAAGTGTGTAACTAAGGATTCATAGGCTTTCCTTGGCACGCGTATGTGTTTCTCTTGCATTGGTTCTTTGTCCATTTGCGGTGGATTTCAGTTTTATATATATATATATATATAATCGCTCTAGCTATCACGTAAGAGAGATGCCACATCACCACAGATATTAGCTTCAACTAATTCGTGTGGATCCAACTTAGAGCAATTCCTTCCTCAAGAGATATTGTAGCTTGCTTCAGATTTTCTTTTCTTTTTAGCAATGTCCAATCTTCAGCTGATGTGGCACGACGGAATCGGGAATCAAACAGACAGCCATACTCTGGACTAGATATAACGAGCAAGATCTATGCCTTGGCCGGGAACAGATAAGGTAGGCATTCGTCTTTTAGCATTTTCCAAAGAATAACTTTCCAAGAAACTGGGTGGATCCTGCGAACACAATGGACGGCTCTGATCGTTGAGTGCACCTAGCTATCAATCTGCAGGAAGCGGTTCCTCTGCCGTAGGTGGCATTAGGCCCTTTCTGCACCATCCGATCATCAGCTTAAATCAATAGTGTACAGTGAAATTACTACAGTGTTAAACAGTGAAATCAATACAGTATTTTTCTCAAAATATTGTTGCTAGAATACTCTCTAGTACCGTAAAGGATCCCGATCCCAATCCGCATGAGTGTGAAAAACCCGCATTCTTCCATTTGCAAATCCGTTTCCAAAACAAGAGTAGAGAGAGAAACAAAAAAAAGGGGGAACAGCACCTTATCCTCCAAAACACACACCGCCCAGCCTCTCGCGCTCAGCAACCACCCGACGCACGCGCACGCACACCATGGCTGCCGCTGCCGCTTCACTGCTCCACCTCGCCACCTCCATCTGCTCCCCGCGCTTTCAGCTCCGCCACCCCACCGGACTGCTCCGCCGGCCGCAGGAGGCGCGCGTCGTGGCGTCCCCACCGCTGGCGTACAAGGTGACGATCGAGCACGGCGGGGAGTCACGGGTGGTGGAGGTGGAGGAGGACGAGACCATCCTGGGGCGCGCGCTGGACGAGGGCCTGGACGTGCCGCACGACTGCAAGCTCGGGGTGTGCATGACGTGCCCCGCACGGCTGGTCGCCGGCGAGGTGGACCAGAGCGACGGCATGCTCAGCGACGACGTCGTCGCCCAGGGGTACGCGCTGCTCTGCGCCGCCTACCCGCGCTCCGACTGCACCATCCGCATCATCCCCGAGGACGAGTTGCTCAAGGTCCAGCTCGCCACCGCCAACGACTGACCCCGTCGCATCCGGCAGTGCGCATTTCATGTGTTCTGAGGCCTGTACAACTTTGTTAATTAGTATTTGACGAGCTATTGCGAATTGCGATCTGCTTCTTTGCCTAATTACTTGTGTCAACTGTTTGACTAGTACAACTTAATTCTGTAGCTAGCCTACAATGCAACATTCTTGTTCTTAATGCTTCGATTTATGGATTACAAGATACGAGTACAAACACTAACTAAGATGAGATTGACATGGAAAGACAAATCATTCGAACTTCATAAATCACACAGTACAAATCCAGTCGCATTTGAAGCCATGTTACAACATAGGGGAGCAAATGTATATAGCTTCGGATTTATTTATGGGAATGAATATTTATCCCGGAACGTCTCATAAGATTCAGCAACCCCCACTGTTTTTAGCCTCCGGTGTTTATTATCTTAAGGGCATTGCCTGCAAGCAAACATCCACGCCCGACGTGGCGCATAAGATGATCAGTGTAATGTTCATATGCAACAATTAACTAAAAGAAACTGCCTGTACAAGGGAATATGATATACTTTGGTATAGCAACTCCCTGCTTAATTTCCAGCACTGGAAAGCCTAAAGAGCATGAAACAGAAATATGTAGCAGTTACTCACACAGCTATTTCAGAAGTAGCAAGCATATCATGCTCCCCTGTTACCTGTCGTTTGTGCTCAAGCTTGTAAATTCTAGGCCATTGCCTGCAATAACACCAAACTGTATAAATAATCACAGAGTTGTGTATGTAACACAAGATAAATAAGGACACATTCCATCTGCTACTCGTGATTTGTTTCAAAGCTGAAAGCTCAAAAGTGAATAGTGTTACTTACACTCGGGAAAGATGACTACTGGCTAACCCATAAATTTCTGAATGCAAAACTAAATGAGTGATGATATTCATGACAGCTGCCTCATTTGGGTTTTTAGTCATCAGATTAGGAGGGGTAAGACACGCTTCACAGACCAGTCGCAAGTTGTAGGAAAACAAAAGCTTAGTAATTTGTTGAGTGGTGTCATATGCAAAGTAATTGACAAATGTCATTCCAGCCCAAGCTTCAAAGAAAAGTATCTAGGTACCAGCCAGTTGTATCTGAAAATCAATTTTACCCGCCAGAACAAGCAGTTTTATTTCTGAGAGAATGAGCTTGCTAAATTGATACCAGTCTGCTATCTAGGTCTACCATCAGCCGCTGGATAGTTTGCTATCTATTGGTGTTGATGAATAAGTAATCTCTAGTAATTAATTTGATGAAACTGATACCAGTCTGAAACTCGTTTTCACTTTTCAGAACCCTGCTCCAAACAGTGTACTATTTTAAAGACAAATGGCAATACATAGTACCTCATTACACTACACTAGACTTAACATAAGCTGATTAAAAAGCGAAACAGAAAAGCAGTTACTGAACAACTGTCTTACTACATGCCGATGGATTTGATCGTAATCGACAAGCATGCAACACCCATATCGGATAAGGATAATCTCTGTTGCTCAATAGTAAAGAGATCATATGGATATGCTGCAGAAACAAAATGAATAGCTGAACTAACCACGTATCAGGTTGTTCACAACACTGAACTTTTCTACCAGTGGTAGGCCTAAGGCCATAAAGCGTGCACAAACCCAACGCAACAACTCTGCTCTTTGCCTGAAGAACATCAAGGATGCAAACTGTACAAAGAGCACAACGAATGGACATAGAACCAAACAAGCCCTAGGCACTACTCCATCAGAATTGCGCTCCCCTTTCAAGCAAGGCCTAAAATTTCAACTTGCTTTACAGTTCTACCCCAGAACACTCAAATCTTATCCTTGTGCTGCTTGGAAAACTGTGAGCGCTGTACTATTCAGACTAAATACAAGCTGTCAATCGACGGGTAGAAAGAAGTTTCCAAAGTTTGTTTTACAGTCAATCATTGATCTCTCGGAAACACCAGCCAAAAACTTTGCAAGTTGCAATCTAAGGATCGGAAGAAAATGTGCCGTGCCGCGCGCCTTCAGCCCCGCCACGAACCCGTCGTAGTCGGCCACGGAGAACGCCAGGTGGTGGCGCCTGCGCAGCTGCTCGGCCGGCGCGACGGGGGATACCGAGGCGGGGGCGGCGGCCGGGTCCTGCTCGATGATGTGGAACGCGACGCCGGGGGTCCCCGGGAGGCGGAGCCAGGCGACCTGGAAGGCGGGGTAGCTGGGGGGAAGGGACGCGCTCGAAGCCGAGCGCCTCCTCGTAGAAGGCGGCGAGGCGGCGCACGTCAGCGGTGTCCCGAGCGATGTGGTTGAGCCGCAGCGTCGCCATCGGATAAGAGAAGCGCGCAGAGAGTGCGGGCGAAGAATGGGCAGGCAGTGTGGGGGAAGGGGAATGGCGCTGCGCGGCCTGCAAATGCTGCAGTGTAGTGTGCACTGCTGTCGAGGGGACCGACACCCACTGGCGGGAGAGTCATGGTCATGGTCTCATGGAGGCCAAGCTGGGTTGTGGCTCCCGCCTCCCTAGCAATTTAAAACTCCTTTAGATTGTCGTGGGGACCAAAGGATCCGCCACTATACGCATCCACTTTTTTCTCATTAAAGCGAGGTATTGAGTGGAAATACTATAATAACATAACTACACTTTGATTCTCTCAATAAACCTATACCACGGATGGCGCTTCCAAAAATACACTTATATTGCGGGACGGAACAGAGCATTATACTGTAGTTTCGAATTGCTTGGAGCCTGACCAAGAGTTGCTTGGATTTATTGACTACAACTGAAACATTAATGAAACGAGATTGGCCTGGCAAGAAGCAAAGCATTGTAACTTCATGGAGTAACACACAGTACAATCGAGTCACAGCTACATATCCATATTAGTATATTACAAACATGGGGAGCAGATATACATAGCTCAGGTAGCAAGCTCGGCATTTATTTGGGATTAAAGCGAATGTTCCCTTAGATTCTGCAGTTTCCATCATTTCAGTCTCCGCTGTTTACTATCTCAGGGGCATTACCTGCAACCAATCATCCACACCGATGTGATGCATGAGATGATCAGCGTAATACTCGTATGCAACAACGACTTAAGAAAATTGACGGTACAAGGAAATGTGATTCACTTCAGCACAGTAGCTCACTGCTTAATTTCCAGCACATGAAAGCCTTTACTTACAGAAACATGCTACAACAGCAGTTACTTACAGTCTTACACAGCTGTTGCAGAAGTAGAAAGCATATCATGCTCCCCAGGTTACTTATCGTTTGTGCTCGAGCTTGCAACTTCTAGGCCATTGCCTGCAATAGAACCAAACTGTATCAATAATCATAGAAATGTGTACGTAACAAACAGGAGAAGATAAATAAAGATGCAGTCCATCTGTTATTCACAATTTGTTTAGAAACTCGGAAGTGTTACTCACACGCAGGAAGGTGACTGTTCACTAATTAACAATCCATAAACTTCTAAATTCAAAACTAAATGTGTGATATTATTCATGATTGGTGCCATCTTTGGGTTTTTAGAAATCGCGTCAGAAATGGGTAAGATAAGATTCACAGACCAGTCGCAAGTTGTAAGGAAAACAAAAGCTAGTACTGCAAAGAATAGTCCGACATGCAAAGCAATGGACAGAATCCTTTCTAGCCCAAATCATCAGAAAGTATGTAGGTACCAGCCAGTCGGCTGATAATCAGTTTTACCGACCAGAACAAGCAGTTTTGTCTTCTAAGACTTGATACTTGCTAAAGTCACAGGCTTGATGAAATGACTTCAGGCAACTTTGTACCAAGTAAGCCCTACTTATGGACAGTTTTTAGCGATTCACTGCTTTCACATTATTGTTGAGGCCAGCACACTGCACACGTGTTTTACTACATGAGGAGAAGAAGCAATTGATGGCAAATTTTGAGCGCCTCTTCTTGTTTACTTATGTTGGAGCATGTCAAGGGTAGATCCAATTTAAGACGTCTGACTTGTATATAAATTGTGTGTTGCGTCCAATGAAAATTAATTAATTATTTGAAGTTCTAGTGTTATGGCCAAATTTGTTGTTAGTGAAGCCAATTGAAACTAGCAGAAGCTGTCAGGCACCAAAATTGTAAATAAATAAAAATAAAAAAAAAAAGATACCAGTTATGGACAATTTTTGGCGATTTCTTGCAAGTATGCACATACTTCCAAGTTCCAACACTACTTATGAAAAGCAAATGTCACCAGATACCAGCCAAAACCAGTCTATTTCTGGCTCAGATCTATCGTCAACCGCTGGATGGCTTGCTATCTGTTGGTGATTTATGGATAAGTAATATCTACTAATTCGCTGGAACAGATACCAGTCTGGAACTTGTTTTCAGAACCCAATTACAGTGTGTACTACATATAAGAATTTACTGAACAACTATCTTACTAGATACTGATGGATTTGATCATAATCAAGAATGTAACACACATATCTGATAATGATAACCTCAGTTGGTCAATAATAAAGAGATTCTATGCATATGCGCAGAAAGAAAATGCATAGCTGAACTAACCACATTCCAATAACTTGACATGATAAGCTGATAAGGCAGGTTGACAACACTATTGCTCTATCAGTAGTAGGCCTAAGGCCATAAAACATGCAGAAACCAAACAACTCTGCTCTCTGCCTGAAGAACTTCACAAGGATGCAAGGTGTAAAAATAGCACTGTGAACCAAAAAAGCGTTAGGCAGTAGGCACTCCATCAGAGTTACGCGCCCATTTCAAGCAAGGCCTAAAATTTCAGCCTGCTTTACAGGTCTACTCCAGAACACTCAAATCCCCCTCCTTATGTAGTTTGGTAATTGTAAACGATGTGCTATTCAGACTAACTACAAGCTGGCACCAACAAGTGCAAATTTTTCGAAATTAGTTTTAAAGTCAATCCTTGATCTCCCGAAAATACCAGCTGAAACTTCACAGTTTGCAATCTCAGAAATAAGCAAAAACTAAACTGCCCTTTTAATATCAAGCCGAGGTCCTGAAGGCTTCAAAACTGAATTCCTGAAGACTGTAAGTTTGACGGTGCTACTAAATTATGAACTAACAGGCAACAGCTTCACTTAGTAAAACCTTTGCGTGGCGTTATGCTATCGAAGACACAATCAGAAGCAACATAAAGACCTCACCGTGATAGCAAGCACAGTTTTTCGAGAACACGTGATAGCAAGAACAGTTAACAAGTAGAACAAAGTTGCGAATTTCGGGAGACAAACGAACGGAATAAGCATCCGAGAATCGCTCACCGTCGGGGTCGAAGAAGAAGACCTGGCGCGTGCGGCCGTCGGGCTGCGTCTTCTCGAACACGTCCGTGCCGCGCGCCTTCAACCCGGCGACGAACCCGTCGTAATCCGCCACGGAGAATGCCACGTGGTGCCTCCTTGGCAGCTGCGCGGGCGGCGCGCCCTCGGCGCCGGGGGAGACCGCGGCGGGGGACGCGGCTGGGTCCCGCTCGATGATGTGGAGCGAGACTCCGGGGGTCCCAGGGAGGCGGAGCCAGGCGACCTGGAAGCCGGAGTAGCTGGGGGAAGGGACGCGCTCGAAGCCGAGCACCTCCTCGTAGAAGGCGGCGAGGCGGCGCACGTCGGCGGTCTCCCGCGCGATGTGGTTAAGCTGCAGCGTGGCCATCGGAGAAGAGAAGCGAGAGAAGCAGAATGGATGCGATGCGAATAGTGGAGAAGGGAGAACGGCGCCGCGCGGCCGGCAATGTTGTAGCGTAGCGTGCTGTCGAGGCCAGCACACCGCACACGTGTTAACTACACGAGGAGAGCAATTTTGTGCGGTTCTTCTCGTTGATTTATACTGGAGCATGGCATGGGGAGATCCAATTTAAGATGTCTGACTTGTATATCAATTTCGTGTTATGTCTGATAAAAAATGAGTAATTTTTTGATGCTTTAATATTATTGCCAAAAAATTTGTTAGTGAAGCCAATTGAAACAGATCATAACTGAAGCACATCACTGACACCGACGAGTAGCAGCAGCAATACAGAAATGAAAGGAAAGAAAAAGGAGACCAAATGTATATAACTCAAAAGCCAAGGATAATTTCATTCATCTTTGGAAATATATAATTACAGAGACAGGGCGCTGGGTAGGCTCTCATTCATTACGGTCTGGTAAATTAATGTTTAATAGTTACAATTCTGCCATAGGAGTTTTCCTCTGCTTTCAGACATACAATCGCAAGAAGAAAAAAACTATCAGCAAGCATTGGAGATCAGCAATGCTGCAAGAAGCCCTCCAACTTCATTCAGAACCTTGTGTCCGAGGTGACCGATGATCTGCGTCCCCGTCTCTTGAAATTGCGCTCATCATCGCTTGAATCATCACGAGTCAAGACTCCTGGAACTGTGTCTGGACCTCCGTCTGCTTTGTTTATCACCATCCATTGGAGAAGAGAGGCGCATTCTCTTCCTACTATGGTGATCCTCGTCGTAGTCGTTGGAAGCTCTGTCATAACGCTCACGGTCCCTCCTCTCCGGTCTCGACCTGGATCTGTTCCTGGACTCTGTGCAGTGAGAGCCCAAGTGCTGGTCTTTTTGCCTCTCAGCCTGCCTTGAACGTGCGGCAGCTTCAGCGTCCCAGTGAAGTGTGGACTGGGTCTCCCAGCTAAAAAATAATCAACATTATAGGCTATTAGTATTGAAATGGACAGAGGCGCTATGGATGACTGACAGCTGAGTATGATTCACAAAAAAATAATGCCGCCATTCTAAAGAAGGATTAGGGAACTGAGCTTGACCAAATTGTTCTATTAGTCAGTTTTATGTATATATTGATTTTCTATTAGAAGTTTAGTAATAAGTCTGGTACTATACATACCTGGGATAGTTTGCTGGATAGCCTTGCATTGCAAGTGTCTGCGGTGGCATGTTGCTGATGGAATTGACACCATATGGGCCCATAGGGTAACCACCATAAGGCATGCCGAGTGAGCCATACATGTAAGGTTCAGTTACCCAAGGATATACACTGTTGAAAGGGCTGTAATATGCAGGGTCAAGTGGAGTGCTGTAACCATAGTCTGCAATGTTAGGATGGCCAATCTTAGTTGAGTCTGACTTCTTTCGCTTCTTCAATTTATCAGTCCTAGCGGCTTTCAGTTCTAGGGTCCCTGAAATAGTGGTGTCCTTCGAAGTTGATTCGCTTCCATCTTTTAGTTTGAGGACATCAGCACTAGGTACAGCCTTTTCTACTGACCATCCTGCAGAACTGCCTTTATCTTTGCTCTTGAGATCAACATTCATTGCCAAATTCTCCTGCGGCCGGTTCACAATATCATCTTCTGTGGCAACCTGGAGGCCATAATCAGGAGTAGCTGATGCTAGCTGGTGGTCCACAGATTGCTTCATGTCCCTTTCCAAGGCAGTAGAAGGGGTGTGGCTCTGTGATTTGGGATCAGGGTTGCTGCCTGAAGAACTTTTGTGCTTCCCTGTACCACTTATAGCGCTGCCAGCCCTTGTTGTTAACATATTGCTGATTGTGCTCCGAAGTGTGTGATTGGGAATGAGGTCATCAGCAAGAACCTTGACTCCACAAATGCACTTCGAGCGTGTAATAATGTAATCTCGAATGCCTGAGGGGGAAAAACACAGTTATTCCTCATGCAGTTTGAAGCATAATTACTGGACATGGAAAATGCTAGCACAGACTATTGCATATCGAATATCTGAATATTGCATTGGTCAACCCCAGAGGAAGACTTTTTAAGGATACATATGGAACATATGAAAAGCACTTACATTTATCACAGAAACTGTTGAAGCAGCACTTGCTAGTCAACACCGCGTCTGTCATCACCTTATTACACAGTCGGCAGTGGAGTTCTGCTGGCAAGTCATCACCAACACTCACAGATGCAGCTGGGGCAAGTGCTGATGGAATGCCATCAATAGGACTTGCAGATACTACTGGGGCAATAGAACGGGACATTTTATAATTGTCAAATTTGGGATCACCAATGGTTGGGCAGTGGTGAATAAAATGCCCTGGAGTTCGGCATCTGTAGCAGATATAGCCAGGTGGAGGTGTCTTGATTTCCTGTGGGCAATGTTGAATGAAATGGCCTGGAACTCCGCAGCTGCGACAAACATAGCCTGGTGGAGGTGCCTGCCCTTCCCATGGTCCATGACCTTAAAATAGAAAGATTTATCAAACAGAGCACAGGTCAAATAATGTTCGAAAAAATGCAATGCAATCATATAGTTTGCATATTCACAAAACAATGCAAATCAGTTGCAGTTTCAACACTATCAAGTAGGTCGGGAACAATTCGTTAGTTAGAGTAATAATAAAATTTAACTGAAACCAGGTCTTAGTCAGTTTCAACACCTACACGAAATTTCTTACTATCATAGGTTTCTTTTTGTTTTTTTAAAAAAAAAACGCTTCAGGTAACCTACTGGGTCTTGAAGTGCATAATCATAACAGAATCAACAGAACATGAAACTGAAGCAAGAGAATTTCGGCATTACCATAATGACGTGCTGATGTAAACCTTCCACCGGCTTGTCCTCTTTTATATGGTTGCTCTTCCCTACATGCACCACCAAATGAGATCATCATTGGACAAGGTACCAGAAAAACTAGGTACTGATTTCTGTGAGGAAAGGAAATGTCATATACAAACCATTTGAGTTCAGCTGCATCAACCACAGCTGTGATTGCAGCATCTTCATCTTGCACTTCTGTGGAGGAACAAGATTTCGAGGTTGATTCAGTAACCACTGACTTGTTTGAAGCTATAGAACCATCATCTATGACTTTCCGCCTGCAATTAGTCACACAATGTTATTACATACAAAAAAATATCTCCTTAGCCATCAGTTACTGCCCTGCAAGGTCTCAGCTCATACAGATCCAATTCAAGCACTTGAGCTGAAGACCTTGCAAAGTGACAATGCAGTTAAAATCTGTTTGGAGAGAGGTTTAGAGCATCTAATATAAGATAACACTTCTGTCATTTTTTGTTCATTTTGGACAGAAAAACAGTTATAGAAGGAAAAAAAGAGAGAGCTCATTCGTCAATTTCACACGTAATCTCAGTTCCACCCCTTAAGTTCCAACTATGACTCAAAATGTCTCTCCTAAGCTCTCTGTCCAAACAGGTAATAGTGACTTGACTTCAAATGTGAAATAAAAGATTGAGGAAGGGACATTACGAGGAGAACAAGACGATTTTCTCTGACAGTTGCCCAGCAGTTCGGCGGATCAGCACAGTTGTGTTCTGCGGTATCATGGTGCTTTCATCTGCATATTCTGTATTCAAGAACAAGCATAGAAAACAGAAATGTCAAATCACTTCCCTAAAACAATACTCTTTTAAGTGTGAAAAGAACCCTTCTCATGTATAAAAAAAGATGCATTTAAACAACAAAACTGATGTGTTTAAATTGAAAATAACTAAGATTTTTAAATAGCAATAGGACACATCATAATAACAGATTGATTTAAGTTCACAGAACTGGGAATTTTCCGAGAGCTATTGAGATGTACTGGATGTCCGGATTCATGTTTAGGATGGCAAAAAAAGTGGGCATAAGTAATCACAGATTCACAATTCACAAATAAAAACTTTCTGCAGGGATTACAAGGTCCAATCTGAAAAGAGAACTATGGGAAATCTCTCATCCAGGAAACAGCAAACTGACTAGCTGAGCACCTGTAGCCTGTAGGGGCATATCCCAATATGCTAAAAGATGTGTGTAGCAAAATACTGCAATAATAGTATGTGCTAGTACTTCATACATGTTCCACTCATACAATGATACAATCTCTTTAAATGTGCACAAAAGAGACCTCCATTACAATCGTAGTACAGCTCTCATCTTCTCTAAACAAATATGAGAGTACACAGGGATACAGAGAAATATTGACATCAGACTGAACAGAATGCATAATTCACACCATTATGGTGTTACCTGGACATTTTGTGATCTACATAGCAAACAAAACCACAGCATCTCATAAGAACTGAGACAGTGGGAGAACTGACCATCAATGTGTAACAACACACAAAAATAGACATGCCCAATGAACAATACAGATTGAAATGAGCCACATCAAAAACAATTTGATTATTATAGCACGAAGAGCGATAAAAATATTTGGGTGTTGCTTTGTTCATAGTTACAGTTAGTCAGTTATGCATTTAGAAGCCACAACTGAACTACAAATTATGATCAACGCACAGGAATCCCTGAATAGAACTGATGCATCTCTAGATTTCGCATACATCGCATGAAGATCTGCATAACTTGCAGGAGTGCCCTAGTTGATCTTTTTTTCTGATTATGTAAGAAGTGAGAGCAATATACAATTGACCCAGATATTCCTTGTTACTGGTATTTTTCCCTCTGCATATAAATGATCGGTACTTAGACTAACTAGAATAAGTAAATCACAATATTTTTTACATTATTAGCAAGAAACTGAGAAGATGGCGTCGAACAATTTGCTAATGGATGCACTAATTGTTCCTGGTGACAACTGAAGAGCTCTGCGTACAAAACCCCAACTTGTCCTAATGGCTACAACATCAACCCACAAATCCCAAGAGGCACTAATGATGTGCACAAGCGCTCTGTGTGCAATGCCCCAACTTGTCCTAAAGACTAAAATATGAATCCACACATCCAAGATGCACTAATGGATACGCTCATCGTTCCTGGTGATGAACATACCACTGTTTCCAAAGCCCCCACTTGCCCTAATGCCTAACACATGAATCCACACATCTCAAGAGGCAAGAAACCTATCTCAATTCCCAATAATGTGGTTATGATAAGATGCGTTGCACATGATTTTATTAGATTGCACAATTTGCATTGTAGCATGACTGTTAACCCAATTTTAGATAACCATGACTAAAATGAAACTACGCGTTAAAACGAACCTTCGCCGGTCTGGGCGTTGGAGATGGCGATATCCTCCCTGGGGCCGCGGCCGCGGGTACGGCCACGGCCGTGTCGATCGCTCGTCAAAATGAGCTGCTTGAGTTCAGAAACAGAGATAAAAGAATGGGGCACAGGCACAGAAGAAGTTTCCTTTTCACTCTTATACTTGTAATACACAACACCCATGATGTCGAGTCTTTTTTTGTCTCTCTGCCTCTCTTTGCACAATTTTTACGAGACGGCCCGAGATTTTCTCAGATCAAATACACAGAATTGCAACGGTAGAGTTACAGATCGAATTCGATCTACGGGGAGGCGATCGGCGGCAGCGGCTCGCGGGTCCCTTCGACGGAGGACGATGTCGAAGGCTGGAGACCGGCGCGAATCCTGAGGAGGTCGACGGAGGCAGGACGCGCGCGGAGAGCTCGGATGGAGGTCGCTGGGGATCGGAGGTGCCGGAGCGTGGCGCCGGGGTGAGGAGCGGCCGATCTCGCCGGAGGAGCCGCCCGGATCTGGAGTTCTCGCCGGAGCTAGGGTTCCGTGGCGCGTGCGGAGGAAGATGCGATTGGGGAATTGGAGAGGCAGCCCGCGAAGGCGGCGGGGTGTGGTGGTTTATAGGGGACGTGGGGGGGAAGCGGAGAGAAGGTACGCGTGAACGAGGAGTTGGACGCGGTTACGCTTCCTGCTCGTTTTCCTTGGTCGCGAAGTTTTTTCCAGCTTTGGGTGCGCTGGAAAAGTTGCATCTGCCGTGTGCCCGGCACTTTACCCCAGACGGTTAGGTTAGGCTGGTGGAAGTGGAGGTTTGGAATAGGGTGCGAGCTTATAACGTTGTGGAGTAGTTTGATTTTTAAATTAGAAAAAAAAAAGTCAATTCATGTTGCTAAAAAAAAGAAAGTTGCAAAAATAGGAGGAATTTCGACGAAAAAAATCCATGTTAGAAGCTTGGTGTCATATTATTATGTCATAAAAAAATTGTATTGGTATAATCCAAATATTTTGCCCACCTAAGCAAAAGTCATACTAATTTATAAACTTTTTTTAAAATTCTTAACCTATATAATTGGATCTTAAAAAATTATGTGTAAATGGAAACCAGGGATGTGTGGATTGTGAAGACCTATGTTGAGTGTGCTCTGTGATTAGACATATGATGTTTGTGTCTACGTAACATGTGTAAGCATAAATTCATATTTTCGTAGTCAATCATTATTCATTCCATCCAGTGGCGGAGCCAAGAATTTGATGTTGGGGGTGCACACACAAAGTAACGCCGGATATGATTAGTTCAAACCAGGGAAAAAGCTACCGGTTGGGAAAAAAATTTGAAGCCTAACGATAAATCTGGTTCCCGGAATTTTTGGATTTATTTCGATCGAAATTTTTGAATCAAATTTGAATTTTTTGTGAAGTTAAAACGAAAAATACAGAAAAAATGCATAGCCAAGGTTCCAACCCAGAACCAACCTCTTCAAGACTTAAGGGTTTTCCCACCACAGCACATGCACTCTTGTGTTTGCATATGGTTACAAACTTTCTTTATATTTGTCAAAAAAAACTCTGCATCACCCAACGAAGCCAGGAATTTGCCTGTTAGAAGTAAAAAAATGTTAAGAAAAAAAGAACGGAGGGAATTGTCTACTAGTATCTTTTTGCATGTTATTACTATAGTAATCAATTTGAAAAACGACTTGCATAATAATATGAATGTGAGAAAAATAGAAGTTGCTCCATGCGCATCTACAAAACCATTGGTCTTAGTGAGTGGCGCGTCACCTACTGCTGCTTGCTGCTCCCACACTGGTGCTACGCCGCCCACCGCTCCTCCTCTCCGCGTCGCACCGATCGCCGAGCCGCAGGGACCAAATTAGGGAGGAGTTGGAGTATTGGAGATAAAAATGGATGTGGGCTGATGAGTGATGAGATAGCTGTGGGCTGGTGGAGGCACGAGCGGGCCGTGAGCTGAGCTTCTAAGAGAGTGCACACCAAGGAGTACTATGAATATGGCCCAAATGCAGAACTGATCCCTGAAAATATTTTCGATTTTTTTATGTGTCCGGGCACCCCTACGCTCGCCATGATTGTACCAGAGATAAATTATTGGTACTCTGTAGGTGTGCATCAGGGAGTGATTGTTTCAGTTGGCGATTGTAGCTAGCCAAGATGACACCTGACAGGAACAAAAGGCTATGCCAAGAACCGAAATGTTTCGCCAGAACAGATGCCAAAAGCCTTTGCTAGCTTGTACAACCAGTCTTTTGTGATAGTACTCTCTGTGATCGATTGTACAATGACTTAGGAAGGTGCAGGTGCGGGTGTCTCACTGCCTGGCGACTTGCTCTGATTGGTGGCTTGGTAGGCTGAATTGTTGAAATGACCAACCCAAATACCGAACTACTGAGTACTTATATCGCTTATACCTAGTTTTAAAAAATTTCCATTTATTTTTGGGGGTGCCCATGCACCCTGGGCACCCCCCCTGCCGCCGCCCATGATTCCATCCCATCCCATCTCTATACTCGGTTGTTTTATCATCTAAATACACTCTCTTGCGGGGACGACGAATAGGATTAAAATTGTTTTTGTCTTCTTCCACCCCTCCCTCCACTTCACTCACTCTTTCTCCCATTTGCTTGATGGCAGACTTTTAAGGGTAATGCTTACGTGCAGGCATCCGATTCCTCATCACTATTGTGCTTATGTCTACTCTTATGTTATCATCTAATCCCCCACACCTCCATCTATAGGTGGCCAAATGGGCCATACCGACCCGAGGCACGACGCTATTGGCCTGGCCTAGACATGGCACGCCCTGCATTGTTCATGGGCCAGACCAGCATAGCACCAGAGCCCGAGTGGTGCCTGGGTCTGCACTCTAGCACGATGGGTAGGCCTGCCCCGGCACAAACAGTATCAGGCCGTGTCAGGCATGACATAAGCCCAACATGGCACACCGACCCAACGAGGAGGAGAGGAGGAGGGTAAGGCAGCAGGAGCCAGGGCGGTCGAGGCGAGGCTGGCACGGAGGCAGCGGGATGAGGCTGGCCCAGGCACGGCACGGCCTGCATTGTTCATGGGTCAGGCCGGCAAGGCACGAGAGCCCGAATCGTGCCTGGGTTGGCCTGGCTCGGCACAAACAATATCAGGCCATGTCAGGCACGACATAAGCCCAACATGGCAAGCCGACCCGACGAGGAGGAGAGGAGGAGGGTAAGGCAGCAGGAGCCAGGGCGAGCGAGGTGAGGCCGGCATGGAGGCAGCGGGGTGAGGCTGGCCCAGCCACAACACAACCTGCACTATTCATGGGCCAGGCCGGCAAGGCACGGGAGCCCGGGTCGCGCCTAGGTCTACACCCCGACATGATGGGTCGATCCAGCACGACATGAATAGTACTAGGCCGGGCCATGTCAGGCATGACATAAGCCCGACACAGCACGCCGACCCGCGCGAGGAGGAGGGTAAGGCAACAGGAGCCAGGGCCGGCACAGAGAAGAGGGGACAAGGGAGACGAACGCCCGGCAGCCGAAGCAGAGGGAGAGGGATGAGGGGCGAGATTGGCGCAGCGGGAGAAGAGGGGACGGGGGAGACGAGCGGGCGACGGGCGGCGCGGGAGGAGGCGCAGTGAGAGGCAGGGGCGACGTGGGCGCGTGGTCGGTGGGCTACAATGCCACTGCAACACTACCGTGTGTGGCAGGCGCACGGGCGTAAGGGGGGAGAAGGGACGGGGGAGGCGGGCCGTGCCCAACACGACACGGCATGGGGCGAAATGCCCGTTAGGGCACGGTTAGGCACGGCACAGCACGGGTAAAAAAAGGGTCGTTGGGGGTCGTTTGGCACGGTGGGTCTTGCCTGGCACGGCACGATACGACCCATTTGGCCCGATTAGCTTGATAATGTTCAGATTTTTAAAAAACCGACCTTTTCTTTCAATTTAGGGCTTTAAAATAGCAAAAAAAAACCAAAACAAATATATAAATAGTCATCATACCCCCCTCATTCATTACCCATTCACTCCTTAATCTCTCCTTCAAATTCTATTGTGCAAATTGAGACTCCTTCTGAGATAATTTGACAAAATTCAAACAGAAAATACCAAATTTGTGAAAAATCAAATTCCGGCAGCAAGTTAGCAAAAAAAAGGTACAATGCATTTTTTTTTACATATTTTTATTGTTATTATTTGTAATACTAAGATGAAAAAATAATAGTGTAAGTTTCGATTTTGCAGTTTTCTTTATAGAAAATTACGATAGCTTCGCTCTTGGTGATTACAGACTTTCACCGGAGGAAGTTACATCCATGGAGAATATCGTTGCGGTTGTCTCAAACCAACCAGAGTTGTTACTGGAAGGGCAAGAAGGAGTTCCTTCATCAGGCTCTATGACAACATCTTCGTCGGCGACACCGGAGCAAATATGTTGAGGCCATCTACGTCGGGAGTTTGGGATAATCTCGACAGGACAACCAAGGTAAACGCATAAGAAAATCAGGTACCATATGCTATTTGCAAAAAAATATCGTCATGAATTGTCTGCAAAGTCTACAGGTGGAACGGAGCACTTGCTTAGACATGCTACAAGATGTAAGGCCAAGTAATGATTGGTGATGAGGCAGACATAGCTGTCGTACAACCCCACAGTATGGTAGATAGCTGAGACTACAATCCTAAGGTAGCCTGTCAATCTTTATGTCGTTTAATTGCTTTTGAGGATTTACGTTAGGCTTTAGGGAGTGTACTGCTTTCAAAACTTACATTAGGACTATGCATAATCCTAGATTTTCTACCGTTTCTAGCAGACAACAACTAGGGGTCTAGTAAAATACTACCATGAACGTCGTAATAAATTAAATAAACTATTTAGTATGTGCACATTTTCGGTGACCTTGGCCTCGAACATATGGAGTGATCGGGCTAGAGAGGATTATCTTGGTATAATTGCTCATTATGTTAATGACGACTCGGTAATGGAGAAAAGAATTACATGTTTCAAAATAATTGATGTAGCACACACGGGTGAGATATTGTAGATTGTATTATCAAAGTTGTAGAAGACTTTGGTCTTACAAACAAAATATTCTCAATTACTTTAGGACAATAACGCTTTGAACTCTAGGGTTATGGATATTCTTACTCCAGTGTTGTACATACATTGATTCCTTCTTGCTACATCAGTTTTGTGTTTGTCATATTATTAACATTATAGTCAAATGCGGTTTGAAGAGGTTGACTTCGTATATTAAAGGTTTTCGCGATGCGATATCTTACTTGAATAATTCTAACGTAAGAATAGTAGTATATAGGAACTTCTGTAGGGCAATGGGTGTATGTCCAAAAAAGTTTGGTTTGGATATGCCGGTAAGATGGAACTCTACTTACTTGATGCTTAAGAGTCTTTTACCATATAAAAGCATTTTTTTGTTTTATTCAAACGCACTATCAAAGCACCGACAGTACTATACTATTGACTTAGTAATATTGGTTTGTTACTCAGAAAATACTTCAGTTTTTAGAAATGTTTTCATGAGGCCATTGTTGCTTTGTCCGCTATCTATTATCCAACATCTCTTGTCGTTGTCTACAGTATTTTATAGACTGCTAGTCAATTGAAAGTGTATGAAAATGACACAGTTTTATGAGAGACTATTGTTGTTATGAAAATTAAATACCTTAAATATTAGAGATAAATCTATTTCCTATATGTATTTGCATTTATTTTATACCATAGAGCTAAAATTCAAGGATTTGCTAATGTTTTTTTTTATCTTTTTTATTAATGCTACAAGGCTTGACTATTCTAACTATTTTGTAGATGTTCGTTTTTTATTACATGGTGTTTTCTAAAGATATGAAAGTAAGTTTCAGAGAATTCGCTTGTAACGACCTCCACTAGCACTCACCTCAAGTAAAAAGACAAATATGTGAGGCAAGATCTAGGGTGCGGGGCTCTTCCTCAAGGTCCAAGTCTTCTTCTACAATGACACCTTCTCAACTAAGTCCAAAACCAGCCTCTCACCCAAGGAGTGAGGAACTATTCGCCTATCTAGACAGCAATATGGTGGATTTCAACTCAGAAGGCTTTGAATTTTTGCAATAGTAGCATAGCCATAAGTTAACATATCTCGTGCTATCCATACTTGCACGTGATGTGTTAATTGTTCATGTCTCGATGGTTTTCTCTAAGTCCGCTTTCAGTCTTTCTAAAAAAATATTGGAGGAGAGAAGAACACATCTCACGAGTGATATTGTGGAGATACTTCTAACTGTGAAGGACTGGGAACAAGCTGATTCACGAACACAACACACTGTGAAAAATCCAGAGTTGTGGGAGGTGTTCGAAAATCTGTACCTAGACAATGACACTTGGAACAATGGTGTATGTTGAGCGGCTATAGGTTGTAATCTTTTTTCTTTGCTAATGTTTTCTCATATTGAGTTTTTACTTGGCAAATGCTTTAACGAGGCAATCATTTGAATATTAATAAATGTCTTTATTACATTTTCGATATGTTTGTCTCATTTTGTACATTTTTATATGTATTTATGAATTCTACATATTTTTATGATTTTTTAGATTTTTTATTTCTTTTAAAAAATGGGCCTAAACAGGCTAAGTGGGTCGGCCTCGCCCCGTCGGGCCAACCGTGCCCGAGCCCACAAAGTGTTGGCGGGTTGTGCCTAGGCTGGCTCTGATGAGGACATGACCTCTATGGATACAACCATATTTGCTATGTTTAATGTTCTAAGTATAAGAGCTCGTACGCTTCACTTAAATTATAAGGTGAGCTCGTTTTTAGGAGTGTCTTTATATTATATGAACTATATGATGCTACCTAATGATGAAATATATATATGTGCAGCACCATGTCACTTTTGGTCCAAGAGAAGCAAGCAGTTCGAGTTGGACCTGTTTTGGAATCCAGTTCGGCCTCCAAAATCAGCCTGACAGCATCAACTTAAAACAAGCATAACTTTCTCATACGGTGTCTTTTTAAGGTCCACAAGTACTTGATTGAAAGCTTATTTCGTTCTCTTTCCAATGGATCTGGCCTCATCTTCAAATTCCTTCTGGACTGATCACAATCATCAAAAGAAGACGTCATATCAATTGTTTGGGCCAATCTGGGCTTTGTATTCATACTGAACTTGGTCCATCTGCCATTGGGCCACTTGGGGGTGTGGTTACTGTTCACGTGAACAGTACCCCGCGGGTTTAATCCCACCCCGCTAGTTCTATTAGTTGTGTGGCTCCTCATCCCCTATTTAAGGAGGCCGCACCCCTCTAGTTTTCTGGGATTTCGTTGAGTTAAGGTTTAGCCATTGTGCAAACTTCTGTTCTTCAGTTGTGTCGGATGACCACCTGTCAAGACAGCTTTTGGAATCCCAATTTATAAATATTTCAATCCATATTTGCAATTTCAGATTGCGTTTTATCTTGTTCTTGCGTGTTCTTCGATTGCATGCAGGAATAGGCCTTCGTGGTCAGGTTGATCGCGTTTCCAGCACGGTCAATAACGTCGCGGAGTTGGTTCAACGATTGCTAAGGCGCAAGCGTCGTCGTACGGTTGTAGTCGAGTCGCGAGAGTCACCTCCACCAAAAAAAATCGATATTTATCAATCTCATCGAAAGATCGGGAACCCCGCCTCCATCAGTGGTATCGAGCTTGATTGATCGGTGAGATTTTCCGTTTTCTAGTAGTAGATTCGTTTTCATACCTAGAGTCCGTAAAATTGCCCAAAAAATTATTGCACCTATCATCCAGATCGAGCCCTTTGAGCCATTGCAATTTTCTTTTCGGTATTTTGCTTGTTGAATCATTGGTTGCATCGTCGTGTCTAGTTGCTGATTTCTAGTTCTAGTTATTGTCTAGTTAGTCTTTGCCTAGTTGCATCTCGTGTTTCTTTTGCTTCGCTTGATCGTTCTTTTAGGGTTCTTAGTTTTTGCATCTAAAACAGAAAATTCGTGGGTCAGAACTCCTCTAATCCGCACCAAAAATAGAAAATTTGTATTGTTGTTAATCCAAAAAAAAGAGAGAGGATTGCTGTGATCTTTTGGGAGAATTGATGTTATTTGCGACTTGCGGCAAATCCTATGGTCGGTCAAATAGTAGAAGGAGAAAGAGGCAACCGCAAAAAAACAAAAGCCGCGGTAAAAAAAATGTGCATAAAAATTAGTCGAGACCTTCTACGTACAGCCACAAGCTTCCATAAAAAAATTCAGCAAGTTTGGCCCATGGAATCAAAAGATATAGTCATTTCAAGATTGAACACGAGACGGTTTTGAGTCCGAGTAGGATTCCGTTTCCGAGACACCTTCAGTAAAACAGGCATAACTTTTGCATACCGCGTCCGTTTTGGACGTTCTTGTGCTCGTTTCGAAGCTAATGACGAGGCGCATCTTTTCTACCTAAGCCACTTGTTGCCCTCCAGGTGCCCCAAAATCGGCCATCTTGGGCCCTGAATTCACGCCAAGTTTTGGGTTCTATTTTTGCTATTTCCTTCTATCTTCCTTTCGAATTTGGAGTTCGCCTCAACCGCAAAGTTGTAGATCTCGTCAAACCTTTCAAACAAGCATATATAAGCTATATAAAACTTTGTTCTTTTCATCATTTGAGACTAGCTATTGTTTCGCTCAATCTAGAGGGTTGTTTACATTGCACGTTATTGTATCTTTGTGCTCTACATCGTGTGAACAATCTTGTGCCCCTACAGAGGTTTGAGTACTTGGCTAGCGTCTCTCCTAGCACTTGGTGTGAGAATTTCATTTGCTTGCATCAAGTCACATTAATCTTTGCGTGTGTGTGCATACACTTCTCTTGATAGGCTTTGATTAGCTAGCTTTGATTAGGCTAGGATCAACAACATTGACTAGTACTTTGAACATTTATTCAACTTGCGTTCTTGAATTGATTGTTGCTAATCCTTGCTACCATACTTGAGCCTTCCCAGCTACACCTCTTCTACACCGTACAGGCTGAACTTCTCCTAGCAATCGCTCCATCCAATCTTCGAAGATACGTTGATACCGCTGGTTGCCGATCACCTCTGTTTGCTTGGTAAGAATTGGTAAGAATTCGATAGAAAGCTTGAGTGTGAGCGACTTTTGAACCATCACATCCTAGTAGTTGCTAGGGACATATGCTTGTTTTCTACTAACTATGACAGGTTCAAGATCACATAGTAGGGAGTTTCGTGAGATCAACAACACCATTGACTCATCTCCTGTGCCTGAACGAGGTAAATTTAAGTATGCATTTCCATCCTTTGCTGGTAACTTTGATCTTGATGCCTATGTTGACTGGGAAATAGCATTAGAGAAAGAATTTGAATATTATGATTGGTCTGATAGGCAAAAGATTAGAGCTGCCACTAGTATTTTTGTTGAGGATGCAATACTTTGGTGGAATTATTTAAATAGACATGGAAGAGTGCCTCAAACTTGGAATGCATTAAAAAACTTTTGAGAGATGAATTCGTTCCTAAATATTATGCTGATTATTTACTAGCTAGATTGCAACGTGTAAATCAAGGTAGTAGAACTGTA
The DNA here is from genome assembly GCA_036346255.1 of Ampelocalamus luodianensis. Lineage (NCBI taxonomy): Eukaryota > Viridiplantae > Streptophyta > Magnoliopsida > Poales > Poaceae > Ampelocalamus > Ampelocalamus luodianensis. The sequence continues at coordinate 15,481,606 of CM070621.1, read as the reverse complement.
AGGGAATACTATCATGAATTGAAAACTCGTTTGTTGCGTTGTGGTTTAGAGGAACATGCTGAAGCTACTGAAAATAGATTCTTAAGTGAGCTTAATTAGGAATTCAGGACCTTCTTGTTCATAAAGAATATAATTCTCTCTCTCATTTGTTTATACTTGCTGTAAGGTTGAAAGTCGATTGAGGAGAAATTAAGAATACATGATGATAGCAAACATCGAACAAACCTATGTTTGTGTCTTTTTCGTGACTAATGACTTGCGGAAGTTGAGAACCATGCCAAGAGGAGAATGAGTTGATTGCACCACCTACTCCATTGGTTGAGAAGGAAGATGAGGAGATGGAAGCGCCTACATCATCCGAGTCGAGCCTACAAGGTAATACAAAGGTACCGATTTGAACACTCAATCTAAGAACAATAACCATGATTTCATGCCTAGTATCATTGAGCAAAGGGAAAATCAGATTGTATTAGAAACCACTTGCATCACATGAGGTGGATGAACCTAGTCTTGAGAAGGTAGAAATTCATTTCCTAGCTACGAATCGATATTATTAAGAATTTGCATGAATCTGTGATAATTTGATTGATTTGTCGGCTAAGTTGAGTGCACCATGTGATAAACTTGTTGATTTACTGTTAACTTGAGTGCACCATATGTTGAAGTAATTTAATTGCTCTTTGTTTAAATGATTCATGTGATGATTTAATCGCATACAATGATCATGTGGAATTGGTTAGACATAAAGATGTTTTGACTAAAATTTCTCCCGCCGGTTCTTTATGTTATATTATGTTGGATTCACCTATGAAATTGTCACATGCCCGGAAAAATTTCGTAATTGCATGTTCGAAATTCTTGTTTAGCACTGCACTCGGATATAAGTTTAATTTGATTGGAGATTATGGTGTAGACAATCAATTTCTTGTATATCGAATATGCATAACTTGTGATCACATCGATGAATTGAAGCATGTTGTTTGAACAACAATTCTTGTGTCTTGAATCTTGTTCAATATGAGAGTCAAATAAAATTTAGTGCTCATCCCATGCCTATGTGTTCACCTTTTATGGCACCATCTAGTAAGGACAATCAATGCGGATGTTGAATTATGGAAGAACTTACAAATCTTTTCACCATCGCTAGATGAATTTGCTATTGCTCGTCGACATATGATTATATGGGTGAATTTTGTTTGATTCCAAAAGTTGTAGATTTGCCCATATATGCTACCACTGCAAGTTTACAACTTCAGATATTTGAATTGCATAAACGCTTCACTTACATTTGCAAAACTAGTTGCAATAATTGTTGTGTGAGAACTTTTGTTTTGATCATTCACATATATGATTGTTGTTGTCTTCTAACATTAATGGTGCAACAACGAAGAATGTAAAACAGATGACATATACATATATCATGCATACACTTTGGCTTCTTTGTTACCCTATTTTCAGTTTATCAAAAGCCGAGGACGGCTTTGTTTTCAAGAAAGGGAGGATGATGAGGACATGACCTCTATGGATACAACCATATTTGCTATGTTTAATGTTCTAAGTATAAGAACTCGTACGCTTCACTTAAATTATAAGGTGAGCTCGTTTTTAGGAGTGTCTTTATATTATATGAACTATATGATGCTACCTAATGATGAAATATATATATGTGCAGCACCATGTCACTTTTGGTCCAAGAGAAGCAAGCGATTCAGTGGACTGTTTTGGAATCGATTCGGCCTCCAAAATCAGCTGTGACAAAGATCAACTTAAAACAGACATAACTTTCTCATACGGTGTCTGTTTAAGGTCCACAAGTACTTGATTGAAAGCTTATTTCGTTCTCTTTCCAACGGATCCGGCCTCATCTTCAAATTCCTTCTGGACTGATCACAATCATCAAAAGAAGACGTCATATCAATTATTTGGGCCAATTTGGGCTTTGTATTCATACTGAACTTGGCCCATCTGCCATTGGGCCACTTGGGGGGGCGGTTACTGTTCATGTGAACAGTAACACGCGGGTTTAATCCCACCCCGCTAGTTCTATTAGTTGTGTGGCTCCTCATCCCCTATTTAAGGAGGCCGCACCCCCTCTAGTTTTCTGGGATTTCGTTGAGTTAAGGTTTAGCCATTGTGCAAACTTCTGTTCTTCAGTTGTGTCGGATGACCACCTGTCAAGACAGCTTTTGGAATCCCAATTTATAAATATTTCAATCCATATTTGCATTTTCAGTTTGCGTTTTATCTTGTTCTTGCGTGTTCTTCGATTGCATGCAGGAATAGGCCTTCGTGGTCAGGTTGATTGCGTTTCCAGCACGGTCAATAACGTCGCGGAGTTGGTTCAACGATTGCTAAGGCGCAAGCGTCGTCGTACGGTTGTAGTCGAATCGCGAGAGTCACCTCCACAAAAAAAATCGATATTTATCAATCTCATCGAAAGATCGGGAACCCCGCCTCCATCAGGCTCCCCAGCACGTGGGTTGGCAAGCCACTGCTCGATAACTCTGTGGGCCTTAACAGACCGTGCCTAAATGGGGCATGTCGGCCCGGGCTATATCACCCATGTTGCCACCACTACCTCCATCTCTACTTTCTCCAGGCTCCTGCACTTAACACACGCTGCCCAACTCCACTTCACGTGTTCTCTCTCCCTCGTGCTCATTTGTTCTCCCTCCCATCACTTCATTCCTCTGATCCCTTTCCCCAAAACACACCGATCAAATGTTAAAAAATCAAGCCATACATGTATGATTTATGGATCCCTATCCCAAAGTGTCGGACTCCGGGCTTTGAATACCCGAAATTATCGTGTGTATACCGTACTAGTCCCATGATCAATGGCTAGTACACACATTCACAATATTACATACACATTCATCCATCCATACATGCATACATACAACATGAAACAAATATAGACATGACTTAAGAAATTATAAAGCTTACATCGCAAGGGCCGACCGGCTAAATAAAATCTCAAGTATCAGAAGTAGTGAATAAAACAGCGAAAGCATAACATGTATATAAATCAAAAGTCCAACGTTATGCCCATCCAAACCCTCAGTCAACCGATACGGAATAAGACCTAGAAAGACCTATCACCAAACCCTCCGATACCGGGTGCAAAGAACGCGTCGTCCGGCATAGACTCATCCTCTATCTCTGAACAACAATTTAAGTAAGATTGAGTATATTGTGTACTAAGCAAGACTTGTAGTGTATCATAAACTTTATATATATGCATGGCTAACAAGGGATGAGGCTCTATGCTACAAGTTATTTTAACAAATTTTATTTGCCATATCAATACATAGTAATTTGCAACAGAATTTAAAGAGCAGTTAAGTAATTAAAGAATCAACAAGTAAGTACTTGATAAATAATAAATTGCAACCCCCTCGGCCACGATCAACATCTTACTTTCAGCCATAGATATGACACTCAACTCAAATATCAACAATAAAACCATTCCATCGTTTTCCAGCAAGAAGTTTTTTTTGGCAAAAACCAAGACTATACCCAATGGATCGCACCAAGCAAGTTTATGACCGCGAGCACGGCTATTTAAAGAGATTTACACTTTGCAGAGGTGTACAACTTTACCCACAACATATGAACTCTCTAATTTATTTGACATCTATCGATACTACCGTCCACTATCCTTTGGTAAGCAGTCTAGAGTATATATCGAAGCCTTTACATCACATAGTCCTAACCTTACACTAGCCCGGCGAATGAACACCTTTTATTTCACCTGGGTACACCCCTATCTCAATGAGGCATTCACCGTCGTATCGGCAAGCTTTTCTCATAATATCGTGGTGAAGGGAGCCCCTTCGAACATGCCTACACCGGTCATGTTCGCACTATTGTGGCCTACCAACGTACAAAACTAGTTTTTGATGACTTAATTAGCTAAGACCGTCCCATACCGACATATATGGTTGTATACTTAGGCTTTAGATTGGGAGCACCGGCGTTCGGTCTTTAATTGACCTGGGCAAGGATCTCCCCCTATGTACTTATAAGATACATATCTCACACTTCTCAGAACATAATCTAACTCATCCGTGTCACAAGCTAAGTTATTTTTATTTTTATACAACATAACAGAGGTAAACCTCTCTGGACCATCATTTTAAAATATCCTAAACTCAAATTCAACATATCATCTATTTTTTTTTCTAATTTTAGCAAATATAGAGCTCGGCTAAGCGCTTGTGCAATATTCGTACTCGAAATACCCAAATCGACATCATCTATTGCTTAAACCATAACCCATTGGTTACAACAGTAAGGATACCAATATTTTAAGAAGGATCATGCATTGAATAGAAATATAACTACCGTTATCTCCAAATATAGCAATTTAAAACAAACATACACACATGTATAATAGATTTTACAAAAAAAATTATAATAATTAAAATAGTAGGATCAACATGGTCAAAGGGGGTGCTTGCCTTGCTCTGATTGATCTGAATAAGAGGATGAAGGATCGTCATAAATTCCGTTCGAAGTATCGACGTGTATTAAAAAAGAACGGATAGCAAATTAAATATAGAAAAATAATTTAACATCAACAAAAGTCCAATATTTTTTGTATATTCAGACAGAGCATAATTTTAGAAAAAAATTCATTTGATTTGTAGTTCATATGTAAAATTTATTAACATTTTAATTTGCTTCAGTTTTGAAATTCCAGAATTTAATAAATGGGTGACGTCGAATGCGTATTCTCTGAGGTTTACGCTTTCCAACAAAGAAGACGTATTTTCCTCTGAGTTCTACACTTTCCAACAGAGAAAGTGTATTTTCTTCTCAATATAGGGATTTCACTGAATTTTAACAGAAATTTAGATTTATGTAGAAATCAAAGCAGTTTTGTAGAAGAAAAAATCTACACGATCCTTTGTTCCAGAAGAGCAAACACGTTTAGGAGAACTTCGCATTTTCCAAATCCACACACGCACGCACGGCACAACCAAAAGGTCAAACCCCATCTTGAAAAAAGCCCAAAACCCTAGCCGTCTTCGTCCCTTCCCTAACGCTCGCAACACCATGGCGGCATCCACTAGCGGCGGCGGGCCGCTCTCGGCCCAGGCGGCGGCGGCGCTCGGGGAGGGCATCGGACTGGTGTTCGGCCGGTGGACGGCGCTGCAGATGGCGGTGGAGAACCAGTGGGGCGGCCGCGACTCCCGCGCCAAGGCCGACCAGCTCGCCGCATCCATCCTCTCCTGGTTCTCCCACTCCAAGGGTACCTACTCCTCCTCCCCTTCAACATCCTCTGATAATTTTCTCTCACTTGATGGTTGTTCGGGCGGGATCCGGTAGTAAAGGTGTCTCTTCGATTGGTTTTAAGTTAGCATCGCAATAGTTTATTTGTGCAATCGTGTTGGGGGATCTGGAGGGTTGAAATCAATGGTAGAAAGATAGCACCTTTTGCCTGTAGGTGTGACTCAAATCGAGTAGTTATAGCGAGGATTTGAGTTTCTAGATTCCATGGTAAGTTTGATTCGGCTACTGAAAAGAAAGCTTGCTACTGAAAAGAAAGCTATGCTTTATATGAGCTGATCGTTTCAATTGCTATGGCATTTGAGTGGGAGGTGCGAGGGAAGATAAGCTTATTTAGTTCTTAATTGGAGGTCGGCAGGTCGCTAATTGGTCATTGGTGGGAAGATAAGCTTATTTGTTATGATTCGAATGGCGGCGAAGGTGCTAGTCACTTCTTGTTCTTCTAACTTTCAGGGATTTCGATCTTGCTATTGGAATATTTCCCGCTGGTGGGCCTGCACTTGTTTCCGGTTGAAACCAATGAAATCTTATATGACTTTGTATTTTGAAAGATGAATGTATGAATGTATTTTGGATTAAAAATGGGAACCGGCAGTTATCGCCCAGTGTCTGGCCAATTGTACTGTAGCCACCCGATTTAGATGTAAAAGACCTTACCAACTCCCAAAATCTGACTTGCGCCTGAATATGGATCGATAAAACAATCGAAATCACTGGAGCCAGACCTTTGTATTAGGTGTTGGATGCTTTCTGCAGCCAGCAAGGAAATGCTTCAGTGCACCATTTATGCCACTGTTCGGTAAACTTTGCGTGCGTTAGTTTTGGTATGGTAGAGAAGGGGGAGGCGGGGTGTCCAGTATCTACAGAAGTGGGACCAGTTTTTATATTCATAATATGAAGAAATAAGTTATTTAAATAACTAAATTTAGTGCACCAGAATTTAGAAAAGTAAGCATTTCTCTATCGCAGTTAGCGGTTAGAGGGGAATTGGTCTCTAGCGGGGATAGCGGCTAGTTCTTTTTCAAACCTCCTAAGGTGGATAGTGGCCAGGGGAAGAAATCAGTTTCTAGCTTTAATAGCGTCTTCTTGTTCAAAATGTCATCTTGTATTGTATCTCCCTCCTTTCTCTTTTGATCGTCTGCTCAGTAGGGAAAAAACTTTCCATCATATTGCTGTTACATTATCTCGGGATGTCAACATGATTACCTGGTTGTGTTTCTAAGATGGGAGCCATGGCACCACGTTGAGCAGCAAACTACCATGTCTTTCTTTGAGGGTTCTTCGTGCCGAAATCTGCCCGCAGGACCACATCCTTTCTACTAGCATCAGATAATCATTTGCTAATTGATACTAGACATCAGACCTTTAGGTTTAAGTGATTATTCGTATTTCGCTTCAAATTTTGCTGGGTGCCACCTGAGAATTGTTCCACTTCGCCCATCCCATGATTGTCAGTAAGCAGGCAAAGTCATTCAGGAGTTTCAGTAATCAATTAATCATGCATTCATGAATTTGTTGAGTTAGTTTTTTCCACAGCCTGACAGACCTTCCTGCTACTTTAATGGTAAAAGCGACAGAAAAGAAGAGCGGGGCTCATCAACCCAAGCGGTTGTCTAGAAATATGGAATCCAAACTCCAATGGTGCTACTGGTTGATCATTGTACTGACCGCTAGCGGCAATAACGACAAGATTATGTATCTAGATAACAATCATAGCAGTGCTGGTGCCTTATTTGTCTAATTAACTAAATTTGCTGTCTTACTAGTAAAAAAATGGGTAGTAGATAGGTGGTTGGAGCATTTCAAGTTTTGGTACCTGAGCCACGGTGAGAGAGATATGTCAAGGTACTTGTGAGGCTGCACAGAGTGAGAGTCCAAGGCTCAACCGGGTAAGCTGTATTAGCTCCGTTGTTCTAGTCCTTCACCACCAACAAACTCCTGCTGGTTCCTGTTGAAACTCAGCAGTACGTAGCCAATTAAACCCCGCCAACTCTGTTTCAGCAAGAAGCATGTCAGTAGGACCCAGGTCAGATTCAAAGAATGGGAGTGAGAGCTCAAGGATTCAGACTCACTAGATCTTATCCTAAACTTGTCATTAATCTCTGATAAGCAAACCAGATCTCGTAAGGCTTGCAAATTTGGCAAGTTTGTGTGATTTCATCTCATTCTTACGCTTCTCTTCTAGTAGTTTAATAGACTTGAAAGAAGAAAAAAATCGAATTGTAAATACAAATGCAGCCTGGCCAGTTTTCAATTATCCCTAGCATGCTGTCATTTCCTATAAGTGGTTACTACCAGCCAGTTACCAACTTACAATTGGAATTCCAAATCCTGGTAAAGTTTTTAAGTAAACCAAATCAGTCAATTGTGTGACCTTCTGTAACGATTTACATTTCAGCTTTGAGCTATATTAAATATATCCATCTATTACTTTAATAATTTGTATTGAATTTTGAGTGCTCAAGTACATATATTTATGCAGCATTCTATTTATTCATATTATCATGTACTCTTTTTAGTTAAGAATGAATTTCTGTTCAGAAAAAAAATCCAAAATTTTGTTGCAGTCTCAGTTTATACTAGGAAGTCAGGTGATTTCATCTACTACCCCCGTTCTTTTTTACTTGTTTTGGACATTGACATGCTCTCCCATACACATTTGATGGCTACCTTTTCTAATTGTATGTTTGTAAACATTACTAAAACATAATGATATGGAAATACTTTTGATGATAAATCTACTAATGTCATTTCCATGAGACAAATCTAAAATGTATTCTGTATATTAGTAGTCAAAAGTTTTAAAATTTTGGCTGCACGCTTTCTAAAACAACATCTATTTGATTTTGAGGACAGAGGGAGTATATCATAGGTTGTGAACTGCAATTTTGCCATGGCTTACATGTTTTACTGTATGCTTGTGGGTTCAATTTATTGGCTCCACGCTCCACCCCTTTACATGTTTGCATTTGTATTCAAACTGATAAGTTTCTTTTCCAGGTCCACATTATATCGAGGACTTGGAAGATATGATGTATGACACAATGTCTGAATCCTTCAATGCTGACTTTGAGGATGGTAGTGTTGAGGAGGTAATTATTTCCTCCCTCCCTTCATGTTTAGCAACAGCCATAAACTTTTAACTTGATAAATTATAGCCCTGAACCTAGTTCTGGTTGATGCTTCATGGTTTCATTTTTTGTATTTCTATTGTGGGCCTGTACTTATAATTGTTTTTTAAGAAGAAGGTTGGTTGTTGATTTAGCATTAGTGGAATATGTTGGATTAGCAGTAAAGTTTAATTAAGATGGGCAGATATCTCTTTTACTGCTTTTAAGATGATACGTTAGTTCATAGTACCTGACTGTTTTTCACAAGAAGTCAATCCTATTCTTTACCAGTTCTGCAGCAGAAGACCTTACTCTTCTTGGCACGACCAAAGTCAAGCTATAATGCTCTTCTCAATTGTTCATGTAAAAGATGTGTTAAAACACCTCAGCTCGCCTGTACATAATATTACCTGTTTGGATCATGAAATTTGCTTTGGAAGTCAAAATTTTATGCAAAGTTGTTGGGATTGGGGACTTCTGTAGCTATATGACACATTACCTAATTGTAGCTAATATTTCTTCAAAATAACCTGAGCTTGTTCAATGAGGCACATTACTTCACAGTAGCTAATTTGTCTTCAAGGGAACCTGAGGTTATTGTACAATTCTGTAGCAAAAAACCTGAAACTTCTTACCATACTCAAGGCAAAATGTATTGTTTCTGTTGGTTGTGTGAAAGTTGTGTTCATTTTTGCTCGTCAAAGCGCGATATATGTTTTTTAATTTCAATAGTTTTTGTTGCAACAGGTCGCGGAACAATTAATGATTATGCATGAAGAATGCCTGCGAAGCAACTATTCATTGATTGAGAAGCTAAGGAATTCTCGTGTTCAAGGGAACGCTGTTTCCCAAAGTAGACAGGTACCTACTGGTGTTGCAATTTAAGCAAGTAGTCAAGTGCTCCTCTTTCCTGCTATGTAATTTGTGCTGCATCTGTTCTCATTTCTCAACTCACTTCTGTTGCAACTTAGTGTATTGACATGTTATCTCACAGTCCACTTCCGATATGTTTTTGATAATTTGATTCATGAATTCTTGAGCGTGCGGCCTTTCTGATATGATTGCATATTGCTTCACCGTGATAATTGGAGAATGCTAGCTTCGGTGGGTTTTTTGTTCTCGTTCTGTGTGTAAGAAGGTGGGGATCTTAACATCATCGTTCTAATTAGAGCTGGGGGCTTGGAAGTTGGGATGGCGCCATCTTGAAACATATGTAAATTTAGGGAAACCATGTATATACACTCATTTACAAAGGTGTTCTTCGAGCGTTACCACTGATTTCTTGGGCATCACATGAACTGCTTAGAATATTGCACAAGTTAAAACCGATTGGTTCTTTTTTTGAACTGCGACTTGATTCAGGTGCTTAGCTGCATCAGCTTACCAGTTTCTTGGACTCAAATTTGCTAGATTTCTTTCCCCGATATAGTATAATTATTTGTCAGGAATGACTAAATAATCCCACCAAAAAGTATATTTTGTGATGAATTACTAAAAAGTGAATATTTGTGAATTAAATACCCAACAAATACATTTTGAGCTGATGTGGGGATGTTAGATTGACCATGGAGGTGGAGCTAAGGGGGAAGAGGTTTAGTAGTTTACTAATGTTTGCAGAATAGGGAATGCATCAAATGAGGGCTAATCGTAAACTAGCAATACTACGTACTTGATTGAATGAATCAAATGATTCAGGTGAAGTGATGAACCATTAAAAAGCATCTATGTTTCTTAAAAAGATCCCTTCAAATTTTAATTACATCCATGCCCTTCCACCTTCCAGTCATAGACAATGCACCTTGATTTACACATATAGCAGCTAAGATTAAAATTCTCAATTTTCCTATCTTAAGATCGGTTCCTTCCTGATGTTCTTGTAGAATACTTAGAAAGTTTTTGGTAAACTGGTAATTGCACCATTGGCAAGTCTGCTAGAATTTGGTTAGCTATATTTAGAACATAACTCACTGTTTTTAATTGATAATCCTCATGAGCAGATGGCGGTTGATGACAACGATGATAGCTCTGATGATGATGGTGATGAGACATCGATGGTGGATGATGACACAGCTATGCCAGAGCAGATGACTGTGGACGAGCCAAAACCCTCGAAGCCTGCCCCTGACGCTGATGGGTGGACTGTTGTGCCACCTAGGCGTGGTCGGGGCAAAAATTAGGCACAGAAGCAAAACTTGGCACAAGACTTTCCACTTGCAGCCGTTTCTGTCTGAAGGTTTTCATCGTTATATTTTCTTTACTTGTGTTGCTCGGATTTTATCAGTGATGTAATGTGCTGAGTATTTAGTATGCTATGCTTTCCATTCGCTTGGTGTTGGACATGGTAACAAAAGATACAACTTGTAACTAGTCTGAAGATGCCTTTCTGAGGGGTTCACACTTGAACTGGTACTTATCTGTATTGTCGTATGATGCCGTTTTGAATCAGGACTATTTCTTGTTTCTTCTGCCCAAATAAGTACCAGCTGTAGATTTGTTCATCAAACAGCTGAACCCTAGGATTTGCTAAATCGCCGCATGCTCCGGTCATGCCCATGTCCACTTCTCAACCTCTTGTAGGCCTGGGGAGGGAGACGTGCTGTTTATGTGTGTAACTCCGCAGCCATGTATGTTTTGCTTGTCCATTGAAGATGCTGTTTGTGACCGAGCCAGAAGGTACTGTTACTGGCTTGCAGCCCTACCTAAGTCCATTGGGCACGTGATCTAAAAAAAAGTTCATTGGGCAGGTACTCTGTACTCATAGTGATTCATATTTTCAATAGTAATAAATAATAATCCGAGAATTTCATGTCATCTTACCCCAGATCTGCCATTTTCTGTAGGATTCTATCTTCATTTTCTATCAAACAGAAGTACGACAGTTCTGCTTTGGAACCTTATGCTGAGTTTTTTTTTTTCCTAAATGGAATTTAAAGACTTTACTTTGGAATTCGTATGGAAACCATTATTTTTTATTCTGATTTTCAGTTTTATCATTGGAATTCGTATCCGAATCCAATTGCTATTTTTTTCTTTAATTTTTATTCTGAATTATAATTATTTAGGTATTTTACTTTGGAATTCGTATTGAAATCAAATTGCTTACTTTATTTTATTTTTATTCCGAATTTTATTTATTTTTATTGGATTTCATATACAAATATAATTGCTAATTATTGTTTAAATTTTATTCCAGATTATAATTTTTAGAATTTATATCAAAATAAATGTGTTATTTTTATTTTATTTTTTATTCCAAATTTCATTTTTTGTCTATTTTTATTTTGAATTATAATTATTTAAGGATTTTACTTAGAAACTTTTATGAAAATTAAATTAGTTATTTTATTTTTATTTTGAATTTTAGGTTTATTATACTTAACATGGACTCTTTTACTTAGGAACTCATATGTAAAATCAAATTGTTGATTTTATTTTATTTTTTATTTTGAATTCCAGTTTTATTGTACTTGATATAGACTCTTTCTTTTTAATCTAGACCGTTATAGCCTAGATGGCTAGACCCACCACGATCGACGATGTAAATCTTTCTCTTTTTTCGCCGATTAACGTGTGAATTTCTAGTATTTGAGAGCGAATGCGGTATCTTCTTTTGACTCTGCTTTAATAATATATAGATATAAAAACTTTTCCTTCATATTAAAAAGTTTTAAAGTTTTTTGCATGCACGTATTCTCAATAACCGATGGTTTAATATCTTGTTTGAGATAGTTTAATTCCTGATAAATATCTTGCACTCATAGTTTCTCGGTCTAAAATGGCTTTAATTTCTCGACAAAATTTGTTCAACTGTGTTTTCTTCCAATAAGCTATGACTTACTAAAATGTCACTACTCCTGTTTGGGAATATGCGTAATAATTAATACAATTAAATCATCTATATTACTCCTATTAAATGACATATTTCAATCACTAGGCATCTTTCGTTCATATCGGTTATATGGAGAACCATCACGGTTGTCGCGGCCATTCGCGTCGCAGCTATGAAACCGTCAGGTTGCTCGTTTTTTCCTGACGGAGGCTTTGGAACCGCGAGGAATTCCTGTCCACGTCAGGGGGAAAAAAACCGTTTTCTAGCAGCGGTAAAGAATTGAAAAGTTGTAATCAGTCTGGACAAATTAACATCGTGAAGCAGCAATCTTCAATAAATTAGACAAATATTGTGAAATGGAGAGTATTCCATATATTTTCTTTTATGTGGCCATTCACTAGCTGCTTACATAACAACTACTAGACGATATGGTGCTTCGATCCGTAACCACCACGCCTCATGCACAACGTAATACTACAACATGCCGCAGTGTGAGAACCCAGAATTAGCTAGTTTTAGGCCCCCCCAACTTGGATGAGTTAGGGATGGTTTACTTTCCGTGTGGACGGCCGGGATCCCGCTCAATGGCTTACAGTTGATCCAATAAAATTTTGCCTGAACGGTTTGGTTTACAGTTCTAGTGCGTGGAAATGACGTTGTTCCTTTTTCACTTCTCATTATCTAGTAATTGCTGGACTCCGTGCAGCGGATACATGGCGCCGAGCTGTAGGGTATGTACAATGTGAGATGTTAATATAGCATTTATGTAAAAATTATTTTTTCGAATGCAAGTATCTTTTTTTAGGTGTTGAGATGATTGTATTATCTATTGATTATACATAGTTATATATATACCTCTTAAACATAGTCTTATCTGTCCTATGTGACAGAAAAATCAATTTTTCTTTACTAAGCATCTCTCTAAATACATAAATTGTAGGTGCTCTCACAGCCTCGGCGTCGGAATCCTGGCAATAGATACGGCCTTACGGGCCAACGCCCTGCTGCCGTGGCAAGGTGTGAGCGCCCGCGTTTTTAAGACCTAACCTCGTAGCGCGAATCGTGGTTTAGCAAGCTTTTTTTAGCGCGAGTTAGCGATAGTATTAGGTCGCTCCCAATTAGCTAAAGCGTGTCGTGTCGATCATTCATGCATTCACTCCACCATTTCAATCGCCATTCAAAGACAACATTGATCAATAGATAAATAGAATGCACCACAATTGCATTAGACAACAAATCATCAATTGCATTAGATTATTCATCAAGAGTTCATTTTACATCCACGAATCCGATCATCTCATTCACATTCATACATGCTATGTCATGCAACCCTAATACAGATTAGTAGCACTGGTGCCAAGAACCATTCCCGCGCCCACAAGCATCACAAGACCCTAGCACGATGCGCCCTCATCCACACTGCTATCAAAGCCGAGCACCACGCTTTGTTTCACTCAAAGCAAACAAGGCAATCCTATCCACATTCACAGCCGAAGCCCCTATTTTATCGCCTCACATTCATTCACCACGCCATTTCACCTCATTCCCCCACCCGCATACACGACTCAAGCAGAGTGCATGGCCACTGTGCGACTGCAGCTCGGCATTGCCACGACCGGCGACACCACCCTGCGCACCACCGCATCCCCATCCTCGCAGCAGCCATCACAACACGAGCAGCGAGAAGCAGCCATTTCTCAAAGAAGCACAACACAACCATACTATTCTCACTTCATCATCAGGTAAGGATATTGAGCATATGAACTTGAGGTGAGCATTGCATACCTCGGTAGCTCTTCCCCTCCAAATCCATCCTCACTAACCTGCATTCATGCACACGAGCATTCATCAGTGGCGTATAGCATAGATCCAGTGAAGTGTAGGAGGAGGAGCGTCGGTTCTTCGGTGCCGGCGGCCGGAAGGCCGAGCCGGCCGGACCCAAACCCTAGCCGCAGTAGCACCGAGCTTCTAGCGGCACCGGTTGAGAAGAAGACCAGAGAAGTAGCCGGGTGGGGAAGCCGAGCAAGGCGCAGCGGTGCTGGTCTTTGACCGCGCCGGGAGAAGTCGACCGAGGGTAGAGCCGAGCGGCGGCGGCGAGCCCAGCGGCAAGGAACCAGATCCAAGTCGGATCTGGGCCTAGCAAGGGCCTGCAATGGTAGAAGAAGAAGGGGAGGAGGAGAGACCGAAGCCGAACAAGGGGAGGCGGCGCTGGCTCTCCCACAGGAGGAGACCAAGAGGAGAGCCGGTCGGGCCGAAGGGAAGCGAGGAGGCGGCGCTAGGGTAAGGGGAGAAGAGGGGCCGAGAGAGGAGAGCCGGTTCGGCGGCGACCCTTGGACCCGGGAACCGGAGCCGGCGGCCGGAGGAGAGGCAGGGAGCCGGGGCGAGCAGAGGGGAGCTGAAGGCGGCGGGCGGCGGTGAGCGAGAGGAGGCCGGAGCCGAGCGAGGGGAGAAGCGGAGCGCGGCAGACCGGCAGGGCGGCGGGCGCTGAGCCGGCCGCGAGGGAGCGAGAGAGGCGGCGGCGCCGAGGGTGGAAGAAGGCGTCGGAGAGGCAGAGAGATGGGAATGGGAAGGGGTAGTGTGTGCGTGGTGCTTAGTGTGTGCGTGTGTGTGTAGGCGGGCGTGTGTGGGCTTGTGTGGGCTGGCCGAGTGGGTTTGGAGAGAGAGAGAGAGAGAGAGAGAGAGAGATTAGGGGAAGATTAGGTTTAGGTTAGGATTTGGCGATTTTAGTTAAGTTGTAGATTCTAGTTGTTCTGTAGTGTTGGTACTAGAATAGGTGGTTTATCGATTGTCTTCTGCGGCTATTAAACTAGCTGGTGCATATAGGCAAGCGGGCGACTGTCGGAGAGTGCTAACTTCGATTAGACCGCAAAAGCATTTTAGTAATTAAAAATGTGCTAACTTGTAGTCGTCGCTAACTTATGTATCCATATTATCACTCAAATCAACTACGTATTTACTTATACTATTATTCGTTGCGATCTTCTGCGTATACTTAACCGACACCCAGAGTGAGCAAATGACGTAACTTCAGCGGCGCCAACTTTTCCTACTTCTACGAAGGCAAGCGATCCTCTTGAACATTAATATAGTTACTTTAAAAATATACCCTATCTTGCACTATTATATGTATTGCATCAAAATGGTTTTCCAAAACCTAAAGAAAATGATTGAGATAAGATAAGATGATTAAGAAAGAATGAGACTTACTAGGAGGGTAAAGGGGCCTGGCTGGGAAACGCGATGATGATGTTGAGGTAAGAGGTGGGCCCCTTTACATATGGTTATAATATAAGGACCAACAAACTCTTGCTCGGTGGTGATGTCAGAATTCTGCCAACCATTTTCCCGCTTCAAGCGGCGAAAATGCTACCTTGTTACGTGACTATTCTCTCCACATCGGGTAAGTAATAGGTGTGTGTGAGTGATATGGAGGAACCCAGACCGTGGGGATAGTCCGAAGTGGGGATCCAAGGCGCTATAAGCGCTAAGGTGGAGTGTTGAGTGCAGGATAGAAGTCGCCTCAACCAACCTCACCGTAACTCTCGGTGGATGATGAGGTCAGCAGCGTGACATAATCTGCACCGGCGGAAGGTGATGGGTGGAGAAATTAATCACGTAACCTGGAAAACGTTCTGTATTCTGATCTCGAACCCGCATCTAAGGCAATGCGGTGGACCCTGTTCACAGATAGTTCAGAATAGCTATGGGTAAAGTGGTACAAGCCTGCGCAGTGCTAAACTAAATCATGAATTCATGCCAGTCTCCAGGATTGGAGTCTACGGGAACCACAGGGGGTCTTTTGTCTCTCCGAGTGACTAGTAGAGTTTTTCAGTATTAAAACTTGCCACATTTTTGTCGAGATTTATTTTCTAAAGTGAGATGACTTAGAAATTGTGATAAAGAATAGAGATAGTGTATCCTTTGCATCTTTTGCTATTAATGCTTGCTGAGTACATCCATTTGTACTCAACCTTGTTAGTATTCTCCTTTGTAGACCCTAGTCCAGCAGGGAAGTATCCCGAGTGGGGCGAAGGCACTGCAGGTACAGATGAGACCACAGGAGGCGAAGACCCTTACTACGAGGCGCAGGGCGAGATGGACTCCGTATTTGACTCCTGGGACGAATAGGAGGCCAGTGGAGTGTGGCAGGCAAGAAGGGGGTTTAGTCTTATTTTGGTTATGTAAATTAGTATGTGTGCGAAGACTTTAGCCTGCGGTGCTAATCGCTTGAATAAAGAACGCTTTCTATCTTATTGTTCTGATGCGCTAACTCTGGTAAGGCTTACTATTCGTTAAAGCGGTGTTCTACCGGGCAAACGAATAGTAATCCGTATGCTCAAGTGTTATTACCCCTGGGGTAATAACACGGGGTGTCACACAAGGAGATCATCCAAAATGTGAATGGTTTGAAATTAAGCTAGCCCTACGTACTCATCCTTTGATATACATATTACCTCTACTATATATAATCATTTTACATTCCATTTGCATGTAGGTTAAGCTGGAGTTCAACGATGCGAATGATCCTGCAGCAACTGATGAAGGTTGCGTCCTTGAGAGATGATGACTGGCTTGATGATATGAAAAAAAATATGCTGCCTTAGTATTCAAGTGTGTCCAACCAGAGCCAGAAGGTAGGCCGACAGCCACGTACATGAGCACGTGTCTCCGTACTAATTCTACGAACCCTGAATACGTCAAGGTACAAATGGGCTAGCAAAAGCATTTCGCAAGGGTCTCTCTGTGATCAGGAAGAAGAATAAAGATCGACATGGAGACGTTGATTACTAATACAGCTAGCCCGTGATGTGCTAGCTAGTATACGGACCTATCCTATATGGTATATTATGGTATTGCGGTTTTGTAATCTCTGAATCAAGTACAATTTTTTTACTTTCAGATGCTTGTAATGAGTAAGGTTTATTATGGTATTGTGGTTTGTAATCTCTGAATTAAGTACGACTTTTACTCCCATCTGCTTGTAATGAATAAATAGCATTAGCTACTATTTTGCATGGTTTGGTCAGAGTTATGAAATAAATCTATGTGTTATTCGAGTGACTGAAGCGTGGGATATGTTAAATGAGCAAATGAAGTTCTAATTCGCGTTGTACGCTACGACCACAAGAGGACTACTAGATAGATTTCAGTCAAGCGCCGTGAAAAAGTTGTGAAAAACTTGGAGATCATCCATCATCCATGTAGGTTAGCGCACACTAGATAGAGGATACAATGGTTAGCAATTCCTAGGGATTGTATGGTCTTAGCCCCCTTTTTGTGCAGGCTGGCCGTCCGAAGAACAACTGCGCGGTTGGGCAATTCCGTGCATGTGGATGCAACGCAGTGAACAAATATTTCGGCCCGGTTGTTTTTAAATATGCCCACCTATTTCTTTTGCTTTGGCAGGCCGGTCGTCCCATCAAACATGCCTCCTGAACGGTTCAAGCATAATCTTTCGGGTCTTTGCATGAAATCGCGTGCTCTTTTAATCCCGCGTGTTTCAACGCCCCACGAAGGCATTTGCATGTGGTTCCACCCCATACCCCGTCCACACTAGATATGTTGCTAATTCCTTTGTTTTCCTAGACTTCAAATGCTCCAGACGCGAGCAATAGATAAAACAAACTTTGCCAGACAAGAAATAGTCGAAGGGATCACTTGGCAAGTCGGGGACCACTTGGGTTCGAGCTGGGGCTTGCGTAGGCGCCCACGATCGGTTTCCGGAGGGGCGGGGAATTCCCGGAAAAAAATATAAAAAAATCTTCTAAAATAACAAAAAAACATAGTTCTTCCTAGGTATTCTAAAAAAAAAAAGAAATAGTCGAAGCAGCGGCAAAACCAACGTAAAAATAGAGAGGTGATCATGTATGAGGTTGGAAACGTATCCTCGAACATTGTGTACCAATGTCACGATACTACAGTACCATAACATCGTGTGACAGCCGTCGGATCAAAAATGGAAGGATGGAACCGTGTTATGCAACCACATAAAATACTGTAGCATAAGCACTATTCACAAATGTTGTAATATTACTGTAGATGTTGGTATGGATGTTCTCCCCGGATCGGATATCTCAGATCTGCCGAAACTGTGCTCCAATGGCAAAGGATGCCAATCCGTCAAGGTCGTCTGCCACCGCCGATGTGTCAATCTATAGGGTTTAGCAGCTCACGTGTCGCGTGTGGTGCCGTTCGATGGCACATCGCCCACCCAAGCCTGACCATCGGGGGCGGGGTAAGGGCCACTGGCGGAACCACCCTCGGGGCAAGCCGAGGTGGCTTCATGCCCCCGAGTCAGTAACGTGTCCTACATACAAGTCATCTGGATTACTCAAAGTAGCTTGGATAATTAGCTTTGAAGGAAAGACTGAAGGGATGCTGGGCCGGATCTTGCTGCCAATGGACAGCCAGCCCAAGTAGCTTTAGTGCTACCTAGTGCAAGAGAGAAGGGGCAATTTACACTCTTCTAAGAAGTCTCTTGTTTTTTAGAGACAACATACTAAAGCAATGATTAATACACTGAAGACTTTCAACGGGGAAGGCATGGTCAATTGTAAGTGTGTCTTTGTTGTTTTGTACTACTGTAAAGGTCTAGAATAACATGGAGATTCGAGAACAGATGGAGTAGTATACAACGCACTCCTGTCCTTGGATCGGTCCTTTCCCAACCTCGTCTAATCTCATCCAATGCAAGGGAGAAGTAAATTCATAGCCGCTGCGTCATAGTCCCCGCGCGGTCGCGCTGTGTTGGGTGTTGGCTGTGGGACGAGATGGGCCGAGTGCAAGCTACAGCCAGCCCAATTGCAGCTCAAGCTAAATCCCCAATAAAATACGGCCCTAAATCCCTAATTCCCTAACTATTCCCTATTCCTCTAGCTCCAGTTCCAGCGATGGGGGCTGTGGTGCGGCGCAAGGGCTACGACACGGGTAGGTGTTGCGGCGCAGGCGAGGGTGGGTGTTGCGATGAGGCGCGAACTGCAGCCTACAGTGTGGGCGCGGGTGAGCACTGAGGCGTGGCGAAGGGGCTGCGGCGCGGGGACGGTGAGGTATCGACTAGTCGACTACCGAGGCTCGACGCAGGGGCTGTGGCACGGGAGAGCGCTAAGGCACGGCGCGAGCGGAGGCTGAGACGCGGCGTGGGTAGGGGTTGAGACTCAGCGCGGCGCGGGCGAGCCACCGAACAAGCACATCAGGTCAGCCCTCGCCCTGAGTCTTCAAAATTCCTGGTTTCGCCACTGGCAAGGGCCGCAAGGGTCTGATGTGGGAAGCCTGTGCTTAAGCACCCACAGTGGCTCCACACCTGACTCCAAGTAAACTCTTTGAGGGATACTGTAGGCCAGTATTAGCTTCAAGTATAATTTGAAGTGCTAGAAGACAAGCAAAAAAAAACTTCTATGCTCCGGTCTTAGCTATTGTTATTGCTGTTTCAAGCAAGGCGCATTGGGACAGAAAAAGAAATCTTCAATAATATATATATGTAGGTTTTCTGTTCAGTTGGAAAAGAAAAGAGAAGAGACTAAACTAAATCAAAGGTAAGGAAAAAAAGAGTTGAAGTGGGCTTCGCCGCAGTCGGAGAGGACGACAAAAGCAAAGCGATGCTGATTTGTGACAAGAGGAGAGGAGAGGAGAGGAGAGGACGTTGGAAAGGGAGAGGTAGGTAGTGGAGTGGACGATCACTGGGCCGGGGGCTACTGATTTTGCAGCAGGTGGGGCGGTTGGGAGTTCTCTCGTATGACCCTCCCCTGCCGGTGCTCATTCCTTTCCTTTCGTTGGGCGGTTCAGAATGAAATTTCCTTTCTTTCCATCCATGTCAGAATATATAATTTGAGCTTTTTAGGGTACACATCAATTATAGACCGTCTATACTTTCGAATCTAATAAACCAGATTAATTAAGATTTGATTATATCACACCTATATATTATAAGGAAGTATTGTTCTCCTAGGGGCTAGACTATAACTTTACAAGATTGTAACTTTATTTAACCTGATCCGGTCAAATAGAAGGAAGCACTGGTCCCACCGAGCGATTTTTGTGTGGATTCAGTGTAATTACGCGATCATCTTCCCTGAGCATTCCTCTATGAGGGTTTCACATAAAACACTGATTTCTTTGGCGAACGATTTTATCAAATAAGATCCTTCCTGGATGCCAGCCGGGATCAGTTTGTTGGACGAAGGCAGCATGGCGTGTTGTTGGATGTCATGGAGAATAAACGAGCAGCGTAATACGAGAAGATCTTATCGGTTGTTTAGAGATTTCTGTTCTTTGTTTGTTGCAATGATATTTAAGGCCAAATGTCCAAACCACCTCACATCAGATTTAATTTTTATATATCTATAAAAAAAGTCTTTTAAAATATCATATTTAAAATGAAAAATCTATAATACCCTTAAGAAATTAATAGTCCGATTTGATTTCTACTTACGCACCCCTTAGTACTAAGTAAAATATACCATAAAAAATCTCTATAACTTTTCCCTCATTATTCAGACCGGTGATTTAACCTACGGCCGCCCCCTTCTTTGCACCAGAACAACAGAACTGAGGTGCACTTATCCTTTGACAACAGAAAATTAGATCCCACGTTAAAATTAATGAAGCCTGAAACAATCGATCGCTGGCGCCTCTGCTGCTCATCAATCTCCTCTCGGCGCCATCTTACGTGGTGTGTCGTGTGAGGTCTGAGCTAAGGTGGCAAGCAAATCGAATGTCGCATTCGATGTTCCGGCTGCACGCGCTGCCTCCCTCCTCCTACGGAAAGACAAAGGGATGGCTAGTACTCCATGCATGGATGATGATCTACACCCAACTATCCATCCGGCATCTCCATGCATCCATCTCTCTGGACTCTGTAGCAGTACTCTGATGTTGCTCCTTCAGCTCATACTGTTGGACCATGTTAACGACTACAAAGGTGAATAGGAGGCCACGTTTTTCCTTTTGAAATTCTACTCTTTTTTCACTCTAATAACTATGTGAAACTACGAAGATCAAAATCTCAAAATCACAACAAAAGAATAGAGCTAAAATCAAGAAAATCAAACTTCAGCCGGTCTGACTGCCAGGTAAAGGACGGTCTGACTGCCAAGTAAAGTCTAACCGCATGCAGGGCTGATCTGACCGCTTCCCTAGGCCGACTGCAAAATCAACACAGTTTTGGATCCACAAAAGACATAACTTTTGATCTAAATATCCAAATCACTCGAGATCCCTAACATAGCTTAACAAGAAGGCCAGTAACATATTTCAAACGAAGATCGAGACGACCATAGGCAAAGTCCTATGAATTTCTTGATTGAGTGCAAGAGAGCTCAAAATAAGGTGAAAACCTAAACTTGATCCAAAGACTTGCTTGTTGATGAAAGATGGTAAATATGACCTTATATCAACTTCCACAAGTCCTAACAAACTAGATCACAGCAAAAGACCAAGACAAAACTCTTAAAACACAAGAACCTAAAATCACAAGAAAAAGAACAAGAACAATAAAGAACTCATCTTTCACCCACTGCTTATCTAATCATGGTTGATTGGATTTATATTGAGTAATTGAAGGTTTACAGTCATTCCACCATGGATGACAAAAGTTCACTCATGAGCATTGTCGGTGATCTAGAACCGATCTTATGTATGATTGTTTGATTCGAGAGTCTTCAAAATTGATCACGTGGAGAGAACGACACATGGATTTTTATATAAGTTCAGGCCTTCTCCGGAGAGAATAACAACTCTACTCCTGTGTGTATTGCATTGAGTATGTTGGTTACAATCAAGAAAGACTAAGGCTTGTGCTCCTGATACGCTTGTTCCTCCCCTCTTTGATCCTCTGATTGTAGCCCTTATATAGTGTATGAAGAGGTGGCCGTTTCTCCAGGTCAAGAGGCGCCTTATTGTTTCATATAACGAGCGTATTGATGGTAGTTATCGCTGGAGTAATAACCCCTCCACGTCGTCTAGCAGTTACTTGTCAGAGATAAAGATGTATTACGTGCAATTATTTCTGAGAATAACAACATATATTGATTGCTTAAATTCTCTAATCAATTGGGCCTACTCGTCTGCAAGCTCCACTGATTACAAGTTGGTCGTAATTGACCTGGTCGTAGGATGACTTACGACCACATGGTGGTTGTAGAAGAGCTTACGACCATGAGGTAGTCGTAGAAAATTTTACGACTAGGTACTAGTCGTAGAAGAACTTACGACCATGGGGTGATCGTAAAAGAACTTACGATCATGATGTAGTCGTAGAAGAACTTATGACTATAGGGGTGGTTGTAGAAGAACTTACGATCACTTGGTTAGCTTCTCCCTTATGAATATTAAGGGGTATATTCAAGAACCATATGATGATATATTTATCCATAATAAGAATTACGGGTAAATAATTAAATGAGGATTATTTAATCCTCGTCAAGCATCCAATCCTATAATTTTCTTTCTCAGTACATCTCTCTCAAACCCTAGCCTCTCTATTCTCTCAACTTTTCCTGAAATATCATATTATGGTTTCTAGGCTTGGTTCGATGGTGTGTAAATCATGCACCACTCCTTATATGGTGGAGGTTAGGTCTAGAGAGAAAATCCTAATAGACATCTGTTAAGCCCATACATAAATGGGTTTCATTCACGCACGCTTCTCAAAGCGGATGACGATTCGGGTCTTCCAAATTCGTCCCATCGTGATCTTGTTCTCCTCATAACCTAAACTGCTTCTCCTTTGCACCGTCATGTGCCGCAGTTTCTCCAAAGTCACGAACCCGGTATTTTGGTGAAGATACCAAAATACCCCTTCTCGATCATTTCATCCTTGACTGAGTCCAATCTTGTGAAGCAATACCATATTTCGCCACACGTAGTTCATCAATGGCTTTCCTTGTACCGACAAGTCTCTCATCTGGCTCCCACTAAACCGCCTCAACACTTGCATCGGCTCAAGTCATTTGATGCAACCCGTTGCACCAAACTTATCGTTCTAGTCATTTTTGTCCACCTTGTGCCTTGCTTGAGACCAACCTCTTCACCCAGCATCCTAGATCGTTTTGAACATTAATTTCACCAAACCAAATCCTCTATCATCCTCGCCATTGACCGTAGTTGACTCCTAGTGTCCATGCGCAACAATAGACCAATAAATCGATTACGGGTACAATTTCTTCGTAACTTGACCTATGTTAGCCGAAACATGTATCATGCAACACATATGCATCAATTCCATGACCCCCTTGGTCAATTCTCAAAATTCGGCACTGCTCACTGTGTCTGAACCGCCATGGCCGATCAGATCGCCGCCACCAGGCCGATCTGACCGTCAACCCTTAGCTGGTCAGACCACCATTCATTGGCCGGTCTGACCGCACTCCCCGATAACAGGGGACTGGTCTGACCGCTAAGTAGTGATCAATCATACCGCTTTCTAAGATCAGAAAACACCCCTCTCTTGACTTTTCAGTTAATCTCTATCTAGTTTCGCGTCCACTGTCTATTTTCAATGGCATCTGGTGCGAACGCATCCCCGAACACTCCCACACAACTACACAAGTGTTTGGTGTCCATCTATACAACTTTTGCACCGTTGGTCTAATCGCTCCCCATGACCACCCTGGCCGGTCTAGATTTTTGCACCCTGAAGCCTGATAACAATCCAACATTTTACAAAACTGAGAGTTCATTCCCTAAACTCTTCGATAACGATGCTCATTATTCATGGTCTAGATTAGCCCCGTATCAAACGGTCTCTACGCAAGCCCTTTCGCATCCCGGTCCATCGATAATTCTACCAAGGACGGCGGCCGGCCGGGCGCATGCACGCACGCATCATTTCGACCCCTTACAATTAATGCTAGCTAGCTGGCTCAGGTGTCCCGTGTCCCGCTTGTCAAAGCTCAAAGGTCGGTGAATGCATGGCCGGCCGGCGGCCGTCCACCCAATCGGTTGTGCTAGTACGTACCGTCGTACGCACGCGCGCGTTACCATGCATGCACGCATCCAAGCCTCCATGCACTGCTCCATTCAGTTAACATGTACTCGATCAGTCTCTACGTACATATGCTGACACTACAACGCCATGGCAATACGGCGTGGGCGGGCGGCTAATAGAGGAAGAGGGGGACGAGCTTCGCTTGATTTGCCGTCTGACGCGCGCGCTCTGCATGTGGTTTGGCAGCTACCGACCTAGCGACTTGCGGTGCCTTCTGCCTTGCCCGTGGTCCTTTCCTTCCTACGCCACGGCTGCCTGTGAATCGCTTCGCCGCTTCTAATAGCAAGCAAGATGCCAGGCACCTAATTAGCCTAGTAGTTTAACACACTTTGTTTGAGACAACTCTGCTTATTTATGTACGTGGATTCAGGCTTGTTTGAGAAAACTAGTAGTGGACTTCAGCGCCTTACATGGGACGAATTATTACCACTTATTAGCACTACAAATTACAAAACTTGTTAAAATTCATCTGTGTACGGGTAACAGCGTTCAGTCTGTCCGCATGCACAGACTAACCTCATTGCACCCATGCGCACGGCACCAGGTCAGGTGAAGACCGGACCAGCCAGGCCACTGATTGATGGCAACACTACACTACTATCCATCCGCATGTGTACATTTATAGGAGTGTAATAGTATATAGCACGCTCCATTCACATGCATATACATAATTATATATGCAATGATTCGCGTCTAGGGCTCTAGGCCCCACTTAAGGCAAAGAATCCATCTGAATTTGATCTCTCGATGGCCCTCTTCAGTCTTCAGTCTTCACATCAAGTTAACCTCACATGACCCCCTCTCTCTCTCTCTCTCACACGCACACAAACACACACACAGAGTGAGAGTCGTGACTGACTGAGAGGGTGAGCCGTTTGTTGGCGGTACTACGGCCCCAACCGAACACAGTCCCACTTTTGAGAGAAAAAGCAGATTCCTGGGGTACAACTCAAGTAACACACACACATGAATGAGTGAAACATCATGATACATGACCTGTTAAATCACCAACAGTGAGAGATGGATGGATCAATGGAGGGATCTCGACCGACGCATGAACAGTACGTAGTTACCGCTTTCCGGTATTGGATATTCACTCGCTTCCTTACTTGTTACTACCATAAATCTCTGCGTACTATCACACATCTTGTGCTGTCGCAGCGCGCTGTGGTCAGCGTAGGCAACGGCGTTATGGAAGCCTTCGGCTTCGGCACGGGCTGCACGGCACGGCATGGCCTATTTTCTGTGCACAATGTACAATTCGAACCCAGCCTATAAAAGCCCGAGACATCGGTTGCTTTGCAGATGGAGCGTACTCGGCCTAGTCAGCCTATCTCGCGCAACGAGCTGTTTTTACGGTATTTAATCCAATAATTTGGATTTATTATAATTTAGTTATACTACACCTGATGGTATGAGTTGTAGAATCTCAAGAGCGATATAATTATAATTGCCCATATGTGGATTAGATTAGATAAAAGTAACATTTACAACCCTAGTTAGAAAAGTCCATAATAACTCTACGAAAAAATATAAGTACAAAGAAAAGTCTATTATGCTCTTAACAAATCAATGGTCAAATTTGATTTATACTACCGGTAGAACGTGCCGTAGAATTTCTCTGCACAATTCCAGGAGAGCTACTAGCGCTATAACACAATCCTCATCTGGAAAGCTAGAGCAGAGAACAAGAGTAAATTCTTCTTTTGGTCACTTATCCAGAACAAAATCCTAACAGTAGACACAACCTTGCACCGCGAGGTCGGCCCCATCACTAGACTTACCTGTTTTCCCCAACCCAGGTGAACTGCAATGAATCCTACCTCACACCCAAGCCAAAATCATTTTTTTCAATTTTCCCAACATAAATTTTTCTACAAGTGTTTCTAAGTCCAAAATGTTTCACAAACGATTTTCCAAAATGTGTCATCCCTATTCTAGATTTTTCCGCGATTTTCTACTAAGCATTTATTGCCTAAATTAGACTCAGTCCCACCAATTAATTATAGTAAATGGGTAATTAATTAATCCTAGGGTGACATCGGAAAGTATTTCGATGACAAGGAAGTTTCATTTCAATATTGGGTAATATCTAAGTTCTAGTGCAAATATAGCAAATTTATTTAAGTTAAGCATGCAACAAATAATTTATAATGAAAGCAACATAGCATTTGAAAACTGTGATCAATATGATTAAAAAAAACTAAGATCAATATGATCAAAGAGGGTGTTTGCCTAACTTCGGTTCAACGTCGAACATATCTGACGTATCATTTTATATATGGGGAAAGCCAAATAACCCAAATAAATTCAAACAAAGCTCAAAAGTAATTTTTTGGTACTGGAAGAAATCTCTTGATTTTTTTTTTAAAAAAGGAACAAGAACGAGGTCAAACGGAGTCCGTATGAAGGAGAACAAATCATTAGAAGTTTTCCGGAGAGGGAAAAACAGATTAATTGAGAGGGAAAATAATGTACTAGGGTTTATATTTTATTTTCTTAAAGAAATTCTTGGGAAATGCTTGTGTGGCTTACAAGTGAGGTCCACTAGTCAGTATTTTATTAATTTTAATTCAGGCTGATAGGGGGGCCATGATGTCAGTGACTAATTAGTTTTAACTATGTAATTAGTGCCTAACCAAACAATACTCGAGTGGGGCCGCTGGTTAGCGAGAGAGAACATGAAGGGAGCAGGGGCAGTTGGCTTCAGCCATGGCTGAGAGGCTTGGCGAGCTCGTCGGCGACGATAGGGTGGCGAAGGGGTTCGGCCAACCGGCAAAATGGAATGCAGAGATGACAGTGAAGCTAATGGTGGTGGTGGAGGTCGGAGTAGTAGAAGGAGGCGGCGACGTGACGGTGTTGAGCAGCGGGGGTTGTCTCGGTCATGCGAGGGACTTGGTGCACGAGAGATTGGGAGCAACAATTGAGTGTGCGATTGGCTTCAGGGGGCTACCACGTCGCTATAGGGAGTGGGCACAGGGACCTAGGGTCATTGGAGTTGGCCCGGCGGCGGAGACACTGCTACAATGGTGACTACATTGCACACTATTTCACCGAAAAATAAGTAGCGCAAAGGCCTCAGGTGAGCTCTAGGAACTCACCGGGTGGTCTCTACAGGGGCAGCGGAGCACGGTAGTGATCGGGTGATGGGTGGTGGCAGCTGAAAAGCATCTAGGCCCCCCAAAAGCTGATTTTGGTAATTTATGATAATATGTGATAATTGGACTAATGTGTGTGATTGAGCTTTTGTAAGGTTAAGTCCAAATGGTAAGTATGATCATGAAGCTGCATGCTAAAGGGTATCGTGAAGATCAAATTGAATCAAAGTCAAGGTACAAATAGATTAGAAATCTTTTTACCCTTTTACCGGTCTTAGGATTTTGGTTGGAAGACCGGATTATAGGTTAAGTGCCGTACTATTAAGAGGGATCATGACTAGTAGCTTGATAGCATGTTCTTGTGCCTTATGGATCAATCTAGGATCATGCATGCATCTGG
The DNA here is from genome assembly GCA_036346255.1 of Ampelocalamus luodianensis. NCBI lineage: Eukaryota > Viridiplantae > Streptophyta > Magnoliopsida > Poales > Poaceae > Ampelocalamus > Ampelocalamus luodianensis. Next base: position 15,453,891 of record CM070621.1, on the reverse strand, counting down.
TTTGCCTTTATTTTTTTGTCAAGTTCGTTTTGTCAGGACAATCGGTAGTACCGGCATTGTTCTTGCGGTACTACCGCTCCGCGGTATGACCGAACTTGTTGTGGCGGTATGTTTTTTACAGAGAGACCCTTTTCATGTTCCCGTGCCAAACCCTCATCACGGTAGTACCGTAAGTGTTTGCGCGGTATGACCGGAAAACGGTAGTACCGCATTGGTTAAGCGGAAGTACCGCACGCCGGTTATTCCGATCTTTACTTGGCGGTATATTTTTTCCAGCGCGCACCTCTTTTGTCTCTCTTGGAAAATGGTAGTACCGCACTCACCTTGCGGTATGACCGCTCTGCGGTAGTACCGTTCAATAGTTGGCGGTAGTACCGCTCTGCAAGTTAAAACGACTATGTCAGGTCATTTAATGCCTCTGTTATAGCCGTTACAGTAGTGGTTGGAAAAGTGCGGTAGTACCGCCCGGTACTTGGCGGTAGTACCGGTTATGGCTGATTTGTGAGGTTTTCTTCTCCAACGGTTATAATTTTTGTTGAGGGGTATAAATACTCCCCCACCTGCTCAAGGACAGAGGGCTAGACCACATTTAACATCATTTGAGTCTTGTGCATCCTTTCAACTCCTCAAATTTACTTGTTCACTCTTTGTGAGGTTGTTAAGCTCATTTAAGTGCATTCATCATTCTAGTTGATCCTTTTGCACTTGAGTGTCGTCAAGCGAATGTCCTTGATTTGTTACTCTTGGAGTTTTGCCAAACTCCTAGACGACTTGGCGGTGATTGCACGGTGATCTCTTCAAGAAGATTGTGAAGAGGCCCGGTGCCCAAATTGTGAGTGGTTTAGTGTTCACCATCTCCGGAGTGGAGGAAGAACAACAAATAGTGATCGAGGAAAGGCTTAATTCGTGGAGCCGGCTTGATTGGTTCAAGCTCCCTCAACGTGGACTAGTGAAGACCGACAAGTCTTCGATACCACAGGAAAACATCGTTGTCTCTTTGTGGTTATTTCTTGTCTTTACTCTTCCGCATTTATATCTCTAGCTTGATCTTTATGCTTGTATTGCTTAGCTAGAAGTATAACTTGTTTAGACTAAGTTGTTAATTAACTTATCTTGTAAAATTGTTTAAAAGTTTTAAAACCTCCTATTCACCCCCCTCTAGTCGGTTATCCTTGATCCTACAGCAGCGGCGGAGGCAGGGGAATGCATGCTCGGTTGGGGCTATTTGTAGCCATAGCAGAGGGGCGCCACCAAACCAAAGAACTACAGAGGAAGGAGGACGGTGACGTGGGGGTGAGGGGAATGCGTGCTCGGCTGGGGCTATATATAGTCGGGGCAGAGGGGAATGACTATTGTGCGACACAGGTGCGAGGTAGGGCCCTACCATTGCGGCGGAAGGCGACAATACGGCCTCGGGAGAGAGCGCAATACTGGAAAGGGTGGGAAGGTGGGCTGAGACGTGAGCTCGAGGGAGGCAAAGGCAGACAGGCGGGCAGAACCGACGTGACAGAGAAAAGAAAAGGAAAAGAGAGAAAGGAGGGGCGTGGCACGCTGTGACAAAGAAAAAGGAACCATGTTGAGGCAGGGTTGCTTGGGAGGCAGAGATGAACACGGTCACTTTGGGAAAAACTTCCGTTGCAACAAGGCATTGCTGGTGAGAAGAGAGGAGACATGGGGAGAGAGGAGCACAACATGTTGTAGAGAGGGAAAAGATGAGCACGATGGGGGTGGGGCGCGCGTGCTGGAAAAGATGGGCGTGTTGAGCGGCTACAATGGCACCATGGTTGTCGGTGAAAGTAAGACAACGGCACGGCAGCTGACGAGTGGGACCCAACATCCGTGAGAGCGAGCGAGACAAAAGAGAGATATACTGATGGGGTGAGTCCAATGACCCTCATATCGGGTTAAGTGAAAGGGTAAAGTTACGGAATACACTTACGCTTTAGGGAAACATACTTATGAAATGAAAGAGGTTCGGCTAAGGACGGAGTTAGGTCGGGATTTGGGCCGAAAGCAAAGGCAGGTTGAGCCGTGGCTATTGTTTTGACCCAGAGCGCGTTAGAGAATTTAGAATTGATTTTTAATTTTAGAAAAATCCAAAAATAATTTTTGAGCTCTCAAATGAACTCAAAAAATTCGTAGAAAATTTACAGAGCTACTTTACAACAATCCAAATCCAAATAAAATATTTTTAGACTTTAATATTGTTTTAACAAACCTTCAAAAAGCTTTTAGGCTCGGGAAAATAGGAAAAGTTGTTTTGTAAAATTCTGAAAATTGCTCCAAAATTTAGAAATAAATAAAACAACTATTTTTAGCTAGAAAATGGAAAATTAAGGCTGTTACAGCCTACTAGCCAACTCTTTCTCCTCGCTTTTTATTATTCTTGAGATATTGGTTGAACAGTTTTTTGTTAGTGTATATCGCCTTGGACAGTGTATAAAATATTAATTTGTCCTGAGTCCGAAAGATCATGTATTGGCTCTGTTGTCAAGCAGTAGAAGATTGTAGCTCATTAATGCCATGTCTCCTATGTAGTGGCCACCTACTCTACACCTATGAGGTAGTCTGTCTACTCGAACGAGATCATGAGCTAGTAAACGAGATCATGAACTTGTCTACTAGCCACTCACTGACAACAATTTCATGAACTAGTAAACCTAGTAGCAGAAAAGGTTACAAACCAAGCCTGTCCTTTTCTCCCTCCTCCCATAATTACATTTAATATAGGATCGGGATGTCTGCATTAAGAGCTATCTTTAGCGATTAAAAAAAACGGAGCATGCAAAGTATCACAATTTGCTATAACCTATGCTACAGTAAATATTCGTTTTTCCTACAGTGCTCGCTGAGGTATTGGTTTGTACTGTCATTCACTCTCGAAAAACACTGTTCACTGCAAGTAGTACAGAGGATCGAGATCCGTTACATATAATGACCCAAATGTGATGATTGTGCTCCATTATTTGGCCAGCACTGTGGGGCTCTCATGTTACCTTAGTCATGGCTGGTGAAAATGTTTGTCTTTAATTTTTTATAAGTATAGACAAGAGGCTTCTTTAACTTTTCCTAGTAAGAAAAAACGAAAAGAAGCTGCTCTGAATCTCTAGTGCATGTGAGGAGCTTGCCAGAAAGAACAAAAGTTTCTAAAAAAGCATTCAAACCCAAGTACCTAGTAGTACTTGTCAAGTCGGAAAGAGCCTGCTAGCTTGGGTACATGACATTGTATAAGTACAAGCAAGGATAAGTAAGTATGGGAAACTTTTATGTCCAAACATGAAGCTAAACAAGATGTTAGTACTCACCGACCACCCTAACACGCTCAAGTCTCTTAACACGTCAGAACAAATTGCCCCTCTTTAACTCTAATAGTTCACTACCACATGATACTATACTATGAAGCTGCGATTAGATTCAGGAAACTCGCGTCTGATTCGTGTACATGAGTAGTACACTGCACAGGGCGGTTGCAGGTTGTGTTGTCCGGCACCAGAGCCCAGCAGGAACAAGGGATTGTTGCTGTGGCTGGTCTGTCTGTCGCGCCGCAGCCTACTGTCGCGTACAGGCGCACGGCTTCTGCCTGTGATTCTGCAGCTTCTCACACTGTCACTGTCGCACACCTGCTGCCTCTGCGCTGCTCTGCTCCCCCGACACTGCAACGTGTAGGCCTCGAGCTCCATCTGATCCCCTGCCACTGCCATGGATATGATTTGATTCGTTTCTCCCCCCACTTTTGCTGCCCTTCCATACCCACTGTTGTTCCCAACTGCTCCCATCCTTGTACAGGCACGGGGCATGTCAATGCTGAAGTGAAATTTAAGTTAGAACTAGCAACAAAGAGGAGGTGATGCATTTAAGACGTGGTACATTCTCTGGAGTAAAATGAACGTAGTATGACCCACCTTGACCCATTCCGTTTCAAGTAGAAGTTACAGTGCTCTTTCTAGAATTTGAGGAATTTCAGAGGTTTTTTTTTTACCGAATCGTACTGATTGTGGCGTTATTTTTAGTATGTCTTTGTTGAAGGTCCCCATGTTAACAACAAGGAAGTATCAAGAAGTGCCGCCGTACAAATGTCATAATCACCACCTGATGTTGCAATGACACATAATCACAGCCGCTGGCTTTCTTTATCAGCAAGCAAGCAATGCAAATGTTTTGTGTGCAGGGAAAAGAACACAAAAGGGAAAAGGTGTCAGTGAAGAAGCTTAAATTAACATGGATTAGTGTCCCCAGAAGGAAAAGGGCCGAGAAAGAAAGCACGGTTAATCAAGTGGTCATCACGACGGTCTCACAGCGATATTGTGCGCGAGGGTAGCGGTACAGACAAAAAGATTTTATTTTGACACTGGGGCGCCGGGGCCCTGCCTGCCTGCGCCCCACCCTGTCCATCCATCCCTCCATCCATGGACGAACCAACCGATCATTCAAAATATGTTCCTAAGATGTCCAACTCTCTCTCTCTCTCTCTACACGAACACGACATCGCCGTCCAACAGAAACTGGAAATGATGGCTTGTCTTCTTTCTTCTCTCTCTCACTTATCTAGAAGAACATTGAAAAAAGAAACAGAATGACAGGTTCTCCCTGCAGTCAATCCTATCTTTTACGTTGACATACAAGTTCCTATATAGTAAACTTCACTGCGAGGTAACTCCAACTTTCAATTGGAGTACTCAATTTAGAGGCCATGCTTCGGCCGAAGCACGATACAATTGGCCTGATCTGATTGGACGCAATCATGCTTAGATCGACAGCTCAGTACACACCATACCATATCGTGCATGGCCTGGGCGGCGACCAGCGGGACGCGGATGCGGACGGCGCAAGGCACAACTAGCGTGGGGTGATTGGCGAGGAAGAGGTGATCATCGGTCGGTACAGCTGGATAGGGCACAGCGACAGTGTCGACGTCGGCCGGGCTAATTGTTCCCAATGTTGTAGCCGCCCAGCCCAAGAGGCCAACGTACTGTGTCTGGGTCAGCATCTCGACCCATAAGTCGGCATGACATGACCTATTTAGTTAGCCGGGCGGGCCGGTCATGTTGGACCTAATCGTATTTGTGTCGGCATGAGAACTTTGCTGCACCGAACAGCCTATTTGGCCACCTCTTCTGTCAGTGCTGGCTGGTTCACAATCAATTCATCTAGTAGGTCATTCATGCGCAAATAATTCAATCGAAAAGCGGTCGCAAAGACATGCAATTAGCATGCGTGCCATTAATTGCTGTCCCTGCGACGTGCTGTTTGCTTTGAAACGATGGGTCAAAGCGAGAGAGGAGACCAAGCCGGCACGTATGCCCGTGCGTTACAATAGTATCCTAAATATAACCTAAATTTTGCATGAGCATGCATCAAGAACATAACCGTTCATTTTAAAAGGTAGATTAAACAAAGATAGCAATTGTTGACACTTATGTGCCTTCGAAACATCATACTTCCTCCGGTTCAAAAAAAAAAAGTCTTTTTAGATATCAACTTGTTTTTTTAAAAAAAAAAACTGGAGGGAGTAATATGCAACGTAAATATGAAAGCACAAAGAATTAGTGCAGGAGATGAATAACCCACAGCTAATGTCATATCCTCCTCCTCATCTCTAATGTCATATTGTACCATCTTGTTTTTGATTGGTTAAGCTATTAGCAAGAGCGAGCCCAACAAAATATTATGGGCCATATTTTGGAGATGCACCGACCTGGAATTATAACCTCAGATATGCAACCGAATTAACCACAGAATTTGAGAAAATAGAAATGGGTCTAACCGCTGCTCTAGAACAACACCACAAAGCGGGTAATGACACCATAAGAGTTACAGGGGAAAAGCAACCACCATTCCTTCCGGGGGAAAACTAACATTTAATTGTGCTCCTTGCTTAACAATTAGAATATTGTGATAGTGAATATTGTGAGTACTACAAACACAGGATTTTTTTAATAGAATTAGAAAAATAAATGCATGTTTAATAAAAATACAAAATGGGCTTCTATCGGTAATTCATTTAGCGACAGGCTGATATAGAAGATTGCGATAAGATCACGTCGCCAAATGAATTGGCGACAGGAGTTTACCCATCAAATTGTCGCCAATTCATTTGGCGACTGGGTATTGTTTGGCCGACAGTCTTATCACTAATTCATTTGGTCGATATTCAGATATAATAATGAAGGTTTTGCCTATTGAATCTGCACAAACCTTTTGGGTGGAGCTTCTTAGACCCATCCACGACAACAAAGGAAGCTAAGGCTGAGGTTGGCAGACATCCAATGTACCACTATCATTAGAATCCACAGGGTTGCATCGTGTGTTGTATCTACATTCTACGATGAAAGAAAAATGAAATCACAATGCCACATTACGGACGTACTGCATTCTCACGTTTACACAAATTGATACACTATATGTGATTCTTCATAACATCTAAGCAAGCATGGACTCAAGTTAAAATATAAATGTAATCTTTGACATAATTTGTTCACTAATAAAATCCTACATATAAATTATTCATCTGAGCACTGACCCAGGTCATTTGCTCTATTTTCTAGCATATCATGCCTCTTGTGTCTATCTCTATGAAAAACCATTGTGAAGGGACGCCCAGCTGTATGGTAAAGCTGCATATGCATTGCAATGAGCATCATATTGTTACAATTAAAGGCATAGGAGGATAGTGGATTATGAACTAAAGGCATAGGAGGATAGTGGATTATGAGCTATGTCAAAATTAAATTAGAGAGTGCATAAAGTAAATAAATGAAAGAATATAGAAACGAATGAGATCAAGCAAGGTAAGAATGAGGATTGACCTGGAAATTAAGGGTTGGGGGGAAGCAGGCTAGGCATTTCATCAAACAGGAGGTAGGCGTCGAACAGAAGGTTGTAGTGTGGAGGCATGAGATCATGCGCATGAGAGAGGAGGTCCATGTGGATGCATATGGGACTGGCCCCGTGTCCCTGGCGCCATCTTCCCCACGTGACCCGCTGAGTCCCTTGTAGCAGCTTAGCACACCTCGTGACCCAAGCATTGTCGGTGTTACGCACCAACGTTGTGGCCCTCTGTTCGCAAGGGTTTTGTCGTGGTAGTAGTGGATTGGTGGACACGGGTATACAGTCGTGGCACCAGAGCTCAACGATGCAGTAGTGCCAGAGCGACGCTTGATAAACGCGACTAGAGGCGATGGAGAAAGGGGGAAGAGGCCGGTAGAAATATGTCGCCTCGAACTACTCCCTCAACCGACCCCCAACCAAATCGATAGAGGCTGAGGGGAATTATTGGCGTCGGGCTTACCCTAGACGGAGGGAGGGAGGACGACGGCCGAGTAGCCATGGCGGCGTCAGGAGAGGGAGGCGACAACGTCAACCCAAAGGGGTGGGAGTCAACGGAGAAGTAGATGGAGTCGACGGAGAGTAGCCCTAGATCCAATTTTGCGCACATGTCGTCGAGTCATTGTGTCCCGTCCCCACTTCTTCCTCACCGCCGGTCACTCACTACATATAGTGTTGTAGAAAAGGAGAAGAACAGAAGAAGGACAAGGAAAAAATAGTCAAACAAGCTTACCTTGGTGCAACTGCCATCCAAACACGTACTTGCTAACAACTACAGAGTTTGTAGCCACATTCGTTCAAGCTCGACGGTTGGCAAGCAGCTTGTCGTAGGGGCGCCACACCGGCCCCACGACCTGGCGAAGCAAGGCGACCGAAGACCCTCGGAGGTCACGAAGACCCTCCGAGGAAACCGAAGACCCTCGGAGGTCACCAAAGACCCTCGGAGGAAATCGTGAGACCCTCCGGTGGGCGAAGACCCTCGGAGGAAACCGAAGACCCTTCGGAGGGGCCCCGGAGCACTCCGAAGGATGGCCCGAAGGCCTCCGCGGAGTGGCCCCGACGCCCTCCCCCGAAGGACACTCAAGACCCTCCGCAGTGTACTTAGCTAGGGGCATGCTTGTACTTTCGAGATACCTTACCAAGAGGCTATAAATAGCCTCCCGGAACCATGTAAAGGCGGGTTTTTCGCTTGGATAAATGAAATCGAACCCCTTTTAGGACCCCTGTCCTTCGGCGCAGGGGCCTCCTTTCTCTTGTCTAGTCTCACCACTACGACGGTTGGCGCCGTCCGTGGGGTTCGGCAAGAAGGTCACGCAAAAAAAAAAACAACAAACACACACCACAATGGCCCCGCGAAGGGCACTGCCCAAAGTCTCCATGAATCAAGGCTGCGGCGTGCCGCGCCCCGAGCACCCCAAAATCAAAGCGGGCGGCCGCCTCGCCGCCGCCACGCGAGTAGCCGAGGAAGAAGCGAATAACTCCACCCACGGAGGCATAGTGGGAGGCGACGCCCCCCCACCGAAGCGTCTCTACCAAATACGCAGTCCCCGGGTGTCACTCGGAAGCGCAGACCTACAAGAAACCTTCGCGACCTCGGCGAAGGCATAAGCTCAACCAGAAGTGCGCCTTCGGTGTCAAGGCAGGAAAACTCCTAGGCTTCCTCGTCTCGAATAGAGGAATCGAGGCAAACCCCGAAAAGATCAGGGCAATCCAAGAAATGCAACCACCAGTCCGGGAAGTACAAAGCTCACAGGCGCCTCGCCGCCTCGGTAGGTTTTGTCAAAATCGGCGGAGCGAGCGCTGCCCTTCTTCAAAACCCTACGAGGCGCCGAGCCATTCCGGTGGACAGCAGACTGTCAGCATGCATTCGAAGAGCTCAAGAAGTACCTCGCCATGCTACCAAGTCTCGCCAGTCCAGCCCGGGACTCACGACTTCTCTTGTACGCCGCGTCCGCCTCCGCGGTCAGCGCAGTCCTCGTCCAAGAAGACGGGCAACGGCCCGTCTACTACGTCTCCGAAGCACTCCAGGAGCCAAGACAAGATACGCGGAGCTGGAAAAGCTAGCATACGCCCTCCTGATGGCCTCGCGCAAGCTTCGCCATTATTTCCTCGCCCATCCAATCACCATACCAACCTCATACCCACTAGCTATGATGCTACGCAGCAAAGACGCCGGGACGAGTCGGCAAATGGGCTGCGGAGCGGCACCTTTGACATTACGTTCGCCCGCGCACCGCCATAAAATCTCGATCCATTGCGGACTTGTCGCGAATGGACCCCAGGCGAACAACGGCCGGCACCGTCGAAACGCCATGGACGCTGCAAACCGACGGCTCCTGGTGTGCCGCGGGAGCGGCGCGGCGAGCCATTCGACAAAACTTTCGAGACAAGGGACCACGAAATGGCTCGGACCTCGCCACAGTGCGGCCGTGGCGAAGGTTCTCGGGATCACCATCCGACGATCCCCGAAGCGCCAACGGCGGCGACCGCCGCAAAATGGCGGTGCCAACGAAAGTCCACCGCCGAAGTTTTCTACGAGATCGCGACCAAACCGTCCACCTGACAAAACTCCCGTCGCCGCCGCTGGCACCGGGGCTCCGCCGAGCACCGGGGCTCGCCGGCGCCAAGGCTCCATCCGGGCACTAGGGCTCCACCGAGCCCCACGAGCCAACCGCGCTAACGCCCAGGCACCAAGATAGCCCAAGTCGCGAGCGCCATGTGGCGCACATCAAGACCGGATGGCGCAACACCATCATCGCCTACTTAACAAGCGGAGAACCCGACCCCGGCTCGAAGCAAAGCGGCTCAGGCACCGCGCTAGGAACTACCACCTCGTCGGAGGAGACCTGTACAAAGGAGGTGTCTGTACCCCCTTTCTTCGGTGCATTTCGCAGCAAGAGGGTCAGCACCTCCTTGAGGAAATACACGAGGGAATCTGCGGAGCACATCAGGCTCCACGATGCATCGTAGCAAAGCCTTCCAAGCAAGGTTTCTATTAGCCATGGCACAAAGGACGCGCAACACCTCGTCCAGCGATGCCAGGGTTGCCAGTGGGGCAGTCACAACCCAAAGGCACCTCCAATCCCACTACAGCCTCTACCGCCGGTTTGGCCCTTCGCAAGATGGGGCCTCGACATCATCGGCCCCTTCCCGGCGGCAAAAGGCAACCTTCGTTTCGCCTTCGTCGCTGCTCGAGTATTTCTCAAGATGGGTAGAAGCGAGCCATCCCAAAGATAACATCACCATGCCAGCGTTTCCTTTGGAAAAATATTATTTGCAGATACGGAGTACCTCGGGAGATAGTCACCGACAATGGCACTCAGTTCAACTCCGCAGCCTTCAGATCATTCTGCCAAGGCCTGGGCACCGCTATATGCTTCGCATCAGTGGGCCACCCGGAGTCCAACGGAGCAGTCGAAAGGGCAAACGGCAACATCATGGCAGGACTCAATAGGCGCTTAGTGGGCTTACCAAAGGGCTCACGGCCCGAAGAGCTTGAAGGCCACGTGGGCAATTCGGACCACGCCAACTAGAGCAACCGGGTTTTCTCCCTTCAAACTCCTCTTCGGGGACGAAGCAATGACACCCGAGGAGCTCGCTGCCAAGTCCCTCCGTGTGGGCCAAAGCGATAACCAGCAAGAACGGCAAGTGTCCTCGGGCGCATTAAGAACACCGCGTGCGAGCCATATCAAACATGGCAAGCTACGCGGCGGAGTCGCGAGGGCGTACAACAAGAAGGTCGGATCCGCTACCTCGCCCAGAGATATGGTCTGGCGGTAGCAAACCCATAACGATTGGCAAGCTGCATCCAAATGGGAAGGGCCCTACATCATCACCCGCAGACACGGAGCGGCTCCTACCACCTAGCCACGCGGAAGGACAGGCTCGACCATACATGGAACGCAAAGAGTCTTCGCAAGTTCTACCCGTAGGAGCTGTATTGTAAAACGAAAACAAAACCGGCCGCGGCGGACAACGATCCTAACCCACAAGCGAGGGGGAACTTGTACTAAACCACCTGTAACACCCTTTCTTTTTGGACATTTTGCGCCAATGAAATGAAAGACCCTGTATGCCCGGACGACCCTCGAAAAAAATAAATAAATAAATAAATAAAAAAATACGACACCGCGCATGGCCTTCGGCCCCGGTGCACATGGAAACCCTCCGCGGGTCCATGTATAAAAAAAACGACACCGCGCATGGCCTTCGGCCCCGGTGCACATGGAAACCCTCCGCGGGTCCATGTATAAAAACGACACCGCGCATGGCCTTCGGCCCCGGTGCACATGGAAACCCTCCGCGGGTCCATGTATAAAAAAAAACGACACCGCGCATGGCCTTCGGCCCCGGTGCACATGGAAACCCTCCGCGGGTCCATGTATAAAAAAAAACGACACCGCGCATGGCCTTCGGCCCCGGTGCACATGGAAACCCTCCGCGGGTCCATGTATAAAAAAAACGACACCGCGCATGGCCTTCGGCCCCGGTGCACATGGAAACCCTCCGCAGGCCCATATACATATAAAAAAATTTAGGTCCCTCGAAGCCCTATCAAAAAAAAAGGTAGGGGACGGCACGCGGCTTCGCCGCTCCCCCCCTCGGAAAAATTACATTTACAGGGCTCCTCCGAAGCCCTATCAAAAAAGGTAGGGGACGGCACGCGGCTTCGCCGCTCCCCCCTTCGGAAAAATTACATTTACAGGGCTCCTCCGAAGCCCTATAAAAAAAGGTAGGGGGACGGCACGCGGCTTCGCCGCTCCCCCTTCGGAAAAATTACATTTACAGGGCTCCTCCGAAGCCCTATCAAAAAAAAAGGTAGGGGGACGGCACGCGGCTTCACCGCCGAGCCTTACCGAAAACAAAACACACACACGCATACACATGAGCCTCTCAAAGAACGCCTCACAATTTTATTGCTTCAAGCTCAACAGATTACAGGCTCCGCACACAACAAAGACAACTCATACAAACATAGTACAGCAGTGCCAAGCGGACTCAAGCTTGCGGAACAAAGTCCCATTCCTCCACACGCGTCGCCCACGCCAGCAGCTCCTCATCCGACGCGTCGCATGCTAGCAACTCCGACAGCTCCCGCACCGTAACCTCGTACGCGTCCAAGGACTCCGACGAGCTGTCGCTCGACACGGTTTCGGGCGGAAGCGCAGACTCAGCACAAGACTTGAGCGGGTCCGCGCCAGCACCAGCGAGCATAGCCTCGTGACGCCTCCAAAATGCACGAATCTCCGCACGCGCTTCCGCCGCCTTCCTTTTCCGCGCACGATGAAAATCCCTCATCGAGCCGGTCGGGTTCGCCAATTTCCAGCGCCTCCACTTCGCACCATGGTACACCACCCCCCGGTAGAACAACCGCAAAGGCCAGATGGGCACTGCACGCCGCTCATCTTTCAAGCCTCGGCGACCAGCGCTTCTTTTGACGCCTCGTGGCCCCGAGGGAGCGAGACCCCGCCCGGCAGTTCGTTTCACCAAAAACCGTTCCTGTACATACGAAGCATAATCACAAATACAAATCACACCGTGGTAGCGAACCTTTTCATTTTTCATTTAAAAACAAGAGGGTGTTACACAAAAAGAGTTTCCCCTCCTACAAAACGCCCCTTACAAACAGCAAAAGCGGGGCACCAAAAAAGAAAGAAAGAAAGAGAAAACCCCTAACAGCGCTATAACCCAAAAGGCGGGGGGTCACACCTTATCCCGTGGGGTGGACCCCCGCTTGTCGGCCCTCGTGTCCTCCACCGGGGCCTTCCCCTTCTCCTTACTCGCGCGCAAGCCCAAGGATTCCGTCGCATCATCATGACCCCGGAGAGACCAGTAATCTTGTAACAGAACCCTCCCGGCCTTCCTGGTTCGGTTCCGAGCGGCCGCTACCTCCTCCGGCGTGGCCACCGCGACAGACCGTGCGGCGAGGCCATCAATAGGCGCGCATCCGGCTTTGTCGAGCGAAGCAAGGGTCGCGGACCAGGCGGCCTTCGCGCAATGGTCTCCGTACGAGCGGGCGGCCGGGAGGCACACTTCCCAATGCGGCAAAGCCTCCCGAGGTGATGTCCATCTCCGACGGACGGTGAACCCTCGCCGGGAACGCGGCGCCTAGTCGCGACACGGCCCCTCGATGACCTCCATGGCTCGCCAGCGGCTGTCCAACGGAGGATGACGGCGCGCGGCAAGTGCACCTCCTCCTCAAGCACAGCCTTCTCGCGCTGAAGAGTCTTCACACGATCCTCCAGGGCCTGCACCTTGGCGGCCAGCGCGTCGCGCTCGCCGCTAACCGCTTCCAAGGCCCGAACCTTCGCGGCCAGAGCGTCGCGCTCGCCCTTAAGCGCCTCGCTCCGAGCATGTCCATCCTCGACCTGCCTTTGAATCTCGGCAAAGCCCGACGCGACATCGTCGTTAATGGCCCTCGCCAACATTATGCTCTGCATAACCAACTCCAATCAGCAGAGCAACAACAAAAAAAAACACAAAAAAAAAAACCCATCAGTTACGACCTTGGCGGCATTAGCCTCAACACCTCGAAGCATCTCAGGTAAAGGCATCCGCGAAAAGAGCTCCCGGAGCAGAGGCGGCGAAGCGAAGTCGGCCACAGCCCCGCAAACCCGCAAGGCGCCCTCGCTAACTCGGAAGTCGCGCGGCACATGGGCCCCACGCCCACCGTCCACGGGGGCTACGGCGGGCCTGTCCTCTCGACCGCACATCGGCAAGCAATGGGGCCGAACCGCGACAACATGGCGCGACCACCACCACCGAGCCATCCTCCCCTCGGCCTCACCACGCAAAATCAATGCCTTTGGCGTCAAGACAAAGCAAAACAAACATAAGACTAGCACGAACCGCAACTTACCGCGAGGCACCCGCGGAGTGGGAGGAACCTCGTCCGCAGCATCCTGGCCCGCGTAAACGTTCGAGGGGGTACTTTTCTCCGAGGAGGCCTCGGAGTCCAGCCCAATGACATCGAACGAGCCCATCGCCTGTTGCACCTGCGAGGCCGTTCTGCCAACCGCCGCGGCAGGGCTCCCGGCGCTACTTACACCGAAGGCGAAGGATCGGCGATTCGCCGACCCAAACCTCCACCCCATCCGAGAAGTCCGCCGCCGAAGGATTCGCCTCCGACCCCTTCGACGGGCGAGCGTTAACACCCGCGCTGTGCGAAGCAGCACCAGCGTCATGGGGCGCAGCTACGCGCAGCGGAGCGACTAGGATCGGGCCGCCCCCCTCAGCTTCTACCGGGCGGGCCCGCTTCTTCTTCCGGACCTCCGGGTCAGGACGCTCGACGAGGCGAACCGACGCAGGATATGCGCGGTTCAGTCGGCCCTCGCGCACCACCAAACCACGCCTCGAGTGCTCCTCCCCCGTGTATGGGCCGAGTAGCTCCATTGCCGCGCTTGCCTCGGCAATGGGCACAGCTAAGAAAAAAATAAGAAATAAAAAAGGGGGAAAATATATAAAAAAACATTGTATACGTATCGAGGTTCGCAAAAAGCACAGTGTACATATGCCGCGTCACCGACAAACAAAACGGCGCTAGGAACCTTACCTTCGCGCCGCGCGGGTAAGAAGAGGTGCCCGAGCCGAGGAACCGCGCTCGACCGCCGATCCGGGCCGCCAAATTCCGAAAGCACAAAATTCCTCCACCAGGTCGCGGGTGGAGAAGCGCCTCGTCACGTCCAGGAGAAGCCGCAGGAGAGACTCCTCACGAGAGGTGAGCTCGATGTCGGGACTCGCGACGGGCTGTATCTGCCCACCCCGGGATCGCAGGCCGTCTTCAGGGACGGAGGTATGGTAGAACCACCTCCGTGTCCAAGCCGTCTCCCAGCGGTTCCGAGCAGCCGGGGCGGGTAGATACATTTGGCAGCGCGACTTCGGCTGAAAGTTTACACTGCCAAAATTTAGCGTTTCCCCGCCGCTGTTCTTCTTTGGCTGACAGCGAGCATCGTGCAAAAAGGCGAAGACACGACCTTCACCCGCTGCTCCGGCTGCCCGAAGCATCCATTCGAAGACGCCCAACTTGACAACAGAGTTGGGCGTAAGCTGCGCTAGCTCTACGCCATACAACTGTAGGACGTCCTTCACCAAGCCAACGCAGGGGATCCGCAGCCCGGCGTCAAAAAACGCGACGAAAACCACCGCCTCGTCGGCCCGAGGCGATGGCACTGTTTCTGCCCCGGGGACCCGCACCACCCGCAAACTCCCTAACTTGCCCTCGTCCACGAGGGTCCGGAGCGTCGCCTCCGTCACCGTAGATCTCCCCAGGTCGCTCGTGTAGGACGCCTCTCCCACCGCATCTCTGCCTCTCTTCGTCATCACAACAACAGCAGAGAAGAATGCACACCCAGAAAAGAGAGTAAACCCTAAGGGGAGGGCAGAGGCAGCTATTTATAGAGCAGAAGATAGCCCAACCGTTGCCACCCGTCATCAATGCAACGGGCACCAAGTACGAGGCGACAAGCACATGAAACAAACGCCGCCATCAAAGCCAATAACGGCGCGTGGCGCCCAAGAGCGCGCGCGCATAACGCCCCACCGCCGCGTTGTCATCAAAAGCGCGACCACCACCCAAGACACGCGGCGCCCAAGGCGCCGCTAAACTAATGCGACAAAAGCCGCTATGGCGAAGCCGCCACGCCGAGGGCGGTGCGCCTGGACCTTACAGGAGAGCGGCGCGGTTTCAGCCATGGCGAAGCAGACCTCGACCGCGAGGGGCTTGTCGTAGGGGCGCCACACCGGCCCCACGACCTGGCGAAGCAAGGCGACCGAAGACCCTCCGGAGGTCACCGAAGACCCTCCGGAGGAAACCGAAGACCCTCCGGAGGTCACCAAAGACCCTCCGGAGGAAATCAAAGACCCTCCGGAGGTCACCAAAGACCCTCCGGAGGAAACCGAAGACCCTCCGGAGGTCACCAAAGACCCTCCGGAGGAAATCAGAGACCCTCCGGTGGAAACCGAAGACCCTCCGGAGGAAACCGAAGACCCTTCGGAGGGGCCCCGGAGCACTCCGAAGGATGGCCCGAAGGCCTCCGCGGAGTGGCCCCGACGCCCTCCCCCGAAGGACACTCCGAAGACCCTCCGGAGGATCCCGGGGACTCCTCTCCAGGAAGAAGGCGGAGCGCCAGCGAAGGGGCGCGGGGCCCGCACAAGCCATAAGCCGGGTCTATTCCCCCCACGATACACCGTGTCCAGGAGAACACGCCATACACCGGAGGCTACAAGTAGGGTGCAAAAGACCCTGCCACCCCTACGAACAGTGTACTTAGCTAGGGGTATGCTTGTACTTTCAGATACCTTACCAAGAGGCTATAAATAGCCTCCCCTGGAACCATGTAAAGGCAGGTTTTTCTGCTTGGATAAATGAAATCCGAACCCCTTTTTAGGACCCCCTGTCCTTCTGACGCAGGGGGCCTCCCCTTTTCTACTGTCTAGTCTCACCACTACGACACAGCTACTCCCCTGCTGAGCCTGAATGCCAACGCCAATCGTTGCGTGCCCCCATTGCCGGCCGCGCCGCTCCCTCGTTGCTGGATCTCCTCCCTTACACCTCTACTGCCAAGAACCCTCCTCCTTCGGTCGCGTCCACCTTCTCGGCCATGAGATCTCTGGCGGGACAGAGGGGTTGCGATGCCACCTATGCTTCCTCCTCTCCGGGAGAGGAGGAGTAGCGACCGGCGGTGGCAACCAGATCCGACCGGTGGAAGCAGCAACTAGGGCGGGGCGAAGCGCGTGGAGCTAAGGCGGCGGCGGCCGGGGGGAGGCGGAGCAGAGCAAAAGAGCGGGTAGGAGACAGGGAAGGGGCGGAGCGTGTGGAGCTGAGGCACTGGTGGCGAGGGAGGGGGCGAAGGTGCGCGGAGCAGAGCTTTAGAGAGGGGGAGATAGGGAAGGGGCGGGGCGAGGGGGAGGGAAGATGCAAGAGAGAGAAGCGGAACGGTCGTGGGGATGGCGGGGTACAACCGTTCGAGTGCAAGCTAGAGTTTCGGGAGGGTGGGGAAGCGACTGGCCTTGGACCCACCTGTTGATGCCAATTGTTTATGAGAGGGTGGTGGTGTGGAGAGATTTTAAGTAGTTGAGAATAGCAAAAGTAGCCTCCGCTCATACGAAATTACAAAAATAGCAGTATGGCAGGCTAGGCAGGTGTCGCGTGTTATCTGCAGCGCTCCCAGACAAAGGCATAGCGACAAGATCAACCGATCACTGGTGGATGATGTGGCGTTACGATAGCAAACATGTCACGCTCCTGGACTCCTTCAGGCTCCTTCCGTGCTATTGGAGCGCTGTAGGTGCCTACCACGCTTTAGGTCCACAGAAGCATGATGCACGATTTTGGTTTTTTATCCTTTAGTGGTTAAGTTTTCTATCCTTTAGTGATTAAGTTTTTGTCTTTTAGTGAATAAGCATGCATGCACCGGTGCAGGTTCCTTCTGCGGATTGAGTGCGGTACGTGGCCTCCTCCATCCCACCGCAACGTTCCATTCTTGTCATGGTTTAAGAGTGTTGCAGGTAACACACGACACTTGTCTAGCCTGCCGCGATGTCATTTTTACAATTTCACGCGAGCGGAAGCTACTTTTGCTACTAAGAATAAAAAAGAGTAGATTTTACTTTAGACCATGTAATCTTACCATAATTTCACTTTGTATTACCCTTAGCAAACCTTTTCACTTTGTGCCACATCTTCTTACTATGTGTTGCACTTTGCACCTAGATAAAGATTTGGCTGCCTTCTTTGTTGTTCGTCGACGGCAAACGACGGCGACGAGACACGAGATGAAGAAAGAGGAGAAGCATAGTTGTAGCTTCACCGGCGGCGATCATAGCAACGGTGGTGACGACAAAACGGCTCACTCTCTATGTTTTGTGTTGCCGTCACTTCACCGGCCATGCCTCGCTGTTGACAAATTCCCTGCATGACTAGTATGTTTCTCTCTCACTCACTGGATGTTCCCCTGGTTTATAGTGAAAAAAAAAAGATTATATAGTCCGAAGAAAAATTTACTCGTAAAAAACGTACCAGGTCAGGTCAGCCTTAAAAAAACTCCCCAGCGTCCCTCCCTCCCCGACGCTCTCTCAACTGCCATCCTCCTCCTCACCTTTTTCACTCGGCCCATCTCCCTCTCCTCTTCTAAAAGGGCTTCCACGACGACGCCAACCAACCTGCCCCTGCCTCTGCTCTGCCGCGTCCTAGCTGAGATAGCAGCTATAGGTAGGCTACACTGCATTGCACGCTCAATTTTGGCAACAACCGTATTGCTTGCGGCAGGCTTGAGGGCTGAGGAGAGAGGACGCACACCGCACACCAAGAAGAGGAAGAAGCGGCGGTGGCAGGTATCATGAGGGACGTGGTGGCGGCCGGCGGGAGGGCGAGCAGGCAGGGCCAGGGCGGCGTCGGGGGAGGGGCGTCGGTGCCGTGCGCGGCGTGCAAGCTGCTGCGGCGGCGATGCGCGGCGGGGTGCGTCTTCGCGCCCTACTTCCCGCCGGGGGAGCCGCACAAGTTCGCCAACGTGCACAAGGTCTTCGGCGCCAGCAATGTCAGCAAGCTCCTCCAGGTACACTGGCTACGCTGTAGGCTGTATAGTTGCATACGCTTGCTTGGTGCTTCTCTCTATTTGCCTACTCGTACCATCATATATGCCACTCTGTTGCTTGTGTCTTTCCATGTGTAAGTATCCCCTGCCTCTTCGTTGGGGATGAATTTGTTTGATTCGCCAAGTGAACTTGTTAACTTGTTGCAAGTGTCTGAGCTTTTCTTTGCCTCCCATCTCTTCTCCGTGCAGCACAAATATATGTTTTTACAGTTTAGTTACTGAGTTCTTAGTTCTAGTATTGTTGAGACAGTGCATGTATTGCACTGGTGGATAGTTCAAGTGCTGTGTGTGTGTGTGTGCATATCTGTGACATTCTGCATTGCTAAAAATAGCATGATTCTTTTTTACATATATAATTAACAAAGTTTCTCCTGCTGGCGATGCTACTAGAGATCATGTTGGTTTAGTTTGCTTAAAGTTTTTCAACTTGTGATGTACTAATCAAAAAAAGAAATATTTGTTGTACTAGTACAGGCTTAATACAGTGGTTCGGCCAATTTCCCTATACAATTTTGCTGGTCTTGCACTTGCGTAGCTGCACAGCCCAGCTCTAGGGTTTATCTACTAGGGTATAAGTCCAAATTTGTACTGATAGAGTTACACATGCTCTTCAGTTTTGACCACAAGCTGCCTATCAGCGTATGTATGAAGATACATGAAACATGGGCAAGATCCTAGTTTCACAGCTCAGTGGGCTCATTCATGCAGCAACCCAAGCATTTGTAGATTACTAAAAACCAGGTCAAATAATTAGATTTGCCCAAAAAAGTCAACTAATTAGATTTGCTATATTTTTCATCAGCATGTGGCCATAGGCATGTCTAGACAGTCTAGTTACTACAGTTGTTTGGTACTAATTAAATCGACAAAGACTTAACCATATCTCCAAATTAAATCTTTCCGATGCGATAAGCAATCTGAAACAGTCAATCAGTACCGTACGGCCTCGTCTATCTGCAGCGGTCATCTTCAGACAAGAACTGCACATGCTATGTGAAAAAGAAGCTTTCGGACTGCACCAAACATGCAGACATGGTGTTAATGTTTCCATTCTCTTTCTTGGAACAAGAGACTCCAATAGCGTACCACCAGCTTTCCTTGGTCCTAGACTCCCTAGTGTGTGATTTGTCAATTGTCATGTAGGAACTAGGAACAAAGAAGAGAGGTTTCTTTTACCTTGTGTGTGCATGCACATTGCACTATTTTGCAAATTTGCAGAGTTCTGAAACTTGCTATGGAATTGCAGGAGATGCCAGTCCAGCACCGTGGGGACGCAGTGAGCAGCCTGGTGTACGAGGCGAACGCTCGCGTGAGGGATCCTATCTACGGGTGCGTCGGCGCGATATCGTCGCTGCAGCAGCAGGTGGAGGCCCTCCAGGCTCAGTTAGCGCTGGCGCAGGCAGAGATGGTCAGGCTGAAGATGAGCAATGCCTACTTCGTGCACCGCCTCAAGGCACGGGGCAGCAGCAGCACCGGCTCGCCTTCCTCCATGTCCTCACCCAAGACGGCGGAGCCGGAGGCGCACTACAAGCCCACACCGGAGCTGGAAATGGTCGTGGATCAGCCCAACATGATAGAAGACTCCCAGTTCTGGCCCTACTAGACTGACTGCATCAGGTGTTTTTGGATCCAAGCAAGTTTAGGCCTTAGCTGATTTAGTGTGCGATCAAGTGCTGTTTTGAGTCACTGGTGGTTTGGTATATAGTATATGGCATGAGTGCGATGTAACAGCGTAACACTGGGAGGAAGGTGAACATAGAGGCCTTCCCCTATACCTTCTAGTATATCCAGGGCTTTTTTGCTGTCCTTCTGTGAGAAGGTAGAACACTGTTACAGACATTGGTGTGCATTGTGTTATCCATTGCAAGAACCTTTATTGCTCTTAGCATTTTACTTGGTTAAACAGTTGAACTCTGCTGTGGAAATGCAGATAGCTTTATCTATGTTTGTCTTAATGTTTTCTTATGGCTGTGTTTTGGGAATTGTCTCCAAAGTGAGCTGCAGAGCAGAATCAAAAAGCATCTCAATTAACCAATAATAAGTATATATCAGATAACCATTGCAGCTGAAGTTATCATAAGGCTTGAAATACCTTCAAGTTTGTGTTTTGCAATGCTGGGTCGCGTGGACAATCTGAAACCTAATTTGGGCAACGAAATGCTACCCAATTTCAACAAATACGGCACTTTTATGAAAACAACATCCCTTTTGTTCAGATAGAACTGATCATTTCATGCCATAATGTAAATTTTAGGACCCAAAATTGCTACTGAAAATTGCACACCACAGCTCTAGATGCGATGAGTTATCCAATGCAGTAACTTCACGTTATCTGCAATTCTAACAAGAAATTAGCATATTTTGTTACCATGAAACTCTCTCAGCATATAAATCATGGATGATGGAACTCTTTGATTTGGTAGAAACCTTACCAGAAGCGGAGCAATGTGAAGCCTATGCCCTATGCCAAGCTACGGTTTAGTAAGCCTTGGAAAGAGAGGTAAAGATCTTTGTTGTCTGGACCAAAGATCTCTTCAGCCTTTTTTAGAGTTTCCTGGTTCAGATGTGAATTGGAAAGTTATGCAATTGAGTGTCAAGAGATAACATAACCACAATTCATAAATTAGCAAACAGATGCCAACGACCAACCTCTCGTGACTGCTTATGAGCATTGAGCTCTTTAATGTTGGCTAAGAATGCTCCAAATTGTTCGTATGATAGACGGCTCCTGGAATTGCAATCGTGTTTTATGAATTATGATGCACCCATCTTAGTTGTTGAAGATGTAAAAGAGTAAGAGATCAACTGACCTGGCCTGACGGAAAAATTCTTTTCCATCAATACGAGGAGTGCGACCTGAAACCCAGCCATTAACCATATTTATGATATTTCATTCTACACAATAATTCCAGGCAGCAATATGTCTTCAGAGTTCAGAATAAATGAAACCTGGGTTGGGACGTCCCCTTGTAGGTGAGTTGACTGCTGATGACTGCTTGCTTGATGGATACCATGGTGTCATTGACATGTGTCCTTCAATTCGAGTTCTTGATGGTGAGGTAGTTCCAGACATCAACTTTGGTGTTGCTGTAGTAGACATTCCTCTCGGTGAAGCAGAAGTGGACATTAGTTTCGGTGTGGCTTCTGGAGTAAGGCGAGGGGTGATGTGCGACGAGAGAGCATACTTCTGGACTGGAGGCCTTGTCTCTGTACCTAAAAGATTAGTGAAAATGCAGATGATTGAATCTTATATTGTCAGAGTAATTTGACAATATCAAAATAAACAATAAATAAGAAGCTAAGAAGACCTTCTCGGATTGTGCCTCCAACATCGACAGACACACTCAAAAGATTTGCTGCAGAGTGGCTGATGGATCCATCTTCAATGTTCAAAAGAAAATAGCAGTCAGGGATTGGTGCCAAATGTTTCCAAGGATAAGTAGAACTAACATAAAAGGTTTTCAAGTAGAGATGAACCTCCACAGTATGATGCTTTCGATGATACTGACTGATCACATGTTGTAATGTCAACCGTTTCTTGTGGCTGCTTGGGAAAGATTCAGCAGAAAATCAAGGGCAAATAGTCAAACATTACCATAAACTAGCAAGAAATAACACACATGGACAGAGATCGTTGAATAATGTGATTCAGTGGGTAAGTTGATGAACGCACCGACGGACTATCATCACGGAGCGACTGCATCAGATGTCTCTTGAATGACTCCAGCTGAGAAGGTGAGAATAGAGCAAATATTTCAGAATGTTGGCAAATCATAGGTTAAGGAAGAAAACAGACAAAAAGACTAATTGACAAGCTAAACAATCATCTGACTTGGTCCTTAAACAGCTTAACAAATGGTCTCTCTCATTTGTATCATAGGAAGTGGGGGAAAAAGGGCGCACACATTTGTTCGAATTCTTGCATGCCTCTAATGTGCTTCATAGTAGTGGGTGACATGCCATTATGCCGATGAACATGGTTGCCGATTCGACGAATGGTATTCATTTCACCAGAATAAATCCAGCTGATTACCTTCTTACTAGTACTTGACAACTAGTGCATTCAGCAAAATGTCCTTCATTTGCTATCGTTGTAGATGGTATTAAACATGTGAAGAACTCCAGCTTTATTCTCCGATTCTCACTCCCATTTGCAGCCTACGAAATTACAATTCACTCTTCACTGGTACTCCTAAAATTAATCTACTAAACAGACCAAATTGAGCCTTTCTCCCTCCTCCACCTAAATGTTCAGGCTTAGTAGCAAACACTGTAAACTCTTTCCGGACAGACGCGGTCAATGAGCTGCTATTTTACAATAGCCATACATTGTTCCGGTCATTTAGCATCAAAGATTTCATTTGTACTCCCCGACCCAATCTCCCTCCATAACATTTCCTAAAGATGGGGTCTTCTAAACAGAGTTGCACAGCACTACACTGACCAATATCTACAAGGATAGCAAGAACAAAAAGGTCAAAGAGGCCACCTTCTGCAGGTCGCGCGCCAGTTTCTTGGACGTCTGCGCCAGCGAGTCCCGCTCCTTGTTCAGCTTGATCTGCAACCGCAAAGCAAATAGCAAGCTTCGTCAACCAAGAGAAAGAGAACCGAACGAGCTGAGACGGGATCAACAACAGAAACCGCGGCACACGGCGCCACCCACATTGTCCTCGAGCGCGGCGCGGAGCCTGGCGTTGGTTTCCTGGAGCGCGCGGTCGAGAAGCGCGACGCGCTCCCGCAGCTCCTCGTTCTCTCGGTCCTTCTCCGCGGCGGCGTCCCTCAGCCGCGCCGCCTCCCGCTCCAGGCCGGTCACCCGCCCGGCCACGGCCAGCGCCGTGATGCGCCGTGCCAGATCCAGCTGCTCGTAGGGGTCCCGCGGCAGCACCGCCGCGACCTCGTCTGGCAGCGCGAACTCCGACAACCCCAACCCCGCCACCGCCGCTCCCTCCGCCAGTGGCATCGCCGGGGGATCTCGCCGAGGCCGAGACGGGAGCGATTGGATTGGGTTGGATTCTTCCTTTTCCGCTTGGGTTTCTCCGGTTTGGATGGGAGGGGAGGGGAGAGCGGAAAGGGACCACTGCTTGTGCTTGGCGACGCTGCTGCGGTGCGCCTGGAAATTTTCGGATCTGAAATGCGGGGGCTCGGCGACCGAAGCGAGGTTTGAAATTGTTTTGGGGGGAGAGGCCGCGCCTCGTTTCTGTTGAGTGGGCGCCCAAAGTAGCAATTGTTTGAAACGGTGGCGGTGAGGTCGTACCTGAGGTTACATGGTGCACAAAAGGGGAAAGGTTTTTCCTTTTTTAAAACCATAGTTATTAAGGAAAAAACTATTCCACGCTATACCATGGGGACTGTTTTTTAACATGATAGCCTAGCACCATCAGATTTTCTGCACAAATCATCGTTTAACGACTAGCACAACTCTATCTCCATAAGGTAACGACTTCTCTATCGTGAGTTTGTGGATCCTCCTGCTTCTCGATTCTTCTTCTTCCCTCCATCTATCTCCAAACCAGTGCTTCATCGCCCGATTTGCCGCTTGTGGAGGCGAATCTCACCGGCAGTGGCTCTAATCGGCAACTTGAGCTTGCTCTGGTTCAAATCACCTTTATTTCCCTTGCCTGATTTGGCCCCTTTGTACGCTCTTGCGCGGCAGTGTCGGGACCGAATATCTGAATCCGAACCCTTTGTGTATTTCTGCATTAGTCTCTGATCAGTAGCTAGTGCGCACAGTGGATACAGCGTTGATAACAAGTTCGAATCACGAATCACATAAAAGTAACAACAAAGTATCGGCCTTAAGACCACTTATTACAATAAAGGTCACATGACCTCAAGTCTTACAGCAGTAGAAACAACAAATGATAAACTCCGAGTGGTGACCCATCAAATTGCTCACCGGCTTTCGACTGGGGAGCGTGGCCTAGTACTCCGGATGTCCTTTGTCAAACCCGCAGACGTAGGAGTCGTAGTCGTCCTTGACATCATTGAAGGTTTCTGAGATTTATTTTGAGTGTAGCATATGACTACATAAAATACTTCGCGAGTCTTGGGAAAAAATGCATATGCATAACTTTAACAAGTGGAGCTTATATGGTCCTTTTGCACAAAATAATTTTTTATGTTTAAATAATTTTCATAAAGCGCATTTGACCAACGTGGTTTTGTTAAATAAAATAATTGTATCACTAGTGGAGGTTCTAGCTACCAACCACTGGCATAGACGCTCTAACTGCCAAGTTTTCGTGAGTAGGGCTCTAACTGCCCAACTGGCTCTAGCTGCAAGAATATCTACCTGAGAGTCACAATTGCTCTCGGGTTCCCAAAATTACTCTTTTGAAACCAAAGCCAAAATCTACCATGTGAAAATGCACATTGCTCGCCCTTGACCGTGGACACGGCTATTCAAATAGTTTTACACTCTACAGAGGTTGTATAACTTATAATGTCCGCTTCACACACTTCCGAAGGTGTGTGACTAAGTGATTATCACAAGGTTTTTACAATACCTTATCGTTACATCAGCCGATGAGCTTAACCCCAAGTCATGGACGTCATTTACCATCGGTCCGAAGCTCACTATTGTGTGTGTGGGGGAGGGGGATAACCTGCTCGGACATAGACGTCAATTACCATCGCCCGACACAAGCCCTGATGACATAGAAGTCATTTACCATCGTCTACACAACCGAAAATATGGAAGTACATTTACCATAAACAAGAGAACACCTAACAACTACAGCCTGCGAGCTTAATGCTTGGACCCGATAAATTAGTTGGTCAGATCCTTCCCATTTAGGACATGTGGTTGTATGGTAATGCTTAGTTTGAATAGTCTCAAGCGTCGGTCCTTAATCGACTAGGGAGAGACAATCAAAACTCATACCACTCGCCCAGGTCTAAAACAATTTTCTATCATTTTATTTTATTTTTCAATTATTGACATTACCTAATGTTATACATTTTTCAAACTATAGTATAAATGGTAATAATTGCCCCCCCAAGGTTGGTCAAGACCGAAAAGCATGCCTAACTAATTATATCGTATTTAACTATTCCATAATGTTGCAATCAATATTGCGGAGTTACTATGCTAGGATTACAAAGGTATAGGGTAACAATTATCAAGGAAGACATTAACAAATTTTAGGCTTAACTAACAAACTACACTTTGAACTTATCATTTTATGTGAAATAGCAATGCATAATACTTTAAAACTGAAAAAAATACATTGTAGGTCCCTAAACTTGGCCGGAGGGTTCACTTGGGTCCAACATCTTCAAAAGTGTCCAATCCGGCACCTAAACTATTTAAGTGGGTCAAACAGGTCCAAAACAGCCCGAACTGGCATTGACCGGTGACGTGGAACATTGACCCGACCCAATCCGACTAGCGTGGCTCCTCGTCAATCCTTCTTCTCCCACTTAAATTTGGGGCTCCAGCGTGGCCTCTCCTCCCACCGCCTCCTCCCTCCACCTCCTGAGCCGCCGTCGCCTCCTCCCTCCTCCTCCCAAGCCGTTGTCGCCCTCCCCCTCCTCCCGAGCTGCCGTCGGCCTCCCCCCTCGTCCTCCCCCGAGCCGCCACTCTCCTCCTCCCCCTAACCCGCGCCGCCCTCCTCCTCCCCCGCCGTCACCTCCTCCCCCAGATCCGCGTTGCAACCCCACCTCCTCCCTCCTCCTCGGCCCCCTTCTTATCCACCACCTCCCTCCTCCCCGGCCCTCAAGTTGTCGCCGCCTCAGATCCACCACTCCTCTCTCCCCTGGTGGATTTCTTCGACGCCTCCCCCATGGCTCTCCTCCGGCAGGAACGCGAGGCTCATCTCCGGCTACATGTGGCAGCTCGTCGAGGCCAAGCGACGGCACGAGGAGCTGGAGGACGTCTGCCTCGGCCTAGCCCTCGTCAAGCTGCTCCGGCGGCGGTGAGATCAAGCGGACCCGGCCGTCCCCGGGAGCGGCGGCGTCGGATCGGGCCGCCGTCGTTGCCTTCCTCTTCGGCTTCCCCGGGCGTGGCGCAGTATCCGACACCCCAACTTGGCCCCCAAGTGAAACCCCCGGCCAAGTTTAGGGACCTACAATGTACTTTACTCAATAAAAAACATAGGTACATAATGTTCAAAGGAAACTCGCCTTCACCGAAGGTTGAGGTCACTGTGTTTGTTTGATCCAAAGTGGCTTCGGCGGCATCGGACTTTACACGTGCGAATCGAGATAAATAAATAACAGAAAATCTAATAAAATCTAAAAATTATAAAATAGTATCAGTAGAGAGATATTGGATTTATATGAATTTAGGAATAAGAATTGACAGAATCGGAGTTCGTATGAAGGAGAACAAACACCCGGAAGGTTTGCTCGAAATTAAATTCCTGAAAATAAAAAAGAGGGAATATCCCATTCTAAAATTTCCATGCAAAGCAATGTGTATGACAAGTTGGGTCCATTTGCTAGTGAGAGAGAGAAGAATGAAAGAAATGACTCAGTGCATGACATGTGGGGCCACCTTGTCATAGACTCAAGGAAAAACACAGCACAGCATATAACAGAACAGAACAGGGGAATCTACGGGTGGCTCGGGCATGGGGCGGCGCTAGCGAGGCAGGCGATGGGGCGGCCGACCAACAACAAAAATGGAACCCCATGGGGGTGACAACCCCACAGGTGGCAGCGGCAGGGCCTGGGGCGCATGGTGGAAGCAGTTGTGCAACAACGCTCTGGAGAAAATAGGGAGAGCATGGGCAGCCCCTCAGGTATGGGGCACGTATAGCAATGCTCGGGAAGACGGGAGACAGTCCGTGGGAGCGGCACGATGACAACCGGTGGCGCAAAAAGGAGGGCCATGGTGACGGCACTCCACGGTGATGGAGAGACCAAATTGAAGGGTGGGATAGCAAGAGGATGACCGGGAACATATGGTGACGCAGTCAATTCAACGGAAAACTCACCGGAGAAGAAGATCGGTCGACGGAGTAGTTTTTGGCCTAAAGGAAGAAATGACAAAATTCCAGCTATTCACTGCATGAAAAAGGAAATTGGTTGAGGGGAAATGCTCGGGAACACGACGTGACACGGTTAGGACATCAAGAAACTCACCGAATTGACGGGAACACAAATTGGGTGAGATGAACGGCGTTCGAGAAAACACGAAATTTGACTTCGTCGAAGCTCGGTTGGCAGTGAAAATTTGAGGGGAGTGGGAAGAGGTGCTAGCGGTGATGATGCTTCCATTTGTAGGCTCGCATGGATTGAATCAAGGGAAACGCGAGCGATCGTCGGCGTCATCTTTACTACCAGTTTGGAAACGGTCGGAAACGCACCCATAAATGACATTGGCAACAGACAATTCATGGCTATGATGGAGGAGACATGCTGACTCGAATGACGTGGCCAAAACGGTCGCGGTCGATGTGGGAACACAGGATGCACATGGTGCGCCCAGGCGGGGCGCGGCTCTGGTGCGCGCCCAAGGCGCTCGGGTGTGGCTTGCGCCGTCGGGGGCAGACGTGGGTGTGTGTAGGGGCAAAGTCAAGGCAAGGACAAGGGGCGCATGGGGCCGCCCAGGTGCAGCGGAGATGTAGAGGGGCGATGCTGGCGCTGGTGCGGCAATGGCCTTGCGGCCAGAGAGCAAAACTAGCGAGACAGAGCAAAGCAAAAGGAAAAAAGAAAAGAAAGGAAAGTGAGAGGAAAAAGAAGAAAGGAAAAGGGGCAAAATAAAAGAAAAGCTTTTCGGCCCAAGAAATAAAAATTAAAATAAAATTTTGAGATTTACATTTCGAAGAAAATTCAAATAGAAATCCGAATTTGAATTTTGACTGAGATTTGAATTTAAGATGAATTCAAAATAAAATTTTGAATTCAGAATTGGCCACAAAAAGATTCGATTTTAGAACAAATATTTCAATTGAGGCTTGGAATTTGAATTTTGATTTGAAGTGGAATTAAGATTCGAGATTTGTTTTTTGGAATTTAATTTGAGATTTGAATTGAGACGATGGAATTTGGATTTGAATTACGGTTTGGAATTTAAATAAATGCAAAAACTTCAAAAGAAGACAAACACTTTAAATTAGATAATTTGAAATAAAAATTTGAAAAGGGCAAAATTTGGGATGTTACAGGCGGCGGACAAACGCGGACGGACAACAGGGGAGAGCGAGGGCGTGGGCGCGTGGCAATGCAACCCATGGACACGAGGAGAGTGGCGAACAGGTACGACTGGGGTGGCTCGTGGGCATGGCGAGCTCTGCGGCCACGAAAGCATGGAGGTCCGACGTCAAGTGCGGCCGTGGATGACAAGCATGTGAAACTTGTTCGTCTCTTTTGTGAAAATTGTTTGAAATTTGAATCTTTTGTGGAACTTGGCTGTAATTTGTTTTCAAACTTGTTTTTCAATCTTTGGAACTTCCCCAAACTTCCCTTTTCAATTTCATATTTTGAAACATCAAGTCTCGGGTCTGAAACTTGGTGAAACTTGAAGTTTCGTATTTGAAACTAATTGAAATTACAAGTTTCATAAGATATTTGAAACTTGCTTGAAGCTTGACCGAGCTTACTGAAATCTGGAACTTGAAACTCATTAGAACCTGCCGAAACCTCCAAGGAACCTGCTTGAAACTTCAAATCTAAAGCCTTCATAAAACTTTGTTTATGCATGTGAAACTCCGCAAAACTCCATAATACTATTGTACCGTTGGAATTACGTTTCAGTTGTATAGACTGGGCTACCTACTTCTACGATATTATTCTTCAACTGGGCATGGTAGGACCAGAAACTTCATGAAACTTTTTGAAACTGTTTTGTCTGAAACTTGTGTTTGAAACTTTTTTGGGTTCTTCTAGAAACTTCTAGAAATACACGAAACGCACTGAAACCTGAAAATTTTAAAATGTTTTTACGAGATCACTTGAAACTTCATGAAACTTACTGGATTTTTTTGAAACTCTTTTGTCTGAAACTTGAGTTCTAAAATCTGAAACTTGTTGAAATTTGGGCTTGAAACTTTCTTGGAATCTTATGGAAACTTCTAGAAATATGCGAACTCACTGAAACATGAAACTTTTAAAATATTTTCACGAGATTTCTTAAAACTTTAAGCTTCATTCTTTTTCGAACTTTGAATACTTGTGAAGCTTGCTTGAAACTCGAAAGTTTCATAATGTCTTGTTCATGATTGAAACTTCCTTGTCCCTTTTTTTTTTACTTATTGAAACTTGCAACTTTTTTTTTATATAAAACTTACTTGAAACCTTTTATCAAACTTCATGAAAAGCGTCGAAAGCATTTCAAAATTTTCACAAAAACACTGAAACGTGCTTGAAACATCAAACTCGTAACTTGAAACATTTTTTAAACTTTACACGAAACGAGCTGAAACCTAATCGAAACTTCAAACTCGAAATCTGGAGCTTTCAAGCAACTGGAACTTCAGGAAACTGCATAAAACTGCTCTATCGTTGGAAATGCATTCCAACGACATAGCGTGGGCTAGCAGCTCCCAGTTATTAAACTTGGACCGGTCATCGACCCGGCTGAGGTGTCGGGTCATTGGTCGGACCGACGAGTCTACGGTCGGACCGCGTGCTTTATTAAAATATATTTTAGTCTGTGCACCATGTAAATCATACATATGTGAACATAAAATGTTAATTCTCTATAAATACGTAGTCCGATCCGTGTTTAATAACCATGCGTGTCTTACTGATGGAGGAGAAGCTAAGCAAACAACAGAGATGAGTTGTCAGGCAGAATGATAGAGTGAGAAAGACGATTTTTTTTATATGTACCTACCAATTTCACAAGAGGAATCATATTAAAACCATAGCAACACCCAAAGTATGAACACACCCTTTAGTTTTATCTCGAAAAACTCTAAAAACTCTTTTATTTGAGGGGTTTTTTCCCTATTGGCCTTATGAGCAAAACTTGGCCGGGTCAAACAATACCGATCGGGTCAGCCGGGTTTTTCCGGGTTAACCATCTCCGGTTATGCGAGTGTGATCAGCTCGACAAATCCTTTGATTCAGGTTTCTCCGGTTCAACCGCCGGCTGGTCTAAGTTTTATATCTATGTTTTAAACTACAGTGGTCGTGTAAGGCGAGAGAATTCAGCCTGCGTGTTCCTTTCCTCTTCCTGTGTTTTCAAGATCTGCACCTAAATCAATTCTCGTGGAGCACTTTAGACAGGAAGAGGGGTGAATGATGCCGTGAGATCAGATTTATATAATGTTCAAACGAGCAATTCACGGTTCATATTGTCGCGATCTATCCGTCAAGAACGAACGCAAGAAATTAGAAATACAAATGTCAAAAGACCAGTAGAAGGCACTCATCAGGGGAAAGGATTCACCATATGTTAGAATTGCGGTCTGACCTCAGGCCTCAGCACGTTGATAGTTTCAGCAGCAGCCGAATGATGACTGATGAGGCATTGAGGCCCCTGAAGCCAATACGCATCTGCAGTTCTGCACCATGCGACTCAAATACGTACAATCTCAACTACTGGAACAGAGCGTGATGCTACTCTAGAAAAATGGCAAGCCACGACACCTAACGGATCATAGCAGGGAAAGGATCCCCCTTTCAATTTCCAACAGAAGCATTCAGCAAAGAAAGAACAACATTACATAGTCCTGTCTGAATTTTAATTTCCTGGTGCAAACCCAAATGAATAAAATTGTAGGCACTAAGTTGCAACAATAAAATCGTACCATTAGTTTGTACCATTCACAGATGCACACTGCAATACTACATGTTGTAGTTCCCACCTACAGGAGTACAAAAAAATTGCACAACACTCACAATGAGGTGAGTTGAAGAACATTTTTGTACAGGACTAGAATGGGCATCCCCATTCAGACGGTACGGAATGTACATGTATCATGAATAGATACAATTCAGCAGCCTTACCAATAACAAAAAAGATATGAACAGATGAGAGCAACTAACTGGTATGTCCAGCCGACACCAATCGGTACACGCTGCAATGCATGTTCGTCGTTATCCTTTGGAGGGGATGTGGGTATCATATCAGCTTAAAAACAGAGGTGCGAGCTTAAAAACAGAGGGCTGTCGCACAATCACCCACCGCGGTTGGCATTCATCTTCAATTCTCCCCCATTTTCATCTTCGTTTTTCTATGTCACCTGATCATTTTCATTTCGAGGTGGATCGGCGTAATCTTGACCATGATCACGGACATCTCTGAACATAGAGAAGAAAGAAACTATGCCATCAGAAGCACTGCCCCCTAACAACCACAGCAAAAGGGAACCAAATGGATTCAAAGAGCCCGAGCCTGCAGGTGCATTGCCAGCTTGCTGAGGGTTTTGATCTTGATATCGGAGAGGGTTGCTGGCCGTTGCCTCGACATTTTCATTTGGTTGGCCCTCTTGTTGGTTCCTGGTAGGCTCATCCTGAACCAGTAGGGCATCTGCTTCACGAGCAGCACCAAGGCCATCATTTATTGTGCCAGGGTCCCTCACATTTACCCTTGCAATATGTAATGTTGATGTATAGATGGTTGAGGATGTAATCTGAACACCAGTTTGTTGGTGAATATGAGCTCGGCTCCTAATGAATCTCTGAAGGGCTGGCACCTGACGCACCAAAAGCCAATCTCAAGTAAATGCCAAGGGTGACAAGGAGATGTTGGGAGCTGCTGAACCCATTATATAATCTCTGCACCGTCTTGTGTGCACCTATCTATCTCCTCAGTGAATTGACTGAGTTCAGGTGATCTTTCCGATTTAATACGTGAAAGTGTGACAAGTGGTACATATTACGCAGTGTTCAGAAACTACAAATGGCAGTGCATCATGTCAAAGGAAAAAAAATGTGAATTGGAATTTACATGCCAGAATATTAAACAGGGTAGTAATAAGCCCTAAATAAAGAAGAATGAAAAGGTGAAAAACACAGGTACTAAAAACAACTGGATATTAACTTACCTCGAAGCGGTTCCAAAAATA
Organism: Ampelocalamus luodianensis; assembly: GCA_036346255.1. Classification (NCBI taxonomy): domain Eukaryota; kingdom Viridiplantae; phylum Streptophyta; class Magnoliopsida; order Poales; family Poaceae; genus Ampelocalamus; species Ampelocalamus luodianensis. Next base: position 15,421,514 of record CM070621.1, on the reverse strand, counting down.
TAAGATTAGATGCTGCATGAACGCGGCCGTAGCAGAGAAAGCCAGGTATGAGAAGCCTGATAGGATACTCCCATTAGTTTATCAATTGTGAGTTGCAGAAAAAACCTATCAGGTATATGCGATAGCTAACCAATGTTACATACCGTAAGTGTATGAGAAGAAGTAGATGTGGAAAACCAGGAAATACAGCAAGAAAAAGCGTGGAAAGAACTGCATTGATATAGATGTCCGCACGCTGCAAAGTAAGGATGAAAGATTTAAATTAATTCAGTTTAAACTCAATTTGCTATGCACAAGATTAATTCTGATAAGTGCATGCTTGTCAGTGGACCTATATAATGTTCAAGTGCCTAGTGATCCCTGCAAAGCTCTCTACCCTGAAATATATCTAACTGCTCCCCCGGCAGTTCAATGAACCTCCTAGTTATTCCCTCACAAATCTCACATGATATGCATAATATAGTAGGATGAAAATTTCACAGTAGAAGTAATCATAAAGCATTCCAGCAATATGTTCATGGAAATAGTACCTGATCATCGTGAATAGCTCACATAACCATACAAGAGTCAAAACAAGAAACGCAAGCAACTGATCATCGTAGAACTCAAATAGAAAAAAGAGGATCCCAATCATAATCTACAAAGATCATAATAGAAGAATTAGTAAGTTATGCAATTTTTTTTGAAGGATACAGCTATACATTTTCACCATGAATTTAAGCCAGTTGAATACATTGAAGAAAATTTCATACCGGAACAAAAACCAATGATTCAATGACATGCACGAATATCAATTGAAATGTGGGCAGTTGGTGGCGTGCATGGTGTTGAAGCTGCACTGAAAATTTCAAGGAAGAAACATGTATTATTTATTATTCGTGAAGTACTAAGTTAAGCATCTAGCAGTCCCAAGTCACAAGCATGTAGCAAGAATCACAAACCTGTGAACCTAAGCATGCGGGATTGCGTTTCTCTCAGAGTAAATGAAACAGACATGGTGGTTGTGAAAAAAACAAAGAGTGACATTAGAAGGACACCACATTTCGTCACAAAGTAATCTGCAAACAACAAAGTTGCAATGTATCAGATTTTGAAGGGCTGTTATGAAATTTGAAAATATTTCAGTTCCACGTTTTCTAATCAAAGTTCACTGCATGATTAGCTGTCAGAAACTCAGGTATAAAACATCGATATCACTAACAGCTCAATAAGGCATAAAAACGTGTCCAGCAGTTGGGTCAACATATTTGAGAGAACAAAGTTTAGAAAACTATACAAACCTCCAAATCTTGTAGGACCTGCTGGTGGTTCATGCCCGTAGCTGAGATCATAAAGCTCCTTCGTCTGAAAGTTATATAGATAGCCTGCAAATTATACCAAAGTACAAACGAATGTAGTTTATAATGGGTCGTGTTGAAGAACAATTAGACAGAGTGCCAACAACTGAAGTTCAACATGCTTCTAAGCAAGCAGAATGCATCATTAGTTTATCGTGGACTAAGTCCATGACCACTACGTAGAATAATTCTGATGGTTAAGACCAGCACAAGCACGATCATATCAGAAGCGTACCATGACCAGGAGAATTCACTAAGCTGTTTGTAAGTATAGTATCATAGCCAACAATGCTGTTTATTAAAAGTTGCTGCCACCTGAAAGGAAAAATAAAAAATAAAAAATGGATAGAATAAGTAAAAAAACAGAGGACATGCAGGAACCACTGGACCACCACCACATCCCAGACACCACTAGAGAAGCACAATAAAAGAAAATAGAAAGAATGAAAGATCTTTTTCACATTCTATATACACTATACAAGTGTTACGGTCAAATATCAAGATGGGACTGTAGCGCGTGTACGGCGGCATCACATGAACTGTAGTGTGTGACTGTAGCACACAAGTACTGAGCAGGATTTGTTATTTAGGAATATATCTATTAGGTATTTGGTATTATCTATTAGTTAGGTAGGTTATTATTAGATTGGATTGTTAGAGATAAGTTTCCTTATAGATTATTTCTTAGGGGTTAAGTCGGATCGTCTCTATAAAAGAGATAGCATGTATACATTATCGATGAAGCAAGAAATAAATAAAGTTAGTCCATAACCGGTTGGCTAAAGATCAGAGCCTCTTTGTTTGTCGGGAAGAGTCCCGGCCGAGCTTGAAGGGCGATCCCTCGCTTCCCTGGCTAATCAGGCCTCAGAGCCTAGCTACCTCGACAGGGAAAAGCCCTGTTGGCAGTTAGATGAGGGCGAACGCCCTACCTTCGGTCCTCGGACTCGTACCCCAACAGTTACCACTTACCACAACAACAAGTGTGAACGAGAACAGAAAGAATGAAAGATCCTTATCACATTCTGTACACAAGTGAAAGATGTTATGTAACCATTGGATATTTCATGTTTGCAATGAGATAGAATTTATTATCGCAGGGCTCTTTGAAATATGGCACCAGTTCCAATTATTTGGGTACATGAGCAATATTGGCATAGTTGTCATAGATAAGTTCAACACAAGACGGAAAACAAATAGACCCGCCGAAGCAACAAAGTACCCAACCATGCGTTTGTTGGGCAGGAATGCAGGATAGTACAAGTTGGAAATATACATAGCATGAACAAGAAACATATGCAAAAGTGGAGACTTCTGGAGAGAGATGTATCCTGTTGTGCCCATTATGAGAAGTTGAACAGTAGTACAATCTGCCACAAGATCCACCCCAAGGTTATATACAATCCAAAAAATAAATAGAATTTTGTGTTTTGCTTGCACCTTACGGATTTGTCAACTATCAAAGGTTTTTCTTTAAGTGATACTATGGTCATACTTGCAACTTGTAGCTGCATAAAAAAAAACTTGCTAACAGGGGTGTTCAACCAAGTACTCATTAATTACCTATTCCCAAAGCAAGGATTTCGAGCAGAAATTGTGATATTTATAGTTCGTACACTATGACGAATTTTGGCTCCTTCTGAAAGCAAGAAATATCCCTGCAGGAAAGAAAGCAACACATAAGAAAGCTCTTAAAGTGAATACTAGCCAAATTACAATGCTAGCACATGTACACAATCATAAAAGGAAGTAATAAAGGGTGCCTTCAGCCCTTTAACAACTTCATGGAGTTATACTAAGAATGGCCTACAAAGTTCAGTCATTTTCAACAAAAGTTGATACTTACTCTGCTAGGAAGTTCGTCAACAAGCAGTCAAGCAGCATACTAGAGCAACCAAAGTGATCAGGGGATATCAATATGCCAAGAAGAATCTTACCTTCTCCACACCATATAAATAGGTAGGCTCGAATGCTTTGCTTCTTCTCTCAAACCACTGCACTGTAATAAACAACATAACATAGCGAGAAGTTAAGAGAAAATGAATACTGGGAGTTTAGCAAACAAAGGACAATAGTTAATAAAATTCAGACAAGCACCATTGTAGGATGAGGAGCCAGAGAATGTAACCATTTAATGCAAAGTGCAAGCGTTACCTATCATCGAAAGAAGATGATCCATGCTTCGTAGTTGAAGATCTTTAATGACATTGAGGAAGTCATTCCAATTTGATCTGACCTGTTGTTCAAATAAGCAAGAAAAAATAACCCTCAGTGAATAGGACATATGTATGTTTGACTAATAAACGATACATAAAAATCAGCACCACATAAATCATGAAAGAGCAACTCCATAACAAAAAAAATCATGATATCACTTTATGAGATTCAGTGGGGAGAATTATTACAATGAGACTCCAGTTTTCTTAATCCGAATCTTTCTTATCTTGATGTTAGTGGGCAACTGGCAATACAAATCTTGACACAATGATACTACAAGCTTGCACCTTCACAAGTGTTGGAAGGCTAACAAGCACCTAACAACTTTTTTCTTCAAACAACTCCGTGATCTAACAACGATACTGTTACTTGCAAAACAATCCTTCAAGGACCAACTATAAAGGCATTTTCTGGAAAAACACAGTACCAAAAAGGGGGGCAGTTTAAAATGATACTGGTCAAACTTCTTACCATTAGCTGGAGAGTATTATCTGAAAGCTGTTTTATCTTCCTCCAGAACGAGACAACACGAAAGTACCACTTTCTGAAGAAATATAAACCGCTGCTTTAAATGATTCTTTAGCAGATAAAGGATGATGTACAGAACCCTCTCCAGTTGCCTTCAAGTCCGATACTCCTGGCATGGTTGTGGTAACAGTTGCGTCAGCTGCATTCTCTGATTGTGGTTCAAACTCTTTGTCTCCCTTCCAAGTTCTAAACATAATCTTACTCCTTCTAGCTCCAGGACCAACCCAAGTTGACCAAAATTTAGATGCCAAAATATTGAACTTATCACCATTAACCTCTAGAATTTTCTCAGCTGAACGCCCCAGGTTCTGGAGATCCATAATGTAAGATGCACCTTTGCTGGCCCATAGCCCCCCACTGATTACCTACAACTCGAAAGCAGAGTAATTTTTTACAAATGATGCCAATCTGAAACATGAACAAGTACTACAAACAGGAAAAAAATAACAAGGAACATTATTATCTTGGAGTTACAAGTAAAAAAAAAAGGAGGACAAACATGCTCAATAAACGGAGTAACTAACACCTAACAACAATAAATGCAAAAGAGTAACAAACGGCAATACATACCTTGATTTGGACAAGTTGTGCTTCACCAAATTCAATCCCAGAAAACTCACTCGAGCAGCCCGGCTTCACATGCAAAAGACAGCTCAAAGATGAGAGGCTACACATACACACTACACAATTATGGACCAAGAATGCAACAGGAAGGTATATTAGCTACTTAGCGCAGCAAATAGAATGGTTTTGTATTATTTTATTTTTCTTCCAAATCTACGATTTTGTCTTTCCCAGGTATTGTGGAAAATTCTAGGACCTTTCTCTTTTTGTCCAATTAACATGATCATGGGAATTTGGAAAGTCTGCTTTTAGGATGTACAAAGATATTGAAAAGATCGTGTAGATGACTAGGGTTATAGTTGCATGCACGTGCTAGGTGTGATGTGTGCTCGGTGCTAGATACATGTATACATGTCATAGTTATAGTTTGTTGACTATCTGTTTTGTGCCAAATTTCATGCATTACTAAATCCATTGTATAATAATGGATAGACCAGATGAATTGGATGGACTCAAATTAACCCTGTACTAGCTCAATGAGATCAACAATCGATATCCTCTATGTTAACATGCAAACATACATACAGAGTGTATACTTAACGTACAGTAGTAATTAACAGAATAGGAAGTCATCACCATGTATAAGGATTAACTAACTAATAGAGCAACATACTTGACACACTTTTTTCATCTCAAAATTTTCAAACTGTATCATAAATCATATGTATATTCTTACACATACTTAAAGAAAACATTGCGATGGAAGAATGAAAAAGAGGAAAGGAAAGCAAAAGGTAGTCTAGACGTGTAATTACCAAAGTAAACATTTGGTGAAAGGCAAAAACAAAAGTAAATCTGAGCTGTCATTTTTTAGGTTCAATAAATAGATGAATCTCTGCCATTTTGTTATTTACAGGGACATGAACTTTTCTAGAATGTAGTAGCAGAAAACAAGAAGTTCAACTCCAAACTTCGCTGTGCGCACCTCTGCTAGACTAAGTCAGAAAACAGAGTAGTCAGGGAAAGCACTGATCCATATTACAGCAATAGCAGGACATAAGAGGAAGTTCAAATTATATGAGCCTCTTAACCAGTGACCAAAATAAAGCTAGTCCCTAAGATTTTTTTTGCCGCAAAATCGTCAGCACGGCCCAAAATGTTAGCTAGATTTGCCCAATTTTACATCGAATTGGCAACATGATACCACCGCCAAATCAAAACGCCGTGGTTAGCACGAAATCAACAGAAGCCCACGAGAAGCGTCATCTCGTCCCAATCACATACTAGTAAGTAGTAATCAGAGAAGGCTAGGCTACCGATTTTTTTCGCCCCAAACAGCCAGGGCAGGTTTACCTGCTGCACGAAGTTGGTGTGCATGACGACGAGCAGGCAGAAGAGGGCGACGGCGCCGGCGAGGTAGAGGTACTCGAGCGCGAGGCGGATCCGTGGCTTGAGCAGCTGCGACAGCATCCCCGAGAGGCGCGCGTGCACCCGCAGGAACGTCTGCTCCGGATCCATCCCCCTCCCGCCCCTCGCCGGCGCCGACCACCTCCAAACCCTAACCAGAGCCGCGCCACCGTCCTCCACCTCCTCGCCGAAGCTTTGATTCGATTCGGTTCGATTGGAAGGCGCTGGGCTAGATCGAGAATTCGAAGCTACTCCTTATCCTAATCTGGTTTTTGGGAAATTAGTTCGGTTTGGGGGGGTTGGGGGTTGGGATTTGAATTTTCCGGGGCAGTACGCTTCTGCCTGATGCGCCTGTGTTTTTAATACGTTTCGCTTTCTCTATCTGCTTTTTTTTTTCCTCCTCCTCTTTGTCTTTGGGGTTCTTTCTTGGGGGATGGGCTATGTGTTGTGTGTAAGCGGCGGGGCGCACACAGCAAAATTCTTACTGGCGCCGGCACGTTGGTTGGCTCTGGCTGGCTATGCCGTGGTGTATCTATCATCGACGATGAGGACGCCGCTTGGATGAGACCACACAAGCGGAATCTTTTCGTGGCATCTCGTTAGCAACACGCATGTACTGTATATAGCTGCATAATCTGATGGTATGGTGTTCTTTTCGTAGGAAATCTGACGGTCTGATTGTACTTGGCGGTTCAAACTTCACGGTTCAAACCCTTTGTCCAAGAATATTAAACCGGCTTCAAAGTTCAAACCCTTTGTTCAAGAATATTATACCAGTTTTTTTTTTTTTTTTGCGAGGGAGCTATTTTTGATTTTTTTTTTAAATAATCTAGTTTTTATTCTGAAATACAAAAATAATACTATCTTTTTTATTTTACAGGAATAATCATCTGTCGCATTGGAAGACTAGCTCAAGTCACTCAACGGTTGAGAGACTTGGATACTTGTCGCTTAATGGTCGGTCCTAGTATACAGGACGCTTAGCTAGCAGAGCATGCATTGTACACTGTTGGCGACAAGTATCCAAGTCGCTCAACGGTTGAGCGATTTGGACTAGTTGCCCAACAGTTAAGCGACAAATGATTATTCTTGTAAAATCAAAAAAGTAGTATTATTTCTGTATTTTGGAATAAAAACTAGGTTTTTTTAAAAAAACGCTATTTTTAGTAGTTAGATTTGGTACAAGAACATTGAATTTCCAAGCCTAAAATCATGTGGAATTATTACTCTACAAACCACGGAGGCACGTAGTTGTCGGTGGGTTTTCTAATAAGCTAATTTTATATCTAATTTCTTAGCCAAAAATGATCTAACGATCCCTCCCATCATAGGGATAAAAGCGTTTCTTAAACATGGTCTATTCCAATCAAATAATTCGTTTAACTGGTTTTGTCTTCTTCTGACGAGGATTCTTAACTAGGTCAACTATTTCTGTCAAAATCAAAGTATTTATCAATGCAGGCCAACATATTAGATATCCACTTTATAACGGCTATGAACCTACGACCAGTTTTTAAAGGAAGTTTAATCCCCTTTACTACGATCAGTCATGGACACTACACAACCAGCTATACGATTTTGGACCATCATCGACCAGCAAATTGGTCAGGAGATATAACAATTTCCCACATGATTAACGTGAGAGTGATTATTGGCGCATCTGACACTTACGACAGTTGGTTAAAAGACGTGGTGGTTCAAAACTCAACAGAGGAATGTGCGTGAAGATATGAGGTGCTTTTAGTGGTACCAATTGTCACCCCTTCAATAGCTATAAAGGGGTAGCTCACGTATTCTGTAATATAACTCCATGATCCATAAGTTCCACGATAATCTATACATCCCTATTCTCATTGTATTCTATATATTTGTTGTGTCCACGACAATAAAGATCTTTGTTTAGATTGTACTCTTATATTATTTTTTCAGTAAGCTCGATAGGGGACCTGTGTCCCAATCATCAACATCTTCTCTACTCCAAAAGTTGTAAAACAATTTGTTTTATCTATGTAGTGTATTTTTTTAAAAAAAATATGAATTATTATTATTTTGTATAAATAACTATTACAAAAAGGGTCAATATAGAATGCAAAATACAGTAGTAGCATTTTGACAAAAGTAGATAGAAAACCCAGAAGTTGTGTTTGACATGTTTTACATTCTAACCAAATTTTGTGATATAACTGTTTTCTAGATTAGGCAAAACGAAAAAAAATCCATATAAATCCAACTTAATTATTTCTCGTTTTAATTCGAATGTCTCTCTTTTTTCCCAACCTTAAAATAGTCGGATACCGTTTGGTGAAGTCAGAGAACAATTTTGTCAACTACTTGTGCATCAATGTTTAATTGCATTGACGTTTTTTTACATTTTTTTAAAAGGTGCATGGACAAGCTTAGTCCCTATTTGGAATACAATAATTTTTTTTCGAAATCCTTCAAGAATTAAATTACCTTTTGTGAAATTTGTATATTGTAAACGGACCTTAGTTTTCAACCCATATAGATAGAGCTGGGCTTTCATGCAGTCTCCATGTGAAACCCAAACTTGGGCTTGATCCAGTGCTGGGCTCGATCTGTAATGACGGCTACTCCATCAGGCCGCACAATTTATTTTTGACCAACGAAACTATGCGTGATGATGGGCTACACGTCTCTGGAAAATCCTATATGCCGCGCTCACGGCAAATAGCAAGGTGTCGCCCACCCTGCAGCCCAAGCGCTGCGGGTGCGGCCCATGGTCTGCGTAGCCTGTTTCTCGGCCACGGGGCGCGTGCAGCCCAGGGATCATATGAATCAAAGACTTGCACACATGTTGTAATGGCTAAGAATCGACAGCCCATGTTGAGCCGTCCTTGCGCTTGATGCACGGTTGCCTCGGCACAAACAAACCACGTATATTTTCTCTCTCGTCTCCCCCCCTTTTCCTCTTTTTCTTCCATCGTTTTTATTCGTCATGCATCTGATGTTCGTTGTGTTTTTTTTCCCAGTATTGTTTATTAGTACTTTTATTTTGTTTCAACTAATGACGCTGATTTTTGTTGTTGTTCATCATCGTCATTTTCCCCACTATTGTTCTATTAAAAAAATCAGCTAGTTATCTTGATTTGTTCCCCACCTGGTCGATTCTTCTTGATCTACTATTGAAACATTGTCGATGAACCATTGGAATATTGAAACTAAATGCATGAAACATAAAAACTTTAATAAGTGGAACATCGTCAATGAACCATTTGAATATCAAAACCAAATGTGTGGAACATTTCATTTTACTTGATGGAACATCCAACACCCTCTCGATTCATCCCCTACCCAATTCAAAAGATGCACCAAGTTATTTTTCACCAACGAAAATACTGTATGATTGTGGGCTACACATCTCTAGCCATTGCGAAACAAAGGACTAACATGTAGAAACCTCTACAGTGAATCACACACATATAACGCAATAACGTGTTAGGCTATGTGCACATATATATCTATCTCTTCAAGTGGATGGATTGGCGAGCTCTAGGAGGCTTTGCCGTTTTCTGCGCTCATCGACCGTCCGATTGGCATTGTACGATCCGGATCGAGGTATCTATATTCTATTTCTTAAAGGGGGAAAGAACCCCTGGCTTCCGGGAGCCCCCACGTCGGATTTTTTTTTTTGCAAAAAAACCCTCATGCTTTCCAAAATTGCATCGAGGTCCTCGGTTCGGAGACCAACAGCCGTCGGATCACAATCCTACGACCGAAATCGAGCGGGTGCACAACCATGGGATCACGGCTTTGGAACAGAAGGCACAGATCCGTCTGCTCCGTCCCCGCCTCCGTCGCCTATGGTTAGGGTTACCCCCGATCCCGCAGCGCTCGTCGCCTCCTCGCCCTCGTCCTCACCCTCGTCATCTTCACCAAAATAAAAAGGAAGGCTGAATAGCTATCTGCTCAACCAATCTCTTCTCCCCTTGTTCTCCCCCTCCCTTCCCCAAGAACCCACTACATCATGATGAGCTCCTTGTCTCCTTCCCAAAAGGTATCAAACCCTAACCCTTCTTCTTCTTCTCCTTCCCTCAATCCATAGGATTCGCTGGTCGGAGAGCCGCAGAACGATTGTTTTTGTGCACGATTTGGCTAAAAGTTCACCCTTTTTGTGTGTGCAGGCGCTGACCAAGATCGCTTACAATCAGCTACAAAAGGAGCTCGCTGAGTGGCAGGTCGCCCCCCGGTTCAGGCACAAGGTCTTGGATAACCTCCAAAGGTGACTCCTTCCTGATCGCATCCCTGCAATTTCTCTCATTACATTTTTCTAATTGATTTTCTTTGGGTGTGGATGGATTGCATGTTTCCGTCTTTCAGATGGGTTTACGGATCTTTTTTGCCCCTTGTTTGTTCTCGATTTGTAGAGATTTCTTCGGGGGTTTCTCCTAATTGTTATTTGTGGAGATGAATTTGGACTACTTGTCTAATAGAAGAATTTTCTTTGGATGAGTAAACATGTGGGTAATCGAGGTGATAGGAGTAGCAAGCACCATCTACACTGGTGAGACGTACCAGCTGCAGGTCGACTTCCCCGAGCATTATCCCATGGAGGCACCTCAGGTGAGGTTTCATGAGAAAGATTGTACATTTAATTCTCTCTTTTATTTTATTTTCTTCTGTTCCTTTCATTTGATTTGATTGAACAATAATCTTGTCCTTTTTCTAGGTCATTTTTTTGAATCCGGCGTTGATGCATCCACACATTTACAGCAACAGGCACATCTGTATAGGTAAAGTTGTTCCTTGTGCTTCTTCTCTCTTGGAGGAGATTTGTTAATGTCTCCATGTTGATTCTTTTGATTAACTGCATGGTGTGTGGGAATGTTCTTTGCCTAACCTAATCTTCAATCTAGTTGTGAGTTTGGTCCTAAGATTCCATTTGTTAGCAGAAAGCCACCACCTCAGCCAAATATGCTTTTGCAGTTTTTAGAGTAGCTGCGCAATTGAGATGCTCCAACTCACCTTTTCATTCTATTGTTAGGCCTCCTTGATGGGATTACCAGATGCTTGACCTTGTTAAATGCAGGTGTTTCGTGCTTGTGCCTTCTAAGTTCTTATAATGTTTGGATGTTGGTGGCTTGTCTCTTTTTCCTAATTAATATTATAGCTATCGTCAATGCTTCAATAACGATTAGTTGTTAGCGGAAAGTTTTAAGTGTTGTGTTTTGTCTTATTCTCTAATGATGAGTGATAACTCCTTTTCTTCTTTTCTGGCTCTCACTCCTCCCTGTGAAATTTGATCTCTAAGTTGTGTAGATGGTGCACTTGTTATTACCCTTTGTCTTCATATATGTATGTTATTTTTGCGCCAATGGTATTATTGTATAGGGTATATGTTGCTACACCTATTTGTTTTTCCTTTTGAGATGCACAAAATTGTTTTTTTTGGTCAATTTGTTAAAGTAGGTGTTTCATGTTTTTTTGGGGTTCAAATATAGTGTTTTTTTTTACTTCATTGTAGTGAAGAGTTCTAAAGTTAATAAAAATCTAATACTAATGGAAATCACAATATTTTTTATTTATTTTTGACTTGCTGAAGTACCTAAGTAATTATTACAGTTTGAACTTGGAATATGAATGCATCTTTATCTATGTAGAAATAAGCAGAATATCTCAGGTGATAACGCCTTGGGTGAGGAAACATGTTAGGTTGGTTGACACATGGAAAGGTGTTTTAAAGCTCTTGGAAAGTTGTTGAGGGACTAGACATCTACGTGGAGATATATCTAGGAATGTAGCATGCTTCTTCAATTCAATTTAACTATTGTGTGACTAGAATGTTGGTTCTTATGTTTCTTGGATAACACTATTATTTCCCATTATCAAAGTAGCTGTGAATGCATTGTGATAGTAGTTAGCCATAGCCTAATAAATGGAGCACTTCAAGTAGTTATGTGATTTTTTTGGCAGTGTCCTTCATGTGGAAGTATACAGTATTCACATTAAGTTTTTGTGTCTATGTTGTATGCATATATAACTTCAAATCATAACAAGTCTAAGCAAATATGCTATTTGTGAAAGTAAACATTTGAAACTCACATACGTGTTTATCTGTAACCAGGACATAACTAAATTCTCCTGTATTTCTTCCAATGTTGAATGTACCATTTATTATCTGATTTCATAAACAAAATGAACTCAAGCTACTAAATTTGATATTAAAATAAGCAGTTGGCAACCCTAAATCCAAACACAAGTCTCAAGTTTCCATCTTTATGGTATCTCCAGCACAGCTTCAGCTTACATTTTCTCCTCTTTTTGATAACCATGTCAAAGAAATTTTTCATCTCTTCCATCACTGTAGTCATCAATGTTACACCATTCATTTGCACTGCATCCTCAACGTGATACTCTCGCCCTTGTACCTTTGTTAAAGGCAAAAAGGCCCCTGAGGTTTCCAAAATCACGTCCAGGTCCTTCGCGTCAGTTCTTTTTGCGAAAACCTCCCATTTGTTCCAAAATCATGTCGAGGTCCTCCACGTCAGTTTTTTTGTGTGAAAAACCCCATGTTGTTTTCGAAATCACGTTGAGGTCCTCCACGTCGTTTTTTGGTGAAATGCCCCTATGGTTTCTGAAATCGTGTCGAGGTCCCGCTCCGTTTTAGTGAAAAGCCCCTTGTGATTTTCGAAATCATGTCGAGGTTCCTCAATCCACTCTACGGACGCGAGTAGTGTAGCGCGCTTATCATCCTAGTTATCTCTTAAAGTGGTTGGGATTGGTGAGCTCTTGGAGGCTCTATCATTTTTCGTGCTCGTCGACCATCCAATTGGTATCACACGATCTAGATCAAGTATCTATCATTATATAAATATATTATTATATCTCTTAATGTGGATGGGATTGGCGAGCTCTGTTAGGCTGTGCCGTTTTCCGCAATCATCGACCGTCGGATTGACATCGTATGGTATGGATCGGTTCGGTCCAGTCCAAAGCCGTTGGATCGCGGTTTCCAACGGACGACCGAGATTTGCTTTCCCCATCTCCACCCCCCGAAAAGCTAGCCGTCCCCCGCCCACATGCCGCGCTCGCCCGCCTCCCTGACTCCCTTTACCCCACAGCCAGTGGCGAGCGACACCTCGCGCTCGCCTCTACTGCCCTAGCTGTCGCCCTCATCCCAACATCACCGGCGCCGACGGTCGTCGTCCTCTCTCCCCCTTCTCTCCTTTGTTGCCGCCGCTACCGTTGGTGCACATGCAAAAAAAAAAGCCGCGACTTTGTCGCCGCTCCCCCGGCTTTCCTCCAGCCTCTGGAACTTCCATCCTCTCGCCGTCTCAACCCTTCCTCTCCTCCTCCAGTTCTTTCACCTGTGGGTGCCTAGATCCGGGTGGTGCACGTGCAACACCTGAACAACGGGGCTGCAGCGGTGGAGAGCGGGGAGGGATGAGTGAGCAAGGGCTTGGACCAGTGCCGACATGTCAACTCTTTTGCTTGTAGTCGCCCTATCATCATTTCAGGCTTCAAGAGATTGACGTCTCTGTCTCCAACTGAGACGGAGTTGTGTTTGCTTGTTTTGAGCCAATCACATAATAAATTGATTTGCTTATCGTTTTGGTATTAATTTCATTTCATTTTCCTTCACTGTAGTAGGGAATTTTGGATTGAGCGTACACCGCACAAGAAATTGATCTATTTTGTTCTTTTATGTGTGTTCCTCTACCTCATCTTGGTGTTGAGCCACTGGTGCCGGTGGTGCATGTGCTCCCTAGTCGGTTTCAATGGTGGAGGCTAGAGGTGGCGTGCAGCTGCTGTCTACAGTGGCAGAACTAGGAATTTTGAAGACCCGGGGCGAGGGCTGATCTACTGTGCTGGCTCGGTGGTTTGCTACGCCCGTCGAGTCTCAACCCATGCACGCGCTTCACCTTAGCCTCCACCTGCGCCATGCCTCAGCACTCTTCTGTGTCGTAGCCCTTGCGCCGAGCCTCAGTAGTCGACCAGTCGGCGCCTCACTGTCCCTGCGCTGTAGCCCCTGTGCCGCTCCTCAGTGTTCGCCAGCGCCCGCATCGCAAGCCGCAGAACCCGCCCTAGCCCACGCCGCAGCACCCACCCTCTCCCGCGCCATAGACCTCGCGCCGCAGCCCCCGCCGTTGGAACTAGAGCCTGGAGCCGGATGAATGGGGAATGGTTAGGGAATTAGGGAATTAGGGTTATTAGGGCATCTGCATTTCATTGGGGATTTGACTTGGGCTGCAACTGGGCTGGCTGCAGCTTGCATTCGGCATGTCTCGGCCCATGGCCACAGCCAACGCCCAACACGGCGTGGCCGTGCGGGGACTACGGTGCAACGGCTGTGTGTTTGTGCCCTCATTTGATAGTCACATCAACCTTGCAGTTTCTGAGTGCCCAGACAGGGAATCTGCCAGACACAAGCTTGGACACATACATCACCAGCATTGCTATGCGAGAGGAACTTTTTTAGTGTTCTGACAAGGAAAAGCCTTCTTAATTATCTCCCGCATGCAGCAGCATATTGACTAGTGTGTTATATATGACAAGTCTGTTACTGTGAGCTAGGGGTGAAAACGGATCGGATAGTTTCCGACCGATCCGGACAAAAACGGATTCGGAATGTCTCGGATCGGATTTTTCTCGGATAATTTTCGGATCGGAACGAATTCGGATTTTTTTGCCTTTAAACTAAACGAATACGGTAGGCATGCTATCCGCTGGATACGGAATGAATACGGATTATCCGATAAGACCGAGTCCGGATATCCGATTTCGCCCAAAAGAGGATTTCAGCCCAAAAGAGAAAAGGGATTTTAATTGATTTCCAAAATTGAAAATGCAACAAATCAATTAGTCTTTTAGAAAATAGCAAATAGAGTTCAAAATCCTAGAAAAATCACAGAAATTCATTGAATTATTTGTAACTTAATAAAAATAATTCCAACTTAAAGTTGGTTTTTATTTTTGTATATAAATTATTTTAAATTTCTAAAAATAGGAAAAACCTTTAAAAATCCAGAAATGCAATAAATTAATTAAATTTTCTTTTCACTTTAAATCTAATAAAATCCCAGAAAAATCAATAAAATTTATTTTTTACATTAAAAACTAGGAAATTAAATAATTGATTTTATTTTATTATTTTTTCCTTTTTAACAAGGGAAACTTTTTTAAATCTCAGAAAATCCAATAAAATAATAACTTTATTAATTTTATTTTTTGTAACATACTTTGGGATGTTACGGTCATTTACGTATAAATTAACCATCCAGTCTAATCGATGTTAGTGTGAACTAAATTTTATGTATATGATGAACTAAGTGTGAATGCGTGATGACTTTGTGAGTTATGATTTATGAGCTAAATATGGTAAACTAAGTGTTATATTTGTAATGAACTAGTTAATGTAACTTGCTAGTGCCAATGTTATGTGTGGTTGCTGAAAATATGAACAATTCATGAATGTTTACATCAAATAAATTAGTTATATGTTTTCGTTAATTTCTGGCATACAATTTAAGGGATTTTCATGTTCCGAAAAATATCTGTGACCGTATTCGTTTCGATTCGTATTCGCTCCGTATTCGTATTCGATACTATTCGTATTCGTATTCGTATCCGGGGTATTCGTATCCGGATCCGGAAAAAAAATATGAAAACAAATATGACAAAGTCATTATCCGTCCGTTTCCGATCCGTTTTCACCCCTACTGTGAGCAGCAGATAATATAAGGCAAAATTAATGGGTGAAATAGGTCATGACTCACTCACTGTGCGCCATGATATACGCACGCACGCACTCATCAGTAGCTATGCACTGACGACGAGTTGTCTCCGGCAAAAGGTAGGCGAGCTACTACTACTACTTCACAGCGTGTGCGAGAGGGGGAGATTGCCGGTTCGGAAAGGAGGCGTGCTAGCCTGCATTGCTAGTGCGACTCTAGCCATGGCTACGACTTTTAGCAGATGATTCGTTCCTTGCAGTTACAGCAGATAAGGTTCGTAGTGGCACAAACATGACATGAACGAGACATGTTTTTTAATGGGGGTGGGGGTGGTTCCGCCGGCAGACCCGGGGCAGCCGCCCCGGCTTGCCCTGGGGGTAGGTCCGCCACTGGCTGTCTAGGATCGAAATCCACCGTACCATCTCGCAATCCAGCTGGGCGCTTTCACATCTTGCTGCTCCTTCTCGGTCTCAAGGTGAAATTTCTCAACGCATTCAGCCATTCACTTCTCTAGCATAATTACCAGAGCTTCTTTTATAGACTTAATTTACTTGGTCATTACCGGGTCTTTAGAGTTTTGGTCCCAGTATAGATGCCCAACGAAGAACCATATTTGCAGCATGAGGTGAATCAAGAGATATTTTGAACTTGCATTCGTCCTTCATGGCTGCAATGTGTTCGTTGAAATGCCTTAATGGCATCGGATTCCCGCGGGTATCTACTATGTTGATTGCTCTCAGCTTTGGGTTTTGTTCACTCTAAAATTTATGTTTCTTCTTTGAACCAGTAATAACCATTGATTATGTTAGCCATTTGTTAGTACAAAATGTGGCCATGTATGGCGTAATATACTATCACTCTTGGTTCATGTACTTGAAACTACAGGCTTGGAATTTTTCTAAATATATGTACCTTTTTACGATTGTATGTAATCAGTTATGTGGGTTGTTCCATTCATCGTGATAACCCGGACCCGTATGGAGACAACAACACTAGACTATTGACATATTGAACTGTAAGTCTCACAGGTTCTGTTGCTCATGCTTAGTATTGTTAATTTCTTTGTGTGCTTGGCTGCAAGCATTCTTTGTGGATCGATGTAGCTAGCTAAAAAGTTTACACTTGTATGTGTTAGATGTAGACATGAATGTCCTCTGAAAGGATGTGACCTTTGAGTTTCTTCTACGCTCCAAAGATACTTAGTTCATTCTCTCAATCTATGAGATGGAGGCATAAGAAGGTGGCCGTGACTGCCAGTGTGTTGCGCTCTTTCAGATATGTGGAACTTGCTATTTTATCGTTTTTTTCCAAGTAAGTTGTTCCGGATAAACCATAGAAATATACATTATTAGGCTTCAGAACTAATTCCATGTTTTGGTTAGGATATTTCTTTGTTTATTTACCTATGTAGACATGGATTGTCATGTGAATTTTTAAGTCATTTTGTTGTGCAGATTACTACTAATCCTATAGGTCGTAAACTGAATTACTGCAGAGATGAAATGTGTCAGAGACATGCACTTAAGCAGCTTTGGTGTTGTTTACTTTGAGCATACAGACTTAGGGTATTGTTTTCTGCTACAAAATGCCTATTTGAAAACCGAGAATGTAACTGTCTTTTATTGAAACAAGTGTAGATTTTTCTATTATACTGATCAGCTCATTTATTAGTTTTCGTAAGATAGAAACACTGCAATTTTGCGCCTTCTCAAAGTATAGTTTGCTGCTACTCCGTCGCATTAAAATTCAATAGGGAGTTACATTCCCTGCTTTCTTCCATTTCTATACTGCTCCTTTTTGTCAAGTAAAGAAACAACTACATTTTCTATGCCTTTTGTGCTATAGCTGGGGAGAATATTAAGATAGATAAGAAGTTCCTTTTCCTGGAAATTGACTCCAAGTTATTTTGTAATACACACTCCATTTGGAGATTGTTTACGTGAATTACACTTTCTGACACTGATATTTGGCGGCTGAGTGCTGGTTTCAGGCCTCTATCTAGAGCAACACCTGCACCCTTTTGTAAACAATTCAGCTTCCTGCGCTGCTTCTAGGAATTGTGAGGGAAAAAAGAGAAAAAAAATATATTATGTACTAGTCATGCCAATACATAGCCTCCAGGAATGGAGACGCATGCCCACTGTTTATATTTACCCATTATTAGATAGTATTTTTGGTTAGTTGCACATGTGAACCATGAACGTTTACATTTCAAGATTGAACTTATATTATGTACTATATCTTCTCCTGGGATTGGCTAAACAATAGAATTCAAGAAGTTACAACTGCAACCTTAATCGAAACTTCTGCAGACTGAACATATGAAAGTGATACCAATACAATTTTGTTACCAATAATGATTCTCAACACTATAATTTGATAGCCTTTTCTAGATATTTGATGATTAGATGTAATAGTCAGAGTTAGTTTTCTTAACTTGCGAGGTGATTTCTTGCCTCGAATGTGGGATCTTGGCTGCAAGCAAACTATTGTGTATGTTTAGGCCCGTTTTTTTTATTCCATAGGTAGTTTTACAAAAAAAAATGGCGAGCTACCATTACAGATTTTTACATGTATATTCATTAGGAAAAAGTCCGGTTTAGTCTCTCGAACTATCAGAAAAGTCTAGTTTACCTCTTGAACTACAAAACCGGTTATTTAACCCCCTGCATTTGTGAAATCCGGTCAATTAACACCCCGTAGCGGTTTGGAGTGGTGGTTTTGCTCCTATAATCGGTTTTTTTTATAATCGGCGGGTGCTAAAGCGGCAATTGTTCAGGTTGTCCATGAAGGAAGACACATGGTTCATTGACTATCTCAATGTCTTCAACAAGTTTATCACACAGCTGACTAGTGTGGATGAGAAAATTGAGAAGAATGTCAAGGTCGTCATCAAAACCACCATCATAGGAGCAATTGGTGATGAATATTCTTATTGAGAAAAATACTCTCAACTTCAATGAGCCAGTGACATATCTATTGGAGACGAGGTCATTGAAGAAGCCATTTGATTCTTCATCCTAGGGTAATCAAATATTGGTTGGCATAGGTGTTGCATGCAAAAACAAAAGTCATAAAAAAAAGAAGGGAAAGAGTAAGGGCACATGTGTGTTCTATCTTTGTGACGTAGAAGGTCATATGATAAAGAATTGTCCAAGTTTGAAGCAAATAAAGGGTGCATGCTTAGTGGCGGTAGCTAAAGATGATTCAGACGTACTAGTCATTGGTAAATCAAATACTTCTCATGGATGAATATTATATTAAGGTTGTTGCTTCCATATATGTTCGGCGAGGGAGATGTTTGACAAAGAATCACTACATCCGGCACATGGAAGTGTTCACTTAGTAGATTGCAAGGAGTATGCGACTACTAAGATAGGAACAAATATATTAGAAATGTATAATGGAGCACATCACACATTGATGAGAGTTCGGTATATTCCTGACTTAAAGAAGAATCTAATATCTATGAGATCTCTTGAACTCGAAGGTTGTGAGGTATCACTTTGAGGTAAAGTCATGCGAGTTACTTGTGAAGGGCAGGTAATCATGAAAAGTATATAGAACAATAGAGGATATCGATTGATAGGTAATCATCAGGGAAGAGTAACTAACGGGGGGTCTGATAAAAATCCTGAATAGAAGAAGGAAATCGTGTTATCAGCGATTGGTACTCAGATATCATCTGCAGGTATGTGTGGAATTACAAAGATAGTTGTAAAATCTAGCAGGCGTAAAGACGAAGGTGCGAGCTGTTGGAAGAAGGAAGACATGGTGGGACCAACCACACGATATCGATGAGAGGGTGGAGCTTGGAGATGACGGTACAAACCTATGACATCAAGTGCTGTAGGAGTAGGAGATGTGGTTAACCAAATTACACAACAAAGGAGTTCTTAGGTGGAGAGTCCGTGTAGGCTAGTCCTAGACACCGACACGTATATTGTGGTGATGTGCATGAGCTCCTGTGGTGCGGGCACTCCCAAAGGTGGGAGGAAAAAGAAAAAATTGAAAAAACAAATTAGTGGAACCGACTTGGAGCGAGTTCTTCGAGGAGCACGGTGACTTCAACGGATAGGAGTCAAGGTGAAGATTATTGAGTATGTGTGACTTATATCCTAACCTACTAGGACTTAGAGATGTGTTATATAAGGATTCCCATTCTAATGCTATTAGAATCGGGATTTATGGATTTCTACTTCATTTTGGAGGAGAACTAGGAGGAACTATATAAAGCCATGAGGTATGGATATGGAGAACACAAGCCACAAACCAACTCATCGAAAGCAAGAGGTGCACAAGAGGATTAGATGCTAGATTAGTCTTTAACACTGGATTCTTGTATAGAGCAAGGATTCGAGTATCCTAAAATGTTTCAGAAGGTTATGAGGGAGCGATAATCCCTTGCACTATTATCAGGTTATGCTTAAGAAATTTGCGATCAGCTTCGCTAAATCTTTTTCTCTCGTCATGATTATTTCATCGTTATTATTTGGTCATCTCTACAAAATTCATCTACTCCATTCTTAATAGCGTGCATGTTCGTATCGTATCTCGCAACTCTGGTCCGATCTGTGAAGTGTTACACATAAAAATGGGTTTAACATGTAGGAGATGTAATTTCTGTGTACGCTGCCATATTAGTTTTCGTAAGATTGACCGATAGAGTGAGCCTCAAGTTAGTTCATCCAAATCTACTGCCCCATTATGCACATATATATTAAATACGATTCATGTGGCTTTAACTGCGAAGTGTGAGTATCCGTCACTCGTGATTCAAACGGCGCTGTATTCTACTTTCTCACACTGAATTATACGGGCGCGCCTGCCTACCTAGTTTGCTTCAAGACTCACGAGCATTCGCTGCGCTGGGTACTTCGCTATTTATCTCTGCTTTTGTCCTCATCACGCCGAGTTCCGCCGTACGTTCATGCATGTTGCGATCTCGTGTTGCCTGGCGCGCATATACCATGCAAACACAGTTGTGACGGCTATTGCGCATCTGAAAGTTGCAATTGCAAACAAATACGTACGCGCAATGCATTCTGATCTACGGACAGCTCATGGCGTTAATCTGTAGCCCGCAGGTTCATAATGTTTTTACTAACGTCTCCGTACGATTCATTCCAAGGCTGAGACCGCTGATCGGCACATGCATGTTGTACGTACATCTCAAGGCCCGGACCAGGTTGGGCCAAAGTGCTAAAGGTTTGGCATATGCTCGTAGGATAACCAGCAGAGGCTAGAGTTCGGCTGTCACTGTGATCCATTGGTTTGGTGCTCAACACGCGTGCGCATTATTCCTCATGATATGTTGCCTGTAAACTAAACTATTGACGGGTGGAACCTACCAAGTGTGAGGGGAAATATGACTTGGTAGACACCTCTCTCATGAATTGCAAGATAAATATTATTATAACTAGCCATATTATCCGCACAATCACGCATCTAGATACTAAAATATACATGTTTATGTTTGAAAATAGAGATGTATTGACTACACAACTATGATAATCATGATTGAAAATATAGTTGTATTTCTTATACAATTCTAACAGTTGCCATGTTTATCTTATTATTGCGAGAGGCATTTGCGCACGTCGAGAGAAAAAACCCTAGCCCCCCTCGCCCCCCTCGCCGCCGCCGCCACCGGCGGGGCCTTCCATTCCACCTCCCTTCCTCCTCGAGGCCTCCCTCCACGTCCCAGACCTCACCCTGCCCCCGAAGATCCAGACGGAGCGCGGCGCACGCTCCGCTGCGGCGGATGAGCTCGTCCTCGCCGAGTTGCCGCCGCCGACCCCGAAGTGCTTCCACTTCCCTGCACCTCCGCTGGCCCCGGACGTCCCTGCGCAGGCCCTCCTTTCGAGCGAGACGGATGGCGGTTGGCGCCGCCACGGAGGTCGGCGCGTTCCACGTGAGCAGGGCGGTCGAGGCCGGCGAGGTGCGCGCGGCCGTGGAGGCGGCGGAGGCGGTGTTTCACGGCGCCGGAGGAGGTGAGGCGAGATCTGGGGAGGTGGTTCCGGAGGAGGGATCGGGTGGTCGGCGAGGAACCGGATCTGGTTTTCCCAATTGGTTGTCGTCGGAGCCAGATCGGTCGCCTCCAGCCAGAGGACCTCTCTCGACCTCATTCCCTTGCTACCGCAGCTGGTGGTCGCCGCCGGCGGTGGCGGTGGGGCATCTCCGCATTATTCGTGCTTCACCATTTATCTTGGTGAAAGGCATCAAGGGTAGGCTTAACCGGCTGTCGGCGGCGACATGGTCATGGCCACCGTCAAGAAGGGCATGCTCGATCTCCACAAGAAGGTTCTGGAGCCCGGTGGCGGCTCCGGACGGCAAGCAGCCATTGGTTTGGTTGGGAGGATCATCGGCGTTGAGGTCGGTGAGATCCGTGGAGTGGCCCGTTGGCTTCCGGCCGGCATTAGAGGGCTGGAGCGGGCGGCGCAAGGGCCGCGTGCAGGCGGTGCGAAGGGCGGCCGTTGCGGCGACGTGAGGGGCATGGCCGTTTGCAGGCGGTGTGGTGGCACAACTATTCTGGATGCAGGTTATGGTTCTGGATCTGTGCTTTGGCGCTGGATCTAGACGACGGGAGGCGGACCCAGGTGGGTTTTGGTGGAGATGCGGTGCGTGGCCAACAATGGTCGTCGACCTCTTTTTCGTGGAGGCTGTATGTGACCGTGGCTTCACAGTTGTGCTAGGCTATGGTTCATGGTCGCTGGTGGTGATCTAGGATGATGGTGGTGATCTAGCCTTCACCGGTTGGATCCGCATCGAGGATACATTGCGCTATCCGCGGATGTTGTCTTGGAGCACCTATAAAAATCATAGAAATTCGATCTAACTTAAAGTTGCTCTCTTAGAAAATCCAATAAAATGTGAAAACCTCGATCTGGGCTTCAGTGGTTGAATCCGGCGACGACGACGTACGAAGTATGATCTGACCTTCACTGGTTGGGTCAGACGACGAGTGTCGTATCCTTCTTGAAGGTGTTATCTTGGAGCACCAGTACCTGCTCTCTTGGGTGAATACCTTCGATCTAGCCTTCAGTGGTTGGATATGGTGATGATGACGTACGGAGTATTGATCTGGCCTTCACTGTTTGGTCAGATGACGAGCATCGTGTCCTTCTTGAATGCGTTGTCTTGGAGCACGGGTATCTGCTCACCGGGGTGAAAACCCTTGATCTGGCCTTCAATGGTTGGATCCGGTGACGATGACATACTGAGTATTGATCTGACCTTCACTGGTTGGGTCAGACGACGAGCGTCGTGCCCTTCTTGAAGGCGTTGTCTTAGAACACTAGTATCTGCTCGCTGGGATGAAAACCCTAGATCTGGCCTTCATTGGTTGGATCTGGCGACGTTTTCCGTCCCTCCTTGGAGGCGTCGCTTTGGTGACTTGACCCTCAAGCACCTTGTTGCACAGCTACTGTTTGGATGTGTTGGTTGAAGGAGAAGCTAGTTGTCGCCGGCGACGGGCTGTTCCCGAAGCTGGCCACAACAATTTGTTTGTCATTTAGTACTTGGTCTGCCTTTTGTAAGTCGTTTGTTCGTTTATGATAAATTATGGCTGTGTGTATCGTATGATGCAGAGGCCAGGAGGCTTGCCCTTCCATTATCTAAAAATGTTTATCTTATTAATTTGCACCGTTATAATATAGATCCGTCAAAATCAGTGGTGTAGATGTTTCTTTTTTCTCTATTAATGTAAGAATTTCTAGTCTCTTAACTGAACGTGGAAGCTCCTTTAATTTGAACCTTGTTTTAATAAGATAATAGATGCCTAAATTTAATGGCATGGGGCATTACCTATGTCCTATGATTATAAATTAGCCATGCAAATACAAAATAAGATAGCAGATTGTATCATCAAAACGACAAAATTAGAATCATCGCTCTCATAGTCAGACCTAGTTGCGTACCTCATTTCGAGTTTGTACTCAGCCTTCTCTACATGCATTTATATATTCAAACACACTTCTCACCGAGTACATGCTACGGTGCATATAATGGCTTGTATGTGCATATCGATAGTTTTATAAGGCCATCCGCACTCAAACTTTTTTATATTAATTAACCCATTTTTAATTTATTTTTATTGTTAACCCTTCGCAAACTTTATTTATAATTCTGATCCTTTTGGTCACACCACCACTCGTGGCGTGATCAAACAACACTATCACGCCACTGGTGTTGGCGTGACAGGATACGGTGCTGGTGTGACAACGTTGTTTTGTCACGCCACGGATGGTGGCGTGACCAAAAGGGTCAGAATTAGAAATAAAGTTTGCGAGAGTTAACAATAAAAATAAATTTAAAAATAGGTTAATTAATAAAAAATTCTCCGCACTCATGCTTTGGTTCTAGGCACCTTCGAACCTTTCTTCTTGTCGCAACTCGCACGTGGCCGTCGATGCCGATGGTGTGCGACGTAGTCATCAGGATGCCAAGAGCATCTATAATAGTTCGTTTCTTAGGGCATGTACAGTAGTACAGACAACTGCTGTCTATACTACCACTCCATGTCATCTGTAGATAGCACTAAAAACACCTCTACAATGGGTTGTCTATTTAGTTGTCTATATAGAACCCCACAATTGCATGAAACATAAAAATTTATTGATCAACACTAAATTTTATCTTTGTGGTCTATTTTGTTGCTTTTGCCACTACTCAAACACACTTGCATAAACAATATTATGGACATACTGCATAAGAATAATATTATTATATAAGAAAGGGATTAGTTCTCACACATTGGGCAAAGAGCAAATTGCATTTGTAGAAACAAGTACATATCGAAATTGTCTACTAATAGAAGAAAAATATTACATAAGAAAATTATCGAAATTGGGCATAATGATTTTACTTATTCCTAAAGTTGTGCCAAATATGCTCAACTAAATCACTCTTGAGTTTTGTATGTGTTGGCCGAGCACGAATAGATGAATTCCTTCGTAGCACGTTCGCGAAGCAAATGTTAGGGCCATTGTTGACTTCCGGCGATAGAACGAAAGATGTCCCTGGAGTCTCATTTAAGTCCAAAGGAACGGTAAACATTTTTCGTTCGTCTTCAGCAATCATATTATGACGAATGATGCAAGCTTCCATGATTTTCTCGACAGCGACCCGTCTCCACAACCGTGTTGGATGCCACATGATATTAAAACGATAATGCAATACCCCAAATGCCTTCTCAACATCTTTCCTTACTCATTCTTGATGTCGTGCAAACAATTTGTCCTTCTCTGTTTGATGGAGGGGTATAGTCTTCACAAAGATGGCCTATTCTGGGTAAATCCCATCGGCTAGGTAGTAACCCTTGTCATGTTGCATCTCATTGACAGTGAACTGCACTTGTAGAGCTTCCCCTTTCAACTCTTCAATGAACAACGTTGACTGATTAAGCACGTTGATGTCATTATTTGATCCAGCAACACCAAAATAAGCATACCAGTATCTGAAGGTCATGCGAAGCAACCGCTTCGAGGATCATTGTAGGGACACCACGATCACCCCGTGAATTGGCCCCTCCATGCAACTGGACATTTCTCCCACTGCCAATGCATACAGTCAATGCTCCCTAGCATGCCAGGGAAGCCACGAGACTCACCGATTTGAAGCAAACACTCCACTTCGTCACTTGTGGGGTGTCGCAAATACTCACCACCAAACATGTCAATCACCCTTAAGAAAACTTGCTCAAACACTCCAATGCAGTACTAGGGTCGATCATTAGTACCTCATCAAGTTGGTCGGCAGGGGTGCCATACGCTAACATACAGATTGCAGCTGTATAATTCTGCAGTGGCAAGAGTCCCAGTCTATTAGTGGCATCTGTCCTATAAAGTGAAATAGGGATCCCACTCTTCAAGGGCACTCACAATTCGTTGGAATAGGGGTCTTCTCATTCGAAACCTTCTATGGAACATTTCATCGGTGTAGAGAGGATGCTCGGAAAATAGTTGACCACAAGCTCCTTATGGGCGGCTTCATGATCCCTCGGTATATACGTCCTGGGACCACTTCGGCATCGTGATGATTCAACACTTTTTTCCTCTAGTTTGGCCATCAACTTTGCACCAATCCTCTCGCCGATTCGGTCCAAGATTTCTTGCTCGGTGATGAAGTCTTCCAATGTGTAAACTTCAGTTGGGTCAAAAGTGTCGGTGTCGTCGTCATCATTAAAATAAGAAGAGGAGCCTGATTCATACAACATGTTTTGTTGATGATGTCCTACATGAAAACAAGTCGTAGTCAGTATTTGGTTCGCTGGGGCGTATTAGCGAATCTAATTTCAACAGGCATTCATTGAGCAAACAATCAAGAGTTCAAGACTGTTACAGCTTAGTCGATCCTTATAACCAACTCAAAACTGATAACAAGTTTTAGATTGCAATGCGAACAGAATCTGAAGTTGTTCAAGTTTCAGTACATAAGCTAAAAGAAGACAACAATAAACTGAAACTAAATAAGACAGCAATGAAGAACTAAGAAGCAGTGCTTTTATTAAAAAAAACTCACAAATGATGATAGCACTCAAAGCTATTGGGTCGAAAAGGCAAGGCTTAAGCTATGAAAATAGGTGAAGATGTTAGTTTTATATAAACTGATTCCAGTCAATCTCCATGCAGATCTTGGCTGCACTGGCACATGACTAGATTAGCTGGACCGAGTCTTTGTCCATGTAGATCTTGACTCCTCAATCCTGGCATTCCTAATACTAGTCCACCTTGAAGCTCATGTTCCTCCGTCATGGTCTGCATGTCATTTTAAAACGGCACTAGCAACAACTACACCAGCCTCAGAGACTAGCTTGTCATTGTACAAAGTAGAGACAGAAATGAGTATGACTACATCAGTGAGCAACATATGCAAATTGGAGACACACATACATATGTCAAAGTTCAACTGTAAATTGTTGAGGACTACAATGAGTGATTCTTTAACTTCAAAGGTTAGTTACATACCATGTTGACATGTGCATGAAAATAAATCAAACGATAAATGAAAAGAGCTCATTAAAACAACAACATGAACACTAGGGACTCCAGAGCAGCATCACACCATGATCAGAATATCACACCATGAACACTTCTCTATATGGTCTGTTTTTTAATCCAATCCAAGAATCAGATTATCCTCTATGCAATCAAATTATCAGATGTAAAGAGCAATCAGATTATCAGATGTAAAGAGCAATCAGATTATGTAAAGAGCAATCAAATTATCAGATTATGTAAAGGGCAATCAGATTATCCTCTGTGCAATCAGATTATCAGAATATCACATTATGTAAAGAGCAATCATATTATCAGATGTAAAGAGCAATCAGATTATCAGATGTAAAAAGAGCAATCAGATTACCTGATTATGTAAAGAGCAATCAGATTATCCTCCGTGCAATCATATTATCCAGTCCAGCAATCAGATTATCATATGTAAAGAGCAAACTTTTATACTATATTTCATTAATTTGACAAGGAAACATAAGGACGAGGAATAGATCTTACTGAGCGTTGCCAAACAATCTCTCTCTCATAGTCTTAAGTGCGATGTCAACTGGGCACCCTGCCGTTCACCTACCTGGGACTACCCCTGGGAACGACCAAGCCCAAAATCAGAGACTTTCTCCCGCTCATTCAATGTGGTGGACGTAAGACTAGCCACCGCTCGCTTTCCTCTCCATTGGAGGCAGACTAACTTTGGTGAACTCGGTCTTCTCGCAGCTCCCTACTTTCTTCATGTGCTCCCTAAAATTCCCAAAGGGAGTCATCAGACAAATTGACAGATACAGAAGGAACTGCCTTTGGAGAAACACTTCACTGGATGCTCGTGGAAAATCTTTGATCTCTTGGAAAGAAGTCTGCAAGCCAAAACGTCTGGGAGGCTTAGGAGTCCTAAACTTAGACATTCAAAATCAGGCTCTCCTACTCAAGAATCTTCATAAATTCTTCAACCACGTCAATCTTCCTTGGGTTAACCTGATTTGGGAAGCTTACTACCCTAATTCTTTACCCTCAGCTCATGCGAGAATAGGCTCCTTCTGGTGGAGAGATGTCCTCAAATTACTACCACAATATAAGGGCCTAGCATCTTGCACGGTAGGCAATGGGCGTTCAGCGCGCTTCTGGTAGGATCTTTGGAATGGGAATCTCTTTTGTCTATAGCAACCTGAACTCTTTTCCTTTGCCAAGTCAGATCTCTGCTCGGTGGCAGATATCAAACAAGCGTTGGAATTCCAGTCCCTATTTCACCTTCTGTTGTCGACTCAAGCCCACCAACAATATCAGCAGGTGCTACTTCTCATTCAAGAACTGGTCCTCACTGCCCAAGAGGATTCATGGCATTACATCTGGAATTCAACGCGGTACTCTTCAGTCAAAACCTATCATTTGCTCATGGGTCAGCAACCAGTACCAGCTTACTACAAGTGGTTATGGTCTTGTACTTGCCAACGATGACATAAAATCTTCTTCTGGCTCTTGCTAAAAGATAGGCTCAACACCAGGAACCTTCTGCAACGAAAGAACTGCCCACTGGATGACTTCTCCTGCACCTTGTGCGATCATCAAACTGAAGAGTCAGCTCAACATCTTTTCTGGAATTACCCATTTGCGCAACAATGTTGGGACCTGGTTTGTCCACAAAGGTCTTCATTCATCACGGCCCATCAAGCGTTATTTCATCTCAAAGGCAAATTCAACAATAGTTTTTTCATGGAAATTATTGTACTTGCTACCTGGGCCATATGGATCACAAGAAATAACTGGATCTTCAATAACAAACCTCCAAGCATCTCGACTTGCCGTGCTACATTTACCCGAGAGCTAGCTCTGCTGATCCACCGAGCCAAGCCGTCCACTAAGCACTTGCTCTCTGCATGGCTATCCAATTTGCTGTAATTTGTACTTCAGTCAACTGTTGGTTCGGAAGGGTCAACAAGTTTTTGTCTTTTTATTTGGGGCAGATTGTCTGTCCAGGCTTCATTGGTTGGTCCTAGGTGTGAGGGCTGGCTTTCCCAACTCCCCTCTTTTTCTATTTTCCTTCTTCTTTTTTCCTTTTTTCTTTCCTCTTCTCTATTTGTTCCTTCTTGGCTCTGTATTTACTTTCTCCTTTTAATAAATTGCACAGTAGAGCTCTCTCTACTATTTTTGGTCAAAAATTCTTAAGTGCCTTCACATGCTCATTCTTCATTTCGTTCATCACCCCAATTGTATCCTGCATAATCAGCACTCGACACGTTTTCATCATTTCAGACTCTCTCTCAAGATTTTTGGCCTCCTTGTTGTCCTTCGCCGCAAGGGCTGACAGCTTTGCTGATTCAAGCTTCTCGGCAGAGAGACGTTGTTGTAATTCAAGCACCCTGCTATGATTGTTGTTTCTTCTTCAGCCTAAGCCGCTATATACTTGTCGAGCACTTCCATATCTGTTGTAGCGGCCTTCGACTTTCCTTTGCCATTACGTTTGGCCTTGGCTACTTTTGTTCCCTTTGGACGTGGTATATCTTTGATATCTACAGGGGTAGACGTATGCTCACCTGCCTCCCCTGCTTCCGACATCTTTCTCTTCTTCATTTTCTCAAGCCACTCGTTGTACGTCTGCCACTTGGGCTGGTCTCGAACAACCTTCCAACAATTAATGTGACGAAACTGTCCCATTTTATAGTCTGCATCATAGAATGCATGGCCCTTGTCCATCAACTGGTCATCGGACTGCCCACTAGCATAAATACCGAAGGCCTTGTTCCAAGAGCATTGAAACTGGTAGGCTAGCCTGTTAAGACTATGCCAACGGTCCTTGGCTTGCTTCGCTAGTCTTCTCCGTTTTTTTTGGAGTGGTGCTGTTGTAGGCACTAGTAACATCTCTCCAATATCGATAATTCTTCTTGTTATTCCCATTGATAGGGTCATTTGAGTTATTTAACCAAGAGCTCAACTACATTGTGATCAAATAAGATTAGCTATTGTGGACATTCTAAAGATCTCAAATAGTTACTCGAAGAGTCACACATATTACCATTTAGCAGATATAAGCACATAAGAAACTTACCAATCTTAGGTCCTCCTCTTTTGTCCATGCAATACGCTTGTCGGTCCTAATTTCTCTATCGTCGTCGCCACTGTCAACATTGATGGGTGGCTAGGATTGCAAACCGGATGGTGCAAGTGGAGTGCTCGACTTGCAAACTGACGGTGATGGAATCCCTTTGGCAGCCGATGGTCGTGTTGCCATGAATGGAGCATAGTGTGAAGGACCGCCAATGAAATTGAAATTTTGTGATATGGGTGACTTATTAGGGACCTGATGCGGAAGGGGGAAACTCGATGGATTATGGAAATAGCTTAGGAAATCACCTGGCGGACGAGGATCCTCCCCACCTGAAAAAGAAGGAAAAAACCGTACATACATCTTGTGATAAATGGATAAGTTGATAGTTGGCATAGACAAAATGTATCCAAAGTGCAATTCTATTCTTAGAAACAATACATTAGTGTCCACAGAACTTGAGCTACATAGTGCCATAAATTCTGAAATATTGTGATGATGTCATGCAGAAACCAAGGTATATAATCTAACTTCAGAGATGAGAATGAATGCCCTATTATATTGATTATATTATGCATTAACATCAAAACCTTGATTCTTGGAAACAAGCTATTAATTTAATAAGACAAAAGGCCATATGTCACTAAAACTACTCTACGGGTACCATGTAGCATGAGCTGAAACAACACAAGACAGTATAAAATGAGACATCCATTTTCTGAAATAGCACTAAACTTCAGTTAATTACATGATCAGTGCTTTGGCCTTTCATTACTGCAAATTTGCACATAATGGGAGAATGCACCTAAGACCAAGTTACTCCTTCATTTATTATTGGGATAAAGCAAGTTATTCTTTCAATTTCAAACTTCTCGAAACCGAGTATTTCCTAAACAACATAGTTACCCACCACATAGATACTCACATGCATGTTGATAATTATGAAAACTAACTTTGTTCTAGCAATGGGAAGTAATAAGAACTGAATTTGTGAACAGGGAATCTCTTCATAATATACAAATCAGGAAATTGGGAAGAACAAACAGTACTAGTGTTGTGGATCTGAGGTTGGGGAAGAGAACTCAGCCTCCGCGGCCTGACCTGCCTGCTTGTCCGTGGAGACTGCCTGAGGTGAGGAGGCGGCAGGGCTACCAGTGTATGCGCCGCCCCACCAAACGGCGGCGCTGGAGCGGGAGGAGGCGGCTGCATGCTCCACAATGTGCTTACTTTAGATCCCCGCGGTGGCGGCGCAACCACCCGTGTCGATCGGCGAGGCATCTTCCCGATTCAGCAAATGTGACCAGCAGCTGCGGCCTACGGGAGGTGATGGGGACGCCTAGGATTGGACGAGGCACACGTTGTGGAGAAGAAGGGCGCGAAGAAGAAGTCGATCCCTGTTTCCTTTCGCGTGTGGGGCAGTGCGTGGAGGAGAAATCTTGCGCGCCGGGTGCAGGCGTGGAGAAGAAATCGCGAGTGCAGGTGTGGAGAAGAAATCGCGGGCGTGCAGTGGCTGGGTGTGGAGAAGATTGCGCGTGAGGAGGCTGGGCGTGGTGAAGAAACTGCATGTGAGGAGGGGCAGGCGGAGGGGAAAATTGCGTGTGAGGAGGTTGGGAGCACCGGATTGACCTGGGGGGCAGAAAACGCGTACAACGGGGAAAAGGGTGTCGATAACATCCGATTTTTTTGGAACAAAGCCGTCAATTGCATGATAGATGACCTTTCTCTTTCTCTTTATTCTCTTTCCTTCATCTCATTGAAAACCCTAGGTGACATCTCTTATAGACAGCTGATGGTGGACTACTGTACATGCCTTTAACTTGTTACTGAGAGGAGAGAGAATACTCAATCTAATAAAAAGAAATAAGCTTTCTAATGGATTGTTTATTGAGCTTGTATTTAAGACTTTAATTGCTACCCACAAAGTAAGTTTTTAGGTAACAAACAAGTTTTCAATAGCTATTTTATTGTTTCTTGTATCTTGGTATCAACAACTTGCTTATTTCTTTATCTAGAAATTGTTATGAATATTGTGTGTATATTGAAGAGGCTCAATGGGCAATATATATAGAAGTACAAGAGGTGTATGCCATATACAGATAAGGCAATACACAAGAGTCCCTATTCTATCTCTAATATATCTCTAACACCCCCCCGCAAATGCAAGACGTATGCAATAGCATTGCATTTGGAAAGGGTGACACTAAAATATGAAAAATCCAAAGTCCGAGTCTTGATAATGTCGTCGTAGCATGCAGCTCTTGGAAAATGTCGATCAAAGATCTCCGTCGACCGCGGCAACATGACGAAGAAGATGATTAAACCGACAAAAAGATAAAATTGTCAAGTCGAATAGGAATAGGTGGAAGCATGGCGGTGCAGATCGAAACCTAAGACGGCGGCGACGCAATGCACAGAAAGTGCAACAGAGGCAGGCACAGAAGCGCAGAACAGAGAGGCAAAGGTACGTGAAGCGCAACGAGGCGCAAAGACACAAGAAGCGCAATAGATGTACAGTGCAAAAGAAGCGCGACGCAATGCACAAGAAGCGCAACAGAGACGCAGTGCAGAAGAAGCGCGGCGCAATGCACAAAAAATACACCGGAGACGCAGAGAGCACAAGAAGCGCAACAGATGCACAGTGCAAAAGAAGCGTGACGCAATGCACAAGAAGCGCAACAGAGACGCAGTGCAGAAGAAGCGCAACAGAGACGCAATGCACAAAAAGTACACCGGAGACGCAGTGCGGAAGAAACGCAGCGGCCTTAAAAGCAGGGCGACGGATCTGCAATGTTCAAGAAAAGAACAATACTCATCGCCATGCAAAAGAAATTCCTATGCTTTTTATGACAGACAATAAATTTGTGGACTCGTATGGCTTAGACGAACTCAGAGATAAAGTGGTACGGACTTCGATGAACGCAGACGGAAAAAACGACACAAATAAAAAGGACGAGCTAACTAGCAGCAGATAGCACTAAGACGTTGGTCAAAGCAAGGACCAAAGATCCCACCCACTTGAAGCAACATGATGGTCACCCATAAAAGATCTACCTCCCTCTCTCTGACATCCCATCCTCCTCTCGAAGAAAATGAGAAGAAAGAGTCTGAGTCGAGCCTGTTTGTGTACCCGTACAAGATTGTGATCAAGACTTGTGGGACTACCAAGCTCCTGCTCGCCATTCCAAGGGAGCGGGCGGCGCTAGGGTGGCGGCCAGCGGCAGCACAGACGAGGTGCGGCGTTGAGGCCATGGGGCCCGAAGGAGCCGGGCGCTGCTGGAAGACGACGAGCAAGGCGGCCGATCTACTCGGAGGACTGAGTGGATGCACGCCACGTCGGGCTCGTACTCGAGCGCGTCGTCAAGGTGTTGCTCGACGGGGTCGAAGCCGTAGCGGATGCGCTTCCCAGCGTCGTCCATGCGGCGGAAGACGTACTCGAGGTGCGACATCTCACGCCGGTCGGATCTTCTCCAGCAGCGTGCGAGGATCCCCGGGGCCGCAGCGAGGAGTAGAGCCCGCACGCGAGGTGGCTTCGACGGATGATCCAGATCCAAATCGAGTCGGTAACGGATGATCCAGACCCAAATCAATGAAGCGACAGAGACGCGCGCGCTTGCGATCGAGGCAAGATCGCGATCGGAGGCCACCCCCGGGAGTGGAGAAAGCTCCTCCCGGGGGCAGCGGCAGCGGAGGACAAGCGAAAGCTAGGCGGCGGCGGCGGCAGCTGCTGTAGTAGCGAACTTTAACCCTAACTTTTGCTCTGATACCATGTTATGAATATTGTGTGTATATTGAAGAGGCTCAATGGGCAATATATATAGAAGTACAAGAGGTGTATGCCATATACAGATAAGGCAATACACAAGAGTCCCTATTCTATCTCTAATATATCTCTAATAGAAATAAACTTGCATTCTCTCCTTACCATCTCTCTTTCACATCACCTAAATGCCAATGTAGCCATCCCTTAATAACAAGTAACATGGACTATTGTAGATGCTCTAATCGCGTACAACGTTTTAGTTAATCATGTACATTCTTTCTCGTATTCGAGGATTGCTCTGTTGTATCTATTGACACGAATATTGGGATTTGAGAGGGGTGGAGCCCAATAGGCCCATCCGGTGTCATAAGACACCAGATCTTTTTTTTTTTACAGTCTTGCTAATTTTAAGTCGTCTGAAATTTTCTTAAGTTTAAGTCACTTGTTATGACCATTGGATTTATGTAGAGATTGATGTGTCATATGATTGGTATTGATCTAATGGTCACAACAAGTAACTTATACTTCAAAAAATTTCAATCACCTTATGAATAGATACTCTTTTTTTTAAATTGAAGATCAACTTTTAGTACATGTTTGCACCCGGGCCTCTTTCAGCCCACGCGCGTGACACGCCAGGGGTCCAGACGGCTCCAGACGCGGACGCGGACGCGACCGTCGCACTCGACACTCGCCCAGAGCCACCAGCAGGGCAGCAGGCCGCATGCCCCCACGGGCCACGGCTCCATGCGGCACGCGCTGCGCAGACGCGCTAGCAGGCTGCAGGCCCACGCGGCCAGCCGGCTACCTCCACGCGACGCGCCCCGTCGCTTTTCGGCTTTTTGCTGCCTCGCTGCCTGCTGCCTCCTGTTGCGTGTTAGCGTGCTGCAATGAGAAGTTTAAAACTTTTCGCCTTTTGTAGCCGCACTGTGCTGTCTGTGCATGCTGTAAATCCGTGGGGGGCTATCCCCACATCCTCTAGAGTAGCGGACCATTCTTTTCTTTCTCTTCCAAATTTCTTTTCTCGGAAATAAGTTCTCGATCTGGTAGAAGAAAGTTAGCAAACGTTCTGCTCTTAGAAAGCAAGTGTTCTGCTCTTTCAACTGCTATTTCTTTTTGCTAGTTTTTCTTTTCAGTTTCCTATTACTAAACTGCAAATAATTTTAGTTTTACTATTTCCAGCCTTGAATTCCCCCCTTTCCCTGTGATTGATAGCATGGTCAGAATATCAACATTTTTTAGCATTATACTATTCCTAATTGGGGTCCTTTCTAATTTGGGGAATTTTGGATAGAACAAGAAATGCACATCCTGTAGCTTTGAAGGACATGTATTTTCAGTGTGCTAGTTGTTAGAAGAAAATGAAAGTATGTAACATTTACACTTACTAAAAAGTAAAAAGGCGATGCTGCTAAAAAATTCCCTCATCTTCGTTGCTAACTAATTTGTCCTTTGATCAGAGAGAAAAAAAAGAGAGGAGAAGTTGGCCTGAGAATTAGAGAGGAATATGGCTGACATTGAAGCCGGCATGGTGGCCACGGACCTGGAATTAAGTTCAAGAAGATCACAAGATGACAATGCAACATTAATCCCAAATGGTGCAGAATTGGGACGTTAGTACTTAATTTGGCGATCTACTTAATATTTGGCTATGTTTTAAATTTTTTTCATGTTTAAGTAAAAGATTACTTTCAAAATCAAATCGAATTAATTAAAAAGTTGCATAAAAAATAATTAAATAAATAAATCGAATTGTTTAAAGATGTCGACTAAAATTAAATTATTTTGATTTATTGTTTTCGCATACATTTCAAAAATCATGTCGTCATACATTCATTCGCATCGTCGCTCTCTCTTCCGGTTCGACTGATGTCTATTCTTTTCCCGTCATCTCTCCCTTTTTCTTTCCCTGTCAACTCCACCAAACATACAAAAGCCTCATTCACTGCCATTCCTTCTCCCAGCCGAACCCATTCCTCACGCCATTTCTTTTTCTTCACTCCCCAACTACCCAGCCATTTCATCCTCCTACTTTGTACTGTCATTTCTTCTTCACTGCCATTTCATTCCCCCAACAGAACACCTCCTTTTTTTTTTCTCAAACATGAGCTCAAGTCATTACACCATCTCTCCCCTCAATCACCACCAAAAACCGAAAATCAATCCATGCATGTTATATCGTTGCATTCATCGTCGCGCGAGCATTCCATTTTCGCAAGTGGTTCACGCATGCAATTGGTTATATAGAAATATTGATGCTAAAAGTTGTTGAATACATACTATTTAATACTATGTTGCTTTGAAATTATATATGTTATACGTACGGTGAAATAGTGAATCTAGTCATTTTTATTCTAGTTCCGCCCCTGAGGAATATGGCTTCTTGTTGTCTCACGTGGATATTATTCAGATTGAGACCCAAATCCCATGCGGCATATTCCTACTGCTTGACCAGCCAGTAGTATTGAACCGGATTTTTTTGGGGCACAATTTAGCATTACCGTACATAAGTAATTAAGGGTTGTCTTCTCTCTCCTTTTAAATTGCAAAGTAATATTATATCTTTAAGTAATTACATCAATGGCCGCTATTAGTTAGGGTCCACCAGACCGAGGGCAGGATGTGTTGCTTTTTTTCTCGAGAATTTCTAATGTACTTTTTTTTTTAATAACATCCAACAACCACTATGTTTTAGCTTTAATTATGACCCACCCAATCAAGTGTCGGATGTTTTTTTTATGTGAGAATTTATAGAATATTTATTTGATATGGGGTTGCCCGATCTTCTCTTAGAGACCCGTAGATAGATGGTGCGAAGTTGACGAAATCGCTAGCTGAACACTCGCGCCAATACACGAACCCTCAACTCTTTTGTTATCGCCCAACACACACCAGATAGATGATCGTCGTGTTACCACAAGCGACGATCGTCAAGCCCCCAATTCCCAATGGAACAACAACTTGATGTTGAAGTGCAGGATGAACCAATAGATCGCCCAATTCTCTCTCAAAATCCTCATATGAACTCTGGTTCGAAAGAACAAGCAATAACTATGTTTCAATCTTATGTATAAACTGCTCTGTCCATACATGAGCGAACCTTGGGGGTATTTATAGTGCAGCCCCCCTAAGACACGTAACAAAACTAGGGCCGGCGCAATCAACTGTTTCGGCTAAGGATTTCAAAATAGACTCCGAATCAAAAAGATGTTGTTCACACCGAGCACTGCTTACATCGAGTATTGTTCACACCTAATACGGTTCGTGCCAATTACTGCACCCACAGAGCACGGTTCCCGCCGAGCGTTGTTCCCGTTGAGCACAACTTCTGTCGAATACTGCCTCCTGCCAAGCACTGTTTAAGACCTGGTCGTGGACCTGATCGTATCTCTGGTCGAAGACCTAGTCGTAACCCTGGTCGTAGCACTGCTCGTAGCCCTTTCGGAACTGGTCGTAGGACTTGGCAAACTGGTCGTAGCTCTTGAGACCTGGTCGTAGAGCTGACAGATTTGGTCGTAGAACTTGTAGACCTGATCGTATAGCCTGACCGAGACAGCATAAGGTAACTTTGTTTGATCTTTCAAGATCCTCCTCCATTGCTTTGCAACCGAAGGTTTCACAATGTTCGAATTTGAGAATGCATAAAGTATTTGCATAAGGTAGTATACAATTCTTAGTATAGTCAATAGGAGATTCATTAAAAAACAAAAGCACCTGTTGATTTAGAAGTTTGGTTCGCGCTCTGGCCATTGGACCGGCTGGTACTGAACTTATCGTAGGGGTGTCCACATTAATTTGTACCTCACCAGCAATAGGAGAAGATACATAAGTGTTAGGAATGCCCGCATCATTATCTTTATTATTAGTAGTCGTAAAACACGACTGTCACGAGAATAAAATCTGATGATCCAGATCAAGAATTTGCTACTTGATCTCATCAAGCTTCGACCCACGTAATCATGTATTCATGTTGGCAATGATGCTTAAAGTGCATTGTTGATACCAACAACCTCAGCTTTCGTTGGGCGCCCTTAGTGATAGTGCGGGCAAGATCGCTCATAGCGGACGAGCAGCGAACATCCGTGAAGTTGCTCGGGAGGAAGACAGCACGACTGCACGAGGCAGCGGTTACCATGGGATTATGGGAAGACAACGCCAATCGTTTGTACTTCTATTCCCTATTCTCATGTGACTAATATTACTTCTATACTAATTCCCAGGCCATAAAGATCACATGCGCACACAAGTATGTTTCAGCTGAAGTGCCTTACCAAGGCTGAATTGATCTTGCCGCCGGACCGGCCGGAAAAACGGATATTTTAAAATTCTAAAAGCTTTGGCCGATTTTTTTGAGATTCAAAATTAATTAAAAATATATATATCCGCCAAGATTTTCCCGAGAAATGTCGGTGACCTGCGGTATTATTTTTTACTATCGGTCACCAAAACCCTGCTTGTCAGGCGAGCCAAACTCGACAATATTCCAACAATCTTCTCGTGTAGTGACTTATGTCCTGCTGTCCTCTGGCCGCATCGTCGTGAAGATGGTTTTCCTCTAAATTCTAGCATTACCCATGACAACATCTGTTCCACACTGCGCATGCGGCTGCTCTCCACTACACGCACGACGCACCTAACCTGCAGAGTCCGGACGGATGCGGAACATCAGCTGGACCCCGTCCGCCTTGGCCTTGGCCTTCTACACCTCGTCCCTGTCATCTATGCTCGTCAGGAAGTCGCTGTACGGGACGCTGACGTACATCGTTCGCGCCCGGGGCTCTGAGCCAAGCAGCGCGATGCCCTGCCGCAGCATGCGGAGCATGAATATCGTGAAGCCCGGCGGAAGCAGGAGGAAGGCCCCTCTCAGCGGTCAGCGCCACCACCCATAAGCATCCGCGGTCGCCACTGATCCCCTGCAAGGTAATCTTTGTTAGTTTCTTTTTCGCTTCTGTATCCGAGTCAGCTTAGAAACCGAGTCTGTTTCTTTTTGTACGCACGTCAATCGTAAGCTATATAATCAGTTCCTGTACTCTATTTGAAAGTGAACCAAGAGAGAACGAGCAATGTAAGATTGAGTTTAGAAGATAAAAGAAAACGCTGCGCAGTGCAGCACCAACTAAATATCTTGTCTTTCTTGATTACGTGAGTTTTCTACCGAGTGTCGCGAGCTTCGTTTCCAGTTTAGGTTAACAATTGGTATAAGAGGCTGAGTTCTTGATCCGTGTATGTCAAGATCATGTTGCGTTCCCGGGGAGTGGTGTCATGGTTGGCGAGGCGACGTTGGGTGTGACGGCGATGGCGAAGGAGAGTTCTGTTGTCTCCCTGCATTATCCGATGCCCACAAAGAGTAATTATACAGTATAGGCAATCAAGATGAAGGTGTACATGCGTGCTCAAGGATTGGGGACGCAATTGAGGACGGCAACGTCGGTGTGCGCAAGGATCGATCAGTGGCGGATCTAGAACAAAAATGACCGGGGGTCCCTACTTCCCATACATATCATATATGTTTAATTTTTTGATTTGGGGTGTCCTCTTATCTTAGATTAGGGGTGTCTATACTATATATACATGGTTATATCTAATGTA
The DNA here is from genome assembly GCA_036346255.1 of Ampelocalamus luodianensis. NCBI lineage: Eukaryota > Viridiplantae > Streptophyta > Magnoliopsida > Poales > Poaceae > Ampelocalamus > Ampelocalamus luodianensis. The sequence continues at coordinate 15,382,377 of CM070621.1, read as the reverse complement.
TATCTAAAGGACAATGGTTTTTTGACCCGGTGTCCTGTGCACCCGGGTGGCGCACTGTAGATCCGCCCCTGGATCAGATGGCCTTGGCGACGATCTATGGAGGCATCTTGGAGGAAATACTCTTCCTACTGCTCGAAAAGGAGATGACCAAAGCTGCATAAAAGGCATTGAAGACGATGCATCTTAACACCGATCGTGTTAAGGAAGCACGAGTACAGACTTCCCTGAGTTGAGTACGGGATGTTGAGGAGATGTGTTGTGTTCACTATCCCGAGTCGAGTCCGTAGAGTTACGTTGAGAAGATGTGTTCGCCGTCCTGAGTCAAGACTGGGACGTTGAGAAGATATGTTCGCCGTCCTAAGTCGAGTCCGTGCAGTTGAGTCCGGGACATTGAGAAGATGTGTTCATTGTCCTGAGTTGAGTATGAGTTGTGCAAGTCGTAGTTGAGACCGACTGTCTCAGTGAGTAAGAGTCCAAAACGTGTTCGGGTTGTGTTACCGTCTTCGGACAAGTGAGTGTGAGCTAAGTTAAAGTCGGATCCAACTAGCAGTCGAATACGCTTAATAAGTAAATACACAAAGATTAGAGAGTGATTGTTACATAATCTTTGTTAGTTTCTTTTTTACTTCCGTATCTGAGTCAGCTTAGAAATCGAGTCCGTTTCTTTTTGTACGCACGTGAGTCGCAAGCTATATAATCAGGTCCTATACTCTATTTGAAAGCGAACCATGAGAGAACAAGCAATGCAAGATTGAGTTTAGAAGATAAAAGAAAACACTGTGCAGTGCAGCACCTTAAAATATCTTGTCTTTCTTAGTTACGTGAGTTTTCTACCGAGCGTCGCGAGCTTCGTTTTCGGTTTGGGCAACCCTACCCCCGCCCCCCTCTTTCACTATGACGACGTCGCGGCCGCTCTGTTGGTGCTGGTGCGGATGCTTTCAGCTCCTGTCTCTGCTGTCGTGTCGCGGTCACCGTCTCCTGCGGAGGAGGCCTCTCCGGGGCCAGAGGCGTCGGCGCCATTGACCATGGTCGTCTCGCTCGACGTTGATTTGTGCCGCTGGCATTGTTGTTGCTATAACTTGTGTATATCTTTCCTTTTTTATCTTTTTATTTTTCCAACGACACCAATGCCTCCACGTTTATATGAAGATGAGATCGGGTCATCGGACGCAAGGAGAACCTAGTCGGATGAACCAACGTACTGAGGCATAAGTTCATACAGTCTTTTTAAACCAACTCTTAAAGCAATTGAATTAGGCTCGGACTACATCCCAAACATACTCTATACGTGAGATACCTCTGTATTTGGTACTTATTAAGTCATAGCTATGTCGATCGAGATACTTGTGATGAAATTTACACTATTATAATCTGGACGATCACAATCGATAGTGTATATACTTTTTTTCTCTCTATCGATTAACACAATAATTTCTACTATTTGAGAGAAAATGTGGTAGCTTCTTTTTATTGCTTTAATAAGATAGATAATATATATAAAAAAATAGAAGATAGATACATATATGGGACTACTTCGTCTTGAGCACGATTCAAAAAGAAAAATGAAGCTTAAGCAGTAAGAGCTTCCACATGCAGATCGAGTTGGTAGGGGAACATGTCAGTTTATTCGAAAATTGACCGATGTACCACAGTACATACTACACGTACCATCGGACCAGCCGGCCAAGAGTTGTCCAAGTGGTAAGTAACCCTTTTTACCGCCGCGGCGGGGGGCGGCTATCAAAGGCACGTACTGGAAACTGTTGAGGAACCGTCGCTGGCGAGTCCAGTCCGAGCGATTACCTCGTAGACAAACTCATAATCGTAAGAACAATGCATGAACACAAGAACAGAATAAGAGATAGAACACAGAGATGCAGGGGGACTTCTTGCTTCTCTTTATTCATTCATCCATCGATCAATCTTTTACAATGAATAGCACCCTCTATTTATAGGCTACGACCCTGCTAGGGTTTGGGATGACGAGCCCACCTTGGGCCAGGACTCCTGGTCCTGGGCCCGGTTTCTTAACACTCCCCTTGTGCACTCATCCTTCATGTCCATGTCTCGTCAAAACTCCATAAAAACCCAGTGGGAAAAATTTAGAGAAAGATTACATGATACAAGTTCTGTTGTGATGCACGAATTGCCTCATTAAAAACCTTAGCCGAGAAACTTCAGGAAAACTCGTCAAGGGAAAAAGAGTACAATCCACCCAATTTCATTTAATCTCCTGGATTTATTCTTTGGGTACTCGATCTTCATGATCAAGCTTTAATAATGAGTTCGTGAAGGTTCCTCCCCTGAATTCTGCACTTCTCTAAGTCTCATCATTCCAATTCACATATGCATCTTTCAAAGTTAGACGCTGGAAGTGACTTAGTGAATAAATCTGCAAGATTCTCACATGACTTAGTATGCAGTACTTTAAACATGTTTGTCTTTTGCAATTCATGAGCATAGATGAACTTGGGGTTGATATGCTTTGTGAGAGGATTCTTCACATAACCCATCTGCACTTGTGCAACACAAGCTGCATTTATCTTCATAGATAATAGTGGGGGTTAGTGCGGCATTCAATCCACATGACTGCTGGATGTGGTGAATCATCTACCGAAGCCAAGCACATTCTCGTGAGGCCTCGTGTCGTGTTATTGTTTCCGAGTGGTTCGTCGAAATCGGTACAAGACTCTGCTTAGACGATTTTATGGAATTACGGTTCCACCACATAGGAATACATAGCCTGTTTGCTATTTGGCTGTATGCGGGTCCTACAAGTACCCGTTATCTGCATTGCCACTCATAGTTAAGTCTTTGTTCTTTCTGTAGAACAGACCAAGATCTTTGCTTCTTTAGAGGTATCGGAAGATGTCCTTTATTTCCTGTCAATGCCTTTGGTAGGTTCTGCACTACTAGTAGGTTCCTGGCAAATACAATGTCCGTTTTAGTACAGTTTGCTAAATACATTAGTGCTTCTATTGCACTTAAGTGTGGGAATTCTGATCCCAGGACTTTCTCCCCCTCTTCCTTAGGTCTGTACGGGTCTTTGTCTTGCTGCAAAGATCTCCCGATCATTGGCACTTTCAAAGGGTATGCCTTTTCAAAGCCAAACCTTTCTAACACCTTCTGAGTGTAGGTTGACTGATGCACTAATATCACTTCTGGGACATGCCCAAGCTGCAAGCCTAGGCAATATTTGGTTTTCACCCAAATTTTTCATTTCGAACTCCGGCTCCAGGTAAGAGCTTACTTTCTTAATATCCTTCAGGGTTCCGATGATATTCAGATCAACTTTATACGCTGAGATTACACAAAATCCATTCTGGGATCGTCGTATAAATACATAGAGATTATTCTCATTGTTCGTGTAGCTTTTCTTGCATAGAAAGTCGCTTCAAGCGATTATACCATATTCTGCCTGATTGCTTAAGTTCGTACAATGACTTTCTGAGTTTCACACTGTACATATTTCTATTTGCTCTGTTTTGGTTTGGGACAGGGATACATTTAGGTATCTTCATATAAATGTCCGAATACAACATTTCATAAAGGTATGTTGGTACATCATCTATCAATTTCACTTCTAACTTCAAGTTCACTGCCATTGAGATAAATATTTAAAAGGGAGTTCCGCCCATAACCGGGGAATATGTTTCTTCATAATCATCTTCTGGATGTCCAGTGAAACCTTGTTCAACGAGCCTTGCTCCTTTTCATTTCTCTTTCGAACAAATACCCACTTATGTCCTACAGGGTGTACAAGGGGAGGCGTGCGGCTTACAGGCCCAAACACCTTTCTTTTATTCGGAGAGAATAATTCAATTTCTATTGCCTTCTTCCAATCTGATCTTTTCTTCCATTTATCGAGCGATGCAGGCTCTGGATCAAGATTGATGATTGTGGCAAGTTTCTTTGCAAAGTAAGTGTCGACATTGGCTGTTGTAATATTCAAAGGTTCTCCGAGGTCATAAAGTTTTATAACTTATTTCTTCAAGGGCGATTCTTCTAATGCTTTTACTTGCTCACCGCTTCCAATTGCGGGCAAGTTCCTTTAGTTTTCACTCGATGTGTGCGCACACATCTATGTTGATGTCTCCCTTCATGGGGATGTTCAATTCTGGTATGCCTTTTCTGAAGGTTCCATACCGATGCCATGTCTCAACTGACTCCCCTTCTGGTTCGGGGCACTTCGGTGATCGGTTGTGTCAAGTCCTTCTTATCCCTTTTCACCAGGCGTCCCCGGTTACTTCGGATTCGAGGGACCGGAGTTCTCGTCCTTTTATTCTGAGGCCTCTGGACGGGATTAGGGATACCTTGATGGTATTTCAACCTCTCCGTGCATTGCTTGCGAGCAAATGCTACTTATTCACGCTCTTCAAATCACTAAAGTAGTCCGCAGCTTGATTTGCTAATACTTATAATCAATTATCTTCGGACTTCAATTGTCTTCTAGACTTCAATTCAATTATCTTCTGGACTGCAATTATCTTCTGGACTTCTCTATTTGCTTCACTAGTGCTCGGGTCATATGCATAGATTTCAATTATCTTTTGGACTTCAAATGTCTTCTAGACTTTAATTATTTTCCGTCATTATTATCAAGGGTTGATTTCCCCCCCCCTAATGACGGGAAACTAACCTCATCTAATGTACTATCAGCGAATCGGGTATTATACAAATCTCCAGTCATATGGTCCAAATACTTGATTATGGATGCTGTCTCATAACCAACGTATATCCTAGACTTTCGGAGAAGACCCATTGCAGTTCGCTGCGGTGGTGGTATAGGTATATAATCCTTGCAACCAAACCTGCGAAGATGAGAAGTTTTCAGTGCTGACCCTTGCGCTAGTTGCATAGTTGGATGGATGTTATAGGCCGACGGTCTAAAATTGATGAGAGCTGCTACGAGCAAGACTGCGTGTCCCCAACATATAGTTGGTAAATTACAATTCTTCAAAGTTCTGCTAGTCCATTCCGGGTGCGGATGTGCGGTATAGAATGTTCAACTTTAATTCCCATTTTCATACAATAATCATCAGATGCCTTCGGAGTACATTCTCCGGCGTTGTCCATTCAGATGGACTTCACGTGATGATCAGGGAAATTATTTTTTTCAATTGTTAATTATCTGCGAGATTTAGCTTTGCAAAAGCATGGTTTCTCATAGACAATAAACATACGCGCGACCATTCTGAGGAAGCATCGATGAGCACTATAAAATACCTAATTACAGGGGCTGTATAGGACCGCAAAAGTCTCCCTAGATACGGTCCAGGAATGCAGGGACTTCATCCTTCGCTTTCAGAGCAAAAGGTCTAATAATTAATTTCTCGGTGGCACATGCGGGGCACACAAAATCTTCCAGATTCGGGAAATTCTTTATATTCATATTATATCCCTGTGAATTGTTAATTATATCTCTCATTATCCTAAGACCTAGGCGGTATAATCTATCATGCCAGAGATAGATAAGTTCAGAGCTTCTAAATACGGTTTTCAAGGCAGTATAGGCTGCAGGTGCCTTAATATTAGTGTAGTATAGCCCAGTTTCATATGAAGGAAGATATTCTAATGCTATTTTTCACTTTCTTCATGCTTTGTAGTGAGCAGATATTCTGTACCATACTCTTCTTCAGTCTCTACATGAAAACTGTTAGCGTAAATATCCTTGAGAGTTCTAGTCGATTCTGGGTACAACAAGTCTTCTTCAATGACCAAAGTTGTGCCCTATTGGGAGTATAATTATGGCCCTTCTTGAGCCTATTATACAAGTATCGCTGCCTGCGATTGTCGTAAGACTACCAAAGATTCTTGCCGATTGACCGAAAATTTCCATTTCTCTCGGATTCGTATTCGTTGTCTTTGCTACATGCTAAGCACACTTCCTCCATAGGGCGCCACAGCGTTCTAATATAATATACTTTATTAATATGTAGCAGAAAGCAAGCAACACATAAATAAATAACTTCAGATATCAGAACATAACTTGCTATTATAAAGACGGGAAAATAAGTCTTGCAGGACTCATAATAAGAATTTAATGCTTTGCTCTCCTAGAGCTTGCAACCATTATTCAATAATTCAAAATTCTGCTTCAATTACAAACTGCAGGTTACTATAAAAGATCCGAGTGCAATGCGTGTACTAGATCTAATAGGCGAAGTATTCGGGAACTTCTGCCTCAATCGGCTCCATGCACGATCTTCTCCTCTTGGGCAGCTACGGTTGCGGCCGCTGCGATGTCCAAAGGAGGGATGATGGGGGCTGCTACTGGGCTATCCACATTCATAAGTGCAGCTAACGGATGTGAATCCTCTGTGCCTACAATGGCGAGGCGTGCCTCATGCTGTCATTTGCCCTTTTTCCTAGACTGGAAAACATCAATAATATGCGACGCACAACCCTACCCTTCTTGCTCTCTCATTCGTGAGAGGCTTCATTACCTTATAGCTGCTAGCAGTGGTTTCATGACCAACATTGCTATTAGGTGGCTGTGAGATGAAGTTCTTTCTTAGAACATCATCTTGAGCTTCCGCAACTTGCATTATGTCAATTAATTCGGCATACTGCATGTAGCCGTCTTGACGATAGTTGCGTGCGGATTACACCGTATTTGGGTGAAAGGTAAAAAGTCTTCTCCATCTTCTGCTCATCTGTGATTACATTATCACAGAATTGAAGACTAATACAAATTCTGGCCATGCTGGGTTAGTACTTTGAACTACTGGTTCGTGATGCTAGTCATATTCATATTCATGCAAAAATTCGTAAGATTACTGCTAGTAATCTGCATAAAATGGTTACAAAATTCTCATAATGTTATTCGAACTTCCAGTTCGTGATCCCGTATTTTTCTATGCATTTACATGATTTACTGCTATTTTCAGTGATTAAAAGCAATATAAACAATCACAGATAATCAAAACAGTAAATACAATTAATAAATTGAATAGAAATAATAATAACAAAGTTAAACATGCTTCAAATACAAAAAGTGATTCAAAAATTGAATTCCCGAGGCTTTATTCTGTTAGAATATAAATTTTCGTCGAATTATGCAATTTTCAGGGGTTAAGATGCAAAATTTTAGTTCTGAGAAAAATGTTTGCGCAATTTTCAGGGAGTCCGAGGGCCTTCTTGCAAACATTTCTTATTCGCGTGAGGATCCCTATGATTTTCAGAATCTAGAAGGACCTTTTTGCCAAAACTGGGATTTTCTTTTTTCTTTTTCCATTTTTTTTCTCCCGTACGACCCTTTTTCATTCTTTCGGCCATGTGGCTTTTGCTTTCATTATTTGGTTTGGCCGGCTATGGACCATGCCCTTAGGCCCATTCGGCCATGCACTATGCTTGTGGCCTTTTGGCCTTTTCGGACGAGCACACAACAACAAATAGGGTTTCCCTACCCTTTGTTTCCAGGAGGCGGCGGCTACACGCGCGTTCACCGGCGAGACAACGCGGCGGTGCGAGCGCGGCGGCGGTGGCGGCCTACGAGGCACGGCGGCGCGCAGGCTGCGGGCATGAGAACGGTGGCGCTGCAGCGCCGGCTTATGCGCGCATAGCGCAAGCGGCGCTACGATGTGACGGCGCGCACACGCGCGCGCAGAGCACGGCGTGAGGCTGCGGCGGCGCTCTGGCGCGAAGCTTGGTCGCATGTAGGCGGTTCCATTGCGTCGCGCGGCGGCGCGGCAGCGTCGGGGCGGTTTGCGACCAACGCTGCCGACGACATATATTTTTTCTTCTTCTTCTTCTTTCTTTACGCGGTGCATGGCTGCCATGCTTTCTGGTGGTGCGGCTTCAGGCGCGCTGGTGCGCGTGCGGGCGCAGGATTTGGCGTGGCCGGCGGGGCCGCGGTGGGATAGCATGACGTGATGCGGCTTCAGGCCGACGCGGCGCGTGCATGTGGGTTCGAACGACGGCGCGGCCATGCGGAGTGACGCGGCAGCGCGGCCATGCGGGGCGACGCGGCAACCGGCTTCGGCCGGTCGGGGTAGAGCGCAGAGGTGAGCCCGTGCGGGGGCATTGCCACTTCGGGTGGCCGGCGGCGATGCGGCATCCGGTGCACCGAGGGGATCCCATACGAGGGCATTTTTTTTCGAATTTCATGCGATACATACTGTTCATACAATTTCTGTTCATGCGATGATCTACGATGCGATGCAATACGATGTAATACGAGATTGCAACGGAGGCGCGGCTTCATGCCAACATGTGCATGCTTGCCGCGTGCTGACGGCGTGGCTCTGTCGTTGCCTTCGTGGCGATACGTGATGGCGGACTATGCCGACCGGTAACGTATCGCGGAGGTAGTGACAGTCGCTTGCAGGCGGTGCCATGCACATGGTGTCTTTCACGCTATTACATCTACTACCTACGGTGCAATCATCATCTACTCTTTCATGCAATCCACCGATCGGCTTGGCCGGCGACTTCAAGTCAGCTCGCGGTAGATTAGAGCGGATTTGCACCGTAGGAAACCAATGTAGAAAGCCAAATTTACAGAATTGAAAGCAATCTAGAAAAACGATTCAATCTACGAGTGTCGTTCATCGACGGTTACCTTTTCGATGCGAGGAGAGTCGATCGTGCTGATAACGTGTTGAGGAACCATCGCTGGCGAGTCCAGTCCGAGCGATTACCTCGTAGACAAACTCATAATCGTAAGAACAATGCATGAACACAAGAACAAAATAAGAGATAGAACACAGAGATGCAGGGGGACTTCTTGCTTCTCTTTATTCATTCATCCATCGATCAATCTTTTACAATGAAGACCCTGCTAGGGTTTAGGATGACGAGCCCACCTTGGACCAGGACTCCTGATCCTGGACCGGTTTCTTAACAGAAACAAAGGAACAATTAAAAGAGGAGCGCTGAAGTGTGGGCGTACGAACGTGCGCGAGCATGCAGGGGACGGAGAACGGGAGAAGGACGCGCGACCCACCGGCCCGGCCGAGCAGAGAAGTGCAGTACAAAAGGCAGCGGACAAGGCGAGCTCTGTTGCCGCCGAACCGCCCCCCGGATTCGTTTCCTGCACCGCACGTCCTCCACCTTGACGTCACGAACACCAAACCCCAAGCCCCCGTCCAATCCAACGCAGCCCAACGACTAACAGAAAACGACCCAACGGGCGGGAAGACACGGGCGCCCGGTCCCTCGCGCGCGGCCTCGGGACGCGGTGCTCGACCCGGCTGCCACCGCCAGCCCGTCGACGCTGCTGACCGCTGGTCGAGCTGCCGTGACTTTGCCCTGCCACCTGCACGATCGAACGAGACGGTAAAAAAAATGTGTAAAACTGCGACAAGTCCGTGCACAACGGCCAAGAACGATCACCTGAACTATCCCCGTCAAGACTAGCGTACGCACGCTAGGCGGCTACTAAGGGCATCCACAGCGTTTGGATGCTACACACCTTTTAAGGTGAGGTCCACTGTTACTCTCTAGGCTTAGAACAATGTCTCGTAATGTTTATCATTTTCAGTTGGCTCTAAGATAAGATCTATAAATAAATAAGTTAAAAGCAAAAAAATAATCTCCCTCATCTCTATTCCTTAACCACTCTCTCTCTCTCGCATGTGGGACCAACAACATTGGGCGTGCTGCTATTTTTCCTGCAATGTTTGAAGGCAGCGTCCAAGACCCTCTCTTCTCTCCTCTCGGAGGGCCAAAAATCAAGCACTGCGAATGCTCTAACAGAATCAGCAAACCAAAGACAAGGAGGCAAGGTCCGATCTAGTTGCAACCGGCAGCATCACGACGTCATTGAGAATGATTTGCACGCGAGTTCGGTTATACCGCCATTTGCGTACCTATGTACCGTTTTTTTTTCAGGAAAAGAAAAACCCGAAACTACTAATTTGCAGTTAACCGCAAACTAAAGGTATGTACAGTGGGGTGACATCAGCATTTTATTATCTTTATCATGTAAGATTTTTAGTGATATGGATGAGAGAGAACAAGGAGACTGTTTTGCTGTTGTATCTATGTCGTCTGTAACCCATAAGTTTTATGACCTCATTTTATAGAGGACGTATATAGACAACTTAGATACAACCTATTGTATATATTGTGTTTAATTTTGTCTATAAATAACATGAAAGATACTACAGACAACCATTGTCTATACCTATACATGCCTTAAGTTTCTTGCGGTTAGCTCAGCCGTTCCTTATGGTCATACGTGGCCCATTGCTCCCGTTCCAGTGACAACACGTGGAGCTTTCTCCTCTGCTGGAAATCGCCCTCGTCTCCTCGTTCCTCGGTCTCTCTTCACCGTCTCATGAGCTCACGCACTCGTCCTTCCCGACCGATGCTGCTGCCGAGCCACATGGATGGCCTCGCAATGGTCCTCTCCGTCGACCCGAACTCCCCCGCGGCGCGGTGATCTGCGACCTTGTAACCATCGAAATGATCCATCGATCGATCTCGCACGGAAGAGTAAAAAAGGCATCGATATATACCGACGGATTGGCATGTTAACAACAAACAGTACTAACAGGTACGACTTGTTTCTGCATCCCATGTTACGCTACATATGCGCGGCAGCAACGACTGACTGACGTATGGATCCACACGGCCAATACGTCAACCATGAATTAATGAAAATCGAAAAAGTTGTCCTGGGGAACATGCCGTTGCAAATGCACTCCAACAGATTGGAAAGCCATCCTCAGTAAAGTCATGAGATAAATAATTGCGAAACGACAATTCTCAGTAAACAAAACAAACAATGTAAAGCATTGCGAGGGTATCTTTAATAGTTAGAGACAACCTTGTCTCTAACATATGTTACATCATTTTTAGAGACAACATCTCCAATCAGGGGCGGATCCAGGTGGGGTGCCGGGTATGCACCGGCACCCCCAAAATTTCGAAAAAGCAGAAGGGATGGTATGTGTCGTGCCGCGTCGCGTCACTGCTGGCTGCCGTGCCTCCTCGCCGTAGGCCCTCGGCTGTGCCACCAAGTGTGCCGCCTCATGCCAGCTCCCTCTCTCTCTCTTCCCCCCTGCCACTGCAAGCATGCACAGAAACGAGCTTGCATGCGAAAACTAATTACATGAATGGAGAGTTTGTGTGATGAGGATGACAAAGGTATAACATGCAAGGCTTGATTCTCATTTTTTGGTTGGGATTTAGAGGAGAGAAGGTGTGGAGATGAGCATGTGTTGGAGAGATGAACTAGTTGAACTCATGTTCTGTTGGGTGGGGGAAAGAAGCTGCGTGGAGAAGAAATGGTTGGCAGTGAGTGTGTTTGTGCACTTGTGTAGTGTAGAGGAGGTGAATAAAAAAGGTGGCTTATTGGTACTCAGTAGTGTAGTAGTAGGCTTTGGCTAGCTCTGCTTGTGTTCGGTTGGGAAAAAGAATGCAGGGGATGGGATGATTCGGCTGGGGCAGCAAAAAGGCAATGAGTGAAATGGGGAGTGGGGATTCAGCTGGGAGCAAAGAAAATGGGATGGAATGGGCTCCGCTGAGAGAGAATGGGAATAAAGAAATGGCAGTGCTTGGTTGTGTAGCGCTGTTGGTGGGGATAGTTGGGGAAAAAAGATGATGACATGGCGGTGAGGGTGATGAGATGAAATGACTGTAAATAAAAGAGATGGCCAGAGAGTCATTCAATTGGGGAATAAAAAAATTAGAAGTGAGGAGGTTGGTTGAAATGAATGGATGTGCTGAGAAGAAAAAGATATAGGGATGGGTCGTGCGTGCGTTTTAAATCTGCGATGGTCGAACTAAAAGAGAGCGACGATGCGAATGAATGCATGACGACATAATTTGTGAAATGCATGTGAAAACAATAAACAATACAACTAAATTTTTAAATACGGTCTTTTAAACAAATCAATTTAACTAAAATGCAACCTTTTAATCAATTCAATTTGATTTTTAAAAGCAATTTTTTTTTACTTTAATCTCTGGAGGAAGCTAGATTTGCTATTTCGAGTCCAAACAGTGCCATATAAGCCAAAAACTTATAGAATATGATCTCTGTTTTTTTACTTGACGCTTTTGGCTTCTAACAGGCAAATTCCTAGCTCCGTTGGGCGATACATGGTTTGAACTAATAGTATCGGACACTACTTGGTTGTGCACCCCCAACATTGAAATCCTAGGTCCGCCACTGTCTCCAATAGACAATAGACAGTCTCTAGTACACTCTCCAATACTTATATTTTATAATTTTTTTTTAAAACGGGTCTACATATCAACTAGAGTAAATTAATGTATCATGTCTTATTTCACGTGCACGATCGTCTCTTCAGGAAGAGACGACCTGTTCTCTCTCTTCTCCCCCTCTCTCCTCCACGTAGGATTTTGTTGACGTGCCATAGCTAAGAGACGACAATAAATGTATTATTGGAGAGATGGCCTGAGTGGTAACTGAGCCGTTGCTCTCTTCTCCACCCTGAGAGATCGTAATGGCGATGGTGCCATCTCTCTTTTTCGTGAAAAGAACGGGGCACATTGGATGCATGCATGATCCCACGCTAATAATTTAATCCTCATCATTAGCCAACAAGAAGAAAGGCAAACCTGATCAAAAATAGTTTGTCGAAAGGTACGGGGTAGGAAAAAGTTACCCCAATTATACCTCGGACCCCGTGGTTACTTGCTGCACTAACGACGGTCGCAACCAAAGTGACAGCCACGTTACCAAGCGCAATGTCCGGCCAAGATCAATTTGGCTCCTCCAAAAGCTCTCGTTGCTTCTGAGCACTCGAGTCGCTTTAAGCTTTGGACTGGAAACGTATCCGCTGAGTTCATGCTGTAACGTCGTAGAGTTCATGCTGTAACGTCGTGGTGCTACAGTATCATAAGTCCATGACAATACGTAGCTGTCGTTGGATTGAAAACGAGATGCTAAGATCGCGATGCATGCATACCGTAGCAAAAATAATTTAGTGCCAACACTATTCATAAATAGTGTTGCACGAAGTCGCGACACCGTGATACTGACTATGCAAATCCCTTTGGACTGGGGTAGAGCTACACGGACGATGCAAATCCCTTTGTACTAGGGTAGAGCTACTGCCCCTACGAACTACAGTACTGCTGCTTCAAACACCCAAGAGCCATGCGAGGGGTAAAGTAAAACTGCATGCGAGAGTGTTTCAGGGGAAAAAAGTTTATTCATATTGGGTTTTCTGTGTGTGTGATTGCTTCAGCACATGACACCAAACTACTTAGAATTTGAGTAAAAGATGACTGAATATTTCTAAACTAACAACAAATTTAGGTCGAGGAGGAGAGGAGTATCGATCACTACCAATCCACACAGATAACAGACTACTGCACCTATTTTCTAGTCCGGGAATGTGATTACTGAGTTATTTTAAGAGAGGTTCACAGACGTGCGTCTTTTTCCTTCAAACCAAGTCCACCAGAAGTCAAATGCAAGACAGAAAAACAGAGGAAAACTGTTTATCATGCATGTTTCATATCGCCGGATGACTGCCTTGTGATTAGTCCAGAACAAGTCAAGTAATGGGGATCACAATAGTACTTACCAAAAGGAAGCACACTCCATTGAACATACGCAGTGCATATATAAATCCCTACCCTCCCAATTTGGTGTAGTACTAGTCTACCAGCACACATCCCATTTCTAGTCAACCAACCGCTTCACGTACATTACACCAAAAGTAAATAACAAAAAAAAAGAATGAGAAAACCAGACCCAAAACTACTCTTCCAGGCGGTATGCACACAAGGGCCCGCGCAAGAAGAACTAAACCGGGCCGAGCTCAGGGGACCCGAAGCTCTCTCGTCCTTTGGCCAGCTAGCCGTCGTCGGCGAGGGAGGCGAGCGCGCGGCGGAAGGCGGCGGGGGAGCACGGGATGCGGAGCGGGCCCTGGTGGTCGTAGCCGTACTCCTGTGCGGCGCGGCCCAGAAGCTCGGCCAGCGCCGGGCGGCCCAGCAGCTCGGCCCGCACGAGGAACCGCTCCGCCTCGCTCCCCTCCCCGACGTGCACCGGCACGTGCCCCTCGGGCACCGCCTTCCCGCCCCGCCTCTTCGCCGGAGACGCCGGCTGCGTCGGCGACGGAGGGGGCGAGGAGGAGGAGTCGTCTCCGACGCGGGAGAGCCGCCGGATCAGCTGCCTCATTCCGATCTGCGCGCGGTGCGGTGGTTGTGCTGCGTGTGCGTCCACTTGACTGCAGGTGTGCGAGTGTGCGACTGGAGAGGAGTCCTGAGTCGAATTCCGAGGAGTGGTTGGTCGCTTATTTATAGTGCGGGACGATGGGCGGCTCGATTGGTGACGTGGCACGTGGGGCCCTGGTTTGCAGTGGGGTTGTCGGGTCGGGGCGTGAGGAGTGGGAGAGGTGGAGGTCACAAGTGGGACCGGCAGTACGTGGTCCGGTACGATCTCCTCTCGAATTCTTCTTCGTTTTCTAACGCGAGACTGCGGAAAAAAATATACTATAGCATCTAGTTCATAACTCTATTGATGTAGATCAATTCTATCGTATGACACGTATCCTTTCACGAATCTCAAAACGTGACGTACTAGTCTTCACGAATCTCAAAGTTTGCATGACATCAGTGATTTATGAGACTGTGCGTTTTGAGATTCGTTAAAAAACACGTATCATGCAGTGGAATTGATCCACATCAATAAAGTTGTAGACCAGGTCTATAGGATTTTTACTTAGAATACCTTGAAATTTGGAATGGTTTGCGTCGAGTCGTGCAGCGTCAGCGTGCCGCTGTCCCGGTCCAGAGACAGAGGCACTGAGACAATAACCAAGGGTCAGACAGAGATATTACGCAGTCACTGGCACAAATCCTCGCAACGCTGTATAAACAGATCATTTGCGATACCAGCTGTTAATGCAGATAGCTATAGCACCGAGCAGTTTGCACCATCACAGACCATGCATGCGACTGAAAATCAACTGCCTTGATCATATGCTATAGTTCTCTGTTTCAGTACAGTACCGAATTGCTACAGAGATCCAAGTTGATACAATACCGCTTTGCTATAGTTCAAACGATCTTGGTCTCCTGTTCCTCATCCGATGGCTATTGAGCACACTGCATGTAGTGTAGCACGTACAGTAGCTCCTCTGCTGCAAACAATCTGCGTCCGTAAATATACTATTGCTAGTGGAGTACTATACCTAGCAGTAGAATCAACTTAATCCACTCATTTTGGTATAGGGTGGAGCTGGGTCTCAAATCGAGACCTACGATCAAAAACCCTAATGAAAAATCATCCAAATACAAGTTTGACCCAATAAGCCCGATGCCTGGGCAGCGGGCGGCTGATTTTGGTGATGCATCTGGCGCCGTCCAAGGTACAACGGCCAGTACTGGTCGGCCACGATCCATCATTATTGCCCAATCTGGAACAGGTGAACCCCTTGACGTGTCGACCGCCCAGCCCCGATCGATCGAGTTGATGGCCGACAATGTACGGTGGCCGAAGCGCCTAGCTCCATCTTTCGATTTGCTTTGCACACTGGCAGGCGCCGCACGTACAAAAGATCAGCTGCCTGTACGTCTACGGTTCCTCGTACCCTTAGCAACCATTGGTCATGGGCCCGATCCGTCCGCTCGCTGTGCCGTCGCCTCGAGCGCTTTCGGCCGTCCGATCGATCCGCGCGTGGCTGTTGCCGTTTTTCCAGCTCGTCCCATGAGAGTGACGTACAACAGATCAATAATAAACCACCCGATCCGGTTATTGGGATCTTTGATATCCATAATGTCACAGCCTCACAGGTTACAACTCGTATGATGCAACTCATATAATCAATATCATGCTCAATATTGACAAAAAGGTTTCAGAGGCTCATGCTGCATTGTCACTTGTCAGCATGCATGACCTGCTTTTCCAAATTGCACAAGGGTGTCCGTCATGGCCGACCATATGAGAATGTCTCTCTTTGTACTGTGTATATTGTTAGCTTTTCGAGTCAAAACCTACAAGCATATATAATGCCATCGAACCGGCGTGCATGCATGCTTACCACCGTCAACGGGGAACTGCATGCACTTTCCTTTTAGTTCGTACGTACTATACTACTATATATGAGCCTGTTTCTGGAAAGTTCGCTCGATATATATACAAAACTCTAATGCATTCTTATATTCCTCAGATTAAAGCAGTAGCGTCTAGTTTGTTACTCCTCCGTCCAAAAGTTTATAGTACGTATTTCCTCCTGGCGTATCTATATATTAAAAATGACTAAACTACGCTAATTATTATCTTTATGCACTATATTCAATGCATACGAATTAATGAATTGTGTTGGGACTTTGGGGTTACCGGGTTAGGCTCGGTGGGGTCGCCACGTACGACCAATACACGTACGCGCGAGTGACCGCCCGTCCGTACACTACCGCACGCACGTACGTCCTATTTGGGACCAGCACGCTGCTGCGCAGCAGTGCGGTCCGTACGTACGTGACGTTGCGCGCGCACCAAATCTCGATCGGTACTGGACGCCTGGTCGCATCACTTTCTGCCGGGGTTGACCGAGCACATAAGATGGTCCCAGTCTCTTGTTCCTGGAAGGGTCACATATATATACACAGCGCACTGTCGCGTCTCATTAATTAGCCATTGAGGAATGCCCCTGATCCCGATGAATTGACGTGTCACGTGCATACATATTAATACTATTTCAGATGATATATCGGTATGGCTTTTGAAATGGTGTATTTAGGTATCGGTTTATATGGGTACACCACTCTGGAGTTTAATATAAAGTCGATTATCGGAATATAGAATTTTCTATCGAATTTACTATAAGAAATAGGAATAATTGGCTACAGGACACTGCTTATTGTCCATCTTTGCCAACAGACACTGGAAAAACGTGGTTTGGTCAAAAGACACTAACATTTTGTGGTATTTTGCTGTAGAACACTTCTCTTATTAAAATAATATATCCGAGTGATTAGGAGAGATGAACTTTTAAAATGTCCTCAATGGCCCTCACCTCCCTCCAGCTGACAGCCGAGCCCCACTGGCAGGCCATGTCCTCCACGTCGCCCGCATGCTCGGTTTGGTCCAAGCTCTCGGTTGATTGCGGCCTGAGCTCGCCGCCGACGAAGGGAGGCTTGGTGGCGGCCATCAAGGACAAAAACGAGATGCTCATGGCGAAGCGAAGCTGATGGTGGCGGTGGCGCGGCTCACTGGAGCGGCGAGGGAAAGGTGGCGAGAGCAGCACGGTTACGACGGAATAGGAGCTCTGACGGTGCATTGAACCGGGGAAGGTGAGCACAAGGAGGAGGTTGAGGAGGCGAACTTACAGGGACAAGAATGGGGACCGGGGAGGGACGGTGGCCGGAGAATGGTGGTCGAGAAGGAAGTAGCCGGAGGCGAAGAAGAATGCGAAATGCGGGCACTGCGTTGGACCAAAACCAAATCGATTTTAGGGGACGAACTCCTTGGCGTCGAGGGCGTGTGGTGACGGGGTCGACGCGGCGAGGGCTTGTCCTGCAGCTCCAAAGCCCCGAATGCCATTTTCAACTGCCGAGGCCGCTCGTCGCTCCAGCCGCACCGGCGACCTCCAGCCCTCCCCGACCGCATCACGGCAAGACCTACACCACAAGGAGGCCTTCCCCTCGGTTAATTTGGAGCTACCGCCACCGAGGAGTTGCGCGCGCTTCTTCTTTCTCGGTTCGCCAAGCCCGCCTCCACTGCCGTCGCGTCTCCTCCAACGAGCCCGAGCTCGATTCCTTCCTCAGTGAACATCCACTAGCTTCCCTCTACCTCTCCCAACCTCTCACCCGCTCTCTCTTCCTCTCCAGGTCGTCGCCACCGTTGGCCTCCCCGCGTCGCTCGGTTCGCATCGCTGGCCCGACTCCGGTCTCCTCGGCCCTCACCAACCACTTGGGTAAGTTCCCCCACACCCCATGGCTGCTCATGCTTCCGCTAAATTCTTCCCCAACTCCACTCAACGCTGCCGACGCCATTTCGCCCCATGGCCCGCCGCCGCTCACCGCAGCGCACCCGCTCTGGTGCATCTCCGGCCGCTCCGAGACTTCCCGTAGGATCACCTAACCCTAGTCGACCCATTTTGGGGGTGGTCGATGCCTCCACGCTGCCCCATCGCTGGCGATGGCTACCGCCCCAATTCGGCCCGAGCCACTTAGTTTAGCACGAAGGAGGAATGGGAACGTATGAAGGAGATAGAGGGTAAAATGGACTTTTCATCGCCTTTCTCTCTCCTCTTCAGTCCGAAAATAATATTTTAATGGGGTCAGTGTCCTACAGCAAAATATCACAAAATGTTAGTGTCTTTTGGCTGAACCACGTTTTTCCAGTGTCCGTTGGCAAAGGTGGACAATGGAGAGTGTCCTGCAGCCAATTATCCCTAAGAAGTAATGTGAGAACGCTATCAAGAACGAAGATCTTCTACTACAGTGGATACACTGTTTGTGTAAGAAAACAATGGTGTTACAGAATGATCGCAATGATCGTGATCAAGAGGAGGCCCCCTTTATAGTTATTGAAGGGGTGGCAGTTAATGCCGCTAAAGGCATCTCTAATCTTCATGTACGTTCTTCAGTAGAGTCTTGAACCGTCGTGTCCCTAGGCCAATTATCGGAAGTTATCAGATACACCAATAACTGTTTTCCCGTTATACACGTGGGAAACCATCATTTCTTCCAACCAGTTCACTGGTCGGGATATGTCCAAACCGCATAGCTGTTCAGACATATCCACAGTTGGTCGTCTCATGGCTCTAACTGCTCATTAACCAGTTGGGCCGTAATAAAGTGTATTAAACTTCTTTTAAATAACCGTTACAGAGGTACCCTCTGGCACGTGGATATATTTTGACAGAGTCTTTGACTTTTACTGAAAAGGTTGACCTCAAATCGAGAATCTCATCATATATATATATATATATATATATATATATATATATATATATATATATATATATATATATATATATATAAGTAGAGTAAATTTCACAATGATATATATATATATATATATATATATATATATATATATATATATAAGTAGAGTAAATTTCACAATGCACTTATAATGTTATCATTGTTTCACAATGCACCACTAACAAGGATTAAATTTCTAATATTGGCTTTACATTTAATTAAAAGCCACATAGCTTATGTGGTCGTAAACCTCGTGGCTAACAACCCTTGTGGTCGTTAGAATTCCAGAGGTTGCTTTGTAATAGCCAGTTTATTACAATAAAGAGCAACTCTATTCCCTTCTAGGAACTCTTAGTCAATTTTCTCATTTTATTTCGTAAGATCGGTGACTTGATCGTCGACAACCACTTTTTGCACATGTTCTCACTTAACACCATGTATTCTGACCATTTGTTTCAGTCTGCACCACAGAAATACATTGGCTTGATCGGCTTGGTGCATAAGGCCCTGCAGTGATGCGCATAGGTGGTACCGGGGTGACTAGAACTCGAGCACCATCGCAACCATCCCACTCACCAACGCCCGTTGCTCCTCCCGCTTCCCCACGGTTCCTTCTTCCCACACAGCACTCCCGCCCATCTCTATGCCGTGGTGAGGTGTTGAGTCTGCACTGTGGTGAGGTCTTCCTCCGAATTGAGCACAACACCTTCCTCGGTTCCCCGTTGGCAAGCTGTCACCGTCGCCTCTGCCCAGTCTTGTTTGTTGCCCGCCGCTGCAAGGCACACCTGTGCGTCTCCATGGACGCCGCCACTACTCATATCCTCCACTATGTTCCCTCTCTCCATTTTTTGGATTGCCGCCACCTGGCCGACCATGCCTCGCCATCGGCGACCCTCACAGACGAGCCTGTGCGGCTCAACTATTTCCCTCTTGCTGATAGGGCGACCCTGGTGCAAAGTGAAACAAAGGTAAGAAATGGTGGTGTTAAGTGAGAAGAATTGTAAAAGGTGGCGCAAAGTGAAACTTTGGTAAAAAAGCGTTGTGCAAACATAAATTTACTCTTAAAAGTATATATATATGTTGAATTGTATGTACACTAAAGTTCACTTGTGATATTACTCCAAATAAATAATAGTAGAATCGAATATAACATATAGTTCAATGAGTTCAATTGACGTTATTTTCAATTCCACCGGTATAGTCGGCATTATCCGGCATCAAAGTCGGTATGACCGGTATCAAGGCTGGTACGAAACGCATGACAACTCTGTACCATTTTAGGTGGTGGAATGGTACATACCACCTATAATGGCCAGTATCGGTGCAATATCGATAAGTTTGGTCACATGTGTTGGGAGAGTTGCAGTTTATGCGACTTTATTATAGTCAGGCCACTAGGGAACCAAACACGAAGGTTTGTGGTGAGAATTACCGGGAACAATTCAATCTCCTTAGGAAGTAGCACAATTTCTGTATTCTGAACACGAGCCTATGAGCATTACGTGTATGTTGATTGCTGAAGTATATTGTCACATTTCTTCGTTAGTTTAAGTTTTTTGGTAAACCAACCGGTGCATGCAGTTCAAATGGTTCAGAGGTTGGGATCGGTTAAAGTAGGTAACTAGCTCAAAGGCGGCATATCTCATGCACAAGAGGTAATTGGTGAACATATGGACATACGCAGTCTGGTCCATCTGATCCAAAACGGACGAATGAGATCGAAAGCGGTGGAACTCCCCAACCCACTTATGCCATCTTACATTTTACCCCCTGCCCAAATTACCTCTTCTCTCATGCATCCCCCCCTCCTCCTCCACCAACCACCATTCCCAAGCCCTTCCATTCCTCCCTAACCTCGTGCTATCGCTTGAGAGATGCTATGTCGCACCACCGCCCTCTTGCGATGCGCCCCTTTCCCTGTGTTGCGCCGCCGCCCTCCTGCACCGTGCCCGTCCTCCTGTCCGCCATCACCCGGTGGCGCTCTACTGACCCGTCGGGTGCCTCCTCCTCATCGCCCCTCCTGCGCCGCCTCTCTATCCCCTGCATCGTCTCTGCGACCATGTGCTGCTGCTCGTCAGCCACCGACATCGTCCATAACTCCAACGATTGCTTCTCTGTGCCCGCAAGCTCCTCTCCTTTGCCTCCCCATCCTCCACCTCTCGCCTACAAGGATGTACAAAATTGACATAATATATGGACAAAGCAAATTTGTAATTATAGAATCTGTGGATGTAGTAATGACTGGATGTTGCAATGATTTTGTGAATTGCATGTGGTTGCGTTTGTCAAATGGTTTGTAAAATTCTTCAGTTTGTATGAATGGAAGCATGGTCATGAATTTGTTTGTGAAATTGGGAACTTGTTAGTGTCTACTCTTGTGTGAACTTTAGAAGCATTTCGATATTTCACAAGCGTGATGAACAAGCTTTACTATGCAATGGCTACAAGAAACAATAATTTTCATTCAGAAGCCTCTCAAATGCGATTGACAAATTGACAGTGGTATCAAACTAATTGCTATTATCAAAGATAAATTGCTCAAGGCATATGCATCTATTTTTCTGACAAACAAACGATTTACTACTCATTTGTTTATCAAGACTCAACTATCATGCGTGCATCATAATCCCATTCTTGATATATATATATATATATATATATATAAATTTTAGAATGCATCCTTGCCAAAAGAAAACCAAAGAATGTATGATCTTTCCTATTTACAGTAAAGACATGTCGAGCAGTTCAGCACATGCTACAATCAGCAGACGCTTTACAAACAATAAAAAAATTGTAGTACTAGATAGTTGAAACTTGTCGTGACTAGTAGTCCTTTTACAAACAATCATCAAGCTATATCTAGCTCTTCAAAGAATCATTAGACTATATATGTCAACGAGGCGTAACTCTAGTAGTAGGAAAAATCTGTTCAACTTCCAATCAATTCTTCAGTCATACACACGCACACCTGAACCTTCCATCTATGTGTTAGCTGTAGTTTTTTAGGCTGTACACTCTACAATTGGTCAAACAGTCCTTGCTTCGTATCATACGTCGATAGCAACCTTCTCTACTTGAAATATCAGAACAAACCCAGGGATACACACGGTAAGTCAATTTCAGAGAATGCAGGGAGAACATAGGGAGAATTCACGATGATATCATCCACGTCCTTCAGTTTCTGCAAATGGGTTTCAATTTCTGTGTAATGTTCTTCAAATATGTGAATTTGGCACAGCTTGACATCAAAGGAAATACAGTGGCCAATAAGGAGAACTTCAGAACTCTTGTGATGACACTTAGTCCTTCTCCAAACTAACCACCTCCTATTCATCTCACAGAATGTTGTCACATACATCAAGATATTTCATAAAGCAAAATTACATGCCAAATTCATCTCACAGAATGTTCAGAACTCTTGTGATTGCATGGCTCTCACATACATTAAGATATTTCATAAAACAAAATTACATGCCAAATAGTCTGCAAATAACAATACTTGAGTACAAAATTACATTCCAAATTCATATCACATAATGTTCCTACTTGTTCTCCATGACTTGAGGGGCAGCTGAGCAGGGGGTGGCGCAGGGGGCGCATCGCAAGGGCGGGTCGGGGGGGGGGTGCAGAGAGGGGCATATCATAGAGGGGGCGTGTGGTCGCGGAGACGATGCAAGGGATGGAGAGGCGGCACAGGGAAAGGGATATGGCGTAGGAGGTCGGTGGTGAGGAGGCACCAGATGGGTCAGCGAAGCGCCGTCGGGTGATGGCGGGCAGGGGGCATGGTGCAAGGGGACTGGCGCGAAGTAGGAGGCGACGACATGGCGCAGGGAAAGGGCGCAGTGCAGGAGGGCGGCGGTGCGGCGCAGCGGCTCCCAAGCCCTAGCACGGGGTCGGGAGGAGTGGAAGGGTTTGGGTATGGTGGTTGGTGGAGGAGGCAGGATGAGGGCGCGTGGGGCCAAATGAGAGGAGAGAATTCGAGCAAGGGCAAAATGTAAGATGGCATAAGTGGGTTGAAGAGTTCCACCGTTTTCGATCTCACTTGTACGTTTTAGACCAGATGGATCAGATTTATATCCATATATTCACCGATTACCTCTTGTGCATGAGATACGCTGCCTAGCTCAACACATCAACAGGATGCACGTAGCCGTCGTAGTACTACCCGGGTCGTAGTATTGTACACCACACGCGCTGTCGCATCGAAGCTGATCGGCCGCGCGTCTCCATCAGACGATGCGCATCCCGATAGCATGGGCCACCGAATATCTCTTCGCATATGCACCAACAGTCGCACGATGAATCCAACTCAACGCGAGCACCAACCCATACTCCACGACACCAGTACATTACGGCATCGCTATATACTACACGCTAGTGTCGTGATCATCATTATTTTGTACGCAGAAAACGTCGAGCTCTATCGTATCTGACAGTCACCGAGACGAGGTGGATCCGCGGCCGTACGTTCCAGATCACGGGGCGTAGCTTTCCCCGTCCTCGCCTGATTGCCTGCCTGGTCGATCGCGCCCGGAAAGAGGACGCATGCTTTTCTCGCGTGTCGCGGAAAGACGCAAGGCGCGAGAAAAAAAGGCGCAAAGTTAGTTGCTGGTCGTCGAGTGAGCCCTTTGCTTTGCTTTGATTCTCCTTTTGTTTCGCGGTTTCTTTTGTAATCTGCGGCGAAGAAATGGCATCAGCGTGCTTTTTTTTTTCCGAGCCATCTCTCCTCGCCCTCATCTGCTCCTGATCTCTAACCATCAATTAGTTTGGTTGTTCTCTTAAAGAATCACTCCTTGGACTTGGTTATGGTCGGATACTTATTGGACTCCCTCACTCTACTTGCATTGATCGTGTGGATTTCTTGAATACATTAGCTCGTCAAAGTGGCAGTGTGGAGAACATTAACCAGTAAAAGTGGGTGCTGGATACCGGATAGCGTTAAAAAAAAGTAATGATACTGTGCGTACATCCGATGCTCGTGTTCTGCTTGGACACCTTACTCCCAACCACGCTACCCTTATCCCTAGTGGCAGAACTACTGCCGAGGCAAGCCGTGGCTGTTGCCCCGGGTCTCCCGGACGTAACCGCACCCCCGGCTAAGGCCAAGCCGCCATCACCATCAGCGCGCTGCGTGTAGGCGCACAGCCACTGCTCCCCGCACTGCGTGGGCCGTGGGCCGAGACGCGTCGAGTGAAAGCCGACAGCCCAAGCCAAATGCACACTAGGTAACCCATTCCTCCCGTCGTCCATCTCCACTCTCCAACACCTAGCCCTTGTCTGGTTGTCCCCTCCATGGCTCGACACTCCACCGTGTAGCCGCCGCGGCGCGACACGAGCTAAGGCGCGGCCGCACGGGGACGGTGAGGGCGTGTGGCACCGATAACCACCGAGGCTCGGCACGGCAAGGCTGTAAGATCGAGTAGGCCGACTAGAGGGGGAGTGAATAGGCGTTTTAATACTTTTATGCACTAAAACCGATTTCTAAAGCAGAAGTTAATATTAATACGGTTTTGCACAATTAAGACCTAAAATCACTAGTCTCAACTAAGTGCTCCAACAATACAAGTATAAAGATAATAATCAATAAAGCATGAACTTGTAAGCTTTCAACTAATGATATGATCAATCAAGCACATACACGATAGCAATCAAATAAATAAGCAATTATACAATGAATGTAAATTGCAATAAGGTAAAGCTCAAGAAAGCAAACCACAATTGACACGGCGATATTTATCCCGTGGTGATCGAAGACTTGCCGGTCTCCCCTAATCCACGTTGAGGTAAGTTCAACCTTTTGGATCGGCTCCAAAACGTGAGGCAACACCTCCGAGGTAAGTCCAAACAACTTGGACCGGTTCCAACCGAACCAACACCTCTAAGTGAGTTCAACCGCTTGGACCGACTCCAACTTGAACTTATCACCCCAATCCACTAGGGTTGCTCTTACTCCGCTCCGGAGATGGCGAGCACCAAGCCACTCACAAATCGCCCGGGTCTTCTCACAAGCTTCACTTGAGAAGATCACCGACGCACAACGTCTCCACGCCGTCTAGGTGTCGGCAAACACCAAGAGTAACAAGACTCAACTTTCACTTGAACCAATCAAGTGCCAAAGCTCTATGGATAAGCAATCCACAACCTAATGCAACACATGCACTTAGGGTTTGCTCTCAATCACTCACTAAGTGCAACACATGCACACAAGAGTATGAGAGGCTTGCTCTTAGCTCAAAGAAACTCAATGGGGGCACCAGCAACAACTTCCTCACCCAGCCAATGTGGGTATTTATAGCCCCCACACAAAAACTAGCCGTTGAGAAAAGATTACAGAGAATCTGGACAAAATCGGTCTGACCGCCAACTAATGGCCGGTCGGACGCTCAAGCGCCAACGGCTATAAAACTAGCCGTTGGACTCTTAACGGTCCGACCGCCAACCAATGGCGGTCGGACCGCTCAACCGGCCGGACGCCCGAGGGCGGTCGGGCGCTCAACCGAGCACGCGAGCAAAACCGAAAACAACCTTCGGAAAACACGTATCGCCAAACAAAGTTCGGTACTACCGCGCTCGTGAGTACCGCTTCAAACTCCGCACTACCGCACTCCAGGTAGTACCGATTCTTATGGCCGGTACACACAAGAATCGGTCGATCGCCCAACCCATGGCGGTCGGACGCTACTGGTGGCTCGGACACGCGAATCAAGAAGGCGAAAATAGGCTTTGTACATTTATCTCAACTCAATTTGCAAAACATATTTGCCAATTGATGCAACATGTACACAAGAGATAAAAGCTAGATTCTCAACAAGTTGCAAAACACATTTGCCGACTTTTAGAATCATTGCCACAAGGAATAAGGTACATGGACTTAAACCGTTTGCAAAACACATTCGCAAACTAAAATTACATGCTACAAGGATTAACCATGAGCAACAACCATTTGCAAAACACATTTGCAAATATAGGCAACATGTTAAGTTGAGCTAGAGCAAACACAATGAGCTATCAACACATGACTAACTCAAGTTACTAATTAAGACCCCTCTTAATAGTACGGCAACATATTCTAGCAATCCGATCTCTCAACCAAACACCGAGATCGGTAAAATACTAGGAACAAATCCTTAGCCCTAGCTAGTCATACCTTAGCCTTGCACATCTTTTGAAGCTTGACAATCATCAACGCATGATGATTTCCTTTGCTTCATGATTTCGACTTGATGTCCATCAACACATGATGACACCTTCTCTTGTCTTGATGATCAACCAATAATCATCTCATCTTCTTGAACTTGACACGCATCAACTCATGATGCATCCTTTACTTCAAGCTCTTCACTTCAATATCATCAACGCATGATGATCATCCTTTTCTTGAACATCATCAACACATGATGATTTCTTCTTCTTCAAGAATCACGACTTGATGACAATCAACATATGATGTCATCCAAAGTCTTCAAACACCTAGAACATAACCTATTTATCCAACTCAAGGAGAAACGTTAGTTCCATAATGTGATTATCATTAATTACCACAATATACCATTAACTCATAATGGTTGGGACAAGATACCAAAATCTTTCCTCTTTGGTAATTGATGATAACCAACACAATTACGATAATTGAATGTAATTGGTATGAGTATATATAAACTACATAAGTTACATATATACTCAAGAGTTATGTTTCAAAGTAGATCACAAAGATCAATACTAATGAAACAACAAGGTCATGAGTATATATGAACTACACAAGTTATATATACCAAAATGAGTGTATACAAACTACACAAGTTGTATATACTCATATGAATATATTAACTACACAAGTTAAATATATTCAAGGATATATTTCAAGGTAAAGATCCTTGATATATGTGGACAAAGAATTATGGATCAATACTAATGAAACCACAAGATATAGATTGAACTCCCCCTAAATATGTGCATACACGAGTGTGTAAATAAAACATATGCACATTTACAAGTTTTCCTTTTTGGTGAAGTTCAACCTATATATTGGATCTGAGGAATGCAGCAAGATATAATTAGATGTTGTCGAATGCATACCTCTTTGATCTTTAAATCCAATTGAGACTAAACAATAGGTATATCAACAAGAGTGTTAGTCTCACAAAGCATTTGTCATTAGTAACCAAAATACCATTAACACATAATGACGGATCTAGATTCTTCAAAGGCGTGGGGCACACTGAGTCAGCCACTGAGGCAGGCATATCCATTGACTCATCTTGAAGTCTTGAATTTTGATTTTCTAGAGTATTTTTTTTTGTAAATTTTGATTTCTTGTAGGAATTTTATAAGGAAATGAATTCAATACATACTTATTTTAGAACCGCAACAGTAGATGACAATTCCCAAGTGCAAGCGGTTGAAATATCTAATGCCATTGCCAACAACACCAAAACCGCAAAGAGAGCTCATGCTAGTGATGGGTTTAATCCAGAATACATTGTTGCTTATCCAAGCCTACCAATGGCGGAACTACCACCCCAGGTCTTCCAAATTTCTGGTTCCGCCACTGCTTATCCCACCGGGTATCTCTCACATGTTTTACCAAATCTCTCACCTCTGTCTCTTTCTCTTCTAAAAAAAATCCATTACGATGATCATTGACAAGGCCAACTTTTTTCGGTCAAAGTGAGGGTCTCTCTCAAATTAGACCCACATGTCAGAGACTGCCTCTATAATTGTTATGAACCTATAACCAGTTATAAAAAAGTCTTATACCCTTTACTACGGTCAAACTTGCTCATGACCAGTTTGAATAATGAGACGATCAGCTATGGACACCACCCGACCATCTATACAGTTTTGGATAATCCCCGACCAGCAAACCGGTCGAGAGACATGATAGTTTCCACATGATTTACGGGAAAACGGTTATTGATGCATCTGGCAACTTACGATAGTTGACTAAAAGACGTGACGGTTCAAGACTCTACCGAAGAACATGCTTGTAGATTAGAGGCACTTTTAGCGGCATTATCTGCCACGTCTTTAATAGCTATAAAAGGGATAAACCCACATAATTTGTAATAATAGGTTCACACTGAATCATTGAGTACTCACTCGTTCATGTTCAAGTTCATCGATTATGTAACATCTCCATTGTATTATCAAACACTCAGTGTCTACAACAATAAAGAATCTTCGTTTTGATAGTGTTCTCATATTATTTTATCGGATAAGCTCGATAGGGAACCATGTGTTCCGATCATCGACAATCCCCTCTCACCTGATACAAAAAACAATCCCCTCATCCCTTTTGGTCTCCGACACGCTTCGGTGGGTCGTAGCCTCCCTGAAGCGCCACTGTGGCCAGACGAGCTCTCTGTGCTCCTAAAAATCAGACGCTGGTTCTCCACTCCCTCTCATGCCTTCATCTCCATAGATCCACCTCTTCCCCGCTCCCATGTCCCATACCTCCAATCACCTCCTCCCTTTCCACCGACCTGAGCTCACTGTTGGATTGGAGCATCCGAGGCGACGTTTGATGGCAACGGAAGGAGTCAATGCGATGCTAGATGGCGACTAGAGGAGCCAAGGCGGCGCTATTTGAAATGTTGGAACAGTTAAGTTTTGATGTTGCGACAGTCCTTACTTAAGAATGCAACACCATACTTTTAGAATAATGTTGCAGGGTGTTAAGTGATTTTCATTGTTCCTCATTTGCTGCAAATTTTTGTTGCATCAAGTTCAGTTCAATTTTTGTTGTTTCCGTTGTGTTGTTTATTTACTGCACCTGATTTTTATTTTTGTTGCAGTGGGAATGTCTATTTGTTGCATCGAGGAATCCATACTCGTTGCATCGAGTTGGGGCTTAGTTGCACCGATAAACCTTTTTTTTGCGCCCTAAGAGAGAATGTTGATGTGTTGTAAAATAATGTATTTGTTACATCGGATGATGATTTGATGTAGGCTTACAAAATAATTGTTGCGTCTCACCGATTTTTGTTGCGATCGATCGGATGACTGAGATCGAAACTTTTAAATTAGATCTGACAATGAAGAGGAGCGTATGATGAGAAAGCTCCCATCGTACGATACGTCCGAGCGCTAGTCGCTACTAGCAAAAAAATGATGGAGCAAAGTTTTATCTTAAACCAGATGCAAATGTAATCTAGAGCATTACTCCTCGTCTACACAACTTGGCATCATGGGCTGCAAAGATCCTCGCAGGAAATAGTAAAGTGCAGGCCAGGCCTCAAGTTTCGACTAAATGGCCCAGCCATACGGGCCGAGGCCTCAGTTTTTACTCAATGGCCCAACAGTATACAGTCCAAAAGAACTTTCCATATGTTTGCCACGTGAGATGGACTCTAGAGTCTAGATGCACGCGACCGATTTGCCCGTATCACATATTCACACGGCAAAACAGAACAGAAACACGGTTCATCACGTTGGCCACATGCTGCGTTCGGAATTGAACGGTTCGACGGACGGACCGCCGCGCGAGCAACCTCGGCAGAATTACACGCGCGCAGAGGCGGGCGCATCCATTGGATTCCGTGGTGCGTTCTTTGACCAAAGCCGCCGCAGGCCGATACGATGTGCCTGTATGTTGCGTTGCTGGTTGCGGACGCTTCGATCGGGCCTTTTCCCAAACGAGTCGTAGCCATCGTTTTTGTATGGGATCCTACTTGGAACGCACGCATGTGTTTCGATCGGTGATCCGAAGATTTTTCACCCTTTCCGATTCGTCAGCAACTGATGGCCCAAACGTTTGGTTGGACGTCACTCAGCGAGTTATCGGCTGAATTAACATTGTTGTGCGATAAAATAGCATAAATAGTTTTATCGTGAATAAATTGTTAAAGATGACACCGTGAATATGACATGCCGATAGATGACACATGCTCCCGACCGTGCCCCCACCGAGTAGCAGGTCTGCCATGTGCCCACCGCACACCAGGGGCGGAGCCAACATATAATTGTTGGGTGCAGCTGACACCAATAATTTTTACCAATTAAGTAGGAGTCCAAATATGATTAGTTGAATGAACCCAATAAAAAAATTACTGCTGAACCCTCTAAACCCAGCTGCATTAACCACAAGGCTTTTAGCCCATATACAACTGTGAACAGCCTAGCCAAAAGCCCACAAGGAGACTAGGAGTCATAGCAGGAGATGTACGCAAGCATGTAAGACGCAGGCACGCAGCAGTACTCGCATGCTTCTGTGACTTCAGCAATTCTCCACCGCCACAAACCAAAAACCCTCATTTTGTTCGTCTCTCTGCGCCGCCGTGTGAGCTCATTTTGACGCTTGTCGCCCGGTCGTCGGCGGCAACGGACAATTGCGATCAAAAATCAAAATCCAGGTACATGCAATTCCAAGGGCACATCCTCTCCGTCTCTCTCTCTCTCTCTCTCTCTCGCAAGTCCTGCCTAATGCCCTAATGGTCTAATTGCTTTTTCTTTGAACCTTGATTCATCTAGGCTATGGAACGGTATTTCTCAAAAAGAAATCGATTATCGATTCGGATAATGATGCAGCACTTCAAGGCCACCCTTAGACCTGGGCAAGATGCATCAAATGTCATTGCTAGTCTCCCAAATCCAACTATACCAAGGGAAATTAATTTAGATGAACCGCCTTTTGATCCAGGTGATCGGAAGAGAATTTCACAATCTGATGAGGAATCCTAAGAAGCAAGATGAAATTAGGCGAATATATTTAACTAGGGGACCTTACAGGCCACAATCTGGTAACTATGAACAGAGGGTCATTGGAGATGCTCCACGAAGATTTAATCCAAAATGGTTTGAAGAATATGGTGGTTGGCTTGAGTATAGTGACAAGGCGCATAAGGCCTTTTGTTTGTGCTGTTACCTTTTCAGAGATTGCATTGAGGGACAGGCTGGGAATGATGCATTTGCAATTGGTGGTTGGTGCGGTTGGAACAAGAAGAGCAGACTAGATACCTATGTGGGTAAGGGTAATGTTAATAGCTTTCATAATGTAGCAGTTAAAAGATGTGATGCTTACATATGATTTTGTGTTTTCCTTGCATATGATGCTGCATATATTAGGAAGTGCAAATACTTTGTCACATTCTTTACAAAAGAGGGATCAAGACATCTTGAATGCCATGTCATGTGTGAAGTCAACAAGGAATGATCTGCAGGAACTACGGGAGAATGGATGGGACTCACTTTTGGGTAGCATATTCATTACGTGAAGAACATGGCATTCCTAAACCAAACATGCAAGAGGAATATGTCAATCGGCATAAACCACGCAAAGAACTAATAAAAAACCTCGACATTACCGAGCAGTGTCTTAATTTCATTATTGATCGGCAACTTCAAGAGTTTGATGACCGTTTCAACGAGGTAAATTCAGCATTGCTTGGTCACATGGCTTCTTTCAACCCAAAAGACGCCTTTGCTGCTTTTGACTTGGAGAGCTTAAAGAAGCTAGCTGAGTTTTATCCAGATGA
Source organism: Ampelocalamus luodianensis (assembly GCA_036346255.1). Lineage (NCBI taxonomy): Eukaryota > Viridiplantae > Streptophyta > Magnoliopsida > Poales > Poaceae > Ampelocalamus > Ampelocalamus luodianensis. Next base: position 15,351,046 of record CM070621.1, on the reverse strand, counting down.
TTTTGATTCAGATAAATTGAAATACCTTGGACATCAACTTCGCATTTACATTAACAATGTGCGAGCAGACAAAAGATTTTCCAATTTGGATGGGATTGCTGATCTTGCTAAATTAATGGTGGAGACAAAGAAGCATCTTACTTTTCATTTGGTCTATCGACTTCTAAAGCGAGTACTAATTTTACCGGTTGCCACAACGTCAGTGGAGAGATGCTTTTCAGCTATGAATGTTGTAAAGAACATGCTGCGTAATAAAATGGGTGAGCAGTTTATGAGTGATTGTCTAATTTGCTATGTGGAGAAAGACATGTTTTCTACTATCAATAATGATGCCGTTTTTTACCTTTTTAAGAAGATGAAAGATCGACAGGGGAAGTTTTGAAATGTGAGTGACTTTACATGTTTAGCTTAATGACACTTCTTTACAACTTGCGAAAATAACATGTCGTTTCTGTTCAATGTTTTCAGGAAGACGGGAAGCTGCATATAAAGCTATGAAGTTATTTTTTTCACTTTTATTTGAAATATGTAAAGAAGTCGTTTTGATTTCACCCAACTGGTATGTCTTGCACCCTCTAATTTTAATGCAATATTACTATTGCTTATGCTGTCTTTAAGTGCTATATCCTCTTGCTGTGACCTGTGAGATGGTGTGAGATTGTATGTTATTATAGTTAATTCATACCCAACTCTCCATAATGACTGAACCCATCGGTTAAATTTCCTGGCTTCGCCCCTGCCGCACACCAGAGAAAACCGATACAGTGTCAATGAACGGTGTCCATAAATAGCGCTGGCGGACAATGAGTAGTGTCAAAAAATCATTGTTACATGCGTTTTTTGCGGCTGCCGCGTGATGGGGCAGCGGGGGTGCGGCAAGGGACATGCGTCATCCGTCGACACATTCACAATGTCATTTTTTCCTTTTTCTCACAAAAAAAAGCTAGAATTGTTATTTAGATACAAAACAGCCAAATGAGCACGACTCTCGTTCAACAGCCGGTCCAAATTGGTGGTCCAATCATATTGTCATCAAATTAGGAACGTCGATGTCAAGCAACAGTTAACGTTCTCTTTGTGGCTATCATGTTGACATCACATCAGGAACGTCGATGTCAAGCAACAGTTAAGGTCAAGGCCTTGTTTGTGGCTATCTCACGTGAGCTAACGCTATACGAGGATTATCTGGTATACATGGATTTCATATGAAACTGTTCGTCTTCCGCGAAAACATCAAAACTAATAGCTAGTTCCAAAAGCGCCCTAACCTCTCGATAAACTAGGCAAGCACTAGTCGTCCTGTGATGACGATCAATTTCTTCAAGATAACATATCCCTCCCAGGCACCCTAAAAGTCTCTCGTATATATAAGTATTAATGTGTTAAAGAGTGTTGACACATTAATCTGTTCTTAAACTTTGGACAGTGCATACCCAAATCTACAAATAACCAACCCAAAACTAGATGAGACAACTTTGATTCACGCTGATTTATTCTTCTCCAACGATGCAATGAACCTACTCCATAATCTTGCCTAGAAGAATTAATGGCCCGAAACATTGGACTTTTACACAGGAGTACAGGACCTAGATCCCACATTCCCAATTGGTCCAAAGAAAACGCCTAGTGCAATAAACTCCCATCCACTGCGAAGGATCGAGGTATCTCAGGTAGCCTCATTCACGCAAACTCTAGCTAGTCTCCAACCGGTCAAGACCGTCCACGTTAGGGCATTGACTGCACGTAAGAAGACGAACCAGTCGTGTCACTACCTGCCAATCACATCGATCCCTTGTTGTCTCTCTACAAATACAGCTACTTCTTGCTCGTTTCTCGGCAGCGCCAGCCCAAGCAACGATCGCTCGCAGCTCCAACCTCTCGAGGCCGTCTAATTTGACACTACATCACCATGGTGTGGAGGAGGAAGAGCGGCAGCGAGTCGCCCGGCGCTTCGCCGTGCTACCACGACGAGGGCGAGAAGGTCCCGAGAGGGCACGTCCCGATGGTGGCCGGCGGCGGTGAGCGCGTGCTGGTGCCGGTGGGGCTGCTCAGGGACCCCTGCATCGCCGAGCTGCTGGACATGGCGGCGCAGAGGTACGGGTACGGCCAGCCGGGCGTGCTGCAGATCCCCTGCGACGCGAGCCACTTCCGGCGAGTCGTCGACCGCGCGCTGCAAAGAGCCGCCCAGGCGGCATGATCGAGACCCCGACGAGTACACGTGGAGCTATGCATATATACAGTGTAGAGAGAGAGTGTGGTCTTTCATATATCAATTCTTTAATTGAGTGTATAACATGGCTTAATTTAGCCCCATGCAGCTTTATGGTATTACTACAACTTTTAATGTCACAGAAAAATACCTAAATTTTGGTGTGATTTTACCTGATTCTGTCCAACAAACTTATAATTCACTTGCCAGATTGATGGTTGAACGGCAAAACATGATCATATCTTTGCAAAAAATACAACGCGGTCATCAGTCCCTCACATTGCATGAAATTCTAGGTGGGGCGGCGGCATTATCGTTTGCTGACAAGCAATGCACATGCTACTTACCAGTAACGATTGTGATTATCTGTCAGAATGAATTGTAAACTCTCTCCGTCCTTCCCATATGATATCAACAAGGTATAGGAGAGGGAAACTTAAATGTTTCTTCATCACCCATTTGTAATCCTAGAATGATCTGATTACTGCAATTTTGTGATCCATTTGCTTGTTTTTCAGAGGAGCAGTACCTTCTATCGTCACTTGGAAGCCTGTATTTGCAGAACACTTTGAGGAGCTGGGAACTTTGATTTCTTGATGACGATTGGGCTGTTTTCAAATATTTTATTTATTTTCTATAAATCTCTTTTGCTGCTTCTTTTTTTTCCCTTGTAAGCTTGTTGCTTTGTTCGCTGCGCGCGTTAGATTCGCACTGGCACATGGAGTTTACAAAAGAAACTCACAACAAAGAAATTCAGAGTTGTCTTGTGAAAATTTTCCCTTGGTTTTTGTGAGGTACCATACAGACATTAAACATAAATACAGTGCAGGAAAAGGATGAAGAGTTCAAGCCAAATACCACTTGAACAGAAAACGAGATACTAATCCAACTCACTGACATGGCAAATTTAGCGTCCGGCAGGATACATTGCAGATGCTCTTACTGTGCGATTCGGCTTTGTAGCTTGGTCGCTGGCTGCAACATGACGTAGGATCTTCAAGCCACGAACGCTTCAAATTTCAACCGACTTTATTTGTTTAACTAGATATTCAAATTTAGCAACAGTCAATTACTGTCAGCGTTGCAAGAAATTCTGACCACGTATTGTGGACCTTCTTATTGCTCTGGAAAAGATCCCATCGCCTTAACATACACTAGTACTATATATTAATTTTTAATTAGCTTGATGACTTTTCACCCAAGCACGTTTTATACGTGGAAAAGGACAGAGTAGGAGCGAGAACTGAGAAGCTACAATGCATACCCGAAACAGGAATGTTCTTTGGCTTTCCTTTTTGGACTGTGGGAACTAGTACCACTAGCTTCTCACGTATCTTTTTTCATATTTTTTCTCGGATTCGAAATCGGACACGGACAGTGTCGGATACGAATATGAATGTGGATAGTCTCGAACACGAATACGGAGTCTCGGTCACGGATACTTATTCGGATATTACGCGAAAACATAAACCATATATATCGCACAAATAAAGATCAATCAATCATACTACATGTCCAAAATGCACCTATATTAGTAGTTTAACAAACAAAATTAAATATATCACACGATAACATATGCTATTTAAGCAAGTATGTGGAGACCATACTACGCCCTGCGTCTGTGACCCCCTCAAGGTGTCAGGGGAACTACAATCGAGGACAGATGAACTAAAACGGCATAGTATTGCCTGAACTAGAATCTATCTTCTCATATTTCAACGTAGAGCATATAGGATAGAAAGAGGGCAATTGATCAATGAAACATAAGCTAAGCTACAAGAGCATACCTTGATAGTGTCATCAGTTGGGTGGGCCTCTGCTACATCACACAACTTCCCAACAATATAGGAAGCCAAATATTTCCCATCTGTTGTTCCATACTCTCCCAATACCCAGCATATTATCTGAAAATAAGACGAAACAATATAATTTAACCCAAAAAACTTGCTATGGGATAGGAATAAAAGAGAAAACATGTAACTACCTATAAAAACGAAGAAGGAAGCTTTGGCTCCCCCATAATCCAAAGATAGGAATATACCTGGTTAAGAAAAACAAAAATGTGTTATACTAATAGATCAAGTAGTGAGAAAGTTAAAAATAAAGCATCAAGTTAGAGCTGGATTCATCAAGCATAATCAACGCAATCTTTCTTTAATGTGTTTATTCACACATAAATCATGTTTAGCATTAAAAAGAACTTGACATCAAAGTATTATGAGAAGTCCAGAGTACGTACAGCTGATGATCTTAAGACATTTGCAGCAAAAACTCAATGTGTCCTCAAAATTCCATTTCAATTCATAATAATGAGCTTCTTTTAAGATTTTTGCAACAAAAACTAAAAACTGAGGTCAAAAATCATTTTGTTCATAATTATAAACTTCACCGTAGAGTGTAGACCCTTGTAATCCTAGGGAAAAGAATCGCTCATCCACAATAACAAAGTACTTCAGAGAGCTCTACATGATACATGAACATCATTTAAGATCAACAGAACAATGTGCATTCGTCACTCAATAATAATGTGCAGTTATTGGAGAGGGATCTGAAAATGGCCAGTATAAAAATGCTCGCTTACCTTGTAGTGTTCTTGTATACATGGTATTCCGAAGCGCTTATTAGCAGATGACTTCACATAGAAATATATAGTGGGCAACTACAAAAGCTAATATACAGTGGGCAGCTTGATCCTGTTTATGTTGCATCCGGCTTCAATTACTGCATTCAACATGAGACTACAATCTAAACTATAGACTCAATTTTTCTCAAATCTTGAGGCTGAACATGTTTCCCTGTTATGGACTAACCGTTGAGTTGACAAGCAAGGAAATACATTATGTGAATGAATATGAAAAGAACCATATCATACCATGGGAGAAATCAAATCTCACCTTCTCTGGGAGAACAATGGAACCTTTCTGGTCGACATGACCACCAAGTACTTCGTGCACATACAATGGCGTAATCATCAAGAGTGCAAAAGAGCATCTGTGTAAATTCTAGAGTAGAAACATACCCTTAGAGTGAAGCTCAGCATATGGGTACACCATACACGTATGGTTTGGAGCGATCAGAGCACGCCCGACGTAATCAACCTACCAACGGTAACATTTTTATTCAAATATGATTTTGCAAATATCACAGATGAACTGATTCAGTATAAAGACTCTGTTAGTAAATAATGTAAAGAATGTTATCATTGGTAGGTAGACCGTAATCGGTATCTAAGTGTTTAACCATAGTTCAAAATACGAAAAATGCAAAACAACCAAAAGCTAACAGCCAGGTAAATTTACTACATTGAATATTGGAAGCAACTATACCTAATAAAAGCTTAATGAGATTTGAGAAAACAAGCATATTTAGAGTTCCAAGCATATGCTCCCAAGAGGCCAACACACTGATGCTCCCAAGTCCCAAGCATATGCTCCCAAGAGGCCAAGAGTTGTAAACTGATTTCAGATTTCAGAGTTCAAAGATCCACAATATGGCAATATGTAAACTGATTTCAGATTTCAGAGTTCAGACATCCACAATCAGCATATGTAACTTAACTATGTAAGCATATGCTCCAAACAATCAATCCAACATATGTAAATTGATTAAAGCATTCAGACATGGTTTCATTTCAGCACAACCATTCAAAGGCTCAAAGCATTCAGACATGATTTCAGGCTCTCATTTCATCACAACCAATCAACCATTCAAAGGCTCAAAACATTCAGACATGATTTCAGAGTTCAGACATTATTGTAACTTGTAACAAACTAACAATCAGCATATGTAACTTAACTATGTAAGCATATGCTCCCAACAATCAGTCCAACATATGTAAACTAAAAACTGATTAACTGAGATCCACAATATGGCAATATGTAAACGATCGGCAGTTTCAGGCTTACATTTCAGCACAACCATTCAAAGGCTCAAAGCAATGCAGACATTCAGCAATCAGCAATCCTTTTGAGAGAAGAACCTGCCATCAAGAATGAAGAACATGGTCACGTGGTCAGACAAATTTCTTGCGAAGACAAGCTCAAAAAAGGAAGAACTGTGGATGTTTGCAACTTTGCATACATTCTTTGAGAGAAGCGATTCTAGGTTGAGAACTTGAGATCGAGCCTTGGGTTGACTGAGGGGGAGCACTGGAGCAGCAGTGAGCCAGTGACTAAGGGGGAGGCGGGGAGCTGCGGCACTAGGGGGAGCAGAGAAGGGGGCAGAGCAGCAGAGCAAGACTGAGGGGGAGCGGGAAGAGAGGGGAGGGCGACGGCGCGAGGTGGAGCAGAGAAGGGAAGGGGGCATCGGAGGAGGGGAGGGCGTGCGCGCGAGAACGAGAAGAGAGGGAGAAGGGGGCGGCGGGCGCAGAGGGGAGCGGAGAGTGGAGCATCGCAGGGGAGAGTGGCGGCGCGGGAGTGGGGTGGGACCAGAGAGGAGCGAGAGCAGAGAGGGGAGGTCGCCGGCGGGGGAGCAGAGGGGAGAGGCGTGGCGTACCTCGATTCGATGGCGGGACGACCGCATTTTGGAGGCGGCGAGGTCCAATCGGCGACGCAAGATGGCCGAAACCGGGGCGAGTTTGACTCGGCGGCGGGGGAGGCCGAACCCTAGCGCGCCACAACGAAAGAACGAAGTGGTCGGGGCGTCAGGCGCTGTTCTCCTCTTAGCTTCCGCCTCGGCGCCGCCTCGCCTTGAGCCGCCGAGGACCGCCCTGGACTACCGAGCTTCGCCTCGTCACCCGTTCCGCCTAGCGCGTCGCCTCGGAGGTAATCGCCGCGGGAGAAGGCCGACTCGCGCCTAGGCGACGCATAAGCAAACAAAAACATCCAGAAGCTTGGCGCGCGCCCACGGAGCCGACGTGTCGACGTACTGCGACGTGAGCCAGTGGTCGGTGGGCGCAGGTGGTGGAGGAGGCTGAGGAAAGTTGCAGCAGCCAGCGGGAGGGCGCGGGTGGGGGAGGTAGAGATGAGGAGGGAGGGGAGGAGGTGGCAGCTGCAAGGGAGGAGGGAGGCGGTGGCTGCAGCGGTGAGGGAGGAGGGAGGTGGCGGCGGCGAGGGAGGTGGGAGGCGGAGGGGGAGGGGGTAGACGAAGATGAGGATTGACCGATTGAGGACTGAGGATTTGAGGAAGTAAGGAGGAACCGCGGGAGGGGAGGTGGAGGCGGCGGCGAGGAAGGAGGCACACGGCGGCGGCGCGGTGAGGGTTAGGGTCTGGACGTGAGGGTGATTTGGTTCTACGGGCGGGAGATGTGGGCGGCAGTGCGGGAGCAAGGAGGATGATGGCTGAGGAAATTGGGGATGGCGCGGTCTCTCTCGGATAGTTGTCGGACAATCGCCGGTTAGATCTGATTTCATCGCCGGATAGCTCCCCAACCGAAACCGATTTTGTATCCGGAGGGGAAAACCGAATCCGAAAAAAACAACCGGATATCTATGGAAATGTTCTGAATTTTGCCACATTTATTCGGACGGTCGGTTGGTCGGGAAATATCCGCTCCATTTGCACCCCTAGTTACCTTGCATCTGTGTCTCACCTCACGTGTCTCAAACTTTGATACAAATTTCCATTATAATATATTCATAACTTCTAACAATACTATAATATTAAGAAACAATTTTTTAGACAAATCTACATGTATTTTTTGACGCAGCCAATCCTAGATATCCGTAAAAATCATGTTGGTCAAAATAAAAATAGTTTGTTTGCACAAGTTTTTACGCAGCCAATCCTAGATATCCGTAAAAATCATGTTGGTCAAAATAAAAATAGTTTGATTGCACAAGTTCGGAAACAACACTTTTTTTTTGGCAATATACCCGAAAGAAACATCAATTGTACTAAAGATATAAATAAATCAAACTCGTAGGATCAAAGCAACAAATGTTCAGCATAACGCAGTTGGTCTTGTAATCGGCAGAACTACCAATTACCAACCGGTTGGCTGTAATATTGCCCGATTGGTCCAAGAAGTAGGGAGGGAAACTTGGAATACAGTCCGTGACAAGATTCACACACTCATTGGTCATCAGTCCACACTATTGACCCAGATGGCTACGACATCCACAAAGTCCTCAAACTCTCAATACATTAATAATTTTACCATCTACAGTACTTGGTAGAACACGTACGTTCCTTCACCGTGTTACACGGTCAGATTAACTAATTGTTATTGAGTTGTATGCATCAATTAGTTCACACATAAACTTAAGCCGATGAAAAAAGACGGATAATTTACTTATACTTCAACACTCTTTTCGTATGTAAGCTTCCTTAGACCTAAGATATGAAATAAAAATGGATTGTAACTATTTTCTTAATTACGTTAGCTAGGTATTGAACTCAAAAACTCTTAGCTCTGATACAATATTAAGTTGCACACACAAAAAAAAAACTTAAGCTGGCAAGAAAAAACAGATAATTCGCTTATTCTTCATCCATTATGACCGGTCGATCAAGAAACCCATGCCATAGAACCGAAGGCGCCCGATCTGGTTTGGTTTCGCTCTTGTCGACAGAGACCTCCATGGAAACTCCGCTCCTCTTTCAGCCGCCGGTCAGCGTCGCCAACCAAAACTCTTGACACTTTCCACCACCTTTTCTTCCTCCTTTCTCAACATAACGCTGGACCGTACGTGACTATTATGTATGTATCCGTGCCCGCCCTGCGAGCAGCGTGCTGCAAACCACGCGCGCACCGTATAGAATGAGTATGACCAAGATGCTGTGGAGGAGGAAGGGGAGGCACCGGGAGGGAACCGCCGCCGTGGCGCCGGCGACGGGAGGATCCCGAGAGGGTGCTGGTGCCGTTGACGCAGCTCAGGGAGCCGGGCATGGCGGAGCTGCCGGAGATGGCCGAGCAGCGGTACGGGTAACGGGTACGGCCAGCAGGGCGTGCTGCGGATCCCTTGCGACGCCCGGCGATTCGAGCAGATGATGAGCCTAGCGTGCAACAACGCCAGATAGCTAGAGCGCTTGTGTTGTTTGTGTACAAACCAGCGCAAACTTGGCTTACAAAAAAGAAAGAATAATTTCTTCTCCTCTAGAGAAGTAAAGGGAACGGTTTTGGCTGTGGTTGATTCGCTTCGTGGCATTGGTTGGTTCTCACGTTCTTGTATTCGTCGCTCTCTGCTACACTTTTTTTTTTGAGCGGATGTTGGGCAATTGCAAATTGGGCCACTTGCTTTGCGCTTTTGTTGCGGGACTTCCACGCCACATGCCTTAGCTCGGCACAAGCGCAGACACCAGCCGGCCGTCCGCCATGAAGCTGGGCCGCACGCTCCCCGGTTAGGCACAATAGGCTGCTTGCCTACTGCAGCGCACCCGAATCTAGATGTTTGTTTTTCACGAGGCCGATACCTTAGAAAGGCCCAACAAAGCCTTTAAGGTAGCGGAACTCACTTTTACGAGGACATCCTGACACTTGTACGTCCTTAATCTCGTATGGTCTTATTCATGATATACAAGTTCCAAGAGCATGTACAATGAGTTTATGTCAGCCGTCTATAGCATTTGCCACATAGATTTTTTGCTGACGTGAATGAAAGAGAACGAAGAGAGAGAATATTGTTGTCTATAATCTTGCAGCCGACTGTAGCACCAAAACCAAGAAAAGCAATAAAGATTGTGTGTTGTCTGTAATCCTATAGCCGGCTGTATTATCACAACCCATTGTATGAGCTGTCTTTAGTGTTGTCTATATGTGACATGGATAGTTGCTATAGACAGCAGCTGTCTATACCATTGTACATGCCCTAAGGCCAGCAGCTATTGTATTTGGTATAAAAAGAATGTATAAATCCTAATTGGACCGATTACACGAGCTCAAGTAAATAAGCTACAACTAGAGGTGAACTCGCTTTTTGCTAAGTTAAACTTTAATTTAGATGAGAATTGTTTACCAACTAATACGACTTATTTGTCTGTTCTCAAATTTATTAAGAAACAAGAGCTTGATGCTGAGAGGATTGGAAAGATGTTGTCGTACAAGAATTCTGCTTGATGGCGCAGACTACTGGTGGTGAGACCCAGAAGGAGGCCGGGAGTGCTATTGCACGCCAACCGAAGTGTTATTGTACACCATCTGAAGTGTTACTGTACGCCAAACGGAGTAATACTACACTATCGCTAGAGTATTATTATACAAACAACATCTAACTCGAATCGGTTGTATTTTAATTAAGAGAGTTCAATTGCATTAGGAAGCTAGAGATAGAGTTTGTTTCTTTATTTTGACCTATAAAGCCAAGGGGTGTGCCCTAGATGTTGGGGACCATGTTTAATTCAGACAATAAATACTTTTGCATCTACATAGCGCCTTGCGCCAGTTCTTCCTATTTGCTTGGCACAATCGTAACATAGAGGGGAATTGGGTGTTCTTTACCCCGTTGTTCTTGTGATTCCTTGTGTTTTGCGAGAGCAACAACATGTCTACTTTGCGTGGTCGAGTAGACAAGAATTGAAGTATGTGGATCGACGAATTTAAGAGTCAATGTTGTTGTAATCGAGACAGTGGTTGACACCATCGTTCGTTAGGTTGCATATATCCAAATTATGATAATCCTACGCCATGAAGACCAGCCATCCCCCGTATCACACTTCCACAAGGCGCGCCTAAATAACAGTATAGCACACCAAAATCAGGCCATAGAAAAAGGAGTGAAAAATTGTGATACTCTCCCTCTGTTGCGCTATATTTGTCCGTGGTCTCAGGAGTCTCTGTTTTAATATATTTATCCATCGAAAGAATCTAGAGTGTAGTATTGCAATTTTTTTCACACTCTGTCCCTAATTAAATGATTTGGAAGATGTTTATTTAATAAAGGTATGCTTGGACATTTATTATTAGCTACTTCTTAAATTTAGTGTATCCTTCTTCGCATGGTGGTACATGGACAATATTGTGAAACCGAGAGAGCAGTTCTGAAAGCTTATCGGATACAACCTTTACAATGAGAAACAGGAAGGTTTGCCTCACAGAAAGATAAGAAAGCTTTGAATAGGACAGATAAAGCAGCAGCAGTCCACAGTCACAGTGGAGAAGGATTTAATATAGTGAAATTTTGTTTTTGCCACTTAAAATATGTGCAAATTCGGTTTTGCTATTGAAAATTTAACCATTTTATTTTTGCCACTCCGTCCAAGTCAATAGGGTTTGACGGTCAAGAAATATGAGGAAAGCAATACACTAGAAAATCGTTGAAAAACTAGAAAAAACACATAAGAAAAATTGAGGAAAAAATATAGAGTGGTGGGTTGCAGCTGATAGGCAGGTGGCAATGACTCTGGTGAAGGTCTTAGATGGCAAGAGAGGCAGTGAGTTGTAGGAGACGGGGAAGAAGGGTAGACGGCAGCGGGGAGTTGGTCGATGGGCGGTGGTGGGGAGGTGGGAATTGCCAAGGATGACAACCACAGCGGTGACCAAGTGGGGGTGGCAACAAAGTTGTGGTGGAGGAGGGATGAAGGTGGTGGGGTGGTTTTAATCCTAGGTTTGGCCTAAAATGCACCTGTTTGTGTGCACGGGGTGGTTAGGGAAATGCCTAAACAAATCCAAGTATTACTGGTAGCTAAAAACCTCCCGTCTATTTTCTTTACCCTTATTTCCACTATTCTGCTGGTTGTAAATAGATAATCTAGACCAAGTCTTGAGTACAAACATTTTGCAGCAGCCAAAAACCAGAAGCCAAACCATTAACTAAGCATGTATGAAATTCATTAGTGTGTAGAGACCCGCAAAGGGTTGACACCAAACTCGCAATTTTGAAATGGTCGTGACCGTGAGTATAAAAATCAGAAAATCCAGAAGAATTCTTGAACTTGCTAGACCCGATACATCTATAGTATTCCAAACATATATACATAGTATATATATATTGCAATGTAAAACGTCCGGTTTACTCCTCGAACTATCAGAAAAATCTGGTTTACCCCTCTCAACTACAAAACCGGTTATTTAACCCCCTAAACTTGCGAAATCCGGTCAATTAACACCTAATAGCGGTTTGGAGCGATGGTTTTGCTGACCTGGACTCTCATTTGTCTTGGTCAGCAAGTGGGTCCCGTTGGACAGTGGCTTGGCTCACGGCCACAGTGCGTGGACCGAGCCAACATGCACTGAATCTCCCTTCCTTTATCCCACTCCCCATTCTATCCCCTCCCCAATCTCCATTTCTTCTCTATTGAATCTTCGGCTCTCGGTAGGGCGCCACCACCACTCACCTCTACCCCGACGCTCGGCTTCGCCCGCCCCATGTACACGCGCCCTAGTTCTCCCTTGCGCTCGCATGTCCTGGCTCCCTGTGCCTTCTACGGCCCGACGACGCGATCGATGTACAGTCCCGCGACGGTGAGCTCAGCCCGCGTCACGCGGATCGGGCGGACGGCGGCCTCGAGCGCCGTAACGCCACCTGGATCTCCTCGAGGTGTGGCCCCGCACCCGCGACTTCTCCACGCCTGCCCGCAGCGAGCGCCGTGCCACCGCTAGATTCGTCGCCACCAGCGAGGTGGAGGGCCATAGCGAGCGAGACGGCGGCCGCAGGGAGCAGTGGCGGCAGTGCTGGGGCGCAGGGTGGCCATGGCGCGGCCTCTCCACCGAATCCGAGGAGCACCAGTTCGAGTCGAAGGCCGACGCCGGCGCCTCCAAGACCTACCCGTAGCAGGCCGGCGCCATCCGCAAGAATGGCTACCTCGTCATCAAGAACCGCCCCTGCAAGGTATCCAATCCAATCCTCCCGTCACCCACTCGCTTGATGTGCGCCGTTCTGTTAGATCTGTGTGTTAGTCTCGCCGTTTCGATTGCTTTAGTCTCGCCGTTTCGATTGCTCCTGCGTGTAAATTGAAGGGAAAACCTGGCTACGAGCTGATACGGTTACGATTGAACGTCGTGAAGCAGCGTTGAATAAATTTGTGTTTTTTGTGTGGTTACATGGTTCTTGATGCTTTAGTTGATTATTGTTTCATGTTCTCATGCTAGTTGATTTTCATTTTATGCATATGTATGGTGATGGAGTGGATTGCTGTTGTGGTCAGTTCAGGCCTCGCCCTCGTCGGCCCCGGCACTATCCGGTCCTCGTCCGCACCGCCGGCAAGCCCGAGCTTCCCCGTTGTCGGCGCCGTCGGGATCCGGTCGTCACCTACGACTCACCGCCGATAGCACTTGGCCCTGCACCTCGCCGCCGACAACACTTGGCGTATACTACATGTGTATGTGGCTTGTATACTGTATTGTACATGTGTATATGGCATGTATACTATATTGTACTTGGATGCTGACTTGGACAAACACATGCAGACTTGGATGCTGACTTGGGTGACAAACACCTGCTGACTTGGACAGAACTCGCCACATGTGCAAAACCACCCACCCAAACCGGTCTGAGGGGTTAAGTGACCGGATTTCGCAAGTTTAGGGGGTTAAATAACCGGTTTTGTAGTTCAGAGAGTAAACCGGACTTTTCTGATAGTTCGAGAGAGTAAACCGGACTTTTTCCTTTTGCAATTGCTTCATCGATTTGCTAGTCTTGTAGTAGTTTGCAACCGCCCAAACCGTGCTGCTTAAAATTAAAAACACCACATTGTTAAACCAATCTTTCGCTATCAAGAGCACCAAGTTTACCGAAACAGCTATATGGTTTTCAACTTGAGACTATCTTCTTTTAACCCTTGTTAGTACATTTCGCATTATATATATATATATATATATATATATATATATATATATAAGAGTCCATAGTTTTTAGTATATTTTGTAAATATATTCATATTCGCACATAAAAATGAGTATGTCTAAAAATTTATACATACCACCGCTGAAATGGTGTAAATACTACTTAGATGATCTTATATACTCGTATACTACACACACATACTGTCGGGATTGCAATTTTTCTTGCATTTTTGTTTTTTTCACTCAAACTCAAGGGGAACTTTGCTTCTTATCTTTCTTTTTTTTAAAGATCGACAGAATCAAATGAAATTTTGTTCTAATTTCTATTTTACGGTATATAGGCGCTTATGACCTCCCCCTCTATGCCTTGCGGTAATGATTCCTCTGGAATTACGATCTTTACCACAACGGTGCCGTCCATGGATCAAATTATTTCATGGATTGAATTTCACTTGTCTGTCTACGGTTCCCTTGAGTGTGCTCGGGATAGGTGTTTTGTATAAATGTTTCGCCATATTATTAAGTATTTTCCTTTAGTTTTTTCTCTCTATAGTTCTATTTAAGAATAGGTATGCCATACACCCCGCGGGGATTGTAGTTCACTTGGTCAGAGCACCACCCTGTCAAGGCGGAAGCTGCAGGTTCGAGCCCCGTTAGTTCCGAACTAGGGTTCAATGAATGGAGAAATCCATCTTTCCTTTTTCCATGAAAGGGGGGGGGAGAAGATCAAATACCTATGGGACGCTCGTTTCGTACTCTGGGAGTATGTACTCTCTCTTTCAATATACCACTTAAATGTTCCTATTATACTTTTTTATCACTTTCAGTATACTTAAATATCAATTATAAGATACTTCAATATGACTTGATTGGAAATTTTCTGTTGGAGCCCTTTATTTTTGTTATATACCCTTTTTCATATATAAAAAAGTATATATACACAAATTTTGCTATAAAAAGTGGATATAATGAAAATTTTCATAGAACTCACTTTAAGGTATCTTATAATCATTATTGGAGTATGCTCAAATTGATAGAGATGTATCATCAAACGATTTAAATGGTATATAAGACGTGGAAGTATGTACTCATGGAAGTACCGTACCATCATCGTACGATTTAAATGATATATGAGACGTGGGGAGTACGTACTCCCGAAAGTATTATCGAGGTAGGCTACTTACGTGTAATGTGGCGCACGATTTTGTCCGCTAAAATACAATAATCACAACTTGGAATTCTTCTTGCACAGCCTTCTCCGCTATAAACTCAAGCCCTCTTGCGGATAGGGAGCCACCACTTTTGCTCTCTCTCCATGATACGAAACTCATCAAATGTTCAAATTAATGGGCAGGAAGAAGACTAGCAGTACACAGAGAGGGCACGTCCCGGTGCAGCTCGTCGGTGCGACCGGGAGAGACGACGCGGAGAGGGTGGTGGGCCAGCACGAGGCTCCCCGAGGCACCCGCGCTATAGCTCGCCGCGGTGGAGTTCGGGTACGACCAGCGGGGCCGGCCACTTCCGCGCCGTGCTTGACGGGATAGGCGGGGTGACGCCTCTAATAGTTAACCCCGTGCCTAGAAGAAATTGTTCGAACACGTTGTCAGAATGTCAGGTAATATGTGTGCCATTCGTGGGTGAGCGTAGCGAGAGGGTTTGGTCTTTCGAGTGTGGGAAGCGTGAGGTAGTAGAGCTGATGTACCTGCTCTGGTAAGTTGTAGCGCCCTAAGGCCGTGGTAAATTAGCTAACTTTATTACATAGCCCGTTGATATGTGTGATTCAAGTTTGCTGTATGATACGGAGTATTGGAGTCTCGAGTAACAAGATTGCCAAGCACGCTCTTTTTTTCTTTTCTTTTTGAGGCTGTTTCTGTTCTTTTGAGTGCTAGTAATGAAGAGGATAGCACTGCATCGCAGCAGGCCCAGCTTGACTTGTCGGCTTTAGCTGTGAAATGGGCAGAGTCCAAGTGGTTCCCGAGCCCAGCCATATATGTTGGCCAGTAGCTCTGACGAAACATTAGAAAGGCTGCGGCCCTTAAATGATCAGCACGGGCATACCGGCTATCTACAAGGATACTACGATGTTGAACGGTGACGATAACTGCAAACGCTGCATGACATGCAGCCTGCGGCCGGCCTGAGTGCCTGCGCTGCAAGCCTGCAAGCCATTTAAACTTCCACTGGGAAAAAGAAAAGCCACTCCTGCATTGCAAATTTGCAATGGCTAAGGCTGCTTGCCTTTCCTTGTCATCCCCTAGTACCAAAAGACAACCGGGCACGGACAACCATCACATCGCCCCATTAATTGGCATTCATGTCGGCCATAGATACAAACTGCACTGCAGCTCATCAAGGCTGCAGTCAGCTGCGACGTCAAACTCCTCCCCATCTAACATTAAAAAAGGTCAGGAAACGTGAGGTGATGCACCCCTAATTAAGAGTAAACTAGTTACATCGTACATCGGCAGCAATTACAGTAGTTGCACTAATTTTTAGTGCATTACAGTAGTTGCACCAATTTTTGGTGTAGCACTGTTTACAACGCTTTTACCAAAACTGAACGTTCGCATGGAGAACAGTACTTTTTGGCACCTCTACCATTGCTCGCCGGCCCGCACGGCTCTTCACCCTCGCCCCGTGCTGTGCATCCCGCGTTCGGTGCCCACCTTGTTCGTGGCTCCTTGGTTCGAACACCCCTGGCCCATTCTCCCCTAGACCGGACGTCGATCTTTGCGCCCCGTCGCCTACTCCGTTCCATATTGGTGCGTACAAGGTCGTCCATTGCTGTCCATGTGGCCTCTGCCAGTTCTCCCTCGCTTGGACGTGCCTGGATGCATCGCGTGGTCCCTTGTCCGCCTTTGCCGTTGCACCCTCGCCCGGATGCGCCTGGTGTGGCTCCTTGTCCGTTGCTCCCTCATCCGAACGCGCATGGACACGGCGCGTGGTGCCTTGTCCGTTGCTCCTTGCCACGGACGCACCGAAAGCCTGCATTTCAACACCCTGCCCTTTAGTGTTGTCGCTGTTCATCGCCATGCTTTTCCCCATCACGTGTCCATCGGTGTCTCGAGTGTGCATGCAAGCAAACCGCGCGTGGGAAGGAATCCGAAGCTATAAATTCGGATGCGCCAGCGAGACGCTTTGCAAAATCTATTCCTCCCTCGTTCGGTCGTGCTCGCTTGCTTGCTCTGTCAATTTCCTTTTCACAGACGATTAAGGATTGTTTAGAGCCGTCTTTAGCGGCAATTTTAGCAGGTAATTTTTTGCACGTGCGTATTTTCTTTATTAACTGTGTAGTTAGTTAATTAGTCGTAGTTAATCAGTTATACTTATTTAGGCCTAATGAATTTAGTCATGTTCGTTTTTTTGTAATTAAATTTGTGTTAGTTAAATAATTGCAATTAAATAGGTTGTACTTAATTAGTCGTAGTTCAATTAATCTTACGTAATTATCTGTGGCATAGTTAATTAGATACTAATTAGTTAGTCGTAATTAGTCAGTGTTAGTTAGTTAGTCGTAATTAATTAGTCGTTGTTAATTACATCTTTATTAATTAGTCGTAATTAATTTAGTCAAAGTTAATCAGTCGTAATTAATTTAGTGGCTATTTTATATCATATTTAATTTAGTGGCCTTATTAAGTCGTAATTATTTATTTGTAATCAATATATCACAATTAATTAGTCATAATTAATTTAGTGGTATTTAATTCATCATCATGAATTTAGTCTGAATAATCTTGTTGTCATTATTAAGTCATAATTATTCATTTGTAATTCATTTGTGGTAGTTAATTAGTCATAACTAATTTAGTGGTATTGAACTACACAACTAAATTAGTCGTACTTAGTTAGTCCTAATTATTTTGTTCAAATTAGTTAAGTATTAATTTATTAGTCCTACTTAATTAGTCGTAACTAATTTGGTCGTAGTTAAATAGTGTATCACTACCGGACACAGCTGATTTGCCGAATGCAAAAAGATTTGCCGAGTGCCAAATAGCGGGCACTCGGTAAAGAGATATTTTGCCGAGTGTCGACTCGGCAAATAACAACACTTCGAAAGCGCTTTTGCGAGTGCCATGCACTCGGCAAAGTTTAACACTCGGTACATTCACCTTTGCCGGTGCGGGCGCTCGGCAAAGGGGCACTCGCAAAGGAGGGTGAGGTAACGGTCCCCGCCGACGTCAAATTTTGCCGTAGCGCCGGCGTTGGCACTTTCGGCAAAATAATTCTTTGCCGAGTGTCATCGTGTGGCACTTGGCACTCCAGCTGGGATATAAGTATCACATGTGGAGATGTCATGGTTTGAAAACATCGTGACGTGACAACGCACGAAACCTTCTCAAATTTTTATCACGACCTCCACATATGATATCATGACATCTCCACAAGTTTCATAATTTTGGACTTTGTTTGCTTTTGTAGAATTTAAAACACTTCGCCCGCAAGTTCACGGCCATGTTTCACAACAAGATGTCCGAAATTTGGTCCGCTCTCGATACGACCTCACACTACACTCAATAACATGACTATCATTTTTTGAATCATTAAATTCCATTATTCGATGAACGTGCAGTTCAAATTTGCATTCTCCGAAATAATTATAGTAAATGAAATAAATTAACTAAGTATAACAAAAAGCCACAAAAATGTACCAAATCCTAACATAGAGTACACAGTGCATCGCTGAGGTGCAAAAAATTTGGAGGCCAAATTAAAAAAAAAATTGCCGAGTGCCAGGGCACGGCACTCGGCAAAGGCGGTCTTTACCGAGTGCCACACAGACGACACTCGGCAAAGAATGGGAGATGTCCTGGTTTGTAAAAAAAATTTGGAGGCAAAAATTTTAATTTTTTTAAAAAAATCTCTTGCCGAAGTGCCAGCCCTCCGTGCCGACAAAGAATTTTCAATTTTTAAAAAAACTTTGCGAGTGCCATAATTCGACACTCGCAAAGACATTTTCAAAAAATCTCTTTGCCGAGTGCGGATCGCGGCGCTCGGCAAAGAAATTAAAAAAATCAAAATTGTTTGCCGAGTGCCGATCGCTGCACTCGGCAAACCTTCGACACTTATACTTTTGCTACGCACACGCACACACCCGCACACACGCACACACGCACACACGCCGCCGCGCCCGCGCGCGCGCAAGCCTGCGCCCGCGCCGCTTGCCTGCCTGCTGCTGCGCGCCTCGCTCGCGCCGCGCGCCGCCTCCGCTTTTGCCGCCTCGCCCCGCTACCCGCGCGCGCCGCGCCGCCTGCGCCGCTTACAAGCCGCCGCCCGCGCCGCCTGCCGCCGCCGCGCGCGCTTCGCTGCCTGCTGCCTACCCATGCCACGCGCCGCTGCTTACGCGCGCCCGCTGCGCCCGCCTGCCGCGCCTGCGCAAGGCCGCCCGCGCCGCCGCCACCGCTGCGCCTGCCGCGCCGCGCTGCTGCGCCGCGCCTTACGCCTTGCCGCCTGAGGAAGATGATAGGTATAAACTTTGAAAGGACTTGTGATATGAACTGTTTTCTTGTGTGTGTAGGCTAGTCATTATATGTGCAATAATAATCGATGGATAATTAATGCGATTACGATTGCATGCAAGAATAGTCGTAGGAGTGGTTGTGACATTGTTATATATGTGGTTGGATATAATCTTGTGCATGTCGGCCATCGTGCGGCTTCATATATATGTGCATGTCGGCCATCGTGCTTGGTTTTCTTGCGGTGTTTTGAAAACCTCACCGCAGTGGTGGAGAGTCTTTGCCAAATTTTGTATTGACAGCTTTATGTTTCTTTTTGCGAGAAGAGCGGTCGGAGTACCTCGGCGACCCCGATCGCCTTCCTCGCGCGCCGGCACACCTGCACCGCCGCCGCCATCGCACCGACCTTACGGCCCGCTAGCCCGACTCCACCGCCACCCTAGGTATAACCCTCTTTTAGTATCATGGTGCGTAGATCACGTAGATGCAATTGATGGTTACATTACTCGCCGATACATATGTTAGAGGATGGATGACCGTCATTGGATGTACACGCCGGAGAAGTCGAGTGATTACACCACGTAATGGATGAACAAGACCGATGCTTTCTTGAACGTGCATTTGGCAAGGCCGCTAAAGGACATTGTCTAGTTTTGTGTCCCCGCAGCAAATGTGGAAACAGGAGAAGGGTAAACAAGGTGGACATGGGTAAACATCTTTTGAAGAATGGATTTACGCCGGACTACACCCTGGGTCCACCATGGTGAAGCCCATCGTATGAGAGAGGAGGTGGTGAGACCACGCGTCGAGGCTTATGATGCTGATGCCGGGGTAGCAGACATGTTAGATGACTTTCACCAAGGACAGTTCGATGAGGGCGTGAGAAGGAGGAGATGGAGGCGGCCGCACGAGCGTTCTACGACATGATGGACTCGCACGAAACCCCTTCACGATCGGTCAACGGTGTCTCAAGTGGATGCCATTGGGCGCTTAATGGGGTTGAAGTCCGAGTTAAACTGAGTCGAAGGCTTCGATAAGATGTTGACCGTGATTGGCACCTTGCTTCCGAGGCCACATTACGCCAAAGAGCATATACGAGTCACGTAAACTCCTTCGTGCACTTAAGATGTCGTATGAGCGGATACATGCTTGTTCGAAGGGGTGCGTCCTATTTAGGAAAGAACACAAGGATGCAAAGTATCGTCAAAGTGTAAATCCTCCGGTACTGAGGTAGACTCGTGATGGCGAGAAGAGGCGACTTACGATCCCCGTGAAAATCCTACGGTACCTTCCGTTCTCCGAGGATCCAACGGCTATACATGACCGAGGAATCCGCGAAAGCAGATGACATGGCACAAAAATGGCAAACGGTACAATCCTCGATAAGATGGTACATTCATCCGATGGTGAAGCATGGACCGCTTTGATGACAAACATCGTGAGAAAGCGGATGAGGCTCGTGAATGCGTGTCGCTACCGGCAATGAGATGGGTTCAATCCTTATGGACCGATGGCTGCCCCATACACATGTTGGCCCGTGTTCGTTATCCCCTCAATCTCCCGCGTGTCCTTTCAACGACATAACGTATTCTTGTTGTTGATAATTCCCGACACCCGGGAGTAATATGGGTGTGTTCATGGAGCCCGTGTTTGATGAATTGGTCCGTGCTTGGGACGAAGGGGTATGGACATACGATCGAGCTACAAAGACAAGCTTCAAAATGCACGTTTGGTACCACTACTCCTTCATGACTTCCCGGCGATGGGTTATTCTGCTACCGGTGTGTTCACGGGAAGTTCCCATACCCGGTATGCAAGGAAGGTGTGAGGTTCCATTGGTTGCACAAGGGTGGCAAGTACTCATCGTTCGACGGACATCGTCAATTCCTCCTCTTGACCATCCATTCGCACAAGACATCAAGAACTTTACGAAAGGTGTCGTGGTGACGCACACTCGCACTGCTGGATTATGATCGTGCCGAGGTTCATGCTCACATAGATGCTCGTGCCCAATCAAGAAGGTGGTTTTGTGGGATATGGTGAGCAACATATGTGGACTCATAAGTCGGGCTTGACGAGGCTCCCTATTTCGATGACCTTCTTCGCCACATAACATTGATGTAATGCACATCTAAAAGAATGTCGCCAGAGGCACTTTGGGCAACACTCATGGACACCGAAAAGTCTAAGGACAACCCTAAGGCTAGAGTGGACTCGCAACGTTATGCGATAGACCAAATCAAGAGATGCAACCTCCTAGTCGCGGCAAGACATGGAGAAGGCCTAAGGCCGATTTCGTCTTGAAAAAGGACCAAAGGAGGGAAGTACTTGAATGGATCCAGCACGCTAATGTTCCCCGATGGGTATGCACGAATCAAGAGGGAGTGAACTTAGGCACTCTGCGAATCAGCGAATGAAGAGTCATGACTACCACATATGGATTGAGCGGCTTCTTCCGCGATGGTTCGAGGCTATGTCCTGAGCATGTCCGCAAGTCTTTGGCAGAGTTGAGCTATTTCTTCCGCCACTTTGTGCCAAGGAGCTATCTCGGACCGTCATTGATGACTTGGAAAAAATGGCACCCGTGTTGCTCTGTAAGTTGGAGAAGAACTTTCCACCCGCTTTTTCTTGGCGATGCAAAGATTTGATTGTGCACCTCCGTGATGAGGCACGTATAGGGGGCCCGTGCAGAGCCCATTGGTGCTATCCAATCGAGAGATGTCTCAAGACTCTTCGCCCAAAATGTAGAAATAAAGCCAAAATTGAGGCTTCCATTGCGAGGCATACATTCGGAGGAGGTGTCAAACTTCACGAGAAATACTACACCGAGAACCTTCCTAGCGTTCATAATCCACCCCTCGTTACAATCTTTGGCGAAAATGAATCGAACCTCGCCTTTTCCAAGGGCAACTCGGGCGCAAGTGCATCGACCACTAAGCAATTGAAAAATGAAGAGTGGCGCGAGATCATGCTATATGTGTTGACCAACCTTGTCGAGGTGCGGTAGTTCATTGGGTAAGTTCTCAACGAACTTGTTTCAATACGCCGTCACTCCTTGTTTCTTCGCCCAACCCCCTTGTTTCTCGTTGGTACAGTGGAATTTCTTCGTCAATCCTCGCATGAATCAAGGGATCCTACCCGCAGAAACCGATACCCTTCTTTCACGAGTGCGGGACCGAGGAGCCCGATTTCATTTCTGGTTCAAACAGTAAGGTACATCGTCCCAATTTAGCTCGCACTTAGTTCGACATTCCAAGTTGATCGTGCGTTCGAATAATATAACGATCTATCCCGCTTGAGCTTGCGTGCCCAAACCGATGCCTCTATAAGTGACGAGTTGAGACAGTTGCAAATGGTCGTGTCGTTAGGGTCAAGTCATTTACCGGTTATGACGTGAATGGATAACGCTTTCACACGACAAGCTACGGCGTAGTCGCCCAATCGAAAAACCACAAACAATGGAGTTTTTACGCCCGACACCGATGGCCTCGACTATTATGGAAGAATTGAAGAAATCTACGAACTTCCATTTTATGGTTCCAAACCTCTTAATCTGCCATATTCAAATGTTGCGGTTTCATCCTCGGAGTAACGGCGAACCCCTAATCTTGGGCTAGTCGAGATTCGACAGATTCCGCCTATCCAGAAAAGATGTCTACATTGTGGCTCAACAGGCCGTCCAGGTTTATTATACGCCATACGCGTGCCAAGACAAAGAGCATCTTAAGGGTTGGGCTATTGTGCACAAGGTATCGCCACACGGTAAACTACCTGTCCCAAACGATGAAGATTACAACTTCAACTCAAACACATATGATGGAGAGTTCTTTCAAGAAGAGGGGCTACAAGGGAGGTTTGAGATAGACTTAACCGAAGCGATAAGAATGGAAGTAGACAATGAAAGGGTTGATGACGAGGACGCTGGAGACGAGGTGCGAAATGTGAAGGACTTACAAATGCTTGAGCGATTACGTTTAGGCAATGACAATGAAGACAACATTCCTCCTTCGGATAGTGTTGATGATTTGGACAATGTTGATAGTGATGACGAGACCTATGATCCAGCTAATCCCAATCATGAAGATTATTTCTAATACATGTAATACTATGTTTTTTGTAATTATGTTTTGTTCATTTTGCATCTATTTCTAATTACGTCTTGCTTATTCTTTTTAATTGCAGGTGAGTGAACAAAGATGGCTCGCGACCGTCGTAGGGACGTGTCCTCGCTTTACCAGAGACCACGCACTGCGGAGGAGGAGGCGGAGGGGTCGGACAGGAGGAGGAGGAAGAGGACCGCCGGCCGCAGAAGGGGGCCGTCTCCTCCCACGCCGCGAGGAGGTCTTTGGAGGAGGAGGTGGCGCCCGTGGACGAGCTCTGACGAGGAGCTGGTTCGGCAGACGGCGAGGAGGAGGGGGCGACGAGGACGCACGCGAGGCGGTAGGCACGGGTTACACTTCCTCCTCTTCCTCTTCGAGTGTCTACTTGCGAGGTCTGCGAGGC
Source organism: Ampelocalamus luodianensis (assembly GCA_036346255.1). Classification (NCBI taxonomy): domain Eukaryota; kingdom Viridiplantae; phylum Streptophyta; class Magnoliopsida; order Poales; family Poaceae; genus Ampelocalamus; species Ampelocalamus luodianensis. The sequence continues at coordinate 15,327,213 of CM070621.1, read as the reverse complement.
TCCTCAGTTCGTGATCCTCACCGACGCCAAAGGATTCGCCCAAGGGCAAAAAGTAAGTAACTTTAGATGTTGTCACCACTACTTCATATGATATGTTGAAAAAAGAGAAACTAATAATTTTTCTTAATCACTTGTGCAGGAACTGGGTGGTTGTGTCGGGTGGTGGCGCACGCTCCTCCAATGGCATCCTGGGTCTTCTGTGCAGCAACACTACCCCAGCATTGTGACGTGACGCCGAAGGCGGAGCCGGCTACTCGTTTGACCACTACGTCGTCGGCCCCGATGCGCGAGTACCCCAACAAGCGGCGCGGTGAAGGCGGAGTTTGGGTAAGTCTCCTCGCACAACATTGCTCAATACATCGCATTCATTGGACTTTTCTTGAAATAATGAATGGATACATCGCGTTTGTATGCGATTTATTTCGATGCGATGAGGATTTGAGGCCGTATGACCAGTGGCTACCAAAGCCTAAAAACTCATCAACGACATGCATCACGAGGTGCGCATCCGTGCCATCGTAACCTACCACGGGTCGAAGCTTGGAGAGAAGGTCACCAAGAAAGACGCAAGAAACATGACGTGACCGGGACCGCACTTGAGGTAGATGAAGAATATTAATATTGATTCGTTTTGAGATTAAGCACGCTTAATTTGATCTTCTTATATGTCAAATACTTGATGACGTAGATGATTCCCCGGTGGTGCCAATCGATCCCGAGTCTTTGGGCGATGATCGTGGACAAGTGGTTCACGGAGGAGTATCTCCGATGCACATGATGCCCGGACCGCTGCTTGATGATGCAAGGTCCAAAGACACCATCAAGGCACCGCAGCCTCTCCGCATACAAACAAGCATGGGTACACGAATTCATTTATCTATTGTGACGCTCGGTCGCTCGATTTCTAATTATCTTGTCGTCTTTCGCAATCGGCGTCACATAGTGCCCACCTTGCTCGGACTTCCACGCATGGTGTATGGCCCACAAGGGCAAGGCGACGTCCGATGTCGACTACGCGAGGCGCACTACGAACCCGAGCGCCCACACCGCATCGCTGAGTACATCGTCGGCGGCAAGGTCGGTCCATGGGCGAACCATGATCCGAGCACCCGTGACTTTGATGGAGAGATCGCCATGAGGGTGGGACAAGGCAATAAGCATGGGCGCTTCGGCTTGGCGACACCTCATCGACACGGCCTCTACTCCATCTCTCTCCCGCATCCGAGCACGAGCACGAGCGAACTCCGCCATACGCCACGGCATCACTGACAAAGACCGGTCGACGACCGGAGGTTATTCTGCTTTACTCGTCGACATTGATCTTTACACACCTTTATTAGCTTTGCATTATCAAACATTGAGTAAAATATTGCAGCCCTACCGAACAAGAAATGAGGCAACGCCGTGAGCCGAGGCCGAAAGCGAGAGGATGTCGGCCCACCGAGGCCGAGCGGGCCGAGCGGCGTGCCCAGACGCAGAGGTCATGGACATGATGGAGTTCCTACAAGGTCTTGGGCAACATACGGGCCACATGCCTGGCCTGGGCTGTTCGGCTCAACCTCCGCCTACTGGCCCCGCACCGGCAGCTACTCCCGTGAGTATGAAAGTTATTTGCTTTCGCTTGTGCTTTGCTTGTATGACCTCTACCTTCCTAGATTAGGTATCTAATGTAATCTTGTCTCACATGCAATCTCTTCTCCTTTGTGCACCTCAATCGGCGGGTTCGAATAATCCACCTCATGCGCCTCCGAATGATGGAGCTTTTCCTTCACCACGCCGCAGGCCACCTTCGAGATGAATGGTAGTTGTATTTTCATTTGTCGTTCACTTGGTGATGGACTTGTGATATACTTATGATGCACTTGTCGATCGTGATGAACTTGTGGATTTGTTTGGATGGACTTGAGCACTTATTGTTATATATGTGATGGATGTGATAAATATGTGATGGATGAGATATATATGTGATGGATGTGATATATATGTGATGGATGAGATATATATGTGATGGATGTGATATATATGTGATGGATCTGATATATGTTTGGATGGATTTGTTTGTCGTGATGGAATGTAAAAAACAAATAAAAAACGCAGTTTTGGGTCACTTTGCCGAGTGCAACACACGGCAAATAGGTCCTTTGCCGAGTGCCATGGTCATGGCACTTGGCAAAAGCTGGAATGTGGGCAATCAAAATCCCGCTTTTCCACTGCCGAGTGCCATGACCATGGCACTCGACAAAGAATTTTTTTTAAAAAAAAAATTAAAACTTTGCCGAGTGCCAGGCCCTACGGCGCTCGGCAAAGAATTTTCAAATTTTTTTAAAAAAACTTTGCCGAGTGCCATCATTCCGACACTCGGCAAAGACATTTTCAAAAAAAGTAAAAATCTTTACCGAAATGCCGCGGGTTGGCACTCTGCAGAAACGGTCGCCAATGTGGCCGACGCCAGAATCGGGCCTTTTCTTTTGCCGAGTCTTTGACTCGGCACTCGGTAAAGCCTTTGTCGAGTGCCCGAAATACACTCGCAAAGGCTGCTTTGCCGATTAATTTTTTTCCGAGTGCCCTTTGCCGAGTGTTGCACTTCAAGAAAGCCTTTGCCGAGTGCAAAGGAGCCTTTGCCTAGTGCCTGAGGCACTCGGCAAAGTGCCTGAGTCCGGTTGTGTATGTAACATTGATGTCTGTATTTAGTCATAATTTTTAATTTTTAGTAATTCATCGTCATTATTAATTTATTCACTAATAATATGTGTCTTTAATCTCTTGCAAATCATGCCTCTACCGGAGCTGTTAGAACTCTTCTATGACGAGCATCACCGGTGCATTGGTTAAGCCGAAAGACATGACGGTATACTCGTAAAGACCGTAACGAGTAGTGAAAGCCGCCTTCGAATATCTTCACCGATCCGACTTGATAATATCCCAATCTCGTGTCAATCTTGAGAACACCGAGCTCCGCACAACCGGTCGAAAGATCATCAATGCGGGGCAAAGGATATTTGGTCTTCACCGCCACCTCATTGAGCTTGACGGTAATCAACACATGCGCAAGGTCTTGTCCTTCTTGTTCACAAAGATCACCTGACAGCCCAAGGAGATGAACTGACGGATGAAACCCTTTGCTTGGAGCTCACCAAGCCGCTTCTTCAATTCTTCTAGCTCATTGGGAGGCATCCGATACGGCGCCGAGATAGGGGCGGCACGGCAGCAACTCGATAACAAACTCCAAATCTCGAACCTGAGGCATCCTGTAAATCATCGGAAAAACATCCTCAAAATCACAAACAAGAGGGAACCTCCCGAATCTTCAAAGCCGGCTTTGCTACAAGTGCACAAAGGTGTGACCCTTGCAAATTGTGGGAAAAGCCAACCTGCTCACCTGAAAGGTTGGTGAGGAAGATCATCTTCTTGGCACAATCAATCACCCCAAGTGTTGGGACAACCAATCCATGCCAAGAATTACATCCAGGCTCATTGAGTTGAGCAGATGAGATTTGCCAAGAATCCCATCCTTTGACTTCAATAGGAACATCCCGACATTGTAAATCACTCTCATTTCCAATTCCGAGTGCGAATGAGCAAAGGAACCTCAAAGGAAAACAGTGAAGACCACTAGCAAGCAGAAATGATCTTGAAATAAAGAATGCGATGCTCCGTAATCAAATAATACCGCAGCAGACGATAGTTGACAAGAAGTGTACCCATCACGACATCCGCGCCCCGAGCCTCCTCACCGAAAGATGGTTGACTCGACCGCGCTCACGCCTCGGGTCTTCGGACGATCTTCGGTCGTGGGTGACCACTCTCGCCGCGTCCTCCATTAGGACGCAGGCCGCCGCAACACTCTGGGCAAGCGCGGCGTAGTGGCCCTTGTTGTGGCAATAAAACAAGTGACCTCGCCGCCGGATTGCGGAGGCCACCTGCCGCCGGATCGCAAGCGCACGTGGTCAAACACGCCTGCGGTGGGCGAGAGCCGCGCCGATGGCCTTGCAGCCGGTGGAGCAAAAGAACGGGCCCTCGGTGTCGGTCCACCGGGACGAGCGAGGTCGGGCGTGAGTAGACCGATGTGCTCCCATTTGCGCTTGCGAGACTCGCCAGCCGCTTTGCCTTATGCTTCTACAACAATGGCCTTATCTACTAAGGCCTCGAAAGTCGAGAAGTCCACAATAGATAGCTTGTCCTCGCAGCCTCCTGACAAGCCATCCATAAACTTCTCCCGCTTGGCCCCATCAGAGGCCTCCTCTCCGAGCATAACGAGCCAAGTGATTAAACTCGTATAAATACTCGTCACGATTTGCGCTCTTGCTTGAGCGCGAGGAATTCTTTCTTCTTCACTTCATCAGCCATCGTGATGTGGGCCGACGAAAAGCCGACTGAACCTCCCACGCGACCACATTATTCGCGGCCGCATGGCGAGATAGTTCTCCCACCACGAGTGCCGCGCCTCAAGCCGGTGGGACGCGAAGAGTGCCTTATCCTCGCGTCGCATCGAGCTATGTTGAGCTTACGCTCAACCATGCGCAGCCAATCATCCGCATCGAGGGTCCTCGAGCGGAGAAAGTCGGCGGTCGCAGACGGAGGAACTCTGCAAGTCCCCATGAGTCCGGTGTCCGCCACCACCGGCAGAGTGGAGGTATTCCTAGCAATAACCTCCAAGATACGCTGTCTGTCCATGCGGTTTCGCTCGACCGAGCGAGCACCTCACCATGGTCGGAGGAGGGGGAAGCTCCTCATCATGACCACTGGCTGATCGCCACGCGCCCTCCCGGCCATCTGCTTGCTAAGATAGGTTAGTGCCAAACTTAGAGCAAGAAATCGATAAATCACCAAAACAGCTTCAAAAACAAGACGAACTAAACGCAAAACTTCAAGTCACAAGGCCAATGACAAAATTTAGAGACTTAGCATACTTACAACACATTTACCCTTATGTTCCCACAAGTTTTAGTTAGACTAATCCTCATGGTTCTCCCAAAACTAATCCCACCGATAAGTAACTATCTTTTGAAAGGAAAAGAGAAACCAAGTTTCAAAACTCAAATTAGAGTAAGGTGAGAGAAAGCTAAGATAGGTAAGGAGTAAAATCTGAGGATCTCACTAGGTTTTCATAAACCTTTCTTACACTTTGAAAATAAGCCTTTCCAAAATATCCTAAGGACGACTATGCTTGGGTTACTACGGTCGAAATGGCTCGATACCAACTTTGTGAGGACCCCAATTTATTTGGTTTGTAACGCTAACCAACCGCCTCGTCCTAGCATCACAAATCAAATAAATCGAGCCTCGAGATATGTATACTTCCCATAAAGATACACACCTCCCACAAAAGTATGCATCAACTCCATTCCAAACATAGAGTCCAAACATCACACTACCAAACGGAAGATAAACAAATAGTAGAGCTATTACGCACAAAGGCCGGCAGTGCCAAAAGATACACAAATAACCAAGACAGATAATGAAGCAAAGTGCCATAAGATGGCTATAAACAAAGTCAATCGCAGTGCCTTCAACCCACAAGGCATCCGACCGACCGCCAAGTCTAGTCGCCCACGAAGCGCAACACACTCACAGTATGAGGCCCTTGGGGCTCACCTTCCTCCTCTCGCAACAAAAACATTAAGCAAAGCACACGAGTACAAAGATTGTCTTTGTACTGCAAGACCGACGTGTGAACTAATGCACCTATTCATATGCTACATGCAGGCTTATCTGGTGGAGGCCATATGTTTCATTTGCAATAATGTAATACAGTTTAAAGGCAAGTTTGCAATTCATTTTCTATGTTGAAATAACTGCAAAATAAAGATAGATACAAGTAACCACCTAGAAGTGACTATCCCAATAGTCACCACAACATAGCACTAATCCCAGATTCGTACTCACCCATCAAGTTTTAATTTAAATGTTGTAGTCTAGTTCTTGGGGCGATCCGAGCGTGTCCATAACCTAGACGAGGCTATTCGAATAGTTTTAACCCGCAGGGGTGTACCAATGTACCCACACTTCGATCGCCTTTAAGCCAAAACACACTTCCAAGGTATGCTGTACCGCTAAGTCCTACGAGACTTTTCCAATATTGTGTATTAACTCGAGCCGCTCGTATGGATAGAAATTCATACGCTACATGGTAAAGCCGAAAGACAACTACCCACTCAGATAAAGCTCTTGGACAACTACCATGCTCCCACCTCCATCCCTCCCCGCGACCTCCCGCGACCCGAGTCAATACACGCCAAAGTACTAGGTCAAGAGAGGTCCCATATACTCTAGTGTGGTTAGCACGCAAAATGCTCAAGACGGTGGCGCAAGTAACTCGGTCCTTAATCGACTGGGCACCTTTCCACCACACCCAACAGATCACACCAGCCTTACCATTGTGCCCAAGTCTAAATCATTTTGTTTTCATTTTTTAATTTTGCAATTAAACATAGCGAAATGTCAAACATAAAGTTATAGTAAATTTTGTGTGATCAAGGTTACCGACTAAGTCGATAATCGCCCATTTCTACCGATACTAAGCATGTCTAAGCAAATGAAATCAGATCTACTAAGTGACAAGAGATCATCCAATGATCTCTAATCACAAAGAAATAACCTAGGCTCGTGTAGTAGAGGATAATCATTTGCCTACAGATTATGCATCTAAAGGATTAACTAACCAATTTAACACAAATTAAGCGATGCATACATACAGTTGAAACAAAATATTAGACTTTAAAATACCGGGATAAACATGATCAAACCGCTTGCACGGTGTCTGTTGTTCAATAGGTTCAACTCGCGAGGATCGCTCTCGGGTTACCGCAAATGTCGAAGCCTAACGATTGAACAAATAACAGCGAATAAGAATGAAATAACACCGACAAAACTCAAAGATTCAAATACAAACACAAATCCATACACAGAAGCTAGACCATCACAATAGGAACAACAAAATAGCTGTTGCAGAGATGATTTAAATAGACATGCTTTCATGATAGATCTACCCAAACTCACTTACCAAGTTAACTACAAAATCAATCCTCTTATATGTTTTAACCTTTCGACAGACTTTGATGATGATTGTGTGCACATCTATTAATTAATCATCAAATTAACACATCAAAACATCTAGCTACTCTAAAACAACCATCATTAGATGAGATCACAGAACCTACAAGAAGCTATTGAAACACTAACTAGTTAATCAGCCAACTATGATATGCAAACAATTTTCTAACTGAGGTTGGCTTCAATAAAATTCAGCTATTAACACCTAAGCATCACACCCACATAATAGCAAAGTTAACAAATTCAGCATGCTACTACTACAAGACCTTACTACACTGTAAAGCAAGAATCACAAGTATAAAGATAAAACAACTAGTTCCAATAACAACTTCTTTAGATCACTCATGCCAAGAAGGGTATTAAAAACTAGAATCGCTAACTAACATAATTCCTTGCTAAACACTATTTCCTAAGGAATTCATCAAGTCTAACAAGACCTAATAGCAAGCAAGATACCAATTTTCGCCATCGACAACGAAAAACGACAACAGAGAAACATACAGAGAACTAGAACTAAAATACTTTCAAACCTCAATTACCAATTTTTGATCATACATGAGAGTGAACTAATGAACAATCCTAAGCATGATTAGCAGCTAAAGGACCGGTTTTGAAAGGGTGGGCCCCACCGAGACGATGCAGAGAGGAGCACACCAAGAACAGAGAGGATCGCGCGCTCGACTCGATTCGCCGCCGGCGAAGGAGTGGCGCGCGGATCGAGGAGCGACCAAAATGGGTTGCTGGTGGACTGCTGAAGCTGTAGGTGGTCTCGAGGCAGCCGGAGACGCACTGCAGCGGCGCGGCGACGGAGCACGGCGGCCGGCAGTGGGGGTGACAAAGTGCAATCGCGCGCGCAGAGAAGACGATGAAAACTAGTGCGCGCATGAGCATCGATGGGTTGCTGTGAACTCACCGGCAGTGCTCGACGACGACGGAGAGGCACCGAGTGGCGGCGGCGACGAGCCAACGGCGGCGCAGGGGTTCACCGTGGCGGACCGAGGTGAAAGAGAGGCATGTGAGTGATCGGGAAGAAGGGTGGAGTCCAGCGATGCTCACCGAGCGAAGAATCGAGCCGGAGCTCACTGCAGAAGACGCGCGCGAAGAGGCGGTTTCGGCGGACTTGAGAAGAAGAAGCGCGCCCACAGATGACTAAACTCCGAATTTCTTGAGGTTCGCTTCCACGGTGCTAGGCACACCGTGACGCTATCGGCGATGACCGGAGATCACCGGAGTGGTCAAACGCTTCGGAAGTGGCGCGCGACGCTCTCGGCTGAGCTCGCGCGCGAAGTGGACAGAGCGGGAAAGAAACCGAGAAAGAAGAGTGCTCAATCGCTAAGAAGGGGAAAAACGGAGGCAATGAGGTGGAGGCGGTAGGGCGGTGAAAAGACCGGTGAGGCGAGGTGGCGTGCATGCGGGCGGCGGCCGGGCGAGAGCGCGGCGAAGCGGTGCGCTGGAGTCGGGCGCAGCGACGTGGCTGGAGGACTCGCAGCGGGACCGCATTGTCGGCCGAGGCGCAACGAGCCGAGTCCGTTGATCAAGAAGATGTCGATCGTTCGATCGAGAATGGACGGTCGTGATCCTCGGATGCAATCGGACAGGTCGATTGATTCGACGCACGCGGGCCGCACGATCTACATCGGACGGTTCAGATCTGCTGGTGCAATCGGGCAACCCGATCAGTTGTGCGTGCGTGGACCGTGCGATACGCATCGAACGGTCGTGGGCGATTGGACTCGGGGCGGTGCAGCTAGTTGACGCGACCGAGTCAAGAGACACGGTCGGACTCGAGTCTGAGTTGGGTTCGAGTCCGACAAACAGTGATTCCAGATTTTGAGTTTAAAAGACAGAGAAGGTTTGGGGAATTTCTAGAGGTAGTTCCAGAGCTCCAAAAATTACGAAATTTTTATGGTGGCTTCCTGGGACAGAGGACAACCTTGTGAAAATTTTCCAGGAATTTTCATGCACTACATTTCTCCCAATAAAATTCACAAGTTGCTGTCCAGAGGTTTGACCAGATTTCAAACTAGCTTGACTTGGCCATTTGAAATAGCAAATAAAATCTAAAAATTGTGAAATAAATCAGGAAGGTAGATGGGATGATCAAGATGATAGGAAAAATAATTTCAGAGGATGATCACAAGTTTGAAAGCTAAGAATTTGCTGACAACAATTTCCATCTACAAGAATTTCATTCTAGAAAATGGAAATTGCTAGGGAAAATTTGGAAAACTTCCAAATGATTTGATGAGACAACAAAAGTTTTTATTTCTCCTCAAAATTTTACATTGGAAATACAAACCATAAGTTGGGGCTGTTACATTGCCCTTTGCGAGGCTGCTCTTGGTAGGACGCTACTTCACCCTAGGCGGCAGTGTGATGTCGGCACTTGTCGATAGGTGGAGATCCGAGACTCACACCTTCCACTTGTTCCTAGCCGTCTGCCGGCGGACTGGAATGCCCGGTTGGGGCATCGGTTTGACATACCTGTGCCGGACAGCACTCGTGGTGTCCCTCGGACTTGGCTGAGGAATTTCAGTCATCGTTGTCGAAAGCACCTCACAAGGTTGTTAGGATGCACCTCGTCGCCTACCTTATCCATCTCTTCGGTTGGGTCCTGTTTCCTACCATACAGGGCAATTGGGTGTACCCTAGCTTCGTTCGCGTTATCGAGTCCTTGGCTGACGCGGAGGCTGAGGCGATGTCTGAGAACAGTTGGGGATCAGCCGTCCTATGTCACATATAGGGAGTTGTGTCATGCTTCGCGGGGCAACACTGGTGTGAAATCGGTCCCTATCGTCTGTTACGTGTTCTTACAGTTGTGGAGTTGGGAACACTTCCCTATTGGGAACCTCTCCTTTGGGAGAACAGAGCACCCGTACCCCGAGTTGCATGACCCGATCGATAGGCCCACTATGGGCTACCGGTGGACTGTCACCCAGTTACACTGGGCCAAGGACATAAGCAGCATGCAAATTATACATAACTCATCTCTTTGATGTGAGGTATGATCGGGCGACATGAAACACTACGACGTCCACCGGTCTCATTAGCAGGAGCATTCCCCTTGTCTCGGGACTACCCACATTGGTGGCGTGTGTCAAAGTCCTCCATGTTCAGCGGTACGGGCTGGATGATTGCATGACATTAGAAGAACGAAAGACAAATTACACAATCAGGATGTATATTGTACATAACTCACCTCTTCGGTACGAAGTGTGCCCAGGCAACAGGAGAAGCTACGACGACCGCTGGTCTCAGTAGCAGCAGCCTTCCCCTTGTTCGTCCTGGGATCCTCTGGTGCCTTCTCAATAGGGTCCGGGATGTAAGGTTTGTATCGCTGGATGGTCTCGGCTCGCATCACGTAGTTTAATATATATTCATGCTCGATGAATGCCCAGCCATACATCTATAGGCCGTCGATCCATTCGAAGAAGTTGCAGTGCATCTCGGGTTGTCACAACACGAGCAGAAATTTAGAAAATTCTCGAAGTGTTCGTAAGATTCTCTTACGAGAAAGTGGCCTCGCGTGTAGTACGCCCAGGCGACGATGGCTGGGTGTGTCGACTAAATGATCTTCACCGGCATTTCGCACACACATTGCGGGCGTGGAAACTCTAGTGCTACCGGGGCATCCTTCATTGGAAAATCTGGGTAGGGTTTAGCCCTCTTCGCTAGCCACTTGCGCTTCTGCAATATCTTCGCATAAATGTTCCCCGATGAGTCCGACATATTGTAGGCCGACGTAATGTTTCACTGTTGCGTGCAAAACTAGAACGAGTTAGTTCGGAATAAATGTAATGTCGAGATACGTACACGTTAAGACAGAATGGCGTAAAGATATGCACAAATAAGAGCAGACTACCAGTTACATGACATGACAGTCCCTGTATAGGTGGACAATACAATAAATTATGACACTGAGTGATGGCTAGACAAGCTCGATTTGTTGGGGCAATCCTTCATTGAGCGCCCAAGAGTCTAGCTTATCCCGCACTTCATCGTACGGCTCGGGCCCTCACGTTGGCTGTCATCCATGTCCTCCGGAAGCGTTGTGTCTGACGTCGTCCCTTCCTAGTTGACTTCAAGGCCTTGTTCGGCGCCCATTGCACCCTATCCGACCATAGATCCCTATAGTTCATGTCCAATCCATAGGAGTGAAATTCTACACTCCACGTACCAGAAAGGTGTTGCATGTCGCAGTGCTCGGAGATATACGGCGTAGACATCTGCATCATTTGCGCACACGCTATGTACACATGTAAGCATGGCTTGTGCAGGAGTTTCGGCTTGTTGCAGGTGCATGTAGCCACATCACCTAGGGTGCATACATGTTTCCTTTCCCCTTGCATGACTGTTGACATATTTTTGCTGCAGCCTGATCTCGTACTTCCTCCTGAGGCTATCGATCACCCAGATATCGTGTATTCGAGCCTTCCACATCTTCTAGTCCATATACCTCTGTATGTTCTCGGACTACTGCTTCCCTTCTTTTAAGTGTCGCCTCGCTATAGTGACTCTATTAACGAAGTAACTGACCGTTCGAGTCCATGTCTCGTCAACGATCGTGGAGATAGAAAGACACCGCACACCTTTGAGCACATTGTTGTACACCTCGTACACGTTGGTCGTCATAATTTCGTACCTCGCATCGTCTGTGTCATACAGTATGGACTATTTCTCCAACTCGAGAGTGTGGAGTAATATCCACTGTGTGAAACTTATGCTGCTCCTAGATTGCCCGCTCGCAGCCTACGACCCCTCCTATGCCTCTGGAAGGGACTCCCTTGTATGCCTCGTGGTTCGATGTTCGAGATCTGTCTAGATGGACTCAAACTTCTGCCTCTGGTTCTCCGGGCACAACGCCTTGAACGTCTTCATAAATCCTAACCGCGAAATCGCGAGAAAAAGTTTGATGCAAGATGCCTCATGCACCACCGAGTTTCTACGTTGTTCCACTGGTGAGGGGGTTCTGTCTCATTCTTCATGGTGTTCAGAGCCGACAACAACCTAGTATTGCGGTCTGTGATAAGACATACGTTGGGCCGGTCTCCTACAACTGCCCGCTTCACATTCGTCAGGAACCACAGCCAACTGGACATGTTCTCATTCTCTACAATGTCAAAAGCAACCTGGAGAAGCTGGTCATTCACGTCGGCCCCCATCGCGGTGAGAATGGTGCCCTTGTATCTCCCTGTGAGGAAAATACCATCCATCGTGAGTACAGGACGACAGAACTTGAAGCCCTCTATGTCTTGGGCGAAAGCCCAGAACATGCGGTACAATATGAAGCAGTTGGGGTCTCCATCAGCACAAGGTTGCCTCGTAATCTGGTGAAGCATTCTTGGTACAAGGTTGTACGCCTCTTTGTATGTCTCGTATATAGACTCAATAACCTTCTTCTTAGTTCATCGGACCTTGTTGTAGCTAACTGGATAACCAACCAGATTGGTGACTTTCGATATCAGCATTTTGGGGAGACGGACACGTTCTCCGCGACTAGGTGGCTGATGAGACATGCCACATATGCAGAAGTCACGTTCCAATGCAGCCGCAGCGGCTCACAAAGCTCGCAAGTATGGTCAGTCACCATCTTGACCATGAAAACCGAGCTGAATAACTTTGCTCGGTGAGCGCTGACCTTGCCAGGGCAGCCATTCACTGCGCACTTCACTTCGTAATATTCTGGGTTAGACCGGTGCACTTGATACATACGGCTGATAGACAAGGCGTATCGTGTTATAGCTTGCTGCACGGCAACCATGCTAGGTAAGTGCTGCCCAGCTAAGAGGGTGTCAGCATCAGACCCCCACTGGGACCCTTCTTGTGATAGTACGAGCGATCGCACTACGATATCATCAAGTCTATATGCCACATACAACACTTTCAAAGACACAATTCCGCTGGTAGGACCAGCATCTTGGGGTGCGCCCTTATCGCTACTATCTTAGACTGGGTCAACGTCCTCATTGGACTCCAACCCGAGAGGCTAGTCCGGTAGATACTCGTGGCAGTTAATGCGAGCCGATCACTATAGTCTCAACCCCTCATTTTGCACAAAATTATGCTCAACTCTTCTCTCGTGGACTTTCTCCAAAACAACACCTTCTGTGCTACCGTCTTCAAGTTTCGCCTGCGGTTGCCCGCTTGCCGAGACACCAGCATGTCAAGGCTTCCCAACGGCCTGCGTATGAAGTTCATATACACCATCGGCCTCCCGTATATCGCCGCCTCGGCCGGGAAGCAATCTGCATATACTGGAATGTGCAACCCTTCCGTTCACCTTGACTTACTCTCACACCCCATGCGTGTAGGTGATCGCCTCAATAACAAGTTTATTCGTCATTGGCTCCGAGTCAAACTCCCTCCAGATGCAGCTCCTGAGCTCGTGAATATTCATCCCATCGAGCCCCTCCGCCCGGACCACCTTATACTGACATCTCGATAGGTCCAACCCATTGGGGCCGACCTGTACGAGTCTGTTACCATAAAACACTACCATATCTTGTATAGTCGAAATTACCTAAGAAGGGTATACAATATAACAAAGAGGGTATGTAATTAGCACTAATTAATTAAATATACACAACTATTCACATGGGATTAATTCTTCAATTACCAGTAATTAAATAGGTCTAAACAAAAAAAGTACTAATTACCGCGCACACAGATAATTGTGACATATTACATACAAATAAGCAATCAAATGCGAGTATGTGAATACAAATAATTAATTAATTAGCAACAATTTGATTATTTCACAATAAATTACTAACGAGTAATTCATTACATCTATGTAATTCTCACTGAATTAATTACGATTAATTATTTACCACCAATTACGTACGAGTCATTACTTACAAACAAATTAATTATGGTCACGTAAATACGAACAATTATTTTGCACTAATGTAATTAGCACTAATGAACTGCGCGGAATTTAATTATGAAAAAGAACTTACAACTAATTAATTACTTAATACTTCATGCCCACTAATTAATTACGACTAACTAACTATGAGTATTTAATTACGACTTCTTACTTACCACTAATTTAATTACCAATTGCAAACTACGGGTCAATTACCACTAACTAACTATGACTAATAAGTTATCGCTAATTGACTACGACTAAAATAATTACAACTGAACCACACGAATTTTTTTTACCTTGCCTTGATGGCGAACAAAGTATTTACTTCCCAGCGTATTTTGAACAAAATATTAGTTCAGTTCTCTTTGTTCTCAGTGACGAGCGTGAGAACGAGAACGAATTGCAGAATGAGAGCGAGAGCAAGCATGGTGTCGGTTTTTATTGGCGCACAAATGTTGTTCGCATAGACGGACAACATGATCAGCCATGCATGCAGGCGGAGGCAGCGTCGTGACGGATAGGACGGGAAAAGATAGGGATGCTTTCGGCGCTGAAAGGGCTAGGGGCACAAACCGGCCGCAACTCACCCGAAAATACGGCCACGTGGACGGACGACAGGCATCTAGGCCACCATGCAATGGGTCAGATGGCGTCCGGGCCACCGAGCCACAGACAACGCTTGTTTGGGCCACAGAGCCACAGAGAGCCATGTCCGGGCGAGATAGCCACGAACAACCGGCTTGTCCGGGCGATAGAGCTACGGCGGCGTTGTCTGTGCCGGATCCATGGACACCCCGCCCAAGCTGGGAGCCTGACAGGCAATGTGGCGTAACCGCGAAGTCTGCACTGCAGAGCCACATACAGGGTGACGTGGTGCAAGGAGTGAAGTCCGAGCGAGGGATGCACGATGGAGATTGCCTCCACGTCACAGGGGCATGGACTTAGACACACGTCCACCCCTGTCATGTCCGTTGTGCCAGATTTGGCAAAATACCATGAACGGTGCTATTTTCGCTAATAACATGCTCAACAGTGCCAAATAAGCTAAAAACTCCTCATGCACACTAGTGGTACCAGGGGGCACAAATCTTGTGCAATTCCACGGCATTGCCATGGTGAATAATACCATAACATTGTTTTGTAACCGTTAAATCAAAAAACACCGGACGAGATCGAGACCTGGCACGGTAGCATAAACACTGAAGCAAAGTACTGTAGCAATGGGCCTGTTCGCAAACCCTGGAGCATTCACCCGTTGTTTTTTCGATCCGTAGCGATAGGACTGTTTGCAAACACAGGAGCATCCGACTCAAATCTGAGAATGGCATGATACTGTTTGTCCGTGGAATGTCATAGGGTCAGTCCAGCAACTGGACGCGGTAGTACTGAATTGAACTCATTTGCAATATGAAGAGAGAGAGAGAGAGAGAGAGATCACCGTAGAACGAAACGAAGAATTGACGGCAGAAGGATAGCTTTGATCAATTATGGCATTCTAGTATCATGTTCTATGGAGTGTTTGATACATTGATTTCTTAACAGAATTGAGGCCGGGCGTACTAGCAATTGAGGAGAAACCAAAAATTAAGAGCACCTCCCGTATGTACCCGAATCGGTCGGTGGATCATGCATGCAGCTTGAGCTTGGTCACATGGAGTCGTTGCAAATCGGAGCACAAAACCTAACGCGCTGAGGATAAACGACCTCTACTTGTCTTCTTGGCTAGCTACGTTGCGTCGGTTAGGTGCCGAGGAAGTCGACGTTGAGGTCGATCCGCGGCTTCTTCTTGGGCACTGGCGGAGGCGGCGGAGGCACGTGCGACTCGCAGCGCGGGCACCGGGGGTCGCTCCGGGAGATGAGCACGTAGATGAAGCACCTCGGGCACGCCGCGGCCACCATCCCGCCGGCGGCGGCGGACGGGGAGTCGCAGCCGTCCCCCTGCTCCACGGCGCCGTCGCCGCGGCGCTTGACGGAGGACGTGGTGACGGACGAGGATGACGGGGACGCGCCGGCGCCGCTATGCTGCTGCCCCTGCCCCTGCTTGCCGCGCTCGAACCGCTCCAGCGCCGTCTTGACCTTCTCGATCGTGCACACGCTGTGGTACGTCGTGGTGGTGGTCGTCGTGGCGGAGGCCGCCGTGGCCGGTGCTGGTGGTGTCGTCGCCGCCGGGCAGGGTCTGATGGCGGACGCGCCGGCGCCGGCGCCGGCGACGGGGAACAGGTTGAGGTCCCTGTGCGTTGGCTGGCACGCGTGCTTCTGCAGGGACTGCTTGCCGGGCTGCACGCAGGGAAATCAGGCAGTAAAAGTAAAAATTAGCCACCGAGGCAGAAATAATCATATAGAGGGCAAAGATAACACTTGAGCTAAACATTGCCTTATCTATGCTTTACATTACATGACGAGTTTAAACCCATACAACGAATTTCTAATTGAGATGAGTAGTTTATTTGGCATAACACAATATTTCAACTTGACCGGATAACACGGCAGACGAAGATAACAAATCACAAATGGTCTATATGAGTGCTACATAGCCTAGAGAGATTAGTCAGCAACTCTGCATATATCGATATTCTGGTCAAAAAAATAAATTCAGAACTAGAGTCTAGATATTAAAATATAATTCCTTTGCTGGTCTCTCTCTCTCTACCCACCGTAACCGTAAAAAAAGAAAGGCCAAATTGGAAATCCTCAGATCGAATTTCTTGCCCTTTGGCCCCCTTTGTTATTGTTCCAGCAAACACGCAGCACACAAAAGTACTACTACTCTGCGATCAAATTTCTTCATCAATTTACCAATGAACTGAACAAACCAATCGATCCACAGGGGGCGATGCTCAATTGAGCAGAGAATTAAGAAGAAACCAAAGGTTGACACACGGGGAGAGAGAGAGAGAGAGAGAGAGACGGATGAGAAACACGGGCATACCACGGCGTCGTGCCTGGCGGCTGCGTCCCTTGCGTCGGCGGCAGCGGTGCAGCCGCCGAGGAAGTCCCGGGTGACGAGCTCCGCCGCCCTGCTACCCTCCACCGCTCGAGCCATGAACCCCACCGCCTCAGCAACCATCTAGTACACTACCATACAGCCTCCCTTAACTACAATTATGCCTTTATGACAACAGTAACGGCAGCAGCTCAAGGAGAAGCCTAAAGCCTGCGACGGACGGTGAAGAGAGGAGAGCTTGAGGAGGGATAAATAAAAGAGAGAATAGGCCGGGAAGGGAAACAAGAGGGGTTTTGGAGGCATGTATGGGCGCCATTAATGGAGGTGTTGGAAAGGGATGGCATGAGGACGAGATGTGCAATCAATGCGGCGCTGGGAGGCATTGATGGCAATGGCTCCCGGTGTGTGACGAGCGACAACGACGGATGGGGATGGACCAGCCTACGCCACTGCTGACTAGTGCTCCTCCGCCTAGCCACTACTCCTACTGTTACTGCTACTCCTACCCTATTCCTTTCTCTCTCTCATCGAGTCATCGTGGTCACTCAAATAGACTTCCAAAAGATAACGAGGAGAGAACGTGGGCTTATCGCTAGATAAGAAAATAAATCGTTGATACTAAGATAAAAATAATAATAAAATACTAAGATATATGAAACAATAAAATATTTTGTTGAAGACTTATTTGTTATCTAAAAACTCGTTTTGTTAGTTTAACTGTCTTTAAACATACTTGCAACAAATAAAATTTTAGATACAAACTCAATAAACAATTATTTTGAAAGTTTTTTTTATTAGATTCTGTATACTCTCTCCTCTTAATAACAAACAAACATTAGAGCCAGAAAAGTAGGAGTATTCAAGTACTCCAAGTCCTACCATGCCATATAATAGTACTCGCTTGTGTGGGGATTTGTGGGGGACCCAGCTCCCGAGGTATCTTCTTTGGGATCGGTAAACAATAGGCCTCGTAAAACCTCAAACTACTCCTCCCACCTAGCTAGATTGTGGATTACTAGTGCAACAAGGCTGAAAATGGAGAATTTTTTTGTCGTATTGACACCTTTTTATCGTGTATTTATAGGAATAATCGTCTCCGAATTTTTTCTGCAAACATAGCCAACTGCTACACGGCCACCGTGCGACATCCCCTCCCTGCCTGCCATGGTGGCTGTGCAGGAATGTTGCCGCACAACCACCGTGCGACAACACCCCTTAGCTCGCCACATGCCCAGGGAGCCCCTCCCCTCCGCTCCCTTGCCGTACAACCCCTCCCGCCACGCCTAAAGCGCGGTGCAAGTTGTGTCGAGGTGGTGCAAAGGCAGCAATGCGACAGGGAAAGAGAGCGGAGGCGTTGCACTGAGCCGGAGCGGAGTGGTGCAGAGGGGTGGTACAGCGGGAGCAAAGGGGCGGCACGGGTGGGGAGGGCAGGTGGTGTGGCGGAATCACGAGGAGGTTAGGGCATGAAGAAAGAGGAAAAGGAAGAGTGAGTGAGAAGGAAGAAGAAGGGTAAGATGGGTATTTTGACATTTTTTCAGTGGTTAACGGTGGCCGTACGTAACAACACTAACGGGAGTGGCAAAAAGGGACAAAAGTTGAGAACCGATGTCAATGAAGGCAAGAGCAATTCCACGATGGTATTTTAGGGAAGCGGCAAACTTCTATTGGCAAATAAAGAATAAACCCAAAATTAAACAGTATTGCTAATAAACAGGTGCATGATTTTCTCTCCCACGTCAAGCGATTTTGGATGAGTCCAATGCCATCAAGACTTGTGGTCGGGGCGGAGACGATGACATCTCCAACGAGCTTTGCAGCCACCAGAGCTAGGGTTTGGGGTTCACCGAGGCCCCAACCTTATATTTCTAGGTGGGAGGGGCTAACCTTAGGCGTTAGCTAGACCTATGTCTTGTCTAACTATATGGCAAAACCAAGGTGTTTGGTTGATAGCCACAACTAAGTTTAGGCGTGGCGAAATATGTGTAGCAACTGCTTGGATTGCTACCACAATAGTTTGGCAAAAAATATGTGGTAGTTGTTTAGTTTGCAACCAAATGTGGTTATGATCACCAAAATCCTAGAGTTGTGAGATCACCGAAATCTTGTAAGTCACTCGATCTTTTGCGATGGAACAACGGCAAAAATACAGTAACACTCTTGCGGTCATGTAGTAACACGATGTCTTTCGTGTCAAGAACACTCCGACGATGGAGTAGTATCACGATGTCTTTCACACAGTAACACTCCGGTGACGAAGTAGTATCACGATGTATTTCATGTAGTAACACCCCGACGGTAGTGTAGTATCACGATGTCTTTCGCATAGTAATAGTCCGGCGGTGGTGTAGTAACACTATATATTTCGTGCAGTAACACGGCTTTCGTCGCATAGTAACAAGCTTGATAACGTGGTGAAATCGCACTAGATCTGGAAGAACCAAAGTACAAGCGATTAGTTAGGGCCTCCCAAACCGTGAATGCAAGTGACTAGATGTTAAATTAGTACCAACGTTTTGGATCTCTTTCGATATTAATACCAAAGTTTTGGATCTCACTTATCGAAACAAAGTATCGTGGTTGTAAATAGTAGCATTTTTGAACATGTCACACCTCTAAATAACATTATATTACTAACTACTAAGTGCTACTTCCCGACAGCAACAACTAATTGTGTGGACGAAACAACATTTTTTGTCAATTGTAGGTCTGCCATCACTGTCATCGCAACATAGTGGTCAATTTCAAGTGAACCGTCATCTTGGGAATGGTTAGAGAACAACTCTTGCAATATATGAAAGAACTTGGTAGGTCTAGTAAGATAATTGCTCACGTTTTCTATCGCACAAAGGAATGCAAGCAAAATGGTCAAAAGCATATCTACTTTTAAGCATTAACCAGAAATACACTAGTAAAGACTTACACTAAGATATTACTGCAAATACTCAATGATATTACTACAAGTACTAATGATAATATTACAAGCACTGCAACAATCAATGAAATCACTACAAGTACTCAATGATATTACTTCAAGTACTCAATGATATTGCTACACGCTTAACTAATCAGTACTGTAGCATTCCAAACAATACATTCAAGGTTTCACAAGAACACCCGAGAAAAAAGTAAAAGATCGAGCAGATCTACCCATGGTGCTAAGAAAGGGAAATGTTGTTACCTCTGGTCTCCTACACGAACTAGTCTCTGAACGTAAGGCAGGAGATGGTAGCGATCACGGGATGACGAACAAGTAGACGAGTAGTAGATCGATAAAAGTAGTTGGTGGTAGAATCATAGGAGAAGGCGGCGACTGTGATAGAATGTGGAGAGGTCTCAATGAGGAGAAGAAAGGGATGATGGATATGGAGAGGAAAGTGATATAAGGAGATGTGTGTTACTTGAAAAGAGAGACGTGGTAGTGAAACAATCCTCAAAAGCTCTCCATGACGACCACGGTGGTGGTGATGAGTGAAGTGTGGGAATAACGAAGATAGAGGGGTGACCTTAACCAGATAAGATAGGGAATCTTTTAGCGTTGTGACGTGCCGAAGAACCGGAATTCTGGACACTATTGGCCCCCTACATCATCCAAATTCCTAAACTAGCCTCTCGAGTCCACGAAATTTAATTTAGCCCTCTCGACCACCTGCCATTGTCACAAAAAGAATTAATCTCTACCGCACACCCATAACTTGAACAAACGGTGTGCCGTGTTGCCTTCGCAAGCCCACTAATTAGACCGAGCGCGGTGCCTGCCACGCCCGCGCCTCCCCACACCTCCTCCGCACAAGTGTTGCCCGGACATGGGTCTCTGTCGCTCCCCTAGGCCGGAGTGTCGCGGTACGATAGAGAGCCACCATCATATCAGAATTCCTTCGTGACTATAAATACCGAGTTGAAAATCTCATTGATTTTTTTCTCGCCATCGCCGAAATCAGAGAACAAAAAAAAAATTGGAGATTAAAGTTTGGAGCTATTTTTAGGACCGTACCAGTATTGAACGGTCTAGTTGAAGGGCAAGTAATTTTTTGTCCACTGCATTTGTCATTATTATAGAAGTCGTAGTTAATTATTCTTATTTAACTAGTCCTAATTAATATAGCTTGTAATCATAATTAATTCAGTGGGAATTACTTAGATGTAATGAATTACTCGTAAGTATTTTTTTTACAAGTAACCAATTTGTTGCTAATTAATTAATTATTCATATTTAATTGATTAATTACATGTAATATGTCGTAATTATTTGTGTCGTGGGTAATTACTGGCGAATAAATTACTTGTAATTGATTTGTATTAATTTGTTTAGTGCTAACTACATATCATGTTTGTTATATCGCGTATCACAAATCGGGTTGTTGTGACTTTAGGTAATTTTAAACAAGCAAGACTTGATAGTGTTTTATGACGACGGTCTCATACGGGCCGGACCAGATGGGTTGTACCTGTCGAGATGCTAGTACAAAGTGGTCTGGGAAGAGGGGCTTGATGCGTTGAATATTCACGAGCTTTGAAGCAGCATCCGGGGGGAGCTTGACACTGAGCCAATGACGAAGAAACTTATCATGGAGGGGATCACCTGCACGAATAGGGACAGGCATGGCGTATGGGAGCTGGTCAAGGTGAATGAAAGCATAGCATGGGGACAGTACATGCAGATTGCTTTCCAGCCCGAGGAGACGATACCGGCGGAATTGTGACATTGGAGGTGCCTTATGTGGCATCGAGACTTGATGATATCGCGGTACGTTCGCTCGTACTGCCGCAAGAACAAGGATCCCAGTGGAGGTTTGATGCCGACACCTCTTAGTTGGGCAGCACTTCCCTAGCAAGGCGATTGAGGAGATAAAAACCACAATCGGTCACCTCCGCGCTCCCCATTGCCCGCTCGCTAGTGTTGTGCCGTCTCTCTCCTCTCTCGCCGCACCGCTCTACATACCCAGCTCCGGTCGAGGCGGCGGGGTGGTTGGGGCGGATGCCAGAGGTGGCGGTGGTTGTTGGGGTGAAAGCAAGGTCGGAGGCGGTGCAAGTTGTGTGGGAGGTGGTGCAAAGGGGCGAGCAATGCGTAGAGGGGAAAGAGAGCGGAGGGGCGGTGCGGACGGGAGCGGAGTGGTGCAGAGGGGTGGTACAGCGGGAGCAAAGGGGCGGCACGGGTGGGGAGGGCAGGTGGTGTGGCGGAATCACGGGGAGGTTAGGGCATGAAGAAAGAGGAAAAGGAAGAGTGAGTGAGAAGGAAGAATGGAAGGAAGAAGAAGGGTAAGATGGGTATTTTGACATTTTTCAGTGGTTAACGGTGGCCGTACGTAACAACACTAACGGGAGTGGCAAAAAGGGACAAAAGTTGAGAACCGATGTCAATGAAGGCAAGAGCAATTCCACGATGGTATTTTAGGGAAGCGGCAAACTTCTATTGGCAAATAAAGAATTAACCCAAAATTAAACAGTATTGCTAATAAACAGGTGCATGATTTTCTCTCCCACGTCAAGCGATTTTGGATGAGTCCAATGCCATCAAGACTTGTGGTCGGGCCGGAGACGATGACATCTCCAACGAGCTTTGCACCACCTGAGCTAGGGTTTGGGGTTCACCGAGGCCTGACCTTTATATTTCTAGGTGGGAGGGGCTAACCTTAGGCGTTAGCTAGACCTATGTCTTGTCTAACTATATGGCAAAACCAAGGTGTTTGGTTGATAGCCACAACTAAGTTTAGGCGTGGCGAAATATGTGTAGCAACTGCTTGGATTGCTACCACAATAGTTTGGCAAAAATATGTGGTAGTTGTTTAGTTTGCAACCAAATGTGGTTATGATCACCAAAATCCTAGAGTTGTGAGATCACCCAAATCTTGTAAGTCACTCGATCTTTCAACAACGACAAAAATACAAAATGCTCATGTAGTAACACGATGTCTTTCGTAGTAACACCTATGGAGTAGTATCAATGTCTTCTAGAACACTCCAATGAAGTAGTATCACGATGTATTTCATGTAGTAACACCGATGGTGGTGTAGTATCACGATGTCTTCGCATAGTAATAGTCTATGTAGTAACACTATATATTTCCACTACTTTTCTAGTAACAAGCTTGATAAAATGGAATCGCACTAGATCCGGAAGAACCAAGTACAAGCTTAGTTGGGGCCTCCCAAACCGTGAATTGAGTGACTAGATGTTAAATTAGTACCAACGTTGGATCTCTTCGATATTAATACCAAAGTTTTGATCTCATTATCAAACAAAGTATCGAATGTAAATAGTAGCATTTTTGAACATGTCACACCTCTAAATAACATTATATTACTAACTACTAAGTGCTACTTCCCGACAAAGAACAACTAATTGTGTGGAGCAACATTTTTGTCAATTGTAGGTCCGCCATCACTGTTTCAACAACATAGTGATCAATTTCAAGTGAACCGTCCTCTTGGGAATGGTTAGAGAACAACTGCAATAGATGAAAGAACCCTAATCTAGTAAGATAATTGCTCACGTTTTTCGCACAAAGGAATGCAAGCAAAATGGTCAAAGGCATATCTACTTTTAAGCATTAACCGAAATACACTAGTAAAGACTTACACTAAGATATTAGCAAATACTCAATGATATTACTACAAGTACTAATGATAATATTACAAGCAATTCAATCAATGAAATCACCGCATACTCAATGATATTACTTCAAGTACTCAATGATATTGCTACACACTTAACTAATCAGTACTGTAGCATTCCAAACAATACATTCAAGATTTCACAAGAACACCCGAGAAAAAAGTAAAAGATCGAGCACATCTACCCATGGTGCTAAGAAAGGGAAATGTTGTTACCTCTGGTCTCCTACACGAACTAGTCTCTGAACGTAAGGCAGGAGATGGTAGCGATCACGGGATGACGAACAAGTAGACGAGTAGTAGATAGATAAAAGTAGTTGGTGGTAGAATCATAGGAGAAGGCGGCGACTGTGATAGAATGTGGAGAGGTCTCAATGAGGAGAAGAAAGGGATGATGGATATGGAGAGGAAAGTGATGTAAGGAGATGTGTGTTACTTGAAAAGAGAGACGTGGTAGTGAAACAATCCTCAAAAGCTCTCCATGACGACCACGGTGGTGGTGATGAGTGAAGTGTGGGAATAACGAAGATAGAGGGGTGACCTTAACCAGATAAGATAGGGAATCTTTTAGCGTTGTGACGTGCCGAAGAACCGTGATATTCTTTTTTCCCGTCACACTTGTGGCAAAAAAAAACTCTATAGCAAAAACTTCTAACTATGAAAACCTAAGCCTAGTAATAAACCAAACATCTACCAATGAAGTTGTGCCACACATAAAATTAGACGTGGCAACCTTAACATATGAACCAAACATACCCTTGTGTCTTTGGTTGCCTGTATACCCCTAATCTAGTTCGTACGGGTCAGCCAGGCTGAACCTAGCCAGGCTGAGTAGATGCAATAATAGTGGGTTGTTTGGTTGCCTGTTTCTGTTGGACTAAGCTGTGCTGAGTTGTTGTATAGTTGGTTGCATCAAGAGAGTAGATGCATGTCTAGATACAATGTTGGGTTGTTTGGTTGCCTACATATGGCAGAGTGTACTCACCTCTTCTAGTGGGTGGTGAGAATACCCTTTTACAATACCCATTTAACTAATTATACGGCTAACTAACTTGATTCAAATGACATATTTCAATTTATTACTAATAGGCATAAGGCTTCAATTTGATAGGAATTCCTTAATTATTTATCACCTTATTGCAGATTTGATTCAAACGATGTATTGCAAAATTGTAGAAATGTTCTTATCTAAACACTAATAATCCCATTTCTACAATTTCGATCAGGGCCCACTGTCAGTTGGAAACTACTAACAATCCTTCTAATCAAGCGTTATAGCGTGGGGCACTGGATCGTGGGCCCCATGGTTAGTCCCTCACATCTATCAGAGAGAGTGTGTGAGAGAGAGCACATAACAGAGGACAACAGGGGAGGGCAAGCGAGGCGTGGTGGCGGGCTCGGCGCTGGCGATGGAGGCGACAACAGTAGCTGGTGAGGGTAAAAATGGAATGCCCTGGGGGAGGCGGTCCCATTGGAGGTTGTGTTGCGGCCAGAGGTGGACGGTGGCGGTGGAGCGATAGTGCGCGGCGGTCGGAACCGGGGGAGGAAGAAGCGGCGGCGGCGCTGGAGGGGGAGAGGGGAAGAAGGAGGCGAGCACAAGCACCAAAGAGACAAGGTAAGTTCACCGAACCGATTGGTAGAGGCGGGGAGCGACCGAGGAAGGCCGGCGGTGTGAGCCCGAGGCGGCGCGACGAGTTCGTCGTGGCGGTTGCGCTACAGGGAGGGGAGCCGGAGCGAGTCGTGGGGGAAGGAAGAGGGAGGTGAGGCGATGCTCCGGTAGAGAGTAATTGAGGAATGACTCACCGGAGAGAGGATGGCGACGGTGGAGGCGGTTTTGGGCCAGAGTTGGAGAAGAAGACCGTGGCGCAAGCTCACGTGAACGAAAGCCGAAATTGGTTGTGTTTTTTTATCCTGGCGGTTGAGAACACAATGTGACGCACAAGGGAGTGGGTGGAGCTCGTCAGATTGACGAGAATGGCGAGGTGGGTGCGGCGGCCGACACAGGCACGGTGCCCATGTGGGTTCAAATTGAGCTTCGGGGAGGGGAATGCATCATAGAAGATTGCGAGGAAGATGAGAGATGGAAGAGAAGAGCGAGGGAGGGAGAGGAGTGAGCGGTGAGGGGAGACAAGAGTAAGGTCGATCCGACGAGCTCCACCGAAGTGAGGGAGACCAGCGAGGATGAGGAACGCTAACGCATGGAGTGAGGGCGGCCAGTGGTAACGCTAACTCTAGGTCATGCACGTGTGAGTGCATCTCGTTGGTGCCTCGGAGCCACGCGCACTGCATCCACTTAGCCTGGCTCGGCAGCGAAGATCGTTCTCTGTGTCTCCCTCAGTCCAGGCCCGAGAGAAAATTTTGCACGAGCTAAGCCTAGCCCGATGTAGGATGCAGATAACCAAACAACCAAAACGTTATATCCGGTGGTGCGAGCCAGGTTGATGCGGACAACTAAACACAACCTTAATGCATCGCTGGCCAATCGTGCGTCTGTGCGACTTGGCGCCCGTGCGTGTGTAACTAAATTTCGGTGACATAAAATACCAGTACCACTGCTCCATGGGTCCCAGTACCAAGTATGCTAACAGCGAAACATTCGCCGTGATAGCCAGTGAGCTCCACAGTGAACCGTCTGATTAACGTAAGAATTGATTGTACCCGTCGAATTTAATCGCGGAACGCTGTAGCTGCCATATTCCTAAACGGATAACAATACCCTCTTATGTTTATCGGACAACTGACAGAGAAGTTCATATGTTCGCAGTCGCACTGACTGACAAAGTCACAAGAGGATTAGCACCTTGTGAGCTCAGCAGACTGAGCTACTACAAAACAGAGAAAAAAATAAATCAGCAAGTGTTTGGCTGTTTGCACTTATCAAACCTTGTGAAAGTGAATATCTCGCTACTCGAAAGCATAAGGTTGGCCGGCTAAAAATACTGAATTTCATCCATACGTACATCTATTTATTGTTAAACGACCATGTGTAAACAGAATGGACTAATAACACAATAAAAACGGATGAAGCATTAGTTGCACTCTTTTTTTCTATAACAATAAAGACGCACACTCAAGCACACCACTTGTTCACGGCGAATACACTTTCTTAGCACACGCCTAGACAGACAGAGGCCACGTGACATCACAACATTCGTACTGAAACGCACTCGTGTATGCGTAAAAGTAAGCACTATGATTTGAATACCGACTGATAGAGTTATACACCTATAACTACACCACTACTACACCAAAAAGGTGGTTCCTATTAATTGCGCACTCCTTCTACAGGCAATGAACTAGCCAGCCTGTTCTGACTGGAATTACATGGTGGAAGTGCTCCATCGACAAGCCATACAAATCATCAAACACACACCAATAATAGGCCATCAAAAAGTCCCCAGTACAT
Organism: Ampelocalamus luodianensis; assembly: GCA_036346255.1. NCBI lineage: Eukaryota > Viridiplantae > Streptophyta > Magnoliopsida > Poales > Poaceae > Ampelocalamus > Ampelocalamus luodianensis. The sequence continues at coordinate 15,300,327 of CM070621.1, read as the reverse complement.
GAGTGACAGCATAAAAAGTCATGAGATCAAAAAAAGAAATGAGTCACGAGCTAAAATAAGCTACTACTTTCCATGGATTTTCTACATTAATCAATTGGACTAAAATAGAGTTAAAGAAAGATGCTCTATGCATCGCGCCTTTTAGATCTGAAGCAGGGTGAGACAACTTAGCTAAGAACACCTTTTCTTTCTGTCCAGATTTCCCAGGAGCAACATTCAACTTACATGTGTTAGGTTATACGTACGGACAGCATTCCTGCTGATACAGGATCATCGTATTAGCACAGGTGTCCGACCGATTCATACAATTCCGTACATGCGGAATAAACCACAGCTACACGACTCATCTAAGTTCTTTTTTTAATCATAATTGCTATGTATCATTCAAATGTTAATTTTTGTGCAAATCATTCGCAATATCTGACCTTGCGATTTGCTTGAGATTCGTGCTCCAGACGGCAAGGTCATCTTCTCCGATGAGCTCGTCCTCCTCTTCCTCCTCTCTGACACTGTCGTCTCCCGCCGCTGTTGTGGTAGGGTTAGGGTTCACCGGTTAGGTTTCGGGGTTCACCGGAGACTCGAAATTAAAGAGAGGCTGGGGGCAGGCGACGGGGGCTGTGGAGGATCCGACGACGATAGCCACTTGAGACGAGGAAGAAGGGCGGAGCGGGGGGAGATCGAGGCAGACGACGACAACAGTGAGGGAGGAGGAGGTGTTGGCGGCAGCGGGAGGGGACGAGGAGGCGGTAGCAATAGGGGAAGGCTAGTGAGAGGGTCACATCGGCGTTGTAGGCGATGCCGATGAGGTGGCGGCGTGTGGGGTGGGTGGAGGTCGCGCGACGACGCTCGGTTTGCTAGGAGGTGGCGGCTAGGTTTTCCTCCGATTTTTAAGGGTTGGCAAGGAGTCGTGGTTCGTTGGATGGGTTTCCAACGACATAAAAATCGGAATGATTTTTGGTCCAAAAATTATCCGCATGATGGATAGACAGCCTTATTATTATTATTATTATTATTATTATTATTATTATTATTAGCTAAGTGCCCGTGTGTTGCTACGAAACATCTATCTCATAAATATAGTGTTGGAATTAATACGGGCTAGGCTCAATTTTAATTTTAATTAATTCCTGAAAAATCCCAAAGGCACATATGCACATGCTAAAACTGTTTAGTCCCACATGGAGAGTTGAAAGAGAGTTATAACATTTTAAAAGGTGGAACGTGGTAGCCCTCCTATGGAATTGGAGAGAGCTAATACACGCGCGCGTTCGCTCACTCGCCTCGCCACGCTGAGCCGAGCCGAGCCGTGCGGTGCATGTGTGTGTGCACGCGTGCGCAGATGTGTCGGGTGCGGGCGTGTTTTTCTTTATCTATTCGAAAATCGAAACGCACTGACTCGTAATAAATGGCATCAACGGACAGCTGGCAGTAACGGTACAGTTACTAGTGAGTAATGGCTGCGGTTAACACTGATTGATGGCGAATCAATGGGGACCGTTTCCTTGGCGAATTAAAAGCCTCTGGCCTCATTGTTTTTGGCGATTTTCCTGAAGAATAGAGTACTAGTTCTTCTCCTCTCCTCTTGACGAAAGACTAAGACAGAACTCTATTGTTTTGTTGCTGTCTCTGGCGATCTCTATCTCGGCGAGGCGCGTGAACGGCCGCACCGGGAGAGAAGGCCTACGAAACCCCCGTCCTTGAAGGCTTGCACGAGCGAGGACGAATAAGGTTTTTGGGGAGCGTTCGCGCGACTGCTCGCTGCTTTCTTTTCATCCGATTCTCTGCTACGTATATATCAACTCCACGACTACTACCACGACGTCCACTACGCCATGACGGACGACGACCTCACCAAGACTCCTGCTGTTGCTGCTCCTTCCACTGGATCTGGGTATGGCTATCTCGCACTTGTTGCTTGGTTAGCTATTGTTGCCTTGAACACTGAGATATGTATGCTAATTTCTGTCTTTCTAGAAATTCGTATGCCAATAGTGTTCTTGTTTACCTGCTTTGTGAAAATGGCTAGAGTAATTTTTATGTTTTATCTAGTATATTTTTGGATTAAAGTAATTCAAAAAATACTCATATATTCAACATATAGTTTATCAAATAAAATAGATATAATATATCTCAATTAGTTAAAGCGCACAAAGCAGAGCAAAAGAGCGGGGGCGAAGGAGTAAGTGAGACCCATCTAGATTCGGCCGATGGAAGCGACAGTGGGGGAGGGGGCGGAGGCGTGCAGAGAAGAGCAGAAAAGCGGGTGTGGAGGCGTGAGCAGAGAGGAGAAGGAAGCGCAGGCGATGCTGGGAGAGGAGGAATAGGGAGCACATGATACGAGAAGATGATTTAGTAATAACGTAACCCACATGTTAGGAGAGAGAGGCACGAATGAGAGAGTGAGAAAAATAGACGACTACGAACTCTATTTTTTAAATAGTAGAAACATATATTTAAAGCACGAAACTTCGAGGATACCAGATAAACGACGGGTGCTCTCTATCAACGTAACTCAGATGCAATACAAACCGTCCAAGTGATTTTTTCCTGGCGGTCGGCTGGAGGCCGTTGTTGAGGACTCCACCCCAAACGGCGTCATAACACTGACATGCCCACACACGTAGTGGTAGGAGTGCTCAATTTCATGGTACTCGTACCATCACCTTCAAGCACGGCACGACCTGGCCCGGCCGTTGGCCTTCGTTGTTACTCCAAAGTCAGTCGTCAGTGCGTCACTTAAGTCACGTCCTGTGAATTTTCGAACTGTACTACTGTGGTACGTTTGGCCGGGGATTCTCTGCATCTTCCCCGACGCGACGCCAAGCCTCATATGGAAATCTTAAATGAATTAAGATTTAAGATCCCGCTTGAAAGAAACATAAAAAGCTCCCGATTCATATGGAAATCGGACTTGGTGTGAAACTCCTGCGTTCCAAGTATGGCCCGGCTGCGGATCACGTGTAACCGAAGTTGTTCCATTAGCTGATGCTGACGTCTGCCGCTGCTTTTCGATTCGAGCCGGTTGATAATTGGTATGAAAGAAACACGTAGGGGCGTACCCCGTAATTAGGATGCAGTCCTTTTATTTGTTTTGAGTACTCCGTAGTGCCACTCCTTACTGCTCTTGTATGTACAACTGAGCAGAGCAGAACTGCCATCAAGCACAGGGGAACACAATTTTAATGTGTTCAGAACTATAGACAGGAGAGTATCAAGCACAGGGCCAGTACATGCGGAAGCAAATTCTACAGGGAGTGTCTCTCTCTTCTCTTCCGATGGACGACAGATATATAGAGTCTTCTCTGATACCCTTCCTTATAAAATTTATTTTCAGTACCGGCGGTACTCACCAACCAAAGGAAGAAGAGCAGAGCAATAAAAGGAGGCGTAAATGGAGCCAGGATGGCGTTGATTAGACTACGGGGAGGCCTTAAATCCTTCGTTAGGTGATTGTTTTTTTTTGTGGGACTCCTGTGGTGTTAGCGGTGCTACTAGTACTGGAGTGGTACTGTGCTGACTGCGCACAGATGTTGACAAGCCTTGAATGCGCGTGGGAGCCCACCAAACAGGACTAGGGTAGGAGTTCTGATGAGGGACCATATCTGTTTCGTTAGCAACCACGCGGAAACTCTTTTGTGTGTGTATAGATATATATCCGTAGCTTCAAACATAATTGTATGATTTTGATGTTGAATTCCAGACAGACTCTTGAGTTCGGACTAAACCCACGGTTGATGTACTTACACACTTGTTTTTCTTTTTTAAATACACGCTTGATCTATTCCTAGCCCTGGCATCCTTACAAGGAAATGCATCCGATGAAATAAGATCGGGTTATTCCTTATATGCCACTAAAATTTTGCCTCATACTTTATATGTCACTGCCATGTGGACTCTGATATTACATATCATTGACACAATCAGGGATTTCGCAAAATTCTAATAACATATAATAAATTAATTCAATATGGTTCCCATGCTGATATAATATCCATGCAGTCAAAATTCATTTAGACTTCGCTGTTAACATCTTAGTGTTGTTTGGGCCTTTTCTTCAGCTTAAAAACAAAACAAAAAAAAGTCAAAGACCAAATACAGGGGTGGCCTTTCTACCGGCTTTGTGAAAAGCCTAAGCCCCCATGTAATTATAAGCCAAAAGACAGTTGAGAACTTTTTGGCTTTTGCACATGAAAATAGACCTTTATCACTGAAAGTCCCCGAAATTACCCACCAAATATCATCCAAAATCTCTTCTCTTCCCCCCACCTCTCCCGTGCGACATGTGTGGGTGCTAGGGGTGAAAATAGTTCGGATAGTTTCCAACCGATCCGGATCATTTTCGAATACGGATGCTATCGGCTTAGATATTTATTGGGTAATGTCCGATTGAAAACAAACACATATTATTTTTGTGAGAAACGGATACGGATTCGATAGTGCACTATCCGATGAATACGAATACGGCTTCAGATATCCGAAGATACATAGGTCCGAATATCCAGAGATACTGTTTGAGGCTGCTTGTGCGTTGTCTTTCGAAGATGATAACTTTCTTGTTTGAAGTCCAAATTTGACAAATGAGTAGGCTAAATTGTAGCTTTCGTTCGGATTTACAACTTTGTATTTGTGAATATTTTTATTTGAGCCCATTTAATTTCCCAAAAATACTTCCAAATCTCTGAATAATATTTTCAACACCCGATATTACTCCGGATTTTACCCAAACATGACCCCTTTCATCATTCTTCTTTCTTGGGAGTCCCAAAACACAATCATTATGCATATAAATAAATAAATAATAAAACATTATTTTATAATGAATTATGTTATGTTTATGAGGTAGACAATAGATATCAAGTAAGCAAAAGTGGTAAATAAAGCATATAAGGCAGGGCATATTGAGTTATTTTACATTAAAAATGTGTTAGGGAGTGGATGTAAATATGTACACATCCACAGAATTGACGAATATTTTGATAGTATCAAGTAATTCTTTATTTAAGTTGCTGCAATGCAAACAATTTAAGGGACTTTCATGTTTTGAGAAATATTCGTGAATGCGTTCGTTTCGATTCGTGTTCACTCCATATTTGGATTCGACATTATCCATATTCGTATTCGGAATATTTGTATTCGCATTCGAAAAATATGAAAACGAATATGACAGAGCCATTATTCGTCCGTATTCGATCCATTTTCACCTCTAGTGGGCGTAGCAGCCGGCCTCCTCCCTCCCACTAGCCTCGTGTGGGCACTGTTGCTGATCTCTTTCCTCTGCCACCGCCGGCTTCCTCCAACCCTCCCTCCCGCCGGCCTCATCCACCTCTCCCCCCTCCCCCCCGCAGCCCCCTCCCTCCTCCGCCGAGGGTGGATATACTTCCTCTGCCACCGCCGGCCTCCTCCGATCCTCTCTCCCACTGGCCTCGTCTGCCGCTCCCTCCGCTGACCTCCTCCACACACCCCACCAGATTTGCTCCCATTTGTTCAGATCTAGAAGAAGGGAGGCTATGTGGCGATGAATCATCTCTAGATCTCGACAGTGAGGGCGACGACGTCCCGGTGGCAGTGGAAGCCCACTGGTGAGGGCGAGGGCGGCCCAGCGGCTATGGGGACACCATGACGGCGATGGGTGTGAAGATGATGACTTCAATTTTTGTTATTTTTCTTTCTTTTTTCTGAATTGAACTATGATTATCGTTTATTGTTGTGTTACATAAATGGTCACATATTGTTGTCTTCATGGAAATGTTCACGGATTCAAGTTCAAATTAGTACTCAAAATTCCATAAATTATTGTTGATTGTTGCGTGTTCATGGTAATTGTCTGTATTCTTGTATAAGAAAAATTCAAAACTGGTGATAAAATTCTTCTTAGCTCATTTGTAAAAAGGTATTTTAGACCTTCATCATTGAAGCCAATAAGTCAACTAAAGAAAAGACCATACTACCAAACATATTGACTTGGCTTAAAAGCATATACGACTTATAAGATGCTTAAACAACAACAAAAAAAAAACTAGCTTTAAGCTTTAAACAAAAAGCCTAAACCCAAAAAAACATGACAATTTATGTTGTCTACGTCTTGTCCAAACTGATGCTTCAGATAGACTCTTGAGTTATAAAGAACCTTAATTGTTGTACCACTACTAGTATTACTCCTACGTACTACTATTTGCAAAGACAAGGCCACGAGAACTTAAACGATGGCATTGATGGGAATACATTTACGCTAACTGTTCCCAAGCAACAGTCTTTCGGAGAGAATGGAACGATCAGCTGTCGCTCTAGCAGCCGTATTAATTAATTCCTGCGACCATGGTGGGGATTAAATCCGCCCATTAGTTGCGCACCCTTTAAAGACACGCTTTAGATTGAATGCCCGAACTGGTTCGGTTTGGTAGTCCTCTTGTTTTAATTTTCCAAAGCCATAATGATGGAACAGTACGTGTCCAGGTACGGAGTGCAGATGCACGCTAGCGAGCTGCTGCAAAATTCAATGAATTTGAAAATGACAGAGCAGCATATGTACAATCACTAGGAACGGCTACAAAATTGTGTTAGTTCACATACTACACACGTACAAGTACTGGAGCTTAGAGTTTATGTCGAAAACATCTAAATCCGTGTCGTCCTAAACCTAAAGTATGTCTGGAAATTGTAAGGTAGTAATTTCACATGAAACGTCACATGAAACAGTGTAATTCTCGTAGGAGCTCTTTGAAGTTTCCGTTTTCCACAATGGCCCTCGAACTATCACATGATACATGCTGAACCTGCTTTTTTTAAAAGGAAATGCTGAACCTGTTTTGCTATAATCTATATGTTTTATGGAGATGTATTACCGTTTGGTTTCTTGTTGCGGATTTCACTGGATTGTGAACCTAAAAAACATGCACTACTATATGCAGGTTTTATTCATCTAGTTCGAAAGAAAAAGACGCTGACTAGTCTGAGCCGAATCATTGCTAGATATGTTAATTAATGGCCAGGGCTGTGCAGAGGAATTGCTCATTTACTCCCGTTCCGTGCAATGAAATGCTTAGCTGCAATAACTCCATGTGATCAATGTTACTGCGCCACTGCTAGTAGTACTACTACACCCCATTTCTATGCGGTAATTTCTACAATTACGAACCGCAGCACATCATGCATGTGCCTCACTGGAGCAGCACCTTAGTACGACTTAGATAGATGGCTGAGATCTATTCTACGGTGCAGCAAATGTTTTTGTTCTTCGATCCTGCAATTTCCATTGGCAATAGCGTGACCGCAGGTTCCACCAGTGGAGCTTTAACCGCGCGTCTATCCGGGATGCAAAAGCAAACGAGAGGCTGATGAATCGAGATGTCGGTCCGTTTTTAGAAACGACGCATTGATTCCTGGTCATACGGTCGGACTGTCCGTCCACGACGGGATACGCAATAAAAATTTTAGGCCGCACGAGCTGTACAAGCCGGGTGCAGCAAACGCCGACGTTACGAGGGGCACGTACCCATCATGCGTAAGTCGTGACAAACAGAGGCCAGCCAAGCAACGGTACTGGTATACGAGTGAGTGTATGATCACGGGACCAGCCGTACAGCCGAATTACTTACGAGTGAGATGAGACCAATCACCGCGCTACGTACGGCCCGCGGAGTAATGGAGCGGTAGCAGCAGCAGCGTCTGCAGATTTGCAATGGCTTCAAGGCTGTTGCTGCTGCAACGCTGCACAGTCCAGGGGGGGCCACGTGGCGAGACGAGGACCGTTGGTACGGTGCTCCGTGCTGATGACGATCGAGAGGGATTCGGCCCGAATCGCGCTCGCTGGGCTGCTGGCCTCCAATCTGACGCGTGCAGGCCCACAGGCCACAGGCCTGTGGTGCAACATACGGTGGCACCGTGCACGAATCTTATAGCAGCTTCTTTCTAAAAAAAGAATCTTATAGATTCAGATCCGCCAACATTGCAAAGAAAATAGTAGAGAGCAATAGTACAACGACGATCTAAACCATCCGATTCAGAAGGACGGGCTATGCCAATCTGCTCTGATGTTGCTACGATGTTGATACGCCACATGGAATTTTTTTATTTAATCCTTTTTTAACAATTTTACGCTTTATTTCCACTTACCCTTTGGTCACGCCACCACCCGTGGCGTGACTAAATAACACCGTCATGCCACCATTTCTCGTCAAAGTCTTGTCACGCCATTGGTGGTGGCGTGACAAGATTGTTTAGTCACGCCACCACCGTGCCGATTTTGACCTTATCGCTTGTTGTTTGATCACGCCACGGGTGGTGGCGTGACCAAAGGGTCGAATTGGAAATAAAGTTTGATGAGGGGTTAACTTTAAAATTAATTTTAAAAAGACCAATGTCATATGTTTTACGAGATTCATGTTTTACTGGGAGTGCAAAGTATCTATTAGAGTATATGGTAGTTAGAGATAAAATAGGATAGAATTGATTTGTATCGAGTCCTTCCTTATCTCTTCTACCTTGTACACTATATATACCGCCCGAGGCTCAATACAACAATGAACAATATTCGCATCATAACATTGCTCAAAGATGTGTGCCCGCTTGGCACTGGGGTCGTATGTATGAACGTTACCGTAATGCAGTTTTTCTTTTGTTTTCTTCATTTTTACCTTGATGGGTCGGAAGTATCCCGTGCTAGGTCGATGTTTTACGAGATTCATGTTTTACTGGGGAGTGCAAAGTATCTATCGTTGAAGGCATAGCCTAAAAGAAATTCCGTAGTTATATACTTCTGCAGTGGTAATCGCTGCAGACGAAATGGCGCACATGCATCATGATACGTTGTACGTCGTGCAGACACTGCCCTTTTCCATGGTGCTGGGTTTGGAGGCTTTTTTCGCCCCTCTCTACAACTTGAATTCATGCTTACGTCGCCAACTTTGAGAAATTTTAGCACGAAATAGTCTCAAAATCTTAAACACTAAGTACTTGATAACGCGCAATTCACGGATAACAGCCGCTATGTCACGCTAAGCTCAAAATCTTGATCTCTTATGAACCCCTTCAAGTGCAACCGTAACTGTCTTGAAGCTGCATCATTCACAATGACAAGGCATGATAGATCGTGAGTTACCGTGGAACTGGTCTGTCTTCTAAGAGCATCTCAAGTGTGAGGTTTTTGCCAGTACCAAGAGGAGCGTGAGAGGGTGTTAGTATCGGTGCCTCGTAGTGAAGCAAAACTTGGTACGGTACCAAGGGGAAAAAAATCAAATGGGGTCCACGAGAGCGCACCGGCCGTCGCCGTCCGCACCAAGAGAGGGAGGCGTCGTCATGGTCATCGACTCATTGTTGCCCGCACCGCCACCGGATCTGGACGAAGAAAGCCACACCTCTGCCGCCAGATCAAGCTTTACGTAGCCGCGCATGCTATAAAACTCGTCGCATGGGAGCCACCTGACACAGCTTGGAGGCGTGCAGCAGGGAGACCGACGGTCGGCGCCAACGAATCGGGCGACGCGGCGGTCGGTTTCGCGTGGAGACGGGGAGGAGATTGGGGATCGGCGGACTATGGGGAGGAGAGGTTGGAGAGAGATGAGTAGCTACGAGGTTTTCTTTTCTTTTTAATTTAACTAGGTGAGTACCCATGCGTTATAACGAAAACCTCAATATTGCATTAAATAGTAAGTGTGCACATGTAGTACACGTTTTCCCCAATATATTTAGCTTCAAAATGCGCTGGCCTCATTTATGTTTCCATTTTCATTCAAAAATGATATTGAAAAAAAAGCATGTTTCACTTCAACTTCCATTAAAAATAATTCTTAGCGGAGGGACGGAGGTACTAAACACTTAAAGGAAAAAAGACAAACCTAGTGTGTGTCTAATGTCAAATCTTAGCGCTGGTGTAGATATCCCACGTCGTAGATACTCTAGCAGTCTAGTTTTCGCGCAGCAGGGTCTTGCATTGCCTCCCGATGTTACAGGACAGCGCCTGTTTTCAGACTGAATTGTGCAGAACTTTCAAAGATGTGGTAGATTTCATATACAGCAGCATCAATGTGTTCAGCATGATTACTCGGCCTATAGGTGGAGTATATATATAATCCTCAATGTGTACTCAGCATGATTACAAAATCCTAGGCCTTTTCTGGTCCATTAACCGGTTTACTCCTACTTATTAGCAGCCCACAAGTGAACTGTTGGCTGCCTGGGCAGTAGGCTAACAGGCCACTTGGATGCATGCGTCGGGAGAAGCTACACTGCACCACATCATAGGCCTAGTCTGTAAAGGACTGGTCGTTCTCGGCAGTCGGGAAAAGGCAGCTGCAAGCTTGACATCGAGCTGGAGTCGGATAGAAATCCAAACGGACTGCTGGATCTAGAAATGCCCGAGGAGGTGGAGCATCCACCGCCGATCAATCCGTAAGATCGCGCGCTTTGACACCTTGGTTTACAGCCAGCAGATCGGAGAAGGGAGAGGGGTTCGGGCGGATTCCATGGAGGGCTCATCTGAGGGGCACACGAAGAAGGCGGCGGCGGCGGCGGGGGAGAGCAGCAAGAAGGCAAGACGGAGAAGGGGAAGAAGAAGGTGAGGATGACGCAGGGGCGGATCCTCGAGATGCTGTCGTTCGTGCCGAGGCCCCTCCTCGGCCTGAGCGAGGAGCTCCTGGCCAGGCTCCCGGGGCCGACGGACCACGTCAGGGAGTTACTGGCCAGGGCGACCGCCGAGCACGAGAAGGCCAACGAGTTCGTCGCCAGGGAGCAGGCCCGGATCCGGCGGGAGCTCATCGCTAGAGGCTATGTCGAGGCAGAGGTCCCCGACGAGGACGACGACCAAAACGGCCTAGGAAAAGCTCCTTGGAATCGGGAAAGGGACATGCTCCTAGTAATGTAATCTAGGACTAGCTATTGAGAGTTGAGACACTAAGGCCTGTTTGGTTGGTGATCAAACTTGCTACGCCAAAGGTTAGTCATGCCACAGTTTTTTCGGCAGCTGTTTGGTTCACTGCCACAGCTATAGCACGCCACACTTTCTTAGCACCCTGCCCCACATGTCATAGACTCATTTTTGTGTTAAACCTTGCCACAAGTGCGGCTTCGATTTTGCTCGCCACACTTTTTGTGGCAGCCACAGTTTGCCGAAGGTTAGGTGTGACAAGTTTGGTCACCAACCAAACAGACCTTAAAAAAATGGGCTTACGCCCATAAATTTATGTAATGTAATATAGGGCTAGATGAGATTGAGTCGATGTTAATTGGGGTATTCCGTGATGATTGACATAAGATATTTCTATTACCAATCATCATGTGAACTCAACTGCCGGTTACTTCATTGGACTGTCAAAAGAGCTAGAGAAAATCTGCACAATTCTTTTTGTGATGTATATGTTACATCCGAGTGTTTTTTTTTCTTTTTCTTTCTTTTGGGGCTTTTAAGCTGAAGAAAAGTTGGAAGTTAATTTTTTTTAATCATGGGCTGGTTGGAGAGGCTGAGTTCAAGAAGCCAAGAACTGGCATATCAGCTGAGGAAATGAAGTGTGTTGTAGTCGGCCGTTCGCAGGCCACAAGAAGGTGCCACTGTGCGTCTGTGCTTCTGAATTGCAATCGTCGTCAAAGGGATGCCAATTGTCCAAACTCTGTTGTGATGAAAGAGCAAAAACAGAAGATTGAACTGGATACCGAATTGCACGATCTTCAGACTTGTGGCTCTCACTGACGCAGAGTACATTACGGTCAGTGAGAAATCTGAACCGGAACCATGGTGTGTGGCATGAGGCAATGCTGGTTACTGGGTGTTGTCCGAATGTGATACAGTTAGTTCAGTTGTCTACAGGTTCACCATTCACATTCAGGAAGAGCAAAACTCCACGTCTTGTATACTAATATATAGTTACAGGTTTTGTTTCTCGACCGACAAATATTGTTGAACTCATTTGCTTGCTGAACAGTGTTGCAATCCAATCCATTTTTCTTTGGTTTTACACTTGGATAATGTAGGGGCCTTACGTACGGGCGAAGCAAAATATCGGACGCCACTTTGCACAGTCGCACGAGCCGCCCCCAATCCTCATCGATTAATGCTTGTGGTTAATGACTATACTTTGTGTCCACTTAATGACTATACATCTTTCCAACGCGTTTTTTCAATTTTTTCAGTGTGCACGTAAAAAAATGTTGTATTTTTTTTCAACGTGTTTTTTTCCAGATGCTTTGTTTTTTGATTTGTGATGTTGCAACTGTTGTCCGAAGATGTTACAACCATTGTTGTCCGGGGATGTTGCAAGTGTCGCATCTGTAGAAAAAAATGTTGCATACTGTTTACAACAATGTTGTAATTTTTTCCAACACGTTTTTTCCCCGGATGATTTGTTTTTTGATTTGTGATGTTGCAACCGTTGTCCGAGGATGTTACAGCTATATTCCTAGGATATTGCAACCATTATCCGAGGATGTTGCAACTGTTGTCTGAGGATGTTGCAACCATGTCCGATGCACCGGCTCGCTTTGGACGTATGTGCATGAGGTGATACTAGCACCCGGACGTTCGATTTGTGATGATGCAACCGTTGTCCGGAGATGTTGCAACCGTTGTCCGGGGATGTTGCAACCGTGTCCGATGCACTAGCTCGCTTCGTGTATGTGCATGAGGTGATACTAGCACTCGGACGTTCGATTTATGATGATGCAACCGTTGTCGGGGATGTTGCAACTATTGTCTTAGGATGTTGTAAGTGTTATCCGGGGATGTTGCAACCATTGTCTTAGAATGTTGCAACCGTTGTCCGGAGATGTTGCAACCATTGTTCTAGGATGTGGTAACCGTTGTCCGGGATGTTGCAACCATTGTCCTAGGATGTTGCAACTATTGTCCTAAGATGTTACAACCATTGTCCTAATAGGTCATAAACGATGTTTCCACGGATTAAGTTGTAAGGGGTGTGGGCCAATGTTCCACATGTTCGATTCTAATGTTCTAGCAGCTCATTGACAATGTAAAAAAAATTCAAACTATTAGTGGAACATGTAAAAAAATGGTGGTACAATCAAGTTAATTAAATAACAAAAAAATAAAGAAAAAATGGTGAAAGAAAATGATACGTGTAAAAAAACAAGACCTACTTTAGCACCCAGCAAAAAAGGAGCTGCAACTAAATGTAAGGAAGAAGAAGAAAATAAAGAAAAAATGTTCAATGGTATTAGCCTGCATGAGCTGTTGACGCTGTATGGGCTTCATCGGCTACTTTAACAGGCTTCATGGGCCGCTGGACGGCCCTATTACCTCGTCCATGGCTTCTATGGGCTGTTGATGCTCGGGACAAACCGTTGATGGGTTGTGGGCCGGTGCTGTTGTCAGCATCCGATGGAAGTACTACCATCCGACGTTTGATTCCTAGTTGCTCCCTTTACACTTTTATGTTTTTGTAATTGCTTACACTACATTCAAAGGATTATTCACCTAAGAGATGCTAGTAAAAAAAATTGTGCATTCGACTTGTCTCCGTGATTCAGTTGGCACTGAGAAGTTGTATTTGGCAATATTCAGTGCTTTGGATGTCGTATTCCATGGCGGAGCGAAGTGGAGGCCACACGGGGCCTTGGCCTTCTAAGTCTATTTGCTCTTTGGGCAATCACTTAATTGACCCTCTCTATTCTACTGCCATCATTTCTTTTTCTTTCGAAGCTTTAACCTCTGGAATATGGTCTCCATTGTCTTACAATGGAATATAGAGTTGTTACCAATTGTCATTTCCCTTTCTTTCTTAGTGAACTCTTGGTCGGCGGGGCTTCTACCGGCCCGGCAAATAGCAATTGCCATTGGCCGCCCCTTATTTTTGGGCCACGCTCCCCAATGGTCATATTATATTGCATACGATGTGATTTTTGTGACGAACTGATTTTTTTCAAATTTGTTGATTTTTTGCTGCTTCATGGGGTGAAATTCTAAGTCGTGTGCTCGATGGCATTTCTGATTTGGCATGGTTGGATTGTAATGATAAGCATTACTGTTAGTGCAGTTGCTGTCTTTTGCTTCTTCGGTGGTTCCTTCATTCCTTGTCAAAGCATGGGACTTTGGCAGACTCTATTATATACGTATGGAGTATGGTTGGTAAGCAGCAAGCTGATAAAAGATTCATAGCACGAAAGATTTGTATTGATTGTACTAAGATGTTGGCAAATATAGAGAATTAGTGCAAAAGATATAAATACACTTGGTGAAGAAAAGATTCACAGTACAGTTACACAGTTCCAAATCAGGCAGGCGATTTCGACATTGTTGAAGAGGTCGTTCTGAATGGTGGCTCCGCACTACTGCAGCACAGGGGGTTAGAATAATAACAATAGGATCTGGGGCAATCCAAAAGTAAAATATTGAACTGAATATGCCGAACTACAGTAAACCCTTTGTCGATGGCCGGGACATGGGATCCCCTATCGAGCTTATCCAAAAAAATAATATGAGAGTACAATCTAAACGAACACCCTTTATTGCCGTAGACACAATGAAAATATAAGAATACAACGGAGATGTCATATAATTAATCGAATGATTGTAATTGGCAAGGATTCAATAATCCTCAATTAATAAAACTAATTATCTATAATATTTAGAAAAAGTCCGGTTTACTCCCCTGAACTATCAGAAAAGTCTGGTTTACCCCCTGAACTACAAAACCGGTTATTTAACCCCCTGAATTTGTCAAATCCGGTCAAATAAGCCCCCGTAGCAGTTTGGAGCGGTGGTTTTGCACACGTGGCGCCGGTTTCTTGTCGTCGATCTACGGTGCACACGTGGCAACTTTATCTTCTTTTTTGTTTGCTTTCTTTCTTTTCCACCTTCTCTCTCCTCTCTAATCTCACCCGAACACACCTCCTGGCTCCTCATTTCTTTCCCTCTCCACTTCTTTCTCCATGGTTTCTCTCCCCTCGAGCTTACTCCTGCCGAAGCTTCCCCTCACGGTGCCTCCCCCTCCAGTCGCTGGCTCCGCTGCTACTTCAGCGCGAGGCACCCCTGCCGGCGACCACCCCGGCCACCTTTGGCCGCCTCATGCCCCTTTGTCGGGCCCAACCCCCTTCGGCCTCGCCTCTGGTGCGACTGCCCCGGCTCTGCCCATAGCCCCCCTCGGCGCCCCCACCCTACGGCCGCCCAGAGCCCCCCGCGTGCTCCTCCGGCCACGCCGCTCCACCTCGAGGCGCCGTCGACCTCGACCACTCGCTACTTCGGCGTTGGCTCCCTTCGGCGCACCCACTTTCCGCCGCCTTGGGAGCGAGACCCCCCTCGACCTCTTCGCCGGCTTCTTGGCCAGCATGGCGATGGCGAGATCGGGTGACGAAGCCAAGCGTTGACGTTGGGTACGGCCCCTCGCCTGCTCCTCTGCCTTGCGCGGGACGATGGCCTCCGGGCCGGAGACAACCGCAGGGCACACACACGGGTCGACGGCGTCATGGGGATGCGGCGCCGGCAGCCGAAGGCCGGAGGGGAGGAGTCGAGCCGAGATAGGAGGAGGCGGCCACCTGTCGAGCCGAGCTAGGGTGGCACTTGGTAGATGAGCAGAGGGCGGCGCGGGCCAAGAGCACCGGGAGAGCGGCGGCGGACCTAGTGGCGGTGCTAGGAGCATGCGGCGGCAGCAAGCCAGCGGGGCGGCAGAGGCTTCGGCCAAGGAGCTCATGGAGAAGGGAGAGATGAGGTAGAAAGGGGAGGTGAGGAGATGAGAGGAAATGGGGAGAGGAAGAACCAGCAAGATGATATGGATGTGGATGTGGATGCTGTGTGGTCATGTGGATGTGGACATGTGGATGCTGACTTGGACAATCACTGCCACGTGTGCAAAACCGCCACACGAAACCGGGCTGAGGGGTCTTTTGACCGGATTTCACAAGTTCAGGGAGTTAAATAATCGGTTTTGTAGTTCAGGGGGTAAACCAGACTTTTCTAATAGTTCAAGGGAGTAAACCGGGCTTATTCCTAATATTTATGGTTAATGGAATTCTAAATAGCCCTCAAATATACCGCTGGTCGATGATACTTGCAACGACCAGGGAAGACTACGACCAATCCAGGTCATGACTACCATATGGTCATAAGACCTGCTACGATCAGGTTCGAATCATGACCACCCTACGGTCGATAAAACCCACAGATATGTGGACCTTATCGACTAGGGATTTTGTACACTTACGCCTACTTACGCGTGGTAATTAATACACGAGCACGTTATCTCTAATATAACCGCACGTAGTTCTTTCTGTCTTTAACGAACGTGCAGGAGGATGTCTCACTGACAGTAACCGTAACCAACGTGCGCATTCAAGCAACCGTCGAGGTGTCTCCCGACGCACAACAACTGCCACCCCTTCAAACGCTTTATAAAGGGCAATGCCGGAGGACAGGAGAGAGAGAAGACATACCGAAGTCATTAGATTAAGTTTCGATGACTTGTTTCATTCTATAAACTCATTCAATACAAGAACACAGTAATAGGGTTATTATTCTCTCCATAGAAGGCCTGAACTTGTCTAAAAAAGCCCTTGTCTCTTCTTACATAATCTCGAGTGCCGCATCCCTAGCATTATTTCATAAGTTTGATAATAAATCATCGATAGTAATGTTTTATGGAGATGTTGAATGATGGGCATGTTATTACAAAATACATGGCCTACCCCCTTTATAGCTATTGAAAGGGTGACAGTTAATGCCGCTAAATATGCTTCTTATCTTCACACGTGTTCATCTGTTGAATCTTGAACTGTCACATCTCTTAGTTAACTATCGTAAGTTGTCAGATGCACCAATAACCACTCTCACGTTAGTCACGTGGGGAAGTGTCATGTCTACCGACCAGTTTGCTAGTTAGGGATGGCCCAAAACCGTATGTATGTTCATCAAGTGTTCATGACTGGTCATCTCATGGCCTAAACTGGGTTACGACCAGTTTGACCGTAGTAAAGGGGATTGGACTTTTTTTAAGTATTGGTCGTAGGTTCATAACTGTTTTAAAGTGAGCCTCTGATATGTGGCCTGCTTTGACAGAGACTCTGATTTTAATCGAAAAGGTTGACCTGATCAAAAATCCACATCAGTTAGCCCCCAAGGCTTGAGAAAATAAAGGATATTCACTTAAGGCTTTCTTGCCTTGAAATGTGCATCAATAAGATTTGATCAAGCATAATCATTCCAAACATTTAATGAAAATACGGGAGAAAGGAAAAGATTCATGTTTTCTTGGAAACCGTATCCAGGTTGCACTGAGTGGGCGAACATTTTTTGGTAAAAAGGGATTTTTTTTTAACCTTTACTGTTACTTCGCTCTCATTGCAATCTCTGTCTCCCGCCTTTGAGTCTCTTCGTCTCTAATTCTTCTTGTTTCCAAATCTCTTCATCTAAAAAAATCTCTATTTGATATTTGATCATGCAAATTCTAGGTGCTCAACTCTTTCTGAGAACAAGATCCAATAACAGGAGAACCAAGGGTATCTTTTGGTTTGGTCTCTAATCAAATGGAGCCCTTGAGGTAGTGAAGCGGCTCCAATTCTAAAGAAGATCGGATCATTTTCTTCGCTTCTTTTGTGAAATTAGGTTTTCGCTTGCCAGAAAGTGAGTTCTTAGCGGACATCATTGATTACTTTAAGATAGAACTCTTTCATCTTGGACCAAACTCCATTATAATTCTTAGTGTCTCTTCGCATCTTTGCGAATCTTTCCTTGGCATTCCTCTCTCCATTCGTCTTTTCCGCCATTTTATCAATTTACCAGTAATAATAGAGGCCAGGGGTTTTGTGGTAGCAATTATTTCAAGCTCCACGACCAAATATCTAAGAAATATCTCCCTCCCCCTTTTAAGGATACTTGGCGGGATTACCAGAAGGAGGGTTCTACTCCAAAATCCCTAAAGGTAGTCGCTTGAAGTATACTAAATGTCCTCCGACCCGGTCTACTCAAGGCATGAAGAGTGAGAAGGTCTCTCTAAAGCAAACAACAGAAGAGGGAAGACTGGCCGATGCGGTCATCTCACTAGTAGCTGCCAGACTCGCTGGTCGAAAGATCATGCACGACTTCCTCCAGCACAAGATCTGCCCTTTGAAGAAAATGGCTCACTATGCTTGGATGCTAGAAGGGGTTAATGACCCTACCAAGGATAGTTATAAAGGTATGTTACTCTTCAGATTTCTTTTAAAGCAATATTTCGACTTTGTAGTATAAGCATTACTAAGTCCATATTATTATTTTTGCTTTTAGTACTGCCATAGGAGGTGGTTGAAGAAAGGGCTTCAACTATGTTGAAGAATTTAGAGATGGCTCAGAGCCTATCTCCTTTGACGATCGGCTTTCCAGCCTGATCGGGGCATCTGTAGAGTTCATAAATGAATGAATGCAAGTATGTATAATTTTAATCTTAGTCTTGAATTTTTCTCTTAAGACTGTAGTTAATAAATTTTCTGTTTCTCTTTAATTAGATGCATGGTAGAAAGAGAAGTTGACAAGTCTAGGTCTAGCATCCAAGCCCCACTGGCAAAGAAGACCGACACTTGCTATAGAGTCTATGCAAACCGTGGTTGATATACCGACGACCAGGGCAAGACCTGCTACATCTGTCTTTGTGGGTGCCTTGGTTGCTATTAAGCAGACCTACGCTACGATGACTAGTGCTGTGCCAACTGGTGCTGCGCCGTCAACTAGCAAAGCTGTAACAGGGATGCCCATCACTCTCCCTGCTATCCGATCAAAATGCATCAATGACCGGCCCGAGGCTCAAGTAAAGCTGACAAAGGCTACGAATGTTGTGACCCAGGTGCGCAAGAGAAAACGAGAAGTTGTGATTTCAAAGCAATCATATAGTCATCTTCCTTTATTCCCACATATTCATGGCGAGGAAGATGAGATTGAGGAGGAAGAATACACTCCCCTCATCTTGGGCAAAAAACCTAGGATTAGCAGTCCTAGTGGTAACATCACCGACGTTGGTAGTGGTACATTAGTTGCCACTGATGTCTTGTTTTCTTTCGAGACCGACATTAGTCTCTAATTCGAGTAAGTAATTCAACTTAACTCTTTCGTTATTTGATTCTTTTGCAATGTTTACTTAGATAGATGTCTTTGTCTATATCAGTGCTCTAACCACCTCTCCTATTCCAATTGCTGAAGTTGAAGAATCCACAGAGGAGCCACTGCCTGCTCCTCCTGCAGCTGAGTTAGCGCAAATCAGCTTGGAGGAGGAACAATACCCGTGGTGGCGGCTGAGGAAGTGGTCGGAAATGCTCCAACCTCCCCAAGATAGATACCTGAGGAAGTGATGGTCACGGAAATCCCACAAGTAGAAGAGGAGACAAGGCAAACTGAGGTGGTTGTCAAACAGGCTCTGCCCACCGATGTTTTGTATGCCATCGGAGGAGGGGTTGAAGTTGTTCCTAACCAGGTTGTTGGTCAGAACTCAACTCTTTAGTCCACTAAACAAGTAGTCTTTACTTTCTCAACTTTGTTATGACAGAGAAGTTGCATTCTTCTTTTTTAAATATTTTTTTATCTTGGTCTTTTTAATAGAAAAATGTTCCTTCTTCCACTCTTACTTCTTTAATTGGTGTCGTGGTTGTATGAAAACCGACATTTGAACCAAGAGGTGTTCCGACCAACTCTACAGAAGCAACGGTCAATCAGCCTACCATACCAAATGGGTTTGGATATAGTGAATTGGAGAAGACTCGAATGACAAGGTAAAAATCTCTTTACTTCAGCCCGTTGACCCTTAATTAGATAGCAAAATTATGACTTTTTACTATCATATCTGTAGAAAACAGCTGAAATGCTTAGCCTTTTTAAGACTTTCATGAAAAATCCGACCAACAAGGATACATGTAAATATGTAGAAATTGCAAGACTAAAATAGTAAGTTAAACAAACTTTTGCTCTAATTACTTAAATAATTCTTGTAATTCTAACTTTACTAATTTAGTCAACTTAAGCAACAAAAACACTCTACTGGTTAGCTCATCCAAGAGTATGAGAACAAGTTGGTCTTCGCCAACAATGCTGCCAAATATGAGAACAACTATGACACTATCCGTCCAAAATCGATGTGTTTTCACTAGGGGTGCACTCGGAGAGGACATAGACAGATATCATTCATCACGTATCATCTTTCACATTTTCCTCGAAATTAGAGTTAGACATGGACATTACTGGATATGAATATAAGTGCGGATAATCTCAGTTACGAATACGAAGGGACTACATATCAAATTGAATACGGATAGTCTTGGTCATAAATATTTAGTCGGATATTGTGTCAAAACAAAAACCATATAAAATAAAATTTGAAAATGCAACCACATTAGTAGTCAACAAACAAATTTAACTACATCACAGGGGCTAGTTAAATAAGTAATTTTTTTTTGCTCAATATAAAATAAAAGTTGGAAGTTGTATAAACTAGGAGCTAAATGATATATGCATGCAGGTACATCCCGCTACACTAGGACCTCAATATCTCCAATTCGGCCAGCCAAATCCATGAGCCGTAGCATGATCGCTGACTAGCCCACGGGCCTCACCACACACACCTCATTCTACTCAACTGGGTCATGGCCCATGGGCGGCTGCGAGCTGGACTGTGCATGTACGCCGGATATCAGAGATAGGATGTAACGGATAGTTTCGATAAAAATTTCCGGACAGCCCGAATCCGACGGATATTTATCTTCCAAATCTGAGATAAACTATCTGACTCCTCCAAAATCAGACAAATTTTCTGGATATACATTTCCTCGTTCCAAATTCGATTTGAATTTATTTAGCCAGACAGAACGATCTGAAACCATCCGCTCTATTTTCAGCCCTACTTGACTGTCTAGGAATTATGAAGTGACGGCGGAGTCCTCTTGGCCCTTGGGTCTGTTTGATTTTTTTTTATTTTATAATGGAAGCTTTTATTGAACTCAGTCAATTACATCAAGGTGATACAACCACACTGAGAGCACTTCCTCTGCATAACTAGGATGCACATAGCCAAAACACACACGACACCCACAATTTAAAAGCAAAAGCAATACAGAAAGAATCAAGGACCATCAATCCACGAGACTAGATCGCCACCCATGTCCCCGGGTAAAACACTCTCGACCACTGCTCCAAGTGTAGACACCCGCAATAACCAAATCCATAAACCCGCTTCGTAGTATAACCTGCACGCAACCAATGGATAATGGAAAAACCACGCAAAGGAGAAAAAGTAACTTTTACGCTATCAAAACCATATCATTCTGCACAACCAAAGCGATCAACAAGTAGCGGTAGCCACTAACAGGACATATAGTTGTAAATCCTTACGGACTCCGTTAACCAACCGAGAAAACATGTGAGAAACATGATGAGGAGGTCTAATCCCACTCGCCACATGAATGATAGTCCAAGCGGCGGGCAAAATGGCATTCAAAGAAGAGGTGTTTAATTGTTTCTTACAATGACAAAAACAACAATCTTGATTACCTTGCCAATTACGTTTTGCTAGATTATCCTTGGTTAGCACCACTCCGTGGAGATACCAAAGGAAAACCTTAACCTTCAGATGGTACCATTAGTTTCAGTCGTTTGTTTATATTAGGGACATCACTATGAATTAGTGCGAGGTAATGAGACTTCACGATGAATTGCCCATTAGAGGACAAATTCCATCGAAACTCATCTTGCTCTGAATAAGTTCTATACTAGCGATGCGTGGTAATAAGTTATTCCAAGCCACTAGTTTTGAACCAATTAGAGCCCTTCTCCATGAAAAATTTGGAGAGCCAGTTTGAAAGACTTGTGCGACAGTTACCTGCTTATGCCTAACAATATTGTAAAGGCCAGGGTACTGTTCCTGCAGGGTCTCATTTCCCAACCATCTGTCTTCCCAGAACCTAATTTGAGAACCATCTTTGATTATGAAGGCTCCAAAACGGAAGAAATCCCGTTTCACCTTCATTAGACTTGCCCAAAAATGTGAATCCCCGGCCTTCCACTGAACCTGCGAAAGAGACTGGGAGCCCAAATACTTGTTTCGTATTAGCTGCTGCCAAACACCATCAGTAGTAAGCAACCTAAATAGCCACTTGCTAAGTAAGGCGATATTTTTAATATCGGATCATGAATTCCTAAACCCCTTGGTCTTTAGGACGGCACACTATGTTCCATTTAGCCAAACGGTACTTCTTCTTTTGACCATCACTCGCCAAAAGAACCTAGAGCGAAAGTAGTTGAGTTTTTGGTACCTCTCTCGGAATCGCAAAGAAAGACATCATATACATTGGGAGGTCGCTAAGCCGAGTTAGTCGAGTTAGTCGTCCTCCTATGGATAGAAATTTCCTTTCCAACTCTTGAGTCGCTTCTCAAATCGTTCCACCACTTCTTTCCAATCGCGATTCTTAGCATCCTATAATGTATAGGGATACCCAAATGCAAAATGGAAATTCACACGTGGAGCAACCAAATAACTCTGTATAATCTTGCTCAAAATCTCTAGCTTTGCCAAAGCAGTGTAATTCACTTTTATGGAAATTAATTTTAAGGCCCGAGAGTTGCTCAAAAGCATAAAGCAATAACTTCATGTTTGAGCTTTCTCGGATCATGTTCCATAAAGAGGACCGTATCATCAGCATACTGAAGGATGGAGAGTCCACCATCAATGAGATGTGGTACTATCCCTATAATTTGCCCATCTGCTTTGGCCCTATTGATTAGGATAGCCAACATGTCGGCTACGATATTAAAGAGCATCGCGATAAAGGGTCTCCTTGTCTTAAACCTTTCTTAGTCCGGAAGAAATGTCATACCTCCTCATTGACTTTGACCGCCACACTCCTCCGAAACAAAAGATTCCACCCAAGATATCCACTTGGCGAAACCTTTCATCTGTAAGGTTTGGAGTAGAAAAGGTCATTTGACCTTATCATAAGCTTTTCAAAGTCTACTTTAAAAATCACCCCATTCAATTTCGGCGGTTGCATTCATGTCTTGCCTCATGTAGGACTACAACTCCATCAAGGATATTCGTCCTCTCATAAAGGCGGTTTGTGTTGAACTCACCACATGGTCATACAGAATTAATTCATTTGTCGCGACTTTGGTGAAAATTTTGAAATCGACATTTAACAGACATATAGGCTGTATTGCTGAATTCTATTTGCTTCTTGAACTTTTGGAATGAGTGTTATTACCCCAAAATTGAGACTAAAGGGAAAGATTTCCCATGGAGTTCCTTGAAGAGATTCATCGGATCATCCTTGATGATATCCTGAATTTTGATAGAACTCTGTGGAAAACCATCAGGTCCGAGAGCCTTATTACGTGCCATTCCAAAAATAGCTCCCGAACCTCCTCCTCCAAAAAGGTGCGATGGAACTCATTTTCCAACTCAGTAACACAGGGTATATCCTCTGTAATAGAAGCATCTAGTGAAAAGTAAGAATCCTCGGGTGTGAAAAGTTTCTTGTAGAAGTTAGTAATGTAAGACTTGAGTGCTCTATTCCTTCAATTTTTCCTTCTTGCTGATCAAGGGAAAAAATTAATTTATTCCTGTGTCTACCATTGGCCACCATGTGAAAATATTTCGTATTATTATCACCCAAAAGAACATCATTCACCTTTGCTCTTTGATACCATTTGATTTCTTCGTCACGAAGAAGTCTAGCCAATGATCTCTTGATTGAACAAGTTTGCTCTCTCTCGAATCGGATAAGTCTCGAACCTCGTGGTGATGTCCAAAGCATCAATAGTAGTTTGGAGATTAGCTTTCTGTTGCTTATAAGAACCGCTAGTTTGAGCTGCCCAACCCCTCAGATAACGTCGCAAAGCACTCATCTTATTGTTCCATCGTTGAACAGAGTTGCGGCTCAGAATCGCTTGTTCCAAATTTCCTTGACACAATCTCGAAAATCCTCACGCAAGAACCACCTAGTTCAAGTTTGAGCTGCTTATGGTTCCCTAAGCCACCCTTCTGTTTGAAGTAACAGAGCGTATGATCGAAATACCTCTGTCAGAGCATGAGCAGATACCAAAGGATACTTGGATTCCCATTCATTGTCATTAGAACTCTATCTAACTTCTCATAAGTTGGATTGGGAAGGAATTGGCCCAAGTAAACTGTCGTCCCGATAAAGCTATTTCTCTAAGGTCAAAGTGTCAATTCTGACATTGAAGAGAAATGGCCACCGAGTATTATATCTGTCATTGTTCTTTTCATCTTGTATCTTAAAATATTAAAATCCCCACCAATTAAGGTCGGAAGGAATTTTGTTGGCATGCGAACTAACTCTGCGAAAAATTGGCTTTTAAATCATCCTACTACCGCCCATAAGTCGCCATCAGAATCCATTGGAATTTGTCCTCCTTATTAGTCAAATGAAATTTGACATAAAAATCGCCTTCGACAATCAAAGACAAATCTAAAACCGAGGCATTAATGCCAAGTAAAATCCCCGATCTACCACGTGAAGGAAGACAATGCCAAGCAATCGCTCCCCGGATAGGCGACTTAGATTCGTCTTTGACATGTCATTCTTCCTCGTCTCCAAAATTGCAACAAAGTCTAGATTGTATTCCTTTATACAATCAGCCACATACCTATATTTAGCCAAGTCCAAAGACCTCTGCTATTCCAGTATATGCCTTTCATGGGAATACAACCCGAGAAGATTTATTTCCAGCCGAACGGGCTTTTCGTCCTTTCTTCTTACTTGATTTAGACTTTCTCGCAGTGTACATCACATGTGCATGCGCGTAGAATTCCTATAGAAAAGGACTCCAAAACTATCGACAGCAACTATATAATGTATATATTATACAAGCTATAAACCGTGTATATGCAAAACAATAGTATTGTTGTGGTTAACCTTAATCAGTCAAGAAAGATAATATTTGCACCATTATTTGGCTGAATCTATGTTATAATAGGGTAGATTTATCATATATTTTTTACAACTTGATAATCGTACAGCTATTTTAACTTTGTAGTAAAAAACTATTTTAACTTTGTGAGCCTGGGAGAGACGTCCGCAGGTACAAAAATAATTCACCATCGAAACAGCATCAATCTCGCATTATTTGGTGACCCAGCCCAGCCCAGCCAAGCCGAAAATAAACTGAGGCGCGAAGAGAAGACAGACGGCCCAACGTGACCCTACCCCACCTGCAGGTCGTGATCGGCCCCACCTCCCGACACCTCATCCCTACGGCCTCATTTCTTGTACACATAGTCCATGTACACCATCACCAAACGTCCTTTCTAACTCCCAAACACGTGGCTTACGTCTTATCGTCTTGTCAGCGATACATAGTTGTTCTTGTGCACTCAACTTCTATTCCCATTTCCGTTGTTCTTATTTTGCAAGGGCTAGGATATCTTCATTGCTCATGTATACACAACAATATTGACTCTTGCGAAGGCTGCACGTGAATAGAAGCGGTATAAATGGAATAGTAACAGTGTTACAAGAACCCAATAATGCCTTTATCTTTGGGTCATTACACCTCGTTCGGTTTCCTCTTAGTTGCAAAACTTGCTAATGAAACTAAACGGTTTCCTTGGTAGAAATCCAATATTCACCATAGGCATTAGTCAGTCCCTTTAGAGATGGCACGTTAATTAGCATGGATGGTTGCTTAAAAAAGGGAAACTATATATGGTTGACCACTTCAGCTTATTTGTGTGATGTTCTACTTTTCATGAACTTTTAGTTTAAAATAACCTCAAGCTATCGACCAGGCTCTTCTAAAATATATGTGTTTAAAAGCTGAAGCACGTATACAACATCTTCTAAGAGCATATACAATACATGTGTTTAGCAAAGAAAAACTGATTTTTCTTGCTACGTAGGACATATAAAGTGCTTATTTTATAGTATCAATACTTGATTAGTTACTGGTGCTTAAGAGATGCTTATGTATATAACTATATATAATTAATAGATGATACAATCATTTCTAAGCACTACAAAAGAGATGCTTGCATCGGAGAAAATGACTTTTACATAGGTGCTTGATGATGTTGCTATAGATGTTAGAGTATATTGGGATATCTCCAGATATGGTAGTTTAGGATTGATTGTAATTTCAGATATTCTTTCTTTAAACACTTGTATATAAACATTTTGTATTGTACATACCCTAAATATGTGTATTGAGTTTCTTGTTTAGTGTATAGCACAAAAAAGTAGTCGTATCTGTCTAGCTCCCCCAATATCTATTTCCTGGCTCCGCCGTCGCTCGTTCGGGAGCGATTCCTTCTCGAGTGCATTGGAGATTAGCTTCACTCTACTAACAGGACTGAACCATCCTGAAAAGTTAAAACAAGACTGCAAACACCAGCAAAATTTCAAGAGCATCCCTCGAAACCAGGAGAAAAAAAATGTCCATCCCCTCATGGGCCTCATCCATACACCTGGTCCATACATAACTGGAGAAGTCCGAGAGAGAGAGAGAGAGAGAGGCAGGGGCGAGACGTTCGCTCCCTTGAAACTCGGCATGTAAGCGTCCACGATCCCTCCGCCCCACCCGCTTCTCGGCGCTCCCTCCCTCCCACGTTCTCGCCCGGGCACAACAACACAACCGCGCGCCTCCGCAAACAAACCCACCACCCAAGAACAGCAAGAGCCAAGAAGAGAGATCACCAGGCGAGGCGATCGAGGCGGTGAAGATGAGGGAGATCCTGCACATCCAGGGCGGCCAATGCGGCAACCAGATCGGCGCCAAGTTCTGGGAGGTGATCTGCGGCGAGCACGGCGTCGACGCCACCGGCAGGTACACGGGCGCGGCGCCGCAGCAGATCGAGCGCATCAACGTCTACTTCAACGAGGCCGGCGGCGGCCGCCACGTGCCGCGCGCCGTCCTCATGGACCTCGAGCCGGGCACCATGGACGCGCTCCGCTCCGGCCCCATCGGCGGCATCTTCCGCCCCGACAACTTCGTCTACGGCCAGTCCGGTGCCGGGAACAACTGGGCCAAGGGCCACTACACCGAGGGCGCCGAGCTCATCGACGCCGTGCTCGACGTCGTACGCAAGGAGGCCGAGAACTGCGACTGCCTCCAAGGTAAAGATGATAGTATTACTTTCGTTTCTCGCGTCCATTGGTGCCATCTCTTGTATTCTGTTCACGGCATTCTCTGCATCTGTTTCTGGAACAGAGCCAGGCATCTTACTATCGTTTACAGATTGGAATCGTCTGATGAAATCCTCTGAAAAATAGCGGGGAATGCTTGTTTGATCCAAATTTTGCCAAGATAATTTTCTATTTTATCGGATCGATTTAGAATTTTCTCGGTTTTTTGGGTGTAAGTGAGATGAATGTTTGATCTTGCTGTTTTTATTCTCTTTTTTATAATTATGGACAGGATTATATTTCACATTATTAGCTCTTTACAGCAGAAGTATATTGCATGGAAAAGAAGAATTCTGGGCTGTTTTGGCCATGTAGTGCAAATTAATTCCTAAACTAGCCTTTTAGCGTCAAAATTTCAGTTTTAGCCATATCCTAACACCTGCTGCCGTCGGGGACGGCAGCAACCGAGTTCATACCGTGCCAATTGGTAGCATCTAGGTGCTGCCGTGCCAAATGGCAACACCCAACATTGAATGGGGCCTTGTGCGACGCGCGCAGAGAGCGCGGGACCGGGCCGTAGCCGCGCGGCGCGTGGCGGCCGAGCCAACATGCTCCCGTGCCCGTCGACAGCAAGTAGCTGCTGCCGAGCCCAGCCGCAGCACCAAAGTTGCTGCCAAACCCGACGGCAGCAACTAGAAGCTGCGCAGTACGGCCGTGTACTATGAGGGGATAAAAACGGAATTCTAATAGTAGTTGGGCTAGTTTAGGAATTATGCTGCTGTAGGGGGCCAATTAAGTCCAAAATTCGGAAAAGAACTCTGCCAACTTGGCAGCATTGATAAGCACTCCAGGATAGATCGCTCGTGGGGTATGCAAATTTAAAGTACCATTTAGTTTGGATTTGAGTACGAGAACCAACACTACCATTTGGTGAATCCAAATTTGGACAAAGATAGATAAGACCATATTTAGTACTAGTTGGGTGAAACAAACAGAACCATACTATTTTCACCCCTGATTTAGATTATGATTTTCACTCCCAACGCATTACAGCATTAGTACTCTGTTTCATTTGTTCAAGTCACACACTCATCGTGTGTCAAGCTGCTCCATCGTCTGGTTTCCAATGACATGCTTTTTAGTAATTGAGGTGTAATATCTTTTTAGGACAAATTTCAGTACTTCCCTGCCTTCATCTTGAGGTCTGATTTTTCAGTTGAATCAAGTCATCAACTGCTTGAAACACTGGCTAAGTATGCTCGCCTTGTATGAAGGTTCTGAAAGTTTGCTAGACACAGACCACACTGGAAATCTTCCCTCGAGACCTTAACTACAGTACTGCTTATGTGTCGCATGCTATCTTTACCTTGAGGCCTTAACTAAATTGTTAGGAGTCCTTTTGTCTGACTAAACATAGTTATTTTACCAAAAGTAATCATGACGGTATGAACTCAGATATGTATTGCATTTAAAAAAAATAAACCTGTTGGCCTATTTTCTCACCAATCTCTCCTGCAAATTCTTAGTTGAAATGTAAGGCTGCGTTTTAACTTAATTTTTTCTAAGAGCAAAAAACAACATCTTACCAAGTTTTGGCAAATGCATCAGACAAATGACCCAGCGATCCATGATTGTTTTCGAAAATGTGTACTTTAAAATATGAGGAAACAAAATTTTACTGAGCAGTAAACTAAATATCTCCCAGTTGTAATTCCAGAAAACCAGATTTGTCGTTAAGAGATGGTTCAGTCCTTCAAGTGGCAGACAACTTGTTTGTCGGTCAGCTAAGAGCTTTCAGTACCGAAATACGTTACATCACACGTCGACATCCTCCTCTTTTTTTTTCTGGTGAAGGTTCACGAGATTACCATCACACCAATAATGTACTAATACAAAATATCATCATGCTGTGATTACTGAATATGTTGTACGACCTAACCTCGACCTAACCACTAGAGGAGTTGTCAGCGAACGGAATAGTGTCGCTGGTGGTTGCAGAGAACGAGACACCGAGACAGGCTGTTGCCAGTGGTTGGTAGTTGGGCAGAATGGATGGATTAGTGATGTGTTGCTTACTTGCTTATGTGTACTTGCATGATTGCATTTGGACTTGCATGAGGTGAAATGGATTTTAGTACACCTAATGATAGCAGCAGCAGCAGCAACAGCAGAATAAAAGCTTTTCTTCAGTTACTACTTACAACTAGAAATTGACATGTTGTATATGAGCTATCGAGATCAAGATTTAATTTGCTAAGAGTACTATATGGACATGATTAACCCCGATATCGGAAAGGATTAATAATATGGTGCTCAATTCTTGCACGGTCGCGTATGTACCCAAAGAGGCAAAGAAGCGTCTGCGGTTTGCCCTTTTTAAACAGTAGATTGGATCTTTTACTGGACTGACTCGATAGATGTCTGTTTCTGAATAGTAGAATTCGGATCATTTTCAGTAACTTGTGAGCTTCTGAAATGAATTATCGATCAAATATTCATGTAAAATTAGCGATGTCCTGCAGAACAGTTGGATTGTTACATATGTTAACTGAAACGGTCATATGGTTGTCAGCAACAGAAATCATGGCAGTTTGCATACACACGCTATGAAGTAGTATGGACTAACATTTGTCGACATTTCTGACTGACAGGATTCCAAGTATGCCACTCTCTGGGAGGAGGCACGGGCTCCGGCATGGGCACGCTGCTCATCTCCAAGATCCGAGAGGAGTACCCTGACCGCATGATGCTGACCTTCTCCGTGTTCCCGTCCCCCAAGGTTTCCGACACCGTCGTTGAGCCCTACAACGCGACGCTGTCCGTGCACCAGCTCGTCGAGAACGCCGACGAGTGCATGGTCCTCGACAACGAGGCCCTCTACGACATCTGCTTCCGCACCCTCAAGCTCACCAACCCTTCCTGTAAGCATGCATCACGCGTTTCCTTTCATTTCTCATGCACATAATATGCCACAATTGATCGCAATGTACAATGCCAATTGCTCAATCAATCAATCTGCGTGCAGTTGGTGACCTGAATCACCTGATATCGGCGACGATGAGCGGCGTGACGTGCTGCCTGCGGTTCCCGGGGCAGCTCAACTCGGACCTCCGGAAGCTGGCGGTGAACCTGATCCCGTTCCCGCGGCTGCACTTCTTCATGGTGGGCTTCGCGCCGCTGACGTCGCGCGGGTCGCAGCAGTACCGCGCGTTGACGGTGCCGGAGCTGACGCAGCAGATGTGGGACGCCAAGAACATGATGTGCGCCGCCGACCCGCGGCACGGGCGGTACCTGACGGCGTCGGCCATGTTCCGGGGCAAGATGAGCACCAAGGAGGTGGACGAGCAGATGATCAACGTGCAGAACAAGAACTCATCCTACTTCGTGGAGTGGATCCCCAACAACGTCAAGTCCAGCGTCTGCGACATCCCCCCCGTGGGGCTCACGATGGCCTCCACCTTCGTCGGCAACTCCACCTCCATCCAGGAAATGTTCCGCCGGGTCAGCGAGCAGTTCACCGCCATGTTCCGCCGCAAGGCCTTCCTGCACTGGTACACCAGCGAGGGCATGGACGAGATGGAGTTCACCGAGGCCGAGAGCAATATGAACGACCTCGTCGCGGAGTACCAGCAGTATCAGGACGCCACCGCAGAGGAGTACGAGGAGGAGGAGGACCCCACCGGCGAGGAGGAACACGCCTGATCGTCTGATCGAGCAGTTGCCTCGGTGTGTGCTACGTACGGCTCTACATATATAGTACATACGTATATTGCGGTGTCTGCAGCACTGCTGCTGCTTGTGTGCTTCTGTGTGCTAGTGCTTGTTGTCCTCGTGATGCTTGTCATCGTTGTTCAGGTCATTTGAGTTTGTTTGTTCATGCACTACTGGGGATTAATTTCTTTCTTCTCTGTATATGTTAGGAACACATCTACTTCATTTTCAATGAAATTAATGATGCCTGTGTTTCCTCTGTTGCTCACTTGCACTAGTATATAGACTGCCAAAGTGCCAATGTGTCATGTGTACGGGTGGTCTGTTTGGGTGTCAAGATTTTATCTGTTCAACTCAACGTGCAGTTTTCCATCGCATATTCACTTGCTATCATTCTGTAATAAAGAGATCAAGCATAAGTCTACACATTGCAGTTTTATCTGCTTTATCTCATTAGGCACTTACGATACTTTTCTTTGGATAATTGCTCCAGCTGCCTGCCTGTCTAACCAGGGCCTTGTGTTGCCTGTTGCTCTGTCACTGTCATGGCACAAACAAAAGTCACGGTCTTAGTGGTCGAGGCACTGGGTTCTATTTCAGTAACTTAGTTGCTGCTGCAGATCTGATTATCTCAAAACTATCCATCCAGTAAGATCTACTCAAACCACATCATGGCGTTTGCCATCATTTGTTTGTCTTACGTGGCGAGCATATCTCTCACCCAAATGAAATCTTCCGAAATTTGATATTACATAATTTGTACGGCATGCAGTCATTACGCATTACTGGTGACCTTTTGCCATTCTGATGAAGCCTCGCCCATGATATTGTTCTGCATATCATGATATTGCTAGTTCAAGAGCGGGTTTAACCAACCAAGTCCAATAGCAAAGGACGAACGGCAAAAGGTTCAGTTAAGCTGATCTGGCAAAAACTAGCTGTAAAGCACGCTCTGGATTCTGGAAGAAAGATCATTCCCCGGCAACGGATCGATCACCACTTTCGCGAGGTTCGTCGCAACGTGGATAGCTTCACAGATCGTTAACACGACGGCGACACGAAGTAGCAAGCTAGTGCGGCGAGGCGATTTTCTAAAGTTCAAGTTGGCGAGGAATTCGCATCGATATGCTTTTCAAGCAGGGTCATCGCAACTGTTCCTTAGCCTCAAATATATTCCCGAGATTTCAGTTCAATTAGACACAACTTTTCGCTGAGATTTGCCTTTTGATAATAGCAACAGGAATAGGTGTTTTTAGTGACTGGAACATTGGAAAGAAGAATGAAAGGGAAGATCGATCAAAGGGGCCGAATATTCACATGATCAGTATATGGATGAGGATGATCATGACATTCATAAACTTTATTCCTGGAAGAAAGCAAAAGATGGAAAGGAAACGGGAACAAAGGCAGATTGAGTCCTTTTTCTTGTTAAATTTGACAAAAGAGCAGCAAAGAAAAGACTGATTTGATAGTAGCTTTATTTTCTTTCATTCGATTAGTTTGTTTCTGAAGAAAAACAAATGAAATTATGCATAATTATACGTGTCTTACTGTCCGCTTGACAATGATGCGTGGTTATGGAAGTGATGCAAAGGCTTCGAGGACAATGATAGAGAAGAACCGTATTTATTCGGTGAAATCAGCGTGTCATCTCTTGGCAAGGGACAACGCAGGAGCTCAGGCATCTACCTCTACCGGAGCAGC
This sequence comes from Ampelocalamus luodianensis, assembly GCA_036346255.1. Classification (NCBI taxonomy): domain Eukaryota; kingdom Viridiplantae; phylum Streptophyta; class Magnoliopsida; order Poales; family Poaceae; genus Ampelocalamus; species Ampelocalamus luodianensis. The sequence goes on along the minus strand of CM070621.1, from coordinate 15,267,885 downwards.
CAAGCCGACTTGGGAACGCATTTGGAAATTTTTAGGAGCATTTGCTGTTGTGCTAAAAATTACCACCACAGCAAATGGTGGTAATTTTACCCTTGCGCCATGTGTGCCCTTTACAGTTTTACTCCTCAGGGGATTTTGTGTGCTAAGCAAGAGAACCTAGGGAATGCCCGATGCATGTGGCTCCTAGCACCGGACTTCTTAATGTAATTGCCTTCAGGCAGATTGTACCCCTATTTAAAATTAGTGAGTAAAGCTGCTGATTCGAAAAAAAGGGGACAAAGATAGGCAGGGCATGTAGCATGAAAAGTAGGTTAGTCAATCAGATCATGTAAAAAGTCAATGGCTAGGTTAGTAGTTTGGGCATCTTCCATGTATCCTCTATTAGAGATTCTCGGTCTTACTAGAATGCAACAATTAGGATGTCTTGTATTACATAGTGTGACAGGTACCAGTGGCGGAGCTAGAAATTTAGTAATGAGGGTGCACACTTCAAGGATGAAAAAAAAAATCTTGTACGACACATATATAATTTCACAAGTCCAATACAGTTACACAAAAGAGTTTGAAGTTAGTTAATAATGCAATACAAATAGTTCAAATAAAATTTTGCATGAATAAAAGAGTCCTAAATAGCTAATGAAAATCACAATACCACACGACGCGATCTCATTCCTTGGAAACACTTGATTATATCATTATCACTAACCTTCGAGAAGATATCTCGCTCTATAAAGGTGACTAAACAATCATTCAATATTTGATTGTCCATACTATTTCTCAACTTGTTCTTCACAAGATTCATCGCCGAAAATACTCTTTCAACGCTCGCCGTTGCCACCGGTAGGTTGACTTATTCAACAAGCTTAGTAGAAAGCTCACCGAGATTCTTGTTTCTATAATAAGAACCCCAACGAGTGGCACAACAATTAATTATGTCTGTTTGTATCTCATGGCAATCATCTTACAATTCCCAGAGATATTGCTTAAGACAACCTTAGCAACCTCCTCATTGTTGTTTGCAAGCCATTCCAAAAGTTCAAGAAAATTCCCCTTATCGCTAGAATTTGCATTTTCACATATCCACAACATGCTAGTCTTTGACGTAAAATAAACATTAAGCATCTAATTGAATATGTCAACCTAGAAATATAAAGTTGTTTGTCCTCTTCAATTTGCTTTCTAAGAGCTTGAGCAATTGATCTTGTAGGTTTAACAAAGAAGTTGTATTTCTCTTGAGTTCGATTATGCACACTTCTTATACTACCCACATGCTTGTTAACGAAGTCATACCTATTCTAATTTCTAAATCCTTCTTTAATAAAACTATCGTCTCCCACAATTTTCTCCTTAAACAAATAACAGACAAAGCAAAATACAACATCCTTCTCGACACTATATTCAATCCAATTATACTTATCAAACCAACTAACATTGAAGTGACGTCTTTTACCTGATATTTCAATCCAAGTGTCAATTGTTCATACGTATACCTAGTTTTTTAAAAAAAGTACACTTTTTTCGAAATACATAGTTTAAAAAAATTGCAATTTTTGGGCATACCTAATTTTAAAAAATTACAGGTTAGTTTTTTGGGGTGCTGTATCCTCTATTAGAGATTCTCGGTCTTACTAGAATGCAACAATTAGGATGTCTTGTATTACATAGTGTGACAGGGACAAATGGAATGGGCATGCAAATCTCACATCCCTCGCGTTCGAGGAGCTTCAGAGATGTATGCGCTGTTCGGCTGGTCGTGTTAGTGGTACGCCGAAAGTCGATCACGGGGATACGCCCACAGCAATCATAGGAATCATTATATTACGTCTATTTTTATAAGTTATAGAATAAATATTATTATATTTTTAGATACAGTCTTACTTATAAAGATTAGCAGCTTTTTAATAGTTGTATAATGTCCTTCTAAAAAGATATCTGGTCGGATGTCACTGATCGAGATACTATTAACTTATAGACTAGTACATGTATGTGTCATCAGTTGATCTTAAGTAATGATAATGTATAATCCTTATACCTAACATCAGCATAATTTTCTACATGTGTAATAGTACACTTATATGTTACTAAACTCTACTCTGTAACTAGATAGTTATAAATGTAGCTTTTGGGTATGCTATGAAACATGTAGAGATATGTGACTGATCAGATATGAGATTTGCCTCTCCTGGCATAACACGAGAGATATTTCTGGGCCCTCGATGTGCTCAGATAAAGAAAGTGTATAGTCGTGCTACTAGTGGTTGAAGAGTCAACCACATAATGTTATATGTTACTAGATCGAGAAAAGATTGAACCGTCCATAGATGATATATATCTCATTTGGAGTTCAACTAGATATCGTGAGACAAAAAGAGAATATGCAAGCAGGTCGCTTAGTCCGACTAGATACGAACTGGTTGTACGGGGATACAGACTGGTTATGAGCTGATCGTATATGATCACAAACTGTTCGACGAACTAGTCGTAAGGTGTTTCGAACTGATCGTGCTTATATGCGAACTGATCGTAAGGAGATACGAACTAATCGTAAGTGATAAGGACTTGGTCGCAGATCATATTGCATATGGTTTGTCTGATATAATCTTTATGTGTATTTAGGAGTCGCTATATCCCGCTAAAAATCGCTATCGACTTGTGATCGGAAAGGAGTTTTCGGGTCACGACCGATTACACATGAACCTACAGGGTTACACACTTAATGGGTTGTAACAAAGTAGTTCGGATTGAATCCGCTATGAGCTCTTTATATGGGTAGACATGGGAGCTTTTGGACATACAAGTTACACCATCCACCGAAACCCTAGCCACCACCTCACAGAAGGCATTGTTGTGCGTGTTGGTGCTATCATACCAGCGTACGACGTTCCACCTCTGGACGTGTGGAAACCATGGAGACGCTGCTACGATTGCTACTGTACTGAACGATGATAATTCGCGACCTATGTAGTGAACGAGAGAGGTTGCTGAAGGAGATAATCGGTGACCAAAGATGTTGGACAATCGACTACGATCATTACATCAACGTGTTTGACGTTGAACAACCAGGCTGCTCCAACTCTTTTTCGCTGCACTGCACGTCTAGTGGTAACGATCTATGATCTCTTACTCACATAGCTTTCTGATTTACGTGGTAAAATTTTAAATTATACGCTAGTATGGACTATTCGACAGATCGATAGAAGAGAGGAGAGGAAAAGAAAAGGCAGGAAACAAAATTTTCTCATCTCATTTATCAGTAATAGTTTGTGAGACGACATAACCATCTTCATACATTTTTGTAGTTGAGCCAACTTTTTTTTATTTAATAAATTAGGTCCCATATTTCTCTTCTAAAATTACTTTCGGTGAAAGAATTGGGACTCAGGTAAGAAATTGGGAAAGAAATGGATCATCTGTAAAAAATTCCCATTAAAAAAACAATTTATAGCTTTTCACTTTCCGATAGGGGCTCAGCCTAGACCTAGAGAGGTTCAGACTACATTGCGTCAAGTGCTAGGTCTATGTTCTGAACCGTATATTAATTCTTTGATTTATGACCGCCGATTCGTAACAGGACGGTTGCACTCTTCGTGCATAGGTGCATGGCGCACCATGCTAGCTGTATGGACTAAAGAAACAGTTACTGTCTCTACATCATACGTCACATAGCAATAGCATATATATACAGTGTCACAGGCTGTTGGAACTTGAACACCGTTCCCCCAAACACTACCTGTACCAGGCACTAGCTACTCGATGGCGGTCTCAGCCTGGCAGGGTTCGGCTGGCACGCGGCTGCTCGGCGCCACCACCGGCAGGTTGGACTTTGCTTTTTAAAAGATCCGGCAGGTTGGACTCGGAACGAAACCCATCATTTCATTTCATTTCATCTGGTCCGGCTTTCTCCTGCTGCGCCGCTGGAAAAACTGCACTATCGTAGGTACGTGCTAACACCGACATTTCCTTCCCTGCGTGGATGTTGACCTTGACTGCCCGATGAGAGATTCAGTCAGAATGGCAGGGCCTCGCGCTCCTCCGACGCTGCCGGAACTGTACGGGGAGTGTGTTTGGTTAGAGCGTGTACGATAGGTTGTTTCTTAATTTGTTATTAAGAGGAGAGCGAGTATTCAATCTAATAAAAAGAAATAAGTCTTTTAGTATATTATTTTTTGAGTTTGTATCTAAGATTTTAATTGCTACAAGTGTGCATGATTCTTGATGATCAATAATGAAGTACAACTTTGTGGCCTATATGTTTTAGCTTATTTATCATATCAATAATAAAGTTGGACTACACAAACGATCAGGTGGATTTTTGCTTTAAAACAGTGGGACTCACAAAATATGTTTTTAGGTAACAAGTAAGTCTCCAATAAAATATTTGGTTATTTCTTGTATCTTGGTATTAACAATTTGATAGTTTCTTCATCTAGAAACAACCTCATCTTCTCTCATCCACATCATGTAAATGCTGATGTGATAACCCCTTATTAACAGCTAACGTGAACTGTTGTAGATACTCTTAGTGACCTCACGAGAGCAAGCGTGGCCTGAGTCATTGGGTAGCTTCGTTAGTATGAGTCAGGCTACCAAAATTGATCGCATGAGCTCAGTAAAACAGCAACAACGGCATAATCTAGGCTCAAAGTATTATTTTTAATTATATATTTTTTAGTTTAGATCTTTAACCAAACACTATATTATTAAACTTATCTAACCATATAAAAATCATATATATTACAGACACCAACGGACAAGTCCTATTTCCGTGAAAGCGCTAGGTGCGAAAGGTAGCTGGGTGTCGCCTGGCCTCGGCCGCAGGGCATGCGGTCGCTCCGGTTCCTGTACGTCTTGATAGTCAATCCACGCGTTAGACGAAGGGAGTCGCGACTCGCGAGGGGTTAAATCGTTCACGCGCTGTTATGTCACGGGACAGGCGTGACATATGGAGACGTTCTAGAAGTCGACTGACTTTTGTGTTTCTTTAACGGCCTTGACGTTGCCGATCGGGGATGGATTTCGTGGTCGTACATCGGGATTATGTTATGTGCATGCTACGTCCTCTCCTCCTCCTCTTGATTTTATAATTACAGAATTATTATACCAGTCATCAACAAATTAAACGATATCTCAACTTGGCCTATTCTAAATTTCTAATGGACAAGAAATCTGTAATTCCTCGCGTAACAACTAATGACACGAGATGTATCCTGTGCTACTCCCTCTTACGGTGCCACATTCGTATTAACTATGTATAAAAGTTTCCAAAAAATCCCTAGAAAATTATATATGTAGGGGAGAGCATATTCTACATCTATGTAAAATTTCAAGATCAATTTTGATTGCATTTGAGATATATGAAAAAAAAAACTTCATAAATAGTTATTTTCAATGTTCATCAATATTCATTTTCTTTGCTTGTTGATTTTATATCTTTCAAATACGATTGAGTTTGATCTTGAAATTTTATATGACTCTAGAAGATGTCCTCCCATACATCTCCTAATTTTTGAGAATTGTTTTTTTTTTCAAGTGGATTTTTTGGAAAAATTTTAAAAACTTATATATATATATATATAGAGAGAGAGAGAGAGATAAAAAAGTATGGTACTCGTTTGTACTCGAGTATGTACTAGTACCATACTACTTCTCTCTCTCTCTCTCTATATATATGAGAAAAATAGTACATACTCCCTCCGAGTATGTACTCAACTCCCAGGACGTCATATATATATATATATATATATATATATATATATATATATATATATATATATATATACGAAGATAACACACTAAGAGGCGGTAGCAGATGATATCTCCTCCTAATAATATCACTTGAGTCATCACGTACTTCCTTAGGCACAGCATCCTGATGATGAGATAGTTTCTGAAACCGTTAAAATGTTAATACTCGTACTTTGGATCATGTTTGTCATACAGAAATTTGGGCTCTTTTTTTTTTCAGGACACTTTTCGTTGACGAATCACGCACATATTGCTAAGGATATCCAGTCCACAGTCGCAACAGGATCATCTCGTTATGCAACAAATGATTTCGTCATATTGAAGTATACTCAACACTCCTGGCTAGGGATAGGTAATATAAAAACTCTCCTGGCTAGGGATAGATAACAGCATGAATCTTAATTCGCTATAAAAAAACACATTAATTAATTACTAAAAAGATTACGACGCATATATGTCAACAAGATCCTTTTGGAAAACAAGAAAGGCGGCAGAATAGTATTTTACTTTCACGTGCAAGCATGTGATGGTCACTGTTAAAGAAAAATTGATTCGTTATATCTGTATACATCCAAATCCCTTGCACCAAACACAGAACTGAAATAAAGTAGAAGTAAACCCACGAAAGAACTTCTAATGCTCCACTGATCGATCCCATCGGCGGATAGCAAGGAGTGTCATCAAAGCAGACATACCGATATCAGTGAAGATGGGAAGCCATCGCGATTAATGAGGAAGCCACAATGGTGAGTTGCCCAGCGTCGAAGAAAAAGAGTAACCGACACGAGAGAAGAGGACATTGAGTATGTACAACATCATGCATGTGTGTATACATGCTTGCATCTGTACGATAGAAGCACGACAGTACAGAAGCAGAACAACGAATCCTCGGAGTAGAGATGATGCAACCATAGGGAATAGGCTCGGGGTCACCAGAGAGAGCGTGACAGGTGTCCCAGCAGGGATCAACAACAGTTGCATGTGTATGTGTATTGATGTCGCAATGGTCAGCAATAACAAATGATTATAGTGAAGTAGAATATAACTATGTGGTAAAGTATTGCGTTGGAAGAGATAGTAAATGAGAGGTATCGATTAAGAATTCGTCTTGTTGGAGGTTGAAGTAAAAAAAATATGACTATGAAATCAGATAGAAGACGCAACTTGTGCAGAGATACGGGTAGACTACACTAGCTGTAATTCAAAAATCTACAACGTAAACCAGGAATTCATGCAAGCTAGAGATCATAAATCGTTGCCACTAGACACACAATGCAGTGAAAGAAGAGTTGGAGCTGCCTGATCTATAACATTGAGCACGTCGATATAGTGATCGTAGTCGATCGTCCAATATCCAAGGCACCAGTCATCTCCTCCAGCAACATATCACGTTTCTTGCATAGGTCGTGGATCGTCCTTAATCAGCGCAGCAACGCCTCTATGGCATCCACACGTCTAGGGGTGTAACGCCGTACGTCGGTGTGCTAACACCAACGCACACGATAGGGCTTTCAGAAGATGGTGGCTAGAATTTCAATGGAGCAACCCTCACATCCCAACAGCTTAATGCATCTCCTTATCCTGGTAGGTCCATGCGTAATTGGTTGTGACTCGGAAACTCCTTTTCGACCACAAGTTGTTAGCAGTTTTTAGCAAGATATAATGATTCCCGATTATACATAAATATTATATAGGATGAACCTTAAACCTTATGAAATATGATCTATAACCAGGTCCTTATCACTTACGACCAGTTCATATTTAGTCATAACTAGTTCGTAACTCCTTACGACCAGTTCACCGACCAATTAATGATTATGTCAGACTAGTTTACGATCAGTCCGTATCTCCATACGACAAGTTCGTATCTGGTCAGACTGAGTGACCTGCTTACGTATTCTCCCTTTGCCTCACGATATCTGTTTGAGCCCCAGGTGAGATATTTTTTCATCCATGGACTGTTCAATACTTTCTCGATCTCGTAACGGATAACTTCATGTGGTCGACTCTTTGACCACTAGTGGCATGACCATGCACTGTCTTTATCCGACCACATCGAGAGGCCCAGAGATATCTCTCTTATTATGTTAGGTGGAGCAAATCCTATATCCAATCAATCGTTGTTCTATTCGACAAGTAACCTTCACTCCGATCACTACGCACGCGTCCTACCCGAACTACGTTGCGATGTTTGATCAGTTGACGGCTGACTGCATCATTTGGACACCGTACACTCCCGACGAGGTGTACGCGCTTGCACCCCGAGGCCTATCGAGCCTGTACACGCGAGACCACACGTATTGGTACACGCGTAGGTGCTTGGTGCATGATGTATTCATGGGGGAGTACCACGTGCAGTAGGTGATGCGCCAGTTCGATCTGCGACAGGAGGTCCCAGCCCCCTAGGGGCAACGGGTGGTGTCGAACATCCATGGGTAAGTTCATGTTTTACTTTTGTCGTACCATTTGTCATACGTACCTACGAAACAATCGTTTTGCCTTCCACAGGTACACTAGCAATGGAATCCCTGCTATGACTTCCTAGATGTGCAGGATGTTCCCTTGGGTTCAGGGGTGGCTATGCGTCTTGGAGGACGTCGTCCAGGAGAATGCTCCCTACAACCCCGGGACATACGACGAGAACATCTAGTGGTACTCTAGTTGGACGAGGGTTCGATGCGTCAGGGTCGTGGACGACCCACCACGACACAAGGTTGCGACATCTGACACGTACCCCACCCAGCCAGACTATACATCCCATCACGCGGTACGTATTGAACGGTCCATATATATTATTTGCTTCGTAAATTTTCGGTTCCTAACATGTTAATTATGTGCACATGTAGATCTACATTGGGACATGCACGAATTGGCAACCTCCGCGCATCGTATGACACTCGGGGAGCGCTTCAGCATGATAGCGTAGGATATCAGAGGGTCATAGACCAGTTCATCAAGAAGACAAGACAAGGCATCGAGTTGGTGTCCTACCGTAGGCTGAAGGAGGTGGTGGACCCACCAGTGCGTAGACGGGGGGTGAACTACGATGCGTCACGCCCCACAGCTCCTCACCCGAACATGGCGGGCAGGTCCTCGTGGCACCGTGCTGGGAGTACCCTAGCACAGTTCGTAGGTCAGCATGAAATACTCACGTCTTGTTGTTTATTTCAAACTCCACTAGTTAATAATGGCAATTTTCTCTGATAGGTCTTGAGTTTCACCAGTACACGCAGTAGTCTGTTCCCTTGGTGCGACAAGATATGTCTATCTTATTTGCATGCACAACGTACTATTTTTCATTATTTTCACCATGTGTACATGCATAACGTATTGTTTTACAACTTGTACACCCATTTGGGAGTACGAGATGGTGTCGTACGAGGAGTCACACTTTGGGGACTTTGATTTTGACTTGGGTGGCGGTGTACCTTCGCACGACGAGAGCAGCCAGGTCTCCGTGGAGGCTTCACAGCTACACGGTGTGCCGGGAGCGAGCCAGCCAACACCGTACCCTCTCATGACACCCCCTCATGCTACTCGCGCTGGTAGGGTGCCTCAGTCACGTAAGCCTTTGACCTACTCGTACCAGCGCCCGCAGCTGCCCTAGACAAGGCCAGGAGCCACACGCGGGGTACACTCCAAGATGACCCATGAGTAGATATTTGTTTTTGTAAATATCAGCCTTGTCATGTAAATATAAATTTTTGTACAACTTACATTATGTTAGTCTCTTGTTTTCATACTATTTGTTATTGTATCTACGGGTAATCACGTGAGGAGTCAGCATTGCGACACCCCACCTTTTCAGACCTTATAGACCGCACCGGGTCAAGCCACACACTGCCACTTTTGTAGACCGATATGACAACACACTTCGATGTTACCTTTCCGCATTGAAAAGATCACACTGCGCCACACCCTCTTCTCAGGCTAAAAAGACCGCTCCTGGTCGGGCCACACATTGCCACTTTTGCAAACCGAGACGACAATACACTTTGATGCTACCTTTCTACACCGAAAACACACTTCGATGGATCGATGAGCCGGATATGTACGATAGGGTGTTCATCAAGCAGAAGTACATATTGAACTATAAGATGCGAGTCGAGACCTTCAAACGATGGAAATCTTACATACCAGACCCTACTAAAAAGGCATCGAATGAGTCCAGGAGAGCAAGGTGGTGGTGGAGGACCCCGAACAGGAAGCTGAGTATGACCGGACCAGGCCGCGGCGCACAAGGAGAAGGCTCCTACTAGTGAGGCCAGCGGTCGTCCTGGCGCTCCCCGTTGCCCGGGTGCAGTGTGAATCGAAGAGGTAAGTTAGGTTCAGTATGCATCCTGATTGTTAATTTGGCCCTATGGTGTGCTATCCTAACATCATTCAATCGTCTAGCCCATCTCGCAGAACATAGCTAACTTCGAGTTTGGCAACCACCGCGGGCAGTCCAGAGATAAGGGGAAGGTACCGATGGGCCGCGAGGACTAATCGATTTCTTTCTAATCAACATTTTTTCGCATTCGAAAAAGGCTCACATGTATCGTAGGTGTATTTCGGTATGTTGATTCGTGCATGTTGGCGTTCTGATGTACGTAACCAAACCCAGCACGTCATGTATTTTGCAATTAAATTATGAAGTTTTTCGAACTTAAATATCCTTTCCGAATATTTCGACTATTAAATATTACGTAATCTTTTCCCGAAGGTATCGGATCCACGAACAATACAATCGGGACAACAATGCGCATGGCGACCCTAAACTCAAATATTTTTTTCATTTCGCTCCGAAGGGGGCTATTTGTGTTATTGCGCTGCCAAACTTGTGTTCCAAATTGTGTTGCCGATCTCGCATTCTCTACTTCACATTTCGTTATCTTCTCTAATTTCGGATTACAAACTACGCGGACACTTCAAGGTATTACCAAAAAACTTTGTAACATACACTAAATTTTAGGCTGAATTCTCTAGTCATAATTTTTTAAAAAATTAAATACATGACCCTTCGCTAGTTGAACTGGCGACAGAGATACTGTCGCCAGGGTCCTATCGCCACTTGAACTAGCAAATTTTTTCTGTCGCTAGTTCAATTGGCGACATAAACCTCTCCGCACTGTAGGAATACTATCTCCAATTGTTCACGCTACGGACCTTGGCGTGGCAAATGAGTGTTGTTACATCACTTCTCTTTGCGTGACATGACTTAGTCAAAAAACGAACGCGTGTTGGCTCGGAGGGATATCGTGACAGGTTTGTCCACACCGTGGTTGGTGGTGTAACGACACAGTTTGATCATGACACAGGTTATGTCGTGACAAAAAGGGCAGAATTGAAAATAAAGTTAAGAAGAAGTTATTTTTAAAAATTTAATAAATAAATAAATAAATAAGCTCAAGTATACATAGCTGGAAGTGTCTGTCTTTATATCATGAGTGGTTGATCATGTTAGTACTACTACCCAAAGTTATTAATAGTTGTTTGAACATGACATTATGTTCACAAGTTTCCACTTAAGCTGACAAGTACAACTACTTACATAGGAGCAAAAGGTCAGCAAAATACCCAACACAAAAACCAAGGAGACACAAATCACAAGCCCCGGGCCGGCGCGCCGGTCTCCTCCTATGCTCGCCGGCGTCGGCTGCCGCCGGCGATGCCCAGCCCGCTGAAGGACCGCCCCTCCGGCCGCCTCGGCCGCCTCCTTGCCACCCTCCGCCCCGCCCGCGCCGGGACCCTCCCCGTCCAGACCGGCTTCCCCACCTCCCTCGCCGACCTCGTCGTCAAGAACCATGGCCGCCTCAAGAAGCCCTCCTCGTCCGCGTCCGCCTCCTCCAAGCGCAAGAAGCGCGGAGTCTCCCCTCCGCCTTCCCCTTCGCCGACGCTATCCCCTCCGCCTTCCTCTTCACCTTCGCCTCCGGCGGCCGCCGTCTCGCCGTCAGCCCATCCAAGACCCGACCTTTCGCCGGTTGAGGCCGTCCGCCACACGAAAGACGGCGTCTTCGGCCTTGGCTTGGGGTTCCTCGCGCTCGGCGGCGTGGTGTCCCTCGCCCTCCTGGTGATCTGGAGCAAGAAGGTGGTTGCGGCCGTCACCGTCGCCTCCTTCTCGCTCTTCTTGCTCGAATCCATCAGGTCCTCCTCGCTTCCCCGGCGGACGCGGCCGCGGCCGGCGGCGACCAAAAAGCTGGATTTGGACGTCCGCGGCTACGTCTCGCCGATCCGCGAGGTGGAAGCGGAGGCAGAGCCGCCGAGGCCGAGCTGCTCTGATTCCGACAGGGGAAGCGAGGTCTCCATCCTTGACATTGAAGAGAGAAGCGAGGCAGGCGACGATTCAAGCAACCCGAAGGCGAAGACGAAGAAGATGTCTTGGAAGAAGCTGATTGCCAACAAGTTGCACAGAGGCAGGAAATGTAAAGAGGTGGATTCGTCAGGTTCTTTCCGCAGCGAGAGCAACCAAGCGGACGCCATGGTTGGCGGCAACGCCAAGGCGACGGATTCCTCAGATTCTCGCCGTGGCAAACGCAAACAAGCGGATGCCGAGGCGGTCGCCCTTGCCAAATCGTCGGATTCTTCGGGCTCTCGCCACGGTAAGGGCAACGAAATGGACGCCGAGGTGGACAACAATGCCAGGCCGATAGAAATCGATGCGTCACCGGATCTCACCGAGGCGGACGAAGGAGGAGGAAGCAGGTTTCCTGTCGTAGTTGTCGCCGCCGTCGTCCTTGTAGGCCTAGTCGCCGGGAAGCTCCCGGCCGTCGTCTTCACCGTGCTTTGCTCCGCGTTCCTTAGCTCAGTTCAGAGATTGCCGTGCGACGGTGGCGACGTGCAGGGGAGGTGATTGGACCTTTCCATGTTGTAGGAACCTCCCAAGGTTGTTGTAAATTATTGGCAAAAAAGAGAAAAAAAGAGAGACATATTTGTTCCTGTTCTTTTCAAGCTTGCATTCCTTCTTGAATCGGAATAGGAAGTACAATGTTAACTTATTAAACTCTCTCGCGCCTCTCTATTTGCTCCTAAATTGTAGTACAACTTGCAGTCTGTTCTTGGTGATCTGATGCAGAGTAGTATATTCTTGCTGCCAAGTTGGCATTTCAACCATTCATCCGCCGAAACATCCCCCGTCATCTCAAGTCACAACTCACAAGTGGCGAAACTGAACTGCAACAACGCTCGATCGGTAACGTTTCCCAATAATTTCAGTGCAGTGTTTCGTGCACAAATCAGGTCTGCATTCTCCAACTCGACCAGAAGCAGCACTGTTCTCTGGGTTCTCCATTCTCTTGTAGTGAGAAGCATAAGCTGTAGTGTAGTTGCTCTGTAGATAAACTTGATCCACGTCAAAACTCGCATACTTCGGTTACTTCTCTTCGGAAAAAAATTCAGTAGGGTGGACCTAGACCTGGGAAGCCGTGCTTTTCTGGGTCAGCCCGAGACTTGATCGGCACGCCATGAACGGTCAGACCAGGTCAGGTCTGAGAATGCAGTTCATGGGTGGCACAGTACGACATGACCAATTGGCCCATGCTCAGGCGGCCTAGCACGGAAGAGGTATGGCCTCCCTGATGGCCCAATCCCCCTCAGCCTCCTCCAATGGCTCAATCCCCAACCCCTGGCTTCCTCCCAAATCCCCAATCCCCTCGCGACTTCCCGAGCGCCGCCTCCTCTCCTCTCCTCCAGTGATCCAGTCTCCCTCTCCCTCAACCCCTCCTCACGTCGACGCCGTGCCCGTCCTCGCTTCCCTCTCCCTCAGCCCCTCCTTCCCTCTCCCTCAGTCCCTCAGCGGCCCTTGCTCCCTCTCCGGCTCCCCCTCACGTCACGCCGCCATCGTCTCGGGAGGAGGAGGGCATGGTGAGGGGGAGCAGGTGTGGATGGTGGAGCCACGAAGGTGGCGCACAGTCGAGGCGGACAGCGATTGAGCCGAGGCGAGCTACAGGCGCCGTGTATCGTGCTGGGCCTCGCCAATAGCTATCCGTCCGGCATGACCCAACTAACTTTCTGTGCTGCCGTGACCCGTGTACGATACAGCCCGGCACGACTCCCAGCTCTTGGTGGACCACAAAAGCTGCAAGCAAAGCTGAGACCGAGAGAGCCATCATTTCAAAGCAAGCAGAGCCAGCCCCAGCTCGTGAATCATGAGGGCGCCGCGTACTCGCATTGCACCGTTTCTTCTTCGCTACAAACTCTCACTCCGAAAAGTGAGCGTGTCGCCACGTCTCGGCCGGCACGTGCTGCCCTGATTTGCGAGACATCGCGGTTCAGAAACCGGGCTCCACGGCATTATCTGAGCCGCCCAGACTGGCGCGTACGTACTGTCTTCCTCGTTCGCGTTGTTCCTTACCCAAACGGGCAGGTGGTCTTGCCTCCTCTTGTGGCTAACATGCTGGTGTAAGTTACGTTTTTTTTTTTGCGGTGTAAGTATGCGATCATCGTGAAGTTATTCCCGAAAAAGGAGATTCCTGTGGAGTGCTCTGGAATCTCCATAAGAATATGTACATGCAACATTATGTGGTTGCGGTTTTGCATTGCAGCTTATTGGAATTTGACAGTAGAACTATCTGTTCTGTTCATCATTTGAAGGGTTGTGGGAGGGAGGGACGCGGAACCTCTTGACTGTTACGAAGGAAAGACCGACATGACGCGAAAGTGACACTATATGCCTTTAGGCCTTTTGGGGCCGTCTAATCGAAAACTCCAATATAGGAGTGCTCCCAAAGCTCTCAATGATCGTGTTTCAGTTCCGAGAGAAATGTACGGTATTGTAGTACAGTGCATTCACTTTAACACGACGATGGACAGTTTGAACCCGTTGTTACGGACTAGAGGTTTGGAGACGTAGACATTTGGAAGAATCGAAGTCAAGGACTAATTTTGTGTGAGCACCGCTGACACCGATAGGGGCACTTGCGGTGCAAATGGAATCAGCGTCCCTTTGACTGGTCCAGAAGGGAACTAGATTAACCATGCGTTTTCTTTATGTTCGCAGGCGGGCCATAATAGGTTAGCGTCTTAAATAGGAGTAGTTGTAAATTTCTTGCGAGACAAACAAAAAGGTTTGACATCTTCTTTTCGCTATTTCTTGGACTACGCGTTATCCACGAAGTTAAGCCGGTGATTGAGTTGGAAAAGTATGTCATATCGTCAGTTCGGCGTCCGCTGTTGTCATGTAGTACTCCTACGTATGCTGAACAGATCTTGTGGTAATTGCCGAAGCATGTACAAATTTCTTTGGTGCTATTCGGAACTTTCAGCAATTTCATTCAGCTTCTTCTCACTACCGAATCCGGTTATTTCCCGAGTGCCCGAAACACTCGGAAAATCCATAAAACACTCGGAAAATTATTTCCCCGAAGGTCAACCGTCGGGAAAAAACACTCAGGAGAAAACTGGTGCCACGAGCATCCGAAACCGACAAGACGTTATTTGGTATAGTTTATATAGATCGGCCCTTTTGTGAATTTATTTCTAGATTTAGATTTGCCCTAAAACTATTTTTACAAATGCCCTTTTTTTCCAGCGCCACGGCTCCTGGCGCTGAGGTGTTGGTGCTGACACTAGGTGCCATGTCAGCGTATGTTCCAGCGTGGAAACGGCCTACCCGTTCCCGCCGAGCCAGGCACGTCGCGGCCGCGTGCGAACTGCGAAGGCGGCTTGCACTTGCAGCTGCAGACTCCCGTCTCCCCTCAGGGTGGAGATGCGGCCAAGACGCGCGCGGCGTTGGGAGAGATCCGGGCGGGCGCGGGAGTGGTGTGCCTGCCTGTGGCCGTGATACGAGGGAAGGCGGAATAACGGAGCCGAGAGCCCGAGACGACCCAGCCGCTGCATGTGCGCTACACACGCCCCTTGACCGAACAGAACAGTGCGGTGCACCGTGCGTGCACCCCCTGGATCAAGCAGCGCGGGGAGACGATTGCGTTCCATCCCCGGGTTTTCCAAGTTTGCTTCCAGAACTTCTGTACCGAGCGAGCGGCACGGCTTCACCAAAACTTATGTGGTAAGGCCGGAATGAGCTTCAACTGTTTCGGCTGTGTTTCTTGTGTTTCGCTGCCAGGAGACACGCCCTTGGCCGAAATATAAACAAATACAGAACATGGTCTTTTTTTTTACCAGTCTTGTTATTTTTAAGTTGTTTGAAATTTTCTTAAGTTTAAATCATTTGTTGTGACTATTGGATTTATATAAAGATTGATATGTTATATGATTAGATATTGATTCAATGAATCAAAAAGGTGACTTATGCTTAAATTTTTTTCAGTCACTTTATGAATAGACAGTCTTTTTTTTTTTATGGAATTGCTATCCAACACTTAAAAGAAAAAAATGGTATAATACTCCTGAGAGTACGTACTTCCATTTCTTATATACCAATTATATAGTACGATAATACATATTTATCAATTTGAGTGTACTATAATATAGATTATATGATACCCTAAAGGGAGTTCCATGAAAAATTTCATTAAAGTCTATTTTTTATAGCAAATTTTGTGTATATTCTTCTTTTACATATTATACTTATTTGTCACTTTCAATATACTTAAATACCAATTATAAGATATTTCAATGCGACTTGATTGGAAAATTTTAATTGGAGCCTTTTTTTTTCTATATACTATTTTTCATATATAAAAGAAGTATATACATAGATTTTGCTATAAAAGTTGTTTTAATGAAATTTTTCATAGAACTCACTTTGAGATATCTTATAATTATTATTATAGTATGCTAAAATTGATAAAGATGTATCATCATACGATTTAAGTAGTATATGAAAAGTGAGAGCACATACCCAGAAGAGTACCGTACTTAAAAAATATATATATATATATATATATATATATATATATATATATATATATATATATATATATATATATATATATAAGATCTCATTGGCTGCAAGAGCATTTTTATTGATGCACACATGTTTAGAATTAATAAGGATGCATACCATGTCCTGAGCAAGATCAGACGTGCACATCGCAAATTATTATTTATTCTTATGATCTTACCTCATCCAACTATATATATTAGCTCGTTCGCTCACGGGCAGAAGACGACCTGGTAGTTGGTGCCGGCGGGGCAAGTGAAGGTGCTGCTTGGGTCGTCCTTGGGGTAGCTGTACGCATCGGGGCACAGCCGCTTGAAGAACTCCGAGTATTTGGTCGGCCCGCAGTTGTTCGCCGCCGAGCCGGTGCAGCAGTACTGGTCCTCCTTGAACACCGTGCAAGCGTTGTTGCACCCACCGGGGGCCTTGAGCTCGCTCGGGCACTGCCCCGTGATGTCCGCGTCGCACCGAGGCCCCCCCTTGGCGCACCCCGCCCCGCCGTCGGCCGGCAGAAAGTCCATGGGCACGTTGAAGCCGTCGATGTTGGAGATGTCGAAGAAATCGAGGTTGTTGAACTGGTTGAGCGCGAACTCGGCCAGCGTGTTGGGCGGCTGTCCGTAGGCCGTGCACTGCAGCACGCCGCCGCAGTCGCCCGTCTGGCACTGCCCGTTGCCGTTGCCGTCGAAATTGCAGCCCGTGCGGGCCCACACGCGCCCGCCCGTCGTGCCGGCTGGCACGTCGATGGTCCATGTCTGTCCGGCGTCCAGTTGCTTGCCCCCGCCGGATGGCACGGCCGCCGCCCACACCGTGAATTGGCACTTGTTGGTGATGGTGAAGGTGGCGGCGTCGGTGGCAGCGACGAGGAGGAGCGGGAGGAGGCGTAGGATGTAGGAGGTGGCGAGGGATGCCATTGTGGTAGCCTGTTAGGTGTATTGTTTTGCTCTGCTCTTCTACAAGTTTGAGCTGTAGAAGAGTTTTGTTGTGGTAGTGACTAGTGTAGGGAGCTGGGGTGCATATTTATAGAATGGGTAACGTGGAAATTCAATTTTTCATTTGGAAAGTTTCTTACAAACTTTCGCAAGTTTGGCGAGGGATGCCATTGTGTTAGCCTGTCAGTTTTTTTTTTTTGGGAAAAAAAATCTCCAATGGTGATTGTAGAGTCAATTTCTCCGAGGGAGGCTACGGCTGTCGGCCCGTGGAGGGAGAGATAGAGGAGGAGGACGAATGGAATGCAGTGGATGCTATGTTAGCCAAATGATTGACACGTAGGTGAGAACTCAGTTTAACTGGGATGCCATGTCAAACAAAATAACACCGCTTTGGGTTGAGGGAGGTAAATTGAAGATATTGACACTTCATGGTTGATGGTTACCTGGTTTCGTAGTTAAAAATCACTACTACAAAACAGGTCATACCAGACACCTCATCACAGACGGTTCCGACACTTCATGGTTGATGGTTACCTGGTTTCGTAGTTAAAAATCACTACTACAAAACAGGTCATACCAGACACCTCATCACAGACGGTTCCAAAGGAGCCGTCTGTGTTGAACTTATACGGATGGTTTCATTTGGAACCGTCTGTGATATGTGCCTCATCACAGATGGTTCGTAATTTGAACCGTCTGTGATATGTGCCTCATCACAGACGGTTCTTATTACCAACCGTTTGTGATACTTCACAGACGGTTCATAATATGAATATGAACCGAGACGCCTTATCGTGATGAGGAAATAAAACCGTGCAGTGAATCATCACGAGCGGTTCTAAGATAGAACCGTCTGTGATATACTATCTTGGAACCGTCTGTGATCAAGATAGAACCGTCTGTGATCAAGATAGAACCGTCTGTGATACTTCTTTCCTACCTCTTCGTCTCCCGCGCGATGTGTCTCTTCATCTCATCACCATCGCACAACCTTCGTCTCGCACGCCAACGATACATGCGTCTCTTCGTCAACATATCCAGCCCCGCGGCTCTTTTAAAAGCAATCACGTCATTAATGTACTCTTCACTCACACGGTTCGCACCGTACATCCAGTTTTGGTCTATCTACGCTACACACGTAACAATTAGTAGTGTTAAATTATATTAATAAACTGCAAATACGTTACTCCTCCTATTAACCAAATACACTAAAATTGATTAAAGATAAACCTAGATCAAATATAAAGAGTTAAAGATCGTTACCCTCGGAGCTCACGACGAAAATTCCAAATATCCCGCGAGATTCCTCACTGTCCTCTTCTCATTCAGGCCACAGTGTAATGTGAGACTTAAGTGGACAGAACAAGAGAAGAGCCACAGTCAAAATGCACCTCCCCCATAAGCTTATCCCACTCACAAAACACCCACTGCCGAAACAAATAAACACTCATTCACAACACCCAAACCGATCGAGCTACCACCAAAGCCAAGCCTCACAAAGCAAGCATGCAAGCCAAATAGCCATAAGTTGCTAGGGCAACCCACAACTAAGAACAAGGCAAGCAAAATAAATAAGCCTCTTACAGCCAACACAGAGCAAAGCCTCTCTATTCCAAAGAATAGATCAGACGCGCTAGGGCAGGGGGTCTGTCGGGTCTTGATATTTATAGGGGTGGCATATCACAGACGGTTCTTATTCCCAACCATCTGTGATGTGAATATATCACCGAAGGTTCTCTAACTAACCGTCTGTGTTGAACTTATACAGACGGCTCAATGTTAAACCGTCTGTGATAGCCTCCATATCACAGACGGTTCATCAGTATAATCGTCTGTGATATAATCGAATCACAGACGGTTCTTATTATGAACCTTCTGTGATGTACCCACATCACAGACGGTTCAAAATGGAGCCGTCTGTATAAGTTCAACACGATGACTTTTCATGGAATAAATGCAGATGAGGATATTATCACGAGATGGTTCTTCATTGAACCGTCGTGATAGCGTCATTTGAGAATGTATATGCGAATAATTACTTGCCCGATAATAAATAGACCATATCATCACGCATTTATAAAAAGACCATATTGTTTTTACATCATAGACAATAGACTGGCCATATCGTTTTTACATCACAGACGATAAAAAAAAGGATGAGTGATCCTATCTTAGTCTTCAAATCTTCGTACGCCTTCTCGTCGGCTTCAGTGGGGGCGAGATCAGCGACTGTCTCACCAAACGCCTCCACCTGTGACCTTGCACGCATAATTTTCTCTTGTAGATGTTCGGACGCCATAATCAAGTCCCATATAGCCCAGAGGCCATCAACCCTGGTCTCCACAGTCTCGGCTAGGCGGACCCGCTCTCTTGCAATGTCGAGGTCGTCCTCGACTCTCTGGGCTGCATCCTCGGTGCGGACCAAATAGTTCCATAGGACAATCTCCACGACGAGGTTTACTCGCCGGATCTTTGGAAAGCCTCGCCACCGGTGTGGAGGAGGAGCTCCAATCGACCAATCATCGTCGTTATGGTCTCCGGTAGATGGGAGGGTCTCAGCGGATTGCATTGCGACGGACGCCTTGTTCGCAACTTGGGCGAGTTGTGACCAGAGAGGTGCGAGTACACAACCAAAATATAGGCGATCAGATGGGACGAGAGAGGAAGCCATTTGGAATTTGTGGAGAGAGGGATGATCAGGGCGTTCGTGAGAAATCCCTTTGATAAGGGTTGTCTATTTATATAAAAGAAGTAGTAAAGCTGGAGCAGGAGACGAAGAGATGAAGAGACACTTGCGCGGGAGACGAAGGGATCATATCACAGACGGTTCTATCATGGAACAGTCTGTGATAGGATATCACAGACGACTACATTAAATAACCATCTGTGATATCGAGTATATCATAGACGGCTCTATTAAATGACCGTCTGTGATATTGAGTTTTGCTCTTTACTCGTCACTTCCTCTCCCGCGCCCTTTAGGCTCTCGCGCGCTCTGTCGGCTCCTCTAGGGTTCGCCCGTTCACCTCCCAGGTCGTAAGACCCGACGCCGCCGCCCCCGACATCGACGACGCTGCCTCCGCCTCCTCCCTGTGTCGGCCTCCTCCCCTGCACCGGCCTCCTCCCCGCGCCTCCCTCCTCCCCGCGTCGGCCTCCTCCCCTGCACCGGCCTCCTCCTTGCACCGTGAGTTGTTGTGCGACATCCTCTCTGTGAGTATTCCTATATTATGATTTGTCCCGGTGGATATATTGACTTTGATAGTCTTTGATAATATGTGAACTGAATCTAGTACTACAGATATTGCAAATTGATCAGTGGGCTTTGTTGACATGCTCTGTGATGAACTTTGTCTTATCTTGAGATTGAATGTGATAGTTAGTTCTTTCTTGAGCTCTATTGTATTACTTGCTTCATCAATTTGATATCTTGTTAATTTGTTACTTTCGGTTGAATGCTAGTTATTCGATTCTTACAGTTCGCTCTGTGATAAACTTTGTCTTATCTTGAGATTGAATGTGATAGTTAAGATCATTTTCGATATGATTGAGATCATTTGTGATTAAGCAAAGTATTGTTTAGAGCTCATAGTTTGAATTTGTACTATCATATTCATTTAATGAAGAGTATAGATAATAGGATTGAGATGACAAAGACTTGTTCTTTTGCAACTCTCCTTCTGAGAGCACAAACTATCATCAATCCTTCTTTATATATTACGTTTGTGCATCATTTTCGGTTAAGTTGAGTAAATCTGCTTGAATCTGATCAGTTAAAACTTAAGCATATTGCTTCGTGCATATATAGATAGCAAGTAAGCGACATGGCGTCCGCACCGTCTTCGCCGCCGTTATCGACGTCGCCGAATGCGTCTGGATCTCCGAGGAAAGTGGTACGTATGCGAGATGGTAGAGGAACATCGAAAATTCCTCCGGGCCTAATGACCGTCACGGAGGTCAATACCAATGGGATCCCTGTGAGTCCCCCCAAAGCAACGGCGAGATTCCGGACCATTTGCGGGATACTTGGAAGGGAACGGGTCCCCATCACCACAATGAGCTGGGACACTGTGTCGGCTGATCGGAGACGCGAGCTGTGGGACGAAGTTTTAAAATCGTTCACTTTCCCAGCCGCAGACCAGGCGCGTGTGGAACGGCAAGCGTTGCTCTCGATGGGAAAGGCGTGAAGGACCTTCAAGAGCGTGCTTGTCACGAAGTACGTGAACACGGGTCGAACGCCCTTCACGGCGTATAAATTCTTGTCGCGGGATATATGAGACGCCTTTGTGCAAATGAAGACGACAGCCGAATTTCTTGAGGAAAGTGCGACGCACAAGACTCTCGAGACACTGAACACTCACTCCCACAAAGTCGGCACCGCTGGGTACGCGGGTAAAACCGCGCAATGGGCGGCGGAGGACGAGAACGAAACAAGGCCATTTGCTGGGATCACAAACGAGCGTGCTCTCTCCTGGTTAAGAGCGAGGGCATCAGTCACGTCTTCGGGCGAAATCTCTTTCACAAACCCGGCAGACCGGGATGTGGCCAACCGTGTGGTAAATATGTGTTCGAACTATCTAGTTGTTAATAAGTCCATAACTTCATAATGTCTATAATGACATGATGACCTATTGCAGCAAGAATTGAGTTCCGCATGTTCCGAAGGCTCCTTCCAAGCAGACAGGGAGAATGATATAATATCTACGGCCCTGAGAAACAAGGAGCACCCGGGTCGCACGCGAGGCAAAGGGGTTAACGTATCTTGGAGAGATGGATTCGCAGACGACTACTGCACGTATAGGAGCAGGAAGAGATCCAATGCGAGTATGACACAGAGTTGGAACATATGCTTACTACAAAATTTGAAGGAAGAGAACGGGTGCTTATTGCAAAATTTGAAAAAAAGATAGTAAGATTGCAAGACCAAGTTAATCAACTCCTACTCCTCAACCAGCCGCAAGCCGCCCCCGTTGTTTTGGGAGCCAGTCCTCCTCAACATCGGAGTAGCGTCGCGTCCACGCAAAATTATGAACATGATGACGTCCAATTACCTATCGACGACATCAAGGTAATGTACATCTCTGGAATGCTCCAAAGATAGACCTACAGGACGCCTTAGCTAATTGCATATTGTTTTGTAGGTGCCGACGCACTGCACGCTCCAAGTGAGGATGATTGGGATGTCTATTGAGGCTGGGCGGGGGGTGGCGTATCCATGCAAGGAAGGGATAGTGCAGCACGGTGCCCAGGTGGCGCAGGGTTACGCAAGGTTCCAGGTGGACATGGTACATGACAATTTTAGGGCCGTCCCGCTGGAGATTTGTCCGAACGACGACATCAGAACACTAGGGAATGCCGTGTACAGTTTTATCCAGTGGCCCAAGAAGGACATCGCCCTGGACTCTGCAGTGCCGCCTCAACCTTTGATGACTCCACCCCAACCATCTCGACACGACCATGCCTCTCCAACAGGACCCAAGAAGGACATCGCCCTGGACCCTGCAGTGCCGCCTCAACCTTTGATGACTCCACACCAACCATCTCGACACGACCATGCCTCTCCAACAGGACCCTCTATGACTACACCTCAACCTTCGCTTCAGAAGCCCGTCTCATCGGTTCCCGTGGAGAAGACACCGAACGAACAAAAAAAGTGTGTCGCCGTATCGGTTCACGAGTCATCTCACAAGAAGACACGTAGCGAGCAAGTCGCTCAGGACAAATCGAAATCGAAGAACATTAAGGCGCTTCCACCTCCTAACCCTAAGAAATATTCTTTCGGAAGTTCGTTGGCGACCAACACAGTATTAGCCTACGCTGGATTAGGTTGTCAGAGTTTGCATACCTAGTACTTGCACAAGACCAAAGAGAAAGGGTGCGCTGATGGAATCACCGTCAGATACACGGAGGAGTATTTCTTCCACGAGCCGGCCCCCTTCGTCGTGGGCTTCGACGACTTATTCGACCTATTCAACCTCAAAGCCCTCGATGCCTCACTTCTACGACGCTGGACACTGTAAGTGTGTACAATAAGGTTCTACATTCACGTAATACCGAATATAACAACTTATTGCTTATGTATAGATACATGATTAAACATGCCCGGCGATTGAAAGAACCGGTGAGTTTCCTCGACCCACACGTGGTCTCTGAGCAAACCATCTTGGCAGACGCATCCTACGTCGAGAAATACATAACGACATGATTGCTTGCTCAAAACGACAAGGACTACATAATGGTGCTCTACAACCAGAAGTAAGTGCTTCACTACTTGCTATACAAATTTTATTTGTACTTTATACGCAGCACGAACTTAGGTTTAATGACTCAAGCGACATACATGAGTTGGCACCACTGGATCCTTTTAGTCATTATACAAAAGAGGAACCAGGTACTATACCTTGATTCCCTAGTAAAAAAAAGCCACGACTTCAGCCTTGTGCAAGGAGTACTCGACAGGTGTGCTCATTTCTTCCATACTCTCTATTGTAGTCTTCCTTCGTTTGAAATGGCCTAGGTTAACTTTTTGGAAACATGTAAGTCGTTTATCTCCTATGTTGCCGAGGGAGGGCTATACAAGGGAATGAACGCCACACTTAATCACATGACGTGATTTCCGGTACGTGCTACAACACAATAATCCTATATCATACTTCGTAATAATACGTCTCGAACTGACTATACCTATATATGTAATTCTATTTTTGCAGTGCCGCCAGCAAAAAGCAGAAGAATGTGCATTCTACGTTTGCCATCATATACAGATTCCGAGGTTTGGTTAATCTCGCAACAATTATTTTCTAATCATAAATTTAATTATATATGCTTACTACTTTACTCTTGCTAGCTACAGGGCTTGAATATAGATTTAGATTCACTCGTTCAGAGAGAGATCGCGGATGTTCGAGGGAAGCTCTGCACCTTCATCATGACGGATATCATTGGCGCCAACGGAGAGTTTCACTACTCCAACACCGCTGAACAACCTTGAATGTTTGAATAGTTGTAATTCAATTGTAACTTGACAAGGATCTAAATAACCCTCATTTATTTACTCCATAATCAAGAAATATGACGTCATAAGACATACCCCTTAAAATATCAAAAGGAAGAACTAGTCAGGAAGTCGTAGGCTACCCTACGACTACCCCCTGGTCGTAAGCTCTTCTACGACCACGGTATAATCCCTACGACTACCCCCTGGTCGTAAGCTCTTCTACGACTATGGTATGATCGTTACGAGTATGTCTGGTCGTAAGTTTTTCTACGACCGGGGCTGCTCTGATTCCTCACGACTTCTGGACCCACCCATTTGATGGACCATTAAGCGGTGGGAATCTAAGCGATCAAAATCTGCATTATCTCTGAAATAACTGTAGATAATTCCCACTATCTCTGACTGATAACTGATTGACAGCATGGGGAGGTTACTACTCCGGTAATTACTCTCATTATTACATAATAATGAGCGACTAATTAGCCTGGAAGGACAACGCCCACTATTGCTTAATATAAATAGGTATCTGTTAGAGATAGGGAGGGAGAAGGGCTTTGGGAGAAGAAACAAAGCCTTTTCTGGAGAACAGTTAGGAAAATCCTTATTCGATTGTAATCCAAAGAGCAAATACAAGATACACAGGAGTAGAGTTGTTATTCTCTCCTGAGAAGGCCCGAACCTGTATAAAAATATCCGTGTCTTCTTCGTCTGTGTGATCAATTGTGGAGACCCCCCGAATCAAACAATCTTTACGTAAGATCGGTTCTAAAACACCGACATAACTCTAGCGACAATATTTGATACATATTCGCTTCTAATTGATTTTGAGTTATAAATGATCACTTTGAGTGTCAACGATTGATTCATCTGTAATGTATCTATTTTCTGCCTGCTTGTTTTCAGAGGGCATGGCTAGCAATTCCGGAGGCTAACCGAAAATCAAAAATAAATTAGTTAGGCTGAAAGAGCTATCACAGACGGATCATAATTATGAACCGTCTGTGATATATGGATATTACAGACGGTGATCAATTTATGGATATCGAGACGGTTTATAATTAGCACCGTCTATGATATCGGTTCATAATTAGCACTGTCTGTGATATATGGATACCACAGACGGTTCATAATTATCACCGTCTGTGATATGTGGATATCACAGATGGTTGTTAATTAGCACCGTCTGTGTTGTGACTTATCACAGACGGTTTTTTAACCGTCTGTGATAACCGCCAGTTATCACAGACGTCTAACCGCCAGTTATCACAGACGTACAAAAACACAAACGGTTCCTAACCGTCTGTGATGACGGTTCCGAACCGTCTGTGATAACATTTTCTGTAGTAGTGGATTGAAAATTAGGCAAATATAATAATTCAGGTTATAAAATAGACTTATTCCGTCACTAATTGCTTCCTGCCTAACAACAGCGTGTGGAAGACGTTAAAACTGTTCAGTACCTCGTCAGATGCATCTTCCGCTGATTATGGCGTACATGCATACGGAAGCCGTGCACCCCTGGATCAAGCAGCGCGGGGAGACGATTGCGTTCCATCCCCGGGATTTCCAAGTTTGCTTCCAGAACTTCTGTCCCGAGCGAGTGACACGTCCCGTCCTCTAGCGCGAGGCAAAGAATACCACACTTGTTTTTTTTTTTTTTATTTTTATCCAGAACGCCAATTCATCCATGAATATAATGTAGTAGAATCAAGTATTCTTCCACGAGAGCGGAAGAATTGGTCACACATGGATAACCACGGAAGAAATTTGCGCCCATTCGCCTTGATTTTTTCCAATCAGCCGTTCAAGATTGGCAGATCGATGCTAACTGTACCGCCGGTAACGCGGCTCTAGATGCAAGTTTCGATCTATCTGCCGGCCGGTGTGACCATTTCTACGTGCGTTAAATGTTGGTCCGAGTCAAGGAGGTCGCGTGCGCGGGTAGCTGCTTGCGTGGCGCGCGCGATTGGCAGATCGATGCTAACTGTACAGCCGGTAACGCGGCTCTACATGCAAGTTTCGATCTATCTGCCGGCCGGTGTGACCATTTCACGTCGTTAAATGTTGGTCCGAGTCAAGGAGGTCGCGCGCGCGGTAGCTGCTTGCGCGCGCGCGCGATTGGCGGTCGATGCTAACTGTACCGCCCGATAACGCGGCTCTAGATGCAAGTTTCGATCTATCTGCGGCGGTGTGACCATTTCTCGTGCGTTAAATGTTGGTCCGAGTCAAGGAGGTCGCGTGCGCGGTAGCTGCTGCGCGGCGTGCGATTGGCGATCGATGCTAATCGTATCGCCGTAACGCGGCTCTAGATGCAAGTTTCGATCTATCGCGGCCGGTGTGACCATTTCTACGTGCGTTAAATGTTGGTCCGAGTCAAGGAGGTCGCGTGCGCGGGTAGCTGCTTGCGCGGCGCGCGATTGGCAGATCGATGCTAACTGTACCGCCGGTAACGCGGCTCTAGATGCAAGTTTCGACCTATCTACCGGCCGATGTGACCATTTCTACGTGCGTTAAATGTTGGTCCGAGTCAAGGAGGTCACGTTCGCGGGTAGCTGCTTGCGCGGCGCGCGCGGACGTCACACTGCTTATCTTTTGTTCGTTCCTGGTGATTATCTATCTATATACTTTCCTACTACAACTGATGTCTCTATCTTTAGGTTACATTGGGTTCAACTAGTTGCATGTCTACTTTGTCTGCGTCCACTAGCTGATGTGCGTCTCTTCATGTAATCATATTTGGCATTGGCAACGCCAACGTGTATTACTCCATTATTCTCTGTATCTTTGTTTTTTTTTTTAAAAAAGTAGAATGAGGGAACCCATGACCTCAGCCATCACATCTTGGAAGATATTGCTGGATATTTTCTTGGCCTAATTAATGTCAATTGTCATTTGTCAAGCCAGTTCTGCATGTGATATCTAGAATCTAGATGTTTGATATTCCGCGGTAGTAGGTGGAGTGTTATTGCAGGAACTGTCTTGAGTCTAGTCAAGCTGGTTTGAAGAAAGAAATAAAGGCCGAGCTAGTTTGAACCATTGGTTTAGTACTCTGACATCAAGGAATGTTGAATTGTTACAATGCAAGCCCCCCTCCCCCCAAATATAATACATGAGATCTCATACTATGTAAGGACGGGCCGTGGCCTGATAGAGTGGGAGCAAGTGTGTTCATATTCAACCATCTGAGTTTGATCCCTAGAAAACACATATAGTGCTTTATTTGACCGTAGTAAATACACAGTGTGCATTCAATGAGATAGCGTGTGACATGCCCCGTGAGTTTCCAGACCTCCCCAATCCGTGGCCTGTGTATTTGGACATTCACGCATGGATGTGCGCTAGGGCTGTTCATTTTTATATCGTACCGAACAAACCGTACCGAAAATACCGAACCGTACCGGTTAACTCGGTTTGACCGGTATTCGGTATTCGGTACGGGATTCGGAAATCTGATTTCTGGTATTTCGGTTTTTTCAGTAAAAACCGATTGAAAATCGAAAATACCGAAAAAACCAAAATCAGCAATGTTCGGAGTAGTCTACCGTCTACGCGCGTAACTCTGGCTCAGGCGCTCGCTCGGTCCATCCACCAGCCAGCCCAGCCAGCAGCCCCATTTCATCATACGCAGTCGGCCCATCCACCAGTCAGCCCAGCCAACTCTCTCTCATCCCACGCTCAACTGAACTGGCCGCTGGCGCTGCCGCGCTTGTGCATGATTGCATGTGCATGTGCAGCATGGTAGAACTATTAACTCCCAACTCCAGTCTCCTGAGATATCAACTTATCAAGGCAAACCTGCTGCAGCTAATATTGTGAAGTGAGAACTCAAAATTGTTGGTCCTCTTTTCAAGGTATCAATTTTAGGAATAAAATGCTCTGCTAGAACTATTTATTTCTATCGAGACAATGTTACTCTGCTGTGATGTATTTGTACTCATAGTATTTCTTTGTTGTATGATGGAATGAATTTATGGTTTTCAGAATGAGTCAGTAGACTAGGAAGTACTGCTGCCGGATGCCACTGGTGGCTTGCCGGGCAGC
The DNA here is from genome assembly GCA_036346255.1 of Ampelocalamus luodianensis. NCBI lineage: Eukaryota > Viridiplantae > Streptophyta > Magnoliopsida > Poales > Poaceae > Ampelocalamus > Ampelocalamus luodianensis. The sequence continues at coordinate 15,239,357 of CM070621.1, read as the reverse complement.
CGGCTAGGCAACTTGCCGGCTTGCCGCAACGGCGCAACATCATTACTCATTCGCAATTCGCGTCAACTTTGGTAAATATGGTATTTACCGATATCGTACCGAAATAAATTGGGATTTACCGAAACAAAACCGTATTTTTAAAAACACCGTATTTACCGAACTAACAATACTGTATTTACCGAACCGAAAAAACCGAACGAACACCCTACTGTGCGCCATCCACCTTTTTTTTTAATCGAAAAGCAGGAGGAGTGTCTTTTATATTGATAAAGCATGAGAAAACAAAATAAAAGAGAATACAATGGTTCACCGACGGCGACACCCCATACAAGAGAGAACCTGCAACTAGATGCGCCTTACAGCACCCTAAACAACAACACTGGAGGTAGAGGTGAAAACCAACTGGCAAACGCCTAAACAACTCCAATTGCTCTGCCTTAAGGAAGGTCAAACCTCCCCGCCCAATGTGCAGAAACTCCGAAACTGGCTAAACCAAGCAGCGTAGAGGATCACCAATGCACAAGCTTGAGAGAAAAGAATAGAGGTAGGGGCAACGCGAATCCACGCGCTGACAGGACAACCGGCAAGGTGCTTCAAATGAATTGGGTGAGAAGGCGGCTCCTCCCCTTGGCGACAATGGTGGATGACAGAACACATCACTCGCCAACTCGACTCCTCACCACCTCCTCCCACCGGCTCATCCATGGTGTCCTGGACCAGCTGCTACAAACGAGGCCTCCAGGACGGTCATCTTGCGCCTCCTAATAACACTTCAACGGCAAGAGCCCGACTCTCAGGCCTCTTCCACCGGCTGGCTTGCTACTCCTCAGGTCACCGGTCTACACTTGGAGCGCCTTGGATAAGTAGCAAGATTGGTTCCTCTCCGCAACCACGCCAACACTTGGAAACCAGCGGCTTGTATAGCAACGAGGATCGGGGAGGGAAGACGGAGGCTCTGCATCCGGGGGTGAGGAGGGCCCTCTGTTATGGCGGACTATTGCGGCTTGTTGGTCTTGACGCTGATGGCACGATTGGTGGCTTCTAGACATGTTCAGCACAATCATGGTAGAACTTGAGCGATACGCCCCTTGTGGACGGCGCCGCCGACTTGATGTGCTCCCCAGTCGTGGTGGCTCTCGGCGACAGCTACTGTCGATGACGATGGTGACCTCCCCGGCGTTGGTGACCTCCTCGGCGCGGATCCTCTTGATGCGCTCTAGACAGTCTGCCCGACGCCTCCTCGGCGGGGCGCCTCCCACAGGTGCAACACCGGCAACGGTAGGGGTGGGGGGGGCTGACCGGCAACTCCACGCTCGGCAAGACTCCCTCGGTGGCGATGCTTCCTAGACTGCGAGCGCGACAGACACAACAGTCGGCCGGGGAGCAAGCCGGCAGCTCCTTGTGCACGGCGCCGCCGACTTGATGTGATCGTCGGTCATGGTGGCTCCCGGCGATGGCTGCTATCAACGACGATGGCGACCTCCCCGGCGCGGATCCTCCCAACACGCTCCAAACAGTCTGCCCACGCGGGGGCGCCTCCCACAGGCACAACACCGGCAGCAGCAAGGGGAGGCTGTGCGGCAACTCTACGCCCAGCAAGACTCCCTCGGCGGCGGCGCCTCCTAGCCCGTGGGTGCGGTAGACCGACGGCCGATCGGTGAGCAAGCGGGGAGCTTCAGCGGCGTAGCGAACGGGTTCCAGATCTAGATCTAGAACAAACCATCAAAGGGGTGGCACCAGCAAGCTGTGAGAGGGCTCCATCGGAGGTCATGGGGGGCATGGAGGCAACCGGGGGACGTCTCCCAGCCGTCTCGACGCGTGCTTCTCTTGAGGCTAGGGCTGACAAGAGAGGGGTGGAGGGAGAGGGAGAGGGAGGGAGGAGGGGGCTTGGCAGGAGTGGGGGCGCCGCTGGTATCGAAGCCTCGGCGGCGGTTGGCGGAGAGATGATGTCGGGCCGCCAGGCGGCTGCTGTCGCCTCTCGGGTCGCCTGTGGGAGCGACACGAGAGGTGTGCAACGTTCATCGTGCTTTGAAAAGATCTCATTACATGAAACAATATTTTATTCATGCACGAGTACCGCGTATATACCAATGTATGCACCACGTTGTTTTTATTTATTAAGACAAGATCAGATCTGTGTGCTAGCTTTATTTATGGTATACAGCCACACCAAGATCAGATCAGGCCCACATCACTTGTACGGTCGCTAAGCTCATGGGCAGAAGACGATCTGGTAGTTGGTGCCGGCTGGGCAAGTGAAGGTGCTGCTTGGGTCGTCCTTGGGGTAGCTGTACGCGTCCGGGCACAGCCGCTTGAAGAACTCCGAGTAGTTGGTCGGCCCACAGTTGTTCGCCGCCGAGCCGGTGCAGCAGTACTTGTCCTGCCTGAACACCGTGCATGCGTTGTTGCACCCTCCCGCCGTCCGCAGCTCGCTCGGGCACTGCGGCGTGATGACCGCCGCGCACCGAGGCCCGCCCTTGGGGCACCCGGCGCCGCTGCCGGCCGGCAGGAAGGCCATGGGCACGTTGAAACCGTCGATGAGGGAGATGTCGAAGAAGTCGAGGTTGTTCCACTGGTTGAGCGCGAACTCGGCCAGCGTGTTGGGCGGCGCCCCGTAGGCCGTGCACTGCAGCTTGCCGCTGCAGTCGCCCGTCTGGCACTGCCCGTTGCCGTTGCCGTCGAATCCGCAGCCCGTGCGCGCCACGTTGACCAACTCGGCAAGCGCCTTTGTATTAGTTTCTAAGCCGGTGGTGCCGGCCGGCACGTTGATGGTCCATGTCTCCCCGGCTCTTGTTCCAACATCGGCTTCCGCCAGCGACCGAGGCCCGCCCTGCCCCCGCCTGATGGCACGGCCGCCGGCCACAAGGTGTATTCGCACTTGTTGGTGATGGTGAGCGTCGCGGCGTCGGCGGCCGCGACGAGGAGGAGGAGAGGGAGGATGGAAGTGTGGAGAGGGATGCCATCGTGTTAGCGGCTTCTTTTGCTCTGCTCGTGTAGTAGAATTCGTTGCTGCAGTGGGGGAAATGGAGTTCGATAGGGTGTATATTTATAGGGTCGGAGTCGGATAAAGTGGAATTCAACGTTTGCAACTTGGAAACGTAACTTTTCTACGTGGTTGCTTTGTGGGGACCGCAGGAAAAAAAACGCTTGCGTGTTAAGCTCGCGAGGCAGCTTAGGCCAGAGGAGCAAGCGAGACACAGGACCACGCTTCACTCCCAAAGCCGCATCCTTCTCCTCGACCCGGAGCTGGTGAACCGTAGAGCGGAATGCTGCCATGCACCGTAGTCCGATTCATTGCCGCCGCGGCCACCCGAGGGCATGACCCTTGTTTTAGAGGTTGCCCGAGGGCAAACTTGAGGGCCCAAAACTTAAACAAGAGCAGAATATCTTCGTAACGCTGTGGGCATTCATACAGTCTGCTGTTGCGGACGAATCCTCCAATGTGTGCAGCCCATGAAGTACAATAGTGTAGGGCCCAGCAAGATCTCTTGACAATCATTTGGGCGTCCTGGAAAATGAGCATGCGGCCTAATAACTTCCCGAGTCTGTAACCAGGAGGGAAGGAAAACGCGTTTCTGGTTGCCGCGGACCACCCGTTCCCGCCGAGGTGCAGGCGCCACGCGGGCGGTCGCAGATTTCCGTCACCCCGGTGATACTAGGCTGGGCTGAGGAACGCAGCCCAGACGGCCCAGTTGGAGCATAGTGGTAGCGGCTTCCGTGACCCAACATCATGGGCAGCCGTTGAGGCGCAGATGGATAGTGCGGCATTCGTAAGTTGTTTATTACCCTCCTAAAAAAATTACTGAAATTTTATTAAACATAGGTTATATATTTTATCTATTAAATTAATATATAATCATATATCACATCAATCTTTACACAAATTCAATGGTCATAATAATTAGCTTAAATTTTAAAAAATTTCTAACGATTTAGAAATAGTAAATCTAAAAATTTCAGAACGAACGAGCCGCGCGTGCGCCCCTTTCACCTAGACTTTTCTGTTGCCGTTCAAGATCGGCGCATACTGCTACAGTATCGCGATGCTGAAACTGGGCACATGTCCCGGCCGCACCACCATTTTCCACGTGCATTGTATAGCGCCCACGCCGACGAGGCCGCGTGCGCGGGCAGCTGCTACGTGTTAGCTAGGCTCTGTTGCGGGACATCGAATCTGTAGTTCCTGTTAGGAAACCGGGCCCAGGACCGGGAGTCACGGCCTGGTGGGCTCCTCATCCCAAACCCTAGAAGGTCGTAGTCTATAAATAGGGGGTGCTATTCATTGTAAAGGATTGATCGTTTGATGAAGGAATAAAGAGAAGCAAGAAGTCCCCCTACATCTCTGTGTTCTATCTCTTATTCTGTTCTTGTTGTTCATGCATTATTCTTACGATTCTATGCTTGTCTACGAGTAATCGCCGATTTGGACTCGCGACGGTTCCTCAACACGTTATCAGCACGATCGACTCTCCTCGCATCGAAAAGGTAACTGTCGATGAACGACACTCGTAGATTGAATTGTTTTCTAGATCGCTTTCAATTATGCAATTGTTGCTTTCTAGATTATTTTCTACGGTGCAAATTCGTTCTAATCTACCGCGAGCCGACTTGAAGTCGCCGGCCAAGCCGATCGGTTGGATTGTATGAAAAAACGGATGTCGATTGCATCGTAGATCATTGTATGAATAATATGCATCGCATGAACAGTTAACACGGAAAAAATTTTTGGCCGCTGCCTTGGAGCCGACGACGGCAAGTGCCCCGCACGCTTTCTCCCCGCGCTTGCGGTTTGCGGTACCACGCGCGTGGCGCATGCGCAACCGGCCGCTTGCATGCGCCTCCGGCGCGCGCGTGAAGTCGCATAATGAAAAAAAGGGGGGGAAAGAAAAAACGACGGAGGAGGTGTGGCGCCGACATCGCATGGACGGCCACGCCGCCGCACCACACGGCCGCCACCGCCCGGAAGCCCGCAGCACCGGCCGCCTCACCCGAAGCTACCTCCACGCTCGAAGCCTCCCGCATAGGGCACCCCGCGCCACCGCCGGAACACGGGTGCGTTGCGTGCGCCGCCCCAGCGCCCGCCGACGCCGCCCGCCAACACCGCGCTGCGTCGCGCGGCGCCACTCCACCCGCGTCGCCATGGCCGCGGCGCCGCCTTCCGCCAGCAGAAGCTGCCGAGTCGCGCCACCAACCGGCCGGCCGCCTCGCATGATGACGTCGCTGAGCGCCGCTGAGCCGCCGCTGAGCGCCGCTGCGCCGCTGGCGCCGCCGGAGCATCACATGCACGCCGCCGCATGGCCGCCAACCCGCTCGCGCAGTGCACGCTGCGCTGAGCGCCGCCGTGCGTGCTCGCCTGCATGGCGCGCGCGCCGTCTGGCCGCCAGCGGCCCGTATGGCCACGCCGCCGCCGACCCCGCCGCCTCGGACCTCGTAGCACGCCCCAAACACACTCGCCGCCGCGCCACACGACGGCGCGCGCTTCGAACTCGGGAGCTAGGGGAACCCTAGCTCCCACGTAAGATACGGACGGGGCAGGCCAAGTTTTTAGGCCGCGGCCCATTGAAAATGGGCGAAAGAAAAGGGGCCCTCAGCCGGTGAAAAAAAGGAGGAAGGCTGAAAAAGGAGATTTTTCAGTAAGGCCCTTTGTGATTCTGAAAATCACGGGGGTCCTTGCGGAAGTAAGGAAATTTTGCAGAAAACCTCTGGAATTGGGAAATTTACGGGATTATATATATTCTCGCAGAATAACCCCTCAGGAATTTGAAAATTGCGCGAAAACTTTTCTCGGCATTGAAATTTTGCGTGTTAACCCCTGAAAATTGCAGAATTTACCGAAAATACTTTTTCTAGCAGAAAATGGTCTCGGGAATTCAATTTTGAATCGGTTTTTGCATTTAAAACATGTTTAACTTTGTTATTATTTCTATGCAATTTATTTACGGTATTTACTGTTTTTGATTACCTGTAATTGTTGACATTACTTTTAATCATTGAAAATAGCAGTAAAACATGAAAAATGCATAGAAAATACTGAATCTGAATCTGAGTTCGATGAGCATTATGAAAATTTTGCAACCATTTTATGCAGATTACTACCAGTAATCCTTTGAACTTTTTGTATGAATATGAAGATGACTGGCATCACGAATCAGGAATTCGAAGAACTGACCCAGTATGGCCAGAATTTGTATAGAATTTATATCAGTCTCCAATTCTGTGGTAATGTGATCACGGATGAGCAGACGATTGGGAAGACCCTCGCTACCTTTCACCCGAATGCAGTACAATCCGTACGCAACTATCGTCAAGACGGCTACATGAAGTATGCCGAATTAATTGACATCATGCAAGTTGCGGAAGCTCAAGGTATTGTTCTAGGAAAGAACTTTATCTTGCAGCCACCTGGTAGCAATGTTGGCCATGAAGCCACTGCTAGCAGCTACAAGGTGATGAAGTCTCTCACAAATGAGAGGAGCAAGAAGGGCACAGAGGATTCACATCCATCCCTCCTTTGGACATCGCAGCGGCCACAGCCGTAGCTGCCAAAGAGGAGAAGATCGCGCATGGAGCCGATTTAGGCAGAAGTTCCTGAATACTTTGCCTATTAGATCCAGTGCACGCATTGCACTCGGACCTTTTATAGAAACTTGCAGTTTGTAATTGAAGCAGAATTTTGAATTATTGAATAATGGTTGCAAGCTCTAGAAGAGCAAAAGCATTAAATTCTTATTATGAGTCCTGCAAGACTTATTTTCCCGTCTTTATAATAGCAAGTTATGTTCGATATCCGAAGTATTTTATTTATGTGTTGCTTGCTTTCGCTACATATTAATAAAGTACATTATATTAGAACGCGTGTGGCGCCTATGGAGAAGCATGCTTAGCATGTACCAAGCAACGAATACCATCCCGAGAGAAACGAAAATTTTCGGTCGATCGGAAGAATCTTTGGTAGTCTTCACGACGATCATGACAGGCGATACTTGTATAATAAGCTCAGGAAGGGCCATAATTATACTCCCAACGGGCACAACTTTGGTCATTGAAGAAGACTTGTTGTACCCAGAATCGACTAGAACTCTCAAGGATATTTGCGCTAACAGTTTCCATGTAGAGACTGAAGAAGAGTATGGGGGGGGGGGGGGGGGGGGGGGGGGGGGGGGGGGGGGGGGGGGGGGGGGGGGGGGGGGGGGGGGGGGGGGGGGGGGGGGGGGGGGGGGGGGGGGGGGGGGGGGGGGGGGGGGGGGGGGGGGGGGGGGGGGGGGGGGGGGGGGGGGGGGGGCGCGCCGACTTGATGCTCCTCGTCGTGGTGGCTCTGCGCACCATGCTATCGATGGATGGTGACCTCCCGGCGCAGGGACCTCCTCGCGGGATCCTCTTGATGCGCTCTAGACGACCGCCGGCGCCTCCCACAGGTGCAACACCGCACCGGTAGGGGTGGGGCGACCGGCAACTCCACGCCGGAAGACTCGGTGGCGATGCGCTCCTAGATCGCGAGCACGAGACACAATGGGCCGGTCGGGAGCAAGCCGGTAGCTCTTGTGCACGGCGCCGACTTGATGTGATCGCCGATCATGGTGGCTCCGGCGATGGTCGCTATCAACGCGATGGCGACCTCCCGCGGATCCTCCGGTGCGAATACTGCTCATTACAAAGCGTGAAGAAAGTGAAAAATAACATTAGAATATCTTCCTTCATATGAAATTGGGCTATACTACACTAATACTAAGGCACCTGCATTTATATCTTGCCTTGAAAATCGTATTTAGAAGCTCTAAACTTTTCTATCTCGGCATGATAGATTATGTCGACTAAGTCTTAGGATAATGAGAAATATTATTAACAATTCACAGGGACATAATATGAATGTAAAGAATTTTCCGAATCCGGAAGATTTTGTGTGCCCCGCATGTGCCACCGGAAAATTAATTACTAGACTTTTCGCTCTGAAAGCGAAGAATGAAGTCCTACATCCTGGACCGTATCGAGAGAACTTTTGCGGACCTATCATTACTGTAAGGGCCATTTAGGTATTTTATGGTGCTCATCGATGCTTCCTCGTAATGGTCGCGTATGTTTATTGTCTCACGAAACCATGCTTTTGCAAAGCCAATCTCGCAGATAATTAAAATTAGAAATATTTTCCACGATCATCATGAGAAGTCCACCCGAATGGACAACGCCGAGAACTTACTTGAAGGCATTTGATGATTATTGCATGAAAATGGGAATTAAAGTTGAGCATTTTGTACCGCATGTCCACACCCAGAATGGACTAGCAGAACTTTGAAGAATTGTAATTTACCAACTACATGTTGGGGACACGCATTCCTGCCCGCAGCATCTCTCATCAATTTTAGACCGTCGGCCTATAACATCCATCCACCTATGCAACTAAGCGCAAAGACGGCAAAACTACTCATCTTCGCAGTTTGGTTGCAATGATTATATACCTATACCACCACCACAATGACGCAATGGGTCTTCTCAGAAAGTGCAGGATATCGTTGGTTATGAGACAACATCCATAATTAAGTATTTGGACCCTATGACTGGAGATTTGTATAATGTCCGATTCGCTGATAGTACATTAGATGAGGTTAATTTCCCGTCATTAGGGGGAGGAAATCAACCCTTGATGATAATGTCGGAAATAATTGAAGTCTAGAAGACAATTGAAGTCCGAAGATAATTGAAATCTATGCATATGACCCAGCACTAGTGAAGCAAATAGAAGTCAGAAGATAATTGCAGTCGTAAGATAATTGAATTGAAGTCGAAGACAATTGAAGTCCGAAGATAATTGATTTGCAAATATTAGTGAATCACCGTTGTCGGACCACTTTAGTGATTTGAAGAGCGTGACCAAGTAGCATTTGCACGCACGCAATGCACCGAGAGGGTTGAAATACCGATGAAGGTATCCTAATCCTGTCCTAAGGCCTCTGAAGGACGAGAACTCAGGCCTCGAATCCAAAATGCAAGGGGCGCTGGTGAAAAGGATAAGAAGGACTTGACACACCCGATCACGAAGTGCCCCGTAACGGAAGGGGCCGGTTGAGACTGATGCCGGTATGGAACCTTGGAAAAGACATACCAGAGGTGAACATCCCCATGAAGGAGACATCGGCATGGATGTGTGCGCACACATCGGAATTTGAAAAACTAAAGGACTTGCCCGCAATTGGAAGCAAATGGTGAGTGAGTAGAAGCATTAGAAGAATCGCCCCTTGAAGAAATAGTTATAAACTTTATGACCTCGGGAGAATCTTTGAATATGACAACAACCAATGTCGACATATACTTTGTAAAGAAACTTGCCACAAACATCAATCTTGATTCAGAGCCTGTATCGCTCGCTGAATGAAAGAAAAGATCAGATTGAAAGAAGACAGTAAAAACTGAATTATTCTCTTCAAATAAAAGAAGGACGTTTGGGCCTGTAAGCCGTACGCCTTCCCTTGTGCACCCCGTAGGGCATAAGTGGATATTTGTTCGAAAGAGAAATGAAAAGAAGCAAGGCTCGTTGCATAAGGTTTCATTGAACATCTAGGAGATGATTATGAAGAAACCTATTCCCCGATCATGGGCAGAACCCCCTTTAGACATTTATCTCAATGGCAGTGAACTTGAAGTTAGAATTGAAATTGATGGATGGGGTACCAGCATACCTTTATGAAATATTGGATTCGGACATTTATATGAAGATACCTGAATGTATCCCTGTCCCGAACCAAGATAGAGCAAATAGAAATATGTACAGTGTGAAACTCAGAAAGTCATTGTACGAACTTAAGCAATCAGGCAGAATGTTGGAAAGGTTAGACTTTGAAAAGGCATACCCTTTGAAAGTGCCAATGGTCGGGAGATCTTTGCAGTAAGACAAGGACCCGTACAGACCTAGAAAAGAGGGGGAGGAAGTCCTGGGACCAGAATTCTCATATTTAAGTGTGATAGAAATACTCATGTATTGAACAAACTGTACTAGATCAGACATTGTATTTGCCGTGAACCTATTAGCAAGGTATAGTACAGAACCTGCCAAAGGCATTGGCAGGGAATGAAGGACATCTTCTGATACCTCCAAAGAAGCAAAAGAACTTGGTCTGTTCTATAGAAAGAACCAAGACCTAACTATGAATGGCAATGCAAATAACGGGTACTTGTAGGACCCGCATACAGCCAAATAGCGAACAGGCTATGTATTCTTATGTGGTGGAACTGCAATTCCATAGAAATCGTCTAAGCAGAATCTTGTACCGACTTCGACGAACCACTCGGAAATGATAGCACTGTATGAGGCCTCACGAGAATGTGCTTGGTTTCAGCAGATGATTCACCACATCCAGCAGTCGTGTGGATTGAATACCGCACAAACCCCCACTGTTATCTATGAAGATAATGCAGCTTGTGTTGCACAAATGCAGATGGGTTATGTGAAGAATCCTCTCACAAAGCATATCAAACCCAAGTTCTTCTATGCTCATGAAATGCAAAAGATGGACGAAATTAAGGTACTGCATACTAAGTCATGTGAAAATCTTGCAGATTTGTTCACTAAGTCACTTCCAGCATCTAGCTTTGAAAGGTGCATATGTGGAAATTGGAATGATGAGACTTAGAGAAGTGCATAATTCAGGGGGAGAATCTTCACAAACTCATTACTAAAGCTTGATCACGAAGATCGAGTACCCAAAGAGCAAATCCTGAAGATTAAATGAAATTGGGTGGATTGTACTCTTTTTCCCTTGACGAGTTTTCCTGAAGTTTATCGGTTAAGGTTTTTAATGAGACAATTCGTGCAGCATAACAGAACATGATTCATGTACTCTTTCTCCAAATTTTTCCCACTGGGTTTTTATGGAGTTTTGACGAGGCATGGGCATGAAGGATGAGTGCCCAAGGGGGAGTGTTAGGGAAACGGCCGGACCGGAGTCCCGCCCAAGGTGGGCTCTCATCCCAAACCCTAGAAGGGTCGTAGTCTATAAATAGGGGGTGCTATTCATTGTAAAGGATTGATCGTTTGATGAAGGAATAAAGAGAAGTAAGAAGTCCCCCTACATCTCTGTGTTCTATCTCTTATTCTGTTCTTGTTGTTCATGCATTATTCTTACGATTCTATGCTTGTCTACGAGGTAATCGCTCGGACTGGACTCGCCAGCGACGGTTCCTCAACAGTTCCTACTCGAAAATTGAGGTCGTCTCTACTGTACTTATCGGTTTGCATTACCTGTACGCGTGCGTCCACGCGCGCCTCTGGATTTGGCATTGGCAACGTGTACTGCTCCTGTACTCCACCCCCCCGGGGGCTGGGGCATGTCTAGTGCAATTGGAGTTTGATGATATCCGCTTGGCTTGACGTCAAATAGGTTTGGCATGCGGTACACTATCCAAGGCTTGGTACGTGTTCCGTCGTGGCAGTGGATCAGGATGGAGATGTTACTTCAGGCTGACTGGTCTAGTCAGGCCGTCATGGCCCTAAAAAATGAAAGAAAGCCAGGAAAGAGCGAGAGAAAACCTCGCCGAGTGATGAGTTTGCTTGTACGTACGATCGAGAAGAGCCTATCCAAGCTCGCTCGTTGCGCCGGCTGCCATTGTTGACGCTAGCTCTGCTTTCGTTAAATCAGTCAGATTCCTTTTGGTGTCGTCGAAACTTACGCTATATACAGAGTGCAACCAGTGAGGGATCACCATGTGTAACGACGTTTATTCCTTTATTTTTACCGTCAACAATTTTCAACAACATTTTTCCCCATGCAACATAAAACTATCCATGCTGATGCAGCGGTGCACCATATATATACACGACGTATAATGTATACTTCCAGACGCAACTAGAGCATTTTATTCTTGTACGAGTTTCCCCGGGTTGAATATCATACACGCGTACATCGATGTCCGGCGGTGTACATCATGTATACATCATTCTACATACCCATTTGTTTTTATTTATTAAGATAAAATAGGATAAACTTATGCTTATCTGTATGCCATATAGCAACACAGAGTCCAAGGTCCAACCGACCACTTCGTCCGTTGCTCATGGGCAGAAGACGATCTGGTAGTTGGTGCCGGCCGAGCAAGTGAAGGTAGTGTTGCGGACGTCCTTGGGGTAGGTTATCACGTCGGGGCACAGCCTCTTGAAGAACAGCGAGTAGTCGGTCGGCCCGCAGTTGTTGGCCGCCGTGCCGGTGCAGCAGTACTTGTCCTGCTGGAACGTCGCGCACGGGTTGTTGCACCCTGCCTTCGCGCGCAGCACGCCGGGGCACTGCTGCGTGATCTCCGCCGGGCACCGCGGCCCGCCCCTGGGGCACCCGCCGGCCGGCAGGATGGCCATGGGCACGTTGAAGCCGTCGAGGAGGGAGATATCGAAGTAGTCGAGGTTGTTGCGCTGGTTGAGCGAGAACTCCGCCAGCGTGGTGGGCGGCGCCCCGCGGTTCTTGCACTGCAGCACGCCGCCGCAGTCGCCCGTCTGGCACTGCCCGAGTTTGCCGTTGGACTCGAAGCCGCAGCCCGTGCGCCCCCACACGCGCCCGCCCCTTGTGCCGGCCGGCACGCGGACGGTCCACGTCTCCCCCGTCTCGAGCTTCCTGCCCCCGCCGGGCGGCACGGCCGCTGGCCACACGGTGTATCCGCACTTGTTGGTGATGGTGAGGGTCGCGGCGTCGGCAGCAGCGACGAGGAGGATGAGGAGGGGGAGGATGGAAGATGTGGCGAGGGAAGCCATTGTGCTAACGTTTTCTTACGCTGTGCTCCTGTATTGTACTACTAAAGTCGTCGTTGTAGTGAGGAACAATGGAGTTGGGGTGGTGGATATTTATACGTCTGGAAAGAGTGGAATTCAATATTTGCAACTTAATTTGCATGCGCAAATTTTCTTGCAAACTTCCACGAGTTTGGTGAGGCAACTTTATAACGGAGTCCAAGTTGTCTTTGCTGGAATGGTCTACGTACGGAGTAAAACTACAAACGGAATTATGCATCAATTCTTGACTTGATAATGCAAAAATCCACGAACTGATATTTTAGAGGATCTCAATACAAAAAGAAAATGGGGTTGCTCACAACCGGTCCAGATTTTTCACATGGAAATTGAATCTATCTTTACTTATTTAGTAGCGATCATACGACATTGATCTCAAATCAGATAAAAAGCACAAGTAGAACTGAACTATAAATGAGTTTATCAAGAAAATAAAGTAAAAGAAAAATGGATCTGAAATAAAAAATATATACGGCCATGTGGCCGTGTCCCTCTGAATCACATGTCTAGCATCTAGCCTCTTCTTTTTCTTTCGAGAAGGACCAGAACGCTCGCATCGCCCACTTGATCGGTGCTATTTGATCATGGTTCCATGTCCGGTTTTCGCACCTCCGCTTCAAAAAGTTTCTTATAACTCCATCTTATATACCAACAGACTTATAATTGTATCTACTTTTTATCATAAAAAACTCAAATTTTCGAAAAGAAAGCAGAAAAACCGGCCTGTGTTTTGGTCTGTTTTCGCCGAAAAATCCTTCGGTATTGTCCCGATGTATTTGATCACTCACACAACTGCTCCTGTAAACATCGTGTTTGATGAGACGTGCTGATATTGTACGTGCGCGTGTTTGTTCTATTCTTTTCGTAACTACGATTCTTCCTGTCGGTCCAGACTCCAGGAATTTTCGTTTGGAAAGGGAACAGAGATCCGGGCGGCGTCGAGGCAGCGCGGGCAATCAGTCTGCAGCCCAGAGGGTTCCGAGATGGACAGCCTGGTAAGCGGTTTGGCACTGGGCCAAGCCGCGGTGGGTGCAGCAGCCCATGTAGCCTGCGACGGGGCCTAGCAGCGTAAAATTTTTATCCACTCGGCCGGAGGTTGGTACCCGTCATCAACTGGGCCCAGTTTCAGCACACACGTGCATAGCTGTTTAGTACATACTCTAAAAAAAACAGTGTAGTGCATTCCCTCAAAAAAAAAAAAAAAACCCGGCAGTGTAGCACATTCACTAAAAAAAAACCGGCAGTGTAGTACATAGCAGTAGCGCCGTAGCGGGCCTCCGTGACCCATCCATCACCCAACTGCAAGGTGCAGCCGTAGATCGAACAGTACGGTGAAGCGATTGCATTTTTCCGGGGGTTTTCCCGGCACTTTGATCCCAAGCAGCAAGGGCTTGTTTGTTATAAACCTGTGAGTTGGGAAATAAGCTGAATTATCGCCTTCTAAGGTTAGGGCTGTGTTGGACTGTGATACAGCGAGGGCATGGCTGGGCACAAGCCATTTGTGGCAATTAGAGGTAAATATTGAATAAATAGAAGGGGCAGCGGTGGAGGAGGCAAACGGTGCCGGGTAGCCTCCTCTAGAGAAGGAGGCAACAAAGGGACACTCACCGGGGCGGATGCTATTAAGTTCATGGGTGTTCACTTGAACACCCATTATTTTACAAAAATTCAATATATATATATATATATATATATATATATATATATATATATATATATATATATATATTTAAATTGGTCAGCCAAACTATAATTCCCTTTCAGCTCATCAAACCATGTATCCTTCCAGCGTCCCACAACCTCAAACTAGCACATTTGATAGCCAGCCCATGGTCACACACTATTTGGCTTTTGCTCTTTGGGCATTGGACCATTCGGTCCAATCACAACAAGATCATTTCCTCTCATTTCTCTCTAACCCTATCAATCAACAGACAATAGCCGGCTCTCATATCTCTCCCTCTGTCTCTCTGGATGCGGTAGCGCCACCACAAAGCCAAACCCGGCGGCAGGGCGGAGGTCGGAGGAGCAAGGTCCAACACCGGCCACCGGTCGGGCCGTTGTTGTTGGGGCACCGAGCGGGGAGGGCGACTGGGTAGCCCTGTGAGTCATCTGCAGCCGGCGGTAGCGACCCAACACCTCGTGCAACTCTTGACAAGAAGCCAGTGCAGAGGTGAGTTCAATCCGAATTACCAGATTCTCAATTCCCAAATCAGAAAAGAGCAAACTCAAATGCCCAAATCAATAATTTTGTTTGTGTTAGTTTGAATTGTGATTGGTAAATCTTGTCTTTTCTTGATTATTTTGTAATTTCACTAAATTATTTGAGATGTTGTCTAGTATGAATAATTTGTATTCTGGTTTTTGCTATTGTGTACCTTTATATTTTACTTGTCATTAGTATGAATAATTTGTATTCTGGTTTTTGCTACTGTGTACCTTTATTTTTTACATTGAACAATATTTTTGTAATTTTGAACACTCATTTTGGAAATCCTGGGTCCGCCACTGCCGGTGTTGGAGGTGACACATGTAAGAGGTGGTAAGGCGACAAGGGTGGGAGAAGTAAGGAAGTAAATAGAATCCATCGTTAGTTTGTGCTTTAAAATTTAGGGAACTCTCAAAAGGTGAAGCATAGAAGTGATCGAGGGTAGGATAGATCCGAAGTGTTGGACGGAGATGTCCCCATGGCCAAAATAAAATATGGAAGAAATTTTCTGAGGAAGCAGCCGACTGACAGTGAAATTGTATGTATGCTGTGGGTGCGTCCACTAATTAATGTTTCTTGGCTTTGGCAACGTGTACACTGTACTACCTTTATATGTCTAATGCATGGTTCATGGTTGTACACTTGTACAGTCTCGCCACCGATGCCTAGGAAGATCGCTTGGTATCTGTTTGATCTGATGTCAAGCTGGTTTGGAAGTCTTCATATTCCGTGGTACTGTAGTGGATATACTGAGACTCTTATCGCAGGCTGACTAGTCTAGTCAAGCCTCTTGGCTCTTGACCAAAAAAACTACTACTACTAGTCAAGCTAAATCGAATATTTCGTTTAGTCGGACACGGGGGCCTTACATATCTCAAGCCTAAGCATTTTTTTAAAGGAACATGCCTATGCAAATTGAATTGTTGGGATAGCCAATAGAACCTTTCTTTTAGTACTCCCTGGCTCTTTTTTTTCAACAGTACTTCTATCTATCTTAAGTCTTCCGTAGTATTAGGATATCACTCGATCACATGTACTTGTTGGGGCTTGAACTTTGGCATTTCACCGTTATCTCGGGTGCCACTGGTTACGCTACCCTTACGGTTGGCTTTCTCCTACAATTATTGTCGTGTAGAAAAGATGGCTAGCTAGGTTAGCTCTAAAGTATGTACTACCTTGGACTTGGATAACCAAATACTACATGCATCTATATTATTGAATCCTGTTGGGATTCCGGCCACATCGCCTTCAAAACATCGGCCGTCCAATCGAAATTCCAATCGACGGGAGCCATCGGATACAGTTTCCATTGCCCTAGATTCACTTCCACAAAAATATCAGGCCGCGCCTCCTGGAGCGCTCCTGCCTCCTTCCCCGTCGCCTCGTATAGGAGGAATATCCAGTGAAGACTCATTCAGGAATCAGGAGTACGTGGCGCATATGGCAAGAGTCGACACAAGCAGTTCTCCGGTGATTTGGTGTTGAACTCTGAAGACTGTTGTTGTGTTGGTTATTTCCGTTCGTGGCGATCTTGGTGGTTTATCGTTTGGTGTTGGTAGCTGGCTATTCTCAAACTTGTAGTTTTTAAACTCTAACTGAAAGTTTTGACGTTTATCTTCTTTAAATTCTATTTTGGATTGTCTTAGTTTCGCTTAAAAATCTGGATATGTTCTGCATTTACATCTGTGACCTTCACCAAAACTTATGTGGTAAGGCCGGAATGAGCTTCAACTGTTTCGGCTGTGTTTCTTGTGTTTCGTTGTCAGGAGACACGCCCTTGGCCGAAAACAAAAAACAATACTGAACATCATCTCCTTTTTTTTTTTATGGAATTGCTTACAACAGTTAGGCAATCCTTCTCTTAAAGGAGGCAGGATTGAGGCTCATTCAGAGTGGCCGCATAGCCTCTCTTTCTTTGGCCGTCGGATTGCCGCTCCTTCCATCCCCGCCCGTCCGATGGCACATGCTGCCTATGCTCACCACGTGTGGGCGCACAGAGAGAAAAGGGGAACGGGCGGCTCGCCAGCGTTGTAGATGCGTCGTTCCCCAACACGCTTCCCCATTGCTTCCTTCTCACTCCTATCGCTCGTGCGTCCGCTCCTCCATTTCTTCCTCCTTCAGTCGTCTGTCCGGTTCGTCCTCTTCCTTTCGATCTTCGCCGCTCGTCCTCTACGTCGTCTGTTCTTGCGGTTCTCCTCCCCTTCGTTTCCCCATTTTGTGTGTGTGTGTGTGGGGGGGGGGTTGTTTCTCCATGGATCTACCTCGTTGGTGTGGAGAGGGGAGGTGGGGGCGCTGAGGAGGACAACAGGCTACGGAGGAGGTGGTCGACAAACAACAGGGGTGGAGGAGGAAGAGGAGAGGTAGGCGGCGTCGGTGCGATTTGTGGTCGATGGTGGCATTGCTCAGGGTGGACGGCACGGGGCGACGTTGGGTGGCAGTGCTCCTGTGGAGAAGAGGAGACGGTGGTGTGTGTGATGGAGCGGGCACAAAAGTGGCCGCGATGCTTGTGTGGCTGGTCTCCCGAGTTCATGCTGAGCTTCTTCCTAAGCTCTCAACGGAATCCTTGGCATCGGGGAGTTCCCAGGTGTACCTACCTCCCCTTTGGTCTCTCTTCTCATGGATTTTGCCTCCCTCAACTCAGGCGTCCGCTAGCTCCACTGCCTTTGCCTTCTCTACGGCCGGGAGGTAGGAGATACAACAACCCCCACGCCATGCTTCCATTCCACTCCTCCCGATCCACTCCCTCGCCTCCCACGACGGCTACCTCCTCCCCGCTCTGCTCTCCTCCCGCTCCTCCGCCTCCCCTCCCCATCCTTCTGCCACCCCTCTCCACTGGCGTCGCCGCTCCCTCCCCACCCAGCTGCCGGTCCTTGGCCCCGCCCCTCACGCGCTCTAGCAGTGGCCAAAGCCCCCCAGATCCCACTCCCAAGGCGGCTTCCATTCCATTCCTCCCATTTCCCTCCCTCGCCTCCCACGACAGCACACATATTTGTATAATGACTTCTGGAATGGAATATCTTTAATCAAAACCACCATCTTGAATTCTTGATGCTTAGTCATTCGAGATTGCTAAAAGAGTTGGATTGACAAACTGATATATACATATATGACTCGGTAAAGGCTAGAATGCAATTGCAATGAGCCAATAACTGACCTCATAAATGACTAAGTATGGAATATATGATGTATTTCAAGAATGACTAGTATAACTTCATAAGATGTTCCATTCCAGAATTCTTTGTTTGCCGGTGATCTCATATTCTCATTCAAAGAATCAAAGTTAATTCTATTTGTGTGCAGTGAATTTCCTGCATATCACACTTCACTCTTCTGAGTACAAATATGAAAAGTGATGAATTGAGTAAGCATGATTTCTTTGCTTTTATTATATTTTGATTTTGAGATCCAACATCTTTAATTCTTGATGCTTAGCCATTCAAGATTATTTTCACATGTTACGATTTGAGTCTTCTCTGATGTATAAACAATTTAACTGCTGAAAGAGTTGGATTGACAAACTGATAGATACACATATGACTCGATAAAAACTGGAGTGCAAATGCAATGAGCCAATAACTGACCATTATATATGCAACAATTACTTTTAGTACCTTTTTTATTAAAAAAATATTGAATTCATAGACAATCTTGTGAAGTGGCTAAATAAATATGGTGTACATTAACATCGTATTACATGCATCTATGTCACTATGTGTGAGGTTGTCATAATCGCGATCATGAATCGGATCGGAAGTTGTTCAGCAGGATCGTGAATCGTAGGATCGATGTAGAATATAAGATCCCAACTGATTCTACCAAAGAATTTTTTTTAAATAAATAAAACTTGTATTTTAACACTTCTATATTTTTAAAACTATACTTTTAGAACTTTTGCTTACCAAAATGTAGTGCAAAGGAAAGATCATTTGTAATTTATGCAAATTATAATGGATATAAATAAATAAAAAGTAAAAATTTTACAATGAAAGGGACATATGCAAATAACTACTTATAACAAATCACTAGAATCGGTAAAATCGGGTAGGAAAGTATGAAAATTTTGATCACGATTCTACAATTTTTTTCTTAGGATCGTGATAATATTAAGATTCTACCAAATTAACACTCTACCATAGGATTGGATCGGTCCAGTCAATCTAGGTCGTAAGATCGTATGACTAGAATCGAGATTCCGACAACCTTGACTATGTGACATGTCCTCTCACTTATGACTGATCCATACCATCATTCTAAACCCAGTGCCTGAAGGCTCACGTACAAGCTGCATTTGCTTCATTATATCAGAGTCGATGGGCTACTTTCTCTTGAGAGAGTCAATGTTTGATTCTGTCATTTGCGCACACGACCGTTGGTTGAAGCCGAATGGTGTAATGTAAGTCAAGTGAAGGATGTATATATATACTTCTGTCTGTGCTAATATAGACAATAGGAGTATTGAATTTAGGGTTCATTCTTTTGATTGTGCCAAATGCGAACCGTGATTATTACCTGTGTCTGATCAATCAGTCTATACGACAAGTTAGAGTAACAAATATGCGATCTGAAATATTTTGGCTTTGTAAGATGGTGTAATCAAAACACAGATGCACCTAGCGTAAGATCATTTTTGGGAACTCAATTTAGGATGAATCAACACACTAGAGAATTAGAAGTTTGACATATACAAGGTTTGTAATCCTTTATCATTTATTGTTGAGCAACTTGATCTATTCTCTCTTGTTTGTGGCACTTTCTCTCTATTAGCCTTTCTCTTCTCATGTGCTTCCAGAGTATGGGTTTGTATAGACCCCTCTATATGTTGGTTCTCACTGAATAGTTTCACATTTGTCAAAATGATCAATATTGTTCTTATCCAAATAGAGCGCATATATTTAACTATTCTAAAGTAAAAGGTGGTCGTGCAATTTTACATAGTGTTTGACAAGTCATACCTCTACATATTAGTATGGGGATCACATCTCGTTTCGTAAAAAAATGTGTAATGGCTGAGTCAGAGCTATTGTTCTGTATCCCTTTATGATCATATTTGCTTAATCTTTGTTGATTGCATGTTTGTTTGTCGCTCCCAAGATCTATAATTTTTTTTGTACGACCTCAGAATAAAATAATTACATGACATTCAAGCTTCAAATCCATGTACATTTGAACTATGCTTTTGCTTTGCTTTTATCCTCATGTATTAAGTTTTTGGCTAGTCATTTAAGAGATCTGAATTCTGGTTGTTTCATCTCAACACAAAATAAATTAAGTTTTTTTTTGTTTACTCGCAACACACCTATTATGTATTTCCATATGGTCGATTATTGTTCTGGCCATGCTACTTACTAATAATAACAATTTCCATATTTGTTCATCTGCGTTTAACTAATTCCGTATGCGTTGCTTACAGAGCATGGAAAATGAGCATCATTCCGAGGACAATATTGTCTCCACCGGCAATGACAATCCCGTTGATTCTCCTGAAAAAAACACAAGAAATGTAAGTGATTATTGATATTCGGTTATGGTCTATTGTCCACTGTTTTTCCATTTTCTTTGAATTTTGCTTAACTTGTAGTCTAGTGATTTCATTAGTGCTTACTACCTTATGCGATGATTTTCTATTCTACTATGCATCGTTATTGTCTCTTCGATGCTACTGCATACCTATAGTCATACCATTCAAAAGCCATTGATTCAGAAAATTAAAACTTAATTTGACGCCGAACAAGTAAAAAACTAATTCATTATTTGATTCAAATTGGGAGCTCTCATCACTTTCACCTCTGCACGATTTTGTCCATGTTTGGAGCTTTACTCATGTATGCTTAATTACACACACACCCCACAAAAAATAGGAGAAAAAATCAATTATACACAACAAAAAAACAATAATAATTAAATAATATGAATTCTGAACAACAAATTAAGTCAGTTAAAGAGGAACATCATAGACTCACACAATAACGAAATCATTCAAACAATTGATGTTCTAGTCTATTTTTCTTCTTTGAATGAATATGTTTAAATATACTCCAATTCCTCTCACATCCAGATGCACTACATGTTTGGCTTAATACATGAATTACTAACTTACATCTTACTATATATGTCTTAGATCTAACTATATATTACTTTGATTAGAAAAATAGAACGGTAAAATCTAACGCTTGCATCTTAACAAAGACCAGAGAGTAGAGACAAGCAAAGCAAGCAAGTAAGGAATGTATCATATCTTGCCGATGGAGGTGAAGCTAAGTAGAGAACGGAGAGGAGCTGTCAACCGGAGTGAGAGAGTGATAATGATGGAAATTATTTATGTGTAGCCGCCAATTTCACAAGGAGATTCCTACTAAAACCTAGCAGCGCCCAAAGTAAGAACATGTTCTTCAGTTTAGTTTTGAAAAACTCTTTCATTTGAGGGGTTTCTTAAAAATTAGCCTCATGAGCAAAAGATGGCCTGGTCGAGCAAAACCGACCGAGTCGATGAAAACCCGGCCGAGTTGACCAGGTTTTTCCGGGTCAATTGCATCAACTCGGCCTGGTTTTTCAGGTCAATTGCATCTCTGGTCATGTGAGTGTGTCCGGCCCAGCAAAGCCTCTGGGTTCGGTTTTTCTGGTTCAACCACCGGTCCGAGTTTTACAACTATGCTTGAGATGTGTCCCTCACCCTCTACTTATTTCTCCTCCCATCGTCTCCCCTGGCCCCTATCATCAATCTGACACAGTCGTCCTCCAACCTCAGCTTGCACCATCCTTATGGCCATCAAACCACCTCTATCCCAACACCAACACCGAAGTCTTAACCCTAGCTCAACCACGGTTCCAAGACGATGCTCACCGGCAAGCTGAAAATGAAGACACGATGGCCATTGGATGTGTCCATTGAGAAACCAGAAATTCTATTGAAATCCGACGAGATTTTAGTCTGATGTTATTTAGTAGAACCGTTAATTCCGAGTTTGCACCATTCGAGTTGGTAAAAAAAAACTAAAAATACTACTTTGATGAGGATTCTTAACTGGGTCAATATTTTTTCGGTCAAAGTCAAAGTCTCTACGAAAGCAGACCCACATATTAAGGGCACACTTTATAACGATTATATACATACGTTCACGATTAAAAAGAAACCTAATTACTTTTATTACGGCGAAATTGGTTATAAACTAGTTTGAGTCATGGGACGACTAGTTATGGATACTATATGACCAGTCATACGGTTTGGACCACCCCGACCAAGAAAACTGGTAGGAGGACATGACAGTTTCACACGTGACTAACGTGAGAGCAATTATTGTGCATCTGGTAACTTACAATAGTTGTCTAAGAGACGCAACAATTCAAAACTCAACGAAGGCACGTGCGTGAAGTTCTTTAGCTGCATTAACAGCCACCTCTTAGATAATTATAAATAGGGTAACTCATATACCTTGAAACAAAATCACAATTTGATCTGAATCAATAAAACTCATTCTCATCACATTCTGGTAAAAACTCTCACTGTATTCACGGCAATAAAGGTCTTTGTTTCGATCGTGCTCTCATATATTATTTCTGTGTAAGCTCAATAAGGGACTATGGATCTCGATCATCGACAGTTAGTGCTAAAAGGATGACGTTGTCAATCCTGAGATCATCGTTGTAATGTTCTCGCGTCCTTACCGATGAACGAGGAGAACACATTTGATCTTGCCGACTACGATGACCTTATGGACGAGGACTACATCCCTGAGGAGGCATGTAGGTGCGACTTCTACCTCGAGTACGTTCCTGAGGGAGAGTCTTCGCCACTCTCAACCCAACTCGCTGGGGTGGAGACGGTGCTGCCGCCCCTAAGCAATTACAAGGGCGAGTACATTCCTACTTCTGTCTACACCGCAGACACCATTTACCACGATGCCAATACTGTGGCGACCCATAATGATCTCGTTGACAATGTCAATGATGAGGTTCTGGCAGAATTATCTCTGGAACATCTACTCGGGATTTCGACTACCTCCCCTCCTGTGATGAGAATGGGACATTCTCACCGTCCATTTGCTCCAAATTTCGTGCATACACAGTCGTCAAGGTCAACAAGACCGACGAGCAACAAGCGGCACATGAACAGCGTGAGGTCCAGGAGCAGGCTAAACGTTTGGCGCAGGAACAATGTAACAACCAACTCCTTGCCGCCAAACAGAAGGCAATGGGGGAGGCCCGTCTCCAGTACCACGGAAGCGCACCAGGGACATCCAGAAGGCTTATCACCAACTCAAGTGGTGACCAGCGTCCACCAACCACGCCCTAGGCCACTCCGAGGATGATGGTAAGAGATTTAAATATTGTACCGTCACCTTCGCAGGTATAGACTCTCGTTGACCGTGTTCTCATACTTTCAAGTGTCATCGCTAACCACCAGACGGGAGAAAACAACGAACAAGACCTTCTGATCATCCGTTCATTGGCCACTGACCTGCAAGGGGTTGCTGCAGAAATACAGAGCCTTTCACAATCTTCAAGGTCTCAGACCGGCTCCAGGACAAACCACCCTGCCTCTGGACATCGCCATCACAGGAACAAACACCGCCAAGAAGATGATCTACCCCAACAGAGCGTGCTTGACAGGGTAGGCCCAGGGGAGCGCTCCAACCGTGGTCGTAGACAACCTCATTCTCCTGATAACCGTGATGGAGATCACAACATTCGACCATGTTTGGAGCCATACACATGGTGCAAAGCTTTCTCACCCAGACTAAGAGAGGTTACCTAGACTGAAAAGTTCAAGCCAGGATATCTAGAAAGTTTTGATGGGACACAAAATCCCTCATATTTTCTCCAAATCTACACTACCGCCGTGTAAATTGCGGGCGGTAACGATAAGGTAATAGCTAATTACTTACCCACTGTATTAAAAGAATACGCTTGGACATGGTCATTCACTATTGAACATATTATTTGTGGCGAATAGAAATTCATCACTATGTTGTTAGTGGCGCCAATATTTGTGACGACGCGGTGATGACTGAAAATTTCGTTACAAGGTGGTAATTGTGATGAAAAATAGGCTTACAGTGACGAAATTTGTCGCCACAAAAAGTGAAATCCCTCGTAGTGGTGGTGCAGGAAGCCATTGTGTTCTCTTTTGGTTTGCCCGATCTTGCGTAGTTCTCGTCGTAGTGAGAAAGAATGGATATACAGAGCTGAGGTGGTAAATAGGGGAGGAACGGTGGAATTCAAGATATTTAGACGTACAAATTTTCCACGAGTTCGACAAAGCAATCTGGATCACCTTTGTTTTTGCATGAACGGTCTACGGGCTAAATACTATTAACAGTATTAACTTACAAATGGGCTAGTAGCCTAGTTCTGATAAAAACTACTCGTGACTTGTCGAAGTTCACTCTTATAGACTGCGAACAGTTCTTGATCGTTACCATTAATAAATAGCTAGGAACCGATTAAAAGCATGAGATGATAGTGGTACTGTGGAAAATACTAAACATCTGAAGTGATTATACATTAATCAGAAAACACAAGTCAAAACAACGCGTTGTGTTCAACTGACTAAGCCATTTAGAAACGTTGACGAATCAGCATGTGTGTAAATGTGGCCTACAACTTATTCACCCACGAGTTACATGGGCTAATGGACGATTCTACGCCGTTTTGGGTTATGACGGTCCGGCCCAAACTTGGGTCTCAAGTGAACACTTTAATTAGTTAGATCGTTCCAACGCAACACGCGTATTCTCCCGTCCGCGGCGTCCGGTGCATGGATTGATGGATCGGCAATAACAAGTGTTTTTGGAGGGTACGAGGTAGAGTCTGAACGTGCACCCGTGTATACTCTTATTAAATTGGTGAGACTACGCCGAAATTCGATTCTAGGATCGAATCTTGGTGGGCTACTCGAATTAACCTTTTTGACGGGTAGAAAGTTGTCCATCCCATATTATCCTAGTATAATTGATGATTTATCACTCTACGAAGTGTAATTCATGATTTGCCACTATACAAAATGTGATTTATCTTTTGTCACTTTCATATTATCCTATCATTTTCCATTATTTCCTTGCTTTTTCCCCACTGGAAATGACTAATATGCCCCTCCGGTCGCTTTTGCCGAATGTCCGGTCGAGCCCAATCAACCGAGCTTGTTCCTCACCCTCCTCTTTGATTCTTGCACCGGCCATGGCAGCGGAAGGGCCCGGATGCGCGGCGGCGAGGACGCGGGAGAACGGCAGCGGTGTTGGCCGGCGAGTTGGCGCGCGTGGGGGGGCAGCCCTCGAAGCCGTCGGGGAGGAGGTAGACGTCGATTTGGTGTGTGATGGAGCAAGTATGTGGCAAAGTATCGACAAAGTTTTTTAGTTTGCAGCGCTTCACTAATGGCGAGCGACGGCGCGGGGAAGAGGTACTGCGCGCGTACGGATGGGGCGGACGCTCGGGGGTGGGCAACTTCGCAAGGTCAAGCACGCGCACCGCCGGCGGCCACTTCTTCGTCAAGATCCCCGACCGCGGCATGATGCTCCCCTTCGCGTCGACGACCAGATACGAAGGGCGGGAGATCGGCACGCTCAAGCTGCCCAAGCACCCCAACATCGTCCGCCTGCACGAGGTCACCCAATCTAATAACCCCTTGTGCGGTTGTGCCTTGTTTGCATTTGAACCAAGTCGAAGGTTCAATTAATTGACCGCATGTTTATAGCGATTAATACCTCCTGTGGATTCGATTAGTTAGTAATCAATCACTTGATTAATTAGTTGCGGGTGTGGCATAGTCCATGTTAGGGTCAAGAAGAAAAGAGGAAGAAGAAGGGCAGCGACCTGAAAACATAGCCACACCTAAAAACCCAAGGAACTGACGGGAGGGGCATACGAGTCATTTCCGACGGGCAAAAAACAGGGGAATAATGAAAAATACCAGGAAAAATGCGAAAATGACGTGATAAATTGATCACTCTAGAGTATAGTGTGTCAAATCATCTCGTATCGCTAAATAAAACAGTGACGCGTGAATGAAAGCTGCACCAAACAGGCAGTCCACACAGAAACATTGCATAAATTCCTGGGTGCAAGCTCTGCACGAATCTCATGAAGCTAGCTAACTAGCACACACCGCTCACCATCATGACCACTATAATTCCATCCCTATTCCGTCACGCAGCCATGCACCGCAGGGGGCGGGGGGACATGCCATCATGCGTCCCTTACGTAGGTACACGCATGGCATGTCCCATCCATCCCGCGGCCTCGCTCGGTCATAATCCATCCCATACAGTACAGGGCTCCCTTGCTCGCTTCGGTCTCGATCGGCACGCATTGCATGCCGTTGCACGCGCAGGCACTCAGCGCAGCGACAAAACCAACGAGATCATCGTCATAAGTGCATCTTTTACGAGCTCGTCAGTCATGTCCCTCCAGGTCAATCAACCGAGCGCGCGTTTCACTACATCCCTCCGTCCCCGGACACATACGGGGGAAAAGGTTGCTGCGATTGGAGTGGTGGTAACTTTCAGCTTTGCGAGCCCTCTCCGGTCGTCATCACTAGTCCTGCCACGCGACCACCGGCCGGACTGCCCGCGTCGCACGCCGAGTCCTGCCCTGCCCTGCCCTGCAAAGCGCTACTACCTTCTCTCTGACACTGGGCCCTGCATGCTAGCTACCCTCTCGCTGACCACGGGCCCAGCATGCATGCATGGACTCGATCAGTGTCTGTACTAACATCCATACGACCGACGCGGTACTACGGAAAATAGCTAGAAAACGACCTGAGAGTGTTGAGGAACCGTCGCACGGCGAGTCAAATCGACGACACCTCATATAAAATCGAGAATCGTAAGAACGATGCAAGAACACAAGAACAACAATAGATGAAACACGAGTATGAGAGGATGCGCAGTGCTCTTTATTATCGCTCTTCCAATAATGAATTGTGTACATGATTTGGGGTCCTCTCCTATTTATAGTCTCAGATAGATGAGGTGCCCACCCGACCGGACTCTGGCGGGCCCGGTTTCCTAATACTCCCCTTGGGCTCTCATCCTTCATGTTCATGCCTCGCTAAAACTCCATAAAAACCCAGTGGGAAAAATTTGGAGAAAGAGTACATGTATCATGTTCGCTATGTCGCACTAATTGCCTCATTAAAAACCTTAACCAGAAACTTGGGAAAAACTCGTCGAGGAAAAAGAGTACAATTCACCCAATTTATTTAATCTCGTGATTTGCTCTTTGGGTACTCGATCTTCGTAATCAAGCTTTAGTAATGAGTTTGTGAAGGTTCTCCCCACTTCTGCACTTCCTAAGTCTTATCATTCCAATTCCACGACGCACCTTTCAAAGCTAGATCTTTGAAGTGACTTAGTGAACAAATCGCAAGATTTTCACATGACTTAGTATGCGAGACTTAATTTCGCCCATCTTTTGCATTTCATGAGCATAGAAGAACTTGGGGTTGATATGCTTTGTGAGAGGACTCTTCACATAACCCATCCGCACTTGTGCAACACAAGCGCATTATCTTCATAGATAATAGTGGGGTTTGTGCGGTATTCAATCCACATGACTCTGGATGTGGTGAATCATCCGCCGGCCAAGAGCATTCCGTCGCGCCTCGTATAGTGCTATAATTTCGAGTGGTTCGTCGAAGTTGATACCAAACTCGCCGATGATTTCCATGAAATTGCAGCTCCACCACACAGAATACATAGCACATTTGCGACTTAGTCAGATGCGGTCGATAAGTACCCAAGATCTGCATAGCCGATCATTGTAAGGTCCTCGGTTCTTTCAGAGAACAGTGCCAAGATCTTTACTTCCTTGGAGGTATCGAAAGACATCCTTTATTCCCTGCCAATGCCTTTTGGTAGGTTCTGCACTATACCTTGCTAAGAGATTCACTGTGAAAGCAATGTCCGGTCTAGTGCAGTTTGCTAAATACATGAGTGCTCCAATTGCGCTCAAGTATGGGAATTCCGGTCCCAGGACTTCCTCCCCCTCTTCTTTAGGTCTGAACGGGTCCTTGTCTTGCTGCAAGGATCTTCCGATCATTGGCACTTTTGAAGGATATGCCTTTTCAAAGCCGAACCTTTCCAACACCTTCTGAGTGTAGGTTGACTGATGTACTAAAATCCCTTCAGGGGTATGCTCAAGCTGCAAGCCTAGGCAATATTTGGTTTTACCCAGATCTTTCATTTCGAACTCCGACTCCAAGTAAGAGCTTGCTTTTTCAATATCTTCCAAAGTCCCGATGATATTCAGATCATCTACATATACTGAGATTATACAGAATCCATCCTGGGATCGCCGTATAAAAACACAGGGACAATCCTCACTGCTCGTAGCCTTTCTTGCAGAGAAAGTCGCTAGGCGATTATACCACATCTGCTGATTGCTTTAGTCCATACGGTGACTTTCTCGAGTTGCACATCGATAGATTTCTTTGCTCTATCTTGGTTGATGCAGGATACCTTCGGTACCTTCATATAAATTTCCAATCCAAGTTCCCATAAAGGTATGCGATTACTACATCCATCAATTTCATTTCCAAATTCGATTCACCGCCATTGAGATTAAATATCTAAAGGTAGTTCCGCCATGACTGGGAATAGGTTTCTTCATAATCGACTCTGGTCTTTGAGTGAAACCTTGTGCAACAAGCCTTGCTTTGTATCCGACAACTTCATTTCTTTCATTTCTCTTTCGAACAAATACCCATTTATGCCCTACGGTGCACATGGGGAGGTGTGCGACTTATGAGCCCAAACACCTCTCTTTATTCAGAGATATTAATTCGCTTCTATTGCCTTTTTCCAATCTTTCCAATCTGATCTCTTCTTGCATTCAATGAGCGATGCAGCTCCTGATCAAGATCAATAATTGTGGCAATTTTCTTTGCAAAATAAATGTCGACATTAGCCGTTGCTCTATTCATAGATTCTCCCGTGGTCACATAATTTATAGCTATTTCTTCATAATGCGGTTCATTAATGCTTCTACTTGCTCACCGCTATCAATTGCGGGCAAGTCCTTTAGTTTTTCAGCTCCGATGTGTGCGCACACATCCATGCCGATGTCTCCCTCCGTGGAATATTCAAATCTGGTATGTCTTTTATCGAAGGTTCCATACGGTGCAGTCTCAACTGGCTCCTTCTTACATTTGTGGGAACTTGTGATCGGTGTGACAAGTCCTTCTTATCCTTTTTCGCCAGCGCCCCGGCTATTTGGGATTCGAGGCCTGAGTTCTCGTCCTTTTATTCGAGGCCTCGGGCGGGATTAGAGATACCTTCTATTTTCTTTGGTATTTCAACCTCTCCGGCATTGTGTGCGTGCACATGCGACTTGGTCACGCTCTTCAAATCACTAAAGTGGTCAGCGATTGATTTGCTAATGCTTGCAAATCAATTATCTTCGACTTCTCTATACGCTTCACTAGTGCGTGGGTCATGTGCATTAATTCCGTGGCTTGCCACGTTATTTCCGACATTTTTCATCAAGAGGTTGATTTCTCCCTAATGACGGAAACTATCCTCATCAAATATGCCATCGTAAACGGTCAGATGCAAATCTCCATCATTGGGTCCAGATACGATTATGGATGCGCTCATAACCAACGATATCCCGCATTTTCTGAGAGGGCCCATTGCGATTCACTGCGGTGGTGGTATAGGTACATAAACCTTGCAACCAAACCTTCTAAGATGAGAGATTTTCGTGGTGACCCTTGCGCTAGTTGCATAGGTGAATGGATGTTGTATCTTGACGGTCTAAAATTGATGAGAGTTCTTGCATGCGGATCGCGTGTCCCCAACACGTAGTTGGTAAATTACAATCAGTAAAGCGGTCGGGCAATGAATTTAATTCTTTTAATCAATGCCTCGCTAGTCCATTCGGTGTGGACATGTGGTACCGAGTGCTCAACGGTAATTCCCATTGCCATACAATAATCATCAAAAGCCTTTGAAGTAAATTCTCGTGCGTTGTCCATTCTCGATGGACTTTACATGATGATCGAGAAATTATTCTTTATTTTAATTATCTCGAGATCACTTTGCAAAAGCATGATTTCTTGTAGATATGAGCATACATGCGACCATTTCGAGGAAGCATCGATGAGCACCATAAAGTACCTAAATGGCTCCCGACAGGCTGAATAGGACCGCAAATATCTCCTGGATTCGGTCCAGAATGCGAGGATTTCATCCTTCACTTTCGAGAGGAGAAGGTCTAGTAATTAATTTCTCTGGCACATGCAGGCACACGAAATCTTCTCGATTCGGAAAATTCTTTACATTAATATTATGTCCCAGGAATTGTTAATTATATTTCTCATCATCCTAAGACCGGGTGGCCTAATCTATCATGCCGAGACGAAAAGTTCGAGCTTCTAAAAGATGTTTCGGGATGATGATAGGTGCAGTGCCTTAATATGAGTGTAGTATAGCCTGATTCATATGA
Organism: Ampelocalamus luodianensis; assembly: GCA_036346255.1. NCBI lineage: Eukaryota > Viridiplantae > Streptophyta > Magnoliopsida > Poales > Poaceae > Ampelocalamus > Ampelocalamus luodianensis. The sequence continues at coordinate 15,208,947 of CM070621.1, read as the reverse complement.
AGGAAGTCGTTCTAATACCCTTTTCCCATTCTCTTCACGCTTTGTAATGAGCGGTATTCCTTACCATACTCTTCTTCGCCTCTACATGGAGACCGTTAGCGCGAATATCTTTAAAACTTAAGAGAGTTCTAGTTGATTCCGGCACAACAAGGCTTCTTCAATGACCAATGTCGTGCCCATTGGGAGTATAATTGTGGCTCTTCCCGAGCCTATTATACAAGTATCATTGCCAGCGATTGTCGTGAAGACTACAAAGATTCTTGCCGATCGATTGAAAAATTTCGTCTCTCTTAGTATGGTATTTGTGCCGCTATCCGCTGAGGCACACTTCCTCCATAGGGCGCCACACGCTGCTTACGATATATAAAGTATTTATTAATATGGAGCAGAAAACAATCCACACATAAATCATACTTCAAAACAGAACAAACTTGCTTCATTAATACGGGAAAAGTCTTGCTGGACATATCATAAGAATTTATTGCAAATGCTCTTCTAGAGCTTACAACCTTTATTCAATAATTCAAAATTCTAACATAAACTGCAAACGACTGTAAAACTAAGTGCCATGCATGCACTAGATTGAATCAGCGAAGTAAGAATTAACTTCTGCCTGAATCTGGTCTACTTCTATGTTTTCTTCTTCGGCAACTACGGCTGCGGCCGCTGCAATGTCCAAAGAAGGAGTGGTAGGGTTTGCTGCAGGGATGTCCACATCCATAGGTGCAGCCAATGACTGTGGATCTTCAATGCCTGCAATGGCGAGGTGCGCTTCATGATGTCCTTTGCCCTTCTTCTTTGCCTTGAAAGCATCAATCACGTGCTGCGGTTCACGGCAGACACGTGACCAATGTCCCCAAGTGCCACATTTGTAGCAGCTTTGGTCCTGCTGACCATAGGGCTTCTCATCGCGCTTCTTTTGGTCGCCTTTCTTGACTTGAGCATTTTGCTTAGTTTTGTGGCTCATGACCTTACCCTTCCGCCTCTGCTGAGTGAGGTTTTCTCACCTTGTAGCGCTAGCATTGACTTCATGGCCAACTTTGCTACTAGGTGGTCGCGAGATGTAGTTCTTTCGAGAACCTCATCTTGAGCTTCCGCAACTTGCATAATATCAATCGGCCGGCATATTCCTTAAAACCATCCTCGACGATAGTTGCGTGCGGATTGCACCGCATTTGGGTGAAAGGTAGATAGGGTTTTCAATCAATCCTCGTGATCGTGATTACTTTACCACAAAGTCAAGATTTGTACAAATTCGTGCAAAGCGAGTTGTACTCCCACGGTCTTATAGTCGGCAAAACGTAGTCGAGTCCATTCTGCTCGCCGGGCGAGATGGTGTACTTCGCCGAACCGCTTCTTGAGCGGTCCATAAAGCGATGCGCTCTTCTCGCCATATACTCATTCTTGAGAGTTAGACAAAGATGATGTCGAGGAAATGAAGTGCTCGATCATTTTCTCGGCAGCTTGGAACGACATCCGCAGGCGCGAGTCCAATAGCGACCGCGGAGCTTCTTGGCTCCCAGTACAATCTCGACATCTGATGCCCAAGTCAAATAATTCTGGCCATGCTGGGCCAGCTCCTCGAACTCCCGGTTCGTAATTCCAGTCATCTGCATATTCATGCAAGGAATGCATAAGATTACTGCTGGTAATGTACATAAAAGGTTGCAAGAATTCCTATAATGTTCCCGTATTTTTCTACGCATTTTTCAAGATTTACTGCTATATTCAGTGATTAAAAGCAATATAAATGATTACAAATAATCAAAACAGTAAATACAGAAAATAAATTGCATAGAAATAACAATAGCAAGAATAAATATGCTTCAAATTTCAAAAATATGCAAAAATTCGGATTCCCGAGGCCTTTTTCTGCTGGAAAAGTTACTTTTCGGCGAAAACTGCAAGTTTCAGGGGTTAAAACGCGAAATCTCAGTTCTGAGAAAATTTGCGCGTATATTTCATATTTTCCGAGGGGTTTTCTGCAAAATTTCATTATATGCGAAAACTTGCGCGTAATTACGAAAAACTTCAAGGCCCTTTTTGCAAATTCGGAATTTCAGCCGCTCCCCCTCTTTCCTTTTTTCTTCTCGGCCCAATTGGCCTTTCCCGAGGCCCAAAGAAAATCCGGCCCTTCTGGCCCATCCGACCGGATCAAAAGGAGTGGGCCTTTAGGTTTCTCTTGCTTCCTGTAGCGGCGGCGGCTCGCATGGCGCCTGAGGAGGCCGGCGGAGGCGGGTGCGGGCGGGCGGCGGCCCGGCGCAAAACGCGGCGGCGCCCGCGCGGGACCGGGATGCTGCGCGCGCGGCGCGCGGCGGCGGGTGGCTGGCTGCGCGGCGCGGAAAAAACAGCGCGGCGGCGGCCGACGAGGCGGCGCGGCGGCGGCCGGCAATGCGGCGGCCGGCAGCGGCGGCACGTGGCGGTACCGGCGGCGTCGCGAGCGGCCGAGCCGGCGGGCGGTTGCTCGTGCGTGCGCATGCGGCGCGCGGCCGTGGCGGCGTCGCGCTGCGGTGGTTCAGCGAGATAGAGGCGTCGCGGCGGACGGGACGACGGAGGCGCCGGGCGGCGCGCGCTCGGGCTTGGGCGCGCGGCTTGGAAGGATCGGCGCGCAACGCCCTCTTCATCTCCCTCCTTTGTTTTTCCTTCTTTCATGGGAGACGCACCGCCACAGCGGCGGTTGGTGGTTCTTCGGGAGGAGCTAAGAGGCGTGGCGCGGGCGGTTTCAAGCACGCCGGCCGGCAACGAGGAACGGCCATGGCGGCACTTGCGGTGCGCTACGAGCGCGGCCGGTGGTTCATGGCTTCAAGGCCATCCGACGGCAGTTTCAAAGTGTTGGTGCCGCGCGGTTTCTAGATGGTCGGCGGCGCCTACGGGGCGCGCGGTGGAGGAGGGATTTCGGCAGCGGCGTCGGCCTGCTCTTCATGGCAGGCCCCCGAAATTACTTTTCATTCATGTATGTAAGCAATGCAATGTGATGTAAAAACAGTGCAATCAACATCTGTTCTTTCATGCAACCTCCGATCGGATTCTCCGGCGACTTCAAGTCACCTCGCGGTAGGTTAGAACGGATTTGCAATTTCAATCTACGGTACAATCGACATCCGCTCTTTCATGTAATCTGTCGATCGGCATTGTGCCGGCGACTTCAAATCGGCTCGCGACAGATTAGAGCAAATTTGCACCGTAGAAAACAAATCTAGAAAGCCAAATTTGCGGGTTGAAAGCAATCTAGAAAACGATTCAATATACGAGTGTCGTTCATCGACGGTTACCTTTCGATCGAGGAGAGTCGATCGTCTTGATAACGTGTTGAGGAACCGTCATTGGCGTAGTCCAAATCGAACGATTACCTTGTATATAAAATCAAGAATCGTAAGAACGATGCAAGAACACAAGAACAACAATAGATGAAACACGGTATGAGAGGGATCGCAGTCGCTTTTTATCGCTCTTCCAATAATGAATTGTGTACATGATTTGGGGTCCCCTCTCCTATTTATAATCATAGATGAGGTGCCACCCGACCTCTGATCTGGCGGGCCCGGTTTCCTAATAGAGAGAAGTGGTGCTCTGGCTGTCTGACGTGCGCGGTTTGACCTTGGATAAATGAACAAACAGCGATGTTACGTACGTTCTTGACTGCTTACATATGTTCAGACTGGCACAGTAATATATTTTGACCGTATGACCTGTCAAAACGTATATGGTCCATACGCGGATCGACCCATCCATACCATATGGCTGCGTTTGGATACTACTATGCTAAGCTCTGTGACTGTGTGAACATGTGAGATCTATAGTTAGCAGGGGGAGGGACCCGGCCGGGTTAACCTGACCTGAGTACTCTGCTCTTCTTTGCTCGCTTTTGAACGGCAGATGTTGGCAATCTACCTTCTCCAACAACATGACACCGTGCAACCATACGACTGATGGGGTGATCGGCAGCTGACACTGGGGCTCTAACTCTGGTAGGAGGAAGAAAGAAAAAGAAACCGTTAGGGAGCAGAAGTTACAGAGAGAACTACTACATGCTGGCCAGTAATTGGCGATTAGACGTCGTCTCAGGTCTGGAAAAGGCTAAAGAGATGCCCGGCCGGCACGAAGATAAAATAGGAAAAGGGGTGGTTGTATGTGAGTGTGGGCTTGCTTACCTGCGTCTGTCTACGCATGCATGCCAACTCCCCTAGATTCCGGACCTGGCCTTGCAATTGGCGTGTCTCTTTGCGTGCGTGCATGCACTATGTTGTACTCTGTGATATGATCCATTGGTTTCTTCAGATAAATTTTACTTTTCTCGGTTCTTGATTTTATTGATTGATCATGCATATTCTTAATTTGTAACAAGAATATATGACTCAAGCTAAGCTAGGTACATAACTAGATATGATGCGCACAACATATTATGTACGGAATATATCAATTAGCTAGTTGTCTGCTGCTGCATGGATGCATATATGGTCCTGCTTAACTCTTGCATTGCTTTCTGCTAGATAGGTTAGAGGCATAGAGTTTGATTTGAAGTGCATATATCCACCGTGCATGGATGTGTTCGAGATGCCTACACAGCATATGGAGACAGTGATGGATTTCTACCTCTGCGAAAGTATGCTAGATGTCGTACATAGATATTTGCTTACGTGACAGTAACAGAGATATTATGCATCCATCTTATGACTTATTCCATGCCCCCTAATGAACTCCCGACACAACTTTATCTCCGAATGAATCGATTCGACCACAAGTACGTCGCAATAAGTCGCAACACACCAAAAAAAATGGAAGAAGAAGAAGAAGAGACTACACATTGCGCATCAAGAACCACTGTCTCAGTCAGCATCTTTTTCACAGTGGGTTTTTTTTTTTGGGATTCACAGTGGTAACCTGACTACTGTACAAGAGAAGAGACTCTTCACCCTGCAACCAACCGATAAGCCCACTTTAATTGCATCAACTGATCAACAGTTGTGACCTAAAACATCCACATTGACCCCACTACGCACATCATGACCGGTGCCTATGACACGTACAGTCCGAATTTTTTTCAATTTAACCTTTTTTTTCCTAAAAAACGCACATTTATACCTCTGCTAGTCTTATTTCCAATTTTGGACCCAGAGGGTCGGCGCCGTGACTCACGGCGCCGAGCTAACACATCTCGGCGCCGTGAGTCATGGCGCCGAGGTCCCGAACCCTAGCCCGGTGGCCACGCTGGCTGCCCCGGTGACTAGGGTTCGGGACCTCGGCGCCATGACTCACGGCGCCGAGCTGTGTTAGCTCGGCGCCGTGAGTCACGAGCGCCACCCCCTGGGTCCAAAACTGGAAATAAGACTAGTAGGAGTATAAATGTGCGTTTTTTACGAAAAAAGGTTAAATTAAAAAATGCTGACGTACAGTCCGGGCTTCGAGTAAGGAAAAAAAAAAGAGGCAGATGCCGTCAATCAACGGACGGACGGACGGCCCTGATCTCCCCGCTCCGCGCCGTTCGGACGGTCGAGATTCCGATACAGCCGGACCGGGCCCGCATCCCAATGACGAGACACCCTTAAAATCATTGCCCCTTGTGGTTGTGGAGTACTTAAGGATGGAATCATCATGTGCTTATTGAAAAACTTTGCAGGTGGCTGCCACAGGTGTGGGGGCAGAACAGATGAACGATCAACAACTAAGACCAAATCACATGGAATGGAATGGGATGGAATGGAATTTGGAGAGATCGAAATGGAACACAACGTTGTGCGCAGATCGATCATGTGCCGATCGGTTTCCCATCGAACAGTATGTGATACTAGTGCCGAGCGTTCGTGCGTCGGCACGGCGAATTTCACGCGAGTAGATGATAGTTTCGACATGAAAGAGCACGGATTGCTTGATTTGACATGCGTGCTGGAGCTGATGTGAGGAGTCACCTAAGCAACATGCATATGCTAGCTCATGTTCTTTCATTAATTCCATCGAGCCGGTAACCGGTTGTACGTTTGTTCTTTGTCCAAGTGAGCCGTGTGATAGTTCAGCCATTAAGATTGTTCGTGGTTCTGTGAGAAGTCGTAAGTTTGGGTCAAGCTAGGAAAGGCTAACCAAAGAATCAAACTTGCCTAAGTTTAGAAACCGTCTAGAGAGCGTTAGCTAGCTCCAGTGGTATACTTAGCATAATTGAATATGTACATCCCTTTTAGAAAGTAGAATAGATGCCTTTATTTCCGTCGTATATTTGTGGGACTAGTTACATCTAAATTAATTGTCATGTATGCATGTATAGGATATAAGCTGGATTTAGCTAGGATAATGTCAAATTACTCAGTGAAATATTACATCACCCTTTGCTTTACGATTTGCGCTTTTTAACGAAGCTATAATTGAGGCCTCCAATTAAGCAACTCCTCGTGCCCAATGTCAAATTACAATGTGCAAGCCACGTATGACACGTCAATTCTGATCAAAGTTTTCACTTTGCCAAAGCTAGTCAATGAGTATCACTAGTAGTTTTCCGGGAGTATCAAGTGGAAGTCTTCAAAAGCGACTAATCTTCTATTATTATCTTATTAAAACAGAGTCAAAAAAAAACCATCACGTTAGTTCTCAAGGGCTAAGAATTTCCACGTTAATCGGTGGAAAAAGAGAAATAACTATACCGTTGATTTTTTGTAGGACCATATCATAACAGTGGAGATATAATATACTATATATATTATAACGGTGTTGAGGATTCTTCTGATGCGCCATCTTCTTCTAATGGTTCATCTTCTTTAGCCTCTCCTCGCTATGCTCTTCGTGATCGCCAGTCTATTCGGCCTCCTGTGCGCTTTTGTTTAGCGGCTCTTGCCGAACCGACTTCTTATCGTGACGCTGCTGTTCATCAGGAGTGACAACATGCGATGGCAGAGGAGATTGCTACCCTTAAGCATACTGGCACGTGGGATCTTGTCCCTCTTCCTGTGCGTGTTACTCCTATCACGTGCAAGTGGGTTTACAAGGTTAAGACCCGCTCTGATGGTTCTCTTGAGCGCTATAAGGCTCGTCTTGTGGCACGTGGTTTTCAATAGGAGCACGGTCATGATTATGATGAGACATTTGCTCCTGTGGCTCACATGACCACCGTTCGCACTCTTCTTGCTGTAGCGTCTGTTCGAGCATGGCCTATTTCTCAGCTTGATGTCAAGAATATCTTTTTCAATGGTGAGTTGTGTGAAGAGGTTTATATGCAGTTACCACCGGGGTATTCTGTTCCTGAGGATATGGTTTATCGCCTTCGCCGATCTCTTTACGGCCTCAAGCAAGCTCCTCGTGCCTGGTTTGATCATTTCTCTTCCGTTATCACTACAACTGGTTTCTCTGCCAGTGCTTATGATCCTGCTCTCTTTATTTACATTTCGCCTCGTGGTCGGACGTTTCTCCTTTTATATGTTGATGATATGATCATTACTGGAGATGATTCTCAGTACATCACATTTGTGAAGAGGTGTCTTAATGAGCAGTTTCTCATGTCTGATCTGGGTCCTCTTCGCTACTTTCTTGGGGTTGAGGTTATTTCTACACCTGAGGGCTTCTATCTGTCACAAGAAAAGTATATTCAAAATCTTCTTGATCGTGCTTCTCGTACTGATCAGCACACCGCTGAGACTCATATGGAGCTTAATGTTCATCTTCTGACCACTGATGGTGAGTTTCTTGCTGATTCTACTCGCTATCGTCACTTTATTGGGAGTCTTGTTTATCTAGGTGTCACTCGTCCTGACATTTCATATGCAGTTCATATCCTGAGTCAGTTTGTTTCTGCTCCCACTCAGCTCCACTACAGTCATCTTCTTCGTGTTCTACGATATCTTCATGGAACCATCACTCGTCGTCTGTTTTTCCCTCGCTCTAACTCTTTATAGCTCCAGACATATTCTGATGCCACCTGGGCTAGTGATCACTCCGATTGCTGATCTCTCTCTGCTTATTGTGTTTTTCTTAGTGGTTCTCTCATTGCTTAGAAGACTAAGAAGTAGACAACAGTTTCTCGTTTGAGTGTTGATGCTGAGTTGCGAGCTATGGCTTTGTTGACAGCGGGGGTTACTTGGCTACGATGATTACTTGAGATTTTTGGTGTTTCAGTTTCAGCACCCACTCCTCTTTTGTCTGATAGTGCAGGGGCTATTGGCATTGCTACAAATCCGGTGAAGCATGAGCTTACTAAGCATATTGATGTTGATGCTTCCTACATGAGGACACAGGTGCATGATCAGGTTGTTGCTCTTCAGTATGTGTCTTCAGAACTTCAGTTGGCAGACTTCTTCACAAAGACGCAGGCCAGAGCTCAGCACAATTTCTACCTCTCCAAAATTCATGTTGTTGATCCACCATAAGTTTGAGGGGAGTGTTAGATGTATATTATTGATTGTGTATTTTCTCATTGTATAAAGGGTTACCTGCATATATATCATATCTATACTTGTATATATATTGGCTCATTGGGCTCATGATGAATACAAGCGCTATTCATAACACTATTTGCGTACAAACCCCCAACCTTTACAAAGAAAAAGAAAAGACAAAAAAAAAAGATGCCACGATTAGGGATGGCAATCGGACGCGGCGGGCACGAGTAGTGCTCGTCCATACCCATGCCTGCAACCCCGATTTCCCCCTACGGGCATGCCCGCGAAGGACGACAGGCGAAGAACCTCGCCCATGCCCGTGTACCCACGAACAATGCATCACATAATCACATTCACACATCAAACTGTCAATTAATAAAATACAAATCCATCATCAAACTGTCAACTATCATGCATACAATGTACATAGGAAGTAAAAAACTGTTCATGGGGCAAATGAAACAGCCTTGTAAGCATTGCATATTGGGGTGGGGTTATTGTGTTGAGTATCACTGATTCTGCTTTTTGTTTGGATACTCCCTTGGTCCAAAAATGGTTGACCCAATCCTCATATTTGTGCTGCCCATCTCTCTGTATAAAGCCAACAAAAGAATAGATGTCAAAATTGCTGCGCTAGTTTCACATGCTTGGCAAGCTCGACGCATCTGGAGGGATCCATACCAGATTTTGTTGAATCAATGAAAGCATTTCATTAGTGAATTCATTGTTGCCAAGAAAGTCGGCGATATACTAGCATTGCATGGGTTAGATGCATTCGACTCTTAGAAGTAACGGGTGCTTGTTGCTAGTTGCTTGCCTTTTTCATTATCTACACCCTCAACCATTTCAAGATTTGGAACAGCAGCTGCAAAATGACAAAAGAGGTATTAAGACCGAGCAATATATTGTCTGTAGTGGTTAGTTGCTTAGTAACATCAACCCTAGGTATGTGTTGACAGTTAAAGACTTATAACTCTATGTTTAGATAAAGATGTGCTTAAAAAATGCATCGACTAAAGAATGAAAATTAGCTGAAACATTATCATGAAAGAAATAGTTGGAACACAATCTTCTATACGAACCAATGAGGCATGATGAGAACTAGAGATGGCAAAATGCCAAAATTTAATCGACACCGGCAGCATCGCCGCCACCCGCACCGCCTCCGCCTTGGTGATGATCTCCTGGACGTAGTTCTTGCCGAAGCAGTGGTGCCCCACATCGTAGAGTTGCCGCAACATCGATACCGGCTTGGTTTTCCCCACCACCGCCACCCGCACCACCTCCGCCGCACGCCCCGACCGCTCGGCTGCCCGACCCACCCACGCCAGCACTGTCCTCAGTGCTGCAGCTACCGACGTGGGCGCCGGGCGTGAGGAGGGGCGGCGGCCGGGAGGAGGACGGGGCGGATCTGGATCTGGAGTGCAAAGTGCAGACGACTGGGCGTGAGGAGGGGGCGCGCGGCGGGAGGACAAGGGCAATGAGGAGGGGGCGATGCGTGAGGAGGGGGGACAGGGGTAGGAGGAGGGAATAAGAGCGGTGATGCGGAGGAGACGAGAGACCAAGAGAGTGAGATGTGGGAGGGGAGGCGAGTGGTGGCTGTGTGGGTCTGGTGGATGAGGAGGGGGGAGGCGAGGGGTAGGATTTTTCAACTGTGGCCCACCTGTCAGTAGGGGATGACGGGTAATCTGGTGGAACGGACACGGGTGGAGCTCACCTATACCCATACCCCGTTTACCTGTCGGGCAGAGTTTGCCCTCATGAACATACCTGTGTGTAATAAAGGAAGAATATATCCACCTCTAATAGGGTTTTTTTTCCCGCGGTACACAGGTAATCGGGTAAGATTGTCATCCCTAACCACGATCGATGCATACAGCATATTCGTATGGCAATGGCAAGCATCACGTCGGATCGGCCGAACGGGGAGAGAAAAAAAATACAACGAGATTCCTGCTACACGGACGACACGGCTGCGGCGAACCCGACCTCCGGTCCCCGCCAGGCTTCTGCAGCCGTTCTTCGACTGTTCAACCTCCACAGCAGCTAGGCGTCATCCTCCAAGCCCTCAGCGAGCGTGTCGACAGCCGGCTCGTGGCAGCAGCCTCCACCGATGCCTCACGCTCCTCTGCAGGCCCGCAGGCCCGACATGAAACATGAATACGTTAGAAAGCTACTATAGTTTATATATGCACGTGGCATTTGTTAGACAACGTCTTTCAACGCAGATCGGAGGGAACAAAAGAGTCAATATGATGCCTGGAGTTGAAGTAAACACGTTCAAGAAGACGAGAAGCTGCCTACTACGTTCAAGTACGGTTCAAATCCTATCTGGATAACAAGAGAGAGATTTGTATGTAGATTTAGAGGAAGTTGAAGCTGTAAGCACGGAGACGTCCTGTCCACAATGTAGAATCTTAAGAACATCAAGGATTGGATTGATGGTTGAGCAGAAGATAACAAACTATAATGTACTTTCAGATGCGCATATATGTTATTTTGGCCGCTGGACCGAAGACCTATGCCACAGCAAGTAGTCCTGATCAGCCTGATTAAATTGGATATCATAATTTACATGACATGCATACTGCATGTAGTAAGACTACTGCATGGTAAATATAATCCTTACGGTTGCTAATTATCAAATTAGATAGAGTATTTAATATAAATTATAGGACATAGAAAAATGCTAAAAAAAAACTAACCGCGCAATTGTACGGGCCACTCAGCTAACATATTCAAGGCCCTATTTTTCCATGAAGGCGTATTTGAATTTTATGTTTCTAGGACCCCACATCGTAGTAGGATCAAATGGAATTTAATTTCTCAATCAAATCGCATCATTCAATTACATTACCTTAAGATGTATTTTGGCTCCAAACACCTCTGATGTTCATCTTCAAACGCAAAAATTTCATTCAAAATCCTACAAAAGAAGTCCTAAAAATATACGTTATACAAAAGGTATTCTAAAAAGGGATTGCATATTCGTAAGGTGACTGAAATTTTATTAAGCATAAGTCACATGTTTTATCTATTGGATCGATATTCAATCATATGACACATTAATCTCTATCTAAATCCAATAGTCACAACAATTGACTTAAACTTAAATTTTTTTCAAAAGACTTAAAAATAGCAAATCTGTTCTAAAAAAAGTAAACGGGACCTTTTGATACTAAAAATTTCAAATACACGGGTCACCAGCTAGTTAGTACTAATCGGGGAGCTAGGACCAATAGGATATGGACCTGTTCCCTTTTCCGACAAGTAAATATCGGTGATGGTTAAACCTTTCAGTTCCAACTTGAGGCTAGCCTCGACCACTGATGTGGATATCTCGTTCAAACAATTGAAGATTCAAATCAGGAATCCCTCTCTCTCTCTCTCTCACAATCATCTTGTAGATGCCACTGTGGCAAAACAGAGCTTTCATTTAGTTTCCGGGCCTACACGTACCTAACTTGTTTGCAACATGGCACAACAAGTTACCCATTCTTGGCACCCTTGTTTTCACCTTTTGTTTTACAAGATTCTCTGTGTATGTACGGACACGCACATATGAGTTGGTTAACCAACAACTTACTCTAGTAGAGAGCTCATCATCGTTTACGAGTGACCATGGTTCTTATAGAATAAGCAAAAGCAATTAGTACATGTTGCAGAATTGCTGGTTAACCAAATGAGCAATGTTGAAATTCACTCTGCGCCAGAAAACAGAAAGCAAGTGCTAACCAGAAAGGAGTCTACAGTTTGACCAGAGGACACCTGAACAGTTCCATTTCCATATATATGAACTAGGCAATGCTATACTACTGAGTGTGAGTGGTGGCACAACACAAAATATATTGCAACAGTATATTCCACATTCCTCGATCATTCATCCCATGGACCTCATGGAATTGAATTGGCCGATGGGCGAATCGAATCAGAGCGCGAGGCAAAGGCGCACTCAATTCAGGATCGATCGCATGTATCTCTAATGGGGGTGTCCATGGTCCGAGATGTTCCTAAATGTGCACTCAATACACTCCCAAAGGCCCCCCCCCCCCATGTAGGTACATTGGGGGGTCCTCTTCAAGTGAGTGGAAGCTTCACTAAGTACATATACAGGTATATATGTGTGTGTGCCTCTGTTGCTGTTGCAATGTTGTTGCAGTCCCAGCTCAAATATATCCATCCTCCATTATAAATGTTGTTGCAGTGCAGATACATGTATGCAGGTATGGGGTCCTTTGGTCCCCTTGCCTGGGCGTTGAACTGCTGCTTTAGCAGCTAGCTCATCTGGACCACTCATGCGCCTTTGCGCCCCCCACGCAGCTCGCTAAAAAGAGGCGATCATTGTTCGCGGCTCAAAGCCGGGCTCATCATGCACCAAACCGCGCATATTCTAGTGTTGCCGACGACGATGGTGGCGAAGGGGGGGGCGGCACACGGCGGTCGCCGTCTTTGACCGGAGAGGGGGACCGGTCCGTGTGAGGAATGTGACGAGGAGCTAGGTCGCTTGGCGAAGACGCGCTCATAATTGGCCGAGGTGGCCGCCCGTTTTCGCGTGCTAAAGGGGGATGCATATATACTACTAGGTGCATCGCCGATTGAGGTTTCTTGCACATTAATTAAGTTCCAGCTTGTACAACAAAGATGGCAATGGCTAACAACACCCTGGAGTTGTGGCATGCACAGTACCCTAAGTGCGTCATCTCGAGCATTGGACGACATGGATGTCCACCATGCTTGCACAAGCTCTTCAAATGGGGTCACACGAGGTGAAAACTTCTCTTCTTGGCAACAGGGCAATGTGTAGTACGTAACACAAAATGGGGTATCTCGTCACCCATGTCGAGGGGCATCTTAGGATGTAAACAAACACAATCTATTCCTAGGCCCTGTTTTGAACGCAGAGTTCCGTAAGATTTTTTTTTGCAGGAACCACTGCAATTCGTTTAAGTCCTATGAAATTCCTCCATTCCAAGTCCAACTGTGGTCTTTCTCATTGGCAGACCATGACAGTACGACACATTTGGTATGTCAAAAAACAAGATCCCAATAGAGCCTGCCTAAGTTAATGCAAATCAACCGCCTCCTTTGTGTAAACTGCATCTAATCACGAGCATGGTTCCAGCCACGCTGTTCCATTGGTGCAAGCCAGGTCAGAGCCTGTCCAGCAACTAAATGCGCTTATAGGTTTGGCAGGGCAGCTGATTCGTAAGGTTGGGGCACGATGTTACAGCTTGGGACCTCTTTTCTGCCTGTCCCGGAAACCCTCGGCATGCAGGCAACCAAGTGTGGCCGCCTGGCCAGTGCATCGACACAGCGTGTACTTGCATCGGCTTGGAGGAAGCACAGGCTAGGGCTTAGCTAGGCCAAGTTATTAACTATAGGATACATCTGAACATATTCTCTGAACAGATGCAGCACTAACCCTGGCCCCACTCGTAGATTTTCTAGCCTTGTTGCCTGTAGGGCTATGCAGATGCAGTAGTAGTATTCACGAAAGGATTTTGGTTTGTTGCAATCCCAAAAACACTGCTGCAATTAAAGCCACTTCTTTTGCTTGCTCGAATCTCCAAAAAAGAAGATAAGATTTGGAGTAGCTAGCTGCATAATGCTCGAATCTCCAAGAAGGCAAAGATTTACCTCTTGCATCAGACATCGCTGGGAGTGGGAGGGTATTTCGGAGATCCAGAAAGTAAAGCAGGTTTCCACAAAAGCGGATCTTTCAATTCTTTTCATCAAGACCTCACTAGATATTTGCTAGTACTACTCTAGATGCAGTGAGGTACTGAGGTCTATGACAACGAAAGCAACCATTGGAAGTGGCACGATGGTACTTGTGCGCCAATGTATAGAATTCATTATTCCATTGATTTTTTGAAAAGCTTAACTCTGTGGAATTTTTGTAAAAAGGAGGGCAAGCAAAAGAGAGAGAGGAGAACCCCACCAAGGCAAAAAAATTGCATTAAATCAAAGCAAAAAAATGTACAAGAGTGGAAAGGGCAATGCCACCTCTATATGTTAAAGGCAACTCAACCACATTACCCGGTTAACGTGGAAAGCGCTACTGCGTAGCCAACCGACGTGGCTCGTATGTTTAAAGAAAAAGCTATGTGGGTAGGCATCCAGTTGGGTTGCTAACCTCCAACGGTAGGTTGACCCACTGAGCTTTTTCTTTTTTCCTTTTTACCCATGAGCCACGTCGGTTAGCCACACAACAGCACCCGCCACATCGACTTAATAGGGTTATGTGCTTGAGTGTCGATGATATGCGGGCCCACCCTGTTGGAATGGTAGCAGGTGACATATGTGCGGTTCTTTGAAACGATTGGCAATGATAAGTTTGGTTTTGTGAAACTAGTTCTAAAAAGCGTAGTTTTGTAAAAATAAGTGTTGTTTTTTTATGAAATTTACTCTATATATAATTTTGAGAGTTGTTTTGAGAATGCATTGCTTGCTTTAAGGGATTGTTTGGTATGGCTGCAGCTTTTCTGAAAAACGGCTTTCGGCTAGGCTACAAGACTAAACGGCTGCACAACTAAACAGCTAAGCTGAAGGGGTTTGGTGTTTAGCTGTCTCACTTTTAGGTATGCTGGCTACAACTTCTGAGATGAAAAAAAGTCTGAAATGCCCCCTAAGGAAAACGACAACTAATGATAATTAACGATTATTGGCGGCACTTTACAACAACTAACGATAATTAACTCAATTAACGACAATTAATGAAATTGACCACAATTAATGACATTTAACGCAATAGACCGTAATTAACACAAATTAACGACAATTAAGGAAATTAACCGCAATTAACGACATTTAACACAATAGATCGTAATTAATGCAAATTAGTGATAATCAATGAAATTGACTGCAATTAACGACATTTAACACAATAGACCCTTAAAACATCTGACTATTGCATTATGACATTGTTTGGACTACAAGACACTTAAACATTTGCATGTACTTCTTCACGATATGTCAATTGAATATAAATTTTACCAAATGTTCAACAAAAATCTGCAGTCTACCCTTCATAGGTCATACGGTCATACCCAATCAAGGACTGCAGAAAATAGCAGCACATCGTAAGAGCCTCTCAACATTTCAAGATTATCAGTAGTTTTCATTGATAAATGACAACGGTAAAATTTGGTTTTATTTGGATGATAACATCTCTGTACGTATAGTAACCAATTAATATGGGCATATGGAGCATACTCGCAAATACAGCCTGTACTTCCTCACACAAACAGTAGGAGCACCATTTCCAGAGCACACAAATGAACGACAATCAAATTTTAGGGCTGCACAAGGTTCAAAAATAAAAATGAGAAACTTTGCCAGCTATGGAATTTGAGTAACGTCAAAAACATTCTACACTATATCAATCATCATGCAATTCAGACATCTATTTGTAAGAACAACAAAATCATACCTATAATCTACTCAAAATTTAACAAATGATTGTCAGAATGTAATTCATCAATTCAAAGAACAACTAGATGATACCTATAATCTAATCAAAATTTAATAAATGGTTGTAAGAATACAATTCATCAATTCAAAGAATAATGAGACACAAGAAGAACGACAGCTATTGACATCCAGTTAGAATGCAAAGGCGGTGGCAGCTGGGGAGGAGGGTGGCGGCCGCTGCGGGGGGAGGGGGCGGACCAAGGGGGGAGGAGATGGGCGTTGGGGTAGTGGGAGGAGGCGCCGACGTTAGGGGAGGAGCACGGCCGCGTGGGTTGGAGGAGGAGGAGGAGGGTGGCAGTGGCGTCGGGATAGTAGGAGGAAGGAGGAGGATTGTGGCGGCTCGGGGCAGCTCAGCGGAGGAGGAGGTCGGTGTCGAGGGAGGAGGATGGCGGCGGCGTGAGCCGGCGGAGGTGGATGGAGCCAGAGGCGCCGAGGAGAAGGGTGCCGGGGGAGGGAGGAGAGCGGCGGCGCGAGAGGAGGATGTGGCAGCATAGGCGCAAGAGGAGGAGGGAGGAAATGGGTGCCGGGCGTGGGGGGAGAGAGGAGATGGTGTCGAGGGAGGGAGGAGGAGCGGGGGCAGGGGAGGGGCTAGGGTTTTGGGCGGGCGACGCGGGGAGGAGAGGGTTTTGTTGAATGGCAAACGACGGGTAATTACTCCTAACTTCGGGGGTAAATGTGGAATGGATGCTGCGAAAAGCTGCGGAAGCTTCCCGTTGGCGGCTTTCGGCTTCCAGCTTCTGCACGTTGTAACGCAAAGCGGCTTCAGGGAAAAGCGGTGGAGAAAAGCCTCACAAATAAATTCGACCGTTACATACAAGAACATGAAGTTTTCAAAGCGAGCAAGTAGTACCACGTTCAACGGCGATTACTCGCGCTTCTACCTGCGCATAACGGCTATAGCAGATGTAATTAATGACTGTAAACTAGCCGTTGAGATTTCGGCACGGTACTACCGTAGTTATATATGCGGTAGTTCCACTCTCCGTTGTTCCGTTCGCAAAGGCGATCTGACGCTTCCTTTGAGGTCCATAAGCGCCCTGTTTGAAAATAACGTACTACCAAATAAAACTCGGTATTACCGCACGTCGTAATACCGCTCAAAAATACTGTCGTTCCAATTTTGAGAAGAATCAAAATCACTTAAAAACAAGCTCTCAAGTCCGACGACCACTTGGTCCGACCGACTAGGTCACTCGATCGGACAACACGTTGGACGGTCCGAGCGTTCATCCGAGTCGTTCGGACCATCCAAACGTTCACCCGACCGGACCACTTGGTCAAAAATAGATCGCCAACTAGGTTTTGGTCCGACCGAGTTGCGGTAGAACCGCACCACCTTCCCGATCATACCATTGTGCGGTAGTACCTTCAAATAAATATCGGTACTCACCGACTTTTCTAAGAAAAGCGTTGGCTTTCAAGATAAAACTCTAAGTGCAAGCATAATCCTAGATTGATCCAATAACACAAGAATATGCTATCAAGCTACTAGTCATGATCCCTCTTAATAGTGCGGTATTTTAGCCTAAAATCCGGTCTTCCATCATTTTCTCCTAAAATCAGTAAAATTCAAAGGATCCTAGACTACTTATATCTTGTCTTGAACCATATTGATCTTCATGTTGACCTTTAGCATGCATCTCCAGTTGTTATATTCATCAGAGACTAAACCTTTTAAAACTCAATAAACATGTTAGTCCTATATTCACATATTGTCATTAATTACAAAAATAATTTTAGAGGCCTAGATGCTTTCAATCTCCCTTTTGGTAATTGATGACAACAATCAATATGTGAGAAAAATATAGTTTTGAATATACCGCTTGTTTAAAAAATGAGTTGTATATGTTCTTGTTGTGATTTAACAAAATAATTATTCCAATGAGCTCAAATGGGTTTTGAGAATTATTTGCCTTTTAAAGTCATTTCAAAGAAGGCTCCTCCTAAACATGTGTATATAAATAAAAATATGCTTTAGCAAGCACATGTAGAGATTTTGAAAGAAAGAAATTTAGGGGTTTCTTTTGTTTGTTGAACTTGAGAAATTGACCATACTATAATCAAGCATAAGATGGAAATTGCATTTCATAGAGAATAACTTAACCATATTACAAGTACCAAGTTCAAAATTACCATTATATCATAAAAACATGATACCATAATAAAGTTTACAAATCCATTACATCATAATGAGACATATATATATATATATATATAGGTATTATATATATAGTAGATAATAACTTTCTAGACTTCCTCCTTTGCTTTCTCCCCATCTCGACCTTCCGGTTTTGGGCGGGCGACGCGGGGAGGAGAGGGTTTTGTTGAATGGCAAACGACGGGTAATTACTCCTAACTTCGGGGGTAAATGTGGAATGGATGCTGCGGAAAGCTGCGGAAGCTTCCCGTTGGCGGCTTTCGGCTTCCAGCTTCTGCACGTTGTAACGCAAAGCGGCTTCAGGGAAAAGCGGTGGAGAAAAGCTGTGTGTTTGGAACAAGTAGGCATGCATGCATTCTTTTCTTCTTTTAACCGGGTGTAGAGATGGATTCTGACCAGGGGCGGAGCCACCAGGGGTGCCGGGTATGCATCGGCACCCCCAAAAATTAGAGAAACGAGAGGGGATTAGTTCATCAAACATATCAATCATCAGTTCATCAAACATCAATCATCAGTTTTTCATCAGACTTTAGTAGGCCGGTGAAAGCATCTAGGCCCCTAAAATCTGGTTTTGGTAATTAATGATGATATGTGTTAAATGGACTTATGTGTTTGTTGAGTATTTGCAAGGTTAAGTCCAAATGGTAAGTACGATCGTGAAGCTGCATGCTAAAGGATATCGTGAAGATCAAATTAGTTCAAAGTTAAGGTACAAGTAGATTAAAAATCTTCTACCTTTTACCGGTCTTAGGAGATATGGTTGGAAGACCGGATTATAGGATAAATACCGTACTATTAAGAGGGATCATGTCCAAGTAACTTGATAGCCATTCATGTGCTTTGTGGATCAATTTAGGATCATGCATGAAATTGATTTTTTTTTCCTATAAAAAGTATCCGTTGCATTGTCTAGATATTCGGTAGTACCGGCGTGTTCACGCGGTACTACCGGCGAACGGTACAACCGGGATTGTAGTGCGGTACTACCGCACCCCGGTCGTTCCGCATAAAAGACGGTATGTTTTTTCCAGAGAGCATGTTGTCTGGGGTCTCGGTGCAAATCCTCATAACGGTAGTACCGCTGTTGAAACGCGGAACTACCGCACACCTGTGGTAGTACCGACTTAGTGACGGTACGTTTTTTTTTTCCAGAGAACATGTTTTATGGGTGTCTTGGTGTTACCCCTCAGAACGGAAGTACCGCTAGGCAAACGCGGAACTACTGCTCACCCCCGGTAGTACCGATTATTCGACGATGCGTTTTTCCGAAGCAATGCGGTTTGGTTTTCGTGGAATGGTAGTACCGCTTTGCCTTGGCGGTATGATGGGAAAGCGGTAGTCTGCATGTTCGTGGCGGTAGTACCGCTCTGCATTTTAAGCGGCTATGTCGATTGCATTTATTGTCTTCTTTTCTAGCCGTTCTTGTGCGGTAGGTAAAGTGCGGTGTCCGCATCTACTTAGCGATAGTCTGCGATTCATTGTTTCGGGATTTCCTCTCCAACGGTTATATTTGTTGGTGGGTGGTATTTATACCCCCCCCCCACCTGCTCAAGGACGCTGGGCTAGACCACATCTAACATCCTTTGAGCCTTGTGCATCCTTTCAACTCCTCAAATTTACTTGTTCACTCTTTGTGAGGTTGTTGAGCTCATTTAAGTGCATTCATCATTCTAGTTGATCCTCTTGCACTTGAGTGTCGTCAAGCGAAGGTCCTTGATTTGTTACTCTTGGAGTTTTGCCAAACTCCTAGACGGCTTGGCGGTGATTGCACGGTGATCTCTTCAAGAAGATTGTGAAGAGGCCCGGTGCTCAAATTGTGAGTGGTTTGGTGTTCACCATCTCCGGAGTGGAGGAAGAACAACCAATAGTGATCGAGGAAAGGCTTAATATGTGGAGTCGGCTTGATTGGTTCAAGCTCCCTCAACGTGGACTAGTGAAGACCGGCAAGTCTTCGATACCACGGGAAAAACATCGTTGTCTCATTGTGGTTATTTCTAGTCTTTACTCTTCCGCATTTATATTTCTAGCTTGATCTTTGTGCTTGTTTTGCTTAGCTAGAAGTATAACTTGTTTATACTAAGTTGTTAATTAACTTATCTCGTAAAATTGTTTAAAAGTTTTAAAACCTCCTATTCACCCCCTCTAGTCGGTTATCCTTGATCCTACAGCCGGCCCAAGACTCCTAACTCTAGTCCAGCATTTGCTATCTGCTGACCACTCCAAATCGGCGAATCGGCAAATCCAATCCTCTTGGCTCGGCTCCCCAACCCTTGAGGCCTTGAACCCTAATCCCTCCCCACTCCAAATCGGCGCGCGCGGCCCGTGGCAGCGGCACGTTGGCGCGGAGAGGAGCCCGGAGGCGAAGGCTGCAGCGTGGCACCGCCGGCACGAGCCCACGGCACGGCGCGGGACTGGGGACTCAGGAGTCATGAGCCGCCAAGCCGGGACGCCGAGGAGCGGGGACGGGGCTAGTGCCTGCCTGCCCGGTGCTAGACCGCTGGTGGCCTGGTCGTCTGGACGCCTGTTGCCTCAGACTGGTGATTTACTGATTTGCTGATTTGGTTTTGGTGTTGGTGAAGCAGCCAACTACTACTCTACTAGCCAAGCAGGTGAGTTGAGTACTTGAGTTGCTCATTTGCTTTTGCTTAATGGGCTAATGGCTAAATAGGAAATAGCTAATGATTTGAGTTGTGAGAGTAGTGACTGAGTTTGTATGTTGGATTTGTTGGTTTAGTTGTTTACTTGGTTGGACATAGACAGAGAGTTGAGTTGGAGTCTGGAGAGGAGTAGAGAGTAGTCACAGTACATAGTACTCAGTAGTGGACTAGTTGAGTAGTGGTTGTTAATTGTTACTTTCTGTATGTTAATTATGAATGGAAATCTGACAGTTTTGTTAATTGTTACGAATGTCAATTCTTGAATGATTGTTTAGTCATATTTATTAAGAGAGAGATTTTCTTGAATGTTAGTTAAGATGATGTAATAAAACGTTTTCAAGGCATGAAAACGCATAAAGTAGTATTATAATTTTCTTTATATAGTTGCATATTTTGTAATTTTATATTTTCTATTTATGTAAGACCTTATTTGAACTATTTGTATTATGCTTTTGATAAATTTAGAACATATGTGTTAGATTTATGATATTATGAAACTATTGTACAAACTATAGAATTATGAGTGTGAGGTGTGTACCTCTATCATCTAATTTCTAGCTCCGCCACCGATTCTGACGTTGTCAAGCTTAACAGTAGCAAAGTTATCAATGCTGTCAAATCCAAATAAGCTGTTGTGAAGATCACGGGGTAGCGTGCGTTTGGGAAGTAAGAAAGGCTGAAAAAAAATACTCCTAAACTTTCATGACTGCGTAACAGAAAGTGTTCTCTGTGAATGGCGCAACGTTGTTCCACGCACAACTAATTTTAGCATTGATTTGACGGGCAACTTCTTGCGCTTAATGCGATATGGTACACCACTCGTGCAAATGTGATGGGGACGTAAGGTTTATCAAGATTTGCTATCGATGTAGCACCACCTAACGGGACTACAGGAGTGGTGAGCATGCTGCCATTTGTATGTATGGAAAAGGCATTTTGTGGACCATCTAAGAAAGATTATCGGGTAATTATCATGAAATTTCAAAAAAGAAATACTTATGCAAAAAAAGATGCCGCTCAACAGTTAAGAGTTAAGACTGCTGGTTGTTGTTACGGAGGAAGAGCTTACATACTTGATTTCGACGGGAACGCCAAGAGAGAATTTAGATTTATCCCAACAGGAAGAAGCGGCTAGAGCCGTAAATGCACCAATCAGTTCATCAAAAGGTTAAGCTAATAATGAAATATGGTCAATTCATTTATAATTTAGCATTCCCTTCACATGTACTTAGGACTAAGACGTGGAATAGAAGTGAGATATCTTGAACTCAAGACTTCTAGATCCTGATACTATATTGAGTTGTATTCATCAACAAATTTATCCAAAAGTTTAAGCTGGCGAGAAAAGACAACCAATTTACATTATCCACGCATATTTGAAAAATTGGGAGAACAGAGAGGGCTGGTTTAGCATGCAGTATTGCAGTGCTGAACGAAATGTACATATACGGCCAGCTACAGTGGCATGGGTCTCCTGTACGAGTTTTTGGCGGATACGGTCAGTTTACTAATCGTATTTACACTTCTGACCATACGCGCACGGTATTTGTAAAAATAGCAACGCGGACGCACGGTCACCCCGCGCCAGCGCCAACACTTTGTCGCCACGTCGGCGCGAGCGCGCGACCCGCGCCGCCCGGTCCCACCACCATCGCTACAGGCGCCACGCTACCGCGCCACGCTTTTTTTTTTTTCATTTTTTCAATTTTTTTAGATGTAAAAATATTTTTAAATTTTTTTTGCTACAGTGGTGGGCGCACGCTCACCCTGCGCCTACCACTGTAGTATTCTCTTTTGTTTTTTTTTTTATAAAAAAAATATGTTTTTGTTTTTTTAAAAAAAAATCATTTATGCATATTTTTTGTAAGAATTTTTAAATATAGTAAACAGGGTTAAAAAATTATGAAATTTTTTGTGGAGCCTTCTGACACTGTGTACTTGCCTGTGTAATATTTTCAAATTTTTATCTATTATGAATTTTTCTCAAAAATTCATTTAAGTATATTGTAAATAGGGTTTCATCATTTCATGTGACTTGGAATGTATAGAAAAAACGCTGCATTGCAACTCCATTGGAGATGTCGATATACAATATGGCAACATATATAGCAACCAAAATACGCTGCATTGCAACTTCATTGGAGATGTATGAAGGAAGGAAGAACAATTGTCACTCTCGTACAACATCCCAACGACAATCCAATATCATCACTGTATTGGATGATATTCTTTAATACTGTATCCAATATCATCACTGCATTGGATGATATTCTTTAATACTGTATTGTACCACAGACTAGATAAACTTGTACATGAACCAACTGAGGAAAATGCGTGGCATGCAGATCATATAACGATGTACAGTAACCTCCGACTCGTGTGCATTTCGAAGACTACGGTACATCGTTATATGATCTGCACGCCACGTATTTCCCCTATTTGGTTTATGTACAAGCCTATCCAGCCTGTGGTGCGATGCAGTATTAAAGAATAGTATCCACATTAGGGTTTCATCTTGCATCCCGAGCTTGTCTGGCTCCCTCTCTACCGTGAAGTGGTAGGATATGTCTCCTCGTAGATGGCTCTTCGAGTAGACGGTGACCTTGACACGCCACATTTCCTTGCCGTACTTGTTGATAGTGAAGCCATGATACTCTGGTCGGTGGACGTAGCCCAAACCCTAAAGTATGCACCACAACTCTGCACAGAAACCCCCCTCATTCGCAGCGCAGGTGTTCATGAAACACATCTAAAATTTTTAAAATTAAGAGAAGATAAGTATCCAATTTAAGCCATAACATTTTTCTACATACGACTAACAAAGTTAATTACCACTAAACTAATTCATTACTACTAAACTAATTCATTACTAGCCAACTAACTAATTACGACTAATTAATTACCCCTAAACTATCTAATTACGACTAGCTGATTAAGACTGACTAATTATGATTACGATAATAACGGCAAAAGCATAGCACAAATTACCTGTCCTTCGGAGGAAGTAATCAATCAACCATTCGGGGGAAGTAATCAATCAAGGCTGAGCGACGAGCGAGTGCGGTTGGTATTTATAGCCGAGCGGAGAAGAGTCGCGGCGTTAGCGCAGGAATTTCGTCGATTGCGCGGAATTTACGGACGAGGCGATAGATGTGCGGAGTAGGAAGGAGGGATGGTGGGATAATGGACAAAATTTCATGAAATCATTTCAAGTCACATGAAATGATGAAACCCTATTTACAATATACTTAAATGAATTTTCGAGAAAAATTCATAATAGATAAAATTTTGAAAATATTACACAAGCAAGTACACAGTGTCAGAAGGCTCCACAAACAATTTCATAATTTTTGGACCCTGTTTACTATATTTAAAAAATTTTACAAAAAAATGCATAAATGATTTTTTTTTATAAAAAAAACAAAAACATAAAAAAAAATTTAAAAAAACAAAAGAGAATGCTACAGTGGTGGGCGCGAGGTGGCGTCGCCACCATCTGTAGCAATTTTTCTTTTTTTTAAAAAAATGTTTTTACATCTAAAAAAATTGAAAAAATGAAAAAAAAAGAAAAAAGCGCGGCGCATGGTGAGCGTGCGCCCGCGCGCTGCGGTGGTGGGACCGGCGCACGCTGCGGTAGTGGGGCCGGGCTGGCGTGGGGTGGCGCGCGCCGCGCTCGGCGTGGCGGCACAGCGCCAGCGAACACGGGTGACCGTCAGCGCCGTTGCTATTTTTGCAAATACCGTGCGCGCATTGTCAAAAGTGTAAATACGATTCGTAAACTAACCGTATCCGCAAAAAATTCCTCCTGTACATCTGTTCTACTCGGTATACACATACAAACACACACTATCTGAGGGATGATATGCTTGCCTTGCCTGCTGCTTTCTTGGTTGTTGCGCTGCGGGAGCAGTGGCAGCGGAAAGCGCGACCCTGTCCTAGCTATATGCTACGGCTCACATGTACAGTACACACGTATCAGGGTTTATTGGGATCGTCCGATCGGTTTAGATGTACGAGTGTACAGTGTCGTACTACAGTAATGAACAGTAAAATCAACACTGTTTCTAAGTATTATTGCAGAGCATTTGGCGTAAATAGCAATGTTTTATTACGGAAGTAACGGCCAACGCAACGAAATAGCAAATTTGAAGCCTCGTCCGCATGATCACCGCCCGAACGCGATGTCCACGTGACACATCGCCACGTCCGGCCTGTGACTGGCCGAACGCCCTCCACGCGCCTCGTCTGGCCTGTGACTGGCTGGATGCCCTCCACATCACCCGGCTGAGCCTCCACTCCCTCGTCCAGTCCGTCATCGGCTGGACGCACCTCCACTGGTCTGTCACCGACCGGACGCAAATTAGCACCGGCGCCGAGAGTAATTAGCAGCAGAAGCCATCGTACATTGTTGTTTGCTTGAATTTTTAAATATTACAAATTAGCTTAAAAAATTATGAAATTTATTGTAGAGCCTCCCGACACAGTGTATTTGCTTGTGTAATTTTGTCATAATTTTATATATTCGGAATGTTTCTCGCAATTTTATTTAAGTATACTGTTTGTAGGAATTCTGAATGTTCTGAATGATTCAACAATAATCTATCGGTCAGAGTCAGCTCCCATCCATTACTACAACTACTTGTCTAGCACTATACTTCACACACCAGCTATATGATGTAGGCACCGAAAGCCGAAAGGCTCTCCTTTCCATTTTCATGTGAACTAGTCGTGTTGATACACAGACAAGATCCGTCCCGCACACGGCCAGACGCGCCAAAGCACCCTCATGTCTTGTCCATCGCCCTCATGTCTTGTTTGTCACATCTGTCCCCCGCATGCATGCATGCAGCCCCCCGCGCATATTTCTCTCCCAACAGACTAAGCTCTCATCCTCGCTATAAATGCGGTGTTGCGAGCGAGGCTCTTCGCTCGCACTCACTCATTTTCGCTCGCATTCATTTTGGCCCGTGCTCTCTCGCCGTTTCGGTGTTTCTTTTCGCGGAGGATTAAGTATTGTTTAGAGCCGTCAATAGCGGTCATATAAACAAGTAATTTTTATGTATTGTCTTTTATTAAATGTGCAGTTAGCTAATTAGTTAATTAGTCGTAATTAATTACTTGTCGTGTTTTTAGGTGTAATTATTTTAGTCCACGTCATTTAGGCAATTCGCGTCGCCCAGGAACACTCCATATCGAAGAGGTGAGTTGTGTACAATTCGTGTCCTGATTTTGTATTTGCCCTTTTGTTCTTCTAACAACATGCAATCGTCCAGCCCGTATCGCGGAATATGGGGGACTTCGACACACGACACCGACGTGGGGAGTCCCGAGACAAGGGGAAGGGGAAGGCTCCTGCGACTGAGTCCAGCCGCCATAGCGTATCCGGTCGCCCGGGCGCACTCCATATCGACGATGTGAGTTATGTAGAATTTACATCCTTGTTACATTTTTTACTGTACAGTGCACTTACATCATGAAATCGCAGGACATGGACTACTTCAACATACAACACCGACGTGGGGAGTCCCGTGACAAGGGGAAAGCTAATTCGACTGAGACCAACCGACGTTGTAGCGTATTCGGTCGCTCGGGCGCACTTCGTATTGAAGACATGAGTTATATACAATTTACATCCTTGTCATTTTTGTTATTGTACGATCCACTTTCATCATGGAATCGCAGGCTATGAACGACTTCGACACTCACCGCCACCGTGGGCAGCCCAAAGACAAGGGGTAGTGGTTACGGTGCCACGGAGACTAGTTGCAGACATCATCGTATAGATGATAGATAGGATATTCTTTGTTAATTTATCAGTTAATGTGGATGATATTCTTTAACACTGTATTGTACCATAGGCTAGACAAGCTTGTACATGAACCAACCGAGGAAATGTGTGGCATGCAGATCATGTAGCAACATACCGTAGCCTTTGAAATACACACGAGTCGGAGGCTACAATATATTGTTATATGATCTGCATGCCACACATTCCCCCAATTGGTTCATATACAAGTTTATCTAGCCTATGGTACAATATAGTATTAAAAAAATATCATCCACATTAAACTGATAAATTAACAAAGAGTGTCCTATTTGATCGGGGTACATCTGATAATACCCCCTCCTCCTTCATCTCGATTGCAATAAACCCGCATGTGTATCATGTAATGCTTCTAACGCTTGAAATGCTGTCAATTTTATATATGAAAAGTTACATTGCAGCTCCATTGGAAATGTCGACACTCCTTATTACATTGCAACTCCATTGGAAATCCGCAGGGTGGACATTGAGGACGACGTCGAGGAGGAAATGTTTGGCATGAAACCCTAATTCTATTAGATATGATTAAGCCTATTCTGTTAGGAGTCCTTTGTGTGGGAATTCATGAAACCCTAATTTTCGAAACCTAAAATCCAAATTTTCGAGATTAAACTCTTAATTTTTGAGATAATTTCAGAACACATATAAAATTGTAGAAATATTACACACTCAAGTCCATTGTGTAAGGAGCCTTCAAAACAAAATTCAAAATTTTTGGAGCTCATTTTTATATTTAGAAATTCCTACAAATAGTATATTTAAATAAAATTACGAGAAACATTCGGAATGGATCAAATTATGAAAAAATTACACAAGCAAGTACACTGTGTTGGGAAACTCCAAAAAAAATTATATTTTTAAGCTCGTTTGCTATATTTAAAAATTCAAGCAAACAATAGTGTGCGATGGCTTCTGCTGCTAATTACTTTCGATGCTGGCATTAATTTGCGTCCGACCAGTGACAGGCTGATCACGGGCTGAATGAGGGAGTGGAGTTCCAACCGAGTGACATGGAGGGCGTCCGGCCGGTCACGGGCTGAACGAGGCGACGTGTCGGCGTGGATATCACGTCCGGCCGATGACCGTACGGACGAGGCTTCAAATTTCTTATTTTGTTGCGTCGGCAACTACTTCCATTGTAAAACATCCTAACGGTGCTATTTACGCCAAAAATAAGAAAACATTGTTGCCAACGCTGCACGCTACCACACAAGGCGAACAGTGCGAGCGAGTACCAGGGCAAGTGTACAATGGCACTGCTATCTACTCTCAGAAAGAGACGTGTGTAGTACAACGACGCTGATGTGTGGCCCTAGACCCTCTTGAGCTGTGCCCACGTGTCATGTGTGGTCGCCTCATTGCCTGTGTGTGCTTCTATGGCTGTGGAGCGGAGTACTGGCTAGATTGGGCTCCTGGATTTATTTATGTATTTGAGAGGACGCCTACTGGATTTTGATGCTGCTGAAATGGGAATCGCATCCCCTAACATTCCAATAGGAATCTCACGGGTGAACAGTATCATAACATTCCTCGAATCTGAGCCGTTAGATTGGAAAATAGCGGTTGAGATCGACTGCTACAGTGTTTATAAACAGTACCATACTACATTGTTTTTGCTACAGTACTGATCTGCATCTCTGCCGCTGATTGTCGATCCGATGGCCATAAAACAATGTCATGGTACTGTTCACAGTGACATTACCATGTAATGTCAGAGGATTTGCTTCCGCTGAAATGTGAGGTGTAGTGTACTAATCGTACTATCCCTGTTCGGCGTGTACTTGCTTTGTTTAGTAGTATGAAATAGTGGTAACTGAAGTTTTAGATTTTGCCAGACGTGAAAATCAGTGTATTAGGCCGCACAACAAATGTTGCAAAGAACATTGAAAGCATGGGACACAGGCAAACGAGAAATTCGAGTTTTTGTCTAAATGATACTGTTTCAACCAGTATTTGCAAATGTGGCTCTCCTTGCACGGTGTTGCCAAAAATGGTAGTCCGGACATGCCTTAGGCCATTACGTGTACAATTACGTTCGCCCTAGCCAGGACAGGGTTTGTCTGGGAAGGCGTGTGCGGACGCGCTAAAATCCATGCGCCCCTTGGTCGGTTGTTTCTCCGCCTGACACGTGTTCGTTCGCACTCCCTACGCCCGGACAAGCCCCCTCCATGCGCCCCTCGCCTGGACGCGACGCTGCCGCACGACCAACGCCCGGACAAGCGTTGTCTGCATGTGTGTCGCCTGCGCATTGGACACACGCGTGTCGCTCGGACGGCGAGCGCTTCCCCACGCCCATGGTCTGGACGTGGCTGATCACCCCACGTGTCCCTCATTCGGGCCTCCCTGCCCTGGTCGCGCCAATTCCCGACACGTCCTGTTTTATTCCATGTCGCCCGTTCATCTTTCATGTCACACACGTAGTGCACGGACAACGATCTGTCCGGGCCCCCTCTCCCAGCGTCGCCACGTGGTCCGCTTCGGCACGCCCCGCACCCAACAGCGCCTTCAGATTTCCTACTACGCTATCTGCAGGAATTGCCTTCGCGCGACTATAAATACCGTAGTCACTCACTCTCGCTCTCACTCGTCACTAAGAACACATAGAATATAATAAATATTTTTTTGAGATTAAAGTTTGGAGCAGTTCTTAGGATTGTATTATTGAACGGTCCCCCTGAAGGGTAGGTAATTTTTTGTCCACTACATTTGTCGTTATTGCTATAGTCGTAGTTAATTAGTCTTATTTAACTAGTCCGAATTAATATAGTTTGTAGTCGTAATTAAATAGCTGTTAATAATTTAGGCGTAGTTTATTACTGCTTATTATTAAGATGTAATGAATTAGTCGTAACTAATGTATAGGTAATTAATTACTACTTAATAATTAGTCGTAATTAATTAGGCTTTATTATTTAAGTATGAATTATTTAGTGGTTAAAAATTAGTAGTAATTAATCAATCATAATTAGTTTAGTGCTAATTAATTAATTAGTTAGGTATAATTAATTTAGTGCAAATTAACTAGTCATAATTAATTTAGTGGTAATGAATCAGTTGTAATTAATAAATCGTAATTGTTTGGGTCATAGTTTATTAGTGGTAGTTACACTAGTGCAAATGGAGTGCATGGTTGAATTTATGTGGCCATAATTACTTTGTTGGTAAGTAACGACTCGTAGTTAATTAGTGGTGACTAAATAAACATAATTAATTATGACTAATTACGTATGTGTGTAGTTAATCATTTTTAATTAATTAATCATAATTAATTCAGTGAGAATTACTTAGATGTAATGAATTACTCGCAGTAATTTTTGATAAGTAATCAATTTGTTGTTTAATTAATTAATTATTCGTATTTCATTACTCGTATTTAATTGATTACTTGCATTTAATATGTTGTAATTATTTGTGTCGTGGGTAATTACTGTTGAATAGATTACTCGTAATTAATAAGTATTAATTAGTTTAGTCATATTTAATTAGTGCTAACTACATACCATGTTTATCATATCGCATACCGCAAATCGGGTTGTTGTGGCTTTAGGTAATTTCGAGCATACAAGGCTTGGTAGTGTTTTATGATGATAGTCTCGTACGGGCCGCAACCAATGGGTTGGACCTGTCGAGATGCCACTACAAGGTGGTCCGGGTGGAGGGGCTCTATGCGATGAATATTCACGAGCTTAGGAGCTGCATCGGAAGGGAATTCGACACGGAGCCAACGACGAAGAAACTTGTCATCGAGAGGGTAACATGCACGAATAGGATAGGGCAGGGCATATAGGAGCTAGTCACGGTGAATGGAAGCGTAGCATGGGCCAGTACATGCAAATTGCTTCACAGCCCGAAACGGCGATATACGGGAAGCCGATGGTGTACGTAAATTTCGTACGCAGGGCGCTGTGAAACCTTGATGATGCTTGTGCTTCGAGAAGCGAGCAACCACAAGCGAAGCTTGAAGACAGTAGCACGAAATGTGATGTTTTAGAGGAAGTCCACGAGAGAAGACTTGCGCATAATTTTGTGCAAAATGAGGGGTCAAAACTGTGGGGGTCGGCCCACATTGACTGCCACGAATATCTCCAACGAGGACGCCGACCCACGCTAGAAATTAAAAATTACGACTAAATTAGCTGTGACTAAACTTATACGAGGGATTCAATACAACTAAATTAGTTAGGACTAATTAATTACCACAAATGAATTACAAATAAATAATTATGACTTAATAATGACAACTACCTTATTCAGGACTAAATTAATTATGGTGAATTAAATAGCATTAAAATAATTACGACTAATTTATTACCACAGATTAATTACAAAAATAATTATGTCTTAATAAAGGCAGTAAATTAATTACGACTTAATAAGGGAATTACGACTTAATAAGGGCACTAAATCAATTATGACTAATTAATGATGGCTAATTAATTAATACTTAATGAACTATAACTAATTAATTCCAACTAATTATTTATGACTAATTAATTAACTAACACTAACTAATTACGACTAATTAATTTGTAACAATTTAACTATGCCTAAATAATTACAACTAATTAATTATGTAAGATTAATTTAACTACTACTAATTAATTATGACTAATAAACTCACACAACTTTTATTACAAAAATTTGAAAACGTCTAAATTAATTACGCCTAAATAAGTACAACTAATTAAGTACGAACATTTAACTATGACTGTAACATCTCAATTTTGGACTTGTGTTTCAAATGTAAAAGATGAGTAGAAATTAAAACTTTTTCTTACATCATGTATTTCTTGTATGTTCTAAACAATTCTTGTACAAGAATTATGGAAATGCAAAGTCGCAAGTCAATTGATCCAAATCTTGACATTTCAAAAACATTCTTGGCAAATTTTGGTGATCATCTTTTGGAAATATTTTTCCCAAGTTTTAGGGAAGGTATGTGACCCCTCTGAAATTTTTTATAATTTTTAGAAATTGTTTGAATATTTTTAGGGGGCAGTCAAACAGGTTTGACTGTTGGTCAAACCCTAAGTCAGAACCTTGCAGAATTTTTGGAGAAAAATTCACTGCATAAAAACCTCTGAAAATTTTATGCAAGGTCAATTTCAAAGTTGGCAAGCTCCTGTAAAAATTTCAGAATTTTTAGAGTTAATTTGCTACCTTTAAAAACCTTTCAAAGTTCTCAGCTCTTATTTAAAACCCTAAGTCAAACTGGTTGGGTCTGAGTCGGGCTCGAACCCAACCCTCTTTTCTTGGTCGCACCCAACCCTATCAGCGCTTGGCTCGGCCCTGTTCAACGCGTGATCGTTTTCCGCCGTTGGATTGCCATCGTGTGGCCCTCGTTCGTTGTGTCGTTCGGACCTCCGGTTGCCCTATCGCTCCCCAGCCGTTGGATATAGATCCAACCGTCCTTTCGCGTCCGGTCGTTTTCTTTTAAACCGGCCGCACCACTTGGTTGGGTCCAGTCGACTAATTGTACTCAGGCTCGAGCCACTTGACGTGTGAATTGGACCGTTGGATTTTAATCCAACGATTAAGCTCGCTTGTGCCGTTCGGACCTCGTGATTGCGCCATCTAAATTGGGACCGTTGGATCAAGATCCAACCGTCCAAATTTAGTGTGCCGATCGGAGCTCCAGTTGTCCTATTTAATCGTGGTCGTCCATCTCAGATCCGACGGTCGCGATCCCTTTTCGCTGTTCTTCTTCTTCCTCGGGCCCCCGTACGCGCGTGCGAGCCTTGGCAGAGAGAGCAGCTTTGCCTTGTCACTTCGAGCTCGTCCTCGTCAACGTCTCTCTGCGGGGCATTAAATGTGCACCAGGCTTTCACCTCCAAAGTCGCCGTTCTCACTTGCCCCCGTCATTTCTTTGGTCCATGGCAGCTCCATGAACCGAGCTCATCTTTGGACCGTGTTCTGGCTCAAACCCTAGTTTCTCAGCTATATAAAGCCCTCAGAGCCCCTCCTGGTGTTCCTTTACCACCCCTAGCTTCTTCTTTGTTTTTGGAGCTCAACACTACTGAAATTCTCAAATCACCATTGGAGGCCGTGGAGCTCTATTGTGAACTTAGGTGCCCCAGTGGTTCATCTTCAAATCTTTTTGCACCCTTTCGAGCTCCTTAACCTCCAATGCATTTCCCCTAACTTAATTTGGTTTGACATTCTCAGGAATTGTCAAATTTGGGGTTTGTTCAAATTCGGCTGAAATCGCCCCATTTCTTCCTCACCTCATTAAGACCTCCTCTCTTGATTGTGGCTCATGGACCATCTTTGGGCCTCAATGAAGCTATTTTGACCTCGCGGTGTTGACCTCGTGCTCGAGCCATCTTACGCACTTCTTCCTGGCGGCCGTGAACTGCTCCTTGCTGGGTCTCCTCCGAGCTCCTCTGAACCTCTTCTTGGCCCTGGTAAGTCCTCTATAGTCCCCTAGAGCTCGAGGACTAGCTGGGTTAGATCGTAGCGTTGTTTTTCGCATTTTTGGTTTTGCCGAAAAGTGTCCTCCTCCCCTCTCCGGCTCGCCGGCGATTTAGTCCCGCTCCGACGTCAAGGGTGCCCTCTCTGTGATCGCAATAGTGTTAGGCGCGTTTTGGTCTAGTTGGTTCGCACCGTCGCGGCCTTGGTCGCCGGCGACGTGCTGGCGGGCAAAGTTCGATGTCCGGTCCTGTTGTCGTAAAATCGATAAGTTCCAGGAGCTCCCCTGTTTGATTTCAGCCGTTGATGATCGTTGGAGGACAGCTCTTAGCCGTCAGATCTTCATCTGTTGAAACCCTAGTTGCCAGGACCTCCCTGAGTTCATCCCCACCGTTTAGGATCGCCCTCGAGTTAGATATGTGCCGTAAGATCGAGTAGGCCGACTAGAGGGGGGTGAATAGGCGTTTTAAAATTTTTATGCGCTAAAACCGATTTCTAATGCGGAAGATAAATATCAATTCGGATTAGCCTAAATCAACCAAGTTCACTAAGTGCACCAACAATACAAGTCAATAATAAATAGAGCAATTTAGTAAAGAATTGTAAGCTATCAACTAATGATATGATTAATCAAGCACATACAAGATAGCAATCATACAAATGAATAAGCAATTATATAAAGAATGTAAATTGCACAAGGTAAAGCATATGAAAGCTAATCACAAGAAGCACATGGGACACAATGATGTTTTACCGTGGTGGTCGGAGACTTGCCGGTCTTCCATAATCCACGTTGAGGGAAACCCAAACCAATTGGGTCGGCTCCACAAATTAAGCCTTCCTCCGAGGTATCAACCACCTCGCTCTACTAGGGTTGCTCTTACTCCACTCCGGAGATGGCGAGCACCAAGCCACTCACAAACGCCCGGGTCTTCTCACAAGCTTCACTTGAGAAGATCACCGACGCACGACGCCTCCACGCCGTCTAGGTGTTGGCAAACACCAAGAGTAACAAGTCACCAACTTTCACTTGAACCAATCAAGTGTCAAAGCTCTCGTGGATATTAAATCCACCACCTAATGCAACACATGCAATAGGATTTGCCTCTCAAACCTCACTAAGTGCAACACATGCACAAATGGGAGTAGAGGGCTTGCTCTTAGCTCAATGGAATTCAATGGGGCACCAGCAACTCTCCCTCACACAGCCAAGGTGGGTATTTATAGCTCACACTCAAAAACTAGCTGTTGGGAGAAGATTCCAGAGAATCTGGACAAAACCGGTCTGACCGCCAACTAATGGCCGGTCGGACCGCTAATGCCAACGGCTATAATACTAGCCGTTGGACTCACAATCGATCGACCGCCACCAATGGCGGTCGAGCCGCGAGAGGCCGATCAGAGCGCTCGACTGAGCAACCGATCAAACCAGAAAACAACTCTTCTGGAAAATACGTACCGCCATACAAATTTCGGTACTACCGCACTCCGGTAGTACCGTTTCAAACTCCCAGTACACACGAAGATCAGTCAGACCGCACACACCATGGCGGTCAGACCGCTACCACCGGCCAGACCGCTACTAGAGGCGGTCAGGCCGCCAATCAGTCACTAAGGCTGAGATCAAACTTTGTACATTTGCTTCAACTCAATTTGCAAAATATATTTGCCAATTGATGCAACATGTACACAAGAGATGAAGGCTAGATTCTCAACAAGTCATAAAAACACATTTTTCCGACTTTTAGAATCATTGCCACAAGGAATAAGGTACATGGACTTAAACTGTTTGCAAAATACATTCGCAAACTAAAGTCACATGCTACAAGGAATAACCATGAGCCACAACTATTTTCAAAACTCATTCGCAAATGTAGGCAACATGTTAAGTTGAGCTAGAGCAAACACAATGAGCTATCAACACATGACTAACTCAAGTTACTAATTAAGACCCCTCTTAATAGTACGGTAACCTATACTAGCAATCCGGTCTCCCAACCAAACACCGAGACCGGTAAAAGACTAGGAACAAATTCTTAGTCCTAGCTAGTCATACATTTTCCTTGCGCAACCACTTGAAGCTTGATGACGCATATCCTTGCTTCAAGTCCGGGTTAGAGATTTAATACTCATCAACATATGATGACGTCTTTCATCCCAAGTCTTGACATGCATCATCTCATGATGCACTCTTTACTTGACCTCTATCAACACATGATGGATTCTTCTTGACTTGATGATCAACTCACGATCATCTCTTCTTCGAGATCTTGATATGCATCAACACATGATGCATCCTCTTCTTGAACCTTTACTTGATGACAATCAACTCATGATGCCATCCGAAGTCTTCATTACCCTGGAACATAACCTATTCATCCAACTCATGGAAAATGTTAGTCCCATAATGATTAACATTAATTACCAAGATATACTTGCAAAATATTTCTAAACAAGATGTTGAAAATCCTGGACCGGTATTACCGCCAATCAAGTTGCGGTACTGCCGCTTGGTCCGGTCGTACCGCACGAAGGAGCGGTACTACCGATTGCAGGGTTTCCAACTAAGCCGAAAAGACATGCTCTCTGGAAAATTCATACCGCCATACAAAATTCGGTACAACCGCATCGCGGTACAACCGTTTCTCAAATGCGGTACGACCGATTAACAAAGAGAGCTCCGAGCTAAAATGCATCGGTTCTGGTTTTATGCAACCGCCAACTAGAAATCGGAACGACTGATGTGCGGTCATACCGCACCAAGATCCGGTCGAACGAACCGGCCGAACCGCCATAACACGTCGGTTCATCCGATTTCTGATAAAAGCACTTAGAGTTTCCAAAACTCAAATTCAAATGCATTCATGATCCTAACTTGATCCATAAGGCACAAGAACATGCTATCAAGCTACTAATCATGATCCCTCTATTGTCATGCATTTCCCTTACCATATCGCCATCCATGAACTGGGACTAAGCCTTCAAACATCTTAGCACACATGTTAGTCCCACATCACAATCTCAGATAATTAAATATAGATAAACATGAGTATATATAAACTACACAAGTTATATATATACTCACATATAAGCATATATGAACTACACAAGTTATATATACCAAATATGAGTGTATACAAACTACACAAGTTGTATATACTCATATGAATATATTAACTACACAAGTTAAATATATTCAAGGATATATGAGCATCTATGAACTACACAAGTCTCATATGCTCTCATATACTCATATGAATATATTAACTACACAAGTTAAATATATTCAAGGATATGTTTCAAAGTAAAGATCCTTAATATATGTGGAAAGAGAATATGGATCAACACTAATGAAACCATAAAATATAGAATGAACTCCCTCTAAATGTGTGCATACACAAATGTGTAATGAAAACATATGCACATATCTAAGTTAACCTTTTGGTGAAGTTCAACCTATATTTTGGATCCGAGGAAAGCAACTATATATATATATATATATATATATATATATATATATATATAAAGTAAAATGCATACCTCTTGTATTTTTATCTTTATATCCAAACGAGACTAAGTAATAGATAATCAATAGAATTGTTAGTCTCACAAATAGATTTGTCATTAATAAATGCATACCTGTTTGGATTTTTGCTTTTATATCCAAGCTGAGACTAAACATGATATAACAATAAGAGTGTCAGTCTCACAAGTGCATTTGTCATTAATGAATACATACCTGTTTGGATGTTTGCTTTTATATCCAAGCTGAGACTAAACATGATATAACAATAAGAGTGTTAGTCTCACAAGTGCATTTGTCATTAATCACCAAAATACTCCATTAACACATAATGGTGGGTCTAGATCCTTCAGCCGTAGAGCCTTTTCTGCGAAAACTCTAAGTCACAAAACCTCTTAGAGTGCATCTTAGTCGTTCATGATCTCCTATGGTTTTGTTCTGGGCCGTTAGATTTCCCCGTTGTAAAGCTTTAGCTCTAGGACCTCCCCCAGGTTAGATCCTAGCCGTTGAGACCTCTTTGAGGTTAGATCTGGACCTTAGGTTCTTTCCCGTAAAACCTTAGTCGTAGGACCTCCCTCCGCTTGATTTGGACTGTTCAGGACCTCTCTAGGGTGATCTGAGCCGTCCAGATCTCCTCCTGTTAAAACCCTGTCGCATAAGACCTCCCCTGCGAGATCTTGGCCGTCCAAGACCTCCCCCGATTAAATCTAGACCGTCCAAGACCTCCCCTGGTAGATCTTGGCCGTCCAGATCTCCTCCGTTAGAGCTTTAAGTTTAAGACCTCCTTGTGGAGCTCTGGACCGTTAGATCTGGATCTGACGGTCATGACCTCCGTTAGGCGCGAGGAGCTCGCTGCGCGTGCGCTGTGCCTGTCCTCGTCGGGGCCGTTGGATCCGATATCAACGGCTTGGACCTCCCCTTGTATTGTCTGCGGTGCCTTTGTGCCCCGTCTTGCCCGTAGCCGTGCGATGAGAGATCGACGGCCACGACCTCCTCGAGCCTCGCCAATTATGTAGGATCACCCGAGAGCTCTAATATTTCTAAGTATTTTGATGTTTCAAATTTCAAAAATGCATAACTTTGTCATTTTAGCTCTTTTCTGAATGATTCAAGTTGCATTAGCTCTGTAATAAAATGAACTTTAATCTGAGAATGAACTTAGGCACTTTTCTGTAGCAGAAATTGGTGTAGGTTGTATTAACTTGTCTCAACATTAAATATTGTCTAGAAAATCATTAAACTTGTAAAATACATAACTTTTTCTCTGTAATCCTAAACTAAGCAAAGTAAACTTGGTTAAAACCCTCTGTTCTTGTACTTCAGTGTTGCATAGAATGTACACGGGTCTTTAATACAAAAAGGTGTATTACCCTAGTTTCAAGATTTAGAAAAATCATAAGTAATTCTTTGTAACTCCAAATGATGTAAACTCAACTTTGCTGATCTTAGGATGTCATTATCTACCTACCATAAAAATTTCAGGTTCTAGGTCATTCTAGAAATTTTTGCCATGAACAGTACCATTAATTAATTTATTTAGGAATTTCCAGGCTGATAGAAATTGTTTAGGCCATAACTTTTTCATGCTTAGTCCAAATGACTTGATTTTGATTCCTAAATTTGTCTAAAATCATAACCTTACTGTTATATAAATTTTATGAGATTTGGATGACTTTTGCTGTTGTGTCTTGTTTTGTGTTCTTCGTTCTTATTAGTTTTATCGCGTTTTTGCATTAGGTTCCGAAGATTTTATTGAGCCTGAGAGTTCTCCTCTGCAGCAACAGCAAGACCAGCAAGGCAAGAAAATGTAGCATCATTTGATCATGTTTACAAATTCTACGTATGCATTGCTATCTTGTTTTAAACTATTGTCGATTAGTTGACCTATTAGATGCATAATCTGTAGGTAAATGCTTTATCCTATACTACTGAGCCTAGAAATATTTGCTGTGATTTTTTGTTCGTTGGATGTGCCCTTGTCACTTAGTAGTTTTCGAGTATGTTGCTTAGCCATGCTTAGCTACCGGTAGAAGTGGGCGGTTATCGACTCGTCGATAACCTTGGTCACATAAACTTATTATGATCTTTATGATTTAGTCTTTGTGTTATGTTTACTTGTGAAAACTAAAACAAAACTGAAAACAAAATGATTTGGACTTGGGCACAATGGTATGTTGGTGTGTTTTTGGGTGTGACTGGAATGGTGTCCGAGTCATTTAAGGACCAAGTTATTTGCGCCACTGTTCTGAGCATTACAAGCTAAATAAACCGGGGTCTCACAATGACTAATGAATTAATTACATAGTTAATAAAGAAAATACGTACCAGAAAAAATTACTTGCTAATATGGTTACTAATGACGGCTGTAAACAATGCTAAATCGTCTGCGAAAACGAAATCAACATAACGAGTGAGAATGAGAAAAAAGAGTGGGCGAGGATGAGAGTTTGCGAACCGTCTCATCGTTGCCTCGGAATTTACAGCCGCGACGGGAGGAATCGATTTCCCTCCCGCGTGCGAGGCTTGCATGCATACATTCAGAGACATGGATGGTGATAGGGAATAAAGGGTGAAAGTGATGGATAGCGATGGGGAATAAAGCGGGGGGGGGGAGCAAGGAGGACCGGCGTGGCGTGTCGGGGGACACACGATTAGTCTGGGCGCTGGTCGTACGGAGGAGGCTTGCCCAGACGACACTTGTGCGGACGTGGCTTGCCTGGGCGGTGAGCGCGCGGATGCAGCTTGTCCAAGCGGGATTTGGGGGGGGGGGGGCTTCTCTGGGCGACACGCGTGCGGTCCAGGCGGTGGGTGCGCGGAGGCAACACGTGTCGGCACACCCCTTGTTCGGGATATGG
The DNA here is from genome assembly GCA_036346255.1 of Ampelocalamus luodianensis. Lineage (NCBI taxonomy): Eukaryota > Viridiplantae > Streptophyta > Magnoliopsida > Poales > Poaceae > Ampelocalamus > Ampelocalamus luodianensis. The sequence continues at coordinate 15,169,692 of CM070621.1, read as the reverse complement.
GCGTGCAACCGAGATTGATGTAGGGCGCGGAAATGCACACGTGGTGGCGTGAGGCACGTCTGGACTGCCATTTTTGGCAATACCGCACGAGGAGAGCCACATTTGCTAATACCGGCCAGAACAATGTCATTTAGGCCAAAAAAAACTCTGGGAAATTCTGAGTGCCGTATACTCCTCTATGCTTTTTATTGGAAAAAAATTCAAGATGAAAATTTTGCATTCTAAGTAGGCTGTAAATTCTAGTAAATGGGGACGTGTGTTTCTAAGTTGATTTATGCTTTCTTAAGTGCAAGTCATATTTTTTCAACCATTGAATCAATCTAAAATTAGACACGCACATTTCAAAACTAATCAAAGAAAAAAAAATCGACTTAACCCTAATTCCTTCCCAAGTTGATTTAGCATTATAATCAACAGTAGGCTCATCTTTTGTTGTCATACATGAGATTTTATGGTATGGACAGGTTCAAACCTAGAATGTGCTTATTGCAGTTCATGAGTTATCTTTCCGGGGAAACTAATTTCATCGTCCATATTGGATTGGCATGAAGCATGGTACACATTGACACTGAAACACTGCAGAGATATTTTTAGTAGCATCAGGTTAGTCAGATCGTTCATATTTTCGTCTAGTAAAACATAGTGCTTTTAATATAGCGAGACAAAAACTACCATAGACCAATAACCAATCTATGTTGAGTCAACATCATAGAGCAAGAAAATAGAGGAATAGATTACATGTACGAATGGAAGTGCTTGTGCTTCTCTTTTTCTAATGGTTTGATCTTTCACATGGATAAGTACGAGAAACTTTACATGATTTATATTTAATGAGTAATAACGTTCTCTGTTTAGCTCTTGAACTTTTTTTAATAGTGAGAAAAAAGCCTACGGTAGATCACATACCAATCTATGTTGAGTCAACATCATAGAGCAAGAAATTTCGATTAGTCTTTATGGCAACAAGCGTGAGGTGTTGGAATAGATGTACAGATGGAAGTGCCTATCTTTTTCTTCTGCGTAGATTAGTATAAAAAACTCTATATGATTTATATTCAATAAGGAACTTGGTTATGCAAACCATATATAATCGTTCTTTGTTTAGCACTTGATTTTTTTAAAGAAAAAAGTGAGATACTGCCAAATTCATCCCGTGAAAAAGCGAAAGAGTTCGGTTCATTTAGCAAACGTATGACCTAAAAATTCTTGCAAAGAAAACCCACGAAACTCAATTAACCCCAGCCAAAAACGGTTGGTTTTGCTTTGGATTTGGAGCTAAAGGGCAAAGGCTATAGAGAAGGGAAAGCAAGGAACAGCAGTAGCCGAAGCGGAGCCCCCAAGCTTTCGCTTTATTCCCCCTTCATATTGGCCGCCTCCTTTGCCTCACTCCCCAGTGCTACTCCTACTCCCTACTCTCCTCGCCTGCTCGTCTCCTTGAACACAGAGAGAGCACAGAGCAGTGTGTCCTTGCACTGTATGTACCCTCCCTCTTCCTCCCCAACCCGTCAAATCCTTGGACGCGCCCTCCCCTGAGCCGCCCCCGGTTCTTGCATTGCTCGGCGCGGCGCTGGTCGCCTCCGTGTCCTCGGCCGCGTTCTTGGTTGGATTCAGGTGCTAGGCCCATTTACTTCTGCTGTCCTGTCCTGGGCGTTTCTGTAAAGCCGGGGCATTAACTGCTACTGGCATTGATCCGTGCGTTGTGAGCTGGGCTGTAGGTTTGGTGCGTGGAACAGGAGTTTCTCTTAAGACTTTGAGAAGCTCGTGTTTGCTCGTGGCTTTTCCCAGTGATTGATTCCTCTTCTCCTTTTGGGATGCTGCGGTGGGTTCTTGTTTCTTTTGAGCTACTGCCTGGATCATTACCCAACTAGCGGAGGAACTCTCGGGAATTCCCTCGTCCTTCTGCCCATAGTTTGGAATAACAGGAGCTGGTTTGGATTCTTCCAAATAAGGGGTAGGGGAAAAGTTTTGAGGAACAGGAAGAAGTAGAATCATGTTCTCCCTTTATTTTTTTGGGATATACTGTTCTGAGTAGGTGGTGGTGGGGGAGTTTGGAGGTTTGAGGAGGGAGGAATCATCCCTGGAGCTGCATGAGGAATCATTGAGACAATGAGAGATGAGAATTCAAACAAGAACAAGGTAAGGGTGTCCAGATCAACAGCTGTCCTGTTCATAATTTCTGAATGTTAGTTTCTGATCTTGTTTTTGGTTCTAAACTTATAATTGGTGTGGAAGAAGCTGTCCTGGTCCAAGACCCTTGTTAGGAAGTGGTTCAACATCAAAACAAAAGCTAAGGACTTCCATTCAGATTATGCAGTGGAAGAAGGTACAAACTATTGACTTCAGGCCACCTCTCTCAATCTTAAATTGATGAGTTTCAGTTCACTAGATGATTTCTCACATTAAATTCTTGTATTCCTTTTTACCACCATAAATATTTTTTTTGTTATTTTGGTTGAATAACAATGCCTGTGGTTTCCAGAAGCAAGTTTGACCTCTTGCTTCCTGTTCTCTTGTGTACAGAATTTTTTTATTGTTGCAGAAACAACCAAAACATGCTTGAGACCACAATAAAGAAGGATTTTGTTTCAATGTGCTTGTGCTAAAATTCGTTCTGATCATTTCAGTGGGAGTGCAGTGGAGGACCAGTTTCTCAGAGAGAGATGTATGCAAAGCCAAGAAAAGCAGAACAGGTACATTTTGCTTGCCTCCTCACAGTAACTATTGTATGTTTAGATCTTTCATTTCTTTTTTTGTCTGGTGCAAAACTGCAAATGTTAACTACCAGTCAACATTGTGTCCAATGCGCAACTGAATTAACTGTGTGCTTCCTTAGAGAGGTTGCCTAGGAAGAATGTGGCTCGAGATTGTCGAGTAGGAAATGGATTTGACCGTGCTTATATCACAAGCACACAGGACTACAGGTAAACATTGTGCTTTTCTAGAATTTGATCAATTCACTAATCATTGTTAAAGAGAATTCCTTTGATATGACAATCCATATACTCGTGCGCATAGGGTCTTCGTTGCTACATGGAATGTGGGTGGAAGGTCACCATCGAGTCATTTGAATCTGGAGGACTGGCTTCATACATCTCCTGCTGCTGATATATACGTAATTGGGTATAACTCTAAACTCATGCATTTACTTAATTAGATATTGTTGGCTGTACAAAATAAGAAACATATTAAAATGATTTAGTAATTAGTACAAATCAAAAGAGGAACTGTAACAAAAATTATCATGTCAGGTTTCAGGAAATTGTTCCTTTGAATGCTGGTAACGTCCTGTTGACTGAAGACAATGGTCCAGCGAAGAAATGGGTTGCTCTTGTAAGGAAAACGCTCAACAATCTAGACCTCCAAGGCTCTGTTGTGTACAATTACCACACCCCCTCACCGGTTCCAGATCCTATTGTGGAGCTCAATGTTGATTTTGAGAGATCATCAAGAAGACAAAGGAACTCCTCATTCTTCCATCGACGTTCATTCCAGTCCTTCAATCGAAGTTCAAGAATTGACATGATGGATCCTCACTCATTAGTGGACCGTCGTTTCAGTGTTTGTGACCGGATTAGCTTTGGGAGCAGGCCAAGTGATGTTGACACCAGTATGAGATATGGTGGGTCATCTGATGATGAGAATATTGACGAGGAATCACCTAGTGGTATATTCTTCCCACCAATGCCATGCGGATATGGTGCTCCACTATGCACTGATGACAACAATAGACGGTTGATAAACTCTAGGTAAGTTTTCTTGAGACAATGAATATAAATAACTTATTGTGCCTGTAAGTTAATTTCTGGTTGCGAAACTAGCTAGATGACATAGTGCTCAGCTCTACAATAAATTTTCACTGAAAATCCGTACAGACTATTTATCATTGGAATGACTAAAAATCTCTGAACTGAAATTCAGATTTTCTATTAAACAGCAGGTATTGCTTAGTTGCCAGCAAGCAAATGGTTGGAATTTTTCTCATGGTTTGGGTACGGAGTGATATAAGGGAGCATGTGAAGAACTTAAAGGTTTCATGTGTTGGTAGAGGCTTGATGGGTTATCTTGGAAATAAGGTATTGTTTGCTATCTTCTTTGTTTCTCCTAGGCGTTTATTAGTTAATTTTAAGTTCATTAAATTTTGCAGCAAGTATAGTGACATTTGATTCCTCACTTCTGCTTTTGAATTTTAGTTGAGATCCTGTTAGTATGTGCATCCACATTCTTGGAACTTTTTGGTTGGAGCGAAATTCTTGGAACTTCTTTTTGCTTTACATGATTATATATTTCTATTCATTCTTTCCACTTTATTTTTTCTTAACTCAGGGATCAATATCAATTAGCATGTCTCTGCATCAAACAAGCTTCTGCTTTGTTTGCACACACTTAACCTCAGGTCAAAAAGATGGCGATGAACTTAGAAGAAATGCAGATGTGGTGGAAATTTTGAGGAAGACCAGATTCCCATGTGTTCATGGTGCAGGTGATGAGAAGTCACCAGAGACAATTCTTGACCATGAGTAAGTCTGTGCTTCTCATGTTCTTGTACTTCAGCTCAGTTAAACACATCAAACAGTCAGTAGAACAAAATTAGAAGAAAAAAAATTGAAGACAGCAATCTTAGTCTATCATTTGTTTGTTTCTTTCAGCCGAATCATATGGCTTGGAGATCTGAATTACCGGATAGCTCTTTCCTATCGCTCAGTGAAGGCTTTAGTTGAGATGCACAATTGGAAACAGTTATTGGAAAAAGACCAGGTTAGCTATTTTCATGAGGACTAGTAAAAATGTCAGGCCTCTTGAAGCAACTAGCGCAGCAATGTGGATACATTATTTGCTTTGTTTCTTACGTGTAACATTTCTGTAACAGCTTCGTATAGAGCAAAGATATGGTCGGGTATTTGCAGGCTGGAAAGAAGGGAGGATTTATTTTCCTCCCACATACAAATACTCGTACAACTCTGACAGATATGCAGGCGACGATATGCATCCAAATGAGAAGCGAAGAACACCAGCATGGTAAAATTCATTAAACATAACTTACTGACACTAATGTTTAATATGGTTATACATCGAAACATCTCTCCTTACACCTTCTGGATTGCGGTGCTTATAGCAATGATTTTTGTGAAGGTGTGACCGCATTCTATGGTATGGGAGAGGTCTAAATCAACTATGTTATGTCCGTGGCGAGTCTAGATTCTCAGACCACAGACCTGTATACAGCATTTTCACAGCGGAGGTTCAAATACCGAGCCAAACCCAATTCAGCAGTTTTACTCGTTCTAGCTCTCTAATGGGGGTGGATGAACTACCATACCCAACTTATCCACGCAGTTACACAGACATCAATTTTTATTGATTGTGTATCTCGATGGAGCCAAGGTTTGTATTCTATATTCCTTCCAGTCTCACATTGTTTAAACTTGTTGCTCTGACTACTTGTCTGAATTCCATGTGAAAGCGTTCTATTCATCATAACTTCCATGTGTCTACTGCAGACATTCTTCAGTACCAGAATACACCAGTTGAACTGCATTTCTCCCAAGATTCCAGCAATTGGAATATTTGTAGACAACAGGTGATTCCTGAACTACTCTTTTTCCCCCCTTCTGCTTTTGTGCCTCATCATGTATACTACTACTACTACTACAGTATATGCAGAGGGTATGTTTCTTTAATATATCCTTGGAAAGCTTACTGCGACTAATACCTCAATTCTGACCATTGTGCACAGGCAGGCACTCAAGGAGATGCTTTCTAATTGTAAAATTAGGTATGATCTACTCGACTACTTTCATATCAATGTCATTGTGTGAGAAATTTGAAGAAATTAAATGACTAAGACGTCTTGCACTTGTCAACAGGGAGATTTGCGCAGTTATGCACAGTTTTGAATCTAACCATTCGCGAGTAGCGATTTACAACAAAAAAAAAGAGGAGAGTTTTAGTTCCGAAATAAGCTAATCATTAACAGCTGAAGCTAATCGGTGTTGTGCTCTTGGATGAACCCTTCATGATGGAGTTCCTTTTCCCGAGCCATTTGTACCTGGAAGGCTTGTTTTCTCTTTTGCTTTCTTTTTGCTTGGTCTTCTGAATTCTAATGTAACAAGAGCCATTTGGCTCAAATATTTTAATTGGAAGCAACCAACATTTGTACAGCATTTTTATTCGTGTTGGAACCTTTCACCATTGTATGTGTTTGATACTAGTAGAGTGCTATGGTTCATGCTTGCCAAGAAATGATGGCCAGCAGGCCCAGCACACTGCATTTCATTCAGGCTTGTGCACAAAGCAATGTGTTGAAAAAGTGTCACACACAGAAGCTGCCTGCCTCTGGAATCTGGATGCCTCATTGTGCTGCTGCAGCCTGCAATGCGTTTGTTTTCTTTTGCCGCATCCTTTTCCTTTACTATGAGATGAAATATACAACTCAATAGAAAAGGCAGCAGGGCAGGGGCAGCACCGTGGGCAGGTTAGGGAACATGAAAGCAGTGGGGCCCAAAAGGAAGGAAGGCTCAGATGCAGATGCTAGTAGTACTACTCACCAAGGGCAGGATGCATGCCATGCCAAGAAGGCAAGCATGTAAGTCTAGTGCTCCTACTAGTACCATGTCTCTGCCTTCCCTTTCTCAAAAGAATAGAAACAAAAAGAGAGAGAGGCCGCTGGCCCAAACTCCAAAGTCCAAAGTAGCATCTCAGTAGGGAGCTAGGACCACTTCTGTTTTTCGTTCTTTTGCTTTTTCACTGGAGTATAACCCTGATTTTGCATACACCTGTGGGAGTTTGTAAGAGTTTACATAGAAGAATGTGTGGACTATACTAGTACTACACTACAACTCCTTAATATAGCGGTAGAGAGCAGTTGTTGGATAAATTGAGTAGCTGCTTTTTGGGGATTAGCCAGTCTAGAACACCTCAAAATCAGCATCATACGGCAAACAAGGAACATGCCGTAGGTAGAACATCTGGAGGTTGGCAATGGTAGCATGGCAGACAGACGATGCATATAGACAGCATGTTGCTGTTGGAATTGATTAGGGTGTGTTTGGTTGCCTTAATGGGCATGACTCGCGTGTTTGGTTGCCTGTATGGGCTTGGCTTGCACCATCTGATGCAAGAATTTGGATGTTTGGTTGCCTGCCTGTATCATCCGGCCTAGCTGAGCTCGTGAAAAAGTTGCTCCCAGAACACGAGGATTCACCTTCGCTCGCGAGCTAGGCCACGGGGATGCAAGCGTGCTCGGCCTCGGGTCGCAGGAGCTTGCATCTGCGCATGCAAACCTAGTGTTAGGGTTACCACGATGCATCCCAAGGACCTCGATCCCCTCACTGCTCGCTCCCCTCATATCGCTCTCACATCTCCCTCCTCTCCCTCGCACGGCGCACCTCGCTCTCCTCACCGCTCGCTCCTCTCCCTCGCATCTCCCTCCTCTCCTTGCCTCGCTCTCGGATCAAAATGTTGGAACCACGCTTGCAAACCTCTCGCCGTCCCTCGTCCACTGAGCACGAAGGTAAGTCCGACAGATGGTGGTTCGGTGGGTTACCCTTCTGAGGAAGGTATGGTTTCCCCTCTCCCCCCTTGCTTGTTACTTCCCCTCTCCCATGTAGGTCCTTTCGTTGTAGATGATGGGTTTCATGATTCCGCATTAGAGATGGTTTTCTTCTTTGGAGTATTTGCTTGCTAGGTGTGGACTCGTGCAGATCTGGCCGAGATCCAACCTTGGTTCATGCTAGTTTGTTTTTTTGGTTGTTCCCTTTGAAAGATTTTCATGGTAGCCTTGGCCTAGATCTAGTTTTGGTGTTAGAAAATTTCACTACCTTTATCGAACCTACCATGTAGATATGTGCTATGGATGTTTTTCTGACATGTAGTAGAGGTTCTTGCTGTGAACTAGTGGATGTTATTTCTGACATGGATAGTAGTGGATGATTTTTTTGCCGTGAACTGTTCAATTTGCATGCACCATAGATGTACATGGGATCTGGTTTTAGTGTTAGAAAATTTCACTAGCCTTGTCGAACCTCCCATGTAGATCTGTGCTATGGATGTTTTCCTCACATGTAATAGAGGTTCTTGCTGTGAACTAGTGGATATTATTTCTGACATGGATAGTAGTAGATGAAAATTTCTTGATGTGAACGTGTTCAATTTGCATGTTCCACAGATCTACATGGGACTTGGTTTTGTTGTTATAAAATATCATTGGATTTGTCGAACCTCCCATGTTGATTTGTGCTATGGATGTTTTTCATGTAGAACTGGTATGCCACTAAAAATTTGTGGATATCTGATGCTTATCATTGTAATATGAAGCATCAATTTTAATCTACCAATGCATCATTGGTCGATGATGGTATGCCACTGGAGGAGCATCCCTATGATGTGGTAGTCGTGCCATACATGCATGTAAACTTGCTGCATTCAACTGAGATTGTAATGACATTGTGACAACGCCATCATGTAACACTGATATATTGGTACTATGTTTTGTTCGTAGATGGATGACTTGGGACGTAAATGACAACTCCTAATTGTGAGGGGTGTAGGTCTAGCTGTTGTCATGTGTGCTTACATGCTTGCCATAATTAGAAGAGCTAGAGCTAGACAATCCGCACCTGTGATTACCTATGGTCCTATGGTAGAAAGGGACATATCTTGGCAGTAGAACCTACAATGGATATACAATTCAGATGACACACATTGTTTGGAGCACCTTAGGATGAGGAGGGACCCTTTTTCCATCTCTGTAATTTGTTTCGTGACTGTTGCTATGAGACAACATTAATACTTGAACAAGTTGTCATGTTTCTCCTAGTTGTTGGCCAAAACCATAGGTTTAGGGCTTCACAACCAATATTTAGGAGATCCATTGAAACCATTAGCTAATACTTTCAGGAGGTTCTCTTTGTTGTTGGAGAGTTGAGCAACGAGGTGATTCGGCCACCCTCCAATGACCCCCCCCCCCCTAAAAATGAAACAAATAAATATACTTTTAAAGACTTAGCTAACCTTCAGTTTACACTCAATTTGTAGAGAGATCTGTGTTGGACTAAATTGCTTTCATGTGTATTAGGACTGCATTGGTGCAATTGATGGGACCCATGTGCTCGCAAGGATCTTACAAAAGTCTCGGCAGCGTTTAGGGGTAGGAAGGGCACTACTACCCAGAATGTCATGGCTGTTGTTGACTTTGATCTTAAGTTTACTTATGTCCTTGCCGGTTGGGAAGGGTCCGCCCATGATGCTCTCATACTTGCTGATGCTTTGGAGAGGGCGATGGCCTATGGGTCCCCCAAGGTATACTAGATAATTACGTAGAAGTTGATGTTAGTTACAATTTTCTCACACTTATGGTAGTAATGTTAAGGGTACTTTGTCATTTGGTAGGCAAATACTACCTTCTGGATGTTGCATATGCTGCTCGACCGGGCTTCCTTCCACCATATCGAGCCACACGGTACCACTTGAGAGAGTATGGTGGAAGGAATTACCTTCATAATGAGAGGGAGTTGTGCAACCTACAACACTCCTCTCTTAGGGTGTCGATCGAAAGGGCCTTCGGCACATTCAATAATTGGTTCAAGATTGTTTACAACAAACATTTTCACCCATTCATGACCCAAGTCAAGTTAGTTCTTGCATGTGCTATCCTACACAATTGGATCCTTCAATATGGAATGGATGAGTGTGTCCCAGTGGAGTCCACATGGGATGCAAACCCTATCAATGAGGAAGGCCACAATGACATTGCACAAGATAATAGGGAATGGGCTCAGATGAGGGATGACTTGGCTAGGGAGATAATAGGGGGTCTTCTCGTGTGTGATGGTGTTGCATTTTGTCATTTGCATCATGAACATTTGCACAATGTAGCATGAACTGAGACTAATGATTGCATGCAATGATGATAATTTCCTTCTTTTTTTAGCATTGTATCTTACTTCCAGCATTGTAACTTATCCCTACAATGGATTTTTAATGTCTAGTTTTATGCAATGATGATGATTTCTAATCTAATTTCTATTATTGTATCTCATTTCAGTATTGTATCTTATTTCCAGCAATGTATCTTATTCCTATAATGGTTTTTTGTGTTTGCTAGGGAATGGTTGACTTGGGTGATGATGATGATGATGTGTGTGTGGGGGGTGATGGGTAGGGAGTATAGGGAGTATGGTGGTCAAGGGGCTAGGCACGCCCTTTGCTGGACAAGTCCAATGTCTAGCTTCATTCTTCGACGCCTGGTTGAGCTCATAGGGCAAGGTATTAAGACCGATAAGGGGTTCAAAGAGGTCCACCTCAACCAAGTTGCTAGGGCTTTGACTGAGGACATGAGTGTTGACGTGAGTGGAACTCAGGTGAATAATACTTGTATGTGCATTTTCTTTTACTTATAATTTATGATTAATTCCTGTTCAACTTATTTGTTGATTGATAATCTATTGATTATGTTGTGCTCATCAGATGCTTGTCAACCTTGGCATTCCTTGGGTCATTCTTGGACACTACGAAAGGAGGAGGTTGTTAGGAGAATCAAGTGAGGTATGCTTCACTTTACTAGCATACTGTTATTTGAAAACACATCAACAATATTGTAGTTACTTCATATGGTTCTCAGAACAAATGCAGCAAATGAAGCTGTATTTGGAATTCGTTTTAACTATTATGATCATCTTCTTTTTCTTTTTTGAGATGTGAGCTTCTGATTTTGGCTAGTGATGGGCTCTCGCAAATGTAGCAAATGACTTTCTCATTATTTGTTAGGAACAAGAAATAGATGATGAATAGGAGTTTTAATTTTGGCTTGTGATGGGCTATGGGACATGGTTCCAAACGAGGTTAGTTTGCAATCTACATCAATAATTTGTTTAGAGGTGCAGTCATGCAGATATCGATATCCCTTTGTTCGCAATGTATAATTGTAGAATAAACTATATTGGGCTTTGGAGCTTAGTTGGATTTGTGGCGCATACATGTGGGCATGGTGAACAACAAGCAGTTGGAACTTGTTTCTTCATTGTAAAGACCACAACATGGAACAAAACCTATCCTTTATGTCTGGGTCGATTGCTGCTTAAATTTGTGTTACTTGGCTAACATGTTTCTTCATTGTCAAGACCACATCGCGCTTAATGAACTATCGACATCTTATTTCTTTTCTTTTTTTTTTTGCTAATTTTACACAGAATAGTGATTATTTACACAACTTTGTAGCATCTATATGTGTTAAGTATAAAGATAAAATCTGGTATCAAAATTAGGAAAAATGAATTGATCTATTTGCCAACATATAGAATGACGTACCTGATTTTAGATCCATCGTCGCGATAACGTGTTAAATAACGTAGTCATCGTAGGGAGACAATCAACCAATCACCAAACAATAGACAATCGATAGAGAGATAACATATGGAAACACAATATGGAGGGATCTCTTTATTCATTGATCAATCACTTTCTATGTACATGGATGTCCTATTTATAGACCAAAAGCCCACGAGAGATAGTTTTCGTATTATGCCCATCAAGCCCTAATACAGGGTTTCTTAACAATTTGAATATACAATTGCCTACCTCAATTCAAACCGTAATAGTTTCTCACTTTTTCTCGTAATTTAGCTCTCCCCAACTTTGGTCCCTAATGTTACAAACCTAACCCTAATTAGTTAATAATGTCCAGATTAGGACAAAAAAAATTCCCATAAATGACCCTAAAAAACATATAGCCCCAAATTTACAGTAGGCCAACAAAGTTATATATATATATATATATATATATATATATATATATATATATATATATATATATATATATATATATATATATATATATATATATAAACATGGTTTGTGCTCAAAGCTTCATCTTCCTCTTACCATGCCTTGTTCCCTTCCCTTCGGCTTCATTGCCACTAGGCTCGATCAGTCAATTGTTGGATCACTGAATGCCAAGTTCTTCTTTCGCCTCGTGCCCATCTCTTTTTGCGCCTCGTCTGCACTCCAACAAGGCATCTTCAAGCACAAATTGGGATCAGGTGCTTTGCATGACCATATGTCCTCGCGGTCCATGTCGGATACGCCTAGAGAAAGCTTGCCTTCTGCATCAGTACCAGCTCGAACGTGCCCCTATGAAATACACCTCCGATGTGGAGTCTTATTTGGCATCTACCTACGCCAACTCGACATAAATGTGGGCCAAGCTGTTTGAAGGGTTGGGACATGTGATGCTGAACCTAGTGCAAAATGACCATTTAGTCCATCGTAAGGTGTGGATATCATGGGGATATGCTTATGATTTTAGTATGATGATGCAATTGGCAATGGTGTTGAGGTTTTATCGAATCACTCATTTTCTACAAGTTCAGTAAATTTGGTATGACTGCTTTTGAGGAGCGGTATTACCGCATGTGGTCGTAGCTAATGGTCGTGGTCGTAGAAGGCTTTGACTATACATGGTTGTAGATTTTTGTACCGAGTTGTCAAAAGCCTCGAGTACTATTCTTTTTAGTACTATTCATTCAAAGCACTATTCATCAAGTCTGCTCATAGTTTCGACCAGCTGGTCGTAGACAGTGGTCCTGGACATTGGTCGTGGACACTGGACGTGGACAGAGGTCCTGGACACTAGTCGTAGATAGTGGTCCTAGACACTGGTCGTGGACAGAGGTTCTGGACAGTGGTCCTGGACACTGGTCGTAGATAGTAGTCCGGGATGTTGTTTTGCATGATATGTGTTTTGACTAATGTGGGTCAAGTTACGAAGAACTTGTTCCCGGAATCGATTTCTTGGTCTATTCTTGTGTAGGTCACTTGGTGGTCAACTATGGTCAACGGTGAGGAGGATCGAGATTTGGTTAGGAGAACTAAGGTCCAGAACGATCGTGTATGCTAGGTGAGATGGTTGGACTCAAGTATGTCACAAAATTGACAAAGATGACCGAACAGGCAGTTCGGTGCGACAGATTGCTTTTGGCTAAACTGTAGCGTAAGACAGTGCAAGGAGAAGTGGTTTAGGTCAAGAGTAGTTGAAGATGATGCTTTGATATGTGTGCGTAAGTGAAACCCATTTGCTTAATGGGTGTCCGTTTAGATGTCTTCCTCTAGAAGCTAGCCGCTACTAGAAATAGGGGAGGATGCTCGCTATGCACCTCTCAACACTGGCATTTGAGAAACCCTAGTTTGTAGTTTAGGGAGAGGAAAGTGGAGAGGTTAGGGTTCTAAAGAGTTGGATTGATTGTGTACTCAAGTGTTGAGTTTTTGTCCTCTAAGATGGAGTGGCTGTAAACCAATATCAATCTGATATCAATCTAAGCAAGATTCCTCAAGACGAGTTTCTTCTTATTCTTGCTTTCTCTTCTGTGATTTTTGGGCTTTCTTTGAATTGTTGGTTTTCCTTTGGTTTCTGGTTTGGATCTTGCTTGCTGTGATATGTGAGAATGCATCTAGGATCATCTTAATCATATTTTACCCACGAGCAAGTTTTTGATCATATTTTAGCTTTGACTCAGTTTTGAAACAATCTTCACTCAATCAGAAAAAGGTCGAAACTTTGGCAATGATCTTCACGATTCTTGATTGAAATAGGTTCCTGACATCCTAGAGAAGGTTTGTTTCAAGTTTCATGAAGTTTAGAGTTGTGGTTCGAAAGATAAACCAATTTATGATTTTGCATTCGGGCTGATTTTACTGTTTATCACGCTAGGCCAAAGGTCAAACTACCCATTCGAGAGGTCTGACCGCCTTCTCTTTCAGTTTTGAGCTTCTGGTGATTTTGGTCTATTTTCTTTGGGTTTTGATTGGATTCAATACAAGTCTTCCGCTATGCTTGTATATTAATCTTTATAGCTCTAGTAGCTATTGGAGTGAAAATAGTGTTGAATTCGATCAAGGTGAAAAAGAGACAGTGCTCCTACTCACCCTCCCTCTAGTCGCCATTATGGTCCTACAAGTGGTATGAGAGCCCGATTATCTCTTCTTATAGATCTTAACTGGTCTTAGGAGTCATGGCATCAGACAAGTATTCTACCAAACCGTGCTTCACATCGTCAAGCAGTACATCGCATCTTGAGGTATCTTCAGGACACTTTTGACTTTGGACTCTGGTATTCTTTTGATTCTGCTCTCTTCATTCGGGTTTTTTCTGATGCTGATTTTGCGGGGTGTAGAGTGGATAGGAATAGTACTTCTGGCATCTGTCACTTCTTAGACACATCTCTTATCTCTTGGTTATCTAGGAAGTAGTCATCTGTTGCATAGTCCACTATCGAAGCAAAGTATGTAGCTACAACCAGTAGTTGCTCTCAGGTTCTCTAGATCTTGTCTACTCTGCGGGACTATGGGTTGTCCTTAGATAGTGTTCTTCTTTTCTGTGACAACACTAGTACCATAAACATTGCCAAAAACCCAGTGCAACACTCTAGGACTAAGCATATTGACATTATATATCATTTCCTTAGAGACCATATAAAGAAGGGTGATGTTGTGTTTCACTTTGTAGAGTCCGAGTAGCAGGTTGCAGATATTTTCACTAAGACTCTTGATTCTTCTCGTTTTGCTTCTTTGCGTGGAGAGTTGGGGGTTATCAGTCCTCTTGGCCTGTTTTGAGGGGGAGTTTGATCTGTTGCTTTCATTGTACCATATTGCATTTTAAAATCAACAATTTGCATTGTAATATAAGTACTTGGAGCTATGACTATTATCCTTGTGTGACAGGATATTTTGCTTTACTTCTTTCCATGCCTTGTGCTAGTTTGCTAGATTTATCATGTCATTTTATGTGTAGCTTAGCTTTTGCCATGCGAGCTCTATTAACTCTGAGAAACTTGAATTAAATCATGTCTTGTTGGATCATGTGACTAGTTTTGCTCTAGTGATCTTCTTATGATTCATACCATGTCAAATAGGATAAGTTGAGTCTTGAACCTAAACTGAGCTTTAGATTGAGCTATGCTAGTTCCTTATTGAAGCATGAGTTAGCCTTTGTGTTTTTGTTCTTGAATTAAGTCAAGTAAATAAAAAATAATTTCTTCTGTGCGAAAAAACTGATCTCACTAATTCTTTCTAATGAGACGGCTTGCCATTGCACTATGCATGAACTTAGGGGGAGTTTTGGATGACCTATACCACTCTCTTAAGCTTATTGCTTGGGATGATCATGGCACAGCTTGAGATCTAGCACATGGCTAAGAAAACTCAAATTGTATAAAATGGTTGAAGCTTAGGAGGCAGTTGTGGATGGCTTCTAGTCCAGGACTTGCTTTGCTAAGATAAAACCAAAAATTCATTTCAGCAAGTGCTACATGTGCTAAATATGTTTAATTACAAGTGCTTAACAAAAAAATGATTCAACATTGAACTTGTAACGCTCTAAACTGACTCAATTGTAGATTCTTGGTTTATTTAGTTTATCGGCATGGCTTGGCTCATTTTTTATATCTTTGGCTAAACTATGATCTTGAGCACCTTGACATGCTATACATCAATTTAATCTTAGATTATTGCTCCTTTGGTTTTAGTTTTGTTATATATGATTTGTCATGATATCAAATAGCTTCTTCACATAATATAACTTGGTGTAATACTTGTAAAGACACCTTGGATAATTTTTATGGCTCCTTGTGCTAAAAATGAATAAATTGCAGCCACTTCTTTTCTTCGTGCTCTATCTTCTTCCATGCATCTTGACGACTCCATTGTCAAAGGGGGAGGAAGATTGATACAAATGCTATTTTGGAGCTTTGCATTAGTGTTTTATCGTGATTCTCTTGAAGTCTTCTCACCTTGTCCAAGGTCAAATAAAACAATTGTTCTTTCATATATATCTTGAGTGAATTTTTGTATTCTCTGGATTTGAAGTTGTCATGTACTCTATTGCCTCATCTATTGGGCTTCTGCAGTTCTCAAGCTATCTTGGTCATTTTTATAGCTTTTTTTTGCTTGTGGACCATATGTGCATTCACGCGAAAACGAGTAAGAGTTTTTTTTAGAAGATTGCCAATATGTTCATCAAGGGAGATATTGTGGATATCATGGGGATATACTCATGATTTTAGTATGATGATACAATTGGCAATGGTGTTGAGGGTTTGTCGAATCACTCGTTTTTCGCAAGTTCAGTAAAATCGATATGACCGCTTTTGAGGAGCGGTATTACCACACATGGTCATAGCTAGACGTGGTCGTAGAAGGCTTCGACTACACGTGGTCGTAGCTTTTTGTATGGAGTTGTCAAAATCCTCGAGTACTGTTCATTCATAGCACTATTCATCGAGTCATGTTCATAGTTTCGACCAGCTGGTCGTAGACAGTGGTCCTGTACACTTGTCGTGGACAGTGGTCGTGGACATTGGTCGTGGACAGAGGTCCTAGACACTGGTTGTAGACAGTGGTTCTAGACACTGGTCGTAAACAGTGGTCGTGGACACTGGTCATGGACAGTGGTCCTAGATATTGGTCATGGATAGTGGTCGTGGACACTGGTCGTAGACAGTGGTCCAGGGTGTTGTTTTGCGTGATATGTGTTTTGACTAACGTAGGTCAAATTGCGAAGAACTTGTTCCTATAATCGATTTTTTGGCCTATTCTTTTGTAGGTCGCTTGATGGCCAACTATGATTAACGGTGGTTAGGAGAATCAAGGTCCAGAACAATCGTGGATGTCGGGTGAGATGGTTGGACTCAAGCATGGTGCAAAATGGATAAGGATGACCGAACGGGCAGTTCGGTGCGACAAATTGCTTTTGGCTAAACCACGGCGCATGACGGTGCAAGGAGAAGTGGTTTAGGTCAAGAGTAGTTGAAGATGGTGCTTTGATATGCGTGTGTAAGTAAAATCTGTTTGTGTGAGGGCTTAACAGGTGCCCGTTTAGATGTCTTCCTCTAGAAGCTAGTTGCCACTATAAATAGGGAGGATGCTGGCTGTGCACCTCTCAACCCTGGCATTTGAGAAACCCTAGTTTGTAGTTTAGGGAGAGAAAAGTGGAGAGGTTATGGTTCTAGAAAGTTGGATTGATTGTGTGCTCAAGTATTGAGCTTTTGTCCTCTAGGATGGAGTGACTGTAAACCAACATCAATCTAAGCAAGATTCCTCAAGACGAGTCTCTTCTTATTCTTGCTTTCTCTTCTATGATTTGGGGCTTTTTTTGAATCGTCGGTTTTCCTTTGGTTTCTAGTTTGGATTTTGCTTGCTATGACATGTGGGAATGCATTTAGGATCATCTTGACCTACAAGCAAGTTTTTGATCATATTTTGGTTTTGACTCAGTTTTGAAACAATCTTCACTCAATCAGAAAAATATTGGAACTTTGGCAATCATCTTCACGATCCTTGATTGAAATAGGTTCCTGACATCTTATAGAAGGTTTGTTTCAAGTTTCGTGAAATTTGGAGTTGTGGATCGAAAGATAGACCAATTTGTGAGTTTGCGTTCGGGCTGATTTTACTGTTCATCACGCTAGGCTAAAGGTCAGTCTACCCATTCGAGAGGTCTGACCGCCCTACTCTTTCAGTTTTGAGCTTCTGGTGATTTTGGTCTATTTTCTTTGAGGTTTTGATTGGATTTAATACAAGTCTTCCGCTATACTTGTATATTGATCTTCATAGCTCTCGTAGTTATTAGAGTGAAAATAGTGTTGAATTCGATCAAGGTGAAAAAGAGACAGTGCTCCTATTCAACCCCCCCCTCTAGTCATCATTACGGTCCTACATAAGCAGACAGTAAGGGCACGAACAATGTGATATGCTTATATACGAGGGCTTAAATAAAGATAATATAGTCACGTCATCAAACATCTATGCAAGAATCATTTTCTCCCATGCAAATATCTCTTTTGTAGGTGCTTAGACGATTGTATTATCTATTCATTATTATATATAGTTATATCTATAAGCACCAGTGCTTAATCAAACATTGATGTTACAAAATAGGTATCTTATCTGTCCTACATGATAAGAAAAATTAGTTTTTTCTGCTAAACAGCTCTCTAAACACCTGTATTGTACATATGCTCCGATTGCACATTTCAGTTTGAAAAAAGCGGTGCATGTTGACACTTTCGCAGAAACAAATGGTGCATAGTGCAATTTAATCCCAACTAACTAGTGTCGAACGGCTGATAAAACATAGAGACCCATACAATCAAGTATTCTCACCAACATCGCTGGAAAATCAACTTATCCTGCAAAGCGCAACCAACTTTTGGACTAAAAGTAATTAGCCGTTCTAATGTCACCGAGGTTAGATAGAGCAGTGTAGCTACCCACTACTATTGGGCATTTGGGCCAGATTCCCCCACTTGATCACCTATTTTTCCTCGAACAATCCACGGTACAAATAAACGAACCCATGACACGTTCATCACAACGTACGCACCGCACGAAGTCCAGCTCACTCCGATCATCAATGGCTCGGCACCGGAGCAGCCTCTCGTTCAGGCTAAGCCTGGCCCTCGCTGTGATGGCCGCGGTATGCGCGACGTCCTCGGCGCAGCAGCAGCAGCAGCCGCAGGCCGTGCCAAGCTGCCCGCCCGCGCAGGCCTCCCTGTCGTCGTGCGTCAGCTACTTCATCGGCAACTCGTCGTCGCCGTCCGCCGAGTGCTGCAGCCAGATACAGGCCATGTTCCAGTCGCAGGCGCCCTGCCTTTGCGCCGTGGTGGCGGCCGCGCCCTCCCAGCTCGGGCTGGTGCTCGGCCAGGCGCAGGCGCTGCTGCCTAGCACGTGCAACCTGCCTCCCAACGCCTGTGCCGGTACGTGTCTGCTACTATTGCAGTCATATCACATAGAGAAAATTAGCTTGCACCATCACAAAGATCAAAGACGTATAAATTGTAAAATATCATTGCATGTGGGGCTGACAAGTAGACACTGAGATAACATGTCAATGACATATCGACATAGACTCCAGTAATTCAGTACTTGCAGACAAAATTCAGACCGAGAATGGAGTGAGCATTGGGGTTGTATTTATTGATGCTTGCAGATGTGACAGGGGCAAGCTCTGCTCCGGCTGGTGGCTCAACGGCGCCGTCGTCGGGGATAGCTGCTGCTGCGCCCGTGCCCGGGCCGTCTGGTACGGTCCCGGCGGCGCCGTCTGGTGGTGGACTGAAGTCAGTTCCAGCGTTGCTTGGTTCGACCGCCGCCGGACGCCATGGTTGCATCTCTGCCGCCGCCATCTCGATCTCGTTCCTTGTAGCTTGTGTTCTCTGATCTGATTATGTGCTTGTGGCCTCGTTGTGAATTGTGACCATATGTACATGTGGTCATGTAGATGGATTTCATTAGTCTTAAAAATGTATACGGGGTTGTCGTTTGTTGTTCATGTTTCCTGACAGTTACGTTCTACACTTGTGAGCTGTGACCATACTCCATAAGGCATACATGCACAGGGATTTGTTTTTTTTTTCGAAGTGGGGTGCACACGGATTAGTCATTTGTTGGATCGCAATATGTAACAACATGATTAGATCTCGTTTAGATCAATCCCAAAGAGTTGTCACTGAGTTCATCGATCAATTCATCTCCTACTATCGCGGTTCATGAAATCAACACAAGAACTCCTATGGTAATATTGCTGGAAGACTTCATAATGACCTTCTGTACTCCAACGGCTACTAGTAGCAACTTGGGTTCCTCCAACGGCTGAGGAATTGGGATGATGGAAATTTCAGGGTCGGACGAACGCTCCTGAATGGCTTCCTGTAACAAATGAATTGGCAAGTTAAATCGTCAGCAACAAACAAATCAGGGCAAAAAAGAAAGACAAGTCACAAAATCCATACGGCTAATTAAGAGCAAGGACACCAATTAAAGTTGGTTTCAAATTAAGAACTTGCTAGGGCAACTCATACAAAACTAGCAACAAAACCTGTAGAAGATCAGGCCACAAATGTTCAGATAAGCAGCACAAGACGCGCGCACGAGTTGTTCGCCATGACTAACAACGAGAATCACTCGATGCGTACCGGCTGCCACACAACGCAAAGTCACTCAAAGACCAAACCAAGAGATTGCAGACCACCACGGAATGCCCCGAAGCCCAGTAAAGCACGAGGAAAACGCAAAGCAACAACCACTCGACAATCGATCGAACCAGAGCGCGAAAGAGAGCAATACCGTTTGTGCTGCGTTTAATTACCTGCATGATCCATTTATCTCACACACGCCATCAACCTACTCTAGAAACGTTGATTAAAATTTGATTTCTTTCCATAAGGCATGTCCAAAGAAATTGAAGCAAGCCTACGATGGGCATTGGGCAACCAGGCTACGAATTGAAACAGGCCCGGCCAACAGAGCAATGAGCGCTGCAGGTGGTGTCTGTTCTCCGATTCTAACTAGAGGCTCAAATCCTGCTCTGAACTCTTACCAACGTCATGTAGACACTCTGAAAGGCGCAGCAAACATGAGAAGTAACCGAGTTGATCACCAACCCCCAAGCTGAGCTCAAAGTAGAGTACTGCAGTAGTCACATGATCAAATTCTGCAGCAAGCGACCTAGCTCTCACGGCGGTGGAGTCGTGGACATACAACATTCTCCGATCAGCTCACCGATAAACCTCGAAAAGAAGCCAAGTCACACTCGCACCGTGCAAACCAACACACGAATCAGGTATCAAAGCATGTTAGATGGACCGGCCCATCCACCCGCCCCTGTTCTCAAAGCTGTTCCCCCATCACGTCCCATTTTTTCCCAACAGTTTACAGGATAAACCACCCCCCTCGTCGTCGTCCGCCACGTCACTGAAACGAACGCGAAATCATCGAAACTGATGGCTTGGCACGGGCTCGGGATAGGTCTCACTCTCGCCGCCGTCGTGGCGGCAACGCTGTGGGCGCCCTGTTCGACGCAGACGACGTCGACGGTGCAGCCGACGTCGCTGGCGATGCTCAACTGCCCGCCGGCGTTAACTCTCTGCTTCTCTCAGTCACGCTTCATATTAAAAAACGATCGAATTAGCAAAATAAATTAAAATGAATACCAACAAAAATCTCCACATATGAAAGCGATCGAATTAGCAAAATAAAAATAAAATGAATGCCAACATAAAAGAATTAGCTAGCGAAGCACACCTGGAAGGTCCAATGGATGCACGTTCTCCTCGGCGAAAGCACGGATGGCAAATGCAGCGAGGAGTAGCCATATTGTCATCGTTGCTAACTCGTTCGTCTTGCTAATTCACTCAAAGGGAGGCAATTTTGTGTGTCATCTTATAGTGCTTGCACCTATTTATTTATCAAAGTTATGTAAAACAAACCAAAAAATGGTTGTTGAAATTTAGGTAAGTTTTGGGTTTAAGTTGAAATGGTTGTTGAAATTTAGGTAAGATTTTGGTTTAAGTCATATGTTTTACGGTACGGGCTGGGCAGTCCAAACACTTTACACAGAGTTTACTATAGAAAGTAGAGATATATGCAAAAACTGAGAACAAAAGGTGGATCTATCAATACTGCCCAAAGGCAAGTGACTGGGTCCCGGACTACTTCACCGTTTTTGGACCAGATGGGGAAGACGATGGTGGGATGTAGGCCGGGAATCCTAGTCGCTTGCCTGTGGGCAGTGCTAATGGATCCAACTTTTGTTACCCGCTTTCGCATCTAACTCTGCTTTCTGTGTTAAACTCTGTGTTAAGTATTTGGTCTGTTAGGCCTGTACTGTAAGACAAATGACCGTATAGGCCAATTTATTTGTCATGTAATATTAAGTATGCTATGGTCATATGTGATGTATGTATATGATTTAGTAATAAACTAGCAGGGTGATCCACGCATTTGTGCGGCTAGATTTGTTTTAAAGTTTGTAGTGATAAATAATATAACTTAGATGCTTCAGAATACATTTACGTATCTTGTAACTATTTAGATTTTTAAGATATCATAAACATTAGAAGATGACAATAGAAGCTTGAAGGGAAATACAAATTGAGTAACGTAATTGAAGTATGAGTTTCCATGGAAGAAAATCATAAGTATAATAAGTTAATCACTCTTCATTATGTATACATCATGTAGTTGCATGCCCTTAACTCTTTTCCAAAATACTTACATGCACATATACCTCTGTTAATCTCAAGCAATAGATTGATTATGTGTGCAACAAAATTAGCTTATTAGTTTACTTGGTATTAGAGTACAATGCCCACATATACACCGATGCACTATGGACGACCTACCTTAAACTTATCTTCCCTTACGTTGATTGACTTACCGAACCGTGTGTCTTCTATCTCTTCTCCCCGCCATAATTTTTCTGCTTTAACCTCCAAGAGCAAGTCTAATTTTTTATCGATATCTCTCAGTTGCTACCATTTTCAATGCAATACTCTACCACATAGTTATCTTCTACTTATCTCCAATTATCGCTTAATGATGACCGTTGTGATATCTACACGTATATGCATGCAAATATTGTCGATCTTTGCCAGGACACCCGTCACACTCTCTCTAATGGCCCCAAGCCTATTCTTTCTTGTTGTGCTATCTCTACTCCGAGCTCTTTGCTCCTTTGTTTGTGTACGCGCATGCTTCTATTCGTAGGATGCATGCATGTATATACATATGTACGATGTTATACATGCTTGATATCTTCTTCTCCTGTGTCGGTCACTCCTCGTCTTCTACGTTGTCCAACTCAACGATGTGGCTTCCTCACTAATTGCAATGACCTCTCATCTTTACTGATGTCGATATGTCTGCCTTAGTCGTTGTCTAACGTTAGAGAGAATCTGCTCGCCATCGTTGGTGACGCCATGTCACTCACCAATGATGGTATGCTCCTAGCTACCCGATGGTCACATATCGTGATAGCTCGTTTTTAATCCAAAGCTTTATCTCCTATCTGCTATGTCT
Source organism: Ampelocalamus luodianensis (assembly GCA_036346255.1). Taxonomy (NCBI): domain Eukaryota; kingdom Viridiplantae; phylum Streptophyta; class Magnoliopsida; order Poales; family Poaceae; genus Ampelocalamus; species Ampelocalamus luodianensis. The sequence continues at coordinate 15,146,850 of CM070621.1, read as the reverse complement.
TCCCTATTATCGAATTTCTTTGGTCATGGATTTCTTCAACAACGCCGATGCTTACCATTTGTCGTCATAGCACTTGACTCCTTTGTCTTCGGTCTTTCTCTTCAACTGCTTCAGCGAACAGCACAACATTATCCTTGTCGAACAGCTAAGGTGAGCAACATAAAATTGTTCCCATCTTTGTCGCCGTTGTCTTGGCTATTCATTTCTTTGTGGATCAATGTATTCTTGTAGGACAAATCGACGCTATTGCACTATTTCGTGGTCTCATTCGACACCATTCACGATATCCCCATTATAATTTATATTTAATTTATTCAAAATTTTAGTTATTAAGATATTTTACTTTGAAATTTGTATGGAAATCAAATTGTAAATTTTCTTTTATTTGTTGTCCCTAATTTCAATTTTTTTGTTGGAATCCATAAACTAATCCTGATGTTAATTTTTATTTTGAATTACGGTTATTTATATATTTTAATTCGGAATTCGTATCGAAATCAAAATGCTAGTTTTATTTTATTTTTATTCCAAAATCAATTTATTTTTTGTTGAAATTTGTATACTAATCCAATTGCTATTTTTGGTTTAATTTTTATTTCAAGTTATATTTATTTTGGATTTTACTTAGGAATTCATATGGAAATCAAATTGATGATGTTTTTTTGTTCTGGATTTTATTTATTTAAGTATTTTACTTTTAAATTCATATAGAAATCAAATTAAATATTTTATTTTAGTTTTTATATTGATTTTTAATTATTTTTACTGGAATTCGTATACTAATCCAATTGCTATTATATATTTATATATATATATATATATATATATATATATATATAATTATTGGTGATTTTACTTTGAAATTCGTATCGAAATCAATTTGCTAATTTTGTTTTATTTTTTATTCTGAATTTATGTTATTTTTTGTTGGAATTTTTATACTAATCCAATTACTATTTTAAAAAAAAATATTCCAAATTATGTTTATCTAATGAATTTACTTAGGAATTCATGTCAAAATGAAATTGCTAATTTTATTTTATTTTTAATTCCGAATTTAAGTTATTATTTGTTGGAATTTTTATACTAATCCAATTACTATTTTTTAAAAAATTATTCCAAATTATATTTATCTAATGATTTTACTTAGGAATTCATGTCAAAATGAAATTGCTAATTTTATTTTATTTTTTATTCCGAATTTCAGTTATTTTTGTATTGCACTTCAAATGAACTCTTATTTCTATATTGTACTTACATAAACTCTTTCGTTTAATCTAGATCGTTATAATTTGGACCCACCATAATCAAAGGTGTAGATACTTCTCTTTTTTCACCAATTAACATGGGAATTTTCAGCCCTTAAGAGCGAATGTGGTGTCTTTTTTCTATCGCTTTAATAATATAATAGATAGATAGATAGATTCGTGTGTACTATCTACTGATCTAAAGAATAGTGAGAGTTCCAGATGGTAAATTTGGGTTGGGACAAGAAGTTTGACCCTCTATGGCCTTGTTGCCTTAAAAAAAACAGATCAATCTATTGGTCTCCCCTGACCAACAGCTACATTTAAACATGGCGCGGCGAAACCTAAACAGCTAAACGTGGGCTTTCCATCACGGCGGACGAGCTCGACGTTGTACCTGTCTCAATTCACCGCCCCTTGGCTGCTAGCTGCTCCCAGATCGATCGGAGACGTCCCTCACCTGTCTCCTAGCATGCAATCGCTGGAACATTGTAGAATTCATCATTAGGGTAACGTACACTGGATCAAGAGAAGAGCGAAGTTAATGGATCTCTGCATTTGTTCTTGCCTCTTTTTTCTTAGCGAAACTATTAGTTAGTTAGATTATTTTGAAGTTTGACTGAACTGAACTGAAGCGTCAGCACGTGTTTAAGTGGAGAATCATGGTCTTTATAATTTGCTTTTAGACGACTAATATTTGGGTTTCCAGTACTTAGTGATGACTATCTATGTTGAGTATTATACAACCATCACTCCTGAGTTCAGTTGTTTTTTAACTAGATATATATGTTTCTAGTTTGTTGACATAGTGGTATATTTCGTATCTTTTGTTGGGTTCATCTACGATTTTGCCAGCTATAGTATAAATCATAATTACCATAACTTTTGTTGAGTTCGCCTGCCAGCCTTCACAAGGCCCGGAAGAGAAACACATCCATGTACAGGAATCTGATTTTATAGTTTCTACACATTCAGAACAATAACAATTGGTACCATTGAGCTAAAAAACATAAGAACTCGATGACAGAACGTGCATGTATAGAGCCTGTCCAAAGGTGATTTATGGATAACAAAAGCATTGCACGTAATATGGAAATCTTTACATCTCGGTTTTACACTTGTTCTGAACAAGAGGATGGACCAATACAGCACATACATCACAAAAAAAAAAAAAAAAAACTCCAGAACTTTCAGCATTAACTGAATGATAGAACTTCAATTTTCACCACTCGACCTGGACAGGCAATAAGAGAACTGTTGTACCTTGCACCTTAGCTTGAACTAAATCCATACACAGAACATGCGCAACACATAACACTGAGTGAGTGAATATTCCCTCTGTTCTTTTTTATTTGATATTTTTTTTATTTTCCACGGTCTCTAAGATACGGCTTTGAGCATTACTTTTTATAACTTTACATCAAGTTATACTAATAAAATTAAAATATTATGAAAGTAAAACAAAAAAAAATGGCTGCTACCTCGTTCATCTTGCTAATTCACTCTAAGGGAGGCAATTTTGTGTCCATCTTATAGTGCTTGCACCTATTTATTTATCAAAGCTATGTAAAACACAAAAAATTGGTTGTTGAAATTTAGGTAAGTTTTGGGTTTAAGTTAAAATGGTTGTTGAAATTTAGGTAAGTTTTTGGTCTTCCGCCTTGAGTGAAGCCGGCTTGTCCCTCACCTCGAACGCCACCGAACCCCCAGCCGCGCCGGCCCTATCCCCACGAATAGCTACTTCTGCACCGCGACGCAGTCCGGCTTCCCGCTCCCCTTCATCGCCCGCACCCTCTCCTCGCTGGGCCTCCAGGAACTCCCTCACGTTGTAGATCGTTATGAGCGTCTGCGACGCGCTGGGCATGAACCCGTCGATGAGGGCCTTGTCCACCTTGGGCTTGGCCAGGGCGACCGCGGCCGCGGAGGGCTCGTGGCGGGCCGAGGAGGGCGCGCTGTCCTTGTTGCGCCTGCGGTCCTCCTCGTGGCGCTATGCGTTCTGGTACACGGCGAGGAAGTCGCGGCCGCGGACGTCGAGGAGGGCGTTGCGGTCCTTGAGGGGCCACTCGAGGAAGCATATGAGGGCGCCGCGGGAGGCCTCGTCAGCGGGGGCGTCCTCGGGCGGCGGCGGCAGGGGCTCCTGCGGGAAGGAAGGGAGGAGCGGGTCGGAGAGGAGGGAGGGGTGGCCGAAGCGGAGGAAGTCGAGAAAGGTCTTGCGGTCGGGAAGGGAGACGGGCGGGATGCGGCGGAGGCGGGTGGCTTGGATGAAGTTGGTGTGCTTGAGGTCGTTGTGCTGGGCGAGGAAGACGGCGGCGGAGCGGTAGGGGCGGCCGGACTGCTTGGAGGTAAATGCGGTGGGGGTGGTGTTGGGTTGATCTTCGGCTAAGCTAACGGCTTCCCGAGATTACCGGGAGACCACGTCTCCACTCGCGCCATGATCGGAAGGCGCGGTCAACCACTTTGGTTCGGGTCCCGGTCACCTAGCGCAATAAGGACTCAGGGGGTTCGGCAGGCAGGGCATTAGCTTGTTCTTGACTATCGGAAATACACCCCGTACAAACCCGATCTGTGACGTGCGCTAAAGGTGGACGAAGACCCAAACCCCGTCATCACCGTGACACCGCCGACCACGACTGCTACTTCATCCCGACGGCATCTTCATCAACCCCGACTCATCTACCTCCCTCATGGCCTCTTCAGGTTCGGGTAAGTCCTAACGATTCCGCTCTATTGTTTATGAAGGTGTTCATGTCATGGAGCTAGGGTTTATGTCGAGATCATGTTTAGCCTAAGTATTACACACACATTTGGTATCGAGCCTAGCCTAGCTCATCTTGAACCCAAAAATTAGCACAAACCGAACTTGTTAATGCCCGATTTGATGTTCTTATACTCGGATCTAATGATTAATGACCGGATCTATTGATTATAGTTTTAGATCTAAAGTATAGAGGCTCGGATTAGCAATTAGAAGGAGAGGATTTCAATTTTATGGAACCCTAATGAGATCCCGAGCAAAATCCCCAAATTCCCAAAATCAGAAACCCTAAAGAACTCTTTAGATGCGGCGGAAGCGTACCTTTTGAGTCGCCGACGTCTCTTCGGCTTCTTTTCTCTCGGACACCACCGGAGCTCCACTCAACGGCGGTGTGCGCAACCTCGGTTGCACACACGCGCCGGCGAGAGGAGCACCAGCGGCGCCACCTCAGGCCGCCGCCTCGCTCATCCTCGCGCTCGTCGGTGAACAGCGCTGCGGGGGCGTCGCTTCCTCTCCGCTCGCGTCGCCGCTCCTCCGCCTTAGAACCCCTGCGTCGTTGCGTCGCTCCGCGTTTTTCGCGAGGAGAAGGAGGAAATGGGCCTAGGGTTAGGTTTTCAGTGTTTTGTATCGCTCGGGAAGATTGTCGGCCGTGAGATGAGATCCGACGGTCGCCGTTATGCGGGCCGGCGAGAGCTGTTGGGCCAAGTGCTTCTCAGCCGTTCGATCGCATCCGACGGCGGCTGCGCATTTCGGGCTGGCGGACGCGCGTGTGGGCCGCGCGTGCATGATGGGCCGCGCACACTGTTTGGGCTGCGCGTGAGTTTTGGGCCGATTCTTTTGGCGGTAAACGATGAGTTTTTCTTTTCTTATATTTTCGATGCATTTTCTTATGATTAAATCCCTTTTGTGCAATCGCTTTAATTATTGTTATGTTGCCCAAATTATGATATGTCATAAATAATGTATTATTGCCCAATATTATGCTTAGTCTCTGATTAAAATTGAACCAACGAGATATTTTAATTAGAGAATTTCATGTTTTATCATTGTGGCATTATGTATATGCATGTGATTATATTCTGACCAACGTTGATTATAATCATGTGTATAGCCATATTAATTGTTTAGTTCTTTTTCATTTTTTGCCCAACGGTGATGTGAATTAGAACTATAGTTTTTGTGTGTTATTAATCAGACCAACGTAGGATTAATTGCATGCAACATATTTCTTATGATTGTTTCTGATTTATGCCCTGTATTTTGATATTCAGCAATAAATGCATCAAATGTCGCTGCCACCATCGACAACATTGAACAGCTTACGGGGAGTAATTTTCCCTCCTGGAAGGAGAGGATCCATGTTGTCCTTGGGGTATTAGATCTCGATTATGTTTTAAGGGTGCCAGCTCCCATTCCCCCCTCCGAGGGTGAAGAAAATTATGATGATAAAAAGAAAATCTATGAAACTAATGCTGAGAAATGGGAGCGGTCCAACCGTCTATCACTTATGATTATGAAGACCTCCATTTCAGTCGGGATCAGGGGAGCAATCCCGATTCAAAATGCTAAAGAGTATCCGCTTGATGAGGAGAAATTTAAAGGCTCCACAAAGGTTTATGCCAAGACACTAATCCGAGGCTCTTGACAACTAAGTATGATGGATCCGAAATGATCGAGAACACATAATGATGATGACCGATATGGCGGAAAACTTAAGGGGATGGACATGGAGATTTCGATGGTTTCCTAGTCCATTTCATTATGACCTCTCTCCCTTCGAGTATCTGGCTTTTAAGATCAATTATAATACTCAGAAAGAAAAGTGGAACATGAGCGATTTAATCGCCATGTGTGTTCAGGAGGAGGAAAGAATAAGGACGGAAAAGAGGGATCTTGCACTTCAAGTTGGTGGCTCCAATAAAAGAAAGTTCCAAGGGGACTTCAAATCTAAGAAGAAGCTGACGTTCTCCCCCAATACTGATAAGTCGGGGCCTAAAGTGCACACTGCACCTAAGCCTCATGTGGCTCCCGCTGGAGCACCTAAGGGGGGTGAATGTCATTTCTGCAAACAGCCAGGGCACTTTCAGAAGGATTGTGTCGGATTCCTAAAGTGGCTCGCAAAGAAGGGTAATGATACAATAACTTATGTTGATGAAACTCTTTATGCTAATTTTTCCATTAATTCCTGGTGGATTGACTCAGGTGCAACTATGCACGTTACTAATTCTTTACAGGGATTCCTTACCGCGAGAACCCTAAGAAAGGGGGAGCGAAGCCTTAGAGTCGCGGATGGAAAGGAAGCCGAAGTCGAATCAATAGGATCAATTACATTAGTCTTAGACAACGGCTTCTCGCTTCGTCTCAATAATGTAGTTTATGTTCCTTCTATTAGGAGGAATTTGATTTCAGTTTCTTTGTTGGACGATGAAGGTTTTAAGTGCATTTTTGGTGATAATAAATGTATTATTACGTTCAATTCTAATGATATTGGTCTTGCTTTTAGACGAGACAAACTCTATATGCTTTCCTTAATGAATCTCTGTATCTTTGAATGTGTGTGATGCTAAGTGTAAAAGAATAATGAGACTTCTTCAAATTGTGGCACCGCTGTTTAGGCCACATTTGAAGGGGAGAATGGAGCGTCTCATTAAGGAAGAGATTCTCCACCCATTAGATTTATCCGACTCGGACTCATCGCATTGATTGCATTAAAGGAAAATACGTGAAACAAATAAAGAAGGAGCTACTCGCAAAGACATGACTCTTAGAATTAATTCATACCGATATTTGTGATCCTTTTCTGTGACATCGGTGGATGGTTTTGATTCTTTCATCACATTTATGATGATTTCTCCGTTATGGTTATATCTTTCCCATTAAAGACCGATCTGAGTCACTTGATAAATTTAAGATATTTAAGGCTGAAGTTGAAAATCAGCACAACCTAAGAATTAAAGTGGTAAGATCGGATCGTGGGGGAGAATATTATGGAAGACATGCCTCTTATGGACAAATTCCTGGCCCTTTCACTAAGTTTCTTCAAGAAAATGGCATTGTTGCCCAGTATTCTATGCCAGGTGAACCTCGTGAGAATGGAGTAGTGAGAGACGCACAACATACACTTATGGATATGGTACGGAGCATGCTCAACCACTCTAGTTTACCCATTAGTTTGTGGATGGAAGCACTAAAGACAGCTGCACATATTCTTAATCGGGTTCCCAGTAAATCAGTACCTAAGACACCTTATGAATTATGGACTAGGAGAAAACCGAGTATGAAATATTTACGAGTGTGGGGTTGTCGTGCTGAAGCTAAGATATTTAATCCACATATTGGGAAATTAGACCCTAAAACAATAAGTTGTCATTTTATTGGATATCCTGATAGATCCAAAGGGTATCGTTTTTACTGTCCTGATAGGACAACTAAGTTTGTAGAAACAAGGCACGCTGTGTTCTTAGAGAATAATGAGGAGCTGGAGCCCAGGAAAATAGATCTTGAGGAGAAGCGGGTTTACGTTCCTTCACCGCTTATCCCAGAGACCTTTATTCCTGTGCCTCAGGTGGTTGCACCTCCAGTAGAAAATACTGTTGTTGCACCCATTGTTGAGGTCTCTGAAATTCCTAATGTTGCACCTAATGATGAGCCTCAGTAGTCTCCTATAATAGCTAATGAACCTATTAGAAGATCACAGCGGGAGAGAAGATCTGCCATCCCAAATGATTATGTTATATATATGAATGAGGATATTAATGATGTAGGGAAGGTAGACGATCCCACCTCTTATAAGGAGACCATGATGAGTGAACATTCTCCTAAGTGGCTTGATGCCATGAAGGATGAACTAAAGTCTATGAGCACTAATGATGTGTGGGACCTAGTAGAAATTCCTGACGGAGTCAAAACAGTAGGCTGTAAATGGGTCTACAAAACCAAACACGACTCTAAGGGAAATATCGAAAGGTTCAAAGCAAGGCTTGTAGCAAAGGGCTTCTCACAAAGAGAGGGGATTGATTATAATGACACATTTTCTCCTGTCTCAACTAAGGATTCATTCAGAATAGTTATGGCACTTGTAGCTCATTATGATTTAGAGCTGCATCAGATGGATGTTAAGACGGCATTTCTTAATGGCGACTTGCAAGAAAATGTTTACATGGCTCAGCCGGAAGGTTTTGTCATGGAAGGCAAGGAGCATATGGGATGTCGACTTAAGAAATCAATTTACGGCTTGAAACAAGCGTCGAGGCAGTGGTACCTCAAATTCGATAAAATAATAAGAAATTTTGGTTTTAAAGAAAATGAAGTTGATAACTGCATATATGTTAAGTTCAAGGGGAGTAAATTCACCATCTTAGTGCTTTATGTGGATGATATCTTATTGGCCAAAGTGATAAGGATATGCCGTTTGAGACCAAGAGATTTCTTTCATCTAACTTTGATATGAAGGATCTTGGTGATGCCTCTTACGTTCTTGGCATTGAGATTCACCGAGATAGGTCCAAAGGAATATTAGGTTTATCTCAGAAAGCATACGTTGACAGAGTACTGAAGAAATACAATATGCATAAGTGCTCGCTCGCTTTGCTCCTATTGTTAAGGGCGATAAGTTTGGGACATTTCAATGTCCAAGGAACCAATATGAAACTGATCAGATGAAGTCGGTTCCTTATGCTTCAGCTGTCGGAAGCATTATGTATGCTCAAGTATGTACACGCCCTGATTTAGCTTTTGTAACCGGGATGCTTGGCAAATATCAGTCAAATCCAGACCGGACCACCGAAGGCCGTTAAGAAAGTCTTGCGCTATATGCAAGCTACTAAGCACTCCATGCTCACATATAAGAATTCTGATAACCTTGAAGTTGTTGGTTATTCAGACTCAGATTTTGCGGGATGTGTTGATACTAAGAAATCCACGTCAGGTTATATCTTCACACTCGCTCAGGGAGCTATCTTGTGGAAAAGCTCCAAACAAACCCTTACGGCATCTTCAACGATGCAAGCTGAGTTTGTGGCATGTTATGAGGCCACCGGGCAGGCTGTATGGCTTAAGAACTTTATTCCGGGACTTAGAGTGGTAGACAACATCTCTAAACCACTCACCTTATACTGCGATAACGAACCCGCAGTCTTTTATGCGAGTAACAACAAGTCAAGTGGTGCTGCCAAACACATTGACATTAAGTATCATGTTATGAAAGATAGAATCCAGGATCAAACCATCAGTATCAAGCATATTAGTACTAAGTCAATGCTTGCGGATCCGCTTACTAAAGGCTTACCACCCAATATTTTTCGTGATCATGTTGCCGGCATGGGTTTATTGGAAAGCCTCTGATTCTGGATAAAAGGACCTTAAAGAAACCAACTCCCATTAAGTATAATGAATATCCATTTCAAGATGAGATAGTACACTATAGGTACTGAGGTTGTATGACACTTCATTGGTCATGCGACGCATTACCTTGGTATGCTATTTTATTGAGAATGAGCTTATGATGTTAGCCTTACGATCAAAGGGGAGAATGTTGGGTTGATCTTCGGCTAAGCTAACGGCTTCCCGAGATTACCGGGAGACCACGTCTCCACTCGCGCCATGATCGGAAGGCGCGGCCAACCACTTTGGTTCGGGTCCCGGTCACCTAGCGCAATAAGGACTCAGGGGGTTCGGCAGGCAGGGCATTAGCTTGTTCTTGACTACCGGAAATACACCCCGTACAAACCCGATCTGTGACGTGCGCTAAAGGTGGACGAAGACCCAAACCCCGTCGTCACCGTGACACCGCCGACCACGACTGCTACTTCATCCCGACGGCATCTTCATCAACCCCGACTCATCTACCTCCCTCATGGCCTCTTCAGGTTCGGGTAAGTCCTAACGATTCCGCTCTATTGTTTATGAAGGTGTTCATGTCATGGAGCTAGGGTTTATGTCGAGATCATGTTTAGCCTAAGTATTACGCACACAGGTGGTAGCCGGGAAAGAGTAGTCGGAGCCGAAGAGGATGTCGTCGCCGGAGAAGATGATCTTGTCGAGGTCGCCGCGGGCAGCGTAGTGGATCCATGGCTCGGCTTGGCTAGTGGTGGTTCATCGAGTTTGGGCTGGTTCGTCTGCTGGGTTTTGCGGCTCGGGTTTGGGCTCTGGAAAGCGAATCTGGCAGGCACTTGAGGGTTTTAACCGTGCGAGCCCATCAGCTAGAGGCCGAATTCAGATGGGTTGGGCTAATGTGCCCGATTTCAAGGCCGTTAGATCATGGGCTGCGCCAGGCAGAATGTTAGGCCGAACGTGAATAGCAAGATGGTATATGTAATAGCCCTATCTTGCTTTATTCCGATCCATAACGTTGTCAGCCTGCTAGCCTGGAATGCCTACTTCGTACCCCAAAAAAAATAGCAAGGATTACTGAAGAACGCAATAATCGCAGTAATTCAATAACCAATCATCACACAATAGATGAATAATTACAGAGAGACGAACGATAGGGAACCACTTTATTGATATATTTTTCTTTTCTAAGTACAATAAGATCCCTTTTTAAAACTAAAACATACGAACATAGTTTCAGTATTATGCCCATCAACCCTAAAATCAGTGTTTCTTAACAAAGATGACCTGTGTCTCATTTGTCAGGGGCCGTGGGGATGCCTACGTGGTTGTTGATTGGTGATGATTAGATGGGAAATTTGTGGAAGTAGTAGTAGCGATGATTAGATGGGAAATTTCTGAAAAAGCAAGTAGTAGTAGGTTTTTCATGAAACTCATATTCTGAGTTTTAGCAAAAACCAATTTTTGTTATGTTGGTTTTATCCTCTCCTACCAAACATTGTTTTGTTTTAGGTAGTTAGACCTTTAATCATGTTTACCGAAATCTGGTTTTACTAAAATTTGAGATCCAAACAAGGCCTTACAGAGACTAGCTGGTTTTGAGCATGTATCCGCTCTGTTAGCAACACATAGATAATGCTAACGTAAAAGAAAACCCTCCCGTTACAACTCTCGAGGCATTCACAAGAGAAAAATTGGGGCCGACAATCGAGCTAATATATACTTGTTTGGTTGGAGGCAACACTTTTCCACTCTGTTAGTGTGACAAGACTTACTGGGAATATAAACTTTTCTAGCACAAATGCAGCAGATTGTGAAGGGAAAATTTGGTACCTATGAAACAAGCTACTACTAGTAATAAGGGGAATACTCGGCACAGCAGAGGGAACTTGCAGGTCAGAGAAATGGAACAACCCCCCGTCAGGCCTACACGGCTCAGGATTCTCTAAACCGAGTCAGTCTCGACTCTAACACCGCGCGCAGCTTTCTTCTCTGCTCAAGCTCGCCGGCTCGTCCAATGACTACATTGAGTGCACCGGAGTTGGGCAGCGCCTCTCGACGCGACCATAAGAGAACATAGAGCCGCCGGGGATGGAGGTCACCCCTCCGTGAGTTCACCGAGGCTGACGCAGAGGCGCTCTTCTCCTGGGCGTCCAACCAGTGGCGGAACCACCCCCCGGGTCTCCCGGGCCGGCGGACCCCCTTACCTACGTACTCTTGTAGTTTGTACAGGTATGAATTACCCCGAGTTCAGTAAAGTGTCCTACATACCAGTCATCCTGATTACTCAAAGTAGCTTGGATAATTAGCTTTGAAGGAAAGATTGAAGGGCTCCTGGGCTGGATCCTGCTGCCCGTGGACAGCCAGCCCAGTGCTACCTGGTGCAAGAGAGAAGGGGCGGTTTACACTTCTCTATGAAGTCTTCGGTTTTTTAGAATTAAGCCAGCTCATCGCTAATTATTTGGCCTAAATCATTCCTATAAAATGATCTTTTGGTTGCACGGTAATACTCAGATCAAAGAACACAAAGTTAAGTCATTCATCCACCCAGGGAAGACAACCGCATCCCACAGTGCGTATAGCACCTCCCCTTTACTGCACGATCACTTCCCCGGGTGAGAAAAAAAAAACAGTTTTAGGGTTCAAAACCGGCCAAAAGACCACCCAGTCTTGACATCACAAAAGCGGCATCACACCACAATCGATACAACGATAGCATCCCACCATTGTTGTACAACAGTGGCATTTCACCACGGTTCCATAGTTCATTAATCAAGATTTTTAAAAAGAAAACAAGATTCTCAAGACCAGCAGTTCTAAGCAAGGCTAAGCTTAACTTACAAACCCATGTTGGCAAAACAAAGAGTACCAATAAAACTACCCCTTCTAAGGTGTCCAAGGGGAAAGAGAGCAACATGTCAAGTACAAATCTATCAAGGAGGTATACTGTAAAAGTGGATAAAACTATTGCCCCAAACTATTTTATAAAAGATAGCCATGCATGATGAAGTAAAACAATATACTTTTGGAAAACAATGTCCAATATGATCAAAGGTCTATGACTTGTCTTCGTTGAGAAATGGCAAGGCTTCTGTAGAGGCTGTTGGATCAAAGAACTCTTCTTCAAACTCGAGACCTATACGTTCGCGAAGAACCAAATAAGCAAGATAAACCCGGGCAAAAGAACTTAAAAGACTCAAAAGAACTTAGACTAAAGCAACTCAAAACCAGAGAAGCGGGAGGTCCTGGCTGGGAGAGGAGGAGGTCCAACTCAATGGAGAGCGAAACTCCAGATTTCAGGCATGGAGAGAACTAGGTCTTAAAGCAAAACAAGGGAGTTAGAAATAAGGAAAAATGTGGTGAAGGGAAGCACTCTCGGCTACAAATAGCTGGAGTTGGTGGGGAGAACACCGAGGCTCAGGGCAACATGTCAAAGGTAGGTGAAAAACAGGACAAGGATATGACAAGGCATTGCCATAAAAAGGAGGGAACAAGGTACCTCAGATATGACCACATTTAATGTGCCGCAGCAACATTTAATGTTCAGAGATTTTCTGCTGCTAAACGTGCAGAAAGGAGAAAAGGGGATAGGTCTAGCTCAAACAAAGAGGTTGATCAAAACAACAGGAGAAAATCGTGATCAAAGGAGAGGTCCAGCGACGGGGTGGTCCTACGAAGGAGGTCCTGAAGGAGGTTCCGCAAAAAGCAAAGGGAGTCCTATTCCACCAGGGTGGTCTTTGCAAAAATAACAGAGGTCATGATCACATGGAGTGGTCGTGACAAAGAAGGTAGTCTTTGCAAAAAAGACCAGAGGTTATGACCACATGGGGTGGTCATGACAAAGAGGGTGGTCTTTTGCAAAAAGACCAGAGGTCATAACCACATGGGGTGATCGTGACTAAGAGGGGGTGGTTGTGACAAAGAGGGTGATCTTTGAAAAAATACCAGAGGTCATGATCACATGGGGTGGTCGTGACAAAGAGAGTGGTCTTTTGCAAAAAGATCAGAGGTCATGATCACATAGGGTAGTCGTGACAAAGAGGGTGATCTTTGCAAAAAGACCAAAGGTCATGACCACATAGGGTGGTCGTGACAAAGAAGGTGGTCTTTGCAAAAAAGACTAGAGGTCCTGAGGTCAAGGAGGTCCCGCAAAAAGGGGAGCTCCGAGGAGGTCCAAGGGAAAGGAAAGGCGTGCAACGAACTAGAGCCACACGATCAGGATCGGATGGTCAAAAGGGGAAGGAAACGTTCAGAGTGTACAAACGCGCACTTACATCGGACCGCCCAAATTCAATCGGACGCACCCAATGCAAGGGTACGTTCGGGCCACGTGAACACCTGGCCATCCAGACAAAATCTAACGGTCCTAAAGAAGGGGAAACGCGCACAGGATCTGAACTTAAGTGATGAGGACATCCCTAACTTGGATACAACCGTACCTACACACATAACCAATCCACAACCAATGTTACAAGGACCAATTACTCGAGCTCGTGCTCGCCAACTTAATCACCAGGTGAATTCGTTCATAGGTTTATATATTACTGAGAATAGATCGCTACCTAATGTAAGTGATTTAATTGTGCTTAGGAACATAAGAAAGGACCAAGGAGAGGTATGTGGAGTCATGGACAAGCACAGAAGGCATAATGGAGGTCATCACGTCACTTTGGGTCCGAGCCAAGCAAGAGTTCGAGTTGGGCTCGTCCTGGATTCGAGTTCGGACTGCTGCGACAGCACTAAGTTCAAACGGTCGTAACTTCTTCATACGAACTCCGTTTGGGACTTTCTTGAACTTCATTGAAAGCTTATCAAGTATATTTTCTAATGGATCTAACCTCAGCTTCAAATTCTAGCCGAGCCGGCCACAATCAACAAAACAATCCACGCCTTTTTTTTAGCTCGAGTAAAAAACGGTGTTGCGTCACCTCCTCTTGGGCCCATGGGCCTTATAACCCTAGGGACGTGCGTCCACTTCCCTGGCCGCCACCCCTGGTCGTCTTCCCATATAGGAGCCATCGCCTCCCTGGCTAGAACTCGGATTTCGTTGAGTTTAGGTTTAGCCATTGTGCACACTTTTATTCTTCAGTTGTGTCGGATGACCACTTGTCAAGACAGCCTTCGGAATCCCACATTTGTTTTTCAATACCATCTATACTACAATTCCTATTTGCAATATCAGATTGTCTATATTTTATTCTTGCTAGTTCTTCGATTGCTCGCAGGAATTGAACCTTGTGTTCAGGTTGATCGCGCTTCCAGCACGGTCAATAACATCGTGGAGTTGGTTCAACGATTGCTAAGGCGCAAGCGTTATCGTACGGTTGTAGTCGAATCGCAAGAGTCACCTCCACCAAAATCGATAGTTATCAATCTCATCGAAAAATCGGGAACCCCGCCTCCTTCATTAAGGGAGGTCTTGACGAGGATATAATAATCCTTATTTTACTATTTATTCGTAATTATGTATTATAGGTAAATATGACGTCACACAGTACCCCTTACAGTTGTAAGGGAGAGGTCAATCCGGTGGTCGTAACTCGTAAGTCCTTCTATGACCACCCCCATAGTCGTAAGTATTTCTACGACTACCGTGTAAGCGTGAGTTCTCCTACGATTACCTTCGGTCGTAAGTCTTTCTACGACCAGTATCCAGTCGTAAGCTTTTCTACGACTGCCCCCTGGTCGTAAGTCCTGCTACGACCAGTCCTGCCATGACTTCTCCACAGATAACTAGATCTACTCGCCAATAAACTCTATTAATTGTGAGATCTGAGCAGTCAAGATACGTAGTTATACCTGGAATAACTACAGATAACTCACCATTATCTCCGATTGATAATCGTCAGGCAACGTGGGGAGGTTACTACTCCGGTAATTACTCTCATTATTGCGGAATAATGAGTGCCTCCTGACCTGGAACGACAATCGTCTTCACAACATACTATAAATAGGCATCTTTTAGAGGTAATGGGAGAGGGTTTTTTGGGAGATAATCAGTAGCGATATTAGCACCAGTCTTTCTGCCAATTGTAACGAGGATACTCAATACCATACACACAGGAGTATGATTGTTATTCCCTCAGAGGAAGGCCTGAACCTGTATAAAAATCCTCGTGTCTTTACTGTCTGCGTGATCATTCGTGGAGACCCCCCGAATCAAATAATCTTTACGTAAGATCGGTTCTAAAACACCGACAGGTATAGATACAAAAGAGTTTCAACGGACAGGATATAAAAGGGGAAAAGATCTAACGGGGGAGATCCAAAGAAGGAGGTCCAAGAAGGCCCTAACAGTCAGGATAGAACCAAGGGGATGTCCTGACGGTCAAGATCTAACAAGGGGAGGTCCTGACGGTCAAGATCTAACAAGAAAAGATCCTGATGGTCAAGATCTAACAAGGGGAGGTCCAAGAGAGGGAAAACTAGGCTAAAGGCACACAAATCAAACAAAGAAAAAAAAACTAAAAGCCAAGGAACACCAGAGAGCTCCAACAGCGAACAAAGAGCTAAAAGGCATTAGTTGAAGTTAAGTTAGTTCAAGTTAAACCTCATATATTTCCAAAGTTCCAAGTTAAGCTTGAGCAAAACTATAAATCGAATGGTTCCTTTTTAGGTTTTTTTAAAATCTGGCAAGAACTCTGAGACAAACGAGACGTTACACTATAGCATGGGAGAGCGCTGAGGCATGACGCGGGTGGAGACTGAGGTGCGGCGTGGGCAGGGGCTGAGACTCAGCACGACGCGGTGAGCCACCGAACCAACACAGCAGGTCAACCCTCACCCTAGGTCTTCAAAATTCCTAGTTCCACCACTGCGTCCGACCCGCGCGTCGCTCGCTTCCAGCGTCGCCTCGCTCATATCGTCGAACTGGATATGCCATGTATCATGACATGGTGTGGTTAGCCCAACCAACATGGCTAAATAACACGGTTTAATTCCCACTAATTATGCTTTAGATGGATTTTTTTTAAATGTGGCAGGAGCTCTACCAGTCTTTATAAAAGGGAGTTTAGCAGTTTCAAGTTACAACGAAACGGAAAAGGCGACTAAGGCGTGTACAATGATATAGGTAATTGTTGTCTATAGTATCTCTTCATATTATTTATAAACAGCTTCTATAATGTGTTGTCTTTTATATATTTTTATAGATATTACTCTATATATAATATATCTTGTTTCTTATGTTAGATTACTGTACCAGAAACGGTTTAATTCTTTATTTTTTAGATAATAGAAGAGAAAACTCTCCCGGCCTCTGCATCAAAGATGCACACAGCCCAATTTATTAAAAAGTCTCTTTCTCTCATTCAAATTATGTCATATTCTACCTGATAAGATTTATATGTATCTGACGTTGTACTATTGTACGTAGTGCTCTAAAGGAACAGTAAAAGCAGACCCGCGCACTGCGCACTACAATAAAATTGTCAAGGAGGCTAATCACGACAGTCACTTATTTAACTCTAATCACTACACATCTTATTCAATCAACCAATAGTACGTGATTGCACCGACGCACAAGGCCTGAAAGGCGAAGGCAAGCCAAGTAGCCAACGACCGATGGAGCCGGACGTCGACGTGCAGTACCAGCAGCAGCAGCAGCGACAGGAGGACGCCGGCCCAGCGCTCGTGGTGGCGCTCCGGCCGCTCGGCCTGGCCGACGCGGACGCTTTCATGGCGTGGGCGTCGGACGACTGTGTGATGCGCCACCTGAAGCGGCCCCTCTGCGCGACCAGGGAGCAGGCCGTGGAGCAGATCAGGGGCACCGTCCTCGGCCACCCGTGGTTCCGTGCCATCTGCGTCGCCGGGCGCCCCGTGGGCCAGGTCTCCGTGTGGCCGTACGCCGACGAGGGCGCCACGGGGCCAACCTCGACTCGCGCTAGCGCACGACCATCGGGCCGAGGCATCGCGCGCCGCCATCAAGATGGTAAGTACTAAGTAGGCACGCCACATAGAGAGCTAGCTTCAATCCTCGCTGATTTGCCCTCTTTGGCATGGTGTCGATCATCGTGTGTACGACACACGCATGCGTGTGGTGGGGAGGGTATTTGAGGAGCCGCCGCACCGGAGAGGCGGGCGCGGTGACGGACGTCGAGAACGTCGCGGTCGCGAGAGGGTCTTTGAGAAGGCCGGCTTCGAGGGAGGAGTGCTGCGCAGATACATTGTGGCGCCGTGTTATTACCCCAGGATAATAACACTTAAGCATCTGGATTACTATTCGTTTGCCCGATGAGAACACCGCTCCAACGAATAGTAAGCCTTACGAGTTAGCGCGCTCGAACAATAAGATAGAAACTGTCCTTTATTCAAGCAATTAGCACGCAGGCTAAAGTCTTACGGCACACATACTAATTTACATAACCAAAATAAGACTAAACCCCTTCTTGCTTGCCACACTACACTGGCCTCCTATTCGTCCCAGGAGTCAAATCCGGAGTCCATCTCGCCCTGCGCCTCGTAGTAAGGGTCTTCGCCTCCTGTGGTCTCATCTCAGCACTGCAGTGCCCTCGCCCCACTCGGGATACTTCCTCTTTGGACTAGGGTCTACAAAGGAGAATACTAACAAGGTTGAGTACAAATGAATGTACTCAGCAAGCATTAATAGCAAAAGATGCAAAGGATGCACTATCTCTACTCTTTATCACAATTTCTAAGCCATCTCACGTTAGAAAGTAAATCTCGACAAAAGGTGGTAAATTTTAATACTGAAAAACTCTACTAGTCACTCGGAGAGACAAAAGACCCCCTGTGGTTCCCGTAGACTCCAATCCTGGAGACTGGCATGAATTCATGATTTGTTTAGCATCTGCGCAGCTTTGTACCACTTTACCCATAGCTATTCGAACTCTCCATGAGCAGGTCCACCGCATTGCCTTAGATGCGGGTTCGAGATCGAATCTGAGCGCTTTTCGTGTTACGTGATTAATTTCTCCACCCATCACCTTCCGGTGCAGCATTAGATCACGCCGCGACCTCATCTTTCACCGAAGTTACGGTGAGGTTGGTTGAGGCGACTTCCATCCCGCACTCAACACTCCACCCTAGCGCATATAGCGCCTTGGATCCCCCACTTCCGGACTATCCCCCACCGGTCCTGGGTTCCTCCATATCACTCACACACACCTATTACTTACCCGATGTGGAGAGCATAGTCACGTAACAAGGTAGCATTTTCGCTCACGAAGCGGAAAATGGTTGGCACTGAATTACGGCATCTGACCGAGCAAGAGTTTGTTGGTCCTTATATTATAATCATATGTAAAAGGGCCCACCTCTTACCTCAACATCATCATCGCGGTTCCCAAGCCAGGGCCCCCTTTTACCCTCCTAATAAGTCTCATCCTTTCTTAATCATCTTATCTTATCTCAATCATTTTCTTTAGGTTTTGGAAAACCATTTTGATGCAATACATATAATAGTGCAAGATAGGGGATATTTTTAAAGTAACTATGTTAATGTTCAAGAGGATCGCTTGCCTTCGTAGAAGTAGGAAAAGTTAGGCGCCACTGAAGTTACAGTCACTTTGCTCACATTGGTCTTGGTCCGCTACGTAGTAGATTGGCAACGAATAATAACATAAGTAAATACGTAGTTGATTTGAGTGATAGTATAGATACATAAGTTAGCGACGACGACAAGTTAGTACAATTTAATTACTAAAAGGCTTTTGCGGTCTAATCGAGATTAGCACTCACCGATAGTCGCCCACTAGTTTAAACCCACCAGCTATTTTAAAGGCTACCGAAGTAAAAGATAAACAATCTATTCTAGTAGCCAAACCACAGATTAACAAGAATCTAAACTCAACTGGAGATTAAGCTAAACCTAAACCTAAAACCTTAATCCTAAATCTAAACCTCTCTTCTAATCTCTCTCTCTCTCTCTCTCTCTCTCCACACTCGGCCGGCCCACTAACACACGCACACAACGCACACAACACACGCACCCGGCCCACTAACACACGCACACAACGCACACAACACACGCACCGGCCGCTCACCTCTCTGCCTCCCTCCCAACTCTCTTCTTCCCCCGATTCCCCTTCCTCCCTCTCCAAACCCGGCGCCGCCTCTCAGCTCGGCTCCTCCCTTGCTCTCCTGGGCGCCGCCGGTGCCGCACCCTACTTGGCCCAGCTCACCCCTAACAAGCGCCGCACTCCCCCTAAGCTCTCTCTCTCGATTCCCCTTCTCTCCCCCGGCTCCGTTCGGCTCGGATCGGCCCGCGCGCGCCGCTGGGCTCCTTGCCCAGCCGCTGCCGGATCTTGGCGCCGCCGCCCCTACTCGGCTCCTCCGACGCCGCAGCTCCCCGAGCGGCCTCTGCTCTCCCCCACGGTGCGGCTCGACGCAGATCTGGCCTGCGCGCCGCCGGCCTCCAACCTCCCCCTACTGCTCGGCCCGGATCCGGTCTCTCCCTCTCGGTCTCCTCCTCCTGGCGCCGCGAGAAGCCCGACGCTACTGCTGCTAGGGTTTGGGTCCGGCCGGCTCGGCCTTCCGGCCGCCGGTGCCGAAGTCCAGTGTTCCTCCTTCTACCACTTTACTGGATCTACTCTATATGCCTACTGATGATTGCTTATGGATGAATGCGAGTTAGTGAGGATGGATCCGAGGTGAATGCTCTTGGAGGTAGAAGGCTGCGACTCTTTGGGTAGGCAAATGCTCACCTCAAGTTCAACATTTACAATACTTTTACGATGAGGGTGAGAAATGGTGTGGTTGTTTTGTGCTTGTCTTTGTTGAATGGCTTCTTTCTTTCTTTGCTTGTTCTTGATCCGTGATGTTGACAAATGGTGCTTTGTGATGAATGGGAATGGGGTGGTGCTTTGCTTGGGATGATCTTGTGATGGTTGCTTGAGGTTGGGAGTGAATGGGTTGTGAAATGGTTGTGGTGAAATCTTTGGAGGAGGGGGTCGGGAGATAAGGGTGGTCTTTGCTCTTTTGATGGCAGAGGATAGGAACGCACTGTGCAATGGATGAGACTGGACGGTTTGCTTTGCAGGTGAACAACGTGGTTGTGCACTGTGGTTCTTGCGATACTGTAATGCTTGAGAGTAGTGGAGATGATTCTAGGCGATAGCACTAATCTGATTTAGGATTGCATGATATAGGATGTATGAATGTAAATGAGATGATCTGGATTCTGTGGATGTAAAATGAACTACTGATGTCTTATATATGCAATTGTTGATTTGTTGTCTAATGCGATTGGCGGTGCATTCTATTATCTATTGATCAACTGTTGTGCTGAATGACGATTGCAAAGGTGGAGCGAATGAATGAATGATCGACACGATATGCTTGGTGATTAGGAGCGATCTACTACTCGCTAACTCATTGCTAAACCACGATTACCGCTACGAGGTTAGGTCTAAAACGCGGCTCTCATCCTACCCCACTTAGAAACAAATTTCGCCCCCGAAATTAAAATCTCACTTGAACAGGTTGGGGTAGACTTCGCGCTTCTTCTTCCTTCTCCCATGTAGCTTCTGACCGAGTGATTTTTCCACAACACTTTGCGTAAGCGTATCATCCTGCTCCTTAATCGGCGGTCTTACATTGCTAGAATTTTCACCAGGCGTTCTTCGTAAGTCAAATCATCTTGCAAAGGTATGTCGAGGTTGGCTACATCTTTGCGAAGGCTCTCTCAGACATTTTCGAAGTTGAGAGACATGAAACACATCATGAACTCGTGACAGTTGGTTTGGTAACTCCAGTTTATATGCGAGGGTGCCCTTACGCTCTAGGATCCGAAAGGGTCCCACATAACGCGGACTTAGCTTCCCTTTTAATCCAAATCTGCGTACTCCCCGCATAGGCGATACCTTTTGATATACATAATCTCCAACTTCAAACTGGAGGTCTTTCCTGTGCTTGTCAGCATAGCTCTTTTGCCTACTCTGGGCAATCTTGAGGCGTTCTCGAATTAATTGAATTTTCTCATCGTTCTCCCGTACGAGTTCAGGTCCTAGCAGTGGTCTTTCTCCAACTTCATACCAGCATATTGGTGACCTACACTTTCTGCCATAGAGAGCTTCGTACGGAGCCATTTGGATGCTAGACTGGTAGCTGTTATTGTATGCAAACTCTGCTAAGGCTAAACATTTTTCCCAAGATTCTCCAAAGTTTAGCACGCACGCCCTTAGCATATCTTCTAGGATTTGATTTACCCGTTCAGTCTGCCCATCAGTTTGGGGGTGATAGGCGTCTTTGAAATTGAGGGTGGTGCCCAATGCAGTTTGTAAGCTCTTCCAGAAACCAGAAACAAACACAGATCCTCTATCTGAGGTGATTGTCTTCGGTACCCCATGTAGAGTAATTATTCTCTCTATGTAGAGTTCAGCGAGCTTATTTGTGGAGTACTTCTGATTAGTGGCAATAAAATGAGCTGACTTTGTAAGACGATCCACTATAACCCAAATGGCATCCTTCTTTTTGACGGTGAGAGGGAGACCCGTTATAAAGTCCATACAGATATCCTCCCATTTCCATTCGGGTATTTCCAGTGGTTTTAACAGTCCTGCAGGACGCTGGTGTTCTGCTTTGACCTTTTGGCAGGTATCACATTGGCCTACATATTCGGCTATAGCTCGCTTCATGTTTGGCCACCAGAAGGTTTCTTTCAAATCCCGATACATTTTTGTGCTGCCTGGATGGATAGTGTACTGAGTGTCATGGGCTTCACGGAGGATGGTCTCCTTAATTTGTGGTTGATCGGGAACGCAAATTCTCGCTTGTCGCCACAAGACTCCGGAGTCGTCGATGTGGAACTCAGAGGGTTGGCCTGATTTGATACGTTGAATTTCTTCCTTGATAAAAGGGTCCGACAGTTGGTGTTCTTGGATTTGATCACGAAGGGTGGGATGAAATACCATAGCAGCGATGGTAGCTTCAGAAGTTGTAGTTTCTACTTTTATCTCCATTCTGGCCAGGGCTTGGATTAAATCAGTGGCATGGCTCTCAGTGGAAAGGTAATGGCAATGAGACTTTCTGCTAAGAGCATCTGCTACCACATTAGCTTTTCCTGGGTGGTAAGCTATGGTTAGATCATAATCTTTAATCAGCTCTAACCATCTTCTTTGCCTCATATTCATTTCCTTCTGGGTAAAGATGTATTTGAGACTTTTATGGTCGCTGTACAAAGTACACTTGGACCCGTACAAGTAGTGTCTCCAAATTTTCAGGGCAAACACTACAGCTCCCAGTTCAAGGTCATGAGTAGGATAGTTTAGCTCATGGGGCCTTAACTGCCTGGAAGCATATGCAATGACTTTGTCTTCCTGCATTAATACGCATCCCAACCCATGCTTTGATGCGTCGCAATAAACCACGTAGTCAATTCCCTCCTTAGGTAGGGATAAGACCGGTGCAGTGGTTAAGCGTTGTTTCAGCTCCTGAAAGCTTTTCTCACACATTTCCGTCCATACGAACTTTGCGTCTTTCTTCAAGAGCTTTGTGAGAGGTGAGGTGATTTGAGAGAATCCCTTTATAAATCTTCGGTAATATCCCGCGAATCCCAGGAAACTCCGGACTTCAGTAACATTTGTTGGACATTTCCATGAGGTAACGGTTTCGATCTTGGAAGGATCCACTTCGATTCCTCTTCCAGAGATAATGTGTCAGGAATGCTACTTGGTCTAGCTGAATTCACATTTACTGAACTTGGCATACAGTTGATTCTCTCTGAGGACTTGTAAGACAATAGTGAGGTGCTGCACATGTTCTTCCTCACTTTTCGAATAGACCAGGATGTCATCAATAAAGACCACCACAAATTTGTCTAAGTACTTCATAAACAGTTTATTCATTAGATTCATGAATACCGCAGGAGCATTGGTCATTCCGAATGGAACTACCGTGTATTCATGATGCCCATATCGTGAGACAAAAGCAGTCTTCTTAATGTCACTAGGGTTGACTCGAATCTGATGATATCCAGATCTTAGATCGACCTTCGAGAATACCCGTGCTCCCTTTAGTTGATCAAAGAGGTCGTCGATTCGAGGTAGCGGGTACTTATTCTTTATAGTGACATTATTTAATTCTCGATAGTCTGTGCACAACCTTACCCCGCCGTCCTTCTTGGGTGCAAAGAGAACCGGAGCTCCCCATGGTGATGTACTTTCTCTAATGAATCCCTTGGACTCAAGTTCATCCAATTGCTTCTTGAGCTCTACCAGCTCTTCCTTACTCATCCTGTACGGCCTTTTAGAAATTGGGGTTGTTCCAGGAATTAGGTTGATAGTGAAATCGACCTCCCTAACAGGTGGCATGCCTGGCAATTCATCAGGGAAAACATCTGGGAAGTCTTTCACTATTGGTATGTCGTCTAGCCCTTTCACTTGGAGATTGGCTAGACTGGGGTCGGGTGGTTTATGTTGGGTTCTTGCCCCAATATATTGCGAGCCAGGTCCCATCGGGCTTCGATGGATACCGCTTAGTTTCACGATCTATGTTTACTCCATGGGCGATAACCACCCATACCGGGATTACTTCTAAACCCTTGATTGATTACAAAGAGGTTCGCTAGGAACTTGGTGTTGTGAATTATGACTGCTTGATTCTTTCTAATCAACGTCACTTCTAACGTCCCCGCGGGCGTACTCACTCCCATTGGTTTTTCCAACGGTTCAGATGTCAATTTGTGTTCTACTAGGAACTTGCAAGAAATAAATGAGTGAGTTGCTCCAGGGTCAAAGAGAACAGTACCTGAAGCAGGTGGGAGTAACAGCTTTCCAGTGATCACATCAGTGGCTTCTCCAATATGCTCGGCCGTCACATGCGTCAGGCGCGCTTGTCCTCCTCTTCCAGTTCCTCCAGTGACTGCTTGGTTGCCTTTGGGTTGACTTATGCGGCTAGCTTGAGATGGTGCTGGTGCAGGTAGTCTGGGTACAGCTGCATGTTGCATTGGAATTCCAGCTGTCTTCTGTGGGTAAGGACAATCGGCCTTGAAGTGACCAAGTCTTCCGCAGTTGAAGCACGCTCCAGTGCCGCTCATGCAGTCTTTAGTCAAGTGGCTTCCTCCACATTTTGCACACTTCAGAGCTACCGCTACTGGCTGTCTCACAGCTACAGACCTCTGGAAAGATGGGTTGTAGGATCTGAAATTGGGTGGTCCAAATCGAGGTGGAGGCTGTTGATGTGGATAGGGACGAGGCCTCTGGAGTTTATGTGGTTGGTGATCTGTCTTAGCCTTCTTCCTTCTTTCTTCTGTCAGGTTGGAATGTTCATTTTCCAGAATTATAGCTCGGTTGACTAGGTCCTGGAATTCAGTTATCTTGTGAATGGATAGGAGCATTTTCAGGTAAGGCTGCATTCCATCTAGGAATTTCTCTATTTTCTTCTCTTCGGTGTCGACATCAGCTGGGGCATAGCGGGAAAGATCATTGAATTGGCTCAAGTATTCAACCATCTTTTTCCCGCCTTGAGTTAAGGCTCGAAATTCTCGTTTCTTTAACTCCATTCTTCCAAAGAGGCACATGAGTTTCATGAAACGAATCTTAAATTCAGCCAAGTGATGGGTTGCTCGTGACACGATTACGGTGGTAGTTTAGCCACCGGTGGTGCGGGTCCTGATGGCGGTGCGCGCATACCGAACCTTCTCCTCGTCAGAACATCCGACCGTGTCTAATTTCTTTTCCACTTCAATTAACCAGTCACTGGCGTCCAATGGATCAGTGGCCTTGGCAAAGGTGGGAGGGCGAGTCTGGAGAAAGTCACCCAGACTAACCCCGCGGGTTGGCTGCGAGGTGGTAGGGGCTACTCGAGTTAAGAGTGCTTCCATGAAGCGGTTCTGGTTCTCTTGAGCTTCCTTTCTGGAGTTTTCAAGGAATCGAAAAACCTCAGTCATTACTCGGTGGATCGCCTCGGGAGGTCTTGGTGGTGACTTCTCGGAATCTTGCCGTTCTAGGCGCCAGAGCGAGGTCATTGAGGTCCACTGGTGGATCTCCTGTTGGTTCTTGCAGTGAGGGTAAACCCAACCTTAGTCCCAATCCTTGGTCGTCGTGCCCTTGACCTTCCATCCTGAAGAAAAACAGCGAGGTTAAGAGAAGAAGGTTACACTTGCCGCGGTTAGCAATTAGGCTGCTTGCTTTACTTGCTCTTTTAAGATTTAGCAGTTGCTTAAGGTGAGGAAGGGATCACCATATTAATCTGACAGAACGGCACCGCGTTTTAGTTGAGTTAAGCCACACACATGGTAACCAAATAACACCAAGAAACAATAGAGATGCAAAAAGATCCAAATACTACACTACCTGAGTCTCTCGTGCTCAGTCACGCTTGAGATCCCGTTCTCAAGACCGCCCAAACCACGTGTTTGGGACCGCTCAGAGCTTGCCTCTGAGTGCGACCTACACTACCCTGGATCCACGTGCCCAGGTACGCTTGAGATCCCGTTCTCAAGACCGCCCAAACCACGTGTTTGGGACCGCTCAGGGCTCATTCCTGAGTACGCCCAGGACTTCGTTCCTGGGTACGCCAGAGCTACACGCTCGGAGTGCCACGGACCACTCGTCGGGAAAGCGAAGTCGAGAAGAGGATAAGACATCTTTTTACTCCGTCAGCCATTATCTTTGTTCTCTTTAAGTAATTAATGATTTACTGAGGAGGCTGACGTGTCACTTTGGTTACTGAGATGAATAGATAAGGAAACTAATGGGCATGGTCCAAGCTTGTCCAAAACTGAAAAAGTCGGTCCATACCAGAATTCTACTGCAAGCCTCTACCCTTGGCATGCAACTTATGATCTTATATTGATGCCACCCCAACTATAGTCTCAAGCATTCTATCCTAGGTCGAGAAACGAAACTGAACACTCACTGAAACACAAGTTACAACAGGTTCTAATACAACAACAATTGATACAACAAGGGTACAACAAATACAACAGGGAGAAACTCCGAACTACAACAAGTTACTCTTGACTCGACACAACTAAAGGACCTCCAACTACCACTCCTCTGGATCACTCTCCTCACTGCCGCCACTCCCCTGACTAGGGCTGGCGCCTCCCCCAACTGCAGGGCTGCTGCTGTCTCCAAAGTAGGTGCGGAAGGCCTCGTGAACAAGGGTGGTGTCTCTAATAGGATCTGGAGGTACAGTGGTGGGAGGACCACGGAACTCCTGTCTCAGACGGTGAGGAAGTGGACACCCTGGTGGCGGGGCTGTGGGATCTCCTAAGTCTCCCTGGGAGGGTGGTGTGGGAACATGTGGATATGGGTAAGGAGGAGAAGGGATGGGAACGAAAGGCTCATAGGATGGGTCAGGGACAGGAACTGTGGGAGGTACGGAGGTGAAACTATCAGCTATGAAGGAGTAAAAGGGATAAGGTGGGGGTGCAACTGGATCAATGGGTGGGTCAGATGGTGGAACTGTAGGTGTAACGGTGGGTGGAACTACGGGTGAAGCGGGAGGTGGAACTGTGGGTGGTACTGCATAGAAACTGGGATCGGGGTCAGAGGGAGGGTACGTGGGTGGGTATGGTGGAATAGCAGAAGAGGAGGTATAGTGGGTCTCCTGAAGAACCTCAAAGACATGGCACCGCTGCTGCCAGAGACTGACACTCTCCTCAGCTCTAGCTAAAGCTCCCTGGGTTGAGTCATACAACATGGTACTAGCCATCAACATTGTCTCGGTAGTATCCTGCCGCAGGGCTGCTGTGGCAGGAGAAAGTGGTGGGTATGGGTAGCTAGAAGTGACGCTAGGTCCAAACTGCAAACCTAGCCCTCCTGGGGTCATGGCTGGTACCCCACCAAACTGAGAACCCCTCAAGTGATCACTGAAGTGAGCCCTAACGGCGTGGATGGCTCTATGGGCTGCCTCCTGCAAAGGTCCATAGTCGTCTGAAGTACGCCACTCTGCCGTATACTCTACATAGTAGCTACGGTCCAGGGGGATCCCTGTAACTATGACTCCTACTAAAGGGATACCACTCAGACCGCCTGTCTCCTGAAAGAAATCTGGGAAGGGTGCTCCTAAGTGATGCAGTAGTTTCCCCAGCATAAGCACATGATGTCCTCGCACTCGCTCCGCTGGAAGCCTGGACCTACTCATCCTGCATAACAGGGAAGAGTTCTATGTTAGTCTGGTTGTCACTTTAAAGAAAGGTAAGCTTTTAACATAATAATTTTGATCAGAGGGGTGAGAAAGAAAATGACCTCAAGACAAGGGTTACTAAGATACTTAGTGCCATATAGCAAGTAGAGGGCATACTTAAGTTAGGCAAGGGTTTCTATCTTATTAGCGTGGCCCGAACCTATTGCTCTGATACCATCTGTGACGCCCCGTGTTATTACCCTAGGGATAATAACACTTAAGCATACGGATTACTATTCGTTTGCCCAGTAGAACACCGCTCCAACGAATAGTAAGCCTTACCAGAGTTAGCGCATCAGAACAATAAGATAGAAACTGTCCTTTATTCAAACAGTTAGCCACGCAGGGCTAAAGTCTTACGGCACACATACTAATTTACATAACCAAAATAAGACTAAACCCCTTCTTGCCTGCCACACTCCACTGGCCTCCTATTCGTCCCAGGAGTCAAATACGGAGTCCATCTCGCCCTGCGCCTCGTAGTAAGGGTCTTCGCCTCCTGTGGTCTCATCTGTACCTGCAGTGCCCTCGCCCCACTCGGGATACTTCCCTGCTGAACTAGGGTCTACAAAGGAGAATACTAACAAGGTTGAGTACAAATGAATGTACTCAGCAAGCATTAATAGCAAAAGATGCAAATGATGCACTATCTCTACTCTTTATCACAATTTCTAAGCCATCTCACGTTAGAAAGTAAATCTCGACAAAAGGTGGTAAATTTTAATACTGAAAAACTCTACTAGTCACTCGGAGAGACAAAAGACCCCCTGTGGTTCCCGTAGACTCCAATCCTGGAGACTGGCATGAATTCATGATTTGTTTAGCACTGCGCAGGCTTTGTACCACTTTACCCATAGCTATTCTGAACTCTCCATGAACAAGGTCCACCGCATTGCCTTAGATGCGGGTTCGAGATCAGAATACAGAACGTTTTCCAGGTTACGTGATTAATTTCTCCACCCATCACCTTCCGCCGGTGCAGATTAGATCACGCTGCTGACCTCATCTTTCACCGAGTTCTGGTGAGGTTGGTTGAGGCAGCTTCCATCCTGCACTCAACACTCCACCCTAGCGCATATAGCGCCTTGGATCCCCCACTTCCGGACTATCCCCCACCGGTCCTGGGTTCCTCCATATCACTCACATACACCTATTACTTACCCGATGTGGAGAGCATAGTCACGTAACAAGGTAGCATTTTCGCCGCCAAACGGAAAATGGTTGGCACTGAATTACGGCATCTGACCGAGCAAGAGTTTGTTGGTCCTTATATTATAATCATATGTAAAAAGGGGCCCACCTCTTACCTCAACATCATCATCGCGGTTCCCCAGCCAGGGCCCCCTTTTACCCTCCTAATAAGTCTAATCCTTTCTTAATCATCTTATCTTATCTCAATCATTTTCTTTAGGTTTTGGAAAACCATTTTGATGCAATACATATAATAGTGCAAGATAGGGGATATTTTTAAAGTAACTATGTTAATGTTCAAGAGGATCGCTTGCCTTCGTAGAAGTAGGAAAAGTTGGCGCCGCTGAAGTTACGTCACCGCTCACTTCGGTCTTGGTTAAGCATACTGTAGTAGATTGGCAACGAATAATAACATAAGTAAATACGTAGTTGATTTGAGTGATAGTATAGATACATAAGTTAGCGACGACGACAAGTTAGTACAATTTAATTACTAAAAGGCTTTTGCGGTCTAATCGAGATTAGCACTCACCGATAGTCGCCCACTAGTTTAAACCCACGACTATTTTAAAGGCTACCGAAGTAAAAGATAAACAATCTATTCTAGTAGCCAAACCACAGATTAACAAGAATCTAAACTCAACTGGAGATTAAGCTAAACCTAAACCTAAAACCTTAATCCTAAATCTAAACCTCTCTTCTAATCTCTCTCTCTCTCTCTCTCTCTCTCTCTCTCTCTTACCACACTCGGCCGGCCCACTAACACACGCACACAACGCACACAACACACGCACCCGGCCCACTAACACATGCACACAACGCACACAACACACGCACCCGGCCGCTCACCTCTCTGCCTCCCTCCCAACTCTCTTCTTCCCCCGATTCCCCTTCCTCCCTCTCCAAACCCGGCGCCGCCTCTCAGCTCGGCTCCTCCCTTGCTCTCCTGGGCGCCGCCGGTGCCGCACCCTACTTGGCCCAGCTCACCCCTAACAAGCGCCGCACTCCCCCTAAGCTCTCTCTCTCGATTCCCCTTCTCTCCCCCGGCTCCGTTCGGCTCAGATCTGGCCCCGCGCCGCCGCCGCCTGGGCTCCCTTGCCCAGCCGCTGCCGGATCTTGGCGCCGCCGCCCCTACTCGGCTCCTCCGACGCCGCAGCTCCCCGAGCGGCCTCTGCTCTCCCCCACGGTGCGGCTCGACGCAGATCTGGCCTGCGCGCCGCCGGCCTCCAACCTCCCCCTACTGCTCGGCCCGGATCCGGTCTCTCCCTCTCGGTCTCCTCCTCCGCGCGCGAAGCCCGGCGCTACTGCTGCTAGGGTTTGGGTCCGGCCGGCTCGGCCTTCCGGCCGCCGGTGCCGAAGTCCAGTGTTCCTCCTTCTACCACTTTACTGGATCTACTCTATATGCCTACTGATGATTGCTTATGGATGAATGCAGGTTAGTGAGGATGGATCTGGAGGTGAATGCTACTGGAGGTAGAAGCTGCGGCTACTGGGTAGGCAAATGCTCACCTCAAGTTCAACATTTACAATACTTTTACCTGATGAGGGACTGAGAAATGGTGTGGTTGTTTTGTGCTTGTGCTGTTGAATGGCTGCTGCTGCTGCTGCTTGTTCTTGGTCTGTGATGTTGACAAATGGTGCTGTGATGAATGGGAATGGGGTGGTGCTGCTTGGGATGATGCTGTGATGGTTGCTTGAGGTTGGGAGTGAATGGGGTGAAATGGTTGTGGTGAAATGGTTGTGGTGAAATACTGGAGGAGGGGGCTGGGGAGATAAGGGCGGTGCTGCTCTTTTGATGGCAGAGGATAGGAACGCACTGTGCAATGGATGAGACTGGACGGTTTGCTTTGCAGGTGAACAACGTGGTTGTGCACTGTGGTTCTTGCGATACTGTAATGCTTGAGAGTAGTGGAGATGATTCTAGGCGATAGCACTAATCTGATTTAGGATTGCATGATATAGGATGTATGAATGTAAATGAGATGATCTGGATTCTGTGGATGTAAAATGAACTACTGATGTCTTATATATGCAATTGTTGATTTGTTGTCTAATGCGATTGGCGGTGCATTCTATTATCTATTGATCAACTGTTGTGCTGAATGACGATTGCAAAGGTGGAGCGAATGAATGAATGATCGACACGATATGCTTCGGCTGATTAGGAGCGATCTACTACTCTCGCTAACTCGCTGCTAAACCCTGATTACCGCTACGAGGTTAGGTCTAAAAACGCGGGCTCTCACATCTGTGTCGCCGTGCGCCCCGTGGGCCAGGTCTCCGTGTGGCCGTACGCCGACGAGGGCGGCCACAGGGCCAACCTCGGCTACGCGCTAGCGCACGACCACTGGGGCCGAGGCATCGCCGCCGCCGCCATCAAGATGGTAAGTACTAAGTAGGCACGCCTCACATAGAGGAGCTAGCTTCAATCCTCGCTTGATTTGCGCTCTTTGGCATGGTGTCGATCATCGTGTGTACGACACACGCATGCAGGTGGTGGGGAGGGTATTTGAGGAGCTGCCGCAGCTGGAGAGGCTGGACGCGGTGACGGACGTCGAGAACGTGCGGTCGCAGAGGGTGCTGGAGAAGGCCGGCTTCCAGAGGGAGGGAGTGCTGCGCAGGTACATCGTCCGCCGCCGCGGCGGTGAGGCCAAGGACGCCGTGATCTACAGCTTCTTGTCGTCCGACCATCCATGACTCACGTGACTGTGGCTGTGGTTTTGGAATTTGGACAACGATTCAATTAATTGGAAGGTTCTAATGACTCGTGATGGATGGGCATAAAGCTTCATCGACAGGAGTAATCCGTCAGATAACAAGTCACCTTTGCGAGGCGAAGTCTGAGTTTTCGTATTGCCAGTTTGGGAAGGCTAGAGTCTGGGTGTTCTTCATGTATGTATAATGTATGGCATTCTGGTTGTAAATTTCCATTGCCACTGGTATGAAACCATGATGATTACTTTGGTCATGTTTCTCTAATTGAACCATTGTTTGCTTTCTTCAGTGATAGCATTTTATTTGGCACCTTAAAGGGCTAAGCTAATTTGTTGGGTAATGGCATGTTTAGAACACATGAATTTCACGGGAGTATGCAGAGTATTTTGCAGATCATACAAGAAGAGGCAAGAAGCTGGTGCACAGCAGGAGCTAAGCACCTTGCAAGTCTGCTGCCTGACGTGCTGCCCACCTGATTTAGGGCGTTTTCTTGTTTGTTCAGTTGCTTTTTTCCCTTTTGTAATCTAGCCTTCCTGTACTCGGCACCTCCGGTGCCTCCCTTTTTGCTCTGTTCTTATTAAGCCGGGCCTACCGGATCTTTCAAAAAAAAAAACACGGGAGTAGAGATACGATACTCTAAAATTCATTAAAAATAACATTCCAATGTGTTTATCTATCATGCCAGTCTCTTGATTCGCGAACTGATAGGGTTGACATGAATCTTCGACTGACTCAATCAGTCAATCACCCAATTCCTAGAAAAATGTTCGTTTTTGAGAGAGAAAAAAGGGAGGCATATGCACAGCCGGCAGGCCAATATTATTTTAAGAATTGTGGACAAGGTCATCAGTTGCAATTTCCAACCAATATCATCCATTGGACTGAGGCTTAGAGCATGTACAATGGATTTACGTCAGCCGTCTATAGCATTTGCCACATAGGACTTTTGGTGACGTGGATGAAAGAGAATGAAGAGAGAGAATATTGTTGTCTATAATCCTGCAGCCGACTATAGCACCAAAACCAAGAAAAAGCATTAAAGATTGTGTGTTGTCTACAATCCTATAGCCGGATGTATCATCACAACCCATTGTATGATGGTTTTGTCTTGTCATAGGTGACATGGATAGTTGCTATAGATAAGAAATTATCTATCATTGTACATGCCCAGCTGTTTGGTTGATGAGCTAAGGACTGTTTGGTTGATGACTTGAGCGATGTGTCTGAAAAAAATGTGTTTGTAAGTTACCTAAAATCTTGATGAATTTTGCCTGATCAGACTAGCCTGAGAATTTATTGTTTGCTTAGTGACCTATGCCTGGGAAGACTAAAATGGCATTAGGCTTTGATAATTACTTTAAACACGCGACTAATTGCGTGTGCCTGAGTTCAACGTCTGTTTTTGAACACCTGACTCCGACTAATGACACTTGGAAGGATTCTGGCCAGGCATCGATGCAACGCCCTTAGGCCTTCAACCAAACAGAGCACAGGCAGCTTTTATGGGGGGTTCGGCCAAACAAGTTTGGTTTAAGACTCCAACCAAACAGCCTCTTAATTTTTTTTCCTCCTTGTTGAGGCTCTAGAATGTGTACAGCATGAATATTCTGACTTTTGAGTTCTAAAATCCATATTAATCGACCCACGATAACGTGGAATTATTTGACCCCTTAAAATAATTTTGCTACGATTAGAGGCTGATATTATGATCTTCTACAAAACTCTTCTTCAACACTGATGCATCAGATATTCTTTGTCCAAAGTCAATAATCTAGCTTAAATAAACTGTGTTAAATATAAAAAAGGGAATGCAGTACACGCCTTCTTTTCCTCGCCGAAAAGACAAAGAGTACAATCCTTCCTTTCGAAAGACACACACACTAACATGAACAATCAGATGGAGTAAACTGCATATCAGATGGAGTAAACTGCATGAGCAAAACGCAATGGTCACAATCTTCCATCCAAATGTTTCCCAGAATAGCTCAGGGGATCAAAGCTTAAATGCCCTAGCCCATGGTTTCACTCCTAAAGTACAAACAAGTGCTTAATTTATGCGTAATACCAATTCAATAATGCAGTAACAGCGACCAAAAGCAAAAGAAATGAAAAAGGGAGGAAAGAAGGAATCATCCACTGTACAGGGCAAAGGATGTAGAACTCATAAATAATGACATGACAATCATAATCATATTGGTTCAGCACTCACCGATTACAGAAAACACTATGATGATTAAGAGTTGTTGAGCTCTCATTATACTTGTGGGGACTGTTGCATTTTAGTACAAGTCATTGGCCCCCATGGCAAGCTGATACAACACACTCAACCAAAACCTATGAAGCTTTTCAAGATGGCTACTGATCCCAGCTCTTCTTTTGTCCCCTGAATCACTGAAAAAGGTGTATTTTTTCTGTCCGTCTTTTCTTTTCATAAATAAAATAAATAACTTGTTCTATTCTGATGGTGATTATACACACAATGTGATGATTGACACAACTATTTCGTTCTGATCAAATGAAAATCTTAAGAGCCAAGGAGATGAATTTCTTCCTAATAGTTTACTAAACAAATTTATTTCAGAGTACATTCTAAGTTTATGCTGAGATAAGGAGCTTCACATATATCAAGCCAAACATTACTTGCATGACAGGATAGAGCAAGAGCATCAAATTGCAATTAACTGGTAAGTCACATAAACAATCCGCAGAAGACTAAATCATTCCCTTCTCCATGACCAAAAACAGCATCCAATCTTGCAAAGTAGAGAACGAAAAGAAAAAAGAAATCTCATCTCAGTTATTTAGGACCATGTCTTCTCCACAGAAGCTCTCTTATGAAATGACCCATTCGTTCATTAGCTAGCGTAAATTGTTCATTGCTTCGTCAAAAAGTATCTCCTGGTACCGGCACTCACTGCTGCAGAATGCTTTATCACCTCTGAAGAAAGAAAAGGACCAATTATATCTCAGAAGAATAGTAATGGCCTAACTGCTGAATTATAAAAAGCACAGAGCTTTTTGCTGTTCATGCTACGTCTTTGTGCAAAGCACAAGCACAAATAAAACTACTGTGCTCGAAAGGATAGCATCAGAAGATGTGAAGCTAAACGTTTTGGAGCACATCTCCAAGCTAGAGCTTAGCACTTCCATGGATCTTGCAGCAAGCAAGAAAACTAAGAACAAGACATGGCACAAATCCCTTTCGGCATTCTATCCAAGCAAACTTAGTTTATCATTTGGCATCAAGGGGCAACAAGTCTGTCAAACTAGCAGCTACGATGCGAAAACTTTTGTTTTTGGTGATGATAGCTGGTCCTGGTCATGGTCGGGAGTAGGAGCACCAAGACCAGCACGGCTCGGGACATGGACCTCATTTAGCAACATCAATGGATGCCAAATAGTTGTTAACATAACCCCCCGCATTAGGATAATGGGCTCCTTTGCATAGTTTTCTATGTGAAAGCAATGTGGAATCAAAACATCACAATCTTAGAACTAGAAACATTAATCAACTACTCCAAGTAAATACAGGGAGATCTTGATTCCTAATAGCACTGCAATGTGAATTTATATGCTAAAACAAGGGACAAATCTCCCTTAGAAAGCAACAGAGAATCAAAATATCAAAAATCTCAACTAACTTGTTCCCAGTAAATAAGACCTACTAATAGCTTAAAAAAATAAAAGGAGAATCAAACCCATCAGTATTCCAAGATTGACTATATAAAAACTGGAATAATCTTGATGAAACATACTGCAGATTTATTATATAATCCATGCCTAAATCAGAAAACTATAAATACTTCAAACATCAGAACTGCTCATGAGGGTCCCAGGCATGTGAACCATGTACCACGTCAATAATTTGTGAATTGGCAATGACATAAAACTTGTAATGATGGAAGCCATCTCCATGTCAAATAACAGTATATAAGAATTGAGAACTTGTGCCTTCTAGCTACTCTACGTCAGACATATAGTCATGATCATCTAACCAGCAGTTCAGGAATCATATCCGCTATAATTTCGTACATCGCTAATGGGAAATGAAGTATTGTGAGAACATGGGATGATGTCAATTTCAGTATAGAATACTATTTTCTCAGTGCTCCATGAGTCCATGCTCTCAAGTCTTAAAACCTTTACATATATGTAGAAATGTCTCTGAATGGTATGCATTTCAATATCCGCAGTGTTGTTATTGTGCAGTTCACATCTAGCAGACCATGTTATCAAAGTTGTTGTCCTAACTTCAGACCATTTTATGTTTAGTATGAACAAATCATTCATGCATATAACCATAGCTCAAACTAGCATTTATTTTCTAAACTGACAAGCAAACTTAAAGAGATTTGCGCACAGGAAGTATTATTACAAACTAAAAGAAAGGAAACGACAGGAATGCCATAAGCATCTACTCACCGATAGATGAAGATGTCATTGCCATGCCCAAGTTGCTTCTGGCATGCATGGCAAGAGCTCAAGAAATCGTTCGTCGCTAGCACAGCGTCGCCGTCATCGACGGTGCCCGCCCCCTTGTTCGTCTTCTCTACAAGCACATCGCCGCAGCTCTCAACTATGCAGTCGTCAAAGATGTGCCTGGTCCTCGGGTTCGGGCCACGAGAGATGACGCAGGTATAGTCCTCCGACATCACCATTTCCCCGGGGGACACGCCACCGGCGAACACCCGCGTGGACGGCGAGCTCACCACCTCCGGCAGGAACCTCCTGGCCGGCGACAGGACCGCCAACTGCGCGTCCCGGTTCTTGACGCCGAACTCTATCGGGGAGGACACCAGCTCCACCGCCCTGCCCGAAGGGACCTGGATCCTGAGCTGCGACCCGAACACCACCTTGCCGCCACCAACCTTGGCGTCCCTGTGCTCCCGGAGCACATCGGCGAGGCCGACACTCGCCGGCTCCGGAGCGGCTATCTCCATATGAGCCTTCTTGAGGCTCCTCTCCGACAAGAACGGGGGCAGGGCGGAGCAGCAGAATTGCTTGGTGTCAAGAATGGAGGTGGGGCTCATGGACGACGGGCCCTCGGTACCGTCCAAGAACCCGGCCTGGGGGAGCGCCATGAACGGCCTCGGGGAAGGGAACACAGGAGCAGCAGTAGCTGAAGAGGAAGAAGGGTTCCTCTGCCTCGGAGATTGGGCAGTGGCAGTGGCGGGGGGCTCAGGCTGAGGCATGAGGCTGCCTCCTCCTCCTTGCTTGGCACCAACCACTCTTCTCGATCTGTTGCGCAGCATCGCCCGCCTCGGAATCCCTGTGCAGGCAGGCAGACAGACCATTACTAATCATGAACAAGATGGCAACCTCTGCAAAAGCTTTTGTTGTGTAGCTTTAAAGAATAAACAGAGACAGCGCAGAAGCCAAAAGTTCACCAGAAAGCAGCGTTCTTGGGTGGATCAAACCGGGACTACAATGGCTGCTGCTGCTGCTTCCAACACACTATACCTCACAATTTAATCAAGAATCACAATTTAATTGTTTCTTTTTTACTTTCTCTTCCTCCCAGCAAAGCAAGAAACTCACACAGGAAACCGATCGGTGACAGGTTCTGATCAAGGAATGGCAAGGTAGACAACGAGAACCAAGAAAAATACACAAGAAAAACCACGCAAAAAACTAGACCAAAAAAGACTCAAAATTTCACCGGAAACCATCCAGAAGAACACGCCCCCCGGAATGAAAAACCCCAGAAAGGCGTCGCCTTTAGGCTCGATTTGCGGTTCCTGGGTGGTGGGTTCGTGTATTTATACAAGTGGGAAGCGGTGGAGTTTTTCCAATCCTTTTACCCGGGGGAAATAGGAAGAACTGTTCTTCTTGTTCTGTTTTTTTTCTCTTGTTGCTTCCACTGCTCCGAGGGGTGAGGGTAAAGGGAGGAGGAGAGGAGGCCCCTATTTAAAACCTGAACACGCACAGAGGGACTCGTACTACCTTCAATTCAGATGACAATAATTGATCAGCATTTTTGTTACTAGTTTTTTCCCTCTGAACAAGTTCTAATTGTCAATTGATGTGAACTTTGATGATGGAAATGTAATGCCTTAACTACTACCGCTGATGCTGAGTTAATTGCAGTCGTACTTGTGGTCATGATTGTGCTATATATCTTCTGCACGATAAGTTTAGGGCAAATTGCATTTGCAAGTTGTGAGAAAAGATGGTGATGCAACAATTTATTCCGTGTAGTATAAAATAATCGGAGTATGCGTCAATCCAGAAAAAAAAAACAATTGTGTGCAGGTCAGCAGGTGTAGCAAAAGCTTCTCTTTCATGTATTGTGTACCTGGGTTGATAATAAAGTATGTTGTCTGCTAGCATGGCGCACATGTCTGACAATAGTGTTTCTTTAGAATCTGGATACTGGCTGGTTTTAATCAGCTACGAGTGTATTTCATCAGAATTTTAGGTTAACTAATTTTGTCGTGATTTTTTATTTAATATATTATTTAAAATATTTTAAAGTTAACCTTTCGTTAACTATATTTTCAATTCTGACTCCTTTGATCACGTCATTACCCGTAGTGTCACCAAACTATTCTGTCACGCCACCTATCGCGGCGTGGTCAAAGCTGCCACGCAAGTCCCTGCGGGCACACCGTACCAGCTTGGAGGGCTGGCGTGGCAGTTGTCACACCAGATCTCATGGTGTGATCAAGCTAGCTGGTCATGCCAACGCGTGTGGCATAACAGTGGTGACTTAGGTCTCTCAGCCCAGCCCGTTCTTTATTTTTCCTCGCCTCCCCCGTCTCACTCTCGTGCCCAACCCTAGCTACTCCGTCCTCCCGTCACCGACTGTCCTCCTCTCGACCGTAGTCCCCCCGCCGCTGGTCCCCCTCCCCGACAGTCCTCCTCTCGGTCGTCCATCCTCCACCCGCCGCAGTCCTCCCCCCGCTAGACGCCCTCCCCCCGCTGGCCTTCCTCCGCCCACCGACCGAAGGTAAGAACCTATACATTCTTCTCCCAGTCAATAACATATGGAGGTTAATTACATATCAGTTTTGCTATTCGTATGTTGTATGATTATTTTGTTAACTCTAGCTAACTTGTTTTTTCTAACCTTTGGATTAGATTTTGGGTGTGTGTTTGATTTATTTTTTTGGGAAATTTTGATAAATGCCACCGTAAAGTGTCCGTTTCACAGAAGTGTCATCCCTCATTTCGATATTCTAAATATGCCACTGCAAAGCTTGGAAGATCATACAAATGCCATTACCGAGGCTTTTCCCCATTTTCCGTCGATTTATACACTGTGCGGGCCGGTTTATTTTCGTTTGGACTCTAATGCCCTTGCCTCTTCGCGTGACATAGGGACGCTCCCGGCTCCCAATCCATTCCCACTGCTAGTCAATCCCCTTCCATTCCTCCGTGCGCCGCCGTGGAACCCTAGCTCCTGCGCCATCCCGCCGTGGCCCGCAACCCCCACCCTTGGTAGCCCATTCCGCCGTCGCCAATCGCAACCCGCACCCTCATCTTCTACCTCGGCTGTGTCCAAAGCGCGCCATGGAACCCTAGCTCCTACGCCGCCATATCTTGGCCCTCCTCTGCTATTTAGTGGCCATCCCAGTATGCCACTTTGGAAGCGGAAGCTAAAGGAAGATGGATGTGCCTCTCCCTCCCGGGTCTCCAGTGTGGTAAGTAACTTGAACTCGATCCAGTACCTCGCATTTGGAGTGCTTAATTCCTCACTTGAACTCGATCCAGTAGTGCATTTGGAGTTCTTATTTCGTATTTTTTCTGAATAGGATTGATCCAAATAACGCGTTTAGAGTAGACGTTAAAGTTGAAGCCTTACATTCAAAGAACCGGATGGTAGGAAATTGTACACCAAGGGCAGAACAGTTAGTTGGGTCCTCGAATCCAATCGTTGCACCATGCAATCGTTGATGGTGTCCTTGTCTAGTGAGGTTTCTTGGGATGTTTCACAGACTCCCACTG
This sequence comes from Ampelocalamus luodianensis, assembly GCA_036346255.1. NCBI lineage: Eukaryota > Viridiplantae > Streptophyta > Magnoliopsida > Poales > Poaceae > Ampelocalamus > Ampelocalamus luodianensis. The sequence goes on along the minus strand of CM070621.1, from coordinate 15,107,571 downwards.
TCTGGTACTTTGACAGGAAAAAGGGGGAGGATGTTAGGCTTATGTCTGACTCTCAGGTTCCTGGTATGTTTGACATGTACAGGGATGAGAGGCATTTTCAACTTATAGTAGCAGTATTTGACCGTGGCGTAGCAATGACATATGGTGGTGAGGCACAGTTGAACAACGAATCAGATAATCTTAGTCAAACCAATTTGAATGCACATTGTCCTGCAAATGCAATTGGTAGTAAGAGCACTAACAACATTGAAGCCCAGCCACCTGATGATCCATGTGATGATCCAGATGAGTACGTAGGTGTCGATGATGAGCACATGTATGATGTTCCTTTTAATGCGGCAGCACAGCAGAATGATATAACTAATGAGGCTAGTGAGGCTAACGAGGCTAATGAGGTTAATGAGGCCAATCAGGCTGCGGTTGTTGTTGAAGCTGAAATAAATGATGAAGTTGACTGCGAGGTAGTCATAGCATATGATCGTGAGAACCCTAGCATAGAAGAGAAGGCTATGTTTCCTGATATGGTTACCTTCAGGAAAGCGATTAGACATTACGCTGTCAAGACAGGTTTTGAGCTTTCTAATGTAAGAACTGACACTAGAAGATTCATAGCAAAGTGTAAAGGTGAGAACTGTAACTAGCGCATACATGCTTCTAGGCTCCCGGATGGGCGTACTATAATGGTATGCAGCCCTTCGTATACCTACTTTTGTGAATAACCTATTATCTGTGTGTTTCCCTTCTAACTTTGTTTGTGTTTTACCTTGTGCAGATCAAAAGCTACCCTTTGTGCATGAGTGTTCAAGCACCAAGCTTTTAGACGGTAGGATGGCTACTCAGGGCTGGGTTGCGGATAGACTTGGGGACTGGTTGAAGGCCAACCCAACTACTACTGCTAAAGAAGCTCAAAGCAAGCTACAAGGAGATTACAACATCAAGCTAAGGTATTCCAAGGCTTGGGCAGGCATGAAACTGGCTCTCGATCACATCCATGGTAAGTACGAAGAGAGCTTTCAGAACTTATTCAATTTCAAAGCTGAGCTAGAGAAAAGTCTCCTGGTAGTATAGTGGAGATTGATCTGAAGAAGCACGCCAATAGCATGTGTTTCCGTAGAGTCTTTGTTGCAATGAAGCCGTGCATAGATGGTTTTCTAGCTGGGTGTAGACCTTACATTGGAGTGGACTTAACTCACCTCCATGGTAGGTACAAGGGCCAATTGGCATCTGCTACATCCATAGATGGTCACAACTGGTTGTTCTATGTGGCTTATGCAGTTTTTGACTCAGAGAGTACTGAAAATTGGGAATAGTTCATGAGGCAGTTGCATAGAGCCATAGGTTCCCCGCCAGAGCTTGTCATATCTAGTGATGCATGCAAGGGATTGGAGAATTCTGTTGCTACTGTATTTCCAGAAGCTGAACATAGAGAATGCATGCGACACTTGTACTCAAACTTCATGAAAAAGTTCCATGGCCCAGTGTTTGTGGATAACTTGTACCCAGCTGCAAGGGCATACACTGAAGACAGGTTCAAGTTCCACATGGCAAAGATATATGGAGCAAGCCTCGAAGCTATAAAGTACCTAGAGATACACCATCCGCGTATCTGGTATAGGTGTGGATTCTCTGAGGCTAGCAAAGTGGATTATGTCAATAACAATATTTCGGAAAGTTTCAACAAACAGATAAAACCATTTAAAGGCTTGAATGTTGATGAGCTTGTTGACAGTATAAGGGAAATGGTTATGACTAAGTTTAGCATCCGAAGAGTCATTGGCAGGAATATGGAGACTTCCATCCTACCATCTGTGCTAAAGGATTTGCATGCTAAGAGTAGGTTGTTAGGGAATGCCAATATCTCCAGAAGCGAATATCTGGTTGCTGAAGTCACCTTGCCGGAGAATGAATACAATCCAAGAAGGCGCACTGTAGACCTTAACAAGCAAGAATGTTCTTGCAGGCAGTGGCAAGTGTCTGGCAGGCCTTGCATGCATGCTATTGCTTTCATTTGCCACATGAGGGGATGTAACATAGAGTCATATGTGCATGACTATTATTCTGTTGCAAAATTCAGGGCAGCATATGCTGGTGTGATACCCCCAATGACTGATAAATCCACCTGGAAAAAAGTGGATTTGGGATTCGTAGTACACCCACCTAAACAAAGGAAGCAAGCTGGTAGGCCAAGAAAGGTTAGGATTAGGGGATGTCTTGAGGCTGGCAAAAGAAGGGTTATGTGCAAAAGGTGCAAGCAATTTGGACACTGGGAAAGGACTTGCAAGCTTCCACCTCCTGCTCAAGAAGAGGGTGCTGCAGACGACAATCAAGAACAACAACAGAGAAAGAGGTACTGTCACTTGCAAGCTTCCACCTTTTTCAATCTTCTGTGCTTACACTTTAACTGCATACTTCCCTACTTATTATTTCAGGAAAAGAACATCCCCTAAGAAGGCCATGTCTGCTGCTAGGAAAAAGATTGCTAAGAAGGGTCCATCTACAGCTAGCAAAAAGGCATTACCAAAGAAGGATCTATCTACAGCTAGCAAAAAGGCATCCCCTAAGAAGGGTCCATCAAAGAGGAAGAAGTTGTTGGAGATGATTGTTTAGCTTTTTCCTGGTTATGTATGATGAAGTGTCGATGATGGGTTATGTATGGTTGCCTTTCAAACCGGGTTATGTATCGTTTAAGTGTCGAACCAGGTTATGTATCGTTTAAGTGTCGAACCGATTTATATATCGTTAACTGGTATGTTTAAGTACTCAAAACTGGGATGTTTCCAGTTCCCTATCATTTAAGTACTGAAAACTGGGATGTTTATGTATGTCAATGAAGCTGGGATGTTTAAGTTTCCTATCGTTCAAGTATTGAAAACTGGGATGTTTCCAGTTCGTTTTGTCAATGAAGCTGGGATGTTTCAGTTTCCAGTTCCCTATCAAAGTAACATCAAGCTGGGATGTTTCCAGTTCGTTATGTCAATGAAGCTGGGATGTTTTAGTTTTCAGTTTCCAGTTCCCTATCAAAGCAGCATGTCAATTTCACTCCAGAATAGCAGATTGTATATATATCAAGCATGTTTCCTATTCCCTATCAAAGAAGCAGCGCAGCATGTCAATTTCACTCCAGAATGAAAGCATCTGGAGTGAAAGCAAATAATAACATCAAGCATTTCATTCCAGAATAGCAGATTGTATATACAAGTAACATCAAGCATTCGTCACATTCTTCATTTCATTCCAGAATAGCAGATGATACACACAAGTAAACAAAACATGCATATTACAATGCAAGCATGTAACCCTACTAGCTTATCATCACAACCCCTTCTATACTCCTTGAAATCTTCAATGACAGCAGTCATCTGAGCATTATGCTTCTTCATTTCACACACAAGTTGAACCAGCTCGTAATTCTGCTCCTTCAGCTGGCACACAACACTACTCAGCCTATCCATTTCTGCCACAAAAGACTGCTGTCCATCTGAAGCTTCATTCTCCATGGAAATTGTGCACATCTCTTTCAAGTATTGCTCATAAGCACACTCCCACTTGAAAAATGAACACTCAGGATCATTCTGCATAAATTACAGCCATCACAAATAGGAAGAACACAAAAAGGAGACTTACTTCAGACTAAAACAAATACACCCAAGATATTGTACTTACTGGAATATTGTTCTTGCACTTGTAAAATATTCTCCCTGGATTCGAGATTGTATTGCTACGCAACTTGATTACGGGGATCTTGCAGGATGGGCACTCGACGAGTGGAAGCTCTTTGCCTTCTATACGGTTGGAGCTTGAGAAGGATGACTTCATAGAACTCCCTACTGCCTTGCGCATTGCCATTGCTTGGGAACCGGAGGAGAAGAGTGCGAACGGGGGGAGAACGCGGGCGCAGAGGGTGGAGCCGTTGGGATGGCGCAGGCGCCCAGAACTAGGGTTCAAAGCCCCGGAGGAGAAGGGTGCGAACGGGAGGAGGACGCGGTCGGGATGGCGCAGGCGGCCGGAACTAGGGTTCCAAGCCCCGGAGGAGGAGAAGGGTGCGAACGGGAGGAGGACGCGGGCGGGATGGCGCAAGCGGCCACAACTAGGGTTCCAAGCCCTGGAGGAGAAAAAGAGTGCGAACGGGAGGAGGACACGGGCGCGAAGGGTGGAGCCGTCGGGATGACGCAGGCGGCCGGAGCTAGGGTTCCACGGCGGCGCACGGAGGAAGGGGATCGACTACCACTGGCATTTGGAGGGAGCTGAGGTAGAAGAGGGGAATGGATCGGGAGCCGGGAGCATCCCTATGTCACGCGAGGAGGCGAGGGCATTAGAGTCCAAACGAAAATACACCGGCCCGCACAGTGTCTAAATCGACGGAAAATGGGGAAAAGCCTTGGTAATGGCATTTGTATGATCTTCCAAGCTTTGCAGTGGCATATTTAGAATATCGAAATGAGGGATGACACTTCGTGAAACGGACACTTTACGGTGGCATTTATCAAAATTTCCCTATTTTTTTATCCAATATTTACAAAACATGATCTTACACTTAAGAAAGCATAAGTCACCTTATAATTAGACATCCCTAATTACATATAACTTGATTAATTGATGATAAGAACTTCTATACATATCATTTCTCCTCGTGTACTGAGAACTTTAGTAGTAGTGAGCTTGGTATTATGAAATGGCAACATGCTAATGTCCTTTTTGGCCAAACTAAGTTTTTTCAAAGAAAACAACTTAGGATATTTTAGCTTATCAGCCCAAAAGCCTATTTTCACCAGTTTAACCTTAATTTAGACCGGACGACCTACTTGACCCACTTTAGCTTATTTTAAACTTACAACAATACTGCCAAATTAACTGGCCTATACTTAAGCTAAGAAGCTCCAAGCAATGAAGTTGAAACTTGGACGAATAACCCTAGCTAAGATACTCATCTCAATGGAAGAATTATGCCGCAATCTGGGATGACATGCAATTATTTCGTGATAATTCGAAATGGCCCGCACTAATTGGTATGGCTCAATGGCGTTTAATGGGTGCGTATCCATTGACATGTAAATGTATTCGTAGTTCCATACGGACCATAATGCCATGTCCCCAGCCCCCATAGCAATGATTAACTAACCAAAACTTGATGGTCACTAGAGTATGTTTTCCTCAGCCAAATCGCGGCCATGTTCAGAAACCCTCTAACCTATACTACTACTACTAATCTGATAAGCCATCGCACATGCACAAGCCAAGTCAGCCATTAGAGTCTAGGGATGTCATTGTAGGCTGATTAGCAAAGACGTTGTCTTCGTTTGCACGGTCGCGGCGAGCTCTAGACACACCAACCTGTCATCTATGTAGTAGTGGTCTCGAATCTAACACATGATCGTAAATAGAGATCCGTGTAAACCAACTTATGCCTTTCTTAAGTATAAGCTACATTCTTGAAGCATTGAATAAAAAAAAATAGACTCAAGATGCATCTCAAAGCTAATCTAAGGTAAGAAGAAATGACTTAGAGTTAACTAAAAAACCAAACACTTTACGTTCGGAGAATTTGTTCCTTAGAAGAATATTATGGGAAATTAAAAGAACTTGTATTCATCTTACTTTGAAATTAATGGCATGCAGTATTGAGTTTGAAATGTTTTGTTCCCATTTTTTGATGTAGATGAATAAAGTTGCACGCGTTTGTACTGGTAGGCCGGTCGGCCAAACAGGTAGTGGTCCGAACTTTGGTGGCATGGAATTGACTGTTCTTGTGTTTCGAGAATCACCGCCTTTCGAACTATTCTAACGAGGATTAAGTCGACCTTTGGATGGGATGAGCTCGGGGTTGTTGTTGGAATGCAGGGGAGATATGACGCTGGGCTGGGTTCTAATGTGCACGCCTTGTTGATGCCAATCTCCTCCGACGACGATTGAGACACGCACAAGAAGGTTGTGCTCGCATCTCAGGTTAGGTCATTGGAGGTTGTGGTGGAGAGGACAATCGCTATTGAGGATGTGCGAAACAATTTGGATGTGGTCGATGGCAACATGGAGAAACTAGAATCCGCTCTTGATCTTTCGCAAGGCCCCCCAATGGAGGAGCAACCTTCCCAAGAGTTCACCGGCGTCGGTCTTAACAACGATGCCCCCCCGTTGGTGGATCTGTCATATGTGTTTGTTTCTTCACCGCACCATGCTAGTGACCCCATGACTGATTTCAATGGCACTGTAATGAATAATGAGCTTGAGGAGGAGATGTTCTGAGATGGAACAACCCGTGAAGGCTAGAGCTTGACCGAAAACGAGCCTTACCTTGACCCCTCTCATTGGCCACCCTACGTGGGGAGGAATACATTCCCGACCAAGAAAATGGTGAACAAATAACGCGGTTGGAGGAAGAGAAAAATGCTTCGTAATGATATTGTCCGCTCACAGCAAGCCAGTAAGGATATGTATAGCCTTGGGGATATTGACGACGCCACCATAACCAACAGGTGCTCGGAGTGTCACGAGTATGGACAAACCAGGGCAAAGCATGTGAGTAAGGAATGCCAGCCACGTGGGTCAGGCGGCGCTGCTCACATGTTCTGCCCCCTTGAGGTAAACGCTGTTTTTGTTGCGCTAAAATTGTTGTTGTTTGTTTATTGCATTCACTCCATTACATTTTCTACATTGCTTTGTAACTCGTGTTTACTAAATAATTTCTTTCCTTTAATGCAGGATGTTGCAGCACCCGCAATATGCGTTGCCCTCTCGGAGTATGATGACAACAACATTAATGGTCATCTTTTGTTATTACCTTTTTTTATTGAAGTGCATCAAAAAATTCCCTTGAACTTGTAGATGGTTCGCCGCCGATGCTGGCGGATGGCGACTAAAATGAACTACACGGCGACTGAAGATGTCGTTCAACCCGCCTCGGCTAGGGGTGGCTCCTCGCATGCTACATCATCGCGGCCAACGACATCTGCTTCGGCTGCACGAGACGAGGAGGAGGAGGAGGATGACGACATGGATGCAAGGTTGCCCGACGAGATGGTCCAATCGGACCTTGTTGGTGCACTGACCGCGACCCAACCAACGCTGGCCACGCCATCACGCTGCAAACACCATGATCATGTGGACATTAGTTCAGTCAATGTCGTCAAGGGCACACGAGACGAACATCCGGCTTCGAGGATCACACCAGGATCGAGTCCGAGAAAGTGCAAGTGAGGTAAGGATGTCTTGTATGAATGAGTACAACGAAATGTTTGAAATGATGACTGATTTAATTACTACTTCAATCACTGATTGAATTACAGCTTGAATTAATATAACCATCCATTTGAATGCATGGTGGTATTCTAGCTTATTTATGCACCACAATCCTCTGTAGTTTTTCTTGAATTAATATAGCCATCCTTTGGTCTTATCTCAGGCTGGTGATTCTACTCCGTAGGAGCTTGCTACTGCCACCCAGATCCAGAAGAAGGCTGCTGAGGCAGAGAAGGAAGAGAAGAAATGAAGCTAGTGGATGCTATCATTAAGGACTAGTTCCAAATTTTGTTATGGTGCTGGAGACATAGACCAGCATCTGATCATTTTTGTGTCATCATACCCCATCTGTTTGATATCTGGTACTTGTTTGCATGCTCTGCTATGTAATGAGTCATTGGATTTTCTATTAATGTCAAACGTGTTTCAGAATTAGCTGTCAAATGTTCGAACCATGCCTAGTTGAAACCTTACCTCGAGTATTATGACTTCTGAGGATTCTGTGGTTTGGATCATTGCATGTACAAATTCGTAGTTTGATCTGATCTCGTAGAGAAGTGATGAGATTCTACGCCCACTAGCAGTAGCACTAGTACCACATGGAAAAGAGTGATTGATTTGCCGCTGATCTTTTCGGCTTGATTGAATTACTGCTTGAATTACTGATTGAATCATAGTAGATGATCTGTTGGCTATCAACAGAGAGGTACTGCCACACCACTATCCCTGGTGTGACAGAGTTGTACTGTCACGTCGGGATTCGTGACGTGACAGGATTTAGCACCATAAAGCGAGGAAGTTTTTGCAACTACTCTGGAAATGCCCAAGCCTTGGCGTGGTGGCATGGTTATACCACGCCAGGGCTCATGGCGTGACAAAGCGGTTCTGTCATGCCAGGATCCATGGTGTGACAGGACTTAGCACCAGAAAGCGAGGAGGTTTTTGCAACTGCTCTGGAAATGCCCCAGCCCTGGCGTGGCGGCACGGTTATGCTACGCCAGGGCTCATGGTGTGACAAAGTTTCTGACACGGCAAGTTCCATGGCGTGACAGAACTTAGCACCAGAGAGCGATGACATTTTTGTAACTCCTTTGGAACTGCACAAGCCCTGGTGTAGCAGCACGATTATGCCACGCGGGACTTATGGCGTGACAGACCGCTATAGTCACGCCAGCATACATGGCGTGATAGGACCCATACCCAAGGCCAGCACTCTACCTCGCCAGCTTTTCAGAGTGAATAGACAACACTCCACCTTGCCAGCTTTTTAGACTGAAAAGACCAGACTCTGTCGTGTAGGCTACTCATATGCATTTAACCATACTATGCCGTCAGCTTTTCAGATCGACATGACAACACTCTACCTTGCCAGCTTTTCAGATCGAAAAGGCCAGACTCTGTCGCGTAAACTTTTCAGAGGGACGTGACCACTCTGCCTCGCTAGCTTTTCAGACTGAAAAGATAACACACTAGGACTCAACATTTTCATAATTGAACACACTACAAAAATCGATTTCTTGTGTGTTCTCACTCCACCATGAACATTACACCGTATGCCCTTATAACAAGAGGTGGAAAAGATCTAGGAGAGAACGCTACACAACTAAACCCAAAAGTACACTAGAGTTTGGTTCACACAACTAAGAGGAAGGAGATGGAGGACTCGGCGAGCTTGTACAAGAGGATAGCGTAGAAGCAAAAGTGGCTAGCCGAGAGGGCTAGATGGTACCCGGATAAATATATGAAGGATTTGCGGTACAACCGGAGCTCCCACGCCCGCAATGTGTGTGCGAACTACCGACAAGGATCACACAGTCCACACACTTGGCGGTGTCCGCTCGGGCGTACTACACATGCCACCATCTCATAAGCTTATCTTGCACACACAAAGATTTTTCACATCATATGTTCCATTCCACAAATCCCTAATTACACAAGCGCATGATGGTAGCCGATGCAGTGCAAAGGCACAGAGATGTACGATAGGGTGTTCATCCAGCAGAAGTACATGTTGAACTATGCGATGCGAGCTGAGACCTTCGAGCGCTGGACACCTTAAGTACCAAAACCCGACCCAACTGAAAAGGCATCGGATGAGCCCAACAAAGGAGATGAGTATGACAAGGCCAACAGGCAGCAGACAAATGGAAGGCTCCTACAAGTGAGACTGTGGGTTGTACTACTACTCCCCGTCACCTGGGCGCACTCCGGATCTAAGAGGTAAGTTATGATCAATATGCATCATAATTATTAATTTGACCCGGCGTTGTGTTATCCTAACATCATTCAACCGTCTAGCCCATCTCGCAGGACATGAATGACTTTGAGATTGCCTGCAGCCGCCGTGGGCAGCAAAGGGACAAGGGGAAGGCTTCGACAAGTGAGACCGTCGGCCGTACTATCGCTCACCATCGCCCGACCGTACTCCAGAACCAAGAGGTAAGTTATGTACAATATGCATCATTTTTTTTATTTGGCACGACATTGTGTTATCCTAACATCATTCAATCGTCCGGCCTGTCTCGTGGGACATGGATGACTTCGAGACTGGCCGGCGCCGGCGCCGCGGGTAGCAAGGAGACAAGGGGAAGGGAGCGATGGGCCACCAAAACTGATGATCTTTATTCCAATCGACTTTATTTCTATTCCAAAAAGGTGCATATGTACCGTAAGTGTATTTCGGCTAGTTGCATCATGCATGGTGTCGTTCCTTATGAACGTAACCAAACCGTGCGCGCCATGTAATTTGCAACTTTAATATAAAGTCTTTCAATTCGTTACTGTGTTGTAAAGCCAACTACAAATCTCGTTCTATTTTGGCATTCAATTCTTGGTGTACCAAGGCAAGGAACAACAAAAAAATAAAAGCCCAGAATGCATATTCGGGAATTAGGCACTAAATGGTTTTCGACCCCTAAGTGACGACGAGCACCACCTATCATTGTAATAGGATGAGATGTGCCTTCTTAATCATCCATCTGTTCTTTCAAACTAACAACAGCGCATGTTCGAAACAATATCTACCGCGTAGGATTGTGCATTAACTCGGTATTGTTCAATTCTTGCTATCTAAAATCAGGTTTAAAATTTGAGGAACAGGCGTACGTGGAAAATCAAATGCTAAGAATGATGCACATGACAGTGAACTTGTGCATTAAAATTTGATCTTTCGTGCCTAATGGTCTACATATCTTATGCAACAAATGTAACATTTCTTGGTGGGAACACCTACAAATAAAGGTTGCTACTGTCACGCCACGCGCGTTGGCGTGACAAGGGAGGCTTATCACGCCATGAGATATAGCGTGACAGCTGCCACGCCAGCCCTCCACGCTGGCACGACATGCCCGCGAGGGCTTGCGTGGCAGCTTTGGCCACACCTAGATTCCTGGCGTGATAGAGTGGTTTTGCCACGCTACGGTCCTGGCGTGATCAAAAGGGTTAGAATTGGAAATAAAGTTAGCGAGATATTAACTTTAAAATATTACTAAAAAAGGATTAAATAATAGTAAATGCTCTTTTGTCGCCAACACAAAAACCAGTTAAGCAAACCTATCTGAACTTGTATTAGCTAACCTGGTTATTTTAACCCTGAGTGAAGCAAACCTATCTAAATTAGTATTAGCTAACCTATCTAAATTAATATCTGCAACGGGCTTCCGTTTTCTTTCTGCTCTCGCTGGATTCGCCTTTTCATTTTTAAAATTGATCCTCAGTTTTACTCTAAATTTCACCATCTTTTTGTTTTTTGCTTTTGTTTTTTTGGCGTTTTGGCCGTTGATGTCACGTAATCACATCACGGTGCCATAAATAGCGCGACAGTGAGTTCGTACACAAGGGGTCATCTCGCATCGATCGTTGGTCTGCTTTTCGACGTAGGTCAGGTCAGGTCAGGTCAGTTATAGCTACTGTCTACTCTTCCTCCGGCGTACAGTATGGATTCTTTCCTTTTCATAATCGGAGCCCGTCTTTCCTAATTCACGCTAAATCTCGACACAGTTTTTAAAAAGAAAGTTTGGAGTTTCAACGCAAAGCGGCGAAACCTCCAAGAACTCTTCAGATGAGGTGTGATTGTGCAGCTACTACAAGGTAAGAGAGCCTGGACCTATGCTGCAAAATGAGGATGAGAGTTGGACCATTCGCTCCCTTGACGAGCGTGATTTGTGTAGGGTCTTATGTTTGTACGCTAGTGAGTGCTATGCTAACAGATCGAAGACATGGCTTATAGCATTTCTAAATGGAAGAGGGAAGAAATGAAGTTCAGCTTATAGCATTTTTGTTCTTTTTGTTCTTTTTTTTTTTAAAAAAAAAGAGAGACGTAACCTCTATCTGTCCCAATCAAGAAGCCAAAATCGCTCTCCATCAGAAGTATATCATGAATAGAGTAAATTGCATTTTTGGATCACGTAATCTTACCATGGTTCCATTTTGTGTCATTTTTAGCAAATCTTTTTTTACCTTGCATCGACTCTTCTTACTTGTTTCTCTCACTTAGCACCAGGAGAACGTTCAGCGAAAGGGAAAACATTGGAGACGTGCGGTGAGCTTCCTAGCAGCAAGGTGACAACAACTCGAAAAAAAGAGAGGGTGAACCGTTTTGACATCATCACTGTTGTTATGACCACTGTTAGCAATACTCCGACTATTCTTCTCTGCTTTCAACCTATTTCATAGTTCCATCTACCTCTCTCTCTCCATCCGGTACCTCGCCGACGCCTCCTACGTCGCTGTTCACCGTCGGCGAGCACCAAAAAAGACAGCTAAATCTTTACCCTAGTACAAAGTACAACACATGATACGAAGAAACGGCATAAAGTGAAAAGAATTGCTAAGTGCGGTACAAAATAAAATTACGACAAGAATACGTAGCCCAAGATGAAATTTACTCTGATAGGATGAATACCCCTCTGTCTCTCTCGAAGAAACCGAGCCCTTCCTTTTGAATTGACGTCGTCCTTTTTTAAGATATTGTATTGTAGCACGACCTCAAACAACGCGCCCAGCGCAAAAACCCGAACTTCTTTCAAGAGAACACAGTTATTCGGCTGAGACTACTAGCACGCATCGGAGGGAGGGTGACAAGAACCAAATGTTGGGCAGACTAGTTTGTCTTGTTACAATAGAATACACACGTAAACGATGACCACAGATATATAGGTCTTGTTCGGAACTCGACTCGAGTAAATATTTCTCCTTCCCCGCGGTTTCTAGGTCTTGCTCGCAGTTGATCCCCATGTCGGGTGGAAACCAGACAGCGCGGGAGGGGGAGGGGAGCGTGCAGAAACTCTTTTAACTCCGGGGTGCGGTGCAGTGCAGGCAGAGAGGCAGATACACGGAATCTTACATCACGGTGCGCCCACGCGCGCTGCGCCACGTGTCCCCCGACCCCCCGGGGCCTTTTCACCCCCTTCCCATACCGCCACTGACAACCTGGTCCCACGTATTCTCTCTCCGTGTCAGTGACACGGGTGGTGTCTGCGCCAGGTAGCGGACGTCCGATCGTGCTGGACGGCCTGGATTCGTGGAGGTGGTATTATTACCGGCTCGAGGATCCCGTGCGCCCGCCCGAACGCCGGCGCGCGGAAGCTGACACGGTGGGAGGCCGCGCGCTGCGGATAAGGCTCCACGTGGGGCGTCCTGGTTGGCTGCGTACCGTGCTCGGTGTTTGGCGCCGGGGAGGGAGCAGTGCGGATAGACGCTGGAGCGCGATCTTCGGGGCGAACAGTGGATAATTATGCGTCCGGAAGAGGGCAACTGCTGCCTGTCCCCGAGACAGGGCGAAGCCCGGCAATCTTTGTTTTGGGTGAACCATGGTCCATAGACCATATTCAATCTTAAGTTGAACTTTCAGCTCTGATTATGGGGTCGGGGCTCATCTAGGCAGCCATCTCTCAATTCCATGGCTCAAGGTTCAATTCTTCTTTGGCTTTATCACATGGTATACCAGTTTGAATTGTATAAAATGAACCCACATATATTACGAAAGAAATATTTATTTCCCTTTAAGCATAGATAAAACGTGCCTAACGTCCCCTTCAAAACGTGCCTAACCCACATATATGGCGTGGTGGGCTCCGTACATGCAAGTCCATTCACCCCTATCACGGGCGACCAGATCCACACCCTCATCACCGGTCACCGCTGTGGACGCCGACGGCAGCAACATCGTCGAGTTCGACGAGCTCATCTCCTCCTTCGCATCGCTGCTCCTTAGGCACTGCCGCCTCACCGTCCCCGTGTGCCAGGTGTAGCACGCAGATCCTTTCCGCGATGACTCCGATATCCACGGATCCATGCGTGGCGGCGGCAGGGGATGTGGTAGTGTGGTTGGGGTTTGGAGTAGGCGAGAGAGCGCCATGGCCGGAGGTAAGAAATAGGAGGAGGTGGAGGTACATGACCCTTTTGTTTGTTTACGAACAAGCCCTTTGAATTTTTTTGGGTTCTAAGGCAACGTTAGGAACACGGGAATAATATAAGATTCACGTGCAAAATTGTATCATTTCTACATTTCTAATAAGTCATACAAAGATGCTGCTGCATTGCCAACAACATTATTTGCAGATCACACACACACCATCTACTTGGAGAGTGGGAATGTGGCCAGGAGTCAAGTATGATAAATTAACTACCTTCGCATTTTGATTATCAAAGAAGGAAGGAGCTTAAAGTTAGAGCACAACGAATATAATTCAATGTTTTTAAATATCTATGCTGTACCATGAAAAGGCTGTGTCGATTGGGTCGCACACTTGAATAGGATCTTACATGTACGCCTATTTTCGCTCATCAAAACTATATATCAACAGGGCGTTGCCAAAAAAGAATCAAAAGAGGCACCAATAATGTACTTACTTGTCCTTAACAGTGATCAGAGCTATACCTACATAGCAATATATAGAAGCAACAGCACATTTCTGTTGGTGACTATATTTAACAAGCTTCTATGCACCAATTATTTCTTTCTCTGGGAATGACACTGACAGGTTAGTGAACTGAACTATTCTTGATTCTTTTAAAAACCTAAACTTATTCTTCATTATACTGAGAGATGCTGTTGAGCAGTATCCCTTAATGTATTCTGCAGTAGTGCAGCTAATGTAGCTACAAAATATTGAAAACCACTTTGTTGGCAGTGCTTGATTAATTGCATTGGTATAGCTAGCGTAGCTAGAGTAGAGTTGTTATTATTTTTAGTACACTAATTTATTCAAAAAGGATACGAGGAAAAAAAACATGATGCACTGGCTAATTGGAAAAGTTCACATGCTTTGTGTTGCAAAAAGATGACAATTCATATGCTGGGATGGGATGCTAGTTGTTCTGTTCTGGCCCTCTGTGTGTTCTAGTGCCTTTCTTTGTCATATTGGCACTTTTCCCTCATCTGTACATGTTACCAAACAGACACACACCCAAATTGATTAGGATGTTTATTGAACAAGAGAATGCATCTAGTATCATCATACTGGACATATATAACTTGTAAAATCAGTGCCTTTCAGTTCAACTTCACAATGGCAGAGTTGGCTTTATTAATTATGTAAGGTCTGTTGAAGTCTTGAGGTTGGAAAGAATGGAAGTAGGCCATGGAGTTGGAACTTTCAGCAATTCTCTACATCATTCAATCCCAAGAATGTTAAGAACTTCAACAGGTCAAGATTGAGACCCAACAATTTTGTAGGAAATAGAAGGATGCATGATGCACAGCTTGTTGCTGGTTTGGTCTTAACATGAAAGATTTTCTAGTGGGAGCAAAAAGCATAGGGTACCATAGTGACTTCCACCAAAGTGGTGTCTTATCTAGTGTTTTTGCTTGCTGCTTTAGTGTAGGCCCAAGGACAAAAGCTAGGTCAAGTGGATTAGAATCAATGGGTACTGATGCCTAATGCTAACAAAAAGCCATGAACCAGAAAGTAAGAAAATAAAACAAGCAAACATCACATGATCTAGAAGTAGGGGCAACCATATAACCTTAAAGCCTATGAACAACCTACCACAACAATCCACTCCATCCTATTAAGATGCCATGAAAAAAGGTAAATTTGACTAAAAGGTATGCTATTGCACAGTAGTAAAAAAAATTCTTGGACAAAGAAAGCAGCTAGCCAAATCTTTGAGTCCACCATGGAGCACTATGCAGATGCATAGGAATGATTATCTGTCAGTGGTAAATATGCCCGCATGTCATGTTGAAGGATGAGAAAAATGCATGACACTTGGCAGAATGCTTAAAGCTAGTGTTAATCCAGTAAGTCAAATATGGAGACATAATGTCACCACCATGACCCACAGATCATCTGAGCACCCAGTAAAAGTCAAATATGGAGACATAATGTCATCACCATGACCCACAGATCATCTGAGCACCCAGTAAAACACACTCATTTATCATGATGTCATGTTTTGATCAGAGTAATTCTTAATGCTTGCTAATATATAGTATAAATTGTCATAGTCAGTGTACATAGTGCTTGTCAACAAAAATTGTCCTGGTACATGACAATCCACTGGATGAGATATGAGATAATTCCTTATTTGTTATTGGAAGTTGATATAACAGCCCCAATTCTCGGGACCGCTAAACCTTTCGCAACCGTCTAGGATGTGCAGTTGCGAAGCAAATAGCATCTCAAGCAAGCTTTCGATTGCAACAAAAACCAGACTTTTATTATACAAGATTAAAGCTTAACAGCTGGTTTTGACCTGACACGGGCATCCAAGCCCAAAGTTAATATAATACAAAACAAAAGAATTTCCAACCACAGGCACACTTGAGCGCAGAAGAGACCCTAGTAACAGTGGTCATTGCTTTCTGGGGGTCCACCAAAATCCTACTCACAAGGATCCTCTATTTTTCCCAAGTTTCTTCTGCAGATGATTTGCAAAATTTGCAAGAAGGAGTACTACTACCGTACTCAACAAGCCGCATGAAAATGCTAAATAATTACATGCAAGGAGTTCAATGGATGGTTAGTGTTTACCATACCTGGCATATGTGGATGCACTTTGGATTTACAACAATTTATAAAATAGTAAAACAATAATAAGTAATAGCATCAGGGGTTTCTCAACAAACTCAATTACCAACTTAACATCTCAAAAACTCTACTTATGCCTCTGTACTGGAATCACCCATTAACACAGCTTCATTAGCCGGAAGCACGACATATTCGAATACCTTTGATTATTCACTCTGCAGAGTTGCCCAACTTTACTCACAAGATATCTCAAACTCGTACTGTCAAGCTATAAACACGCAACACATTAGCGTGCGACTGAGCTGAGATAACAAAGCATTTTCACTGCTCCACCTTTCTAGCCTCTACCCAGTAGGTCCTTACTCCATACAGCTCGGGATACCACTGGTCAATAGTGGAATTCGTACTCCGAGGCTGATGGGTCCATACCATTATGGAGACCAGCGAGTGTCCCCTTCCGGCCACTCCTGTCCCACCTCAATTCTGCGTCTGCTCTCCCATCCGAGAGCAGTTGACATCCCGTAGATATTCAATCGGAAGAGCAGTGTACTAAGCTAAGGAGGAATGACCACGCATGTGATTGAACGGTTTTCTGTGTCTATTACTTTGGCACAAGGTTCTTGTCCTTACTTGTCTCTAGTGAGGAAATGGACCAACACCAACTCGTAGCTGTCCACCTGCTTGATCTCACTTTTGACTCACTTTTATCAAGTCTATTGGATTGTCCAACTTCCTGGACACAACCCTCAACTCTGCACCAAAACCATTGGCGAGTAGCCAATACTCGCGCTTTTGATTGATGAACACATTTTTGGTGATGAAGTTATTTATAGTATTCTATGTAAACTAAACTTGTCAAGGTGAATATGGCCTACAAGAGTTGGGTGGGTTTGTTTGTGGGGTATTTAGGATTTATCTAATTGTCATGACATTCAAAAGTATTATTTCAATATTTAAAGTAATTGGCACAAATACAGTAATGAAAGTAATAATACATATATGAAATGTAGGTTCAAAATGATCAAGGAATGTGACTTGCCTTCTTGCACAAAGTCTTCTGGATACTGGTCTTGTCTGACGTCTTCTGGAGTCTGGTCGTTGAGGTCGTGACCTAACGAGGAGCAATACAATAAAACAAAATAAACCAAATAAAATCCGGCTCGACAAGGAATGAGCTGGGAACAACATGCAAGTAAATAAAAACATAAAAGAAACATAAAACAAGGTGGTGTTGTGGGATGGTGGAGATTTATCTGGTGTTTGATTGGGCTGAACAGAGTTGAATTTTGGATCCAAGTACAACAAAAATATTGTAAATGGATAGATAATCCTATAGAAAGGTGAAGAGATTTACTAGGAGTTTGGTATAGCTGATCGGAGTCAAGAATGGACTTTCTGGGCTCGAGATGGTCAGAATAGGCATCGAGTGTTAAATTAGGGTTTCGGGCGAAAAAGTGCCGGATAGTGAATAGTATAAATTTTACTACTCACATCTGAACATGGATTAGTGAATAGTAATAGAATTCACTGTGTTGGCTAAAGTACAGTAAGCAATATGAACAGTGAGACGTTTCACCGTTTCCGGATTATGAACATCGTTTTCGGGTTTTTTTCGAATGAACAGTAAATAGCTACTGTGCAATGGCCAGTGTTTGGGTTGATTTAAAGGAATAAACAATGAATTGGTTTTCTGGGTTCGAGACGGTCAAAAAGAGTGTAATATGTTGGATTAGGGTTTTGGGTGAAAAAGGCTCGAACTTACTATTCATGTCTGATAAAGGTTTTATGAACAACAATTGAATTTCTATTTTTGGTTAAAGGATAGTATCAAGTTTATTGTGTATTTTCGAAAATGAGAACAATAACTAGGGTTTACTGTTTTCAGCTGAAATGAACAGTGTGTTTTAAGCTGAAATGAACAGTGTATATGTGGAACAGTAATTCTATTTTTCGGATGAACAGTAAAAAGAATATTATGCAACAAATAGTGCTAGACCGGTTTTGATTGAACAGTAATGGGTCTAACCCATTACTGTGCGGCCCACGGCCCATTTGGACAGGCCTTAAAGGCCCAGCCTCGGTTAGCTTCGAGTTGCGCTCGGTCGAAAGGCCAGAGCGCCCTCAGCTCAACCGAGCTGGCGGCGGCGGCACTAGCAGCGGCGGTGGTGGCCGGCGGCAGGAGTGAGTGGTGCGGGGAGCATCACTAAGCCAAGGGGATTCCATTTTGGGGTTTTGGAGGGGTCAAAGGGTTTCGGGAATGGTGCGGCGGCGAGAGTGGCGGCCGGCCGGAGCAGGGGACGAGGCCGGCGGCGCTAGGGTGGCGCACGGGCCAAGGGGAGGGATGTTTGAGCATTAGTGAGTAGAGGGGATGTGAGGACCCCGGTTTATTCGGCTTGTACTGTTTAACCATCCACTTGGTCCTAACAGTACAAATCAAACAAACCAAGCCTCGAGATATGTATACTTCCTGCACTGCAGATACACACCTGCTACAAAATCATGCATCAATCCCATTCATACACATAGAGCCAAGCAAAAGCAACAACTTAAAGACATAGATAATATAAAGAGAGTTATTATAAAAGAGAGGCCGACCGCCAAAAGTCATACAGATAAGTAAATACACAATGAAGCAAAATGGCCATAAGATGGCGATAAACAAAAGCCAATCGGTGTGCCTTTACCCACAAGGCAACCAACCGGACCGCCAAGCTAATCGCCCCACACGCCAAGAACACAACTCACAAAAGTGAGGCCCTTGGGGCTCACCTTCTTCCTCTGCAACAATTAATATTAAGCAAAGCGATGAGTACAAAACTTGTTTTTGTACTCGCAAGACCGACGGTGAGATAACAGAACTATAATTAACTACATGCAAGCTTTATTTAAGTGGATGAGACTCGACTTATTTTCAAAGATAAAGCAAGTTTTCATTTGCAATAAGGTAATAGATTTAAAGCAAGTTTGCAATTAACTTGTATTGTTCAAATAAAAGAGAGACAATTATAACAATAGGTAGAGAACAGTGCCAACCTAGAAGTGACTAACCCATAGTCACCACAACGATAGCATGAAGTACCCCTTCATACCACCCATGTCAAGTTTAAGTTTTTAAAAGGTTGTAGTCTAGTTCTTGCACGACCTTACCAAGCATGTCCATAACCTAGGACGAGGCTATTCGAATAGTTTTAACCCTGCAGGGGTGTACCAATGTACCCACACGATAGACCGCCTTTCCACCAGCCACGGTTAGCACACTTCCTTTGGTATGCAGCATGGCTAAGTCTAACAAGACGCTTTCCAATGGACGATGTTAATTAAGAGCCGAACCCACTGGAGAAGGACACATTAGCACCCTAACCTGGTGCGCTAATGCTCCCTCCAAAACACACACACAAGAACACACCCACCGACCAGCTCATAATTAACACCTCCCAAAGTACTTAGTCAAGAGAGGTTCCATATCCCCTCGTGTGGTTAGCACGCACAAGCGCTGGCTTAGTGACACAAGTAACTCTGGTCCTGGGGACTTAGGCACCATTCCACACACCCGACTGATCACATCAACATACCATTGTGCCCAAGTCAAGATATAGTTTTGTTTTCAGTTTTTGATTTGTAAATCAATAAAACACAAGGGTTGGACATAATGGAGTAGTATAAGTAGTTGTGTGATCAAGATCATCGACTAAGTCGATGATCGCCCAATACTACCGATAACTAGGCATGGCTAAGCAATATTCATTCGTAGTCTACTAAGTGATAAGAGTTCATCCATCGAACTCTAACCACAGCAAATAACCTAGGCTCGCTGTAGTAGAGGATAACCATTTACCTCAGATTATGCAACTAGAGGTCTAACTAATCAATTTAACAACAAAGTAGCAATGCATACATAGAAGTTAAACAAAATATTAGACTTTAAAAGTAATGGGATCAATGGGAAATGATCAAACTGCTTGCCTGCTTGTTGTTGCTCAACTTGTTGCGGAGGGTCGTTCTCGGGGTTACCGCAAATATCGAATCCTAAGCGAAAGAGCGAAAACAACCAATAAGACGAGCAACACTTAAACAAAAGAGCAAGCAAAAATTATCCAAATGCGACGAAATTTATACACAAGGTAGAATATGGATATACCTAGACATAGGAACTGGAAAAACCTAATTTGGATTTGTGGTGCAAAAGATATTCCCTAAAACCTATTTTCGCCAAAATGCTACACTTAAATAGCACAGTAGCAAAAATATTTTCTAGAAAGGTTTTGAAGCTGAAATTTTATGGTAGCTACCTATGGATATGGTGATAATCCATATAAATTTTCAGGTCATTTGAAGTTACAACGAATTAGTTATGATTTTTCTAAGTTCTAAAACTAGGACATCCTTTATATCAAGAGCAAAGACCACTAGCAAACTGGTCCTTCACTAAAGTTCATCCCTAAAGGAAATTACCAAAATTTAGTTCGCTCTATTTGGACTTACAGAGAACAAGTTATAGATTTTCTAAGTTTTTATAGCATTTTTGGAATATTTAAAAGGGGTAAAAGGCTAAAATCGATTCACAACATTTCTGGTTCTTAACAGTATTTTAAAACATTTCTAGATTAATCTCTAGCCTAAAAGAAAATTAACACTACTAAAATCACCCAAAAAGGACCTATAATGAAAAAGATATGAATTTCTAAAGTTTTAACAACATTTTCAGTGGAAAGATAAAGCTTACCGAGGAAATTATATCCCTTAACCGAAAGAAAAGATGTGGTTGATTATGGACCGCCGATCTGGATCGAACGCCCACGCGCACGCAAGCACAACAAAGACACCCAAGACAAAGACCCACGGAGGCTCACCGTTGGATCAAGATCCAACACCCGCATCGAGATGGCAATCGATCGAAGCGATGCCCGCCCATCCCGGGCCGCCGATCAAGCGATGAAGGGTCGGGATTGAGGAGCCTTCTGACGATCCCAATTGCTCCCACGATCCCGGCCATAGATCCAAGATCGAACGGCTGAGGTTGCTTGAGCCGTTTACGATTTGAACAGGGACTACTGACAATAGGGGCCCACTGGTCAGTGACGCTAAGTCACATGCCGGGTTTAAACACACGCGCACAGGGTGGGTTTGAAGATGGCGGGCCCACAGGTCAGTGACCGAGGAGGTGGGTTTAGGACAGCTAATGATTACTAACCCATGATTAACAATGATTAGCATTAATGAACGTCATTACTGTGTCCGAACGATATTACGATCGCCGCTGTCCGGACAACGAACCGAGGGTGTTCCTCGCTTGTCGCCGCAACCCAAGGCACGCAAGCGCGGAAACTAGGTGCCAAAATGGAACCGCAATAGCATAACGCACACACCGGGACCATCCACACCGCCGGTGGTGTCCAGAACGCGCGCTAGCCGACGATGAGCGGCGCGACCAAAACGGCCGAATTGCATAATGACCAAAGCTCCGCAACGAACCATTTCAGCGAAAGCCAAAGCTTCTAGGGGCTACTAGAAGGGTACCGAGGGTAGGGAGGTGCCGAGGGGTCGGAGCAGCTCCGGCGACGGAGGCGCGCCAGACCAAGAAGAAAAAGTGGAGACGACGGCCCGAGCAAAATGGGGAGACCGGTCATCACAACATCTTCCCAATAGCTCGGAGATGCCACAAGAGCAAGGAATTAGAAAAGAAGCTCCTCACTGGCGAGGAGGAAGAAGGGGTGCTCACGGCTAAAAGAACACCCCAAAATTGAGCTGCTCGTGAAAAGCGACTACAATTGTTAGGGTTTTGTTCCGTGAGGTGAGAGGCACACACCAAACGAAAAGAGAGGAAGAAACGCCATGGAGCACGGTTTGCACCGAGGAGCTCCTACCAACAATGGCGCCAAAAGGTTCTGAGATTTGGGCTCAAGCAAGCAAAGAGAGTGCACGCTGGAGCTCAAGGGGTGTAAAGAAAGCTACCAAGGTCTTGAGGGGCTTAAGCAGCCGAGGGGACGAAGAGAGCAGCCGCACACGCCCGGGATGGTCTTCGGTCCACAGCAGTCAGCGCGGCCGCCGAGCGACGGAGCGGTAAGCTCGACGACTGAGGCGGTGCACCGACGTGCATTTAATGCGCCGCAGAGAGAGCCGCTTAAAGGGCTCAAGGAGGTGACAAGGCACCCTCCCTCTCACCGCCATGGCGCATGTGCACGCACGCCGCGCGCGAAGGAGGAAGATGACCACGACGCGAGCGGCCCACCACCAACCACGGCACAAAGCGGCTCGAGTCCAACGTGTTTTAGTGGGTTGAGCCCAACCCCAATAGATGCCGGCGCGGATGAGATTTGAACGCCACGATGCGATCGCTAATTGTAAAGACCGGCGAACCGGACGGTCGTGATCGCTGGATCGTAATCCAACAAATGAGAATCACATGGCAACCGAGTTGTCCGAATGCCTACACGAATGAGAGCCGCTCGATGGAGATCCAACGGTCGACGACGCGCGCCGCCGCTCGACGCGCCGGTTATGATTAGTTGGCTTGGCCGAGTCAAGTGACTCGAGCCCGAGCCCGACTCGAGTCCAATGAACAAAGCAAACCGCTTAGGGTTTGATTTTTAAACCTGAAACTTTGGGGATTTAATTGAGGCATCAAATCAACTCCAAATTTTATGAAATTTTAACTGGAGCTTGCTGACAATGGGATCAACCTTCCATAAAATTTCCAGAGATTTTGGAGCACTTTAATTTTCTCAAGAAATTCCGAAGGTGATTTCAGAGGTTGACTGGTTTGACTTGCCTCTAAAATATTTCAATTAATTTCCAAAAATTATGAAATAATTCAGAGGTGTTACCAAGCAACCCTAGAACCAAGAAAATTATTTCAAGGGTTTGAAACCAGATTTCACCAAGGAGGTTGTTGGCTTGATAAATGAGGCTTTTGATTTTGAATTTCCCAAAATTCCTTTACAAATTTCAGAAAAGTTTCAAGAGTAAAAGGATGAAGGAAAAGTTTTAATTTACCCTCAATTTCTTACATTTGAAACACAAGCCAAAATTTGGGATGTTACAAACCTCCCCTTACAAAAATCTCGCCCCGAGATTTGGTTCACTCGGAAAAGAAAGAGGGTAGTCTCGCACGGAGACGATCTTCGCTCCCAAGTAGCCTCATCTTCTAATGGTTTGACCACTGAACTTTAATGAACTTGATGGTCTTGTTCCTTGTTCTTCGCTCACCTCTCGAGTATGCGAACAGGTGCTCGCGATAGGTCAAATCTTCCCGAACATCCGTGGTTTCCAACGGAGCTTCTCTGTTGGAACACGGAGGCACTTCTTTAGCCGGGACACATGGAAAACATCATGTACCCCGCAAGTGCAGCAGTAATTCCAACTTGTAGGCGATACCTCCTTTCTTCTCGATAATACGGTAGGGACCGGCATATCGAGGAGCTAACTTGCCCTTGACACCAAAACGCTCGTGACCCTTCGGAGGAGAAACCTGAGATAAACGAAGTCATTGGGCTCAAAGCTTAACTCACGACGACGACGATCCGCATAGCTCTTCTCGCTCGATTGAGCCGTGCGCAAGCGGTCACGAATGAGCCGGACTTGACTCTCGCCTCATTAATCGAGCCCGCCAAAGAAAGGTCTTTCACCGTCTCGCACCAGCTTCAACGGGTTCTACACTTTCTTCCGTATAAGGCCTCGAATGGTGCCATGCCGAGACCGCTTGGAAACGTTGTTATAAGAAAACTCGCGAATGGCAAGCACTTCTCCCAATGCTTCCCATAGGAAAGGACACAAGCTCGCAGATGTCCTCCAAAACTTGGCTGACCTCTCTCACCCACCATCCGCTTGGGGGTGAAATGTCGAAATAAAGAAAGGCGAGTTCCCATAGCCTCTGCAAAGCTATGCCAAAATCGAGACGTGAACAAATAACCACGATCCGACACAATCGCCTTTGGCACACCATGCAAACTCACGATGCGGGCTATGTAGAGATCCGCCGTAAAACCTACTCGAGGTCGGGCCTGACAGAAGAAAATGAGCCACCTTAGTCAATCGATCGATGACGCACCGGATGGCATCATTCTTCTTGGAGACCGGGTAGACCAGTGATAAAGTCCATCCGACCGAATCCCACTTCCACTCCGAATTGGTAAGGTCGAAGCAATCCACCGACGACGATGCTCGCCTTGACACGACGACACACGCCGCACTTCGACAACGAACCTTGCGATCTCCCTCTTCATTCGGTCCACCAAAATCTCGCCGAGATCATGATACATCTTCGTGGCCCCGGGTGAATGGACAAGGAGAATCATGGGCTTCGGAGGATCAAATCCCGCAACTCCATGTCCTTTGGAACCACCAGCGCGTTCGAACCTCACGACACCAAGCTCATCTACTGAGAAGCACTTGGTCGTTCCCTTCTTGACATTTTCCTTGATGCGGTTTACTCCAACATCCGATCGCGAAAGCGCACTTAATCCGATCCACCAAGGTTGGTTGTACAACCAAGGCAGTGAGGGAACCATGCTCAACCAAACCCAAGTTGAGACGCTGAACCTCCTCGGATGGGTGGTGAGGCTCTTGAAGCAACAATGCATTGCAATGCGCTTTGCGACTAAGCGCATCCGCGAACGACATTGGCCTTGCCCTGATGGTAGTGAATACCCATGTCATAGTCTTTGATCAACTCCAACCATCTCCTTTGCCCGAGGTTCAGATCTGGTTGGGTGAACAAATACTTTAAGCTTTTGTGATCCGAATACACTTCGCAACGACACCGATTAGGTAATGTCGCCAAATCTTAAGTGCATGGATCACAGCCGCCAACTCCGCATCATGGGTAGGGTAGTTGAGTTCATGAGGTCTCAATTGCCTTGATGCATAGGCCACTACCTTGCCTTCTTGCATAAGGACACAACCGAGGCCTCGACGAAGCGCCACAAAGATATCGAAGCTTCGACGACATCGGGAGAACAAGAACGGAGCGGTGGTCAATCGCTTTTTAAGTGCTTGAAACTTTCTCGCAATCACGGACCACGAGAACTTCTTGTCCTTCTTGAGCAACTCCGTCATCGGCCGCTATCTTGGAGAAATTTCGATGAAGCGACGATAATATCCCGCTAAACCAAGAAAACTCCGAACTTCGGTGGATCAAGTAGGTCGACTCGTGAAAGCACGTCGATCTTGCTAGGATCCACGCTACGCCCCGCCGAAAGAATATGGCCTAAGAAGGCTACTTCCTTCAACCGTAACGCGCACTTGCTGAACTTTGCATACAACTTGTGCTCGCGGCTTGCCCAACACAAGCTTCAAATGCTCGGTGTGTTCTCATCGCTCTTGGAGTAGATAAGGATATCATCGATGAAGACCACAACGAACCTATCCAAATACTCCATGAACACCGAATTCATGAGGTTCATGAACAAGGCGGGCATTGTTAAGCCGAACGACATGACGGTATACTCGCATGCCATAACGAGTAGAAAAAGCCGCCTTTGGAATATCCTCGTCGAATCCAACTGGTGATATCCCACTCGCATCAATCTTGGAGAAAACTCGAGCTCCAGCTTAATTGATCGAAAAGGTCATCGATACGGGCAAAGGGTACTTGTTCTTTACCGCTACTTCATTAAGTGGACGGTAATCAACGCGACATGCGCAGCTGCCTTGTCCTTTTCGACAAAGATGGCCGAGCATCCCCAAGGAGATGAGCTAGGCGGATGAAACCTTCTCTTGAAGCTCACCTAGCCGCTTCTTCAACTCCACCAACTCAATTGGGTCCATTCGGTAAGGCCTCTTCGAGATCGGGCGTACGGAACCAACTCAATGACAAACTCGAGGTCTCGAATCGGTGGCATCCCGGAAGGTCGCTGGGAAGACATCAACAAAGTCACAAACCACCGGGACTTCACTAATATCTAGAGTCGGCTTCGCTCGAGCGCGAAGAGATGCGGATCCCGCAGCCGGCGAAAAGCGAACTCGCCACGGAAGGACTAGTGAGGTAGATGAGCCTCCTAGCGCAATCAATTTGTCCCATGTGCCGAGACAACCAATCCATGCCTAGGATTACATCTAAGCTCGCCGATCGAAGGAGGATAAGGTTTGCCAAGAATCCTACCCTTCTATCTCAACAGGACATCCCTACACCTGCACTCGCTCTCAACTCCAACCGAGAGCGAATGAGCAGCGGGACCAACAATGGAGTAAAAGGAGACCCCACACAAGCAAGAAAAGACTCGTAAACAAACGAATGAGATGCGCTCAATCAAACAAAATCAGTAGGTGGAAAGAGTTAACCGAAGGGTACCCAACACGACGCCGGTGCCTCCCCGTGCCTCCTCCGCGAGATGAGGTTGACGCGACCACTACCCACACCTTGGGTAGCGGGACAACCTTCGTCCCGGGAAGAACCACCTCCCCGCCTGCGCGTCCTCCATTAGGACGAGGGCGCCCGATCTTGTTAGGGCAACTATTGGCATAATGCCCTTCTCGTTGCACGAAAAGCAGTGACCCGGCAATGGATTGCGGGGCCACCTGGCTGGTTCGCAGCGCACGTGGATCGGGCACGGCTCGCGGAGGGCGAGGAGCCGTGCCGGCGGCCTCGGTGGTAGTGAAGCCACGCAACGGGCCCGAGGTAGGCCCGACACGGACGAGAGGGCCGGCTGGTGCAGACCGGGCCTCCCACTTGCGCTGCGGGACTCGCCAGCGCCGCCTTGTGCTCGCAACAATGGCCTTGTCCACCAAGGTCCGAAAGTCGGCAATGTCCACAATGGAGAGCTCGCCTTGTAGCTCCTCGCACAAACCTCCATGAACTTCTCCCCTTGGCCTCATCAAGAGCCACCTCGGATGGAGCATAACGAGCCAAGTGGTTGAACTCGCATGTACTCCATCACCGACTTACGCCCTTGCTTGAGCGCGAAACTCCTTCTTCTTCGCCTTCATCAAGCCGGCAGGACGTGAGCTCGACGAACGCCGTCCGAACTCATCCCAAGAGACAGCAGGCGGCGTGCGTCGCATGGCCAAGAAGTTCTCCCACCAGAGAGTGTCGCCCAAGCCGATGGGAGGCAAAGAGTGCTCGCCCCGGTCCAGCATCGAGCAACGCCGAGCTTACGCCAACTCCGACGCAATCACCATCCGCGCCCAATGGGTCCTCGACTGAGAAAACGTGGGGTTGAGGCGAAGAAACTCACCAAACCCCACGAGATCGATGTCCACCCCTGCCCGGATCCCGAGGCACCGGAAAGGGCGGAGGTGTTGCGCGCAATAACATCCAAAGAGACCTCCCGCCCTCTCGAACGGTTGCGCCGATCCAAGAAGGACCTCACCATGGTTGGAGGAGGCGGAAGCTCCTCATCTAAACCAGTCGCGACCACGGCCGCTACGAGTACCTCCAGCCATCCTGCTTCAAGAATTTTAGGTTAGAAACCAAAACACTTATACTAGAAGTTGATGAAAGCGAAAAGCTAACGATTAGGGGAATGAGATATCACCCTAACTGAAAGCCAAGAACAGCAAGTAAGCAAACTTTAAATGTTTCCAAAGAAGCTCCAAAACCGCAAGGAACTTCAACCAAGCTCAACTTCCCAATGCCATCAACCCGTATTGAATGAACGAGCAATGGTGTGAGAAGATAAAAATTTTCAGCACACTACCTTAAATCTAACATTACTCAAAAGCAAGGTTAAGGCGATAAAAATAACGTTAGATACTTAGCTAACTAGTATCACTTCTTACCCCTTTATTCCCACAAGTTTTAGTTGATTAACCTCTCATCTTCTACCCTATTTAGAACCTTTGAGCTTGCTGTCCGGAAATTGAACGATCGCTGTCCAGATTTTGCATCCAAGCTTCTAAGCCGAACTCTTCAACTTCCGAAGCTTCAAAATCTTGTAGAGGGCGGCTAACATTTCAATTTGCCAAACTCATCGGTTCCCAAAACCCAATTAATCCAGAATAACTACCTTTGGAGGAAGGAGAGGAAAACAACTTTTAAAACTCAAATTAGAGCAAGGTGAGATAGAAAGCTAAGATAGGTAAGAAGTAAAACCTGAGAACTTACTTAAGCTTTCATAAATCATTTGATACTTTGAAAATAAAGTTTTCAAAATATCCTAAGGACGATCAAGCTTGGGTTACTACGGTCGAATGGCTCGATACCAACTTTGTGAGGACCCCGGTTTATTCGGCTTGTACTGCTTTAACCATCCACTTGGTCCTAACAAGACAAATCAAACAAACAAGCCTCGAGATATGTATACTTCCTGCACTGCGTGATACACACCCTGCTACAAAATCATGCATCAATCCCATTCATACACATAGAGCCAAGCAAAAGCAACAACTTAAAGACATAGATAATATAAAGAGAGTTATTACAAAAGAGAGGCCGACCGCCAAAAGTCATACAGATAAGTAAATACACAAATGAAGCAAAATGGCCATAAGATGGCGATAAACAAAAGCCAATCGGTGTGCCTTTACCCACAAGGCAACCAACCGACCGCCAAGCTAATCGCCCCGCATTTACGCCGCAACACAACTCACAAAAGTAAGGCCCTTGGGGCTCACCTTCTTCCTCTGCAACAATTAATATTAAGAGCGTATGAGTACAAAACTTGTTTTTGTACTGCAAGACCGACGTGTGAGATAATGTAACTATAATTAACTACATGCAAGCTTTATTTAAGTGGATGAGGCTCTGGACTTATTTTCAGCATAAAGCAAGTTTTCATTTGCAATAAGGTAATAGATTTAAAGCAAGTTTGCAATTAACTTGTATTGTTCAAATAAAAGAGAGACAATTATAACAATAGGTAGAGAACAGTGCCAACCTAGAAGTGACTAACCCATAGTCACCACAACGATAGCATGAAGTACCCCTTCATACCACCCATGTCAAGTTTAAGTTTTTAAAAGGTTGTAGTCTAGTTCTTGCACGACCTTACCAAGCATGTCCATAACCTAGGGCGAGGCTATTCGAATAGTTTTAACCTCAGCAGGTGTACCAATGTACCCACACGATAGACCGCCTTTCCACCAGCCACGGTTAGCACACTTCCTTTGGTATGCAGGCATGGCTAAGTCTAACAAGACGCTTTCCAATGGACGATGTTAATTAAGAGCCGCAACCCACGGGAGAAGGACACATTAGCACCCTAACCGTCCGCTAATGCTCCTCCAAAACACACACACAAGAACACACCCACCGACCAGCTCATAATTAACACCTCCCAAAGTACTTAGTCAAGAGAGGTTCCATATCCCCCTCGTGTGGTTAGCACGCAATAAGCGCTTGGCTTAGTGACACAAGTAACTCGGTCCTTGGGGACTTAGGCACCATTCCACACACCCGACAGATCACATCAACATACCATTGTGCCCAAGTCAAGATATAGTTTTGTTTTCAGTTTTTGATTTGTAAATCAATAAAACACAAGGGTTGGACATAATGGAGTAGTATAAGTAGTTGTGTGATCAAGATCATGATCGCCCAATACTACCGATAACTAGGCATGGCTAAGCAATATTCATTCGTAGTCTACTAAGTGATAAGAGTTCATCCATCGAACTCTAACCACAGCAAATAACCTAGGCTCAGGTAGTAGAGGATAACCATTTACCTACAGATTATGCAACTAGAGGTCTAACTAATCAATTTAACAACAAAGTAGCAATGCATACATAGAAGTTAAACAAAATATTAGACTTTAAAAGTAATGGGATCAATGGGAAATGATCAAACTGCTTGCCTGCTTGTTGTTGCTCAACTTGTTGCGGAGGGTCGTTCTCGGGGTTACCGCAAATATCGAATCCTAAGCGAAAGAGCGAAAACAACCAATAAGACGAGCAACACTTAAACAAAAGAGCAAGCAAAAATTATCCAAATGCGACGAAATTTATACACAAGGTAGAAAATGGATATACCTAGACATAGGAACTGGAAAAACCTAATTTGGATTTGTGGTGCAAAAGATATTCCCTAAAAACCTATTTTCGGCCAAAATGCTACACTTAAATAGCACTGTAGCAAAAATATTTTCTAGAAAGGTTTTGAAGCTGAAATTTTTATGGTAGCTACCTATGGGTATGGTGATAATCCATATAAATTTTCAGGTCATTTGAAGTTACAACGAATTAGTTATGATTTTTCTAAGTTCTAAAACTAGGACATCCTTTATATCAGTAGCAAAGACCACTAGCAAACTGGTCCTTCACTAAAGTTCATCCCTAAAGGAAATTACCAAAATTTAGTTCGCTCTATTTGGACTTACAGAGAACAAGTTATAGATTTTCTAAGTTTTTATAGCATTTTTGGAATATTTAAAAGGGGCTGAAAAGGCTAAAATCGATTCACAACATTTCTGGTTCTTAACAGGGCCGGAAAACATTTCTAGATTAATCTCTAGCCTAAAAGAAAATTAACACTACTAAAATCACCCAAAAGGACCTATAATGAAAAAGATATGAATTTCTAAAGTTTTAACAACATTTTCAAAGTGGAAAGATAAAGCTACCGAGGAAATTATATCCCTTAACCGAAAGAAAAGATGTGGTTGATTATGGACCGTCGATCCCGATCGAACGGCCCACGCCGCACGCGCCAAGCGCAAAGACACCCGCACAAAGACCCACGGAGGCTCACCGTTGGATCAAGATCCAACATCCGATCGAGATGGCAATCGATCGAAGCGATGCCCGCCCATCCCGGGCCGTCGATCAAGCGATGAAGGGTGGGATTGAGGAGCTTCTGACGATCCAATTGCTCCACGATCCCGCCATAGATCCAAGATCGAACGGCTGAGGTTGCTTGAGCCGTTTACGATTTGAACAGGGACTACTGACAATAGGGGCCCACTGGTCAGTGACGCTAAGTCACATGCCGGGTTTAAACACACGCGCACAGGGTGGGTTTGAAGATGGCGGGCCCACAGGTCAGTGACCGAGGAGGTGGGTTTAGGACAGCTAATGATTACTAACCCATGATTAACAATGATTAGCATTAATGAACGTCATTACTGTGTCCGAACGATATTACGGCACTGCCGTTTTCGTCCGACAACGAACCGAGGGTGTTCCCCGGCTTGTCGCCGGCAACCCAAGGCACGGCGGCGGAAACTAGGTGCCAAAATGGAACCGCAATAGCATAACGCACACACCGGGACCATCCACACCGTCGGTGGTGTCCCAGAACGGCGGCTAGCCGACGATGAGCGGCGGCGACCAAAACGGCCGAATTGCATAATGACCAAAAGCTCCGCAACGAACCATTTCAGCGAGTGCCAAAGCTTCTAGGGGCTACTAGAAGGGTACCTGAGGGTAGGGGAGGTGCCGAGGGGGTCGGAGCAGCTCCGCGACGGAAGAGCTGGCACAGACCAAGAAGAAAAAGTGGAGACGACGGCCGAGCAAAATGGGGAGACCGGTCATCACAACATCTTCCCAATAGCTCGTAGATGCCACAAGAGCAAGGAATTAGAAAGAAGCTCCTTACCTACGAGGAGGAAGAAGGGGTGCTCACTACGAAAGAACAATTCCCAAAATTGAGTCGCTCTCGTGAAAAGCGACTACAATTAAGTTAGGGTTTTGTTCCGGGAGGTGAGAGGCACACACCGAAACGAAAAGAGAGGAAGAAACGCCATCGAGCACGGTTTGCACCGAGGAGCTCCTACCAACAATGGCGCCGAAAGGGTTCGGAGATTTGGGCTCAAGCAAGCAAAGAGAGTGCACGCTGGAGCTCAAGGGGGTGTAAAGAAAGCTACTGAAGGTCTTGAGGGGCTTAAGTAGCCGAGGGGACGAAGAGAGCAGCGCGCACACGCTCCGGGATGGTCTTCGGTCCACAGCAGAGCGTCGGCCGCCGGAGCGACGGAGCGTAAGCTCGACGACTGAGGGCGGTGCACCGACGCGCATTTAATGCGCCGCAGGGAGCCGCTTAAAGGGCTCAAGGAGGTGACAGGCACCCTCCTCTCACCGCCATGGCGCATGCGAGCACGCACGCGCGCGGCGGAAGGAGGAAGATGACCAGCGACGCGAGCGGGCCCACCAGTCAGTGGCACAAAGCGGCTCGAGTCCAACGTGTTTTAGTGGGTTGAGCCCAACCCCAATAGATGCTGGCCGCCGGATGAGATTTGAACGGCCACGATGCGATCGCTAATTGTAAAGACCGGCGAACCGGTGACGGTCGTGGACGGTTGGATCGTAATCCAACACCGAGAATCACATGGCAACCGAGTTGTCCGAATGCCTACACGAATGAGAGCCGCTCGATGGAGATCCAACGGTCGACGACGCACGCTTCCGCCGACCGCGCCGGTTGCGATTAGTTGGCTCGGTCGAGTCAAGTGACTCGAGCCCGAGCCTGACTCGAGTCCAATGAACAGTGCAAACCAGTTAGGGTTTGATTTTTAAACCTGAAACTTTGGGGATTTAATTGAGGCATCAAATCAACTCCAAATTTTATGAAATTTTAACTGGAGCTTGCTGACAATGGGATCAACCTTCCATAAAATTTCCAGAGATTTTGGAGCACTTTAATTTTCTCAAGAAATTCCAGAAGGTGATTTCAGAGGGTTGACCAAGGTTTGACTTGCCTCTAAAATATTTCAATTAATTTCCAAAAATTATGAAATAATTCAGAGGTGTTACCAAGCAACCCTAGAACCAAGAAAAATTATTTCCAAGGGTTTGAAACCAGATTTCACCAAGGAGGTTGTTGGCTTGATAAATGAGGCTTTTGATTTTGAATTTCCCAAAATTCCTTTACACGAATTTCAGAAAAGTTTCAAGAGTAAAAGGATGAAGGAAAAGTTTTAATTTACCCTCAATTTCTTACATTTGAAACACAAGCCAAAATTTGGGATGTTACAGGGGAGTTCAGGGGTGGTGGAGTGGGTGCTTGGGGTGGAGTGAGGTGGTTTGGTGGCGGTGGCCGTGAAGGAGGCGGTGGTGGAGCTCGGTGCCGGTGGGTTTGGGAGGTGGGTGTAACATCCCAATTTTTTTAGCTTAAAAATCTTTTAAATAGTTAGTAGGAGAAAATTCACCATTTGAATTTTATTTGATTTTAATTCCAAAGCTTAATATTGGACTTTCCAATAAAAAATATTTAATGTGAATAATCCCAACTTGAACATTAGCCAAAACTATTTTATTTGGGTTCTATGTGCTCAGATATATTTTCTAGATTTTTCTAGAATTTTTCTGAGTTTATTTGCTATATTTTATTGCTTATTTGAATTTCTGGTATTTTCTAAATTAGAAAACCTATTAATAATCTAAGATAAATCCTTGGGCCTAAACCCATTCCTATTCCTAAACCCCGGCCCATTCTCCCGCCGCCCACCCACCAAGCCTCACTGCAGCATGTAGCTCACTTTGACATGCGGGCCCGCATGTCGCCTCTCTCTCTCTCTCTCTCTCTCCAAGCGCCTCGCTCGTTCTCCACCGTCCGATCAAGGAGGAACGGCTAGATGCGCGTGAGGTAACCGGAGGGGTCCGAATGTTCCTTTGATTGTGGGCGCTCGATCAAGATTCAACGCCCGATCCTTGAGTCCGCTTTGCAATCGCACCATTTCGCACGCGCGCCCTAACCATAGCCATCGACGCGTGGGTCCCACCTCGCCACGCCATCGCCGCTCTCAAGTCGGGACGACGGGACTCGCCGCCGCCCGCTTTCTCGCCGTCCGTGCCTAGACCTCCTCAAGCCGCCCTATATAAAGGGAGCTAGCCTCGATCTCCGCGACTCCATCCCGCGCACCGCCGCCAAA
Source organism: Ampelocalamus luodianensis (assembly GCA_036346255.1). Lineage (NCBI taxonomy): Eukaryota > Viridiplantae > Streptophyta > Magnoliopsida > Poales > Poaceae > Ampelocalamus > Ampelocalamus luodianensis. The sequence goes on along the minus strand of CM070621.1, from coordinate 15,073,625 downwards.
ACCCTAACCCTAGCCGCAAAGCTCTGAGAAGCACCGCGCCGCCGCAACCCGACGAGCTTGTTCTCCGCCGTTGGTGCCGCCGCGCTCTTCGTCGCACCCTCGGCATCGCACGAACTCCTCTACCTCCTGGTGGCCTTGGTCTCGCCGAAGCCCACCGAGCCCCGATTCGACGAGCCCGAGACTTCACCGCCGCTTCTACCTCACCGCCGGCCACCCTGGTTGTCTCCGTGCACCGCGAGCACACCCGCGTGATCCTCGTGGTCGCCTCTACCTCCGGTGCCATCCGTCCGCCGCGGCGAGCCGCCGTCGCCGAGACCCTCGAACCCGAGCGCCACCGCCATTGTCGTCCGCCCACGCCGTGCCACCTCGGTGCCGCGCGCGCCGTGCCTCCGTGTCGCATGCGTGGCGCCAATCCACCGCCACGTGTGCGCGCGTGGGTAGTCCACCGGTTCCGAATCGAGGCTCAGAGACCCACCACCGTGAGCCGTGTCTCTCGACGTGTGGGCCCCACATGTCAGGTTTTTCTTTTTATTTATTTCTTTTCCAGAAATCCTCGCTGACGTCAGCTTGCGCATTGAACCTGATTTTCCTTTAGGAAAATAATCCAGTAAATTCATAAAATATGATCTTCAGCATTTTATGTAATTTCAAACTTCCAGAGCTCATAACTTTTGCATCCTAACTCCGATTGAGCCCATTCAAATTTCTAAATTTGTCTAAATTCAAGATCTATTTATCTGAGATTTTTATTTAATTTTTGGAGCTTGTTTTGCCTCTGTTATTTATTTATTTTGTTTGTTTGTGTCTCGTTTGCGAGTAGACGTCGATTCGTCGGAGAATTTTGTGGAAGAAGGAGCACCCCAAGATCAAGACCAGTACATAGACCTTTTCCAAGGCAAGTCATACCTTTGATCATCTTGAACCCAGTTTTCAAATTACTTTGTGTTAAATTATTGCATCCTACTTTAATTATTTATTTAAATGCTTTGGGCATAGTTATTATCCAAATTGTTACCACACCTTGGCCTTGTATGTCATAATTTCTTGTCACCCTAGATTGGTTGAGTTGGTAATATTATAGCACCAACGTGGGTTGGTTAGATGCGAGTACAATTGCTTAGCCATGCTACGAGTCTCACATCTCATGAAAGTTTCAAATATGAACTATGACTAAGTGACTATGGAACTTCGTGTAAAACTGTGTGCTATGTGTTGTTACTTCGTGATGGCATGTGTTGCACTAAAACCAACTGGGTGGTAAAGGATTTAGACCGAGGCAAGTGGTGGAGACCGTGACATGGTGGTCTATGTGATGGGAATGATGGTCTTTGTGACTTAGTTAGAAAATGGAAGTCTTGCCTTGGTCAATTAAGGACTTAACTTTGTGCGCCATTGAACCGAGCCTCATCAGACGACCACATGTCCGTATGGGACGGGCCTAACTTAGTAAGTTATGGATTCTCGGCATTGATGTTTAGGTGGATAGGTTAGGCTGTGTGACAGGTGGAGGTGTGACTACTTGGTGGTTGCATCGCGACAATTCGCCTTCCCCGTCCCAATGGTGTGTGTTATACCAATTCTATGTGAGTCGGTATAGCGGTTTGTAAGCACACCGGGAATGTCAATGTTTGAGATGAAGTTTCCGAACTGTTTTGTTACAATTGGTGCTTGCTACACTAGTTGTATCTTGTGGGTAAAGTGTACAACCTCTGCAGGGTGTTAAACAATATATTCGAATAGCCGTGTCCGCGGTCATGGACATGCTCGGGGATTTCACACGAGGGGTAGTTTTCATAAAATATTGGGATGGGAGCTGTGTGATCTAAATCATATGGCTATGTGAAATAATCTGTTTAGCTGTGTGTCTTTGTGGAAATAACTGTTAAATTAATATTGTTTATTTGTTTTGAATTATGTTCTCAATCTATTATTCGTATTCAAATGCAAATGTTGCTTTCATGCAAAAGAACCACATAAGCCTTTTTCTTTGGAATAAGCCTGCATCTATACATTGCATTCTGTGGTATGATTTGCGAGTACGGTTGTGTACTCACGCTTGTTGTAAAACTTGCGCCCAAACCTACAGAAGAGGAGGAGTCTACGCCGCTTTTGAGGAGGAGTTCGCCAAGGTCGATCGCTCGTTAAGGTCTGGATCCCAGTCGGTTGCCTGTGGTGAATTGGTGGGATCTACGCTGGAGTTTTCCATTCCGCTGCTGCTTTATTTCCTGTTAGCCCTGCGAGGCTTAATAAGTGTAAACTCGACCATAAGGTCAAAACCCTTATTTGTTATTCAAACTAATCGTTTACTTTATTTATCGTTTGTGTGGATCGATATTTACCTATGTTAACCCTGTGTGCACTAGCGTGATCCTTGACTAGTGCAGTATACACAGAGGGTTCCATAATCGTAATTCTGGGTCCCGACAGTGGGGAAAAGAAGTGGGGAATGGGGCGGAGCTTACAATGGGCTCAATTTTGAGCTTGGGTGGTTGGGGGCGGCTAATTGGCGTCGGGGGAAGAAGCACAGTGGCGGTGGTGATTCTCCAAAATCCGACGGCTCTGGAGGGGGAGGGGTGAAGGGGAGGTGGCGGAGGGAGAGGTGAGGTTGGAGGCTTGCCTTGGGTGGCGTTTACAGTCGGAGGCGCGGTTGCGCCAGCAGGCAGCGGGAGCGCGCGGCGGTGACGCTGGGCGAGCGTGCGCGCGATGCCGGAGAGGAGGTGGTCAGGTGAGGTGGAGGCGACGAAGGCGGTGGAAGGTTGTGGGTGTGGCGAGGTGGCGCCGAAGGATCGAGGCGTGGCGAGCTGGCCCTGTGACGGCAGCAGAGGAGGTGATGGCGTTGGGGTGGTGACGAGGGGAGGAAGAAAGGAAGAGGCGCCTGGGAGAGGAAGACGCCTTCAGGCAAAGAAAACGGGATTTCCCAAAATGAAAAGCGGATTTTGGGCTGAACTTTCCAAAAAAGGAAAGAAAACCGAATTCAAACCAAAAACTTCCAAAATTTTGAAATCCTGAATTTTGGGTTATTTCAGTTGACTAGATTCCTAATATGCCATCAAAAAACTTATCCTTTCATTGTCACTCGATCTCAATTTTCATCCCTTACTTGCCACTCCTATTAGCCCGTTATACCTAAGTGACGTTGAACCCAATGAACTTATTAGTTTTTTAGAAAATACCCACCCTACCCTTAAACCGGCCCACACGCCAATGATGTCCTCATCTTCTTCCTTCACTCCTCTCTCCAGCGGCCCAGCCCCCCACCGACAGTCCCTCTCTGTCCTCTCTCCACCCCTACCAACATGACCCAATTCTAAGGCCTCCATGCGCACCCCACCACCCGCGCTTCTTCCAGTCTCCACCCCACCTCCCACGCCGGTGCCGGCCCGCCTCCGGCCTCTGCCCTGACTTCCCATGCTGCCTTTGGTCTCTGCTCCCACCTCCCACGACGGCACCGCCCCACCTCCCACGCTGGAGCCGCCCCTCCTGCAACCACCTAAACTAGCAGCCCATGGCCAAGCGCCGCCACCGGCCATCATTGCCTTCATGTCCCCACGTAGCGCTTCTGCCTCGGGCACCACCCTCCGCGCAACCTCTGCTTCCCGCTCCACCGCGCCCCTACCGTCCACCCTCGCTTTCGTCTCCGCCAAAGCCGCACCCATGCTCTTTCTGCCTCCGCCGCATTTGAATCCACCGCCGCGACGTCAGGAGCGGTGCCCTCCGCGGGCCCACGAGTCCACAGGTAGCAGGGAGAAGACAAGGGAAGTGAACTTGGTGGAAGCGCAGGATTCATGGTCGACGATGGGAAAAGACGTTGGATTCGTGGTCCTCCACCACCGAATCAACTCAAGCGCTGCCCAATCAAGCTCCTCCACCACTGAATCGAGCTCACGCTTCGGCTCAACCTCCGTGCGCCCGCCAAGCTCAACCTCCGTGGGGAACCTCCAAGTGGTTGTCGAGTTTCGCCTCCATGCTCCGCATCCAAGTTCACGGGCTGCCGTCGACCTCCGCCTCCGCTGCTCCAGTCGAGGTCGTCGGATGCCACCACTACAGTTCGCTTGGCGAGACCAGGGGCATGGCTTCCGTTTCAACCGAACAGGAGGAAGGGAAGAGATAGAAGAAGGCTCACGTGGATGGACGACAGTGGCATACAGTGATAAGAATTTGAGAAGTAGTGGCACAGAAGGAAAGCAAAATTTTCCAATGGCAAATCAGGAAAGTGGTCAATGGCAAATAAGAAATTATCTCATGAGATAGCTACCTAAATTAATGCAGTAGATGCTGCCATTATTGTCAATGCCGATAGTATTAGTAATTCTTTTTTTCCAATGACACATAATTAGAGTTTGGCAACCAAATGAGATCACTATCAGAGTACTGACTTGACATCGATGCAGAAAAATTAGGGTCAGGAAAAGAAATAATTATGTTCCATTTACATCATATCAGAGATGAAATGAGACCTGACTACAGAGTATTAGTTCGTTTCCATGGATTAAGTCCTAGCTGGTACCAAATTGAGGAAAGACCATACACAAGACAATAATCTATACTCATCAACGGGCTGACGTCATTTGATTGATCTTGGAGAAGCTAGAGCACGTACTCAATTATCAACATGGCCATTAACAATACGTTCCAAAGACGATTCTTCTGAACTCGGAAGCAAATGAGCTGATGAATGCAATCTGTGGCGTACATCAATCAAGACGATCACGGCACACATTTTATTTCCAACTATCAATTTTCTTTTCCTCGTTCTAGCCTGAAAGAAAAGTACTACTCCACAAGAAGCAAACTCCTGCAGCGCTAGCCATGTCTGCATCAGGTACGAGTACGACAGTGCCTGTATACGCGTACACCAAGCATGCACGAATGCATTTCTCTGCACTTCTGCAGTGCAAGGGCTAGCATTAGCATTAGCCAGCTATAGCTTCAATCCAGGCCATGGGCCACGTAAAAGGACTCCTCTTTTTGTGATATGATCACCCCAACCAAGCGTAATGGGTGCAACTTTCGCTGGTCACCTCACGAGGTCATGGTCGAGCTCATGGATGGACAGGCGTTGAATTGAAATGCATGCAATGGCGGCATTGCTTGGCACTCTCGGTACGTAGTTGTCTCGCCCCACATATGTAGTAGATGTGTAGCCTATGAGCCGAATATCAGGAACTAATGGACACCTTCTTGCCATGGCGATGCGCAAGGAGACGCTGAATTCGGAACCGTTTTAGGCCACATTTTGCCCGGTGATGTGGATCAGGAAAGGGGGAAGCTGGCCAGCCATTGCAATTACAATGAGAGAGTATTCCACACTTATGAGAGATGTGACTGACATATAGGATAGCAAGCGTTCTACCGGATTAGCTAGAATCAAGTGGCACCTGGTGGTCGATCGATGGTTGTTACACGATAGGCTGCATGTTCGATTTCAGTTTCTTACCCTAATTGAGTTTGGGATTTACAAGGTTGGAGGGGGCAAAAATCTACCGTGTTCTTAATGTCTAAACAAGGTTAATGCATGCGTGAGTCCAGAGAAGAAAACTTCAGGGTGTTTGTACCATAAGGCCAAAATTTCAACTCTTTTCAACTCCCAAGTCCCAATTTCTTGGAAAGAGATCCTCTGCATTATTAATTGCTAATGCAGAGAGCTATAGTACCATACAGTTTAGTCCATTTCAGGTCATGCGATTAAAAATCAACGCCTTGGATCATCTGCTAGAGGGCCCGATTGAAACAGTGTCATATGCTAGAGTGCTCGACTTCTGCAGTGCTGATTTACTACCTGCACAAACTAAACTTAACCTTCTGTTTTCCATTGAGACTGTTGGAGTTACCACACGTTACTGTAGAGCATGAATCTGTGTCCCCAGTTTCTTGGTGTGGACTTCTGATACAGTAACTTCTGATGTAATTGGACAAGTTTTTTGAAAATGTAGTAAGATTCCATAGAAGGGCGGCCCTAGACCATGGTGGTACATCAGTTAACAACTAGCTGCACTGAAACCATGGATGCAACTGCTTTTGCAAGGTCTTTGCTTGGCAGAGTCGTCAACTAGATGGAACAACTTTCATACCCAATGGGCAATTGGGATATCGGAGAGTAAAATTGAATTGCCGATGGGAGAGGATTTGGATCAGATATCACATCATCGGCCCAAAAATGTCACCAATCAACGGAGCACTGATGCACTTTGAGAAATGGGGAAAGATTCCCTCTTCAGGGTTGGCCTGGTGTCTTGTCGTTTTGGTGTGAAGAAGTTTGTGCAACATAGTTTTGTAATGTGAAGTGTGAACTATTGTATTGAACCGAACCTAGTTGCAAAATTCCAAAAATCTCATAGCCCTAAGCTTCTCTTGCAATCAGTGGCGTAGCTGGCCCGAGCCAGGGTCAGTCCAACTGATTTCAGATTTAAATTATTTTTTTACTGATTTTTCAAAAAAAATAACTTAGCATTTTGATTCTAAGTCTCAGATCATTACCCGACGGTCCGAGACCTAGCTCCGTCTCTGCTTGAAATGATAACCACGGTTAGTTTTACAATGTTGGGAATCGTAATCATATCCCATAAACATGTATAGATCAATTGGGTTGATGCAAGTTGCTGGCATCATTGTTCTTCTCAAATTAATTAGAACCATCAAGGAATGTTTTTACCACTGTAAACAAACATATGAATGACATCATCAAGGTGACAGGTGCTCATGAAGGAGAGCAAGAGGACAAGGATTGGTCACTTTACATGACCTCACTCCAACCACTACATTTATTGAGATTTGTAGATCACGCCCATTTCCTTTTGGCTTCCTTCTGCAGGATTCAGAGCACTTGCATGTCTCTTTCTTCATGATCTTTGTGAAGATGTTTGTTGTACTCATCATCATGGACTCGCAGTACAAGCTCTGCATCTTTTATATGATTTTTTTTTGTTCGGAAGAGCATCTCTTTTCATTCTGAACTACTGATGAAAAGATTCTGAACTTTGTTTAGCAGCAGAGTTCGTGCCCATTTCCCTTTGTCTGCCTTTGCATTTGCAGGCAGGACGCAAATATGATCTTCTTAATATGCCATAGTAGTATAGTACAGGTCACTCTGGGCTTGAAATGGTACGAGTCCTGCTGCATATGGGTTTTGCTATCCAACTGTAATGGGAAGCAAGCTGATGAAAGTTGCTTGTGTAGGGCAACAGCTTCGAGGAATGAACTCCAAGTTGATAATTATCATGTCACAGTGCCCAACATTTGCAATAATTAAGTTCTTAGCAGAAGTGTTATCCTGCTCTCCTCAAAATGGAAAAAAAAAAGAAACAGAGGAGTGTTATCCTGTTCTCCAGGGCCCAGCCCACTACCTTCATTCTAGCCCAAATATAGCATGATCTTTTTTTATACAGGGCCATTGCCCACACGCCCACACATTTCTACAACATGGATATTCTGCTTTAAAAAAAACTCATTAAGGCCACATTACCCATATTTTAATAGCTATGAGATTAGGATACTAGGTAATAACTATTGGATGTTCCTATGATCCTATCTAATGGTTATTCTAAGTTGAAAAGGAAATTCTAAAGAAGCAAAAAATGTGTAGTGAACAGCTACTTGCCTAACTTTTATTTGTACTGATTACTGAACACAATGAGGGCAAGACAGCAGATGTTTTTCAAGAACACAAATGGACAATGGCTAACAATGATGCATGCACTCTTACATTGTCTTCTTTCCAATTTGAAAAATATTGAGCTACACAATGGAAAATAGTCTCTCTTCAAATTTTCTTCGATGAATTCCTGCGTCTATGGGATACCTTGCATCTGAGGCAGTTAGTACAGGGAGAGGTCGACTCGGTTCTCTGACGCCGGGAAAGATAGGGTTGCTACTCCTCCAAGTCAGCTAACTGGGCTTTCTTCTCGGGCTCCATTAGGTTTCCATGTGCAAAGGCCATTTGGAGAGTCGAGGCTCCCCTAAGATGCAAAATCTTTATTTGGCTAGTGATTCATCGACATTGTTGGACGGCTGATCGCCTCCAACGTCGAGGATTGCCAAACCAAGGAGTTTGCGTATTCTGTGGACACAGGCAAGAGACCATTGATCACCTTCTAGTCGGCTGTGTGGTGACAGCACAGGTCTGGACGAGTTTCTTAGCTAAGGTCGGATTGCTATATGCAATTCCCGTCGGTCAGCCCTCTCTTCAAGATCATTGGATTGCCGTCAAAAACTATGTTCCTAAAAAGAATAGGAAAGACTTGGATTCATGCATAATACTAGTCTGCTGGATGATCTGGAAGGAGCGCAATCAACGGATTTTCAATAATACAACCACTACTATCGAGCAACTGCTCTTATGCATTCTTAGCGAGCGGCGCATTTGGCGCATAGGGTCGACATCGAATCTAGATATGACCGCTGAGGAGTCTTAGTAATATCTTTTTTGTGTTGTTGCTGTTGGAGGGTTTCACTACTCTTGGTTGCTGTTGTTTGTACCTTACATACTCTTATCGTTTTAATGAAATGATGTGCAAAATTTTTGCACTTCCTTGAAAAAATAAAAAAATTATTGACAAAATCCTTCTACATGTACCTCTTACTGTCTTGCATAACAACACAACATTTGAAGTTTTAACTGGCGAGCTACAGTAGGTCCCTGCATTCTTCACCGTTCTTTCTTACCTCTTCTGAGGACATACAAGTGGCATTCTGCATATATACACGGCTACATCTGTCGCAGGATATATCGAAATGTCAGAGTTTGGCAAGAGCAGGAGCATGTGGGGGCCGTGGGGCTGCATGTAGCTGATACATTAAAAATACTCCACGCAGCACCGAACCAATGATATGTAGTATCAGACTAGATAGCATCATCATCATCTGTTTGGTTATGGTGAAGACCTCACCACCTTACCCGTAGCAACTCCCATGTGCCTAATCATTGGCCTGTGCATGGAAGCATGGATAGTGTTAAGCCGAATCAACTAAACAAATGGAGAGCTGATAACAAAACAGATAAAGAAATGGAAGAGCTGATAAGAAACTTATCCCTGGTCAGATGGGGAATTTGCAGGGCAGCAGCCAGCAGGAGAGCATGGTCTGTGCTTCTAATTTATGATGATTAGGAGACCAAAGTCAAATTAATCATGGGGGCTAAGCCCCTGATATGACAGAAAAAATCCATTAGCCATAACATGGATGACCATGCGAATGCAGTGTGTATTATTTGCTACGTTGTGCATTATAAGATAGGCATTGCTATATTTTTCATTTCCCCCCTTTTTTTCCAACAGAAGTGCAGTTGCCAGCTTGATCTGTCAGCAAATGATAAAACCTCATGACTCCCCAGATGATGTTCATAAATATGGCAGCCTCTCCTACGCCTGTGGAAGGACAAGAGTCACCGTTATCATGTGAGCTGTGGCCACCACATTCATTAATTACTAGTTCATATCAAAGTGGAGCAACACTTTTCTGAAGGGCCTGAAAACCTTGTGACCTGTCTCCACAGTAATATCAAACTTATCACCAAACGAAGGCATAAAGAGAGAAGACACTGTCCATGAAGATGGAGGAGTGTTCATGTATCCCATGACAAAAGTATCTGTAGTTCTGTACCAGTCCACAGTTTGGCGAAAAACCGCCGTTGTCTTGCTGGTTCTTCTTGCAGCCGTTTCACTTTGCTCTTGCATTCTTCAAGCCACAAAGTGGGTTGGCTCACATGGAAACATGCATGGCATTATGGCAACATACAGCGCCAAACCGTGCCAATGTCTGCTTGTTCCTGAAGTAGAGATATGGCTTGTGAGAGTGAGCACGTACAACCACTGCATTCCACATGCGCTGGTGTATGCAATTGAGTAGGACAACTAGACAAGTTGGTGTATTCGCAGTTTCGCACACATCACATGGCTTCAATTCCTCAGGCGTGGTTGCAGGCTGCATATCTGTGTGCACTGTGCATTGTGCCACCAACTTGTGGGGCCATGTTGCCATGCATGGTCCGTCTCGGGATGCAGACTTGCATAGAAGGCATCAGGCATGGCTGCGTGTCTGATCTTGTTTCTGCAGCTGATCCATTGGTTACCATCGGTCCCAGAAGTCATTTCTCATTTCTTTCTCTCTTTTTTTTGTGGAGAGAATGGACAGTCCAGGGATGAATAGGTTAATGGCCATGAAAATTGGATCATATGTATAGAGGTGCGGTCAAGCCATGTGGCATTGGATGACGGTGAAATGCAGCCACCAATATCCATGGTCTGCTTCACTGTCATTGTGTCTGTCATTCCACTCCCCCATCGAACAATGCAAGATGAATGGAAAAACCGAAAAGGACATTTGAAGCAGCAACATTGATTGGAATGGTGTAGGTTTGTTGTATATAATTTTTATCCCTCCAGATGATGAAAAAGATTTTGAGAATCTACAAGATGCTTCTCCCCCTCTTTTCTGGTATCAACATCTCCTATATTCTGCATTCAGTCACCTAACATGGCAGGTAATTGCTTGTATTGATAAAAATACACACCAACAGTTTGATTAAGCTATAAGCTATGAGTTATTAAAGAACAACAATTTTTCTCTTTGTTAATTAGGGGAGAAAAGGCATCCAATTGTCAGATCCTTTCAAGCACTGACACTAGATTTTCAAACATGGCTTCTAACCTTTGGGTTCAAAGCAGTGATTAGAGTCAAACTTAGCCACCAAATATAGGCTTTTGACCTTGATATCCTAGGCCCTCAAATCACAAATAAATAAATAAAAATTAGCCTAACTCGTTTGCTTTAGTTATCATTCTTTTAAAAAATTTACTTTGGTGTTTTTGGAATTTAGAAAAGGAAGAAGCTCATGAGAAAAAAAACAAGAGAACAGTTGAGTTTATGCACCAACCAAATGATCCAGCTGTCAGAGAGCGGCAGCATATGCTACTTATAGTTTGCAACTTCCTGTGACATCTATGCTCAATCATACAGACTAAGGCTTCAACATGGGGGGTTTCAAAAACTACACTTTCAACAAACGAGCCAAGCAGGACATTTCACCTTGATACTAGATTTACATACATCAATCAATTACTTAAAACAACATATAGTACCTATACTTCAGCACAACGGTATCTAATTCTAACCTTGGGTAGTAACACGAGATATGACAGAACTAGCTGCCTGTACTAGTGTAAATGAAATGGATATTGGCCCTTTATGGCTCTCAATTCTAGTTACTGGCCTAGATATGCTCTGCAACCTAAATTCCAGCAAACATATAGGATCTTCGAGTTGAAAAAAAGTACCATCAAATTTAAACTGAATAGCAAAGTAGTACATGGATAGACCTCACTGTCTCTACGTATTTGTGCAATCTTCTTGAAAACAAATAGGCAACATTACTATGGCCCTATTTGTTTAGGTTTAGGCTTTTGCTTATAGCTTAAAAGCTAACATTTTGGCTTAAGCAGCTTTTAAGCCAGTCAGAGTGTTTGGTAACCTGACTTTTTATGGTTTTTGAGCTATGACTTATTGTTAAATTGTCTATAATACCCTCGTCGGCAGGCTGCCCTTGGGCTGTCATCAGCCTCGCCGCCACCCAACCTCCCAACCTCTAGATTTGGACATGGGGCAGCACATTCGCCGTGCCCACAAATGGGGTTGTCAGCTGAGGGAGGGGCGAAGGAGGTCGGGGGTGGCGGAGGCCTGGGGAGAAGGACGACGGCAGAGGGAGGAGGCCAGGTCGGCTGCGCGGGAAGAGGGGTGGTGTAGCGACCGGGAGGCAGCAGAGAGAGGTGTCACCGGAATGGGAGGCTGGGTCGGCGGCACAGGAAGAGGGACGACGTAGCGACCGGGAGGCGGCGTGGAGGGGGAGGCCGGGTCGGTGTCACGGGAAGAGGGGCGGTGTAGCGACCGGGAGACGGAGGAGATAGGCTTCGCGGAGGGAGAAGGCTGGGTCAGCGTCACGGGAAGAGGGGCGGAGTTGCGTCAAGAGGCGACGGAGAGAGGCGTCGCGGAGGAGGAGGCCGGGTCGGAGGTGCGGGAAGAGGGGTGGTGTAGTGACTAGGAGGCGATGGAGAGAGGTGTTGCGGAGGGAGGAGGCCGGGTCGACGGCGGGGGAGAGGGGCAGTGTAGCGACTAGTAAGCAGCGGATTGAGGCGTCGCGGAGGGAGGAGGCTAGGTCGGCGGCGCGGGACGTGGATGACGACCTAGGGGCATGGAGGACGGAGGCACCAGTGAGGAGGAGGACGACGCTTGGAGACGTGGTCGCCAACGTCTGGCAACGACAAGGATGCAACCATGGTGGGGGCGGCGCAAACCCTACTCGCGACTTGCGAGAGAGGAGGCGGGCGAACGGGTTGGAGAGGGGAGGAGGAATGAGAGAAAAATTGAAGGGTTTTTCTTTTATATACGGATGTTATTGGTGGGTAATTTCGACAAAGTTGAGTGATAAATGGCTATTTCCAACACGTAAAAGCAAAAAAAAAAACACTCCTCAATTGGCTTGTGGTTTATAGGCTTAAAGTTGGTAAGACTTTTTATAAGCTAGTTGAAAGAGCCATTGTTTGTTTGGACTTTGACTTTTTTTTTCTTTTAAGTTGAAGAAAAAACCCAAACAAACAGGGCCTAACTTGGGTTCAGTTAACCCTCTCCACATAATTACACTCGTATCGTATAAAAAAATGATTTTTTTTCGTAGAAGATGATCTGCGATTGAGTAGCATCACGTGTAGGGGCCTGAATAGCATATGACATGAAAGGGAATAGGAATTTTATGACACCCAGAATTAAAATCGACGCGGAGCTACTTTCGTATTGTATACTGCACTATGTGCCTACGTGGTTGAGCATCATCTCGGGGAGCGAAATCATTACAGTCTGGATGAGCCTACCTAATGCCAATATAAAATGCAGCCCTAGATTCTAGTTATCAATCAAATTGCAAAAAGAAGCACCATGTGCATATAAATGGCGCTTAAATGGAAGACTAAGACAGATGTTTGGTAGGAATTCCTTATGGATTAACTAGAATGTGGTTAAAATTTAGAAATAGCGATAAATGATGTGCTCTTAATCAAACATTCAGGAAGTGTGTCTATGAAGATCAAACACGTAGTTTCGTTTAGTCGACAAGAAAAGGATGGATAGTACGGCAATAGATAAAGACTCTTCCAGCTAGCAATACCAAGGGCCCTTTCTCTTGGAAAGATCTGGAAATAAGACTAGTGAACAATACGTTAACAAGTGTCAGCGAGAACACCAGAGAATGACAATCAGAATGTAAAGCATTATAACGCTAGCCTTCACTAAAACGCAGTACAGATTGGAAACAAAAGGTGATACTGGAGAGCAATGATAGTCCAGGACCTGATCAATTTCTTATGCAGAATGTAAATCAGCATAACAGTGACCTTCACCAAAAGGCAGTACAAATTGGAAACAAAAGGTTACACTGGAGCATAATGAGAGTAGGATTTTTTAGCACGCGATCAAGTTCTGATGCAGGATTCATGCAATCCATTGGATTTATGCATGTTTAGGAAATCATCTATTTACTCCTAAAATGTGATATAATGTCTTATAATGTCTTATGACTAGCATTTGGTATTTTAGATTTTAATTATTAATAATTTAAGAGTCTGTTTGAGGTAGAGGATACTTATAGATAAATTTAAGGGCTGTTTTGCATTGGATGATTTAAACTACTCTCTCTCTCTCTATTAAAAAGCTTAAATGGGTTATGCATGCTATGAATTTAGGGAAGCAATTGCTGCATTTATATATTAAACCAAATGTACATGGAACACATAAGCCCAAACTAAACACAATACGGTACTAATGCTAGACTAATACAATTTTATATCCTTAACAATGCACAAGCTAAAGAGTCTCAACTTTTCCAAGCGCATTAGTGCAATACTTTCCTTAATGTATCAAATTCCAAAACTGTAAGCATTCAAGTCATAATCAAAATAAATACTATATGTAGAATTTCAGTTTGTATATTCTCTTACAAAGGAATTTCAGTTTCATATCTTATTTGAAAAAAATAATTTTAATTTCATATAATGTGGTTTTGATTTTTGAATTGTTCAAGGTGCATAGCTATGAAACGTCCTTATGTATCTACTGAATATTTCTATAGATATGCCCAGTTACAAAATCTAGCAAGATATCACACTGCTGTCAAGACATTAGAATTTGGCCGCGCTGCTACAGTGAAACATAAATACAAGAAATTGAATGGCACCAACCGGGTTGTGACAAAGGATGATTAAAAAATTAGGAAACAAATAAGCAATTCATGGATTCAGTGGATTGAATTTTGGACTGGTCAGCAGAAATTGAAGGACTGAAGGGGTCCAGTAATCTCACCTTTCAATATGGAAATCTTCTCTGGATCCTTCACTTAATCTTTTAGTTTTCTAAAAGTTTATTTTGAATCTCAGTTGCTTAGAACACAAACTTCAGCAATACCAACACCAACAGTTAAAGCACAATCATAGTTAATATTCCCTATCATGTAGTGCATGCTTCCATAATATAATAACCAATTCAATTTCATCCGAAAAAAGCAGCATACATTCACCACCTGGCAAAGATTCCATGGGCCAGTCCAACTCGTACAAGCCATCTGCCATTGTCATTTTTTTATTTCATTTTTTAAATGATATTTTAAAGTTAACCTTTTACAAACTTTATTTTCAATTCTGACATTTTTAATCATATCATAACGCGAGGCGTGATCAAAACATGTTGTCACGTCATAGTCCTCGGCGTGGCAAAGACTGCCACAAAAGCCCTCGCACACACGCCGTGCCAGTGTGGAGGGCTTGCGTGGCCGTTGTCACGCCCACACTCATGGCGTGACAAGTTTGTCTTGTCATGCCACTCGAGTTGGCGTAACAATGCCAGCTATTTTTTTTAAGGTGTTCTCAGATGAAGAAATATTACGATTATTGCGCAAGATACGTGGACCATTTTGTAAGAAAGATGAAATTTTAATGCACAAGTTCACTATTTTATGTGGCCATGTACATCATTCTTAGCATTGGATTTTGCACGAACATCTATTCCAAAAATTTAAACCTAATTTGATATAGCAAGAATTGAACTGTGCTAACTAAATGCACAATCCTAGGCAGTAGATCTTTTTTTGAACTTTCGATGTTCTTAATTTGAATGAAGAGGCGGATGAATAGGCACACACATCCCATCCTATTGCAATGATAGGTTGTGATCGTCATCACTTAGGTGTTGAAGACCATTTAGTGCCCACTTCCAGAACACGCCTTTTGGACCTTTATTTTTATGCTATTTCCTGCCTTGATACGCAAAGAATTGAATGCTAAAAGAACGAGATTTGAAGTCGGCTTTACAACGCAGTTGCGAATTGAAATAGCTTTTATAAAAAAGTTGCAAATTACACGACGCGTGGGGTTTGGCTACGTGCATAAGGAACAACATCATGCACGATGCAATAAACCGAAATACACCTACGATACATGTGTGACTTTTTAGAATGGAAGTATAGTTGATTGGAACAAAGTTCATTAGTTTTGGTGGCCCATCGCTCCCTTCCCCTTGTCTCCTTGCTTCCTGTAGCGGTGGCGGTTAGCCTCAAAGTCAGTCATGTCCTGCGAGATGGGATGGATGCTTGAATGATATTAGGATAAAACAACGTCAGGCCAAACTAATAATTGTGATGCATATTGAATATAAGTTACCTCTACGATCCGGAGTGCGCCTGAGCGATGGGGAGTGGTAGTACGGTCGACAGTCTCACTTGCAGGAGCCTTCCCCTTGTTCGCCGCCCTATTGGCTCTGTCGTACTCATATGCTTTCTTGGGCTCGTCTGATGCCATTTCAGTCAGGTCGGGTTTGGGTACGTAAGGTGTACAATGCTTGAAGGTCTCGGCTCGCATCGCATAGTTCAGCATGTACTGCTGGATGAACGCCCTATCCTACATGTTCGGGTCGTTGATCCATTGGAAAAAGTTGCATTGCATCTCTGGCTGCTGTTATGCACGGGTGTAGTTAGGGATTTGTGTAATGGAACTTAAGATGTGAAAAATACTTGTGTGTGCAAGACACACTTACGAGGTGGTGGCCGCACGTGTAGTACGCCCGAGCGGCCGTCACTAGGTGTCTGGATTGGATTATCTTAGCCTATAGTTTGTACACACATTGCAGGCGTAGGAACTCCGGTGATACTAGCGCATCCTTCATAGATTTATCATGGAATGGTTTAGCCCTCTCGGTAAGCTACTTCTGCTTTCGCAGTATCCTCGCGTACAAGCTCGCCGAGTCCTCCATCTTCTTCCTCTTAGTTGTGTGAACGAAGCTTTGGTGTAGTGTTGGGTGTTGTTGTGCAGTGTTTTCCCCCAGATCTCTTCCACATCTTTTTATAAGTGGATAGGGTGTAATGTTCATGGTGGAGGGAGAACACACAAGAGATTGCTAGCTCCTTTTTTTTGTTTGCATTGAGTCACATTTACCTTTGCGTGTGCGTTCCTGTTTTTCACTTAAACCCATTAGATCGGCACATAGACGAAATATTCTAGCTTAGATCATTACTTAGCTTTACAACAACTTGAGTCTCAGTTTGCATAGGCTATACACTTACCTTTCCAAGCTCCACCTACACCCGTTTTGTGTACTCCCTTGCTTTTGGTTACGCTCATACATTACTGGGTTGTGATCGTTCGCTGCCATAAGTGTCGTTTTGTCGTCCTTATTTCACATTGGAATGGTAAGGTTGTCTTGTTTTCAGGACATTGAGTTGCGAGCATAGAGAGATATTTTTGTTTTACTAACAGGATATAATCTTGCTTGTTGTTTGTGAGTGATTGCCATGTCAGGGCACGAGGAGGATCCACCTAATCCGGAGGCACCGGTTACGTGGATGGAGTACACTTGCTTACGAGATGCTACAGAAGCAACTTCATGATGGTGATAATGGTGTGCGCGACGAGCTCGAAAGTTCAGACTGAACTGAACAACCTCGGGGACGAGGCTACGCATGTCAGAACCCGGGATTAATATCCCAGATCCTCTGTGCATTTCTGAACTAGTCCCATGATCAGTAGCTAGTTCACACAGTAAACAAATATGGTAACAAAATTCATATCACAACTTTATTAATAATCAACAGAGTTTATTACAAAGAGGCTTACAGCCAACAATAAAGAACATAGCGGAAGACGAAAAGTAGTAGAGTCCAGCAATCTTCCACAGGCAATCGACTGGGGTAGCGGCCTAGTCGTCGAGATCCACATCGGTAGTAAAGTCCTTCTCCTCTGAAATTTTGTTTGCATAAAGCAAGTATGAGCACAACTTCCGTGTTCGCAAGTTACACCTGTCAAGTAACAGAATGACATGCATATATGGATGTAACAATAGAAAGGCTTATTGGTTTATTTGCATAAAGCAACATTTCTTTTAAATACTGGTACTAAGTTCCAAAGCAGTTATTTTATAACTAAAATTTATAAAATTCTCAATTTTATAGTCAGATAACATTCACACATGAACGGTGAAGGATACCCTCCTATCACATGGCTTCCTGCCCAATTCCCATCTGGATAAACCAGTTTTGAAGAAGTCTTTTTCAAACAAAAACCAAAGTCTAACTTTGAGTAGTTCTGCTAGCATGTCCATAACCGCGGACACGGCTATTCGAATAGTTTTACACTCTGCAGAGGTTGTACAGCTTTACCCACATGACAAGACTTCTCTAGTTTGTCCGGCATATATCTATGCCACCGCTCACTACCTTTGGTAAGCGGTCTAGAGCACGTGTCGAGGCCTTTACAATGTTCTGTCTTAATGTATTTGTGCCCGCTAAGGTTTCGCTGCCATTGGATCGCCATCCTCCAAAGCCCTCCTGCGCGGATGGGTCTCATCGTCGACCAACACCCATACCAACAACATAGCACCAATGACACTAAGACATCACAAATTATTTAGCCAAGTCCCGACCCATACTTGGGACATGTGGTGGTACGGTAAGGCGTAGCATCATGCGCTCGAAGACCGGTCCTTAACTAACTTGGGCGACTTTCCATAAAAACCACTGGGCCTTAACCCTAACCAAATTAAGCCCGTGCATAAACCTGCACCCACCAATCATCCATTTCGCCCAAGTCCAAATCCATTTTTATTTTATTTCATTTTTCAAAGTCATAAACTTCCATAACATTCCGATGCCATGGATACCATCTAAACAACAATTGATTTCTGGCTGAAATTCCCAAAATAAACATGTTTGGTCTATAAGCATGGCTAAGCATGATTTTTCTCAAAATGCTCTAGTTCATACTTATCGTATCAACTATGTTTTATCTATGGTGACAATATGTTTGCTTCAATTATCCAAGTTGGTCATACAAAGGATTTTAGGCATAACTATACATTTAAAACGGAATTTAAGATACTGATATAAATGAGCATGCAGTAATAATTTAAAACAGAATATACACAATTTAAAATAATGGGATTGATATGATCAAGGGTATAACTTGCCTTGCTTGATGAGGTGGCGTTGTTTTTCTTAACGGGTCACCTTAACAGAACGTCTGGTGTTGAGGTGACGTTGTTTTTCTTAACAGGTCACCTAGTACTCACAAGTACTATCTTCAGGTAGTCCAAGTGTACGCTCACGATGATCATACAATCAAAATCATTCCTCTTATGTTGTTCTTCAATCGGCGTCGAAATCTGATTCTCCGAAGTCGTCGAAATCTAATCGTGAAAATACGACCAAATTCAAATAAAATTCAAATGACAATTCAAAAGAACTTCAAATTAAAATAATTTGATTTAGTTAGCTAAATTACAATTTTATACAAATTTTGCAACTTGAATCACCCAAATCGGAGTTTGGATGCAAAAGATATGAAATTTAGAAGTTTGAAATTACATGAAATAATAAATTAGGGTTTAAAGGAATTATTGATCAAATGGACTTAAAATTAAATAATTTTGGTGTAGTTGGCTAGATCTTGATTTTATATGAAATTAGGAATTTGAATCGACGAAATCGGAGTTCGTATGAGGGAGAACGAACCCCGGGAAGTTCTAAATCTAAATAAACCCTAAAATCAGATTTTATTGAATTTTCCGAATTATTTTTCTAAAGGAAAAGGCTTTATTGCGCAATGATGATGTCAGCAGGGAATTTCTTTTCCCGGCCGAATTAAATTTGTAAAGAAAAAAAATGAAATCAGCCACTGACATGTGGGACCCACATGTCAGTGACTTGGCTCACGGTGAACCAGGTTCACCGAGCCCAAGGAATCTGGTGCGGGTGGACCGTGCGCATGTGGCTTGACGTGGCGCCACGCGGGCGAATGCGACGACGTGGCGCCGAGGTGGCAAACGCGGTGGCGCCGAGGTGGCGATGCCACGTAGGAAGTGACCGGCGGTGGCTCGGGTGCCTAGGGCGCCGGCGGACGGCGGCCCGGCGAGGTCCGGCGAGGGTGCCAAAAGAAAGAGGAGATCGCGAGGGTGGTGACGCTTACCACGGCGGCGCTCGGGCACGGGAAGGTCGCCGGCGGCGTCGCAAAGAGCGGCGCGCGGCGGTGGTTGGCGCGCGCGACGAGCTACCGTGGTGCTCCGGCGAAGGCGGCGCAAGCACCGGGTCGCGGAGGGGCGGCGAAGCTGGTGGCGGCGACGGTGGGGACGCAGCGGCGATGGTGGCGGCGCTAGAGGCGGCGGAGTGAAGTTCGGCCGGCGGCGAAGAAATGCCAACTCCGCGCCGAGAGCGAGGAGGAGGAGTGGCGGCGCGCGGTGATGAGCGGCGAGGCGGTCCTGCGCGCTTTATAGGGGTCGAGGGGACCGGAGCGAGGAGATCACGCGCAGGAAGGCGACGGCCGCTTGGCGAAATCCGGTGATCTCGCGGACGGAGGGCAACAATGGGAATGGAGGCGGCGTGATGAGCGGGAGTCATTGCGTGCACGGGCGCGGAGAAAAGGGGGGAGATGGAGGCGCTGACGGAGCTCCGTGCGCGCTAATGGCGGCGGGTGCGGCGCGGCTGCGAGGAAGGAGGGCGCGGGGTAGAAGATGGGTGCGTGGCCGTCGGATGGGGATCCGACGATGGGGAGAAGTGAGGTGGCGTGGGGGATTTGGATGCCGTCCGATGGGGATCGGGCGGTGGGGGCGAGAGAGAGGAGAGAGGAAGGAGCGATTGGGCCAAATGGGCCAGTGGCGCGGTGGAAATGGGCCGTACCGAGTAGGTTTCGGCCCAAAGGGTTTTTAGGGATTCTAAATTAGTTTTTCAATTGATTTAATTTAGATAATTAGAAAAGGGCTTTAGAAAATAGCAAAATGAACCCAAAAATTATGAAAAAATTCACAAAAATTCCCTGAGGCATTTTGGACTTTAATAAAATAGTTCCAACTTATTATTGGTTATAGTTTTTGCAAATAAATTATTTTGGCTTTAATATAATTAGGAAAAAGCTTTTGAAATTTCCAGAAAATTCTATAAATTAATTAAATTTTCATTTTTCAGATCCAACCAAATAAAACTTCAAGAACTTCAAATAAATTTTTACTTTTGACTTTCAAAACTTCAGAGATTCAAATAAAGCAATCAAACTCTGGCAAATTCTCAGAAAAACCAGTAAAATACTAGTTTTTATTTATTTTTATTTTGGTAACAACACTTTGGGATGTTACAAACTAACCCCCTTAAAAGGAATCTCGACCCCGAGATTCGGAGTGGCTAGAAAGAAAACTGGGATACAAGGTTTTCAACTGGAGTTGTTGTCGTCCACATCCTGCTCATCATCTGACAGAATTTGAGTTGTGACATTGTACAGATGTCCTCGTCCAGAATTTTGCAGCTTCTTGTTTGCTTGCATGATGTCGACTTGTGGTTGATCTGGTTTGTCGCTCACGCTTCTTTGGACATTTACTGGTGAAATGCCCAACCTCATGGCAGTTGAAGCATGTGATGCCCGCAACATAGGATGGGTCCTTCTGTGCCTGATCACCATCAGATGTGTTGGAGGGCTCCAAGTTGGTTGGGTTGTCTCCGCTGGTATCGGAGCTTGTCTTGATACGATGAAGTCCTTCCGCTTTCGGAAAGCTTCCGAGTTGAACTTCGCGCACCATTCTTCTCTTGCGATTCTCCATCTCGCTGCTTGCCTTCTGACGAATTGCCTTATCGACTAGTTGTTGGAAGTCGAGATAATCTCGGGAAATCACCGCATGCGGACAGATCATCATTGAGTCCTTCAAGGAATCTTTCTTGCTTGTCTTCATCTCTCGTAACATCTTCCGGTGCGTAGCGTGCCAGTTGATTGAACTTGTGCAGGTACTCATTCACCGAGAGATTGCCTTGACGAAGTGTGCGGAACTCCTTTTTCTTGAGGGTCATCATGCCGGAGGGAATATGTGCATGGCGGAAAGCTCGCACAAATTCATTCCAGGTGATGGCTTGAGCATCAGCATGTGAGATGTTGAAGTTGTCCCACCATTCGGAAGCTGGACCCATGAGCTGGTGTGAAGCGAACAACACCCTCTCACGATTGGTGCACTGAGCAATATCCAATTTCTTACTAATCGCTCGGAGCCAATCATCTGCATCCATGGCTCTGTGCTGCTTGAATAAGTCGGCGGACGCATCCTCATGAATTCTGACATACTGGTCCTTTGGGGTGGTGGAGTTGGAGTTGGGGCAGAGCTTGCCCGCTTGGATCGTTGTTGATGGATCGAGAGCAAACTCGATCGACGGTTTTGATTGGCCATCATTTGTTGCCATTCCAATCCATTGATTGCTGGTGGTGGAATTGGGGCATTTCCATCATCGTTGGTGTTGGTTCCACTTCCGGAGCGATGAGTGTTCACCATCTGTTGGTTACTCCATAGGTTTTAGAGAATGAGACAAAGGATAGGAAAGAAGCAAAGAAGAAGAACTAAGGGAATAGAGCGAAACAACACTCCCAAACAAAAGAACCAACAGAAAAGCTTTTCAGAACAACTTTACAAAATGTTCTATCGATTGAGATTCTTAAGTTGGTTTTTATTGGCGTTTTGTGAAGGATTTTAGCACCATCGCTGTCCGATTAAATGAACTTACTAAAAAGGGTATTGAATTTGTGTAGGGGTGGCGCAAGAAAATGTTTTTGCTGAACTTAAGAAACACTTGATTGAAGCACCATTGCTTGTTTTACTTGATTTCATAGGAAATTTTGAAATTGAGTGTGATGCTAGTGGACTTGGTATTGGCGGTGTTTTAATGCAAGAGGGTAGATCGGTAGCTTATTTTAGTGAGAAACTGAATTGTGCTCAATTGAATTATCCGGTCTATGACAAAGAGCTTTACGCGTTAGTGTGTGCTGTAGAAACTTGATAATACTATTTATGGTCTAAAGAGTTTATTATTCATTCTAATCATGAGGCATTAAAGTATGTGAAGGATCAAGCAAACCTGAACCGTAGACATACCAAATGGGTAGAGTTCATTCAGTCGTTTCCTTATATTGTGAAATATAAGAAGGGAAAGGAAAACGTGGTTGTTGATGCTCTTTCTCGGAAAAGTGTACTTTTGAATCGCTTAGATGTGCAAGTTCTTGGTTTAGAGAGTTTGCGTGATTTATGTGCTAATGACCATGATTTTGCTATTCCTCATGTGCATTGCAAAGAGGGAAAGGTTGGGAAAAATATCATTTACATGATGGGTTTTGTTTCGTGTTAACAAATTATGTGTTCCAGATTCGTCTGTGCGTTTGCTTTTATTGCAGGAATCCCATGTAGGTGGATTGATGGGACATGTTGGACGTGAGAAGACGTTTTCTATGCTAAGCGATCACTTTTATTGGCTTAAGATGAGGCGAGACGTGGAGAGGTATGTTCAGCGATGCATTACTTGCCACAAGGCGAAATCAAAGTTGAATCCACATGGTTTGTATACCTCTTTACCTGTTCCCAATACACCATGGGAAGATATTAGTATAGACTTTGTTTTAGGACTGCCTAGAACTAAGAGGGGGAGAGATTCTATTTTTATCATTGTGGATCGATTTTCGAAGATAGCACATTTTATTCTTTGCCACAAGAGCGACGATGCGTCGTATATTGCTGACTTGTTTTTAAGGGAGATCGTGAGACTACATGGCGTGTCGTGCACCATTGTGTCAGATCACGACGTGAAGTTCATGAGTTACTTCTAGAAGACGCTTTGGGGGCAAACTGGGGACGAAGTTGTTATTTAACACAACTTGTCATCCTCAAACTGATGGTCAAATAGAGGTGGTGAATCGTACACTTTCGATGCTACTCCCAACCATGATCAAGAAGAATCTACGAGAGTGGGAAGATTATTTACCGCACATAGAATTCGCTTATAATCGGGTCGTGCACTCCACTACATAGATGTGTCATTTTGAGGTGGTGTATGGCTTCAAGCCCTTTACACCGTTTGATTTGCTGTCGCTTCTAAGTCAACACCTTGCTCATATGGAGGCGTCAAAGCGAGTTGAATATGTGAAAAAATTGCACCTCAAGACAAAAGAAGGTCAAGTACTATGCTGAGAAGGCGAACAAGAAAAGAAAGAAGATGATTTTTCAACCCGGTGATTTGGTTTGGGTACACTACCGCAAGGATCGCTTTCCAGAACGACGCAAGTCAAAATTGATGCCACACGGCGATGGACCTTTCAAGGTGCTTGCGAAGATAAATGACAATGCCTACAAGATAGAGCTTTCTGGCAATGACTATGGCGTGAGCTCTACTTTCAATGTCGCTGATTTATCAACTTTCTTTGGGAATGACGATCCAGCGTCGAGGACGACGTCTTTTCAAGAGGGGGAGGATGACAAGGGCATCTCTAGTTTTCCATCTTCACAAGAGCAAGATATCACTTTAGAATTGACTAAGGGGCCAATTACTAGAGCACGTGTCAAACAACTTCAACAAGAGGTGAACTCACTCCTAGCTGAGCATAATAATATGTTTGATGAGAATTTTATACTGCCTAAAGCTTATTTTTATGTGTGCTCAGATTTGATGAACAGAAACAAGATAATGGAGGAATTATGGCTATCAAGACTTGTCTGCTTATGCATAAAATGATGAACCCCAAGAGGGAGGTGTGGGAGAAAGGGAGCCCATCAAATGAGGAGACCAAGGCACTGGCCCATGGCCCATGCGGCCAAGGAGGAGACCAAGGCGTTGGCCCCAAGGAAGCAACCCCAAGTCGTGGCAAAAGCCCAAGAACCAAGAAGGAAAAGCCCATGCAGAGGAAGCAAAGGAGGCCCAAGGCATGAACAGTGTCGTGACCAGTAAATCCAAATAATATGCTTTAGGAATTAGGAGTATGGATCGGTTTCTTAAAAACCAAATAGGAATTAGTTTCAGCTCCTTTGGCCGAAACCACTTCAGCCGGCCCTAGGCCGAGCCTTGCGTGAGAGAGGTGGGGGCGCCCTTAAATATCCCAGCACCCCACTTGTATTCATTAGACCACTTTATGCATAAGAATTGAAACATAGTTATTGTTTGTTCTTTCAAAACCAGAGTTCATGCGAGGACTTTGAGAGAGGATTAGAGTTTCCATTGATTCATTCTGCAATCCAAGGTCAAGCCGTCATTCCATTGCGAATTGGGGACTTAACATTCATTGCTCATGGTCTCGCGATGATCAATTATCCGGTGTGTTTTGGACATTTTTCAAAGAGTTGAGGGTGCGTGCATGGGTGCAAGTGTTCAGCTAGCGACATCGTTTACTCCACATCAATTATCCATGGTTCCTCACTAAGAAGTTCGAGCCTCCCTGCATCATGGAGTGTGTTCAATTTTGAAAAGGTAATGTCGCAGTGTGTTGTTACTTCTGTCTGAAAAGGAAGCGTGGGACAGTTTGGTCATTTATGTCTGACCAATTTGAGTCTAAGTGTGTTATCTTTTTGGTCTGAAAAGCTGACGAGGTAGAGTGTTGTCACCTCCCTCCGAAAATTTTGCGCGACAGAGTCTTGTCTTTTCGACTGAAAAGCTAGTGTGGTATAGTGTTGTCATGTCCCTCTAAAAAGTTTGCACAGCAGAAAGTCTGGCCTTTTCGATCTAAAAGCAGGTGCGGCAGAGTGTTGTCATGCTCCTCTGAAAAGTTTACGCTGCAGTCTGGTCTTTTCGATCTAAGAAGCTGGCAAGGTGGAGTATTATCATTCGATCTGAAAAGGTGGCGACAGAGTGTGGTTATTTCCATGTGAGTAGCCTGCACGGCAAAGTATGGTCTTGGCTATCTAAAAAGCTAGCGAGGGAGTGTTTCGGTATATTCTGGGGGTGGGTCCTGTCATGCCATGGTCACTGGTGTGGTGTAACCGTGCCATCATGCCAGTGGGTGGGTAATTCCAGTGGTGTTACAAGCCAGGTCCCCCTTCTGGTGCTAAGTCTTGTGACGCCAGGGCTCCTGACGTTACAATAGTAGTCTGTCACGCCATAGGCACTGGCGTGACATAACCGTGTTGCCACACCAGTGCATGGGAAACTCCAAACGCATTGCAAGATAGGCCCCCGCTTCTAGTGCTAAATCCTGTTACACTAGGGCTCCTAGCGTGACAGTAGTAGTCTGTCACGCCATGGGAACTAGCGTGACATAATCATACTGCCACGCTAGTGTGTGGGCAACTCCAGGCGCGTTGCAAGCCAGGGTCCCCTATTTTGGTGCTAAGTCCTGTCACGTCAGGGCTCCTAGTGTGATAGTACTAATTTGTCACACCATAGACACTGGCGTGGCAGTATCTCTGCCAACGGAAAACAACCACATGTATGCATATATCCATTTCATTCGATAGGATAGACAACCTACAAGCATATATGCATATATTTACTCATTCAATTATCCATTCAAACATCAAGATGTATGCATATATTTACTCATTCAATCACTCATTCAATCATTTCATTCAACAACAAAGAGAACTAAGAAGCAGGTATACACATATTCATTCATTTAATCATGTATTCAATCGGATCATTCTTATTAGCTATTCATGTATGCATATCCTACCTTTGCTTTCATGAACAAACTATTTTCAACGTAGCCCGCAGTAAATGAGCAAGACCATCCTTTTAATAACTTATTGACGCTACATCAACAAACCTTCTATCTAAAACAGTCAGAGTCACAGCAAGACCGAAACATTTTAACTACAACAACAAATATGTCATATCCTTCATCCTTGTCACATTTCCTTCAAAGTGGTCACACAAGCATCACCACTCATCGATGATTTCATGATAAAAAACAATGCCAATTCAG
Organism: Ampelocalamus luodianensis; assembly: GCA_036346255.1. Lineage (NCBI taxonomy): Eukaryota > Viridiplantae > Streptophyta > Magnoliopsida > Poales > Poaceae > Ampelocalamus > Ampelocalamus luodianensis. The sequence continues at coordinate 15,047,400 of CM070621.1, read as the reverse complement.
ATATAATCATCTAGAAGTGCAGATACAATGCACTAAGAAGAACTGAAGCAAATCAAGCATATCCTATAGCGCCAAACTCATGGCAAAGTATTTGCTCCCAACAAGTAAAACCATCTGAAGCTCACCGTGCATCACCATCCATTCAAACATTTCATTGTACTAAATCATTCATGCATGAATGTATTCATTACATCACTTGCGCTTTCGAAGCGTATCCATTCTCGGTGTGAACCTAGAAGCTCGATGTTCGCCACGCATGCCCTCGGACGACGTTGACTGAAGTAATGTCCACGTGATCACGATGTTTACAGCGTGGAGGTGTGGCTTGAGTCGGCTGCATCGGGGTCGGTGAACCAACAAGGTCCGATATGACCATCTCGTCAGGCAACCTGGCGTCCACATCGTCGCCGCCGTCGCCATCCTCCCTCTCCTCTTCATCGTGTCATGCGGCCGAAGCGGATGTCGTTGTGCGTGACAATGTTGCACGCGAAGAGCCACTCCGAGCCGGGGCAGGTTGAACAACATCTCCCACCGTGGTGAAGTTCATTTTAGTTGCCATTCGTCGGCATCGACGGCAAACCATCTACAAGGCAAAAACAATATAGTAAGAATCCGCCACATGGAGATACATTTTCTATCAAAGCTTACAGAGTAGAGGTGCATCTAGTTTTTCAGCACTGCAAAAGACAAACAATGAGATACAACAAAGAAGGAATTCTAGAAGAAAAGTTGCGACAAAGTAAGTCCACAACATCACTTTGCACAGATGACTCGTCAACCAGTAAATCCTGTAAGTACATGATGTTGCTTTGTTGTATTGGATATGTAAATATGACATTTTTCCAAACAAGGTGTGTACAATACAACTATTATAATTTCCAAGAACTGCATTGTATTCACAAGACCCATTTTGATGAAATGCTACTTAAATGTGCACACTAGTTGTTATTGGGTATATAACTGTAGGAAATGGAACTACTAAAAAAATCAAAAACAACATAGCTCATTTTTTTCTTTTTTACAAAATTGGAGCCTGATTTGAAGATTCTACTTTGTCAACTTTAGGAAAGTGATGTGTTCACAATTCCAACTCTTCGTACTTAATGCGTGAAGATTCAATCTAGGGACTACATCCTCAAATGCATGCATCGACGAGATCTCACTCATTACACTTTGAAGAATCTAGCCTTCCTCAGAGGAGAAAAGCGAGCGGACGCTTCGTTTTTGGTCGAGCTCCAACCTTCGTCGGACTCAACGTCACGGATTGTTCCATCTCGAAACAGGTCCTCGTAAGTTTGTTGTTCATTACAACGCCATTGAAATCAGTCGCAATGTCACTAACATGGTACGACGAAGAAACAGGCACGGGAGACAAATCCACCAACCGGGGGGGCATCGTTGTTTAGACCGACGCAAATGACCTATTGGGACGGTTGCTCCTCCATTGGGGGCCTTGCGAAGTTCAACGACAGATTCAAGTTCCTCCATGGTGTCATTCACCACATTACAATTCTTTCGCACATCCTAGCCGGTGGTTGTACTCTCCACCACAACCTCCAACGACCGGGCCTGAGATGCGAGCACAACCTCTTTGTATGTGACCCAATCATCGTCATACGAGATTGGCATCAACAAAGCATGCACATTTGAACCTCTATTCGGACAACGACATCGGGCTCACCCTAGCCAAAGGTCGACTTAATCCTCGTCAGAAGAGTTCGAAAGTAGGGTGATTCTGGAAATACAAGTACAGCCATTCCCATGCCAATAAAGTCCGCAACACTCCCCATTTAGCTAACAAGCCTATCAATAAAGACACGTAAAACTTTATCCATCTAGAGCCAACAATGCAAACAAAATATTGCAAAGTTAGTACTTTAGTAAGAATCCAGCTAAGCCAAATTTTATTGATGACAAAATTGGTTCTGAGGGAGCTAATAAGGGACTTGTTTTAATAAGTGCATTAAGGAATAGTGGTACATATAGTTCAACAGATATGAGCTAGGAACAAAGGTTCATAGGAATGGAAGGATTAATTAGGTTATCCAATGAGGATACTAATTACTACGGTTGCAATCTTACCAACTTCCATATCGTTTCTCAATTCATATTCAATACATTTCAATGAGCAGGCTCAAAGAAAATTAAACAAAGAAAAAGATGGGCCGAGAGGAGGGTTAGTTGGGTCTTAATAAAGGGAATCGCTACTAAATACCAAATGCCCATGATGCCTCATATCTGCATGATGTAGCAAAAAAAAAGGTGTTTCAAAGGGGTAAGGATTGGTGCTCCATGAACCACTTATTATTTGAAATCGTAACTACACACAATAGATAACCAATGATAAAAAAAAAGACTTGGTTTAATCAATGGCAAGTTCAGCTGAAGAGCAATTAAATACGTAATTCCTAGTTCGTGCATGTTAATTACGAAACTAACTAGCATCTTTTAGACTAGTAAACAACCCCAGTGGAGTTCATGCATGTTAATTAGGAAACTAATTAGCATCTTTCACACGATACTTCACCTCTAGATTTCAGTTCACCAAACCTACTACCAAGTTCCTATCATCATGGTTAGAAAAAACTACACTACTTCTATTTTGGTACATCCTACAAAGATGTATTTTGTTTGCACCAACATCCTATAATTGTAGCTTGTAAACCACAATATGCCAGTGTAAGAATGATCCATGCTTAATTTGCCCTTTTGTTTTGTCGGTCTTTTGGATTTATGGCATATAAAACTTGAGTAGTTAGTTGTTTCAGCTTGTTTTTTTCTATGATCAACAAACAACAATCATACATTTGGAAGTGCAAAGAATGGCAATACAGACGTCTCAAACCAACAAGACAAGGAGATGATGACCACAAGTAGGTTGACGCTTCAGACAATGGACACAACGAATCATACATCTTACTATGATCAACAAACACCACAACAAATCATACATTTGGAGGTGCAAAGAATGGCAATACAGTGCTCGATCTAGTGCCCCAAATCACAACAAACAAATTGCCCTCAAACATCAAATTCAGTCCAAACCTAAAATCCACAAGTCTAACCGATTTAATCCACAAAAAAAATAGAGGGAACGGGTGAGATTACCTTGGGGGTAATCTCCACGGGTTTACGGACTCCGATTTGGCTCCGAACGGATGGATTTGACGAGGTTGGGGGCAGGGAGGATAGAGGACTCGCGGGAGGAAGAGGGGTTTGGTGAAAAAAAGAAGAACTGGGTGGGCGCTGTCACTTAAGCCGCCACTGTCACTCCACACGTGTTGGCGTGATAAGGCAGGCTTGTCACGCCAGGATTTCTGGAGTGACAACTGCCACGCAAGCTCTCCACGTTGGCACGGCCTGCACGCAAGGGCTTATGTGGTAGGTTTTGCCACACCGAGGTTTGTGACGTGACAGCATTGTTTGGTCACGCTACGAGTAATGGCGTGTCCAAAGGGGTCAGAATTGAAAATAAAATTGATAAGGGTTTAACTTTAAAATATTATTAAAAAAGGATTAAATAAAAAAATTCTCTACCATCCTTCAAGAAAAGAGGTACCAACCGACTAAGGCTAGTCATAAACCTTGTCAGGCAGAAAGGCTATGAAAAGATGATACTATCCTGTACTCCCTTTTAGGACATGCAAACTCAAAATTACACAAGGGTACACCTAGACCTGTTTAAACCCCAGGAAAAGCCCGACCTGGCCCGACATAGGCCAAGCCCGAGGCCCAGCCTAAAGCCCGGACTTCATGTTTTTTCCAACAAAAAAATATTTTAACTCTTTTTTGAATAAATATTAATATTTAATTTATTTTGAGAATAAAAATATTTTTCATTGTTTTATTGTTATTCTCGGGCTTTTTCGTGCCGAAAATCAAGACCTGAGTCCAGAAAAATCAGGTCGGGCTCAGGCCAGGTCACTGGGCCGGACTGCCATGAACAAGTCTAGGGACACCTCACACTAACCAACTGTAAATCAACCTTTCTTAAAAAAGAAAAAAAAGCATGGCCAAGATAGGCTGGCAACAACATTCAGGCTAAACTTCTTTTCTGAATGATGGCTGTGCTCTGCTATGAATCTATTACATCTTAAGTTTATGGTGTAACTTGTTAGTGCATAGAATCTAATCTGGTAGCGGGGTGAGATGTCCTCAGTCTGACAGCTGGTTGGCTTATGTTATCAGAAATAGACTGTCGTGCTCAAACATTGTAGAAATTCATAACTGCGGGAAACTCGAGTAAATTGAAACTTTACAAAAGAAGTGAAGAACCAGCTCTTTTTAACCATAAAAAAGTAAAGTATACTACTCCCTCCCCTTGTTTAAGAATGTATAACGTTTTGGACATCGAAAGTCTCAAATATCTAACTTTTATCATTACTTTTCATATGATTATGTTAATAAAAGTTGACAAAATTATCATATTATAAAAATATTTATCATGATAAATCTAATGATACTATTATCCCATAACTAATCTAAATAGTGTTTTATATATTATTAATCAAATTTAGAGAATGTTGACCGCACGCTTTCTAAACGACGTATATTTCTGAAGAGAGGGAGTAGGTGGCAAGGTGGATTAATTGCTTAGCACATAAAAACATGTTCTTTCTCAAAACTCAGCAAAAGGAAAAAAAACTTTGCATTTCTGCGTGGGAGGGGAGAGCACCACCACCCCAACTGATGCCCAAGTTTTTAAATGCCAGGAAAAGGGCAGCAAATGAGGCTCACACTCTGTCTCAAATCTCTCGCCTCAGAACATGCACCGATGCACCAAGACATCCCCATCATAAATACCCCCCCTACCCCTCCCCACCACTGCCCTCACAACCATAATAACCTCCCAACAAATAGCCTCCACGAAACCAACGCCAACACAACACAACACAGAGCAATAGCGGCAATGGAGATAGAGTCGGTCAAGTGTGAGTGCTGTGGTCTGAGGGAGGACTGCACCCAGGACTACATTGCCAGCGTGAGAGCAAGCTTCTACGGCCAATGGCTGTGCGGGCTGTGCTGTGAGGCTGTGAGGGACGAGGCGGGCAGGAAGAAGGCTCATCCAGGGGTGGAGGCCCTGAGGGCGCACATGGCATTCTGCAGGATGTTCAAGTCCAACCCCGCCGTCAGGGTGGCCGACGGCATGCGCCAGATGCTCCGGAGGCGGTCCGGCGACATGTCGAAGCCGGACTCCTCCAAGAAGTACAGCACAGCGCAAGTTGGAGATGAATCATCTGTGTCGCTATATTGAAGAGTCTACCATCCTATGGCTTTGTAGACTGTCTAGTTCTCTTCTCAGGCTCACATCTCCTCTTCCTTTTGTAAGCTTGGTGTATGTTCTTATCATAGCAAGAATTTGGAATGTACATAAGGTTTCTTGAGAATAGATGCTAGTGTTGTTTGGCTTTGAAATGGAGTTGCCTTCTTTTGCGTTCAGAAAGCAATCATGAGCTGCTAAGATATACTTAGATAAACTAATTGGTTTCTAGTTGCAACCTAACAAAGACAGGGAAGAGGTTAGCATGTGCAAGCTACATTGTTCACACCTAAGGTCACACTGCTCGCTGTATCTGACTTGACTAGTGATGGAGATGCTACACCATCAAGGCATCCATTTATCGGTATTGCCCAGCTGGTGGTTGCAGTTGCACCGCTATACTGTGCTCTTGCCTTTGAAACACCTCTGCTTTCCAGGATTCACGTTACAGTGATCACTGACCAAAACAAGTGCTCTTTGACTGACTCTATCTCCATTCCCAAATCGTAATATTGTGATACATCATAAATGAATGGCCAAATTAGGAACAGATTGAAGATTATTTGAAGACACTAAATCTTCGTTCACATCACGACCACTCTATCAGTTCAAAACTCCTTAAGACAAACGCTAGACCATCAAGGGATCCATGTATTTCCAAGCTGCTATTTTCATTCACACCACTATGCCATGCTTAACAGAAGAAAAAAATTGCCATAATGTGATAGCTCGTAATTACTGGATAAAGTGTAACGCTCCTTGAGTGAAATTGCGAGTGTGATCATAGAGTATATCAGTTCAATTCATAGCCCAGATCTGTGAATATTGGACAGTCTACAAAACTAGGCACCTTACTGACTGTGGACTATTATTTGAATTCTAGCACATGGAAGGGATTAATTTTCTATAGGTCAATAGCTCCACGTCTTACAGGCGCAAAACTGTCACCAAAATATTTGCTGATGTGCGATGCCTAGTGCCTAACACAAATTGAGAAGACTTTAGAACCCATCACCGATGCTATTCATAGTCAGTCTTCAGAAAACAAGCAATGATATTCACAGTCATAGTTTAGCAGTAGATTTCTGTTGCAAATGGCCTAGTAAAATCTACTTCTGTCAACACCTTAAGCACGACAAACATGGGTCTATATATACACACCAAGTTTTTCAGGCGTGTTGATTTGGTTCAGACGTTGCCGTCGATACAGTTACCGCCTAAACCGTCCGCAGCTCGCAGCCGTCACTGTTGCAAACGATCACAGCAACGGCACGCACAGTGGTGCATCGCGACATGAGCGCATGTATGCACGCGCCGTGGGCGCTACGCACCTGGGACTGCATTTCGCAATGATTCCGCATGATCAAGAAAGGGACAGCCCCCTGCAAGGTTAAATAGTAGAACTCGGGATCAAGAAACACACACCTGTGCGGCTGCCTGCGCAAACCGTCGAGCACCTGGCGTGCACGATCCCCGCCCGGCCGCCCGCGGTCAGGTCGTTTCAAAACCGCCCGTTCATTGATCTCGAGACAGTGAATCAGGGAGGGGCAGCGAACCAGTGATCCGTAGCGAGCAAAGAAGAACCATGGAAAGTTTGTGGACGCCGATCGATCGACCGACACACGCATTGGCGGCAAGATCCACGGGAAAGAAAAGAATCGCGAAAGCATGATGACATCAAAGGATTGCAAAGGAAGCATCGTCACGCGAAGGGGAGGGGGTGCACGCGGTTGTCGCCGTCGCACTCGATTGCGCAATGGGAACCGCGGAGATAGGACGGACAGAGCGATCACGCCGATCAGTGAGCGTTATCTTGGAGCAACTGTGATCGAGATGGAAGCGAGGATGGTAATGCGGATTAGACGAAGGGGATAATATATGACTCGGAGAGGATCGAAACGTATTGTTTTTCTCTTCAAAAGGGACGTTTCAGCGTACGATCGAGTTCTGTTTTCCATGGATTCTGCTCACGATTTTAATATGCCAATAGCTCACAATGACAAATCCTAGTGTGAAATGCACGGACAGATTATCCAATTGAACCGACTACGTAAACAGCTTACATGTATCGAAAGATGGTCGCACTGCTTTCGTAACTATCGTAATACCTGCAAGCCTGCAATCAAGCACGAATCCCGCCAAATAATTAGGATTTTATAAAACGCCGATCCAAAAGGTGGCATCAGTAAAATACCACCCTAAAACATGTTTTAGTTTTTTTTAATCGGCATGTTCTTATTTTAACGTATTTTACGTTGCCCTTCTGTTCTTCCTCTGCTGGCCACCGCCACCCCTAAATAATTATGTTGATTTAACCATCAAAATCAGCAAAATCCCATTGATGCCACCTCGTCATCACATACAATTATTTATGGCAACAAAATCCAGAAATCTTTGCTCACATCGACATCTCCTTCTTCGCCCTTGGCATTTTGTTGCCGTGGCATTGTAGCTGTAGCATCTCCTATGCATGCCATAGCGATGTTGATACCAGACATGGCAGGATTAACGAAATGGTAAGTCGGTAATGGTGCTGATTTGGATGGTTGTATGGTTTATTTGGAATTCTGCCAACTTGATTACACTGCATCCATAAGTATGGTAATAGCTGCAATCAAGCTCAAATCCCGCCAGATAATTGGTATTTTTTTTCGAAACATTCCTCTCCATAAAATGGCTTTTACAAAATGCCAATCCATAGGATGACATCAGTAAAATACTACCCCAGAACATGTTTTAAAAGGTTTTTATTATCGACATGATTTTTATTTCAATGGTTTTTCCTTCGCCCCTTGGGTTCTTTCTTTGCTGGCCACCACCCACCGCCACTCCTAAATAATCCTGTTCACTTAACCATTGAAGAGAGAAAATCCCATTAACCCCACCTCGTCATATCCAATTATTCATGACAACAAAATTACCAAATCCTTGCGCACATCGCCATCTCCAGTAACTTCTTTGCCCTCAGCATTTGTTGTCGTGTCAATGTACGTGTGGCATCTCCGATGCATGTTATAGCGTTGTTGACACGTGAGATGGTAGGACTAACAAAATGGTAAATCGGTAATGATGCTGATTTGGATGGTTGTATGGTTTGATTTGGAATTATGCAAACTTGATTGCAACTGCTACAAGACTTATGACTTGTGAGCGCTGGTCGGCAGGAAAAAATGCCTTGGGTTTTTATGGAATTTTACTCAAAACTTGCAAGTATTACAAAAATGATTGGCCACTTTTTCATCAAAATTGATGAAAATGCCAAATCAATATTGTACTATAAACTCTACATAAGAGCATGTCATGAATGTGCCTATATAGGAAAAATATTTTCTACTCCCGGGAGTAGTTACTCCCACCTCTGATATACCACCTAAAAGAACTTGACATACTCCATTATCACTTTGGGCATACTCATATAGTAATTATAAGATACTCCAATGTGAACTACACGAAAAATTTACAAGAGAGTTCATAGTTTTAGCATATTTTATAAATACATTTATATTCGCACATAAAAATGAGTATGTCTAAAAAATTGTACATACCACCCTTGAAAATATGTAAATACCATCTATGTGATCTTATATACTCGTATACTACACATACATACTCTCAGTTGCGCAAGATACTTCTTACGTTGTGAGATATGTAATATACAAAATAAGGAGTAACTACTCCCGAGAGTAGAAAAAAAGCTTCCTAAGAAGCCTTTTTCCTACTCCCGGGTGTAGTTACTTCATATTCCGTATCTTACAATGTAGGGAGTATCTTGCGCAACCGAGAGTATGTATGTGTAGTATACAAGTATATAAGACCACCTAGATGGTATTCACACCTTTTCAGATGTGGTATGTGCAATTTTTAGATATACTCTTTTTTATGTGACATATGCTAAAAACTATAGACTCTCTTGTATTATATATATATATATATATATATATATATATATATATATATATATATATATATATATATATATATATATACGCTTCATTGCCCTCAGCATTTGTTGTCGTGTTAATGTACGTGTGGCATCTCCGATGCATGTCATAGTGTTGTTGACACGTGAGATGGTAGGATTAACAAAATGGTAAATCGGTAATGATGTTGATTTGGATGGTTGTATGGTTTGATTTGGAATTATGCAAACTTGATTGCAACTGCTACAAGGCTTGTGACTTGTGAGCGTTAGTCGGCAGGAAAAAAAATGCCTTGGGTTTTTACGGAACTTTTCTCAAAACACTAGAGGTTCAATGCAAGTATTACAAAAATGACTGGATCCCTTTTTCCTCAAAAATGATAAAAATGGAAAATCAATATTGTACCATAAACTCTACATAAGAGCATGTCATGAATGTGCTTACATATGATCTATACCGCTTCATCTCCCGTAACTTCTTTGCGCTAATAAAAAATGACTGGATCCCTTTTTCATCAAAAATGATAAAGGTTTTTATTATCGACATGATTTTTATTTCAATGTTTTTTTCTTCGCCCCCCGGGTTCTTTCTTTGCTGGCCACCACCCACCGCCGCTCCTAAATAATTATATTCACTTAACCATTGAAGAGAGAAATCCCATTAACCCCACCTCGTCATCATATCCAATTATTCATGACAACAAATTTCCCAAATCCTTGCGCACATCGCCATCTCCTGTAATTTCTTTGCCCTCAGCATTTGTTGTCGTGTCAATGTACGTGTGGCATCTCAGTGCATATCATAGCGTTGTTGACACGTGAGATGGTAGGATTAACAAAATTGTAAATCGGTAATGATGCTGATTTGGATGGTTGTATGGTTTGATTTGGAATTATGCAAACTTGATTGCAACTGCTACATGATTTGTGACTTGTGAGCGCTGGTCGGCAGGAAAAAAAATGTCTTGGGTTTTTATGGAACTTTACTCAAAACACCGGAGGTTCAATGCAAGTATTACAAAAATGACTAGACCCCTTTTTCATCAAAATTGATAATAATGGAAAATCAATATTGTACTATAAACTCTACATAAGAGCATGTCATGAATGTGCTTACATATGATCTATACCGCTTCATCTCCCGTAACTTCTTTGCGCTAATTATTTGTTGTCGTGTCAATGTACGTGTGGCATCTCTGATGCATGTCATAGCGTTGTTGACATGTGAGATGGTAGGATTAACACAATGGTAAATCGGTAATGATGCTGATTTGGATGGTTGTATGGTTTGATTTGGAATTTTGCAAACTTGATTGCAACTGCTACAAGACTTGTGACTTGTGAGCGTTGGTCGGCAGGAAAAAATGCCATGGGTTTTTATGGAACTTTACTCAAAACACCAGACTTTCAATGCAAGTATTACAAAGATGATTGGACCCCTTTTTCATCAAAATAGATGAAAATGTAAAATCAATATTGTACTATAAACTCTACATAAGAGCTCATGAATGTGCTTACATATGATCTATACCATTTTCTTATGACTAGAAAAAGTAGAGCGATAGACACATAACTAGTGAGTAGTGACCGCACTTTACATCCATACGGTTAGTGGGCGAGCCCCACGGGAGCTAAAAGAGTCGAAGAATATGACCCAAAAAAAAAGTACAAAACTCTGTTTTTTAAGCGTCCGGTATGCATCGGAGACGCACTGATTTTTTTTATATATAGAAAAGATGAGATGCACTGAAAGTTTTGCCCGAGGTGTTACACGATCATTTTTGGGTTTTAGTGATGCATGTTACAATGGGAAAGGTCGACGTCTGTCCAACCCAACGAAGGGAACCATCTGGCAAAAGCCAACATGGGCTTACATGGGCCCAAATATATCTTCCTTCAAACACCAAAGGCCCTACAGAGACCGAAATTCTCGCCTCTTCTAAAGCCCCTCGGCCTACTGGGCCCAAACTTTCCCACAGCACTGAATCATTCACCATGCAGAGGGTCTCGCACCTCGCGCTCCGCCGCCTCCTGTCGCCGCCGTCCGCCGCCGCGGCCGCTCGCCGGGCTGCGCCGGTGGCTGCGGAGGCCGTATCCGGCGGAGGGATCCCTCTCCTGCGCTGCGGCGGTGGCTCCGCGGTACGCTCCCGACCCCTCTTTAGATTTTTGGGTTTTGGCCTTGGTTCCTTCCGCATCAAGCTCTAAGCTTCCTTGGCTCGTGTGGTTTGGGCTTTAGGTGGCGGCGAGCGGCTGGAGTGCCGGCTTGGGGCTCCGCTTGGCTCGGAGGTTCTGCACCTTCGACGAGAGAGGTATAGTCAGTGGCTTCGCTTCACCGCCCCAAATCTGTGCTGTTTTGCTGTTCACGGGAAGCGTCGATGAAATGGAGTGGTATCTAAACCTGCGAGGAATGGGCGATGAAATGTACCATGTTGTCCGCTGTGGATGCCGATTATAAGACTTACGGTTCAGTTTCATGCATGTGGCTGTATGATTGATCTAGAGGGTTTAAGTAATCTAGAGGGGGTGAAGAGGCGTGATTGATCAAAGAACGCTAGCTTTCTTTGAGAAATGCCGTATGATCAGCGAAAATCCAACAGTCACTGCACTTGTTTATTTTTTCAATAACACCCTGCCCTAGTAGGTTTTAAACCCGCCTTGGCAAACAGGTAGTGGCGCCTGTAGAATTGCCTTATTGGATCTCGATGACATGGTGAATTCCGTTTCCCTGGATCATGCTTTGTCTCCACCTATTGTTATGTTACTATGGAATTATGCTGAAATCCTAATATAGACTTGTCTGAATCGAACTGAAATGATGCACAGATGACAGGGCACTTGAGGAGGAAGCTGAGAAGAAATTTGGATGGATATTGAAGATATTCTTCCTAGGAACTGCTGGCCTTGTTGGCTACCAATTCTTTCCTTACATGGGTATGATTACGATTTTCTGATCTGCTAACAAACAATTTAAACTATCAACTTAGGACATTATTCTGGTGAATCTAAAATTTTATTCTGTTTGCTGACAAGTTTTCAGGGGACAACCTACTTCAGCAATCCATCTCACTTTTACATGTCAAAGATCCCTTGTTCAAGCGGATGGGAGCTTCCCGGTTAGCTCGTTTTGCAGTTGATGGTAACTAATTTTATCTAAGCATGTTTGCGGATCTTATGCAATTTATCTTATGCATTGTTGGGCTTTAGAACACGATGTCATAAGATTACTTGTTTACAGAGCAAGAACTTGACCTGTAACATTAGTATTTCTATATAATTGACCTTGAATGCCTTTTATAGTCGTTCATGTATTGATGATGGTTTAGTTTCTCCGGATAAGGCAATTCGTGCATTATTATGCTACCACTTCCATTCTTTTTTGTTTGACGTCCTAGAATCCATGCCGTCAAACTTTCTGAAGTTTGACTACCAGTATGTTTCAAACTATCTGATTGGCTACATGAAAACTATATAATTTGATTTGTCGTTCAAAATACTTTCATAATATTATAAACTTTATTGGTATATATTAATATAAAGTTATAAAAAGTAACGGTCAAAGTCGCATCTTGGAGACCGTGAAAAGTCAGAAACATCAGATAAAAAAGTACGGAGGGAGTAGTTTGTAACAGCATGAAGGGGGGAATTGTTAAATACTTAGTCTTTTATTGCTCACTGCTGCTACTATAATTATTAAGTAAGAACCCGTTGACGCTTGAAGGTGCATTTGATTTCCCTGGCTAGCACTGTAGCATAACTGAATACCCTACTGTGTTCTGTCTGGATGCTTAGAGTTAGCTATCTACTTTTAACTAGCAAAGAGTTACGATGTTGAGTTGCCTCTTTTGATTCCATTTCGGAGCTGTGCTTAGATTCTTCCCTCTACTTTTTTTTTTTTTTTGAGTTTGATCTAATTTCTCAGTTAAATTGAAGTAACTATGAACAAAAAACTGTTTTGTAATCCTCTGGTTTGGAGGGAAATCAGCAAAATATTCAACTAATTGCGTGTTCATGCTATTTTGCAAAAGATGATAATCCACACATTGCTCCTTCATGGGAACAATCTAGCATTCCACTTACCAGTTACTTGGACTTTATGGGCCGTGGGATTATGGGCTTCTAGACTAACGGTTATCACTTATCAGAAATGCTCAAAGACTTCTACTAGTCTATCACACGGGCTATTGTTCATTGGTATCATCTGGTCTAGTTCATCATGGAGGATCTGTGTCAAATGTCAAAGGTATTGAACTAATGGCCAATATCTACAAAATTACTGTGTCCATAATTTGGGTGCCAACCCTATCTAGAAACATAATTTTGAAGTCATGTAGTTGCAAGTTTTGACCAAATCTTCCATTCCTGTTCCTATAACGTGAGTACATGACAGTTAACTTCAGTTCATCTGTATTAAACATTCTATGTCGATTAACTATTATTCTTATTTACTCTTTATGAAATGTTCTTACTAATTTCCTGTGGGCACAGATGAAAGGAGAATGAAGGTGGTAGAGATGGGGGGAGCTCAAGAACTTCTAAATGTGTTGGAAGGTGCTAAAGATGATAAAACACGTAAACAAGCTCTAAAAGCTCTTGTTGCACTTTCAAAGTCTGGTGGGTAAAAATACTAGCCATCTCCCATTGACGTGTCCTACTTGATTGTAGTTCCTTTATCATTTCAAATTTCAAAACAGGTTATTCAAATAGTCTATGGTGCTTGCATTTTTTTACCCTTACCGTACCTACCCCCATGATTGATATCATGTTGCCTTTGATGAGTTTTTGTACTAAGGGGGCTCCTGTAGTGAAAAACCTCCTACTAGATTGTCCTTTCATCCTGGTTGCAATGTTGTTCATGGCTGCAAGTTTCATCTAATGGTTTAAGTTTTGAATGTTAGTTCTAGAGATTACACACGCCATGCGAAGAGGGACTCTGTAATTCATATCTCAAGCTGCCAAGAACATGGAATCCATCGATTTCTGTTTGCAACTGTGGTACAGTAATTGATTATGTGACATGAAGGCATGCTGCAAGAGGGGCTCTCTCTTAGGCCCAGCATCCTTATGCTTTAGGAGATCATGTATATGTTACTAAACCGACACTGTTATGTGTTACCTGCCAGTTAGCACATGTTATATGCCCATGCTGCAATCCTTATTTCTTGCATTTGTCCTTTATGTCTTTGAGCTTTTGTTTCATATACTCATGATGCTCTGGCATTTTCTTTGTAATATACAGAAGAAGCTGCAGGATTTTTGGGCAAGGCAGGTGCCTACACAATAGTCAATTCCACTCCGAATTCCCCTGAATATGCTGAGATCGAGACCTACAAGACTAGCCTTCTGAAGGCGTTTGCTCGACTGAAGTCGTGATAGTAAATGGTTGCGAGAGGTGAATTTATGGACATGTTTGTTCTAAACTGGACTTTCAAGGACCATTTCATTTTCTGATTGAAACAAGAAAATCCATCTATTTGGTCTCGGCACATTGGGTGTTCTGTGTTGACTAGACCTCGGTTTTGTTGCTGGAAACATTTAGCCGATACGTTTGTTTTAACAGGCAGCACTTGGAGAGTTGGGGTACCTTCTTTGTATGATATGGATTGAATCAGTTTATTTTTGTCGAGGAATTCGTTGAATCAGTTTTACAGTGCTAATAATATCTAAAATATTTTTCTTATGTGTCAACATCTGATTTGATCATCTGGCGCTGTTATTCAATATGTTAGCTTTCATGTCAAGAACTTCCTTATTGTTTCATTTGCGATCAGGCCACCAGTCTCAACCAGAATTTGGCTTGTCCTGATCTGTAAACGAATTCATAAAAACCTTTTGGGCTGTTTCGAAGATGTTGGATATGGGCCGGAAGGGGGTGATTAGATCAGCAGCTAGCCCGAAAACAATGGGATGCGAATTTTCTCCTTTTTCTCCCTCTTTTTTCCTTTTTCCTTCCAGATGAGTATAGTGCCAAATGAGCACAAGCACCACAGAAAAGAGCAAAATTTGAGGATTTGCCACTTCATTGAGGTGCTAGAGGATCCACGTATCAGTGAGAGATCGAGAAGCAAGCCCTCGAAAAGATTTCCGTCTGAAGTGATCAAATTAGCTCAAAATACCACCCAACCCAACCCAACGTATCTCACTCCTCGCCTCCTAGGTCCTCGGCAAGGCGCCGCCACGCAACAACTCGAACCCGAGACACGGCCTTGACATCCCCAGTCCATGGTGACTTCGCTAGCAGTTAGAGCTGCCAAATGGGTCGTGCCGGTCGGGCAAGCCCGAGACACAACACTGTTAGCTCGGTCTAGGCACGGCACGCACTATTTATGGGCCGTGTTGTCCCAGCACGATGGCCAGTGTCGTGCTTGGGTCGACACTCAGGCACGGTGGGCCGGTCCAGCACGGCCCGTGTAGCACAACTGCGGAGAGGCTGAGGGAGGTGGCGACGGCGAGGGAGGGCAGAGGATGGTGGCGCCGGCCGCCGGCTCAGAGGAAGGAGATGGCGGCGGGGCCAGCTCAGGAAGGAGGAGGAGCCAAGAGGAGGGCGTCGCGGCTGGCTCTGGAAGAGAGGAGGCGAGGACCCGAGGAGGGAAGAGGCCGCGGCCGGACTACTGAAGGTTGGAGTGGAGGGAGGAGGAGGGAAAGGCGTCGCCGGCGCGGAGGAAGGAGAAGGCAGTGGGGGCCGCAGGGCGGCTCGGAAAGGGAGGTAGAGGAGGCGGAGTGGAGGGCGGAGCCGGCGTGGAAGCCTGGAGGGTGGAGTCGTGGAGGGCGCTGTGCCGCCACTCATCGTGTCGTGCGCGCGCGCCAGCTCCCAGCAGCGCGGCAGATCTGCACATGGCGAGAGACCGAGGCAAAGCGGTGGGAAAAGAGGAGGGTCAAGGTGGGCAGCTGGGTAGGGCAGAGCAGGGCAGGGCAGGCAGGTGGGCTCGTGGGCCATGCCTGGCACGACACAGCTCGACTAAATTCCGGTCGTTGCCATTTTTGCCCCCTTTTTACCGTTTTTGGTCGTTTGGCCTTTTAAAAATAGCAAAACAATTTAAAAAATCATTTTTTCTATAAATAGCTACTATACCCCCCTCATTCAACACTCCTCCATTCCTCATTCTCTCTTTGAAATTTTGTTGTGCACATTCAAATTCATGTTGAGCTAATTTGGCAAAATAAAAAAAAGGTGCTAAATTTTGATAAATTCAATTTTCGCCAACAAATCAACAAAAGAGGTACAATTCATTTTTTTGCAAACTTTTATCGTTAGTGCTTGTTATGCTAAGATAAAAGTAATAATAATGTTAGTTTCGATTATGATCCTGAGGTAGCCCGTTAATCTCTCTGTCATTTAATTGTTTCTAAGGATTTATCGTTAGGTTTTGAGAAGTCTGCTGTTTTCCAAAATTACATTAGGATTGCGCATAATCTTATATTTCCTGCCGTTTTTAGACAGACAACAACTAGGGATCTAGTAAAATACTACAATGAACGCCATAATAAAATAAAGGAACTATTTAGTATGTGCACATTTTCGGTGGCCCTAACCTCGGACATATGGAGTGGTCGGATTAAAGAGGATTATCTTAGTGTAGTTGTACATTATGTTAATAACGACTGGGTAATGGAGAAATAGATTATAGGTTTGAAATTAATTGATGTAGCACTCATGGATGAGAATATTGCGGACTGTATTATCAAAGTAGTGGAAGATTTTTGTCTTACAGACAAAATATTTCCAATTACTTTAGACAATGCCGCATCGTACTTTAAGGCCATGGATATTCTTACTCCAGTGTTGAGTACATGCGTTGATTCTTTCTTGCTACATATACGATGCGCCTGTCATATTATTAACCTTATAGTCAAATGTGGTTTGAAGAGGTTGAGTCCGTATATTAAAGCTTTTCGCGATGTGATTTCTTTTTTGAATAATTCTAACGTAAGAGTAGCATAATATAAGAGCTTCTACAAGGCGATGGGTGTATGTCTAAGAAAGTTCGGTTTGGACATGCCGGTAAGATGGGACTCTACTTACCTGATGCTTAAGAGTTTTTTTTACCTTATAAGAGCACGTTTTCTATTTTTATTCAAACGCATGGTAGTATATTATTGATTGAGCAACATTGGTTCGTTGCTGAGAAGATACTACAATTTTTAGAATTTTTTATGAGGTCGCTGTTGCTTTGTTCGCTGTGTACTATCTAATATCTCCTATCATTGTACATAATATTTTACAGATTGCTACTCAATTGGAAATATATGAAAATGACTTAGTTTTACGCGATGCCATTGTTGCTATGAAAATTACATACCTTAAATATTGAAGAGAAATCCCTTATCTATATGCATTTCTTTTAGATCATAGAGGTAAAATTGATGCATTTAGTAGTGTACTTAATATTCTTAGTGATGCTACAGGGCTAGACTATACTAACTATTTCGCAGAAATTCATTCTCGGCTATACGAGGTTTACCAAAGGTATGAAAATAAGTTCCGGGGAGTCCGCACGCAACGACCTCCAGTGACCCTCCCTTAGGTAGCAAGACAAATACGTATGGCAAGATTTTCGGTGACTCTTCCTCCAGATCCAAGATCCAAGTCGTCTTCTTCTACACCACTGCCTGCTCAGCTAAGACCTATAAGGAGTGGGGAACTATTCACCTATCCGAGCAGCGATACGGTGAATTTCAACTCAGAAGCCTTTGAAATTTTGCAATAGTGGTAAGTCTATAAGTTAACATATCCCGTGCTATCCATAATTGCACGTGATGTATTAACTGTTCCTATCTCGACGATTTTCTCTAAGTCTGCTTTCAATATTTCTGGAAGAATATTGGAGGAGAGAACAAGTCTCACAAGTGAGATGGTAGAGATACTTCTAACTGTGAAGGACTAGGAACAACTTATTCACGAACACAACACTTTGTGAAAAATCCATAGTTATCGGAGGTGTTCGAAAATCTGTATTTAGGCAATGACACATAGAACAAGGATGCATGTAAAGCTATATGTTGTACTCTTTTTCCTTTCCAATGTTCTCATTTTGAGTTTTTACTTAACAAAGGTTTTAACGAAACAGTCAGTTGAACATTATAAAGCTCTTTATTATATTTTCAATATGATTGTCTTATTTTTTTTAATTTTTATATCTATTTCTGAATTCTATATATTTTTATTACTTTTTGTTTTTTTTCAGTCGAACGGGCTAAATAGACCGACCTTAGCCCACAGGTCAAACGGGTTCGTGCTGACTCGATACGACACGAACGGCTGACACTGTGCTTAAACTGCCTTCTCAGTACGTGGACTAATACAACACAGCCTATCTGATAGCCGTGTCTAATATAGACTGAACCGGCTCTTGCCTTACCGTGTCCGGCCGCCTTTTGGTCAGCTCTACTCGCAGCTCTCTCCTCTTCCCTAACCCAACGCACGGTGCGGCAGTGGCACGCGCCACGCGGGCGGAAAAATTAAAGCGTTCACGAGGAAAAAGGCGGGCAGGCAGCCACGCCAACGCACGCACGAACTCCCACTCCTCGCCCTTCCCCTCCTGGCCGTCTCCTCCCACCACTCGGCGACTCCCCACCGCATCGATCTCCTTCCCAGATCCACCCCCATGCCGCCTCCCACACCGAACCCTAGCCCCTAGCCTGGAGCCCGCCGCCAGCAGCGCCCAAATGGGCCGCCCCAGGCTGCCCAACGCCGGCGGCATCGACCCCATCGCCGAGGAGCCCCATCCTCCCCACGCCGCCGCGGCTGCCGATGGCGACCCCGCGGGCCTCGCCTGCGCGATCTCGGCCGAGGCCAGCGCCGTGCTGGCCGTCATGCGCCGGAGCCTCCGCCACCCGCGCGCCGCGGCCGCCGACGCGGCCGCCGACCACCCGCTCGTGTCGTCCCTCAAGGCGCTGCGCCGCCTCGTCTTCTCCCCCGCCGCGGCCGCCACGCCCTCTCTCCGGCCGCCACGCTGCGGCCCTTCCTCGACGCCGTCCGCTCCGAGGAGGGCGGCGCCGCCGTCACCTCCGCCTCTCTCGCCGCGCTCCACGAGGTGATGGCGCTCACGGGGCCCTCCCACCGGGCGCCGCGCTGCGGAGGTCGTGGACGCCGTCGCTAGCTGTCGGTTCGAGGCCGGGGCCGAGGCCGCCGCAGAGGAGGCCGTGCTGATGCGGATGCTGCAGGCGCTGCTCGCGTGCCTGCGCGCTCCCGCCGCCGCCGCGCTGGGGGACCAGCACGTCTGCACCGCCGTCAACACGTGCTTCCGTGTCGTCCACCAGGCCGCCGCCAAGGGCGAACTCCTGCAGCGGTTCTCGCGGCACTCTATGCACGAGCTCGTTCGATGTGTCTTTGCTCGCCTCCCGCAGATTGGCAGTGGTGATGGAGGTGACAGTGCCGTCAAATCAGAGGTATGTGTCTCGTAATGGCAGTATGTACACTTTTACTTTGCTATTAATAGTCACTAGCATGCATTGCGTTACAAATGCCATTCAGCCCCACAGCTCACTCTTGAGAATAACAAATGTATGAGCTTTGTTGAAAATGTTGGCTGTATCCAAGAGGTGTCAGTAGTACCCTTGCAATAATAAGAACTGGTATCAATATCATTGCACACAACAAATGGTGTCAGTAGTACCCTTGCAATAATAAGAACTGGTATCAATATCATTGCACACAGGAAATGTTATCCTAGTTTATTACTGAAGTCGCTAAGTAGCTTGTTTAGGAATGTGCTGAATTGAAGATTTCAGTTCTACCATGTCGGTTGAAACTGGAGCAATAGAAGTTGAAAAACTAGATATGCAATTGCCTTTAGAGGAGTTATTGTGTGGAAGTGCTAATGTGGGGGATTGGAAACTTGATACAGATCTGTCAAACTACACTTCACCATGCTGTACTGGTCCTGATCAAGTGAGTTGGTAGAACCCATTGAGTAGGCCCAGAGGCGGCGCTAATTGATTATTTGTCTTGTTACTTGCAAAATAGAATGCACAAATATGCTGAATCCCGTAATGTTATTGCGTATGTGGCTACTGTAATTGATGTTGGAGCCTCACAAAAAAATGATGTTTGAGCTTGCACTGCACCAAGGAAGACAATTTTAGGCATTGTTACCTGGACACGGACACGAGAATCGGAATCCGACACGGATTCGGGTGTCCGATTTGGGGGACTTGAAAAAATAGGATTCGGGAATTCGTCTACTATATATTAATATAGTACTAAAAAAAATGAATCTCTTTATTTTCTATTTTAAATAATACTTATAAATGCTCAAATAGCCTCTCATCACTGAAGTTGGAGGGTCTGATGCACAAAAGCTCCATATTCAGCACAGAAGATTGCCTTGATATGGCTGCTTGCTGTTACGTGAGGTGGAAAAGCAGTAAACAAAACAAAGGTTGCACCTATGTTATCAAGGCATCGCCTAGGCGTCCTGGCGCTCCAAGGTGGATGCCAGGGGTCATCGCCTAGGTCATAGCAGTTAGACGAGCTTGGGGCGTGGCCGGGAGCACGGGGGAGACACATCCGGGTGAAGGGGCGCAGATCTGGGTGGCGACAGCCCGTCGGGCGACGGAGGCGCGGCTCCAGGCAACGACGGCATAGATCCGGGCGGCGGGGCGCGACCGGGGGCAGGGGAGGCGAAGCCGGGCGCACGGGAGCACAGGGAAGCGCAACCGAGCAACGATGGCGCAGATCTGGGCGGAGGCGGCCCGTCGGGCGACGGAGGCGCAGGCCCTCCGGGAGCCGGGGAGGTGCAGTCGGGCATCATCTGCGCGCTGTGCCGATTGGGAGAGAGGAGATGAGAGGGAAGCAGTAGAGTTTGGAGGAAGATGAGCTCCATGTGAAGAGAGAGAGAGAGCTGCAGCCTGGGAGATGCAATGCTCGGGAGTCGGGAGTCGGGGCAGAGTAAAGAGGCTGCTGGGCAGCGGGCAGCTGGCAGGATCTTCTATGGACACTATCAAGTATTCCATAGTGTTTTCACTGGATAAACACACCGTCCAACACATCGTCTAATCATCGCCTAGATGCCCGCCTAGGTGTCCTGGCGCCTCCGGAGCACCTCGCCTCGCCTTGTCGCCGTGACAACATAGGGTAGCACTTTCCTCTTCCCAAACTCACGTGGGCATGTCCCCGTCCCTGACATCTCTTCCTCCCCATTATTTCTTCCTTTCGAAGCCTTCCCTTCTTCTGTTCTTCTTTTTCCTCCGAAGCCATGGCAAACCATGGCAGCCAAGGCGGTCAGCCATTCTTTCTTTCTTCTAGTCTTCCTCTAGCTTTCCTTTGCCTAGCCATGGTCACGAACAGGGGATGTCGAGCTAGCACGCCTTTTCCCCCATCTAGTCTCATCCTCCTACACCTGGGACACTGCTAATGGTGTCCAATGCGTGTCGGCAAGTGTCCGATGCACGTTGACACGGGGATACGCGTCGACGCAGCAAAAAAATTCGGATTCGCGTGTCCAGGTAACACTGATTTTAGGACAAGTTTGAAAGAGATATCTTCAGCCCTTGAAAGTCTCCCATAAATTAGGCCAAATCCAGTTGGTTTTAGAAACACACATCATGACCAGTTGTTGAAAAAATGGATTTGCAACATTTCCCAGTCCCTTCCCAGAACCAGTTTCCAGCTGTTTCCTGCGGGGACCGGTTTTAAGTTGGATGCTTGTCGGTGAAACTTTGAATTCATACCGACTGGTTACCTCCTAAATGCCAGCAGCTCCCGTCCAGAGCTCAGTTGTCAAGAGAATATAATCCTAGAAATCTTTAAACAAGTCTTGTTTGGTTCTACCTTAATATTTGCTGCTGATGCCTGGGATGTGCACGTTTATCCTAGATTTTAGAAACCTTGATCTCCTTCTGTTTGCTTCTAACAGAAAATCCTAATTCCTTGCTTTCAAGATGTCAAGGTTGCAACTTCCTGCATGCCCATTTCAAACCAACAAACTGACTCCTCAATTCCTCATGTGTAAGTTCGAGACAGTGGTTCCTCACAAACAACGTTTGAACAACCCAATAAAACCAACCATGATTTTCCAGCATGATTCATGGAACTGATTGGAATCGAGGGAGTTCAGAAGAAACGGGATGTCATAGGGATGGACTTAGTCGGCAGTAGAGATGTTCACTAGAAGTGTTGCAGCCTTGCAGGTGTTAGTTTGGCACACCCTATAATTTCTGCTCTTTTCTGTGCTTCATGGAAGGGGCACATGTAATGCTCACATGGTCTATAATGGAAAATCTAACAGCCTGCAGTTATATTGTTTCAACTTTTTTTTATACCTGAATGCATATAAGAATGATCTAAACACTATTTCAGTTTGAAATCTTAAATTCATTGTTTTAAATATGATTCTTAGAACTCTGGCCGATTTTTCAATCCCTGGTCTCCCGGAGCTGGCTAGGATTGCCAGTTACCTTTATCCCTGGTTATGGGATGTTTTTTACTGTACATGCCCATATTATTCAATCTAAGTCTGCCAACACGATCTGACACCACCACCCCAACGGCCCTGGATCTTTTTCCAACATCGCTCTGAACCACAAACACACCTCCATGCTCAACCTATGCGGCTTTGTTGCAACTCTGTTCGTCACGTTGTATCTTTTAACTCCTCCTCCATAGCCTGCACCTGTTCTGACAATGCAATATTACCACCCCACTGCTAATCAAGTCAGTGTTTGTGGCTGTGAGTCAGCAAAAACAAGGTTGTACAGGTGCAGTCTTTTGGGATCTTCCAACTACTTTGGTGAATTTCCATCAGGAAGGTTGTTGGCCATATAGATTACAATGTGTAGTTATGATTAAGAGCAGACATAAAAAGCTTCATCCAAACAAGTGTTGGGATTTACAGTAAGGTAATGAGATCAACCATTTCACGTGAGTGAATCCATCATAGTTTTATCCAGGTGGAATAAAATCGAGCACCGAAAAGGCCCTTGAGAAGTTTTATTAGCTCTTTGGTATTTATTTCTTTATCATGTACAATTGCCAAGTATCACATGCATAATATACTAGCATTTTTGCTCCATGGAGCAGGTCTACTAATTGCTTTTTGTATGCTGTACTCTGTGTAGATGGTTGGCATGGATAAGAACCATCCTTTTGGGATCAGGCAAATGGAAAATGGCAACGGAAGCTATGCATCCGAGGCAGGTACATCTGATGAGAATTCTGCAGATGGCAGTGGCCTTGTCGTGGAGCCTTATGGAATCCCTTGCATGGTGGAGGTTTTCCATTTCCTGTGCTCTCTCCTCAATGTTGTCGAGCAGATCGGGGTTGATGAAGATCTGCCTTTGTTTGCCCTGAAGATGATCAATTCAGCAATCGAGCTTGGTGGCTCTTCAATTCGGAAGCATCCAAAGCTGCTGTCGTTAGTACAAGATGAGCTTTTCCGAAACCTAATGCAGTTTGGATTGTCGATGAGCCCACTTATCCTTTCAATGGTGTGCAGCATTGTGTTGAATCTTTACCATCACCTCCGTACTGAGCTCAAGCTGCAGCTTGAGGCCTTCTTTTCTTGTGTAATTCTAAGGCTTGCACAACCCCGTTTTGGAGCAACATATCATCAGCAGGAGGTTGCAATGGAAACTCTTGTAGACTTCTGTCGACAGAGGAATTTTATGGTGGAGATGTATGCCAATCTTGACTGTGACATAACCTGCAGGAATGTGTTTGAGGAGCTTGCAAATCTTCTATCTAAGAGTGCATTTCCTATTAACTGCCCTTTGTCTTCTATGCACACACTTTCTCTGGAAGGCTTGATTGCTGTGATTCAGGGAATGGCTGATCGCATTGGGAATGCAACCTCACGCCCTGAGCTCATGCCTGTGAAGCTTGATGAATACACTCCTTTCTGGACTGTTAAGTGCGAGAATTTTTTGGATCCTCAGCACTGGGTGAAGTTTGTCCGTCAAAGGAAGTATGTCAAAAGGAGGCTAATGATTGGCGCTGATCACTTCAACAGGGACCCAAAGAAAGGTCTGGAGTTCCTTCAAGGCACTCATTTGTTGCCTGAGAAGCTTGATCCCCAGAGTGTGGCTTGCTTTTTCCGCTACACGGCTGGTCTGGATAAGAATCTTGTAGGAGACTTTCTAGGCAATCACGATGAGTTTTGTGTTCAGGTGCTTCATGAGTTTGCTCAGACCTTTGACTTTCAGGAGATGAACCTGGATACAGCTCTGAGGCTATTTTTGGAGACATTCCGGTTGCCTGGAGAATCTCAGAAGATACAGAGGGTCCTTGAGGCCTTTTCAGATAGATACTTTGAGCAGTCCCTGCAGGCTTTCGCAAATAAGGACACTGCTTTACTGCTGGCTTACTCGATTATAATGCTGAACACTGATCAGCATAACATGCAGGTGAAGAAGAAGATGACTGAGGAGGACTTCATCAAGAACAACAGGAACATAAATGGGGGTAGTGACCTTCCACGTGATATGTTGTCTGAGCTATACCACTCGATCTGCCGAAATGAGATTAAGACCACACCTGAGCAGGGTATGGGATATTTTGAAATGTCTCCCAGCCGCTGGATAGATCTAATGCGGAAGTCTAAGTCAACATCCCCGTATATTGTTGGTGATTCTCAGCCTTTCCTCGACCATGATATGTTTGCTATCATGTCTGGCCCTACTATTGCTGCCATTGCGGTGGTATTTGATCATTCGGAACATGAAGAAGTTCTGTTGACCTGTGTGGATGGCTTCTTGGGTGTCGCAAAGATCTCAGCATTTCATCATCTTGAAGACATTTTGGATGATCTTGTTGTTTCTCTCTGCAAATTCACCACTCTTTTGAATACATCTTTGGTTGAGGAACCAGTTACTGCCTTTGGAGATGACCTGAAGGCTAGATTGGCAACTGAGACATTGTTTACCATAGCTAACAGATATGGGGACTACATACGTACTGGCTGGAGGAATGTATTGGATTGCATCCTGAGACTGCATAAGCTAGGGCTTCTTCCTGCTCGTGTTGCTAGTGATGCAGCTGATGATTCAGAAGTTTCACCTGAAACTCTCCAAGGAAAGCCTGCTGCTAGCTCAATTTCCACATCTCATATTCCGGTGATGGGTACGCCTCGGAAATCCTCTGGACTTATGGGAAGATTTAGTCAGCTACTCTCACTTGACAGTGAAGAACCAAGGTCACAACCAACTGAGCAGCAACTTGCTGCCCACCAGAGGACTCTTCAGACAATTCAGAAATGCCGCATTGATAGTATATTTACAGAGAGCAAATTTTTGCAACCTGATTCACTGTTGCAACTTGCTAGGGCACTGATTTGGGCTGCAGGCCGACCTCAAAAGGTTGCCAGCTCTCCTGATGATGAGGATACAGCAGTATTCTGCTTGGAACTGCTGACTGCGATCACACTTAATAACCGAGATCGAATTGTGCTTCTCTGGCAAGGTGTGTATGAGCATATTGCCAACATAGTTCAGTCCACAGTTATGCCATGCGCTCTTGTGGAGAAAGCTATTTTTGGACTTCTGCGGATATGCCAGAGGTTACTTCCATACA
Organism: Ampelocalamus luodianensis; assembly: GCA_036346255.1. Lineage (NCBI taxonomy): Eukaryota > Viridiplantae > Streptophyta > Magnoliopsida > Poales > Poaceae > Ampelocalamus > Ampelocalamus luodianensis. The sequence goes on along the minus strand of CM070621.1, from coordinate 15,021,717 downwards.
AAGAGAACCTTGCCGACGAGTTGCTGAGGTCATTGCAATTAGTTCTCAAGCTAGATGCACGTGTAGCAGATGCATACTGTGAGAACATTACACAGGAGGTTGCACGCCTTGTAAAAGCAAATGCTGGACACATAAAATCACAGATGGGCTGGAGGACTGTAGTGTTGCTGCTATCCATTACAGCTCGCCACCCTGATGCTTCGGAAGTAGGCTTCGAGGCTATCATGTTTATCATGTCAGAGGGGGCTCACCTTTCGATATCAAATTATGCCTTCTGCATTGAAGCGTCGCGACAGTTTGCTGATTCCAGGGTTGGTCTAATAGATAGGTCCATTCGTGCCCTGGATTTGATGGCTGATTCTGTCAATAGTCTTGCCCGGTGGTCACAAGAGACGAAAGGGACAGGTGAGGAAGCTGAGAAAGGGTTGGAAGCAATCAGGGAGATGTGGCTCAAACTGCTGCAAGCACTGAAAAAGTTGAGCTTGGATCAGAGAGAGGAGGTGCGAAATCATGCATTAACTTCACTCGAGCGATGCCTAACAACAACAGAACGGATATGCCTCCTGTCCGCGACATGGTCACATGCCTTCGATCTTGTCATATTTGCCTTGCTGGATGACTTACTGGAGATCGGCCAAAATCACTCGCAGAAGGATTACAGGAACATGGAAGGATCCCTTGTGCTTGCCATGAAGCTAGTAGCAAAGGTCTATCTGCAACTATTGCCGGATCTCTTCGGGCTAAGCAGCTTCTGCAAATTGTGGCTGGGAGTCCTTAGTCGGATGGAGAAGTACATCAAAATCAAGGTCCGGGGCAAGCGGAGCGACAAGCTTCAAGAACTGATCCCGGAGCTGCTCAAGAACATTCTAGTCGTGATGAAGAACAAGGGGATCCTTGCGAAGAGGAGTACGATTGGGGGTGGCAGCTTGTGGGAGTTGACATGGCTTCATGCGAACAACATCTCGACGAGTTTGCAGTCTGAAGTTTTCTCAAGTCAGGAGCATGAGCAGCAGAACGCTGGCAGCCCGAGAGGGCCCAACGGCGTTGAGGCAAAGGACTAGAAGTTCAGGTCTTGGCTGGTAGTTCGGTGTGCCGTGGCACTGGCATGTGTAAGTTTGTTGTGTTACTAGGTTATTTCTACTGCGTGTATTTTCTAATCCATTGAAACGTAAGGTTTTGATATTGTAATTGCATCTGGCCTCCATTGTAAGTTTTGTAGTATGTGTTTATTCTGGCGAGCTCAAACCTCAAAAGACCTGTGTAACATCCCAATTTTCCTGGAGGTTGATCTGCCTCGTGACCCTCCTTGCGGTCTCAGTATTCCCTAATCGATTGGAAGCATAGTATGAAATGCAGGTGACAATTGTTCAACGCATGCATGACCAGAACAAATAATGGCAGCTAGCTACGTACCCATGATGATCTTTTACCACTAGCTAGCTATTAGTACACGCAGTGGCAAATCTAGGAACGGAGGGTGGTCTCAAAGGACTGAGCTAAATTGATACCAACATTATGTTTTACGCAATCTAAATTCATATATGAATAGAAGAGAAGCAAAATAAAAAACAGAGAGAAGTATAATGAAGGTATCGATAGCTCGATCCGAAGACTACCCCACCTCGGTGGCTCTATCCTCGTCTCCACTCCTTGGCCTCCGCCTCCGGTCCTGGCTGCAGTGGCTCATTGCGGCGGTGCTTGACACTGGCAGATCCCCTCCCTATTCTGGGCTTCAGCTCATTGTGCCACATCCTAGCAAATCCCCTCCTCTCCTCTGCTTCTCCGCCCTCCCCCTCCCTAGCTCCAGCTCATCGCATCGCCACCCCAGGCTGTAGGATCGAGCTTCCCCGCGCGCCACGCAACCTCCTACCATCCATTGGGCCACACTTCCTCACGCCACCGCCCCAACTTCCCCAGTTCCCCGCATGGCCGTCGGCCCGCCGCTACTCCGCTAGGGTTTTAGCTTTGCTTGGTGCTTGCTCAGGTACGCCGCACTCGTTCGATATGGTGGGGTGGTTGCTAGTTACCTATTCAGTTGTGGGTCGATTGCTGAGAAATGGCCAATTTCCATATGACTTCTAGTCCCTTCCTCCCTCAACCTTTAGCTCTTGCATCCATGGTCCATTGGCTGCCGCGCAGCGTGTGGGTGTTAACGAAGCCCTAGTGGATTCGCCCCTGGGATCTAGTGCTATGGTACATAATATTTGTTCATGGAGTTTAGATTATAGAAGCATTCATCTTCATAGGAAGTGTATCATCTGTGTTTGCATGAACGATGGGTTCTTTATAGTGAATATGGAAAATCAGATTCGAAGCGAACCGTGCGGTGCGGTGCAAATTGAGGGCTATAGTAACTAATTCCTCTCGCATATTTTTAACGTGCTACACAGCAGTGGTGAAGCCAGGATATAAATAGAGGTAGACTTAAAGGACTAAGGTATTTTTTTACTAGAAATCGAAGAGGATTAAGGCCCTGTTTGGTACAATTCCAGATTCTTATTTTTCAGATTCTGCTCCTAATTATTTAAGAATCCACTTCTCTGAGAATCTGGAGCTGTCAGAGGAAAGTGTTTGGCTGGTAGGTTGGCTCCAGATTAAAAAAATGAGAGGATTGTATGCAAAATATCTATACTACCCATGGTTTTGGCACATGTATATTGTTTTGTATATATTACTAGCTTATTTATGTGGTTCCTTTGTATGTTGTTATTTTGGACTTTTTTTTTCTTAAAATATTTTTGGCCAACAGTATTTAAAATTCCGGACATAAACTCAACAAATGTCCATATTGTCATTTATCATGAATATGAACTCGGTTACCCACTCGGCCAAACATTTTTAATCCACCATGAAAACATATAAACAATAAATATAAGCATTGGAACATATAACACATTCTCAACAACGACTAGAACAATTACACCACTAGATAAATTACACAAAAGGAGTAATATCTGACTTGATTCAGATCAAGCTTCCTGGTCCATGAGTTGCTCAATTTGTAATGGATTCATTACATACAAACTGAGGATGAGTATATGAATATCGATTTTTCTGATGAAATTCTATTACACGAGTACATTAAGCGCAATAATTCACAATGCAACAGCGGTACCCTGTAGCAAGGTAGCTTCAGAATAATGTCAATGTTACAACCATCAAGTCAGCATCAAGAACATGGGATCAATGTTACAACCATATCATTTCTAGCTAAATAAAAACTCATCTCTCGATAATTAACATCACTTCTGACTGATTCAACTAGAGTAATTACCAATATATACATCACTAATGTTAAAATGAACCAAATAAAATTGAAGTTACTACCAATGTATACATCACTACTTCTACATCAAGCTAGAACCACTGCAGCCTGAAGAACCATAGCCATCTTGATTCTTCTCTTCAGTTTTGTGTTCAGAACCTCCATCCAATCATCCTTCAAAACCTCCACCTTCCAAACCAAAGAAACTGCACAGTATGTAAGGAAATAGCTGTTTCAAAATCAAATTGTGCATATGATGAATACATTGATCACAGAAATACAGCTAAAGAAATAACACAGTCCTAAAACTGTACACACATGATAAGCACATCGATCACAAAAACAAGATCTGATACAGATTCACACAATTGATGGATCTAATACAGCTTCAGAATTGAATGCCTTCTCAACAAACAGTTAGTGTCTTCCAGATATGTATCATGGGTTAGCCAATCTCACTTAGATATTAATATTCACAGGTAAAAACAACAACAGCTGCTGAATTACTGAAATCATCACCAGGTTCTGCTCTTTGAGCTCTTCCTGTGAGGGTTGTCAAAGAGAGATGAAAACAAATCAACAGAACAAAGTCAATTAGGATTGTACATCTTCTTGATTACTACCACAAACCGTGAAATAATCAGATCTAAGGTTCTAGCAATATGAAACAATGCCTTTTCTTTCCATGATCTGTACAATAATTATTCTGTACACCAGTCAATGCCTTTTCTTACCGAATGAAGAACACTCGCCATTCCCATTTTTTGAGACCTACAACAAGCAATGCATTAGATGGCAATACTGGTTACTGGACAAACAAAGTGAATTCCACCAGCTGGTCCTTTTAACAAAGAACTTCTAGGATTAGCAAGAAATGAAAACAAGAGCTCATGGGAGAAGTAACATACAGACACAGAGTGGAAGAGATGATGCATCCAACACCAGAACCTGGAAAGGAAAACAATTTTTGGACTTAAGTCTCGTTCATACCCAGTCACCCACAATGCAAAATCTCTATAATTTGTGCAGCAATCTCAACATAAACACAGTCCATTCTGATATGAAATAGCAAAAATCCCTCTTTTCCCCACCTACACCTAGGATATGTATGAGAACACAAGTTCCTAACCACAGTTGCTCTTACTGACAACACCAGATTCAATCGAAGATCCTAAGTTCTTCAAGCATTTTCCTTTCTTTTTTATACTAATCAACTTTTTTTTTGTTCGCGATGCAGATCATTACATTAAAAGATCACACATTTGATAGTTTATGATTAGACCAATCGATCTATAACTTCATTCACAAGATGAGCCAAACGCCAACCAGATCAGGAAGACCGCAACTGAAGTAAACTAGTGCAACATAGCACAACAGAAAAACCATGAACAGAAAGAACAAGGATTTTCACCTTGTCGAGCCCGCCTTGCTCGAAGAGGAAGGAGCGGAACACCTCGCTCGCAGAGCACCTCAAAAGGTTCCCGATGAGGTCGTACTGTGGCCCCACCATGCTCTCTCTCTCTCTCTCTCTCTCTCTCTCTCTTCTTGGGAGATTGGGAGGGAGCAATGGTGGTCGCTGGATCTGGGGCCGACAACGGTGACGGGTTCCGGCTGGGCCGGCGACGAGGCGCTCTGTGGTGGTGGGGATTGGATCTAGGAAGCACGGATGCAGGGGAAGTCGTCGATTGTTTGTGGTTGAGGTTGTGGATGGGGACAGAGCTGATTCATTGACGGCGGCGACAAGGAGGCCGGCGCAGAGGGAGGGGGAGGTAGGGAGGAGGCCGGCGCACTCCAGGGCGCACACGGGGGCCGACGCGAGATTACCTGTCGTGGGAGCGAGAAGAATTGAGGACACGAGGGGAAACCGAAGGGTACGGTCAGGGGCCGGGGTGCGCGATGGGATGGGAGAGGGGTAACTCAGTGGCATTTGCGGGTAATTTTATCCAACTTCAAGGGGTATTTTCCCTATTGAAGGTTAGCTCTCCATGAGAATCTACGGGAAGGCTGCTCCTCATTGCTAGTTCATTTTCAAGACAGCTCATCGCGAGAAGCAGAATCTGGTTGTTTTGAGAATCTGGGTGTTTGACACAGCTCCACGAGATCCGAATGAGAAGTTAGGAGTAGGAGCTGTATCAAACAGGGCCTAAGCTAAATTGAGACAAACATAATCTTGTGCAATCTAATTTTACACATGAATATAAGAGGAGCAAAGCAAAAAAAAAATGCAATGAAGATACCCCGCGTAGGGCTACCGGCACTGGCGGAGGGTGGGCTCAAGCCCAACGAAGCCCCCCTGGTGGCTATGCCCCTAAGTACACGCAAGCAATACTAGAAATATAGAAGAAGAAAAAAACTAGCCTGAGGCATACTCGGAATTGCTTGGAACCGTAGCCGGGCTCGTGCGCCGCATAAAAGGGGAGCCGGGGGTTGCCATAGCCACCGCTCCTCTCATATTTCCACACCGATGTACGCCTCAGCTTGCCCTAGGCGCATGCTGCCGTCGCTGCAGCATGCGTCTGTGCTGTCGGCTGCCAACTTGCCCATGTCGTCGCCCGATGCTAGGCTGCTCATAGCGAGCTGCTGCCCATCACTATCGCACGCTGGGGTTCCTACCTCCCATGCAGGGGTGGAGCTGGCCTCGAGCCTCTGGGGTAATGGCCCAAGGTGTGCGTCTGTGCTGTTGGCCGCCAACTTGCCCATGCCATCGCCCGACGCTAGGCTGCTACTCACAGTGAGCTGCTGACCATCACTACCGCATGTTGGGGTTCCTATCTCCTATGCAGGGCGAAGCTGGCTTTGGGCCTTTGCAGGGCGAAGCTGGTTTTGGGCCTTTGAGGCAATGGCCTGAAGCTCAAGATCAAAAGTTCATGTAAAAATTCTTTAAAAACAATAAAATACGATTTTAGATCAAAAACAGTTAGACTGGCTCGAGGCTTGGCCGTGGCCAGCTTCACCCCTGCTCCCATGCATGCGTTTGCTGCCAGGGCTGCTGCCTTTGCTAGCGCTGCTACCCTAGTTTGCTAGCACCGCTGCTCAGTTGCTACACGGAGGTGCTGCATGCTGCTGTTCCTGCTGTCATGAGGTGATGTCGAGGCAAAAGGAAAGCAAAGCCAAGGCTGGAAAGAGGAAGGTAGAAAAGGAGAATGAGAGGAAGTCCAGGAGCACATGCCGATGGGCTGCTGCTGCTATACCTCTGCTGCCAGGACAGAAACCAGGAAGGAAGAAGAATGAAGAAGAAAGAGGAGGAAGAAAATAACGATCTATGAACCTTTGCTGTGATAGTAGATTAGTGTTTAATCAAAGTTTTTTGGTAGATCGAGAGCGGAATTTGTGTTTTGATTATGAACTGTTTCAGTTCAGTGTGTTGCTGAGCCTTGCGAGGGAGTTTTGGGGTATCTACCTTATGTTTCATATCTTTGCCATGTTATGAATATTGTAGGTTATTATTTAAGTTTTTCATATGTTTCATATCTTTGCCATGTTATGAATATTGTAGGTTATTATTTAAGTTTTTCATATGTTTCATATCTTTGCCATGTTATGAATATTGTAGGTTATTATTTAAGTTTATCATAGAATACAAGAACAGCTGTTTTGATTGAGTATATTAAAAGTTATGATATTTTCAAGTTGGTTGTTCTGTAAATCATCGTGATTGGATAGTGTCGTTGTAATTATTAGATTAAAAATACTACCTTCCAGAATTAGGGTTCTGGTATAACATGAACGTTGTAGGTAATTGCCTAAGTTTTGTGTAGAGTGCTAACTCTTGGGATTTGGTTAAGTGGTATAAAAGTTATGGCTTCTAGAGCGCTGCTGTCTAGAATTACATCGGCATTAGTAGCAGTCTTGTGGTTTGCTTTATTATCTATGGTAGATGGTCAAATTAAATTATGGTCATAACTACGAATAGTTAGATAATTTTTCATAGTTTTCAGAAGTGGTAGGATTTACTATTTTTTTATGTGCTGGAAAAATAGATATAAAATTATGAAGCTTACTGTTCTGTAATGTTCTAGATTGACCTTCAGGGTTAAAAATGAGAATTTAAATGGTGTAATCAGATAATTTTCTTAATCAGAAAAGTGTATAAAATTTTGTGAAAATTCCATAAAACATAGAGTTTACTATGTTTAGATTCCAGTAGTAAAAGTTGTTGCTGTTTTGATCACCGGGCTATCGGGTGGGTTGTCTAGTGAAGAGGAGTTAATTATGTCTGATTTGCACGTAGGAGTGATGTTGAGTTGTTTTATGTTCACGCATTATTGTTGTATGTTTTTGTGGTGGATTATTGGTTTTGTCAAGGGAGTATTGCTTCGAGTTCGGTGATGCCTTGGCATCGTTCTGGTTTTTATGGCTAAAAGGCAAGTGCATGATAGAGCGGTAGACATCGATTTGTTTGCCACTTGTCTTTACAATTAAATTACCATGAAATTTATTTATATTTTATTTATGCTTATTTAAATACCATTATAATGATGATGACATGGTAATGATGATAATGGATCATGTTAATGGATAATAAAAAATATTGTGTCATTTGCATTCATCATGACATGATTGCACAAGTCAGGTCGGTGAGAAAGTCATGTAACTGTTTCGATGAAGTCAGTGAGTAATGTTACATAGCTAGTCCGTAGAGCTCTAGATAAAATCCTACAGAGGTAGGGACTCTGCGGGATGAAGGATAGAGTGGTTCATCGACGGACGATCACCTTGCTATACCGATATCAGTTGATAAAGTTGCATATGAGCATGGAGCATATTCGAGCATTGCATACATGAACATATAATGATGGTAAATGGCTACATAAAAGATGAAAATGATATTTGAGTATGTGAATGATGATGATAATGATTTAGTTGAATGATAATATGATTGTTTATTGTTTTATTATGTATTTGTTGAGTCTTGGACTCACCCTAACTTTGTTGTTGTTTGTAGGTGACCAATGAAAGCAACATGCATGGGATGAAGTAGCACATGTACATTACATGCTATCAAACACATACATCTTTACTTAGTTATTTTTACTAAATCTAGTGACATGATAATTTCATTTAGAGTTGATTAGTAGACTTGATTATCATTAGCTTAATGATTAGAACTTGGTTTATTTAATTATGGTTTGATTATATTAATTGTTGCTATCCAATATATGTTCCCGGTTGCATGATTCCGGACGTTCTCGGGCTCGAGTGCCCCGAGCGTTCTCAGGCGCATGGTCCTAACTGTTCTTGAGTGCGTGGTTCCAAGCCGTGAAAGTTGGTCTTTTATGCATCTATATTGTTATAATTGTTAAAAGGTGACCTATTGTAGGATTTTATTCTATACATTGTTTGTTGGAATTATTGGTATTTATAGTTTAAATTATCAGTGAGAATGATTTAGGTGATATCTTAAACTCAGTGTTGAGCTGGGCGTTACAACCTGTTTACACTTTACAGTCCTTGCTCGGAGTTGCTGCTGTTCTGTAAAATCGTGGCAGCAAAGCGACTAAATTGACTTATTCTCACTGTTAAATTGAGTAGTCATTTTTCTGATTCTTATATACTTATCCGCAATAATTTAAGTAGAATACACTTCGAAAGAGAATGGTTCATTTCGAGAGAATCGTTTTATAGAATATTTTTAACTTAGTATGCCGGTTTACTTATGTTTATCTCTTTTTCAGATTTAACTTTGATATCATCATTGCTTTTTATATCATAAATTGAAGTAAAAAAATAACAAAAAGGGGTGAAGTGAATAATTTACAATCACACAACCAACAACCACTATCTTTTATTGAGGTTTATACTTAAATACAATCAAACATACAACCAGGCACCAGTGCAAACACTTGCAACATCAATTCTCGAGAGGACTCAAATCCCTGTCAGTTTGCTCAATATAATCACAGCAGTCCCAGAGTACTTGGCAGCAGCAAGGACTTCAGGTCTTCAGGGGTGAGTTGTGCCCTGCATATGGTCACTGACCGGTGGGGGATTCACCACAGGAATGTCCAAACTGCCACCTTCTGATTCTGTGGAGACCTCCCGCACATCGGCGATCAATGCTTCAGACTGCTGGAAGCCACCCCACTCAGCATCACCAATCGGACGAATGTCCACCCCATCCACGGCCAGCTGGACTTCAGTGCTATTGCTGGAAACCAGGACTGATCTAGAGTCACTTACACAGGCTTTGTCGACATCATCGTCTGACGCATCGACATGCTTTGTCAAGGGAGGGGAGTTGTCGGCACCGGAGCATGATTCAGATCTCTCTTCACATACTTGCTTTGTGCTGCTTTGCTCTCTGCATTAGTACAGTTTGTGTTTTAGTCATTACCAATGCCTTGATGTCGAACTCCTGACAGGTACATCTATATTCTACGCAAATGCAACTTCTAACTTTATATATGTAACAGGCATGAAAAGACAAGAACCTCTGGATTTGCGATTGGAGAACACCGACAAAGGCTAGAAGCTCCTCTTTTTCTTTCTCAACAGCTTGTAACTTTTCAGAAGCTTCCTTCATCCGAGCTGCAGCATCTGCTTCGGATACCCTTACCTTCTCCTCTGCTCGGGCAATAGTTGCTTCCTGTATCACCGCTTGCTCTCTAGCTTTTCCTAGTTCAGTGCGCCACATATGAGCCTCCTGGAGTGCAGCGTCTCTTTCCTTCACCAATTGGTCCTTCTCTTTGCTCAGGATAATTACCTTTTCTTCAGATTGTCTTAGCTGCAATATTCATAAACCATAGTTAGCATCAGAACTCGGAGAACCAGAAAATCCAAAAAAAACTTAAGAAAATACCTTAAGCATGGATTGTTCCATTTGACTTTCCATTGCTTGTTTTAGGCGCTCAATCTCCAAACACAGTAGCCGTCTCTGTTCATCCATTGTATGAGCTGCAGAAGCTGCAGCTTCTGCAGCCTCTGCAGTCTCTGTCAATTTGTCTGCTATTTCCTTAATTGTAGCATCCCGAGCACGAATATCCTTAGCCAAATGCTGCAACTCCTCATCTTTCACTTGGAGAGTCTCCTGAGGATCATTAACACAGTACACGAAAAAATGATCAAATCAATGCTCACAAATAAAATCAAGGATACCCAATCATGCACCTATCAACACATCCATGTGAATTATTGCACAAAGATGTAACATTTGAAAAGTTTAGCAATGGAAATCAAGATTCTAGAGATTATACTAATCAGCATAAATTTGGAAGGATACTAATCAGCATAAATTTGGAAGGATGCAATGTCATACCAGATATCACAACTGTTTTCAGCCTACCAAGAAAAGCCAACTCTCAACTGCATATAATTAGCAAGGAGCATTCTGTCCTAGCGATGAATTTGCTCTAAGTTTATTGAGAATATATGAATCTGGCCTAAGACAACCTAGCTAACATTATATCAACAGTACCAAAATATTGACTGCAATGATGCATATGTAGTTTATGGTGACAATATATGCAAAAACCATGTAGGAAGATTACTGGGTCTGCGGATAGCAGCGACCCATGTGAAATTAGTGCAAGTGTGAATAGTAGAGTGCAGTTTGGTCCATAAGTAGGGACTACGCATTCAAAATACCATTTAAATTGATAAAAAGAACTTATCATAATACAAATATAAGAATAGTATTGAAGTAATGATTATCAAGAAGTAACTCATGGCAGCTCAATAATGAATCATGCAGGAAAATTTGCTTATGGTCAGACTTCAGAGCAACACCACTTACTAACAATATGAAACAAGAATCCAGAGGTGAGATTTATCTATATTCACTGAGAGATGAATGCAGACCTTCATGATGGTTAAATCATCAAGTTGGCCCTCATTCGAGTTATTTGTACCCAACCCAAGAGCTGCCCTCATTGAAACCTTCATTGCTGCTTCTATCTCCTTGGTGGCCTCCAAGGCAGTTGCATTGGCATTTGCAACTGCAGTAGCAACTGTACCTAATGTAGCAGGAGATCCATTCCCAGCCAAAGAATTCACTGCCTCTTTATGAGCTCGTAGTACTAATTGAGTTGCACTGTTTATTAAAGATAACATCAACCCCGAATAGTCAGGATGCAGCAACAGGAATAAGAACTCCAATATTACAGTTCATGTAAAGGAGATTATATCATAGCACCAGAAATCCAGAACACACCAAACTAGCTGGATCCAGGAGTCCTAAAGTTGAACAGTTCATGAAAAGCGTTCTCTTGTTGTTAATTTATTACTGGAATAGAGTATTAACAAGGGGCATAGCTAGTGCAAATATACAAACTCTCATCGTGAGCCATCTGATCAATCTAGGAATGCACCACATCATTCAGATCTTTATCATGGGAATGCTAGTTTGAAGTTTCCATCGGGAGTTGGGACAGTGGTGCTGCTAGCATCCCATGATCAAATGGGTGATAATCCTCCCTCACATTGATTGGACGGCTCAATTGGAGTTTGTGTTGGCAACAAGTTGAGGGTTTGCATTAGATATTCCCCTATTAATATAAAAATAATACAGAACCATAGAAAAAAAATTTGTAAACACCTGTACAGCCAGTCAACAGTAAAACGGTATAGAGAATATAATAATATTTGACAAGTCATGGATCAGAAAGCTTACTGCAATGTAGATACCCAAGCTTTTGCCGCACTAGGAGTTTCAGCACAAAGAAAGTAATCCTTTTTCTGAGGAGTTCCAATGTCTAACTAGAGTTGAGGAATACTAAAACCTAAAGACATATACACTTCTTAATAAAACATTAAAATTCTTTGAGAATCGTCATATAAGTTTATAGGATACAGAAACAGCAGCCGTCATACTTTGGCATCCCTCTGTAACAATTTGAGAGGTAGTTATATAAACCTTCATACTTAGAAACATCATACGGAAAAAAAAATGTTCAGGCGGTAATCTTACTGAAAATTTACAGGAGACAAAGTAATGGTGCTTGAAGCATCAAATAGAATGGTTCCTTTAATGGCAGTTTCATTCCTCCGAATTCTGCAACAAAAAAAACACTGAATACTGCGATAACAATAGGAATTTACTTGGTATTCTCAGTTACAAAACATTGAAGGTTTCATACTTGTATTCCATCTTTCCGGACGTTGGGTCCAATATTACCCATCTTTCGTTCCACTTCCTCAGCTGTTTGAAAGAAGATTATAAGCGTTCAAGAGGTAAAATTTCACAAGTAGAAAGCTGATCATCAGGAAACTATATTCATCACGGTCCTCCGATTGCATTCATTTGAACACAGTTGGTCCTAGGCGGATGATTAAACTGTGTTTTCTATGCGAGTCGCAAGTACGTGAACAACAAAAGAATTACCCCCAATCAATAACAAGTACTCGTAGAATAAGCTTCTGCTTGCCAAATATCATATAATCCCTAGTATCCCGATCAAATTATACCAAGAAATTGAACAGGAAAGCCACTCTCATATAATCAGACGAAAAGTTTCCACCACCAACCACACCCACACATCAAACAACTCATACTAACACCAAAGTCGAACCTTTCGACGCCTAAACCCCACATTACACAAAATCTATCACCGAAATCGAATCTTTAAGCGCCTAATTAACCCCACATAATCCATTACCCCCAAAACGATCGACGAGGCCAACAACCATCGCACATACCGTCTCAGATCGCTTCAGTAGGGGGCCCTGCAGCAGGTACCTCCCGGACACCGACGACAGCTGCCGCTTCACCTTCTCCAGGCTGCTCGCCGTGTCCCTAACCCTCTGCAAAAATTTCACAAAAAATCACCAAATTTTGGGGGAAAAAATTCAGAAGCATCTGGACTGGGGTGAGGCTGGTGGCCGTACCGGGGAGCTGCCGTTGGTGGCCATGGCGGGTGGGGCGGCTGTGGAGGTGGCAGGGCTAGGGTTTTGGGGTGGAGACGAAGGCGACGGGGGCGGGTAGGTGGTGGGTTGCGGTGCGCGACCGGCCGGTGGGGGCGTTCAGATCGCTGGAAATTTCGCTGCCGGAGAAGCTTATGCTACGCTACCAGGGGCTACCCGCGAGCTGTTGGCCATGTAGCGTGGGCCCGCCGCTGCTGCCGAGGGTGCCACTGGCCCGCTGCTTGCTTGTGGGGGCCGGCACGGTAGGATTGCTGTCTTGTGTGGGAGCTTGTCCGGATGTATGGTTTTCTACGCTAGTAAAAATTTAGTAAGACCGTTGGAACACGAGAATTTTTCAGCTAGATTTTAGGGAAAAAAAGTTCTTTTGGGGACCTCAGCGAGGGCTCTTTGATTCGACTGTTCATTTATAAACAGTACTAAATAGGGTGAGAAGATCGAACGACGGGGGAGGAGGGGTCTCACGGTGAGATCCTCCCCTGTAAAATTTGCTTCCTAAGTTTCATGTTCGGGTTTCAAGCAACTTTTAGCCAGAGAAGCTGCTAGTCCACGTTATATTGTTGTAATGCATTTTCAACGGTATAATAGTTTCATGATGTTTTATCTGTATAAAAGTTTCATCAAGGTTTTAGGTTTCGGTTTGAATTTCAGGTTTCGAGTTTGAAGTTTCAAAGCAGGTTTCAACGCCATGAAAAGTTTCAAAAATGTTTTAGGTTCCGAGCTTGATGTTTCAAGCAGGTTTCAGTATGTTTCGTGAAAGTTTCATGCAACTTTCAACGCGTTTCAGTAAATTTCGGAAAAACATTTTAAAGTTTCAACAAGTTTCATGCGTACGTGTTTAAGCGAGTTTCGATGAGTTTTTTCAGCTAAGTTTCATGATCAGGTTTCAAGCAACTTTTGGCAAGTTATCGCAACTTCAACTACTCTTTGGTAGAAAATGCGTGAAACCTGGATTTTTAAGGGGACACGAATGAGCCTTCGTCCGCCGGCCGTCGCTTCTTGAGATCCTCTTCACTACTGCCTAGATGTGTCTTCACCACATGGTCACCACTCACCAACCACACCCTCCTCATCGCTGCCTCACCACATTATTGCCGACCGTGTCATCGTCACTCACCATACCATACCACATGTTTTCCAGGGGGGAATTCGAGATTAGATATGTTTGTTTGAGACACGAGAATTTTGCAGTTATTATTATTTTTTGACTGAAATCTCACGAGAAACAGAGCAGTTTCCTTCAGATTTCCTATGCAACTCTTGTTACCACTAGAGGGCGTCGCCTATTACCACTATCTTAAATTCTTAATTGGTGGCCTCGTCGGCCACCGTACCGCGCCGATGGAATCAAGCATGGTTGATCTGGTCAACCAAGCAGGAATGATCTAGCCTATTGCCGTGGACTAACCGTCGCCATTGCTGCCGGGAGGCTGCCGCCACCGACAGGTGAATGTCGTCGCCGACGATCGATCAAGCGACGTGATCAATTAATAATGCCACTGTCAATGCGGTCGTACGCGCGTCATTGCATTAGTTATCCGATCCTTTACCATATCAATTGTAGCCGGTCGTCGTCTCATATTTGATTAATACATGGATCATATATATTATCGCGCGGTGCGATTTCGGTTTGATTAATACATGGATCACATCTTAACACATTCATCTTACGGAAAGTAGCATCTGCTAAACATGAAAGTTTAAAGGAATGTGAGTGTTGTGGCTAATTCAGTTTCGCATTGATCCTTTAGTTGCAGTTTCTATCTTCACATTAATCAGGCAGTGACTCATGAGTTTAGTTGCAGTTTTCAGCTTCACATTTCCAAAATGACATTTTTTTCTCTAGCAAAGTGGTCAAGCGTTTAAAGTTTGCAACATGGTGATTAAACACTAATTAAACTGAAATTGCGTGAACTAATTAAGTAGTTCCTAAATCCCTAGTAGTAGCATCTATAGTGTTAGTACTTCCCGGGGTGATGGCCATCTGTCCTGTCAGTAGATGCGTATCTTTCTACCTATGATCACATGTGTTGAGGAACCGTCGCTGGCGAGTCCAGTCCGAGCGATTACCTCGTAGACAATACTCAGAATCGTAAGAACAATGCAAGAACACAAGAACAGAATAAGAGATGAACACAGAGATGTAGGAGGACTTCTTGCTTCTCTTTATTCCTTCATTCAACGATCAATCGTTTACAGTGAATAGCACCCCCTGTTTATAAGCTAGAGACTCTTCTAGGGTTTGGGATGAGGAGCCCATACATGAGCCGGTTTCCGGGCCGAGCCCATAGTTTCTTAACACTCCCCCTTGGGCACCCATACTCACATGTTTATGCATCGTCAAAACTATATAAAAACCCAGTGAAAAAAATAGAGAAAGAGTACATGATATACGTTCTGCTGTGATGCACGAATTGCCTCATTAAAAACCTTAGCCAAGAAACTTCAGGAAAACTCGTCAAGGAAAAAAGAGTACAATCCACCCAATTTCATTTAATCTCCTGGATTTATTCTTTGGGTACTCGATCTTCATGATCAAACTTTAATAATGAGTTCGTGAAGGTTCTCCCCCTGAATTATGCACTTCTATAAGTCTCATCATTCCAATTCACGTATGCATCTTTCAAAGCTAGACGCTGGAAGTGACTTAGTGAATAAATCTGCAAGATTCTCACATGACTTAGTATGCAGTACTTTGATTTAGTTCATCTTTTGCAAATCATGAGCATAGAAGAATTTGGAGTTGATATACTTTTGTGAGAGGATTCTTCACAACACCCATCTGCACTTGTGCAACATAGGCTGCTTTATATTCATAGATAATAGTGGGGGTTTGCACGGTATTCAATCCACACGACTGCTGGATGTGGTGAATCATCCGTCGAAGCCAAGCACATTCTCGCAAGGCCTCATATAATACTATTATTTCTGAGTGGTTCGTCGAAGTCGATACAAGACTCTGCTTAGACGATTTTTATGGAATTGCAGTTCCACCACATCGAAGTTGATAGCATGTTTGCGATTTGGCTGTATGCGGGGCCTACCGGTACCCGTCATCTGCATTGTCATTCATAGTTAGGTCTTGTTTCTTTTTATAGAATAGACCAAGTTCTTTGCTTCCTTGGAGGTATCGAAAGATGTTCTTCATTCCCTGCTAATGCCTTTGGTAGGTTCCGCATTATACCTTACTAGTAGGTGCACGACAAATACAATGTCCATTCTAGTACAGTTTGTTAAATTCATTAGTGCTTCTATTGCACTTAAGTGTGGGAATTCCGGTCCTAGGACTTCCTCCCCCTTTTCTTTAGGTCTGTACGGATCTTTGTCTTGCTGCAAAGATCTCCCGACCATTGGCACTTTCAAAAGGTATGCCTTTTCAAAGTCAAACATTTATAACACTTTCTGAGTGTATGTTGATTGATGCACTAAAATCCCTGAAGGGTATGCCCAAGCTGCAAGCCTAGGCAATATTTGGTTTTACCCAAAATCTTTCATTTCGAACTCCTACTCCAGGTAAGAGCTTGCTTTTTTAATATCCTTCAGGGTTCCAATGATATTCAAATCATCTTCATACTCTGAGATTATACAAAATCCATCTTGGAATCGTCGTATAAATACCCATAGATTATTCTCATTGTTCGTGTAGCCTTTCTTACATAGAAAGTCGCTTCAAGCGATTATACCACATTCTGTCTGATTGCTTAATTCGTACAGTGAATTTCTGAGTTTTACACTGTATAGATTTTTATTTGCTCTGTCTTGGTTCGGGACAATGATACATTCAGGTATCTTCATATAAATATCTGAATCCAATATTTCATAAAGGTATGTTGATACCCCATCCATCATATTCATTTCTAACTTCAAGTTCACTGTCATTGAGATAAATGTCTAAAGAGAGTTCCGCCCATGACCGGGGAATAGGTTTCTTCATAATCATCTCTTGGACGTTCAGTAAAACCTTGTGCAACGAGCATTGCTTCTTATCATTTCTCTTTCGAACAAATACCCACTTATGCCCTACGGGGTGCACAAGGGGAGACGTGCGGCTTATAGGCCCAAACGTCTTTCTTTTATTCGGAGAAATAATTCAGTTTCTATTGCCTTCTTCCAAGCTGATCTTTTCAAGCGATGCAGGCTCTGGATCAAGAATGATGATTGTGGCAAGTTTTCTGCAAAGTAAATGTCAGCATTGAATGTTGTCATATTCAAATATTTTCCCGAAGTCATAAAGTTTATAGCTATTTCTTCAAAGGGCGATTCTTCTAATGCTTCTACTTGCACATCGCTGCTTCCAATTGCGGGGCAAGTCCCTTTAGTTTTTCAGTTCCGATGTGTGCACACACATCAATGCTGATGTCTCCCTTCATGGAGATGTTCAATTCTGGTATGCCTTTTTTGAAGGTTCCATACCGATGTCAGGTCTCAACTGGCTCCCCTTCTGGTTCTGGTGTCAAGTCCTTCTCATCCTTTTTCACCAGCGTCCCGGTTGCCAGTTCGAGGGCGAGTTCTCGCCCTTTTCGAGGCCTCGAGCGAGATTAGGATACCTTCATCGGTATTTCAACCCTCTTTGGTGCATTGCGTATAAGCATATGCAACTTGGTCACGTTCTTCAAATCACTAAAGTGGTCAGGCAGTTGATTCGCTAATACTTGCAAATCAATTATCTTCTGGACTTCAATTGTCTTCTAGACTTCAATTCAATTATCTTCTGGACTTCAATTATCTTTTGGACTTCTCTATTTGCTTCACTAGTGCGCGAGTCATATGCACGAATTCCAATTATCTGTTGTTTTTAACTGAGTTTTTTTTCTTTTAATAGAGGAGCAAAACATTCACATGCAACCCTAAGTAAGCTCCCTGTTTTCTTAACCTTGAACTCCTCACATGCATTAATTAGGGCCAGGAGCAAGATAGTCAAACCCTAATAGCCCCTAAGGCCCTGTTTGTTCCAGCTTCGGCTTCCGGCTTTTGGCCGAAAAAGCCGAAAGCCAAAACAAACGGCTGGTTTTTCACAGCCGCTTTCGTCGAAGCCGCTTTCCGCCACAATGGGAGAAAGCTGAAAGGTACCCTTCGGCAGCTTCCCGCGGCTTCCCACCACTTGTCTTTCCTATTTGCCCCTCGAGTTCACTGGTATTTACCCACAAAATGCCATCCAATAAAAATCCTCGGGCTGCCTCCCCCACCCGCTCAGTCCTCCTCCCGTGCGTCTCCTCCTCCCATGCCACCCTCCTCCTCCCCCTCTCTCCGTCCCCGACGCGCCGCCGCCCTCCCCCTTCCTCCGCCCTCGACGGGTCGCCGCCCTCCCCCTCCTCCCCCCCACCGCGCTGGTCCTCCTCCTCCCCCCGAGCGGCCACTGTCTTCTCCCCCGTCCAGATCTGGGCGCCTTTGCCTCGGCTCCTCTAGCTCGCCTCCAGCCTCCTCCTCCCCCTATTGCTTGAAGTTCCATTGTTCATTGGTCATTGAATTTAGTTTGATATCTTAGTAGTTACTGGTATTGCTTGAAGTTCTATTGTTCATTGGTTAGTATGTTAAATTTAGTTCATTGTTCCATTTTGGTCTTAGCATAAATTACTAGCAACACATGATATGTTTTAATTGAGCATCCTAAATTGGCAAGATTAGAGATGCATGGTATTAACTCATGGATGGATGGTGAGCATGGTATGAACTTTGGCTAGACTTGTGTTATCTTATTGCCAACTATGATCATATTGAATGTGAGCATGAATGTGGTACAAGTTTAAATTATGGTCACTTTGGGTTTGTTTGATCTGGACTTATGATTGCATTTGAAAATGATGAATAGCTTGGATGACCTGATACTTGATGAATCATATATGAATTGCTTGGACTTGTGATTGCATTTGCTCATATTTTAGTTGTGCAATGTTTGCATGGTAGTAGTACTTTCAATGACCTTGTGGTGTCTGTTTATGTAACTGCAGGTTATATCCTTTGTAGTGATAATGACATTTATTCTTTTTATTGTGTTACGTGACAATGAATATATCTCATTGTTTTCATTTTAAATGTTCCATCATTACAATGTTATTTACATATTGATATATGTAATTTTGTTGTTGATAGGGCATGCATGACAACTTGTTTTACATTCTTGACACATCATGATGCTGAATTGCTGATGTTTTTTACTCCACTGATGTCTTTAAAATGATTTACAGTTATTTGTTTCCTATTCAGCAATTAGCAGCATGAACCAATTAATCATTTCAGAACATTTACTAGTTTATTCAGTAATCAAATTACTATGTTCATCTATACAAATGGAAGGTGTCCAAACATTTACACATCTTTCCTGTTTACATGTACTTGGTTTTGTATGGTTTAGACAAATACCCTATTTAACTACTCAATAATTTTTATAGCTATCTTGCTATTTTTCTAGTTTAAAAAGTATTTTCAGCTTTTAAAAATTATTTATTGTGTAA
The DNA here is from genome assembly GCA_036346255.1 of Ampelocalamus luodianensis. NCBI lineage: Eukaryota > Viridiplantae > Streptophyta > Magnoliopsida > Poales > Poaceae > Ampelocalamus > Ampelocalamus luodianensis. The sequence continues at coordinate 15,002,145 of CM070621.1, read as the reverse complement.
AAATGAAAACAAAATTTAAGTTGAGAATATTTTAATTAGGCTCAAAATACCCTATTTAACTACTCTGAAAGTTTTATAGAATTTTTAGACTTATCTTGCTATTTTTCTAGTTAAAAAAGTATTTTTAGCTTTTTAAAATCATTTACTATGTAAAAATGAAAACCAAATTTAAGTGAAAAATAATTTGTATGTGCAAAATGTCCTAGGAAATTTTTATGAATTTGCCTAGAATTTTTTAGCTTTGTTTGGCATTTTTGCGGATTTAATATGTGTTTTCTCGAACTATTCTCTACGATGGGTAATGTTGGTATTTCTGAATTTTTTCTCTCTTTAAGAAATGCTTTAACGGCTGTTTTGGATGGAAAACATGACAGCAATAGTATTTTCCAGAGTTTTTCGTGTTTGCGATGGTATTTTCTAGTCGACCTCATTCACGATGGTATTTTGCAACTCGCGAACGATTATGATGGCACTAAATAAATTTACTCTCGATAGAACTAGCTAGAACATAGCAAATCCTATCATGAAATACTGTCAGAAAGCTCTAACTAAAGACTGTGTAACATATGCCTGACAACCATATCTCGGACAGGCAGCTTTCTCATGCATGTAAGATCTGTCGCTGACCATTAACTTGCTTATGCACATAGGGAAAAACAGTTGATAAAGACATCGATGATGGATCGATGTAGACTTACTACAAATAAAAAATGATGATTTATGTGTTGTTAATTAGGCTACACATGCAATACATATTGGTCGGTTGGATAGGTACTCCACGGTTCTAATCAATGACATTTTTTCAGCCACTTGGGACACAACTTGAGCTTCAAATAAGCACTAAAGGTGAAGAATTCGTGCTTGGTGGGCACCCCTATTTGTACATAATATACCTTCAGCCAACATGCATGCTTGCTCATTCAGCAACAGTTAATGATCATACGTTTGCTTGCCTATCTAATTTGCATGCATCCAAGTAGAAAAGTCAAACCCGATACCAACTGTGAGCTTAAGCTAGGGTTAGGTGACATCAAGCCAAAACTGCGAGAGTTCTACTCAAGTTGCTATATATACTTGGGCCACCAGCCTTATCCAATATTACAGGAGCAAAAGTACATGTAATCTGCGTGTGGAATGACCTCGATCAGAGAGCTTTAGGCTCATTTATCATATTTTAAGTAAAATAGTAAAAAAATAGCCATTGGCAAAAATGATTTCTCTATCGCGCAAAAACACCGTAGCAAGGGGCCTGTCGCACACCTAGATCACGTCAGGTTACCTATCGGTAACCCAGAGCGTAGCAGGTCACGTGCACACGGCACCTGTCGTGGACTGGATTAGCGACACGTGACCTGTAGCGATCTGGATGCGTGGTAGGCCACCTGACGCGGTTTGGGTGTGCGGTAGGTCCCCTGTTGTGGCGTTTTCACATGACAGGGGTGCCATTTCACTTTTGGAGGGTTATTTTTGCTATTTTGCTTTAAAAATGTGCTAAACGAGAAAAAAATTCCTTGATCATATGTATAATCCAAGAATCATAAACTCGGGGAGCAAAGTTTGCATGGATTTTCTTTTTAGATCAGATATGGTAATAACTCGGAGTAAAAAAGAAAACCTCCAAGATAAAATAGCTCATTCCAAGCACTCCGGGGTCCGGCCAAGAGGAAGAGACCAAAGAGATGGTCAAGATATGGGTTGCAACAATTAGTGCTGGCCAAATGGGCGGGCGACGGGCGACCAGGCACATTATCAGAGGCACGCAGCACGAACACGGCCGCCCGAATCGTTCATGGCCGTCGCGCCGCGCGGCGGACCCGGGCGTGCACGAGCCACCACCAGCGCGGTGGGCGGCCGGCGACGGCAACGAAGCGATGTCGGGCGTGCACGCACGGCACGCAACGCGCCGCAAGCACGGCGTAGAACGGCGCACGCGCGACGCGCGCAGCGCGCAGCGCGCTGGAGGCGGAGGGCCGGGCCGGGGCGGCGGGCGGCGCGCGCGCGCGCGAGGCGAGGCGGCGACGACGCGAGGAGGTGGGAGGCGAGACGAGGAGGGCGGCGCAGGACCCGACGAGTGACGACGACGAGGAGAGGAGGCGGCAGCGGGCGCGCGACGCGGGAGGCGAAGTCGGCGACGACCATCTAGGCGGCGGGAGGTGACAACCGGACAGGAGAGGAGGCGGCGGCGGAGGCGACGACGCCGAGGAGGACCGAGGCGGCGGCCGGTGGAGGCGAGGACGCCGAGGAGGCGGGGCGGGAGGCGAGCGCCGAGGTCCGAGGAGGACCGAAGAGGAGGCGGCGGCGCGCCTCTCTGGTCCAGCGACGAGGCGATTGGCGCGCGGGGCGGGAGAGAGGCGGGAGGAGAATGGGAAGAAGAAACGGGGCGGGAGGAATGCTAAGATGAAAGTAGTAAAAGTGTTAGTTTCGATTTTGCAGTTTTCGTTATGGACAGTCCTTACGACAACTTTGATCTTGGTGAGTACGGACTTTCATCGGAGGAAATTGCGTCCATAGAGGCGGCTGCGGCTACCTCAAACGAACCGGAGGTTTCACCAGAGGAGCATGGTGGAGTTCCGTCATCAGGCTCCACGTCGAGATCGAGCTCAAGCGGCAGCGAGCAAAGAGATCAAGGCCGTCTACATCAGGAGTGTGGGAGAATTTCGACAGGACAACCAAGCAAGACGCAGCGGGAAATGAGGTACCATATGCTATTTGTAAAATTTGTCACCATGAATTGTCTGCGAAGTCTACAGGTGGAACGGGACACTTGCTTAGACATGCTACAAGATGTCGAACCAAGCAAGGATTGGCGATGAGGCAGACGCAGCTGCAATACAACCCCGACGGTACGGTATCTAGCTGGAACTACGATCCTCATGTAGCCCGCCAATCTCTCTGTCGTTTAATTGCTTCTGAGGATTTACCGCTAGGCTTTGGCGAGTCTGCTTCTTTCCAAAATTACATTAAGACTGCGCATAATCCTAGATTTGTCTCCGTTTCTAGACAGACAACAACTAGGGATCTAGTGAAATACTATAATGAACATCGTAATAAAATAAAGGAACTATTTAGTACGTGCACATTTTCGGTGGCCCTGACCTCGGACATATGGAGTGGTCGGGCTAGGGAGGATTACTTTAGTGTAGTTGCGCATTATGTTAATGACAACTGGGCAATGGAGAAAAGGATTATAGGTTTGAAATTAATTGATGTAGCACACGGGGAGAATATTGCGGTCAGATTATGAAAGTCGTGGAGGATTTTGGTTTCTGAGACAAAATATTCGCAATTACTTTAGACAACGCCAGCGGCAAACTCGAGGCTATGGACATTCTTACTCCATGATGAGTACATATGCCGATTCCTTCTTGGTACATCAACGATGCGCTTGTCATATTATCAACCTTATAGTCAAATGTGGTTTGAAGAGGTTGAGTCTCATATTAAAGCTTTTAGCGATCGATTTCTTTCTTGAATAATTCTAACGTAAGAATAGCACAATATAAGAACTTCTGCAGGGCGATGGGTGTACGTCCAAGAAAGTTCGGTTTGGACATGGAGGTAAGGTGGAACTCCACTTACCTTATGCTTAAGCATCTTTTGCCATACAAGAACACTTTCTCTGCTTTTATTCAAATGCACTATCCTAGCATCGCGGTACTTTGCTATTAAGCGAGCAACATTGGTTCGTTCTTTGAGAAGATCTTGTCATTTTAGAAAATTTTATGAGGCAACTGTTACTTTGTCCGCTGTCTACTATCCAACATCTCCTATCATCGTGCATAGTATTTTACGAATTGCTACCCAATTAAAATTGCATGAAAATGACTTAGTTTTACGTGAGGCTGTTGTTGCCATGAAATCTAAATACCTTAAATATTGGAGACAAATCCCTTACCTATATGCATTTGCATTTCTTTTAGATCCTAGAGCTAAAATTGGTGCATTTGGTACTGTACTTGATCTTCTTACTGATGCTACGGGGCTAGACTATACTAACTATTTTACAGAAGTTCGTTCTCGGTTATACGAGGTTTACCAAAGGTATGAAAATAAGTTCCGGGGAGTCCGCTCGCAACGACCTCCAAGTAGCCCCACCTCGAGTGGGAAGACAAAGATGTGGAGTGCGATCTTTGGTGCCTCTTCCTCCAGTCCGTCTTCTTCTTCTTCTACTACACCGCCGCTCGGTCAAGACCCACAGGAGCGGAGAACTATCCACCTATCCGGGCAAATGATACGGTGGATTTCAACTCGAAAGACTTCGACATCTTGCGGTGGTGGCAAGCTCATAAGTTAACATATCCGTGTTATCCATACTTGCACGTGATGTGCTAACATTCTGTCTCTACGGTTTTCCTCCGAATCGCTTTGATCTTCAGAAGAATATTGGAGAGAGAAGAACAAGTCTCACAAGTGAGATGGTGGAGATCCTTTTAATCGTGAAGGATGGGAACAAGCGGATTCACGAACACAACACTCTGTGGAAAATCCAGAGTTGTCGGAGGTGTTCGAAAATTTATACTTAGACAATGACACCGACACATAGAACAAGGATGTATCATGTATGTACAATTGTAGAGCTATAGGCTGTACTCTTTTTCCTTTGTCAAGGTTTTCTCATTTTGAGTTTTTACTTGACGAAGGTTTTAACGAGGCAGCCAACTGGACATTAATAAAGCTCTTTATTACATTTTTAATATAATTGTCCTAATTTTTCAATGTTCATGTCCACTTTTGAGTTGCACATATTTTTCTAATTTTTCTGAATTTTTTCTGATTTTTGGATTTTTCATTCGACGGTCAAGCGGGCTAACGGGCCACGTTTGGCGACGGCTAACGGGCTCGGGCCGACCGTGCGGCACGAATGCTCGATGGGCGTGCACAGCGCCACCCGGCCCGTGGGCCGGTACGGCACGGCACGAATAGTACACGGGCCGAAATGGGCCGTGCCTAAACGGACCGTGCCTCGTCGGGCTCGGGCCGTGCCGTGCCGGGCCGCCCGTTTGGCCACCTCTGGCAACAATGGATCAGAGGGGTCAGGAGCACTAGCAAGTTTTTGTCCAAGTTCGTTGATCAGAAGCCGGACAAAATTGTTACCACTTACCAGCCAGTGACAACTGGACAAGCCCAATAAGTGGCAGTGGCAGCATCAAGAAAATGTGGAGAGAAAAGGTTAGCACATAGCAGAGGTGTTTTGGGTCAAAAAAAAACATAGCAGAGGTGTTGCCTACACTACACATGCTGGAGCTGGGCAATGTGGTGCAGGTGGTGGTGCCATTGATGCTCGAGAACCAGAAGCACAGCAGAAAAAACTGATGAGAGAGAGAGAGAGAGTTGGAGAGAGAGATGTAGAAGAGATGCCTAGTTAATTATGAGCTGTTGTTCAGTGTTCTTGATGACGCAAGAGGACAGAGGAGTACTTGGGGCTTGGCATGCAGCAAGGGCAGGGCAGCAGCTAAGCTAGGTAGCCAGGCTGCCAAGGCAGATGAAGATTGGAGAGTGGTCAAAGGAATCTCCCTGGACACTGCAACTGCATTGCTGCATTTGTGGCTGTTGCATGCAGCCTCTCCGCAAATGGCAAATGGCACATCAACCAAGCTCGTCAAGGCCTACATGCTGCCGACGTATGGGTATTGGTTGACATATGCACATATCGCATCCTGACCGTCTATCACAAATTCGGCGGTTAAGATAAACTCCACCTCCCACTTAACGCTATTTTGCGAAAAACTCTGTCAGAATTGTGCCTCTCACATTTTGTGTGAGGACCCAAACAATTAGACTAAACTAAATAACAGTACTCGGTAATTTAGCGGTAATTAAAATCCATTAAGTCAAGATTAAAATGAGATCCCAATTGGGTAGCGAATGCTTAATCAACACAGTTAACAACAGGAATAGTTACAACAATACCTCATTAACGCTAAAACTCAAAATCTTATACAAAAGAATTACATTACAAGCGTAATTGAAATATTTTCACGAACTCAATATTAATTACATAAGCCCAATACAACAAGGACTCTGCAATATTACAATGTTGAACGCGTTACAACAAACCACATTGTATCTTACAAGAGCTAATTTGTCAGAACCCGGGATTAATATCCCAGATCCTCTGTGCGTTTCTGAACTAGTCCCATGATCAGTAGCTAGTTCACACAGTAAACAAATATGGTAACAAAATTCATATCACAACTTTATTAATAATTAACAGAGTTTATTACAAAGAGGCTTACAACCAACAATAAAGAACACAGCGGAAGACGAAAAGTAGTAGTAGAGTCCAGCAATCTGTCACAGGCAATCGACTGGGGTAGCGGCCTAGTCGTCGAGATCCACATCGGTAGCAAAGTCCTTCTCCTCTGAAATTTTATTTGCATAAAGCAAGTATGAGCACAACTTCCGTGCTCGCAAGTTACACCCGTCAAGTAACAGAATGACATGCATACATGGATGTAACAAAGGATGGCTTATTGGTTGATTTGCATCAAGCAATATTTTCTTTAAATACTTGTACTAAGTTCCAAAGCAGTTATTCTATAACTACAAATCATTTCATAAATTCTCACTTTTATAGTCAGATAACATTCACACATGAATGGTGAAGGATACCCTCCTATCACATGGCTTCCTGCCCAAATCCCATCTGGATAAACCGGTTTTGAAAAGTCTTTTCAAACAAAACCAAAGTCTAACTTTGAGTAGTTACGCTAGCATGTCCATAACAGCGGACACGGCTATTCGAATAGTTTTACACTCGCAGAGGTTGTGCGCCTTTACCCACATGACAAGACTTCTCTAGTTTGTCCCAGTATATATCTATACCACCGCCACTACCTTTGGTAGCGGTCTAGAGTGCGTGTTGAGGCCTTTACAATGTTCTCGTCTTAATGTATTTATGCCCTAAGGTTTCGCTACCATTGGGTCGCCATCCTCCTAAGCCCCCTCTGCGCCAGATGGGTCTACTGTCTGACCAACACCCATACCAATAATATAGCACCAATGACGCTAAGACATCACAAATTATTTAGCCAAGTCCCGCCCACACAGGACATGTGGTAGTACGGTAAGGCGTAGCATCATGCGCTCGAAGACCGGTCCTTAACTGACTTGGGCAACTTTCCAACAAAACCCATGGGCCTCAACCATACCCGATTGAGCCCGTGCATAAACTTGCACCCACCGAACATCCATTATGTCCAAGTCCAAACCATTTTCATTTATTTCAAAGACATAAACTTCCATAGCATACCGATGCCATGGATACCATCTAGACAACAATTGATTTCTGGCTGAAATCCCTAAAATAACATGTTTGGTCTAAAAGCATGGCTAAGCATGATTTTTCTCAAAATGCTCTAGTTCATACTATCGTATCAACTAGGTTTGATCTATGGTGACAATATGTTTGCTTCAATTCTCAAAATTGGTCATACAAAGGATTTTAGGCATAACTATATATTTAAAATAGGAATTTAAATTGCTGATATAAATAAGCATGCAGTAATAATTTAAAACAGAATATAAATAATTTGAAATAATGGGATCGAGATGATCAAGGGTATAACTTGTCTTGCTTGATGAGGTGACGTTGTTTTTCTTAACAGGTCACCTTAACAGAATGTCTGGTGTTGAGGTGACGTTGTTTTTCTTAACAGGTCACCTAGTACTCACAAGTACTATCTTCGGGTAGTCCAAGTGTACGATCACGATGATCATACAGTCAAAATCATTCCTCTTATGTTGTTCTTCAATCGGTGTCGAAATCTGATTCTCCGAAGTCGTCAAAATCTAATCGTGAAAATACGACCAATTCAACTCAAATTCAAATAAATTCAAAATGGCAGATCAAAATAACTCCAAATAGAAATATTTTGATTTAGATAGCTAGGTTACAATTTTATACAAATTTTGCAACTTGAATCACCCAAATCGGAGTTTGGATGCAAAAGATATGAATTTTAGAAGATTGGAATTACATGAAATAGTAAATTAGGGTTTAAAGGAATTATTGATCAAATGAACCCAAAATTAAATAATTTTTGTTTAGATGGCTAGATCTTGATTTTATAGGAATTCAGGAGTTTGAATCGACGAAATCGGAGTTCGTATGAAGGAGAACGAACCCCGGGAAGTTCTAAATATCAAAAACCCTAATTTTCAGATTTTTTTGATTTTCTTGAATTATTTTTCTAAAGGAAATCGAATTATTGCGCAAGGTGACGTCAACGACTGATTTTCGGAATTTAAAAGAATTAGAAGTATTTCCGACAGGTGGGACCCACCTGTCATTGACTTGGCTCACGGTGGACTAGTTCCACCGAGCCGAGGGAGAGTTGGTGCGGTGGACTGCCACGCGGGCGCTGACTCAGCGTGACACGCGAGCGGGGGAGGCGACGTGGCGCTTAGGTGGCGCCGAGGTGGCACTGCCACGCTGGCACAAGGCCGGCGAGCTCTCGGCCCTAGGGTCGCCGGCGCTGGGCGCCACGGCGACGGCCGGCGAGGGCAGCAAAAGGGAGAGGAGAGTGCGGGGAGTTGAGAGCTTACCCAGGCGGCGCAAGGGCGTAGAGGGAGCGCCGACGGCAAGCTCAAAGGCGGCGGCGAAGTTCGGGTTCGCGGCGGCGATGAGCTCTGTGGCGCTTCGAGGCGGCGAGAGCGCGCCGCGGCGTGGCGATCGCGCGGCGGAGCTTCGTGCGGCGGTGAGTCGACGCTGAAGCTCGGACGGCGCCGGAGACGAAGAACGAAAAAACTTCGGCGGCGCGGGGAAAAACTCCAAACTACGGCGATTGAAGAGGAGACGAAGTGGATGATGTGGCGGGATGAGGAGAGAGTGCGCACCGGCGCCATTTATAGGGCCGGAGGAGGGTGAGGCGAAGATCGGCGCGGGAAGAAGCGGCGGCGATGGCGCGGTCTCGCGACACGGCCAGAGAGAAATGGTGGGAAGAGTGGCGGCGAGATTTGGGGGAGTTAATGCGCATGTCCACGCGGGGAATGGAGGCGAGAATCGCGGCGGAGATGAGCTGGGTGCGTGCGGCAATGGCGGCCGTGTCGGCGCGGGAGGAAGAAGAGGGCCAGAGGGAGAAGAAAGGGGCACGGCCGTCAGATGCCGATCTGACGATGCGGGGAGCGGGGATGGCGTGGGGTAGTGGTAGTCGTCCGATGTAGATCGGAGAGTCGAGAGGGGGAGAGGAGGCGGGCAGTGAGAGCGGGCCGAGTTGGGCCAAGCGCGGGGGAGGAGATGGGTTGGGCTGAGGAGGTTCGGCCCAAAGGGGTTTTTGGGATTTTAATTGATTTTATTCCAGACAATTAGAAAGGGCTTTAGAAAATAGCAAAATAAATCCAAAAAATTAGAGAAAATTCACAGAAATTCCCTTATTTATTTTGGACTTAATAAAAATAGTTTCAACTTATAATTGGCTATTAATTTTGCAAATAAATTATTTTAGCTTTAATATAATTAGGAAAAAGCTTTTAAAAACTCAGAAAATTCCAGAAATTAATTAAAATTTTATTTTCCAGATCAAGCCAAAAGAAACTTCAAGAACTTCAAATAAATTTTTACTTTTGACTTTCAAAACTTCAGAGATTCAAATAAAGCAATCAAACTCTGGCAAATTCTTAGAAAAACCAGTAAAATAATAATTTTATTTATTTTTATTTTGGTAACAACACTTTGGGATGTTATATAATTAATCTTCAATCCAATTATTGCATTCATGTTGCAGAAGCCCTCCTTGCCACCTTGTCCATATACCATTAAACCATTAAACTACCCCTCGTCCCATAGTCCATCATTCGCTAAAAACTCAGGATGCAGTTAGTGAACCAAAAATGCAGTAGTAATGAGTTAGAATAAAAAGAAGGTGCGGTCAGATTTCCCGAAGTTCAGTCGGTTTCCAAACCAACCCAAATCCGCTGGCACCATGATCGTCAAGGTTCCCAAACCCACTGTAGTCGGTTGGCGCCTTGATCGTCAAAATACCAGACCAATCTAAGTTAGTTAGCACTGTATCACTTCTGTGGGGTTCCTCATTCGGTTTGCACCAAAACCCAACACCCACATTTGCAAAATAGCCAACCAATAACCATAACCTCCTATTAACCAGTGGGCATTGCATGAACAGTGCATTGTGAAGAGGGAGGGGATATGGCCTTGCACAGAGTAAAGAGAGAGAGCACAGCCCCGAGCCATCCCCCCTGCGTAAGGTTGCCATCTCCTCACAGCCACACAAATTCTCACAAAGCCAAAGCAAGCCAAGCTCTGCCCCAGTCCACATCCACAAAGAGCACAAAAGAGGAGCAAGGAGTCCAGAAGGTCAGGAGCGAGGAGCCCGAAGGCAAGAAGAGAAGGAGCCAGAAGAGAAGGCGGTTGGGAACCTGAGGAGCCCAAAGGCAAGAAGAGGAGCCAGAAGAGGAGGCGGCCGGTTACCCCTCAAGCCGGCCACCAGTTGCATCAACTCAAGAAATCGGCCGACAGAATCAACCCGGGTTCTTCCCAAAATCGAGCCTGCCATCAACCGACAAGGTAGCCCTCAGTAAACCCACTGTTATTTTGCCCAAAGGTGAACCCTCATAGCTTGAACAAGAAATGCACAGAGTGCCCATGCCCCAACAGCCCACACTAGCATTATCCACATATTCATCACAGAGAGCAGCAAGCTCCACAAGCCCCAGTAGCATCATCCACAGCCCTCAGCAGACACATCACAGAGCAGTAGGGGGAGAAGAGGAGTAGGGAAGCATGTTTGTACCTCAGTAGATCATCGCAGCAGCAGCATCCCCACAATGCTTCATACCATCTCCTTCAGCATGTGCATACATCCATAAAAGAAAATCAAGTAACATCAGAACCGAAATCAACCACAAGCACTAACAATCGGTTACCAAAATAAAAAAAGGGTGGGTGGTGGTTAGCGGCCGTAGGACGAGCGATCGAGGCCGGTCTGGACTGAGGCGCTCGCACGGGCCGAGCAGGCCGAGTCGAGCCGCAATAAAGACCATGAGAGGACCAGGCGGGCACCGCGCCAGAGGTCGGTCGTGCGGCACTGGGGAGGCGACACCGGTGGCCGGGCAGCCAGGAGCCGGGGTAAATCCATAGAGAAACCACACCACGAGATGCCAGGAGGAAGAGATCTAGGGGGTTAGATCGGAATAGGGGGAGGAAGGAGGTAGAACCAGGATGAGGAAGTACAGTCGGTAGTAAACGCATGAGAGGGAGATTCAGAGATGGGGGAGCAGATAGGGGGGCGCTAGGGAGAGGAGCCCATGGTGGCGAGCCGGCAGTGGCGACGGTTGAGGCCGGGCTGGCCGACTGGAGGGTAGAACCGAGAGGGAGCTCCATGGAGGAGCTTTGGAGGGGAGTAGAGAGAGGATGGGGGAGAGGAAGTAAGCGCCTGGGTTGTGGCGGCCGAGTGAGGGAGATGAGGAAGAGAAAGAGAGGAAGAGGGGTCGGGTAAAAGGGAAAGGAGTGAGAGGGATTAAGGAACTAGGGACTTAGGTGGAGAGTTGGGATTAGGGAAAAGAAGATTAAGTGGGGAGGTGATTAAGTAAATCTTATGGAGGGTGATTATTGTTGGATTTGGCAGTATGGAGCGCTATTAGTAGTATTAAGCTTCGGCGTCATGAGTAGTTCTGTAGTTAAGCTTTATAAAAATCTGTTCGCAGCGTGCGGTTAGATGCCAATAGATAGACCGGTCCAAATAAAAATAGGAAAAACTGTGAGTATAATAAATGTGAGACTTCTTAATTGAACTAATCACCTTTGAGAATCATTAAAGTAAATAAGTAGTCGATTGCGTTAGAAGTATCTTCGTCACGAGAAAATGGTTAAGTTAGTAGCACCAAATGTATTTCAAAAGTTAGCAAACACGTATGTTCTTAAAGTAAACCAATTAGAAGTCTGTGTGCAGCTAAAAATTGATAAGTTTAGTAAGATGCAAACTTGAGTAGTGTTTTACCTTCCATACGTTTAAGCGTGTCGTACTTAAAGAAAGCCAATTAGGTGTTTGGGCGCAAATAAAATTGGTGGACTTAATAAAATAAGGGTAGAAATAGTGTTCTATCTTCCGTTTGTTTAAGCGTTTGTTTCGGTAGCTCGACCCTAGAGGGAGTAGACTATAGAACAGCCACCCTTGGGGAGTGCTAACTTAGCGGGGATCGAAAAATGTTGATTTAATAAAAATGTGCTAACAAAATTAAACCTACTAACCTTATGTATGTACAATATCACTCAAACTCAACTAAGTATTTGTTTATATATTATTCATACTATCGCATTGCTACAGAGAACGAAACCACGCAGACCGGAGTACTTGATACTGATCTCATCGGCACCGACCAGTTCTACTACTATGAAGGCAAGCTATTCTCTTGAACATAAATATAGTTATATTAAATGTAAACTGTATGCTGCTTTACTATATCTATATATATTGCATCAAAATTATGTCTCAAAATCAAATCAGATGAACGAGATTAAGATGAAAGATATGAGAATGATGATAAAGATGAGAAAGAGAATTATATGGCTGGTAAAGGGGGTCCGTGGCAGGTAGAGATGATGGCAAGAGGTGGGACCCTTTACGTAGGGCTAGAATATAAGGACCAACAAAACTCTCACCGGATAAGAGGCCGTAAATCAAGTACCAACCATTTTCCCGTTGCAACAGGCAGAAAATGCTACCTTGTTACGTGATTAAAATCCCCACATCGGTAAGTATTATGTGTGAGTGTGATGGAGGAACCCATAGCCGGTTGAGAGTTCGGGAGTGGGGGATCCAAGGCGCTATATCGCTAAGGTGGAGTGTTGGGTGCGGGGAGGCCGGCCCAACCAACATTATTGGAACTCGGTGGGTGATTAGGCCAGCATCGTGGCAAGGTCAGCACCGACAGAAGGTAATGGGTGGAGACTTAATCACGTAACCTGGAAAACGTTCTGTATTCTGATCTCTAGCCTGCATCAAAGGAAATGCAGGGACCCAGTTAAGTAGGGGTCAGAGTAGCTGTGGGTAAAGTGGTACAAGCCTGCGCAGTGCTAAATAAAATCATGAATTCATGTCTATTCCTGGATTGGAATTTACGGGAACCACTGGAGGTCTATCTTCTATTCGTGTGACAAGTAGTCTTTTCAGTATTAAAAATTTGCCACCTAAAGATTTGAATGAGATGATTTATTTTCCAGAAAAGAGATGATTAGAAATTGTGATAACGAACAGAGATGTCATATAGTGTATTTTTGCTATTAATGCTTGCTGAGTACACTAGTACTCACTCTTGCTATCTCTCCCCTTGCTTAGATCCTAGTCCGATCGGGAGATATCCCGAGTGGGATGAGGGATTTTGCAGGTACCGATGAGGCTGCAGGAGGCGAGGGCACCGACTACGAGAACCAGGGCGAGATGGGTGCCATATTCGACACGTGGGACGAGTAGACAACAGGAAGATAAAGTCAGGCGAGTGAGGGGAAATCCGTTTCCCATTGTAATTAAGTAATTATAATGTAAGACTATAGCCTTGCGTGGCTAATGCTGTAATAAAGATGTACAGTTTCTATCTATTGTTCTGCTACGCTAACTCTGGTAAAGGCTTGTTATTCGTCGGAGCGGTGTTCTACCGGGCAGACGAATAGTAATCCATATGCCTAAGTGTGATTACCCCTGGGGTAATGACACGGGGCGCCACATTTTGCCTCCCCCCTTCGGCCTCCGTTCGCCCCCCAACCCCGTGCTAAGGTTTGGGAGCACCCTGCACCACGCCACCGCGCCGCGCCACCTTCTCGCACCGCGCCACCTCCTTTGCATCGAGCCCCTGCAGTTTGTGTTAGTAGATTATGTATTACACATGTTTTGCGCTAATTATGGATGTTAATGTTAGCTATATACATGTTTTGCGCTAATTATGGACGTTAATGTTAGCCCTCCTTTGAACTAGAGCTTACAGCTCCTCACCCTCGTCAGCAAGCCCACTAGCTTACTTGATTGAAGGAGCTCCTTCCACAGGTTCTTCATCGACAGCATCAGCAACTCTCGAATTTTCAGCCATTGTGTGCGTCGTGCTGTGGCTGGAGTCCCTGACTTCTTCTTTGACATTACCAGTCCTTCTTGTTCAGCCGTCGATGCAGGAGTGGGCTTGGCATATGCCTGACCAGAAGGACCAAATTTCACCGTTCCTCTCTCGCCCTGTGTACATATGACTGCCACAACCTCGTTCTCTTGAGCTGCACTAACTCCCAATATGTGTCATGTGATGCTCGGTTGGCAAGGCAACTCAATCTCAGATCATACACAACATGGTCCAAATCGAATGTGTGGAACAACTACCGCATCACATCACCCCATGTACGCTACTATGATCTTGTTAGGGTCACGATCGCCGATTGAAAATAACGCAAATCAATCCCCTCGGGACCCTCAAGAATAGTCCTCTGACCATAGTAAATTTTGAAATTGGTGACGTCTGATATATTTGACATACTGCACCGTAAACAAGATTTTCACGATTAACTACATATCTAAAACTAAACTACTCACTGAAAAATATTATGTACAACATACTACACTACGTAATCATACATCTAAAACTATGTATTCCATTTGATTAAAAAAATTATCTGAAAGGTGGACGACCGGACGGACGGCGCTTCGCTAGCTTCTCTCCTCCGTCTAGTCCTCTCTGCTCCTCTCCCTTCCCTTCTCTCTCTCTTTTTTTCTAAATAAAAGTGAGTTATGCCAAAATTTTGGGATCTTTTATAGGGTAGATTGTGCCGCCATTTGGAATCGCGACAAGGATTTGTGGGATCTGTGTCACCATTTGAAATAACGATTTTTCTAAATTTTAATATTAAAAGATTTCGGACTTACGGGATCCCTGCTGCCATTTGAAATTGCGATAGAGTCATGTCACCAGTTGAAGTGGCGATAGAGTCATGTCGTTATTTCAACTGGCGACAAGAACATCTCTGCACTGTTCTAAGCTCTATCGTCATTCTCTATACTACTGTTGCTATTTGGAATAACGACATGATAATTTTGTCATTTCATATGGCGATAGTTGGTTAATTTTGTTTAAAAAAATCAACTATTTATTTTTAATTTATTTTAAAATAATATTATTTTAAAAAAATCGAGTATAGATGGGTACAAAAGTAATCCACGTGCAATTATGTGACACTGCAAGGGTTAGAGTGAAAAAGGTTTCCCGTAAGCCAAAAAATAAAAAGAGAAACATATTTCACACGCGGAAGCTAACAACTACAATTCCCCAATTCGCTCCCTTGCGTGCGATTTGATCTTGTCAAGGATCCGCGGAAAATTTCCCAATCCGACGTCGAATCCGATGGCGGCCAACGCCAGCAACAAGATCCGCAACGCCAAACTGGTGCGAATTCCAATCTCGAGTATTCAACTTCAGTTCTTGATTTCGCCGCGGACCGAATTGCGTGGGCTGGATCTTGATCGGCAGTATTTGACTAATTTCGGTGTTATCTCGTGGGATTGGTCCCGATCATATATTTCGGTTGCCTCTTCAGGATGGTTGAATGAACTATGACTTGACGAATCGATGGGGCCTCTACTGTTATGACTGCTAATGATATGTTTAAAGATTACATATTTGTCGAGGAATTCTCCATTAGATGTTTCTGATTAAGTAGCTAAACTTCTTGTTAAATTATTTGTTTGCTTAAGGGCACAGTGCTTGTGTTTTTAATACTAACTAATGTCTTAGATGGTGCAAAATGTATGTCAACATATGGTGATTAATTTTCGTCACCTTTGATGTTTCACAAGAACGTGTATATTAATGATGATTTTGAGCTCATGAATGGTCCCCAGTCCATTTCTAAATTCCATTTTGTGCCGGGCAATTATTACGATTGATCACTAATTTATGTTGTGAGTAGTTTAAAATTCAGTGTGAAACATGTTGATTTTGCGTTGTTAGAATCTTATGGACTATGAAACTCTGACGTTTTCGTGTGCTTCGAATGTCAGGTTCTTCTTGGAGATGTTGGTGCTGGCAAATCTAGCTTGGTTCTTCGGTTTGTAAAAGGACAATTTGTTGAATTCCAGGCAAGTCTTTGATAGTCCTTTTGTTGAGATATCATATCAGTAGGTTTTTGTGCTGAAAAAAATTATTATATTTGTCTATCTGGCTGCAGGAATCAACAATTGGAGCGGCTTTCTTCTCGCAGACCTTGGCGGTTAATGACGAGACTGTGAAGTTTGAAATCTGGGATACTGCTGGGCAGGAGAGGTACCATAGCTTGGCTCCCATGTATTATAGGGGTGCTGCTGCTGCCATAGTTGTCTATGACATCACAAATCCGGTTAGTAGAACGAAACTGGTTTACTTGTGCTAGTGATAAAATAATAGGTCTTCATGATAATTTTCCCAAGTTCTTGATTTACTTGATTGCTGCTTCAGTGAAAGAGAAATGGTTGACTCCTTATGGTAGTGTGTTCCTCAGTTCCTGAGATTAGCATGGATGACACAATAAATGCACTTAGCAAAATTTGATGATGGTTGCATCCATGTTATATTTGCCCAGCGGTAATTGGGTATTGATGAGGATATGGCACCGATATCTAGATAGCTTCTTTGCATTCTGGGAGAAGTGTTGAGCTTTTAATATAGTGGAGTACTGGAGTCTGTAGGTGGTACCAGTGGATCCACATGGGGTGCCTTGGATGATTTATACCTTTTTGTGTTGCAGATGAGTTGCATAATCCATAGTTGAAAGACATCTATAATGCTTATTTGACAATTGATATATGATGTTTCTCTAAATGGTTCTGCACTATGGAAGTATGGATGCATGTCTGTAACTTGTCTGCTCTGTTACTGTTTCTGGCTCTCTTTTTTTAAAACCATGAGGTCTGTATTGGAATATATTATTTTCTAACCATATTCCAACCACATACGCACTTATCCATGTTTGTTGCATTGGTGCTTCCCGCCTGTGCATATGTCATATTGTCATTCTATTGTTGAAATAGGCCTAACTTCAGAAGCAGTATAGCTATCAATCTAATTTTCATTATCTTAAGTGCAGTTACACATAGAGGGACACTCCAATTAATATTTTTCCTGTACTTCTACTTGTAGGCCTCCTTTACTCGTGCAAAGAAATGGGTTCAAGAACTTCAAGCTCAAGGTACTTCACTTTACTATTTGAGGATATGCCATCTATGTTTGAGGTTTTATCATATCCATTTAGGGTTATGGACCTTTTTTTTAAATAGAAAAGGAACCCGTCGGCCTTGTATGACCAACTGGCCCCTTGAATAGTTGTTTTGTACAAAATCCATCATGTAATGGGCTAATGGCTCTGGGTTTCTGTTGTTGATGATGGTATTATTGTGCAATATATTTATCACTTTAGGCTTACATTTTTCACATGGCTATTCGGTTAACTCGTGCCTTGTTTAATTTTCTATATATGTTTTTTGTTATTTCATATTTGCACTGTTGCTGCTAAATCATTGAGAAGTATTAGTTCCTCTCCTATTTTGTTTACTGTCAGGGGCGTGGCTACTGTTCATCCGCACACTGTTCATCCACGAATAGTTTCATTTGTTACGAATATCTATTTTCTTAAATAGTTTATTAGTTTCCTGTATAGAGATTAGATGATCGGAAAAGGTTAACTATTAGTTAGGAAGATTATCTATTAGTTAGGAATGTTATCATTTAGATTGATTTTCCCATCATTGTTAGAAGAGCTCTCTATATAAGGAGACATATTGTAATCGTTGGCAGGAAGCAAAGATGAATAGAGAAGTTCTTAGTCCCTAAAGTCCAGCTATGGTCGTTCTCTTGACCGGCTATTCTAGATTTATTCCTCCCCCCAATCGGTGCCCTCCTTCACCTAGCGCCATTCTATGTCAAGTCGTCGCCGTCCGACCTCCCTTCGACGGATGTTTACCCCGATGATCTAAGGATCATAACATTTGGTATCAGAGCCAACATTATAGCTTCTTCTACCAAGCTATCCCTACAAGACAACCTGATGGAGTCGATAAAGACGACGTTGAAGATGATGCTCCAACAGATTTCGCCCACCCCATCGGAGGAGTTTGTCGCCCTATGTTGCAGCTCGAGGACGAGCTGTTTCACCGAGAGCGGTGTAATGTCAGGAGCGTGGTACTGTTCATATGTGTATTGTTTATCCGCGAATAGTTTTCTTTGTTACGGATATCTATTTCCTTAAATAGTTTAGCGCCGTTCTATGTCAAATCATCGCCGTCCGACCTCCCTCCGATGGATGTTTACCCCTATGATCTAAGGATCATACCATTTATGCTGTTGTAAATTTCCATTTTTACCCATATTTGACTCCCCATACCCATTTCATGTTTGCATATTTGGATCTGGTCAACAGTAATGTGAATAGCCAACAAAATCAAGCCATATGAAGGCTATAATGTAGCTTGTTGATATAGACGTAATTAATTTCTCCTTTGGTTTGATGTAGGAAACCCCAATACAGTAGTGGCTCTTGCTGGCAACAAGGCCGATTTGCTAGAGACGAGGCAGGTGCCAATAGAGGTATGTAATCCCTGTTCTTGCTGATGGTTCTCTACCGTCCAACTTTGGTATTATATGAATGCATTACTATGTCTTTATTTCACTGTGCTACTTCACTGTGGTGTAATTAGTTTCCTTTCAAAACTGATATGCTGTAGTCAACTAGTCATTCAAGTTTTTCTGCCTTTTTCAATCTACATATTATTGTTGTTGGCTTGTTGCTGTTTATTTGGGATTTTTGGGTACAACGTTGACTCGTTGTGTATACAGCTAATCCCTTCGGGGGTGGATTGAGTGCACCCTGCATAAAACGATCAAATCCATATGTTTAATTTGTAAGTTTCTCAATGAACTTTGCAAAATGGATAAAAAAGGCTTTTAGATGATATCACAATATTTTTAGTGTTGAAGACTTCCTACTGCAGCATATCCTCATGCACATGCCCGCTCTCTTTGTTGAAGATAGTATACCATCAATTAGTCCTTTATGCTATACCGTTGCTTTAGTTATATAACAGGGATATTGTTATATCAATCTCAAGTGAAGGTTTTATGTTTGCTGCAGCATATGAATATAGGATAAGAAATTGTAGAGACTAACAGATCATACTATTTACTGTCAGCATGTCCGTGCTGTTTGTATTTGTGTAGCTTTGAAAAAAAGCATGGTCGCAACTTCCCTACTAATTTTTTCGTGCTATGATGTAAGCAGGGAATAGGAAGTTATGACATGAGAATGCACTGCTTCATGTTGCTTGTAGCATCTGTTTGCTTGTTGTGGTTGTTTCTATCAGTTGAAAGATTTTGTTATATTTGTATGTCTGACATGATCTTTTGCTGCAGGAAGCAAAGACGTATGCTCAGGAGAATGGTCTCTTCTTCATGGAAACATCTGCTAAAACTGCAATCAATGTGAATGACATATTTTATGAGATTGGTGAGTTCAGTTTCATACTATTTTAGTTGGTTGGATGGTCCATGGACCGAAAATCTGTTTACAGCTTTTATGGGTGGCTTAGCTGTAGTACAATCCACCATTCCATTGCTCTGTGATTTCCCCTTACTAACATTTACTAATTTCTTCGTTGTTTGCATTTAAGCTATGAGATCAGATGCTAAATTTTGGCATTTATTTTTTATTCTCACTGCAGCAAAGAAATTGCTTCAAGTTCAGCCGACTCAGAACCCACAGGCAGGGATGGTTCTCACCCAGCGACCGAATGAGAGACTGGTCAGCACTTCTTCATGCTGCTCTTGAAGCATAGTTTCAACCTCATACATTGTCATTATGAAATCTAGGAGAGGAATTTCGACAAACTGACCCGGAAGTCTCTCGTGTGGCTGCCTTCCTGGCTGATATACTTGAGTTCTCCCGCTCCTTTCTTTTCTTTTCAAGTGTTTGTCATGTAAATATCAATACTAGAATGACACCGCAGAGATTTGGAAGTGTTATCAATGTGTTGATTGTGCCTATCATTTGAAGGTGCCCCCCGTTGAGTATTCAGATTTGCATGCCTATGAAGTATGTTGCCTATGGTTACAGAACAGAAGCTATAGCTGGTGTGCATTGTCCTGAGCTATGTAAAGGTTGCTGTTGCCTCGCTATACTCAGCTGCTACTTTCCGCTACTGCAGCACCCAGGAAAATAAATTTGGCCCTTTCGGAAGTCAATATTATGCGCATATTTCATTTCTATAGGACGTTGTGGCAGTTTCCAAACCTCAGCAACACTGCAGCATGCAGATATACTCAAGGTTACATAACTTTTGTGGGATCCAGCCGGTTTTTTGTTACTGTTAATTTGGGTTGTTTTTCTATGATTTAAGCACTCATTATTGTTATTTTGGGTTGTTTTTAATGATTTAAGTACTCCATGAGATATATTGTTTGAGTTAAAAATGTATTTTTTCCCCAAATTTGGAGGAAAATGAAATTTAAAGAAAATTTAACCGGTAACCGGTGGTCATTCTGGAAAAATTGCAAATACAGTGATTGCAACGCTGGATATACTTGCCCCAAATTTACATGTCTCAGCCGCTCCGGAGACAGAACAGCTAAATAATTTTACATATCTCAGGACGAACCGCTAAGGTATTGTCACAAATTAGCATTGGAGGTTGTACTATTGGATAAGTGATCCACTGAAATGTTCTCCAGGTATACACACAATGTAGGAGGGGGGAAGAGGAACAGAGTGCTGAAACGTCAGTACATGCCAAACTGGCTAAGAAATTCCAGCTTACTGAAAATAGCGCAATTTGCCCTAATCTAACTTGTTTGCTAGTATTTTACATATTCAATTTCCCTAGTTACCCTTATATATCAATGACTTTATACATCAAGATCATCCGCAGTGCCACAGGAACACTAAGTCCTGTTGATAGTTCTGGGATCTGCATAGCCTCATCGATCATGACCATTTTGCCAGGGTTTTCATCACACCTTTCAAAATTTTCACAAACCACATTGTGTTCATGACAAAGAGCACTGATGGCACAAGAAACGTCAGGTAGTACCCAAAAGCATGCATCTGCATTATCTGTAGTCAATCGAAAAATAGAACAGTAAGAATGTGTAAGATGGCATTCAGATGATGTCTACTTTTAAGTAAAATAGAATTAATGCTTTGCAATGAAGATCTTAGTACCTGACTGTAGTGCAAATAGATGTGGTAAAACACGTACATGAACAAAAATATCCTTGCCACCTGAAAAAAGAGAGTGAAGTCACTTCGCCAGTGCAATTATATGGGTGCAGTTATTTGCAAACTTATGAATGTAGCACGGTTTTTCAGTTTACTTTACTGATCTGATTCATTTATTACGTTTCTTCACTGAAGCTTTATGCTGAAACTATGCATTTTCTTTTCTACAAAAAATAGAGCACAGTGCAAAGAAAGGTTGCTTCTTAATTTAATCAATACTGTTGTACTATGAAATTTCACTCACCAGCCATGCAACAAACATCAGAATACCATTAACCAAGTAAGCACTTGACTTTTTCAGCCCAGCAGTGTCAAGGAACCTTAAAAGAAAGCAGAACAACACATTACTATCAAATAATATCGACAAGCATAAAATGACTTCAGAGAAGAAATGGAACCTATTAAATCGCTTACCATCTCAAGTTGATTTCAGGGGTGGTTGTTTCTGAAATAAGAACCATGTATGTGTAAAATTGCCCCTCCCCTGACAACATTGTGTAAGCTATTGCAACTAGAGAAAGAGTATGATGGAGGACCTGAAATGGCAACATACAACCATAAGATACTAAGATAAGCCAGGTACCAGTTGACATCTTTTTAACAAGCTGCCACACTTATGGCATGTGAACTTATTCCAAGCAAAATTAGATTAAATTAAATATATTTCGTTAGCAGTTTTGTTAGTGTATAAATGCAAAAGTTGGACACCTACATATTCCATTCCACCAAGGGAAGGATACAACCAGAAGATCATTGCAAGATCAGTGATGAAGTAGCCCACAGAAACCTGTCAAGCACACAGCCAGGACAGAGGTATGTCAATTGAGCAATGAAACATAAGTCCAGCATAACAAGAAGAATTTTGTCATTGATCATAATAACTGTACCCCTAGTGCGAAAGTGGAGATGATTGAGTTACGGAATGTAATAGGTCCCTTAAGGCGATCAGAGAAAAGATCTGTAGACATAACAAGATATAATGATATAGCTGTGATAAAGATCGCATGTGCGCTGGACATACCCCTGAAACAGGTATAATTGGTTGTCACTATGAAATTTATGAAAGAAAAAAGATCAGGGGTGGAGCAATATAGATGTACTAGCTTTAACAAGACTAACCTGTTGTTCCATTCAATACGCTGTATCTTTGTCAATGAAGAATAGCCCTTGAAGTAAAATGAGCTCAATAGCCGTGTGAGATCATAAGCCTACAGGAGAATACATGCTGTTTGAAAGAAGAAACTAGAAACACGCTGACGAATAATTAAGAACTGGTTTCTGTGATGCAAATAGTGGTTGACACAGGTCCAAAAATGCTACGCCCAGCAGCCAGCAATACCATGACATATATTGTGTCGCATTCAAAAGTTTCTCCAGAAGATTTTTTTTGTCGTTGACGAAAGACGGCAAAATCTGGTTGGAAGTTATAACTCATAACTCAAAACACCAGATACCATTTTTTGTCTTGTTCTGTATCCTTAAATAGACACAAGCTCATTCGATTAACGATGAAAATAATATAATTGATTCAATGCTGCTTAACTTTTAGTACACTAATTTAAACAGCCAATTGTTAAAATTTATCCAATGACAAAATTGCAATGATCTCCGGAAGATGTAGAATGAAAGGGAAAATCAATGTGTTCAACAGTACATTAACCGAACCAACCTCTCTAAAAAGGAAGTAGTAAGAAATATTTTTGGCGGCGCAGTTAATATCTGTTTCTGTTAATAAGCCAACAAGCAGTCCTATTTGTACTAATTAGACAGTCATAGACTGCTGGACCTTCTAGTGTTATTCCTTTGGGATGTAGTGTAAAAGCATATGGTATTACCAAAGCTCTCAAATGTAACCATTCTTCTCATAAATCAGTAAGTCAGAAACGTGGATCACCAGTTACAAGCACTGCGTTGATTCCCCAATGCAACCATCAATCATAACTTACAAATCAGAAGAATAGATAAAATTACCATCTTGCACAAGAAAATGCCAATGAGTACCGAGGTGTATCGAACGAGTGGATCAGCTAGCAAGTAGTCTCCCATCAACGCCTGAGCTTGATACTTGTAGGCCATCGTCGCCATCCTTGCAGCTTGAAATACCTACATCACAAGATATATGCTGAGATCAACCTACATTCAAAGAACATCCCACGAGTGGATCTTGTGGTGCCTCAAACATCTACAGAAATTTGCTTGGCAGCATGCTTTGCTTTGCTATGATCATAGCACAAAACTATTCTCAATAGTTTTTCCCCTGATGCCAGAAGTATCAATGTGATTAATTAAACATCCTCCTAATAATTCAATGGTGATCGCGCATTTAGTTCTCTCTATCATCTATGAGTGATCACATTGACAAACTCTAAGCAACTGATCGCGTAAATACTACAAGAAATCATCAGGGCGGCTCGGTGTTGGTGACACAAGTGGATCTCCGTGAACGGGAACATTACACCACAACTATGAGAGCTGCAAGCCTACACAAAGATAATGTACCAAACATGCTACCAGATGGCCAAAATACATATACACCACATCAAAAGAAATGCCACCGACGAGACCCCAAGAGCAAGAAATCCCCACAACCTACAGTCAGCGGCCAAATCGCAGGACGACAAGAAACGAAGAAACGCCAAGATCCGGCGAAGAGAGTAAAACCCACCCAGAAAGAACCAAGAAAAAAGAAGATGCAAGAATCAAGAAACACCAGGAAATGATCTGCACCTCGTACAGGGAGGGAAGCGTGCGGGCGTGCAGGGAAGCGTGGCTACACGCGTAGAGCAGGAATGGGGAAGGCGGGGAGAGGGAGTGGGAGGAGGCTCTGCTCCATTTATTTGTGCGTTGCGTTGGCGGTGAGCAGGAAGGCAAGGGAAGGGAAGGGGGGAGGGGTAGCGAAGAAGCATACAAGAAAGAAAAGCCCGGTGCTACCATCCGACGGCCCTTTTGCTTGTTTAGTGAGGATGCTAATCATTGTGTCATGACTCATGACAAACCGAAAAGTCCGGCGGCGAAGGGACAAAACGGAAACGAATACATTGCTAAGTAATGTCATAGATGAATAGTATCATAATATTTGTTGAATTAAAAAATAACGAACGATGTCTAAACACAGCAGCAAAACTATTGTTCACACTGTAGCAGTTGATCTGGTCCGTTCTTTCCGAATCGAACGGCTCAGATCTATCGAATATCATGACACTGCTCACCCGTAACATTCCCGTAGAAATGACACACGATGCGAATCCAGACAAATCGGTCATTTCGCATGACAATGTATTAGCCACAATTATGTTGTGCCATTTCATCAAATTGTCATCGTTTGTTACGTAGCACTGGACTTTGGTGATCATTCTAACCACACATGTAGGCTTGATCTAAATAAGTTGTATATTTAACCAACTGCATGCTAACACATGTTATTCCATCGCAATCCCACATCCTTGAGTGACAAAGTGAAAAACCGAACGGTATTTCCATTCTCATGGCACTTCTTATCTTAGCCGTTTGGTTCTAAAGCAGACAACTCCATGCAGTTGAGCTAATGCAATTGCAATCCATTCTAATCAACCTGGATTCGATGGCGATAAAATGCTTCGGTTTAGTACGATTTAACAATGAAAATTGCCAGTAGTATGAAAACTGCCTATTATTTTCTTTAGATCTCTCTATTTCCCAGGAATAAAAAAACAGAGGATTAGTCATTTATGCTTATTACAAAATTACTAGACTACCCAGCACACCTCATGTGACCTGTTGGCATGCTCCGGTACCTGAGAGGTGTGACAGACCAGGATGATTTAGGCCCGGTTTCTTTGGGCTTAGGTTTTTTAGCTTATATCTTATACTAACTTTTTAGCTTAAGCAACTTATGCATCTTAGCTTTCAAGCCAAGTAAGACTGTTTGGTTTCATATGTTTTTCTTATCACCGTGTTCTTCTCTGCTGATATACAAGTCCTGCATCATTCCTCCGCACTGTGCTTACCTATCAGTTCGCTCTATTCCCGTCAGCATAGCATAGTTCAAATAGGTTTCTCTAAGTGGTAGTTAGCAGCCTAATGCTATGTTTCTCTTTCGTATCTTCAGAATATATACTCATGATTACATTGCTACCGTTTAGCCAATTGCTTACTGCGACGTTTTGCCAGTGCGCCAAGGCACGCACAGGTATCTAGTTACATTAATTTGCATGCATATTATAACTGAAAGCACTAGTATGATGCAAACATTACAAAGCTATACATGTTGTGCATAATCATAGGCCGAACAAGATTTAGATGACATTAACCCTAGAATCAGTGATGAACACCTGATCTAAACCTTAGAGCGGAAGCTAGATTGCTTACCCGAACCTGAAGATGACATTAGGGTTGCAGAGGCGTCGGTGTAGAGGCGTCGTTGGCCGTAGAGGTGGTGTGGACAAGGCGGCAGTGTCGCGGTAACGACGACGGCTTGCGGTCTTCACCCACCATAGCGCTCGAGAGAGATCGGGTCTGTTGGGTGCGTCGTAGCCAAGAACCACGAGTGTCCCGAGCTTGCCGCGTCCCCTAAAAGTTGTTGTTGCGCTCGGTGAAATAGGACCGAAACCAACAGGTCGGTTGCGCCCCCGATCAGGGCGCGAGTGGGGCGTGGCCTCCTGAATCTCGGTGGTGGTTAGCCGAGATCAACCCAACAATACAATCATTTGTTTTCCCTCCCAATAATATCCCGGCTCCGTTTTATTTTGTTCTTTGTGCAGTCCTTTTGCAAGAGTTGCGGCTGTTGTATTGGGCTTATTTGTGTTGTTGTGTGTGCGCATGCGTGATAGAACACGAGGAAGGACCCATCGAAGTGGAAGGTGGCAACCAAGGAGTTTTAGGAAAAGAGGAAGGATTCGTCGAAGCTGAAGGTGATAACTGTCAAGTTTCAAAAGAAGAGAAAGGATTCGTTGAAGCGAGAAGTGTTGGAAATTGGCCCATATGAGTGAGGTCTATTTTCTATAATTCTAAAGCATTTATGGTTTAGTATCATATTGCTAAGGCAAAGTGGAGGTGACCAACATATAAGGTGGAGTCTTTGCCACTACTTGAAACATGTGACACATGAATGAGGGTAGCACGAGGGCTTTGGCTAAACACACACGCGCGAGCATGCACGCGCGGTGTTCGCGTATTTTCGCGTGAAAAATCGCATGACTTGGGACTTGGGACCGTGCTGTGATGTGGCAGACCAAGTCCACCTTATTTTTACTGAACCATACATCTCTCTCTCTGTTTGAATGAGATTCAAATGTTTGAATTTAAAGCTTTATTGGGTGATGATGACATGCAGTTACCAGTGGGTAAATGGCTGGTTAAATGTGTCAGTTACCAGTGGGTAAATGACTGTTTAATCAGTCAGTTCACAGTCTGCATCTCTCTCTATATATATATGCATGGAGACGTTCAGAGCATAGCGCGTAGAACACTAGCCTCCATTCCTTCTTTCTTCCGTCTGAAAACCTGTGTTGTTGTATTGCGCCGTCTGAACCTCTCTGATTCTTCTTCTCGGCGTGCACCGTGAAGAAGGGGAGCGGTATCTCCAAGACATTGCTGCCATGAAGACCTGCACGGGGCGACAATAAGGTTTCTGGGCAGCGCATCTGCGTGATCGCTTGCTGCACGCGACATCTACGTTTCTGCACTACATTGAGTCTGCGCTGCTTCTTGTTCTTCATTAGACCCATCTGTAAATCTATTGTATGATTGATTGACTTGTTTACATCCTGTTTTTCATATATTACGAAGTACAATGAGTTGCCTGTTGTCATTACTGTTTTATGCATCATTAGTCTTTTGTACTATTTGTCTTCTAATAAAATCTAGAATTAAAATATTGCCCTCATTTTCAACAAGAAATGACGATCAAGAAGTTTCCAAAGTGAACATCGACCACCGACCGTAAGCCGCAAGGCAAGTCACGATCCTTGATCATGTTGCTATCCTATTAGTTGGGTATACGAGTATTTCCTACGGTATTTATTTGTCAATGCTATTTGTTATCAATTACTTTTGAATAATCCTGCTTACTAGTTAACACATTTAATTATGTCCTACTCATGCCGCCCTTGGTAATAATATGATATTATTTTCCTTGATAAACCTAGAACTAGGGTAGCATACTTTAGATTATCATAGTAGTGGAATAATGAAAACCTAACCACTTAATCACATTGTTGTCCGCTGTCACGAGTTGGCTATCTTATAATGGTACGGCGTATAAAATGTTGGATTGCTTGCCTGGAACGATGTTTTGGGAAATGTTAGCTGAGGGGGGAGACTGGTTATCTAGTTTAGGGTGACTATGTGCATATGCTACCTGGTGGTTGCGTGCACAAGTTCTCCAGGAAGGTGGTGAGTGGCTCCGCCTGAAGCATGTAAGAACTAGAACCTTGTGCCATGAAATTGACATAATCATCGCCCATCCATGGGACCGAGAAATTGGACTTAACCTAGTGCATTGTCCCACTTCATTAAGCCTACATGAGAAGGTCTAGTGCCAACAGTTAGGGTGGGGTACAAGGCGAACTTTCAAGTCACTCTCCGAGCCCACAACTGTGGAAACTATGTAAGCAGTCGATCGGTGAAGAATCTAGACCCGCTATTATAAGTTAATGGAGTATTTTGGTGATTAATAACAAATCTATATGTGAGACTAACACTTTTATTGATATACCTATTGTTTAGTCTTATTTGGATAGAAAAATGATAAATCTTCGGAGGTATGCATTCGATGTCATATTTTTATATCTTGTTACATTACTCGGACCAAAATATAGGTTGAACTCCACCAAGAGTCAAACTTAATATGTGCATATTGTTCCATTCTATATATTTATATGCACACATTTAGGAAGAGTTTACTCTATGTTTTGTGGTTTCAATTGTATTGATTCCATTCTTCCATCTACTTATATTAAGGATCTCTACTTTGAAATATATCCTTGAGTATATAAAGCTTTTGTAGCTGATATATACACATGTTAACTCAATTTTAATTATTTACAATTGGATTGTCATCAATCACCAAAAAGGGGTTGATTGAAGAATCTAGATCCGCCATTATGAGTTAATGGAGTATTTTGGTGATTAATAAAAATCATCATGTGGACTAATATTTTTTATGAGTTGGTGAAACAGGTTGAGTTCCATGATGATGAAGACTTTGGGTGGCATCGTGAGTTGATTATCATCAAGTCAAGATTAGGATGTTATCATGTATTGATGAGCATCAAGACAAGATTCCGAAGTAAAAAAAAATCATCATGTGTTGATAATATTCAAGACAAGATCCCGAAATAAAAAAGATTGTCATGTGTTGATGATATTGAAGTCAAGAACTTGGAGTAAAGAAAATCATCATGTGTTGATGATTATCAAATCAAGAACCCGAACTTGGAGTGGAGATGTTCGTCATCAAGTGATCACTCTAAGATAGATGCTCAAGGCAAATGTATTACTAGCATAGTCTAAGGATGTGTTCTTAGTCTTTTACCAATCTCGGTGTTTGGTTGGAAGACTGGATTGCTAGTATAGATTGTCGTACTATTAAGAGGGATTTTGTCTAGTAGCTCGAGTCTCATCATGTGTTGATAGCTCAATCCCGTTTGCTGTAGCTCTTCTAGGCATGATGTTATTATTTACGAATTTGTTTTGCAAATAGTTGAAGCTCATACATTAACTCTTTGTAGCATGAGATTATAATTTATAAATGTGTTTTACAAATGGTTGAAGTCCATGCACCTATTCCTTGTGGCATGATACTAAAGTTTGAAAATGTGCTTGGCAAATTGTTGAAGTTCATGCATCATTCCTTAGCATGGTCTAAGATTGTTTGTTGCTTTTTCTTAGACTTAGGCTATGTGTTGGCTCTTTAGAGTTGTTCTTCTTGATTTGATTCAATATGTTTGAGATCAATCAAATAGATGAGTTGTGTAGCCCTCTGAATAAGCTTTCCATAGAGCCCAATATTACTCAATTCCGATATCGGAGTCAAAAGTTATGACCATTTTTTCGAGTGTCGCCTGTGCTGAAATTCGAGCACAGACTGATGCCCCGGACTGACCGAAAGTTCGGTCTGACCGCCCTTATAAGACCGGTCAACCTTTTTTGGATGGCATGTTTTTTAGTTTTCTTCCTCCCGGAAGTCCGTTCTGACCGGCCGGACTGACCAGGGGTCCAGTCAAACCGCATCCTGTGAGGGAGGACTGACCGGGGATTATCTGTAATGGCTAGTTTTATAGCCGTTGCATTGTAGCTCGGACTAACCGACCGTTGGTTGGCAGTCGTACCGGGTTTCGCTGTTTTTCTACAGTTTCTCCTCCAACGGCTAATTTTTGGTGTGTGGACTATAAATACCCATCATGGTCGGTTGGGAGGCAACTCTTGGCATCTTATTTCACTCTTTTGAGCTAGTGTGAGCTTTTCCTCTCAATTGTGCATGTGTATCACCTTGTGAGCAAAGGGGGGTTCTAGTTGTATGTGTTGCAACTAGAATTGGATTGAACATCTAATTGTGCATGTGTTGCACTTGGTGAGAGTTAAACAAAAGCCTTGTCTTATTACTTTGGTGTTTGCTGACACCTAGGCGGCGTGGAGGCGTCGTGGTCCGGTGATCTTCTCAAAAAGCTTATGAGAAGACCCGGCGTGTTGTGAGTGGTTTAGTGCTCGCCATCTCCGGAGTGGAGGAAGAGCAACCCCGAGTGGATTGAGGTGTTGGTTCAAGTTGTGAGCCAGTCTAATTTGTTTGGGCTTATCTCGGAAGCATTGGTTTAATTCGTGGAGCCGGTCCAATTCGTTTAGGCTTACCTCAATGTGGATTAGGGAAGATCAGCAAGTCTCCGAACACCACGGTAAAAACATCCTTGTGCCATTGTGGTTTGCTCTCTTGTGATTTACTTTGTGCAATTTACATTTCTAGAATTAAATTGATTGCTTGTCAAACTAGGATTGCAAACATTGACTTAGACTTAGGGTGCTAGTGCACTTAAGGAAAACTAGAATCTTTAGACTTTAAATGTGCAAAATTGAATTGACTTTCGTTTTCGCCTTAAAAATCAGTTTTAGCCTTAGAATTTTTTATAAAAGACTATTCACCCCCCTAGTCGGCCTCCTCGACCTTACAAGTGGAATCAGGGCTTGGTCTCTTATTTATTAGACTTAACAGGTTAGAGAGTAAAAGATGACCACTAGTGATATAGTGCACCTCGGTGCAACACCTCTATTTGATGGTACAAAGTATGCTCATTGCAAAATCCGTATGTCTTATTATTTTAAGGCTATAAGCCAAAAAAAATATGACGAATTGTAGATGTAGGTTTTTCTCCTCCAATAGATTCTCTAGCTCCAACAAGTGAGAAAGAGAAAAGCTTACATCTCGACGCTCAAGCAATTAACACTTTATTTAGTGTTTTAAGTGTAGAGGTGTTTAATGAAGTATGTAATTTCAAGAATGCTCATGAGATGTGGACCCATCTTCAAGATCATTATGAAAGGTCCACGTCAAGAGGAAGGAAACTCAACTTGGATCTCCGCGAACTGACCCTCCAGATAAGAAAACAACCAACGATACCGTCGCTAGTGGCCATATCACCCTCTAGCGGGATCGCCACGTCAAATGGATCATGATTTGCAAAGGCTCCAAGACAATATTCGATTTCCGAGTGGCGCAAACTTCTCTGTATTATGGAAACCCTTGGATCGACTATTTAAAGGAGGTTGATTGCATCTACAAGGAAGAGGGGAGAAAGGCGATCGCCATATCATCCATCAAGTCTAGAACACCATTTCCACCATATTTTCTGCCATAGCTCATCCTCCATTCACCTGTCCTTATAATCATTCATCCATTGGTGTAACTGGAACGTCAGCAATATCTTTATTAATACATCTTTGTTATTCTCATATTATTGTCATTATGTTCTTCATTATTGATATATTGTTCTTGGTTCCCATGGATATGAGTGAGTAATTCCCCAAGGGTTAGGAGTTAAGGTAGCCATGTAGTGCTAAGTAATCATGGGGAACATCTAACTTTCATGTATGCTTTTTTGTGTTTTCATTGCTATTAGTGTTTATTTATCTTTCTTCGAAATTAGGACTCGATGGGGCCTCATGCTCTATAGGTCGGCGCAATGAAAGGTAGCAACAGGTGGTGAGCGGAAGAATGAATGACAGAGTCAGTAACAGTGAAAGCGGTGTGATCGGCTTTTGGAAGCAATCCACTTGAGGGAGCACGACATAACAAGAATACTTAATGCGTTGGTCCAGTTGTAAGTCAATTGGTCTACGTAGTAATTCCTTAATTGCAAGCGTGACGTGCTGTAGCATTCATATGAGTGGGACAATTGATTCTCCCATACAATGTTTTCGAGGGAGATGCATATAGGGTGTGACACCTACATGAATACATGGTTATCACAATTGCTTTAATTTATTAGATCATTATTATTATAATCCCTGAGATTTACTAGCGTTGCAAGTGATCCTAATACCCTAGACCCTATCCTCCATCATATGAATCACAACCTCTTTAGTATTATAATTATTATTGCTTTAGTAGTAAATTAGCTTTTTTTATTATTCTCATTATAATTACCCCCTCGATGTTATTACAATTGTAGTTAAATTAATAGTTGTTCAAAGGTAATAAAGTAATCCCTATGTCCACGAGGGATCGATATAAACCTTGGAGTACTCTGTGGGAAACTGATGCGACGACATCGTGCACTTTCGAGTCATCAGTAGTCTTTCCAATGTTTAAAATGTGGAATCTGGTGATGGCAATTAATCATTATTCTTTACTCTTGAAAATCCATTTATAACATTTGTTTGGTTTAACTAAAAATGCTTTGTCAAATAAAACTATATGGGATACTAGTGGTGATAGGTCCACATGAAACTCTCCTTGTCAAATATCCATTGAAATCCTTTGCATGTATAAATGTTACCACCATGGCTTGTGGAGTACGAATGTACTCATTTTTGTATATTTTGGTTTAGACGGCGAGTACTGTGAGAACGAAGTACCAAAAGGGGATGAGCTATACAACGGTGAAGATTACGTGTTCTAGGTCGTGCCTACACTCAAGTGTAGCATACGAGTGTGATCGTCTTTTGGATCTTTTGTCTATAAAATAAGTAAGTTTGGCTTGGATGCCCCTAAAACTCTGTACTCTGATGGCTATGTCGTACCTTATGTAAAAAAACCTTGTTACATTATTGTAATCATAAGCAGGTATTGTTCATCCCTCTACGTGCAGCTGAAATCTTGGACAGTCGCAGGAATACGTGATACCATCTTACATCCGGGGTATCCCCACACAAGATGAAGGCTTCCCTTGCAAGGTATGGGCGCAGAAGTTGAAGGACTTTGGCACAGACTTTAAGATCACGGTGTTGATCGAACACACTTTCGAGCTCGCTGAGCCGCCGCAATAGCATAGGAATATCACTTTTGCATATGTGACAAGCCTGATGATTCACTTAGTTTCAGAGGATATGTCGGTCTCCCTTAAGATGTATTTTTTATTAATATTACAAAAATAAATAGTCAAAAAAATTATAGAAATAATCACGTCATCAAATGAATCGGCGACAAGCTTCTGTCGCCAAATGAATCGGTGACACGATGGCGCGGCTGCCACTCCTATCGCCAATTCATTTGGCAATAGGGCTGACAACAGCCTTGCTCGTCGATTTATTTGGCATACATAGTTCAATTGGTTGACAACCTTTGTCGCCAATTCATTTGGCGACAGAGCAATTAGCCGATAGGAGCATTACCATCGATTTATTTGACCTACATCGTTCAATTGGCCGACAGGTCTTTGTT
The DNA here is from genome assembly GCA_036346255.1 of Ampelocalamus luodianensis. NCBI lineage: Eukaryota > Viridiplantae > Streptophyta > Magnoliopsida > Poales > Poaceae > Ampelocalamus > Ampelocalamus luodianensis. Next base: position 14,969,065 of record CM070621.1, on the reverse strand, counting down.
GCCAATTCATTTGGCGACAGGGCCTGTCGCCATACGCCTTCTCAGCTGTCGTCGATTCATTTGGCGATAGAAGGAGACAGAGTATTATTTCTGTAAAAAAAATAACTATTTATTTTTGTAATTTAATAAAACAATCGGTTATTTACACGGCAACTTGAAAGGGACGCAAATAATTCTTTAGTGGCATAGAAGGAAACTCAACTTTTTCAGTGACATATCCAGAAACTGGCTTTTTGTGTCAAGTGGAAGTCTTGTGTTGACGTGTATGCCTGTGGCTTAGGTTAGATGTGTATGGCCAATTGAACGTATAGCGCACGCTTGTGAACGGTTTTCTCCTATAAAATATACTCCCTCAGAATCCAAATGTAAGCTGTTTTAGCCTCTTCAACTCTTCAGGAATCAACATTCTAATGAACGAAGAATCGACGGAATTTCCCATCTTTTCAAGCTCAACTCCCGAAAAGAAAAGGTTACTTCTTAATTCGTTTGTCCAAAGTTAAAAAGACTTGTATTTGGAAACGAACATCCCCCGTAAGTATCAGTTCTATCCCCCAAATATTAACTACTAATATATGATCATCGTTAAGTGTAAGCATGTGATGCCCAACGATTCCAGCCCAAGACCATGACGTTAGTGGGCGCAAAGTACCCGCGTGAAGTGGACACGCAACCGAATATTTCTACTAGCCGGGGAGCTGGTACTTGGACATCTGCAACTGCACTACTGCAGACAAAAACAAGACACCGCACGGCATCAGACCAGCGGCTGTCAGCATAAGCCTGCGTAAAATGCCCTACGACGCATGCGCGTAAACAATGCCTCAGCTTGGAGCAATCAACCTGGCCCGCCAGCGAGCTAACATGCTGCGGAACGAGCTCACCCTGACGAAGATACAAGGGGAAAAGTCCATTCATGGTTCCTCGGGTCTCCTAGTGGTTTAATTTTCATTCCTCAAGTGTAATAACGTTTAGAACCCATCTCCAAATATCAAAACCGGCACAAATTACGTCTCAAAGCTGGTTTCGTAGGCGATTTTGGGTGAAGTAACATCTTAATTGACATATAAGCTAATAGAGTTATCGGCTAAAATAACACTGTTTCGAGACCAAGTAACAAAAATAGCTTCCCCACGAGCGAATCAGGGGACTCAATCCACAGAATTGGTGAGTTCCTATTCGTGTTCTGCCGCTAATTCACTAGATGGATTAGCTCGACGTAGCGTTTCCACTAGTCGGCGCCGTGGCTGTGCTTGGCTCCGCCGCCAAACGCCACCATGGCCGCGGCTTCGACAACCATAGGGTCCCAAACCAACACCTCTTGCATCGCAACGCCCCCCTCTAGCTTCACCCAAGCTCAGCTTCTGGTTTATTTTGCTCTTTGTGCCAACATCGCCAAGACCAAGTGCTTCTCGCTGCTCTATACCACCGCCTGCCCTCCTCAGTGCACCATTTTCCGCGGAACCACCACCAAAACCCTCCCCTCATCGTACCCGATCCATTTTGTGCATGTCTGTGCCTCGCTGCCGTCGCATTCGCCGCCGGTGAGCTCGGCCGAGCGAGGGCAACCGAGCTCCTCTACTCCCCGTAGATGCTAGCTCCAATGCGACTTGGATGTCAGGTGGGTCAAAACCAAGGTCAAACGGACCGAGGGGTATCATTTAGCTGGTATTGACATTTGGGGATGAGTTCTAAACGGTATTGCACTCGACAGACAGACGAAAATTAAACCACACAAGGAATTGAGGACCACGTTTTCCAGGATAAAAGGATGAATCATACGCACAAGCTTACCAGATCATACAATTCTGTTTTCAAAGATGAATTTGTGCAAGCTAAACTACGCGTGGCCTGTATATGAACCAACCAACAGTTTTGGAAGCTTACATGCTGATGCAAACTATTTGAAGATAAGACCAGAAAGGTGAGTACGGTTTGCGCGAGGAACAAATATTCAACTAATTGGGCAGTCCATACGGGATTAAGTAGTGCTTCCTGTTAGTGTGATCTCAGGCATTTGGCCCAACGGCCAAATGCCACCCTTGACTGCGCCCTGATCGGGCGTCCAGCCCATTTGGCTGGTGGGCCCCTGTCGCCAGCGCCATATAAAAGAGAGGTGGGGGCCGGGGCGGCACACACGACGAGGTTGACCGTGCCGCCGCCAGACCCACCAACAAACCCTAACCGATCTGAGGGCGGCGCTCCAGCGACGGGATCGACCCACCACGCCGTCGTCGTCACCGGATCTACTACGCCGCCCCTTCCCGCCATCGGACGTCGCCGCCATGGCGGCTCTTCATCCTCTACGACGGACGGTCGGTACCCATTCCTCTCACTCTCCTTCCTCTCATCTAGAACCCCATGCAAAGATAGCGAGATGCAAACAATGGTATCGAGCGAAGCTTACCTTTGCGCGCCGGGTTCTTTGCGCCGCCGTTTGCATCGGGGCCTCCCGCGCGCGGCCGTGAGCTCGAGAGCCCGCGCGCGCGGCGCCGCCTCGCCTCGGGCGTTTCCTCCGTCGTCGCCTCCCACACCGCCCGAGTGGGGCCTGCCGCTGCTGCGGCCGGAGCCGCCGCCGTTACTGCTGTTGCCGTCGTCGGGTTGCCCGTGCGTCCGGGTCCTCGCGTGCGCGCGTGCCACGCCGCCGCCGCTCCGTGAGCCGCCGCTCCGCCGCGCGCAGCTTTATCGAAGCCGGAGCCGCCGCGCCTCGCGTCTTGCTCCTTGGCGCGCGGGCCTTGGGCTGCCGCCGAGAGCCCGTGCGAGCCCGCCGGTCGAGAGTGCGCCTGCCGCCCCGGAGATCCCCCCATCAGATCCGTTTTTTCCGGAAAGGAATAAGCCGAATGTGGGTGGGAGCGCCGGGGTTAGGTTAGGTTGGCGCGCTGCGCCGTCGGCGTCCGATCCGCCGGATGCGACGGACGGCCGTAGTTCTCCGCCGGTTTGGCGGTTTGAATGGGCCATTTGACGGTTGGGCCGACCCGAAGTGGGCCGTGGCCGCGCATGAATGGGCCGTTTTTGACAGTTTGAACAGTAAATCCGAAAAAGACATTTTAATGTTTTTCAGAAGTATTTCTTGATCAATTTCAATGAAATTTGAACCAAATCTCTGTAAATTTTTTCACCAACGTGTTATTTTTCCAGAGATTAAAAGTGTACCGTAAGAATGCTTCTGAGTATGAATTATTTTAGAATAATTACGTTTCATTGCAAAGTTAATGTTGATTAATTTTCATTATTAAATTCAACCAACGGGAGAATTTAATTTTTGGAAAAATAGAGATAATTTCCAGAAATTTTATGATATTGTTATTTTCTGACCAACGTTGATAATAACAATATTATAATTTTTAATTGATGTTTTATGCGTTATTTCTATTTCTGCCCAACGGTGATGTAGATTTAATGCATAGATAAAATTGATTTAAATTGTATGTCGTAATTTTTGACCAACGTTGGAAATAAGACATATGATTTTAATGTTACGCTCTCACTTTATTTGAAACTTTTGAAAGTGATACAACTTGATGAGTTGTATCGGAGAGATCCCACTCTCAAAGGAGATAATTATGGAGAGTGGAAGAAAAGATAGACTTAACGTTTATCTTGGTGAGGTGGACCGGGTCCTCACTACAAGACGTCCCACCGAGCCTATGGCACCGGTGAGGATCAAAATGAGGATGATCTTGCTTGGCGAGAAAGACAGAGGATCATGCTCCTCACGGATGTCTTATGACCTTGAGCATAAGAAATGGACCACACCAACAAGAAATGTTTGGTGTGATAAAGAACACGATTGAGCCTGCAATTGTGGGCTCAATCGCAGAGTGTGACACCATCACGAGTATCTTGAGAAAATAAAGAGTCAATTCATCGGCTCTTCAAAGACATACGCTACTACACCGATTAAGCGACTTGTGACAAAAGGTACTCTGGCGGTGGCATAAGAGAGCACATACTAAGGATGAGCAACTTGGCATCCAAGCTTAAACCAATGGATTTGGCTCTCAAGGATGAGTTCCTAATTCATTTGATTTTGCTTCCTTGCGAGAAAAGTTTGACACTTTTGTTGTCAACTACAATATGCACCAGAAATGGGACTTAGAAAAATGCATAGCTATGTGTGTGCAAGAGGAGGAAAGATTTAAATCCTCACATGGTGGTTCTATCAACTATGTGAAGGACAACAAGAAAAGGAATTTCAACAAGAACTTCTCCTCAAAGAACAAGGAAAAGCCTCTGCTCATCACCTCAACAGAATAAGTTTTCAGTGAGACAAAGATCGTTGTCTTCATTGCAAGAAAAAGGGACATTACAAGAAAGATTGTCCCGATTTCTTGAAAATGATTATGTCAAAGAAAGGTGAGAACATTATTACCTTCATAAATGAGTCCCTGTATGTACAATATTCAAAATCTACTTGGTGGATTGATTCAGTGCAACTGCTCATGTTGCCAATAATATCTGAGGATTCCGTTCGACGAGGAATACGCAAAGAAAAGAAAGATGCATTAAAGTCGCAAATGGAGTCCAAGCTGAAGTTGAAGCTGTTGGCGATCTTTCATTAGAGCTAGCTGATGGCTTCACTCTTTTACTTAGAGATGTTCTTTATGTTCCTCTTCTGAGAGGAATTTGATTAGTGTTTCATGTTTGGACAATGATGGATATGATTGTCATTTGGAAATGGCAAGTGTGAAATAATGTTTAATAAAGAATGTGTTGGTCTTGCCATCTTACAAAATGAGCTTTATTTGTTATCATTAAGTGATGATGTGAATGTCGTATGCGATAATGGGAACGTCGCGTGTGATAAAGTGAATGAATCTCGTCTCACGAATGTAAACAGAAAGCGAAGAGAACTCTAAATGCGTCGTCGAAATTATGGCAATCGTTTAGGCCATATTTCGAGGGGAGAATAGAAAGACTAGTTAAGAATGATATTCTTCCTCCATTAGAGTTCTCAGACTTAGAACAATGCGAGATCGCATTAAAGGAAAATATGTAAAGAAAATTAAGAAAGACGCCAAAAGAAGCACAGAATTCTACAAATTATTCACACAGACATTTGTGGACCTTTTCTGTGAAAAGTGTGGATGGATATGACTCGTTCATAACATTCACGGATGATTACTCCGTTATGGATATATTTATCCAATCAAAGAAAGAAATGAAGCCTTGGATAAATTCAAGATTTTTAAGGCTGAAGTTGAAAACCAACACGATTTAAAGATTAAGATAGTCCGATCTGATCGTGGGGGGGAGTACTACGGTCGACATACCCCATATGGACAAGTTCCTGGACCTTTTGCAAGGTTTTTACAGGAAAATGGTATAGTAGCCCAGTATTCAACACCGGGCGAACCTCAGCAAAATGGAGTAGCTGAAAGACGCAACCGTACCCTGATGGATATGGTGCGAAGTATGATGAGCTATTCCACACTGCCATTGAGTCTATGGATGGAGGCGTTGAAAACCGCCATTCATATTCTCAACAGAGTGCCTAGTAAGTCGGTGCCCAAAACACCGTACGAGTTGTGGACAGGAAGAGTTCCCTCACTAAACCACTTACGTGTTTGGGGGAGTCCTGCTGAGGCTAAAGTATTTAACCCAAACCTTGGGAAGCTTGATCCCAAAACAGTAAGTTGTCATTTCATTGGCTACCCTGAAAAGTCAAAAGGTTTTCGTTTCTCTTGTCGACAGGATACACAAAGTTTGTAGAAACGAGACACGCTGTCTTCTTAGAGGATGAAATGATGAGAGGAAGTATGGTAGCTCGTGAGATTGACCTTGAAGAGAAGCGGGTGTATGCACCCACTCCGATGATTCAAGAGCCATTCTTCACACTACCTCATCGTCATTTGCACCGTGCAAGACAACTGTGGTGCCAAGCACTGTTATTGTTCCTCCCGTGGCAACAATGAATGAGAATGAGAACCTATTCTTCAGATCCTATAGAACCCATTGCCACGAGATGAGGGAGCAACAGCGACCTCAAGCAGAAAATGTACGGATGAGGAGGCCCAGGAGGTCTCAAAGAGTAAGAAGATCGGCTATTTCGATGATTATCAGTTTATCATACAGAGGAATTTCAAATGGAGGATGATCCCACCTCATTTGAAGAAGCCATGAGAAGCTTAAAATTCCTCAAAATGGCTTGAGGCCATGGAAGAGGAGATGAGATCCATGAAGACTAATAAAGTGCAGGACTTGGAAATTATTCTAAAGGAGCCAAAACAGAGGGTCAGTAAATGGGTCTACAAGACAAAGCTTGACTCCCAAGGGAATGTAGAAAGATACAAAGCGCGACTTGTGGCAAAAGGCTTTACGCAAAGAGAATGGATTGATTACAATGAGACTTTTCTCCGTCTCATGTAAGGATTCTTCAGAATCATAATGGCATTAGTAGCACATTATGATTTAGAGTTACATCGATGGATGTAAAGACGGCATTTCTAAATGGGGATTTGGAGGAAAATGTTTACATGGCACAACCGAAAGGTTTTGTCGTGGAAGGAAATGAAAGAATGGGATGCCGCCTAAAGAAATCGATTTATGGGTTAAAGCAAGCTTCAAGACAGTGGTACTTGAAGTTTGACAGTACAATAAGAAAATTTGGGTTTAAAGAAAATGTAGAGGACAACTGTGTTTATGCAAAGTTTAAAGATGGGAAGTTTATCTTCCTAATCACTGTATGTGGATGATATTCTACTAGCTAGTAGTGATGTCGATGCACTCGAGACAAAGAAGTTTTTGTCCTCAAACTTTGATATGAAAGATCTTGGTGAAGCTTCGTTCGTTCTAGGATCGAAATTCAGGGATAGAAACAAGGGATATTGGGATGTCACAAAAGGCATACATAGAGAAAGTCTTAAAGAAATTTTGTATGCATAAATGTAGTCCTTCACTGCACCTATAGTCAAGGGCGCAGATATGGGGATTTTCAATGCCCAGAACCATACGAGCTCGATCAAATGAAATCGGTTCCATATGCTTCACTGTCGGAAGCTTGCGGTATGCTCAAGTGTGTACGCATACGACTTAGCGTTTGTTCTGGGTTACTTTGGCGATTCGAGCAATCTGGAATAGAACATTGAAATTGATAAAGAAAGTCTTGCGTTATTTGCAAGGAACAAAAGGCCTCATGATGACATCTGAAGATCGATTCACTCCATATAGTGGGGTATCTGATTCGATTTTATGGAGATGATAGAAAGTCTACATCCGGATATGTGTTCACTCTCGGAGGAGCTATATCGTGGAAAAGCTCAAAGCAAACCGTCACTACATCGTCCACAATGTATGCCGAGTTTGTAGCATGTTATGAGGCTACGGGCGGGTGAATCGGCTAAAGAAGTTCATACCGGTTTAAAAGTGGTTGACGACATCAATAGACCACTTAAGTTGTATCTGCGATAATGAACCCGCGAAGCGTATGCCCACAACAATAAGTCAAGTGGTCTTTGCCAAACACATTGACATAAAGTACTATGTTGTGAAAGATAAAGTTCGGGATCAAATTATAAGTCTTGAGCATATAAGTACTGCAAAGATGTTAGCGGATCCGCTTACTAAAGGCTTACACCCAACATGTTCAGAGAACATGTAGCGGCATGGGTTTAAGGAAAGCCTATGATTCTGGACTAAAAGATGGCCCAAAAGGATTAAAGTAACTATTTCAAAGCAGAGAGTGTATTGTAATCACAAATCTATCGGCGATTGACCGTGACGATGAGACATGTTCTATGCACTAATCTGTGATGGAATGTGTAAAGTTAAAAGTAATTAAAGATAAAGTATAGATTGAGATCAAGGGGGAGAATGTTAGTGTGATCTCAGGCATTTGGCCCAACGGCCAAATGCCACCCTTGATCGCGCTACGATCGGGGCGTCCACCCATTTGGTGGTGGGCCTGTCGCGACGCCATATAAAAAGAGAGGTGGGGCCGGACGCACACACGACGAGGTTGACCGTGCGCCGCGAGACCCACCAACAAACCCTAACCGATCGAGGCGCGCTCGACGGATCGACCCACCACGCCGTCGTCGTCACCGGATCTACTACGCCGCTCCCCTTCCCCGCCATCGGACGTCGCCGCCATGGCCGGCTCTTCATCCTCTACGACGGACGATCGGTACCCCATTCCTCTCACTCTCCCTTCCCTCTCATCTAGAACCCCAGTGCAAAGATAGCAGATGCAAACACTTCCATGCTTTACCAAAAATTAAATTGCACAAACTCAAAGCAACAGAGTAAGCAGCGGAGTAGTTTCACTTCCCGGGAGAAACAACAGTTTTTTTCCTCTTGTTCCTTGTTTCGGGACCCTGTCTCCTGTAATTTCTTGGGGTGGCTGTATTTATTGTTTTTTCCGTCTTAATACATATGGCACGCAATGCTTTTGCGTGTTTTTAAAAAAAGAATTCCTAGGAAAGCATTTAAGCGTCCCGATAAAATTTGGTTTCAGATTACAATAATGGAAACTCTTCACAAACCCAAAGCAGTTTTAATGTTTTGCTACCACAGCAGAAATGGAGAGGTTCTAATTTCAGGTGTTTCTTCCTAATTAGTCAAATGCAAGAATGTTATTGTAGGATGCCTTCCAATTAGTAACCACATAATTTCACAAGTCTAGTAAAAAGACCAGAGTAGTTGCCTTCCAATTAATAACCACATAATTTCACAAGTCTAGTAAAAAGACCAGAGTAGTTAAACCACATATCTACTAATACGCAAAATATTTCTTTCAACCACCTATTTTGTCAAATTCTTTTACAATTAGACATAAACAGCTAGGAACTTGTATTTATCTTGTGTTCATCGATATTACTCTGTCCTATAATTGCAAATTTTCTTATATAAATGCATATAATAGATTACTAATCTTATTCTAAATTTGGTTCAATTGAAAGGAGGGAAAGGAAATTGTCTTCATTAACGCTTACATTCTTACTCTAGTTTTCCATTTCCCAGCCAAAGACTAAGCCCAGGCAGCTAGGAACTAGTCACATCCCTCCCTCCCTCCCTTTCAAAAAAACTAAGCAGACGATTATTATACATAAAAGTCATTTCATACCAAAGTGCTATTCTACCAATATTGAACTGATGCACTAAAGCATGCAAGACGGCTTAAACTATTGTGAAACTGACGACCAGCAATTAAAAATTATCTACTGAAGCCGTGTCATAGGTCCAAGCACAATAACTACAAGAAATGCCCCAGGTAAGCAAACTATAATAGATATGTTTGCTGGGCTATATAGTTTCACTGCACCACACATTGTCAACAACCTTCAAACCTTTCTTCCGCACCTTTCTGAAAATCATGCATGCCGAATATATTGGACTAAACTATTGATATTACCGTGATAACTTCGCTTTCCTATAGGCATGTCTACCTTTTACATCATACTTTGGTGACGAAGATGAGGACGCTGTGGAAGCTATGGCTGCAACAGCTGCCTTATCTTTGGTGAAGGCCTTCCGTACATCCTCTTTGAGTTCAGAAAAGCGCATCCTCTTGATTCGCTGGTCATCGGGAGTGCCAGTTTCAAGGAAGAATAATTCGGTGGATTCTTCATTAAGGAACTTATCAAGAACATTTGAACAATGCGGGAAGTATCGTCGCCCTAGATCAACTGGAACATAAGGAGCAGTTCATTTAATAATAATTAGCTTTAAAAAGTCCATTTAATAACAATACAGAGCATTTATTACTGTGGAAGCTTAATCTATTAAAGAACATGACATATATTTATCCATAAACAGTATTAGAAAATTTTATATTACATGCATGGTTAAGTTAAGAATGACCTGTCTTTGTCAAGGCATCAAGGCGTTCACGCAACCTCTTGTTCTGCATTGTGGGGGTCTCATTTAGGTCAACCTCCTTCAGTATACTGAAATTAGCCGATGTGAGACCAGCAAACTCTTCAGTTGAGTCAGCTTGTGCTATGCGCATGACAAGTTTGGCTTCGGAAGGGAAGAATATTCTTGCAAAGGCAACTGCATAGACACAAAGAAATAGATTTCAGACATGATTTTCAGAATTGCATATTTGTTTCAAGCTGGGAAAAGAAAAAAGAAAACAGCAGTGCAATCCCACTGATATTGCTTGTAGCATTAGAAAGAAATCATTCCATGATATTTGATATAGATGATATTTGAAGAATATAACAAATAGAATTTCTGCCAACAGAGCTTATTGAGAACGTAACAATAAACTAAGCCTGTCAGAACTCAGAACCTTTGCTTCTAAATTCAAGACAAAGAAAAAAGTACCAACTTCTCAAAACACTGTCTAGCATGTCATCAATAGTAAAACATGAACTAGAATCATTAGCCACTATTATATACCTTACTAAGTTCTTAGACAAGGCTAACCGCAAAACAATAAAGCTAGATAGATATATGCAAACCTCTATTTTCCAAGTTTATGAGCCTCATGTGAAAATTATCAGCCAGCAATGGCATGGCAAATGACTCCTCTACAGAGAGCAGCTCCTGCTCCTGCAAGATGAAGGATTTCCTCTTAATCTCTTGCTCCAAGATGTCAATGCACAAGTAAGCCTTGCTTTTCTCCTGACACTTTTCCAACTTCTTGTTGCAGTCCTTTTCTCTCGTTAATTTCTTACAAATGGTAAGAGCATCACGTCCATCTGATGTCTTTGCCAGCACAGAGGCTCCCTTCTCTATGAGTGAAAGAATGATTTGCGGTTCTCGCCTCATACAAGCCATATGCAATGGTGTATATCCTCTGCTATTCTTCATATTAACGTTAGCGGAGTCCAGTTTCAGCAATTCTGCTAACACTTTGGGCTCACAGTAGGCTGCAGCATAGTGTATGGCAAATGCATCATCCAAGGTGATTGCAGACTCTTTTAGGAGCATGCCAACCAGGTCAACATCATCAGAATCCAAGGCCTTGTGGATGTTCCTAACCCTTTTGTCATGCTCAGGGTCCAGAATGAAATTGTCTGATTCTGATATGTCAGACAATGGATACCGACGAATCTCCTTGACCTTGGCACGAATCTCCTTGACCTTGGCATACGTTTCACCTGGAAGCTCCTTCTCGAGGTAATGGTTGTCAAGACTCGAGTTCGCAACCCTTTGAATACAGTGATCGAGCAGTTCCGGAAGCTGGCAGGTGGAAGCAGCAAGAATAATCGGCACTATATCCTCAACCAGCGCTATGTTAACAAAGTCAGACAAACGACGCTGCAAAATAAGAATCACATGGTTGGTACTGCAATCCTCATATTTAGCTGTATAACTCAGCAACTCATTCCAACAGATTTACGTCAAAAAAAAATTCCAACAGAAAGGCTGAAGTATTAGCAAATATATAATACTCATTTGTAATATCATTGGACCAATGCAGTGTGAGTGTGACATATGTTTTGCGCAATTTCTGAAACTGAAGTTGTTACTAGTGGACATGAGTGTGTGAACTAGGCTTGCTGCATCTTGTAGTGTCTTTGCTTATTACCTGGAAGAGCGAGACGAGCTCGGAGATCTGGAATCCGAAGGCAGCGTACGTGGACTCCACGACGAAGTCTATCGCCGGCCGGCACGCCTCGTGCGTACACTGGTCGTCCACGCAGACGGCAGCGTCCTGCGGCGGCAGCTTGAGGCGCCCAGTGTACAGGTACCCAAGAACGGCCACGAGGGCGTCGCGGCCGATGTGGCGCCCGCCCGGGACCAGCTCGGCGAGCTCCAGCCGCGGCTTCTCGCCGGCGGCGGGGAGTAAGGAGAAACGCTTGTGGAAGAAGTTGCTCCTGGCAGCGAGGATGCACCGGTGGACGCCGACGACGGCGCCGCCGGGGTCGCCGCCTCCCTCGGCGAGGACGACCTCGGCGTCCGTGCAATTGAGGAAGGCGGGGTCGAGGAGGCGCTCGAGGTTGGTGCTGAGGCGGCCGAGGCTGACGGCGTCAAGGTCGGCGGGCGCGGCCTCCGCCGACGGCGGGGACGGGGGCGGTGAGGAGGAAAAGCTAATGGTCGACGTCTCCATGGTGTGGGAAGTGAAAGGACGACTAGAAGGTTCTAGAAGCTTACGTCTGGTTCACGATTCTTGGCATGGTGTGAAAAATCCGAGCTCAGGGAGGCCCCAAAGATCGAGGCTTTCTCACGTGCTCCAAAGATTGAAGTCTTTTTACACGAGATTTCTTTCGATGGTTTTGCGGAATCAAATGATTGCAAGATTGGAACTTTCTGGGGAATTCTCCAAGAAGAACAAAAAATGCTCAATTAAGCAGATTTTTGTAGGATTCAAGAAGGAACGTAAGTAGGAAGAAAAGTTTAAGGTTTCCTACAAGCCCAAGAAAGACCAGCAAACCCTCCCAACAAAAAATCATGGAACGCTCGAATCAAGCTCGAAACAGCTGAAACTTCGCAAGTTTCAGGGCAAAGCGAAGCAGAGAAACTAGTAACCCAAAAAAAGTCCAAACTCACGCGGATTTGGGGAGTAAAAGAACTGCTCTACTAGAACGAAGGCAAACCAATCGAAACGCTGCCACAGCCGCCGCCGCCTCCTCTTATCAGGAAATTTCGCGCGTTTTTTCTTCTTTTATCCCCTCTTGGTCGTTCCTCCGAGAAGAAAGAGACAAGAACGTGCGAATTTTACTCTCTGGGTGGTGTGGTGTGGTGAGGTGAGGTGAGGTGAAGTAATGGCCGTGACCAGCTGCTCGACGTCACGACGATGACGTCGTCGGGAGAATTGTCGTCTGTAAGGAATACCCCGGTGAAATTGCCGACCGCTCGTTACGCGACGCGGGCCCACGGGTCCGTGAGGTGTTCTGGACAGGGTGTGAGCGCGTCTCGGTACGGGCGGTGGTGCGGTCGGGTCGACGAGGCGACGACCTTGACTAGACTTGAGGGCTGAGCTGGGCTGGGGAGTGGTAATTGCTGAGTGGAGACGCTCTCTCGCACACAGCTACTGTACACATATTTGATGAAGAGGAATGTGAGCAGAGTACAGTGGGGTTTGTTCAGTTTCAACTTTCTATATTTTACTGTATTTATTTAGTGTAACATAACATAATTTATTTCATAATATAGTGTGTGTCATAACTAATCAGATCCTGTTAGTGCATTAAGAGCTTACGTTATACAAACCAAACACTTAATGGATGGAAAAAGAGGAGTAGCAAATACTTCCTATGAATGTGGCCAAATTTGCCACATGTTGACGTGAAAATACTTTACAACCTTGTTAGGCACTATATGGTTCAAAAGATTCATATTTGAGCACTATTGAGTAAGATCCAAGAAAGTTAGGTTACATCGTATCTATTTTTGGCCCGAAAATAACAATCCGTGATGCACTCAAACAAAATACGCGACCAGAACCACAGTTTTTAAGATGCAAAATACAAGCCTAAGCAAACTAACTCTAAACACATGCCCACACTATGCCAAGCCAGATGGAGATGAATTGGACCACGAGTGCCACTTCATGTATGTGGCCAAACTAGCCACGACATAATAACGCAAAAGACTTCAACAACCTTGTTAGGTATGCATTATATGGCTAAAAAGAATCATATTCAAGCATTATTGAGTAAGGTCGGAAAAAAAGGTGATTTCTATCTTCTCTACTTTTGATCTAAAGTGACAACCCGTGTTAGTTTTAAAGAAATGCCTTAGATATAATCATTGCTTTTATGCAATTTGCAACCCTTTCATAAACAAATGGTTAAATCCGCGTCGACCACCGTAGATAAAGATGAACCTGACCACAACGAGCATATATGTTTACAAAATACCACAATATATATTGCTGCCGACTAGGGTGGGTGATCCGGTGTGCGCCTTGCATTGATTACCTGTAGCCCCACGTGCCGGAAGCAGCAAAAGATAACGGGAAAACCCTCGGGACGAATAATTGATTGCTCGTCTAGCTAGCCATATCTGTGCAGCGGGTTGCCCTTGTTAGGAAACCGGGCCCAGGACCAGGAGTCCTGGCCCAAGGTGGGCTCCTCATCCCAAACCCTAGAAGGGTCGTAGCCTATAAATAGGGGGTGCTATTCATTGTAATTGATTGATCGATGGATGAAGGAATAAAGAGAAGCAAGAAGTCCCCCTACATCTCTGTGTTCATCTCTTATTCTGTTCTTGTGTTCATACATTGTTCTTACGATTCTGTGTATTGTCTACGCAGGTGTCGCTCGGATTTGGACTCGCCAATGACGGTTCCTCAATACGTTATCAGCACGATCGACTCTCCTCGCATCGAAAAGGTAACCGTCGATGAACGACACTCGTAGATTGAATCGTTTTTCTAGATCGCTTTCAATTCTGCAATTGTTGCTTTCTAGATTATTTTCTACGGTGCAAATCCTCTCTAATCTATCGTGAGCCGACTTGAAGTCGCCGGCCAAGCCGATCGGTTGGATTGTATGAAAGAGATGATGTTGATTGCCCTGTAGATCATCATCGCATGAACAGAAATTGTATGAACAATATGTATCGCATAAAACTCGAAAGAAAATTTGCCCTCGTACGGGCTCCCCTCGATGCGCCAGATGCCGCATCGCCACCGGCCACCCGAAGTGGCGAAGCCCCCGTACGGGCTCACCTCATGAAAGCCCCGCCCTCCGGCCACCGGTTCCCACGTGCTTGCAGCACCACCCATGGCACCGGCATGCCAACCCACCGGCTTGAAGCCGGCCACCCGACCTCCCCATCGCACAGAACAACCACCGGCTTGAAACCGTTGTTTCACATCACCGAAAGCAAAAGAAGAAAAAAAAAAGGGAGCAAGAGCAGTCGCCGTTGCCGCAGTATGGCGTCACCTCCATGACCGGCCCACAGCCGACGGCGCCGCCGCATCTGGCCCCAAAGCCGCATGCGCTCGTCGCCGGCTGGCCATGCGCCACCACGGAACCCTCCGCGCTCTGCACAAGCGGCACCGCCGCGTGCCTTGAACGCGCGCCGCCGCCGCAGGGCCTCCACACGGACCCATGCGCGTGTAAGGACCAGCCCGCCGCGCCTCGCGGCGCGCCACCGTCGGCCGCCTCTTGGCCCCGGAACGATCTTGCCGCCCAGCGCAAAGGTCGTGCGTTGAAGCCCCACCGAGTCATCCACTCGCGGCATCGGCCGCTGCGCCGTGCGCGCGCCGCTTCATCCGCGGCAAGCACGGCGCCTCGGCCTGCGCCCGCAGCGACTTCCTCCCAGCGCTCGCCTCTTTGCCTGACATGAAGCCACCCGCATCCGCCACCCGCGGCGCGCCTTGCCGCCTCGCGCACTAGCACTTTGGCGCGTCGGCCGCCTCCTCGTAGCTCCTTTGGAGCCGCCGCCACCTGAAGAAATTGGTAGGGAAACCCTACCATGCCCCTTTGACCGGCCAAGTGAAGGCCTAGATGGGCTAAAGAAAGAAAGAAGGCCCAACAAGAAAAGGAAAAAGGAGCGGTTCGGATGAAAAAAAAAAGGGAGAAGGCCAACTGAAAAAAAAGGGGAAGGAGAATAGAAAAAAAAATCCCGATCTTTGCATGAAGGACCTTGTAATTTTAAAAAAATTACGAGAATTCTTCGCGGATCTGGAAATTTTGTGAAACCCCTCCTGAAATCGGGAGATGTACGGGATTACGTATATTCTTGCAGAATAACCCCTCAGAAATTTGAAAATTACGCGAATTTTCTCTCAAAACTGAGATTTCGTGTTTTAACCCTTAGATATTCTTGAATTAATTAAAACTTATTTTCAATGAGAAAGGACCTCTGAATTCAAATTTTGAATCGATTTGCTTATGAAGCATGTTTAACTTTGTTATTGTTATTTCTATGCAATTTATTTACTGTATTTACTGTTTTTGATTATCTGTGATTGCTTATATTACTTTTAATCATTGAAAATAGCAGTAAATCATGAAAAATGCATAGAAAAATACGGGAATACGAACCTGGAGTTCGATTAGCATTATGAGAATTTTGCAACCATTATATGCAGATTACTAACAGTAATCCTTTGAACTTTTTGCATGAATATAAATATAACGGACATCACGAACCAGTAGTTCGAAGAACTGACCCAGTATGGCCAGATTTTGTATAAAATTTGTATCAGTCTTCGATTCTGTGATAATGTAATCACAGGTGAGTAGAAGATTGAGAAGATTTTTCTACTTTTCACCCGAATGCGGTGCAATCCGCACGCAACTACTGTCAAGACGGATACATGCAGTATGTCGAATTAATTGATATAATACAAGTTGCGAAAACTCAGGATGATGTTCTCAGAAAGAACTACATCTCGCAGCCACCTAATAGCAATGTTGGCCATGAAGCCACCGCTAGCAGCTACAAGGTGATGAAGCCTCTCACAAATGAAAGGAGCAAGAAGGGTAAGGTAGTGAGTCACATATTATTGATGCTTTTCAGTCTAAGAAAAAGGGCAAATGATAGCATGAGGCACACCTCGCCATTGCAGGTATAGAGGATTCACATCCATTAGTTGCACTTATGAATGTGGATAGCCCAGTAGCAGCCCCCATCATTCCTCCTTTGGACATCGCAACGGCCGCAACCGTAGCTGCCCAAGAGGAGAAGATCGCGCATGGAGCCGATTGAGGCAGAAGTTCCTGAATACTTCGTCTATTAGATCCAGTGCACGCATTGCACTCGAATCTTTTAATAGAAACTTGCAGTTTATAATTGAAGCAGAATTTTGAATTATTGAATAATGGTTGCAAGCTCTAGAAGAGCAAAGAATTAAATTCTTATTATGAGTCCTGCAAGGCTTATTTTCCCGTCTTTATGATAGCAAATTACGTTCTGATATCTGAAGTATTTTATTTATGTGTTGCTTGCTTTCTGCTACATATTAATAAAGTACATTATATTAGAACGCGTGTGGCGCCCTATGGAGGAAGTGTGTTAGCATGTAGCGGCTGCGAATACCATCACGAGAGAAGCGGAAATTTTTCGGTCGATCGGCAAGAATGTTGCGATCTTCACGACAATCGCAGACGCGATACTTGTATAATAGGCTCGTAAATGTCATAATTATACTCCCAACTGCACAACTTTGGTCATTAAAGAAGACTTGTTGTACCGAATCGACTAGAACTCTCAAGGATATTTGCGCTAACAGTTTCCATGTAGAGACTGAAAAAGAGTATGGTACAGAATACCTGCTCATTACAAAGCGTGAAGAAAGTAAAAATAGCATTAGAATATCTTCCTTCATATGAAATTGGGCTATACTACACTAATATTTAGGCACCTGCAGTCTATACTGCCCTGGAAATCGTATTTAGAAGCTCTGAACTTTTCTATCTCTAGCATGATAGATTGTGCCGTCTAGGTCTTAGGATGATGAGAAATATAATTAACAATTCACAGGGACATAATATGAATATAAAGAATTTCCCGAATCTGGAAGATTTTGTGTGCCCCGCATGTGCCACCGGGAAATTAATTATTAGACCTTTTGCTCTGAAAGCAAAGGATAAAGTCCCTGCATTCCTGGACCGTATTCAGGGAGACTTTTGCGGTCCTATACAACCCCTGTAAGGGTCAATTAGGTATTTTATGGTGCTCATCGATGCTTCCTCGGAATGGTCGCACATATGTTTATTGTCTATGAGAAACCATGCTTTTGCAAAGCTAAATCTCGCAGATAATTAACAATTGAAAAATATTTTCCCTGATCATCACGTGAAGTCCATCTGAATGGACAACGCCAGAGAATGTACTCCGAAGGCATCTGATGATTATTGTATGAAAATGGGAATTAAAGTTGAGTATTCTATACCGCACATCTGCACCCAGAATGGACTAGCAGAACTTTGAAGAATTGTAATTTACCAACTATATGTTGGAGACATGCAGTCCTGCTCATAGCAGCTCTCATCAATTTTAGACCGTCGGCCTATAACATCCATCCAACTATGCAACTAGCGCAAGGGTCAGCACTGAAAACTTCTCATCTTCGCAGGTTGGTTTGCAAGGGTTATATACCTATACCACCACCGCAGCGAACTGCAATGGGTTTTTCTCCGAAAGTCTGGGATATACGTTGGTTATGAGACAGCATCCATAATCAAGTATTTGGACCATATGACTGGAGATTTGTATAATGCCCGATTCGCTGATAGTACATTAGATGAGGTTAGTTTCCCGTCATTAGGGGGAGGAAATCAACCCTTGATGATAATGTCGGGAAATAATTGAAGTCTAGAAGACAATTGAAGTCCAGAAGATAATTGAAATCTATGCATATGACCCGCGCACTAGTGAAGCAAATAGAAAGTCCGAAGATAATTGCGGTCCGTAAGATAATTGAATTGAAGTCTAGAAGACAATTGAAGTCCGAAGATAATTGATTTGCAAGTATTAGCGAATCAACCGCGGACTACTTTAGTGATTTGAAGAGCGTGAATAAGTAGCATTTGCTCGCAAGCAATGCACCGGAGGGTTGAAATACCATTGAAGGTATCCCTAATCCCGTCCGAGGCCTCGAATAAAAGGGCGAGAACTCCGGTCCCTCGAATCCAGAAGTAACCGGGGGCGCCGTGAAAAAGGATAAGAAGGACTTGACACAAAGATCACCGAAGTGCCCGAACTAGAAGGGTAGCCGCTTGAGACTCGCATCGGTATGGAACCTTCGAAAAGGCATACTGAATTGAACATCCCCATGAAGGAGACATCGGCATGGATGTGTGCGCACACATCGGAGTTTGGAAAACTAAAGGGACTTGCCCGCAATTGGAAGCAGCGGTGAACAAGTAGAAGCATTAAAAGAATCGCCCCTTGAAGAAATAGCTATAAGCTTTATGACCTTAGGAGAATATTTGAATATGACAACAGCCAATGTCGACATTTACTTTGCAAAGAAACTTGCCACAATCATCAATCTTGATCCGAGCACGCATCGCTTCGATAAATGAAAGAAAAGATCAGATTGAGAAGATTGGGAGAAGGCAATAGAAACTGAATTACTCTTTCCGAATAAAAGAAAGACGTTTGGGCATGTAAGCCGCACGTCTCCCCTTGTGCACCCCGTAGGGTATAAGTGGGTATTTGTTCGAAAGAGAAATGAAAAGAAGCAAGGCTCGTTGTACAGGGTTTCACTAGACATCCAGAAGATGATTATGAAGAAACCTATTCTCCGGTCATGGACGGAACTCCCTTTTAATATTTATCTCAATGGCAGTGAACTTGAAGTTAGAAGTGAAATTGATGGATGGGGTACCAGCATACCTTTATGAAATATTGGATTCGGACATTTATATGAAGATACTGAATGTATCACATCCAGAACCAAAAGCAGAGCAAATAGAAATATATGCAGTGTGAAACTCGAGAAAGTCATTATGCGAACTTAAGCAATCGAGCGAGAATGTGGTATAATCGCTGAAGCGACTTTCTATGCAAGAAAGGCTACACGAACAATGAGAATAATCTCGTGTATTTATACGACGATCCCGTAATGGATTTAGTATGATCTCGGTGTATGAAGATGATCCGAATATCACCTAACCACGAAGGATATTAAGAAAGCAAGCTCTTACCGAGTCGAGCCGAAATGAAAGGTTTGGGTAAAACCAAATATCGCTTAGGCTTGCGGCTTGAGCATGCCCTGAAGGGATATTAGTGCATCATCACCTACACTCGAAGGTGTTAGAAAGGTTCGACTTTGCGAAGGCATACCCTTTGAAAGTGCCAATGGTCGGAGATCTTTGCGAGCAAGACAAAGACCCGTATAGACCTAGAAAGAGGGGAGGAAGTCCTGGGACCGAATTCCCATATTTAAGTGTGATAGAAACACTCATGTATTGAACAAATCTGTACTAGACCGGGCATTGCATTTGCCGTGAACTCATTAGCAAGGTATAGTACGAGAACCTACCAAAGGCATTGGCGGAACGAATGACATCTTCCGATACCTCCAAGGAAGCAAAGAACTTGGTCTGTTCTCTGAGAAAGAACTAAGACTTAACTATGAATGGCAATGCGGATAATGGGTACTTGTAGGACCCATATACGATAAATAGCAAGCAGGCTATGTATTCCTATGTGGTGGAACGCAATTCCATGAAAATCATCTAAGCGAGTCTTGTATCGACTTGACGAACCACTCGGAAATAATAGCATTATACGAGGCCTCACGAGAATGTGTTTGGCTTGGCGGATGATTCACCACATCCAGCGAATCATGTGGATTGAATGTCGCACTAACTCCCACTATTATCTATGAAGATAAATGCAGCTTGTGTTGCACAAGTACAGATGGGTTATGTGAAGAATCCCCTCACAAAGTATATCAACCACAAGTTCTTCTATGCTCATGAAATGCAAAAGATGGACGAAATTAAGGTATCTTGCATACCAAGTCATGTGAAAATCTTGCATTTGTTCACTAAGTCACTTCAAAGATCTAACTTTGAAAGGTGCATATGTGGAAATTGGAATGATGAGACTTAGAGAAGTGCAGAGTCGGGGAGAATCTTCACAAACTCATTACTAAAGCTTGATCACGAAGATCGAGTACCCAAAGAGCAAATCTGAAGATTAAATGAAATTGGGTGGATTGTACTCTTTTTCCTTGACG
Organism: Ampelocalamus luodianensis; assembly: GCA_036346255.1. Taxonomy (NCBI): domain Eukaryota; kingdom Viridiplantae; phylum Streptophyta; class Magnoliopsida; order Poales; family Poaceae; genus Ampelocalamus; species Ampelocalamus luodianensis. The sequence goes on along the minus strand of CM070621.1, from coordinate 14,948,526 downwards.
AGTTTTCTGAAGTTTCTCGGCTAAGGTTTTTAATGAGGCAATTAAATGCGACATAGCAGAACATGATTCATGTACTCTTTCTCCAAATTTTTCCCACGGGTTTTTATGGAGTTTGACGAGGCATGGGCATGAAGGATGAGTGCCCAAGGGAGTGTTAGGAAGCCGGGCCGGGACCAGAGTCCCGCCCAAGGTGGGCTCTCATCCCAAACCCTAGAAGGGTCGTAGCCTATAAATAGGGGGTGCTATTCATTGTAATTGATTGATCGATGGATGAAGGAATAAAGAGAAGCAAGAAGTCCCCCTACATCTCTGTGTTCATCTCTTATTCTGTTCTTGTGTTCATACATTGTTCTTACGATTCTGTGTATTGTCTACGAGGTAATCGCTCGGACTGGACTCGCCAGCGACGGTTCCTCAATAGCCCTTTCGGCCGAGTGCGGAAGCTGCTCCGATGCATCCCCCCTTCCCGCTCCGCGGCTGCGTGCGTGCTGCCTCTTGTCCTTACAGGACGGAGAAAAGCCGAACAGGTAGAGCACCCCGATGTGAACGTGTAGCTGCGTGCGCTTTCCGTCTTCCTCGCCCCTGCCTTGTTCGACTTCGCTGCTCGAGATGCTTATCAGTTAACGGTGAGTCGATTCGTGCGGTGATGTTTGTTTGTAGTTTTGTGCGAGCATCACGGGACTACAGATAGTGGGTCCCACGAGCATGAAAACGTGTCCTCTGACGTCATGTTGCAATGTTATGGTGCTACAGTATCATGATATTGATATTGCGCTGCGGCCGTTCGATCGAAAACGAGAGGATGAGATCGCGGTGTGCAGCAGCAGCAGCATACTGTAGTATCGCTGCAGCTGTTCATCTGAGCCGTTCTTCTCAGATTGAACGGCTCAAATCTGGACAATGTCATAGCACCGTGATATTGCCTATGGATGGTAAGGGATGCAAATCCCACTAGCATACATTTTGTCGTGAGTATCGAAGGCATCCACGGTATACAGATCCATACTTGAAAAGATTTTCTTGACACCGGTACCGGACTAGCTAACTTGGGGTCTGTTTGGTTCATAACCCTAACGTGTCCTAAAAATACTCAACTAATTTGGCTAGTATTTGGTTCTCTCCTAGGTTTTGGCGTCGCCCTCAAAAAAATTGGCACGCCTGAGTTTTTTGGGCTTCTCCAGGGCGGCCAAAACACGCGCCTGGGAATTGGTTTGGCAGTGGCATGCACTTGGGGACAGGTATCACATGATGATAGGATGAGGTTGAGTGCATTAATTGCATGGTTAGATGGATTAATCAGTTTCAAATGACTATATTTTTTAAACTGATTATCCGATTTGCGATCCGATTGAATCGTTGTGTTCATTGTTATTTAATCAACAAAAAAACAATAGCACTATTGGCATATTTTGGTGCAAAAAAGAATATATGTCATACAAGACCCACGTGTCACTCATAATTTTGGCATGATTGCAATCCAAATACATCAATTTCGGTATTGCCCGTGAATTGGTATGGCTACGATCCAAACAATATATTTTTTGCCAGGTTTTAGCACTGTCTGGGTTTTGACATTGCTAAAATTTTAGTATAGCTACATAGGGTCGTAAACCAAACATACCCTTGGTACCTCCCTGCAGTGTTCCAAACTATCTAGCACCAACGCTATCTTGGCTTGGTACTAGAGGTGAAAACAGATCGGATACAGACGGATAATGGCTCTACAATATTTATTTTCATATTTTTTGGGATCCGAATACAAATACGAATATCCCAGATACGAATAGGAATAATATCGAATATGAATCGAAACGAATACGATCACAAAAATTTTTTAGAACATGAAAACTCCTTAAATTGTATGCCAGAAATTAACGAAAACATATAACTAGTTTATTTGATACAAACATTCATGAATTATTCATATTTTCAACAACCACACATAACATTGATACTAGTAAGCTGCATTAACTAGTTTATCACAAACATAACACTTAGTTTATCATATTTAGCTCATAAGTCATAACTCACAGAGTCACAAGCCATCACGCATTCACACTTAGTTCATCACATATATAAAATTTAATTCACACTAACATCGATAAGACTGGATGGTTAATCTATACACAAATGACTGTAACATCCCAAAGTATGTTACCAAAAAAATATATTAATAAAGTTATTATTTTATATGATTTTTTGATATCTAAAAGAGTTTTTTAGCTAAAAGAAAAAATAATAAAATAAAGTAAATTATTTAATTTTCTAGTTTTTAATGTGAAAAATAAAATTTATCGAGTTTTCTAGGATTTTATTAGATTTAAAGTGAAAAAGGAAATTTTAATTAATTTATTGAATTTTTTAGATTTTAAAAAGGGCTTTCCTATTTCTTAGAAATTAAAATAATTTATATATACAAATAAAAACCAACTTTAAGATGGAATTAAATTTATTAAGTTAAAAATAATTCAGAATTTTTGTGATTTTTTATACAATTTTTTTTAACTCTATTTGCTATTTTCTAAAAGACTATTTGATTTGTTACATTTTCTGAAATTCATAAATCAATTAAAATCTTATTTTCTCTTTTGGGCCAAAATCCGGATATCCGAACTCTATCTTATTCGGATAATCTGTATCCGCCGGACAGCATGCCTACCGAATATGTTTATGTTTTCAAAGGAAAAAACCGATTCCGTTTTCGATCCAAAAATTATCAGAGAAAAATCCGATCCAAAACAATCCAAATACATTTCCGTTCATATCTGTTTATCCGAACCGTTTTCACCCACCCCTGAAAAAGTAAGCAACGGAGATGCTCCGATGCGCCGGGTAGTACCACCGGCTGTGCTGACAGTCTAATCAGTTACTAAGTACTACTAGTACTAGGTAGTATTTTTCAAACAGGTAGGACGTACTACATATGTAGTATCGCTTTTTTGCTTGTTAGGGAAAGGAAATTAACCTTTTCGTGATCTGCATTTCAGGACAGGCTGGCAGCCAGCATGGCTGGTTCCCTGCTCCAGAATATATGCAAGTACTCCTATGAGAGTGTGGAAGTGTTCCGTATTTTCAAAGGAAATGAAAGGCGCAAATTTATGAGGAAAATTGCAGCCTGATTCGACCACACTCTGCTCGACTGCTAATTGCATTGTTTTGAGATTTGTGTTTATTTGATTCCCAGGAGAGTCGGCATAATGCAATTGGAGAGCAAGGCATGGTTGGGTTGTCACAAAGGCCGGACTGGAACATCTGCATAATGGGCTAATCCATCAGGCCCATACAAATGGTGGGCTAAAGTGGGTCGTCGCATCTTGATTGTTGGGCCGACCTGAAGGAGCCCAATGATCTCGACTTTCTTGTGCCAACTGCTCGGTATGCCACCAGGCCCTTGTGCTTCTCTAGTCACAAACACAGCACCATTGTGGAATGTCGTGTTAAAACTACAGACACTTTGCAGCTCTCGTGAGTCGCGTCTGTCTTAGAGCACAATTAAGAAGCTGATTATGTTTTATGTACACAGTTTTTTAATATCTTATTCAGATCACACAATTTTACAGGCAGCTCATCTACTGAATTAGCATTCACAGCTCAAATACTACCCTTCAGAAAAGAGAAAAGAAAGGAAGAAAAATAAAGGCGGGCAAGTACAGGCAGTTCACCCTTGGACATTAATTCACAGCAGCAGGAGGTGGTGGTGTAGGGGGAGCTGTGAGCATAAAAGCTGGAACACACCAGCGTATATACAGTACCTGGTTTTCTGTGTCAACCTCAGCCGGCTCTGGATCAGGCCCACTTGGCCATGACGGACATGCCGCCGGCGCCGAGGAGGACGGCGAGGAAGGAGACGAGCTGGAGCCTGACGCTACCCTGCGGCTTGGGCCCCATGAAGTCGGCGGCGAGGAGGTCCACCAGCGCCATGTAGTGCAGCAGCCCCGCCGACGCCGCGTTCAGCAGGCCGACGACGACCAGCGCCGTCGGGCTGCTGTCGCTGTACACCTTGGTCAGCGCCAGCCCCAGCGCGATCCCGAACGGCGTCGTCGTCGAGAAGAAGAACACCAGCACTGACCGCATCCGCGCGCCGTACTCGGCCTGGAGGATGCAGCCGCCGAGGCCCATTCCCTCGAAGAGCTGGTGGAAGCAGAGCGCGGCGACGAGCGGGCGGATGGTCCAGACGTTCTGCGACGCGCCCATGCCGAGGCCGATCACCACCGAGTGCACCACGATGCCCATCTCAAGAACCTGCAAGAGAAAAGACATGGGTGTACCACTGCCGGTCACATGGTGTGAAGTGTGAATGCTTAAGTAAACTATGAAATCATTAACTGTTCTCTGCGTCTGGTCAAAAGAGACACCTGGCACTAGTTGTTCTCTCAAAGGAAAAAAGTGACAAAAGTGACACTAGCTAGTGAATTTTCTTTTAGTAGTACCGTATATATATATAGTACACAGTTTTTTTAAGGGGTATATATATAGTACACAGGGTTTGGTAGTTATATTTGCACTGCCAACTAGTATACCTACTAATTTAATTGATGATGTGCGTAAGATATCAGCTTAAGTTCAGCCCATAGATCAGCTTAATTGAAATGGCTTATATCTGCATGTATATGGTGAGATCATATAACTCATCGGTCACAAAAGAACAAAAGAATGTTGTTTAGAATACATATAATCAAATTTTCTGATTGGATAAGTGCATGTATATTTTGATTGTATTTCAAATGCCGTATCCATATCTAAAACGACATTCTTTTTTTATCGGAGAGAGTACAGTATACATATGCATCTTGTTGCATATTACTACACTTTACTATCTTGGTTGCGCTACTCATTCATAAGTTGTCTGAAATTTTCTTAAGTTTAAATCACTTGTTGTGACCATTGGATATTGATCCAATGATCACAACAAGTGACTTAAACTTAAGAAAATTTCAAACAACTTGAAACTAACAAAACCGATATATATATATATATATATATATATATATATATATATATATATATATATATAAAATTAAAGATAAAGATATGACAATATTTTAAGATATCCGCAATATTATAAGATAGCAAAATTATTGCTCTGATACCAATATTATAAGATATTTGGAGTGATGAAAACAATATTATTATAAGATAATGATAGAGATTAATGGTGATTCTAATTAGATATTAAGGAAAATTAAAGAAATAATGCTTGGTTGTACCTCACAAATATTATTTTGACTAAGTGGGTGGCAAAAGTGGATGCACTTTAGTTCAATAATATTCTGGTTACTATTCAATGAATAGTATGTTGCGAATAGTGAATAGTATTTGGTGAATAGTATTTTTCAAATAGTATTCTCTAAAAAAATTTGAAACTTGTTTCAGGATCTTGCAGGTTGGCGAAACCAATATGACTTAGATACTTAAATACCAATTATAAGATACTCCAATGCGATTTGATTGAAAAATTTCATCGAGCCTTTGTTTTTTTGTTATATACCCTTTTATATATAAAAGAAGTATATACACAAATTTTGCTATAAAAGTAGCCTTTAATAATAAAAATCATGAAACTCACTTTGAGTATCTTATAATCATTATTGGAGTATGCTCAAATAGATAAAGATGTATTATGATACGATTTAAGTAGTATATGAGAGGTGGAGTCGATCTCTGTGAGTACATACCATTTATATATATGATATATATATATATATATATATATGATATATATATATATATATATATATATATTTTTCATTTTAAGAGGCAGAAATGATTACCTGAACAATGACACGATTCCTTCAGGATGCGTCTCACGTCCTCCACGCGCCCTTGGCTTTTCCACATCCTTTCGAAAGTCGCGCCACGTTGTCTACATGCGTGACAGTGACAATGTCCGTGAGCATGCCCGCTTCGTGGTCATGGTGCGCCACCTACGCGCTACTCTGCCAGTCTGCTCGTTGTTGAACGTGAGCATGAGCGAGTCCACCATGAGCGTGAACACGGCGGCGAGCATGGCGACGAACGGGGTGAACGGGAAGTGCGCTGATGGCTTCATGGTCACGAGCTGAGGTCATTGAACGAGTCCGAGCACGTGCATATTGCTGGTTGGGATGACCCAGCGTAAGGTCTTGACGACGGAATAGGTTGTCGTTGGTCAGGCGCAACTGACGAGAAGAGCGCATGCGAAGGCACACTCCATTCGTGGCGAGCATCGAATGTGGATCTAGAATTAGATCACGCTCGGCTAAATTCTAATATGCTAACATCTTAAAATTAACACCGATTTCTACCACAAGAAGACATAACAAAAATTAAGCCACAAATACTTCATTGACATGAAACTTTATCAAAAATGCTTGACATAAAATATAATATATAAAAACATGACAAAACATAAATAATATAGCATTTTAGAGATACAAATTGAGTACCTAAATAACGAAGATTTCATCTCTAACCTAGCCCACCATTTCTTCACAATAGTTGGACAAGTACTAACCTACAAAGATAACATAAAAATAAATCAAAAAGAGTTTTGTGTCGTGTTAGAAACATGTTGAACCCCAAGAAATCTCTCTATCACCGGCCCTTTGATATTAACGTACCTGCATAGGACAAAAAAACATAGTTAATATAGTTTGAACTAAATTCAATCATACAAAAAATGTTGTGGCTACTAACCTCAACCACAGTCATTTGCTCTTTGATGGATGTATCTCGGGCCTCATCTACACTCTACAAGACTACAATCAATTACCAATCAACCATAGTCCATATGACCGATATAGACAAATCACATATTCACATTTATTTAGACATACAAGATAGACAAATCACATAGTCACCATCTCATTACCTCTCCACTTCTCCAGCTCTCTCAATTCCTCACAGCTCAAAGCCAAAGTCGTCGCCGCTTCTCGCCTTCCTCCGCCTACGGCCGCCTCCCAAGTCCCACCGCCGGCCTCCAATGGATCGCCTCCGCTCGCCGTATCCCACCGCATGTATTAAGCGGAAGTACCGCACGCCGGTTATTCCGATTGTTACTTAGCGGTATGTTTATTGAAGAGACCCTTTTATGTTTTGGTGCCAAACCCTCATCAGTAGTACCGAAGTATTCACGCGTATGACCGACTACTGTAGTACCGCATGTATTAGCGGAAGTTCCGCACCCGGTTATTCCGATCGTTATTGGCGGTATGTTTTTTCAGCAAGCACCTTTTGTCTCTCTTGGAAAACGGTAGTACAAGCACTCACTTTGCGTATGACCGCTCGCGAGTAGTACCGTCACTGTGGCAGTAGTACCGCAATACAAGTTAAAACGGCTATATCAGTCATTTAATGCCTCGTTATAGCCGTTACGAGGTGGTTGGAGAAGTGCGTAGTACCGCCCGATACATGGCGTAGTACCGCTCGTGGTAAAGTGGAATTTCGCTCCAACGGTTATAATTTTTGTTGGGGTATAAATACTCCTCACCGCCAAGGACAGGTGCTAGACCACATTTAACATCCTTTGAGCCTTGTGCATCCTTTCAACTCATCAAATTCATTTGTTCACCCTTTGTGAGGTTGTTGAGCTCATTTAAGTGCATTCATCATTCTAGTTGATCCTCTTGCACTTGAGTGTCGCTGCGAAGGTCCTTGACTTGTTACTCTTGGAGTTTTGCCAAACTCCTAGACGGCTTACGGTGATTGCACGGTGATCTCTTCAAGAAGATTGTGAAGAGGCCCGTGCCTAAATTGTGAGTGGTTTGGTGTTCACCATCTCCGGAGTGGAGGAAGAACAACCAATAGTGATCGAGGAAAGGCTTAATACGTGGAGCCGGCTTGATTGGTTCAAGCTCACTCAACGTGGACTAGTGAAGACCGGCAAGTCTTTGATACCACGGGAAAACATCGTTGTCTCTTTGTGGTTATTTATAGTCTTTACTCTTCCGCATTTATATTTCTAGTTTGGTCTTTGTGCATGTATTGCTTAGTTAGAAGTATAACTTGTTTAGACTAAGTTGTTAATTGACTTATCTCGTTAAATTGTTTAAAAGTTTAAAAACCTCCTATTCACCCCCCTCTAGTCGGTTATCCTTGATCCTACAAGTGGTATCAGAGCTTGGTCTCTCAATTTATTAGACTTTACTTGATGACTAGTGAGGGTGTGCCTATAGGAAAGGCTCCTTTATTTGATGACTCAAATTATTCTTATTGGAAAATTAGAATGTCTATTTTCTTAAAGGCCATGAGTCCAAACATATGGAAAATTGTAAATGAGGGTTATGTTATGTCTCTTGATCCTACAAACTCCACGGTTCAAGATGAACGTAATGCTCATTTAGATGCTCAAGCTATGAATGCTCTCTTTGGTGCTTTGAACGCGGATGAGTTCAATAGGGTGAGTAATTTGGAAACCGCTCATGCTATTTGGACTACCCTCTCCGAAATTCATGAGGGCACATCCACAGTCAAAGAAGCCAAATTGCATAGGCTTCGGATTAAATATGAGATATTCATAATGTTGCCTCATGAAAACATCACCGAGATGTATTCAAGACTCAACAACATTGTAAATGAACTCAAAGGTCTTGGTACTAACCTTCTTGATGTAGATGTTGTGCGAAAGATGCTTAGGGCCCTCCCGGATAAATATGAGACATTGGTGACATTATTTCTCAACTCTCCCGAGTTACCAAGAATGACACCAACCGGACTTTTGGGCAACCTCATCACTAACGAACTATACAAGAAGGACAAGGAAGAGCTCTTGGAGTCATCTTCATCCAAAAAGAAAATTACCGCTTTCAAGGCTAAAGCGGAGTCAAGTGACGATGAGGATGAAGAGGAAGACTCGGATGAAGAGTGTGCTCTTCTTGTGAGGAAAATGAAGAAATTCATGAAAAGACGCCCACATCGAAACTTCAACTTCAATAAGTTCAAGAAAGGACAATCCTCAAGCGACAACAAGCGATATAGCAATATTCGTTGTTATAGATGTGATGAGAAGGGACACATAATCTCAAATTGCCCCAACAAGAAGGACGACAAAGATAAATCATCAAAGAAGAAGGAATTCGATGGAAAGAAAAAGCTTTTCAAAAGGCTTCACAAAAAGGGCAAAAATAAAGCTCACATTGGAGAGTGAGATTCCGATGAAGAATATTCGGATTCCGACTCCGAATCAAGTGATGAAGAATCTTCTAAGAAAAGAGGACTTGTCGGCATCGCCATAAAGGAAGCCCATTCACTCTTCGCGTCTCCTACATGTCTTATGGCAAAAGGAGATAAGGTAAAATCCATTGATAATTATGCTCCTTCATATGATGAATTAATGGACATGGTTGAAGATTTAAATGAGTATATTGGAAAAGAGAAATCAAAATTTAAAGTCTTAAAGAAAGAGTATATCTCTCTAAAAGACTCTTATGAGGAGCTAAAGGAAGCTCATGATTCTCTCCTTCTAAAAGATATAGAAAGATCTCATTCAAATATTGGTATTACTTGCGATTTAATAAATTAGATGCCTAGAGTAGAAATTGTGACAAATGCTAAATCCATGTCTAGTATTTTCTATTTCTTGTGATGACTTGCTATCCATACCTTGTTGCTCAAATAATGATTCAATTGTTGATATGAATAATACTTGCAACCCCTTATTAATTGTTGAAAATAATGAGTTGAAAGAGCAAGTCGCCAAGCTAAGTAAGAGCTTGGAAAGATGCTTCAAGGGTAAATCAACTCTTGACAAGTTATTGAGTGAGCAAAGGTGTTCATTCAATAAGGAAGGACTTGGGTATGTGCCCAAGAAAGGTAAGAAACCGGTAAACAAACCTCCAATGTTTATTAAGCAAAGTGGTAAATATTGCAATAAATGTGGTAAGGTAGGACACATATCAAATGATTGCTTAAATATTAATGTTAAATCCTATAGCATTTATGATTCTTGCTACATGCTTAAGAAATCTATAGATGGTAAAATAATTGTAATATTTATTGGCACCTCGATTTTAGACGCTAAAAATAATGTTATTTGGGTGCCTAAAACCTTGGTCACTAACCTCCAAGGACCCAAACAAATTTGGGTACCTAAAAGAACTTGATTCTTGTTTTGTAGGTGAACTACAAGACCGGTGGAAAACATTGGGTGCTTGATAGTGGATGCACTCAACACATGATCGATGATAGGAAAATATTCACCACATTCGAGAACGTAAAAGGGAGTGACAAGATTACATTTGGAGATAATGGTAAAGGAAAGGTAATAGGATTGGGTAAAATCGCTATCTCAAATGACCTTTCCATTTCTAATGTATCTTTAGTTGAATCACTAAATTTTAATTTATTATCCGTCGCTCAAATTTGTGATCTCGGTTTAATTTGTTCTTTCTCTAATGAAGGTGTTTCAATTTCAAATGAAAAGGATAATACTTTAGTTTTCAAAGGATTTAGATTTGGAAATCTTTACTTGGTAGATTTCTCCTCAAATGCTTCATGCTTACAAACTTATTTAATTGCAAAAACCACTTTAGGTTGGCTTTGGCATAGAAGGCTAGCTCATGTTGGCATGATTCAACTTAAAAAGTTTTTCAAACATGATCTAGTTGTTGGCTTGAAAGATGTGAAATTTGAGAAAAATCGACTTTGTAGTGCTTGTCAAGCCGGTAAACAAGTCGCAAGCTCTCACCCTTCCAAGAGTATCATGTCAATCTCTAGACCATTGGAACTCTTACATATGGATTTGTTTGGGCCAACAACCTATAAGAGTATCGGGGGAAATAGCTATTGTTTAGTTATCGTGGATGATCACTCTAGATTTTCATGGGTGTTCTTTCTAGATGACAAGAGCGAAACCTCCGGAATTTTCAAAAGCTTTGCAAAACGGGCTCAAAATGAATTTGATTTCAAAATAAAGAAAATCCATAATGATAATGGTTCCGAGTTCAAAAATACTAAAGTTGAAGACTTTTGTGATGAACTTGAAATAAAGCACGAACTTTCCACAACCTACACTCCGGAGCAAAATGGAGTTGTAGAAAGGAAAAATCGTACATTAATTGAAATGACTAGGACAATGCTTGATGAATATAATACTTTCGATAGCTTTTGGGCGGAAGCAATTAACACCGCTTGTCATGCCATAAATCGTCTTTATTTGCAACGCCTCTTGAAAAAGACTTCCTATGAACTTATTGTCGGAAGAAAACCTAATATTTCTTATTTTCGTGTCTTTGGTTGCAAGTGTTATATTTTGAAAAAGGGAGTTCGTCTTTCAAAATTTGCAAGTCGTTGTGATGTTGGTTTCTTGCTTGGTTATTATTCAAATAGCAAAGCATATCGTGTCTTCAATAAAAACTCCGGTTTAGTTGAAGAAAGACACGATGTTCAATTTGATGAAACTAACGGCTCCCAAGAAGGGCATGAGAATTTGGATGATGTAGGTGATGAATTGTTAAGAAAAGCTATGGAAAATATGCAAATTGGCGACATCAAACCTAAAGATAAATCATCATCTTCTACTCAAGTTGAACCCCCTACCTCTTCCACAACAAGTCAAATTCAAGTGGAAGAAAACAATAATGAAGATGATCAAGCATCCAACCTACCACCAAGAATCCACAATGCGATTTCAAAAGATCATCCAATAGATCAAGTATTGGGTGATGTAAGTAAGGGTGTTCAAACTCGATCTCGTGTTGCTTCATTTTGTGAACATTACTCTTTTGTCTCTTCTCTTGAGCCAAAGAATATAGATGAAGCACTTGATGATCCGGATTGGATAATTGCAATGCATGAAGAGCTTAATAATTTCATCCGAAACGAAGTTTGGACATTGGTGGATCGACCCAAAGAACACAATGTCATCTGTACTAAATGGGTATTTAGAAACAAGTAAGACGAAAATGGTATGGTTATAAGAAACAAAGCAAGGTTGCACAAGGTTTCTCTCAAGTCGAAGGCTTGGATTTCGGTGAAATTTTTGCTCCCGTAGCTAGACTCGAGTCAATTCGTATATTACTCGAGTCAAGATTGGCTTAGGAGAGATACCTTTAGGACAATCCTTACTAAAATGTCCTTTCTCCCGCCAATTGTAGCAAGTAGGGTTTTTGCTTCCCCTTGATGTCTTCTTATCTTGCTCATTGCCGTCTCGTCTCTTCATTGAATGTCTTGGCTTGACATCCTTTTGATTTGGACACACCGAGGCAATGTGTCCCTTCTCATAACATCCAAAGCATTTGATATTTGTGTATATCTTCCCTTTTTGCTTTGGGATGCTCTTCACCTTCTTCTTGGCGATGAAACCAAGTCCTCTCTTATAATCTTCCTTGTTAGGGCATTTGGAGGAGAGGTGACCCTTTTGATGACAATCAAAGCACTTGATGTTCTTGTTGTGTCTTTGATTGTGTCTCATCTTGCTATTCTCCCTTTTCTTCATGGGAGTGAAGCCGATTCCACTCTTGTCATTTGAGCTTCGTTGCTTGCTCAAGATATCATCAAGAGTGACTTTTCCCTTGTAGCTTCTATCCTAGTCATTTCTCAAATTTGAGACTTGGGCCTTCAGCATTTTGTTTTCCTCTACAAGATTAGTTTCAACAAGCATAGAGGAAATGGAAGCATTTTCACAAGTGCTACAAGACATATCAATTAAATCATCACAAGATGTGGATATGCTAACTTTAGATGAATTGCAAGAAATAGGAGCTATGCATGACAAATCATCGATTAGATTACATGTTACACCTATATCCACCTTGGAGCTAGTATATTCATTTAGGAGGAGCTTTTCATGTTCATCTTTTAGAACATCATAATTATTTTGGAGTAAGACATGTTCTTTCTTCAAAACTTTGAATTTTGATTTCTCCATTCCTAAATATTCATTTAGATCTTCTAGCATATCTATCAACTCATCATAAGAAGGATTATTGTCATCATCATTATTTACCTTCTTATTACCTTTAGCCACGAGGCAATGAGTTAATGTGGAGGGGTTTGTGATCTCATCATTGTCGGAGCTTGATGTTGAGCATTCTTCTCCCGACATCCATTCTTGCATATAATCCTCATTGATTGAAGTAAATGTTGTTGAGGATTCTTCATTGTCGGAGTTTGAGATTGAGCATTCTTTTCCCGACGTCCATTCAACTATGCGATCATTACTTGTGGAAGTGGACCTTTCATAATATTCTTGAAGATGGGTCCACATCTCATGAACGTTCTTGTGATCACATATGGCATCAAACACATCTACACTCAAAGCACTAAATAAAGCGTTAATTGCTTGAGCGTCGAGATGTAAGCATTTCTCTTCCTCAATTGTTGGATCAAGTCTATCCAATGGAGGAGAAAAGCCAACATCTACAATCCGCCATATATTTAGGCCCATGGCCTTAAAATAACATGACATGGATTTTCCAATGTGCATAATTTGTGCCATCAAATTGAGGTGCTTCACCAAGGTGCATAAAATCTCTAGTCGTCATCCTTTACTCTCTAGATGGTGCAAGGGAGCTATTTTTTCATTTAAAGTGGCAGTAGAGGGCCAAATTAAAAAAACACAGAGTTTAGGGGTCCATGATATCTCTACCGATCCATCGTAAAACGGTACAACTAGCGCTAGAACGTATACGCTCGGGAGCAACATACGTGAACCACATCTGCAACACTTGTAATCAACGTCTGCAACAAAAGTGAAGAATCGCGGCTGCAATGTAAAAATAATAATTGAAAAAAAAATCACACCAAAATTGGATGAAACTATGAGTATACAATTTAGTAGCATTTTAAAACTAGTTCAGGAATCCCAAACAAACGAATTTATATTGTTACAACAGTGCAACATTTGAAAACATCGGTGACAACAATTTATAATTACTCATGCAACAATTAGAGTCACTGCTTGTAACAAATCGAAAATATTACACAATATTTCCACAATTTATACCCAAAGTTATGTTGAATATGAGGGCAATATTTTAATTCCATATTTTATTAAAAAAAACAAATATTGTAAAAGACTAATGATGCATAAAACAGTACTGGCAGCAGACAACTCATTGTACTTCGCAATATATGAAAAACAGGATGTAAACAAGTCAATCAATCACACGATAGACTTACAGATGGGTCTGATGAAGAATAGGAAGCAGCGCAGACTTGATGAAGTGCAGAAACGTAGATGTCGCGATCGTGAAGCGATGCGCGCAGATGCGCTGCCCAGAAACCTTATTGCCGCCTCCGTGCAGGTCTTCACGGCAGCAACGGCTCGGAGATACCGCTTTCCTTCTTCACGGTGCACGCCGAGAAGAAGAGTCGGCGAGGTTCAAATAGCTGAAAAGCATCTAGGCCCCTAAAAATTAGTTTTGGTAATTTATGATAATATGTGATAATTGGACTAATGTGTGTGATTGAGCATTTGTAAGGTTAAGTCAAAATGGTAAGTATGATCGTGAAGCTGCATGCTAAAGGATATCATGAAGACCAAATTGGATCAAAGTCAAGGTACAAGTAGATTAGAAACCTTTTACCTTTTACCGGTCTTAGGAAATATGGTTGAAAGACCGAATTATAGGTTAAATACCGTACTATTAAGAGGAATCATGACTAGTAGCTTGATAGCATGTTCTTGTGCTTTATGGATCAATCTAGGATCATGCATGCATTTGGATTGTTTTTCTCTTTGCCAAGTCCGTTTTGTCAGGATGATCGGTAGTACCGGCATTGAACTTGCGGTA